>LR990658.1:23866879-25251258 GCA_905147715.2 Xestia xanthographa
ATGGGATCTTCTGGCTATTAGAGCTTTGGTTTACTTACATCATACAAGGTGTAGAAAAGAAAGAACTCACAAGTTACTAGTTCCGCGTAGATGGTGCTGTGATAAGTTGGGGAAAACTTTGCAACGAGATGGCGCTACGGATTTTGTCTTGTCGCTGATTGGTCGATTTTCATTCAAAACACTTTTTGAAGCAACAATAAACCACCCAATGCTGTCATGCGGCAAAGCTTACAGCAAGCAACCCCACTGGAAAAAAAACTTTTCTTTCGGATTTTCAGTTTTCAAATATATCTTCTAAACTAACGTTTTTAAGGTCGTTTTTTGTTTGCAATCACTAAACAATGTTCCCACAAGCTCAGTCCTTCTATACAGAGCTACTGGAGTCCCCCGGGAAATGAAGCTGGTTGTCGCCACCACAGCTAGGCGTCGGCGACGAGGGCGGGTCGAGCGAAGCGCGCGAAGCTGAGCTGAAACTGCTCGAGCTAAGCTCTTCCTGCTCCACCTCGTAACGGCTGGTTGTTGTGACAACTGGAAATTAAGTATAAAGAAAACTGAAACATGTTGTACAATCTTTTAGCTAAAACTGTTCTCTATAGTTATTTGTGCTACAGTAGTAGAGAACGAAGCATAGAACAGTAAAGCCGACCCGCAGTGCGGGTCGGTGCAGTCGGGCGCGAAAATATGTATTAGATTTTGCCGCCCGAACTGTCTCATATCATACCGAATCAAGCGGATCCAAACCTGTGTGTAGAACCCCTAAGAATAGGCATAACGACAGTATAAAAAAATTGCAAATCTATTAGTCCGTCAGTTACGAGTATTGGAAAATAATGGACAAGTATTTTTTGTTTTTGTAAATCAATGAATATTGACAAAAATAGAACGCATCAAAACTCGGGAGTGGGGCCTCGTGACGCACTATTAAACGCGTCGTATCTTCGTCAATTTTGGTTTACGTAACAAAAGAAAAAATACAGGTCAAATATTTTTTGATAATCTAACTGACGGACTAATTAGTTTTTTTTTTGTCATCTACTCTAATACATATGTGTGAGAGTTATTTCATTTACCTATTGAAGCATCAATTAGGTCATAAAAAATCTGCTGCTACCTACAAAAGTGCAATACTTAAACGGTCAAAATGTCTGGAAAAGCATTTTTTTTTTCCGATGAAATATTTATACTTATCCACTGAATACGTGGTAACTGTTTGTCGGTGTCCCTCTACCCTGTATTGGGTGTAAAGCAACAAACTCAGAGAGGTGTTCCCTGCAGCGTGCAGTAGGGGGTTTAATGGCCCATGTAACGCCCCGCTGCGGACTAATACTTTAGGACAACAGAAAAAATTACCAATTTGCGGACTAACACTTTAGGACAACAGAAAGATCGGCCAATTTGCGGACTAATACTTTAAGGACAACAGAAAAATCGACCAATTTACGGACTAATACTTCAGGACAACAGAAACATCGGTCATACTTGATAAAATAAAAGAATGGTTTAAAGAAAACTACAGAAATGCTGTTTTTGAATTCTCATCTTTATTATGTATGATACTATCTTGTTTTTTAAAACACTCCATAACATTATCAACAAAACCATACAGCCAAAGTAAAGGTACATTACACGCGGGAACATTTAAGCCAAAGTCAAATTTAGCATACGTTATATGACAACCTGGGTCATTCTGACCCGCCTCATACATCCCAATATTATTTCAAAAGACGATCACATTTGAAGCGCGCTGAAGGTACTTTTTTTACATTTAATTTGTCAGAATTACAATAATATTAATACAACAAAATATTTTTATTTAAAGAAATTATTTTAAAAGAGAATCGTGTGTATTCAAGTAAAAATCGAATTGCCTTATGCTAGGTACAGTCACGCTAATAAGTGCAGTTCATACGGACCACTTTAGCTTCCATGTGAAAGGTCATATTTAGTTATTTAGTAGGTCTATATTTTTACGAAAAAGTTATATCTGAGCCAAGCAAATGTCCGCATCGGATAATTTAATTACCTAGGACTGCCCTTACGTTCGCGACTGCACTTTAGGTATTATACTTTTTAATTACAATTCTTTTCGGCTTACTACATCAATAGCTTCCATACAATCTCTCCTCCACGTTATACGAATATTTATTATTAAAAGTAGTTATTATTCTCTGAATTACAACATTTCAACTGCTTCTAATTATTACTGAAGAAAAAAGTTGACATTGCAAATCTTTACGAAATACAAAGTCTATAGAATTATTAGATTGAACTATTTATTTACATTGATTTATCGTTTAAAGTTTTAGTACATACATGAATTGGTCAATATTATCAGAAAGAAACATTCAAAATATATTAAAAACTAGGAAGGAAATATCAATTCCGCGTGTAAATAAAAAGGCAAGCTGAAGACGATGAGAACATAATTTTGACTACGAAGCTTAAAATCCCGCACTAAAAAAATATAATATCCGAAAATAAGGAAACATTTTTTTCTTCTCAAACAAATACATGTTTTAATCGACAACATTATTTGATTTGCAGCGATCTAAAGTTCCTAAGCTGCCGTTAGTAATTGTCTAAAATAAAAAAAAAGAATATTAATGATACGTAATTAAACTACGTAGCAACCAAAATGAGTGGTACATTACAATTTTGTATCCAAATATAAGTAAAAAATACCAAAATAAGTACTACCTAATAGAAAAGAGATTTAACTATTTTTATTCGCACCCTGTTTATGGTCAGATTTGAATCAAACCAATTAAACATAATAATATGCTCTACTTACTTACAAGTTTCCGATGTAGAGCATTTTACTATATCAGAAAATAAATAGTCTTACAACTTGAACAAGTTTCTAATTTAGATCTTTTCTGAAAACACCTACATTATAATTTTGGAGATCGCAATAACCAATTCATTCACAACAATAATTTCATAATTTAATTTCACTCATTTGCTAAAATGAATTAGTCTTTCTGATAGAAGGCAAATACGACCAAAAAAACTTATTTATATGTCCATGGAAACTAAGGTACCCTTAAAAACTAAAATTCATCGTCAAATAATTTACAGTATTATGCACCAACTACGTATATTACACTTAAAACTAAGCGAAATAATGTCACCAAAATAAACAATAACATGATCACACGTAAATTATATAAAAAATAAATATTTGTCATGATTCAACATATTAAAGCTAAATAAAAATTAGAATAAAACATTGGTTAATAAATAATACTTGTCGATAGTTACGATATATTTGTACATGAAGACAGCCGTACAAGTGAGAAGGTATCATATACCGGGGTGACTAAGTCATAAGCGTTGAGCTGATTCTGAATTAAAACGCACAGGGTTGCCTAATATCAACTAAGAACATTATTTGACGCACTGTAATAGACAGAGATCTAATTTTTAGCACGACAAATCCTACCTTAAAAAAGGTTTTTGGGAAAATGTCCCTAATTAACATAGATAAACAAATCGAAAATAGGCATCGAATGAATTTTTAATGTTATGAATTTAAACATGCAGCTAAAACATCATAATAAGAATTAATTTTGGTAACTTTCATATTGTTTCTTTGGTGTTTAAATCGAATCGAAATACCATTTTGTCAAATTCAGAAACAGCTGTTTGAGGCAAAGCAACACAATAAATTAATACTGAGGTACGATCGCAATATTATAATTACATTTTAATAATTAAAATGAGCCTCAATTATATCAAGGTCAACATTAACGCCTCTGTGTTACGCAAAAGCATTGACCTCTATAATAATGTAACTGATTTCACAAAATCTTTAATAAACTGTGTCCAAATTATGGTCAAGCTTTAATATTATATGACAGGTAAGCAATAGTACTATGTATACTGGCCTTTTAAAAGATCTTGCGTGGCGCGTAAAAAAAGTGTTAAGTTCTTTTTTTTTATAAGCTTTTTTTGTTTCCTTAATGTATGCAATTTTATTCATCTACACCTAATAACTAAATAAACAAGAGATAAGTACTGAAAGGAGTACAGTTTTACAAAAAAATATATGGGGTTTTTTATGAAGACCGCTGCACCGAGTCAGGATTCTATAATATCAAAATTTTGCCGAAAAACTAAAACTACGAGTATATAATATTAATAATGAATACTTTTCGATTATGTAGTAATTTTGAATCTTCATAAAAAATCCCATATGGTATATTTTTTGTGTATTTTGCTAGGTTTTTACATTTTTATGTTTATTTTTTTGATATGACATAAATACCGCTACTGAACGATAAAAGGTCATTGCCTAAATAATATTGTTAGGCTTTAGTAGCAAATATTTTAAAATCACTTTTTTTTTACAAACATTTTAAGTTTTTTTTTGTCTTTTACCTGTGCTTAATCACATGAATTGCATTACTTAACTAAAATAACTACAACAGCAGCAAATGTTTGATTCTATTCGCGTAAACTAGACACATTCAGCTTGCGTTCGATTAATACGTTATATTCTCTATGGAGCTACCCCAGAACATCATTTTAGGTTATATTAAACTATTTGTTTCGTCACAGGTTACCATTTATAACCGATTATTTCATAAAACTTAAATGTTAGTATCCTACACACATAATATTATAGATACCACTCAAAGATAATTAGAACTACAGCAATAATAACGTAAAATTTTAAGTAAGTATTCTGCACAAACCTGTATTTAGTAATCCATAGCCTATAATGTCAAGTTATCTACTACTTTAAAATAATAGTATGCTAAAGAATAATCTGATAAAGGTTGCTGTGAAATGGTGTAACGTGAGCTGAATATGTCCTTAACTACGATAAATATTGCAAAAATTGAAACATTAATATCACTGAACACATTTTTTTACTTTTTCTTCTTACGCGACTTTTTAGATTTAGACGATTGCTTTGTCGAAGGCATAGTTACATTCGAAGCACCAGTTGATTTTTTGTCCTCTTTGTCGCTATCCGTGGACACTATCGGTGACGTATTGTCATCATCCGAAGACTTCTCCATCACCTCTATTTCCTTACCCTCAGACTTATCTTCTTCAATCTTTACTTCTTGAGTAGTTATTTTATCATTCTCAACTACGCTAAAACCTTTCTCTCTCTTTGATGGAACTTTTTCTAAATCGATCAGGTTGAACGCGCTTGATTCTATTGCTTTGTTTGTGGTTTCTTTAATGGTCGACAATATATTGTCTATGTTTATCTTGCATATAGGACTTGTGATGCCTCCATCATTCATTTCTAGAAGGCTGTCTCGCATCACTTCGAGTTTGAAATCGTCTAAACCGAAGTCCAAAGGTTCTAGTGGCGGAAAGTCAAGAACGGAATGATGTTCTTCAACGAAGTTTAATTCTGTAGGCGCATCGCATTCAGCTACCATTATATCAGTTCTCTTGCAGAGCTCGATCAGTTTCTCTTGCAACGACACCTGCGTGGAAGACCCTGCTTCTTCATCTAAATCTCTACTTTCAGTCACTTTCTCTATTTTTTCTTTCTCTTCTATTTTCACCTTCACTTCAACAACCTTTTCCTCCTTTTTAATATTTTTAGAAGCAGCAATAGAACTCCAAGATTTAATAGGTTTCTCAATTACTTCTACCTCTTCAATCTTCTTTTCAGGTTGAGGTGACTTCTTACGTATTTTAGTGCCTTTGGTAGTTATTTGAATTTCGGGGAAATCATCTTTTATCGTTTCTATCACATAGACATCTGTTACTTCTGTTTCATAACGTTTTTCTGTAGACTTGCGGTCGGCATAAGGCGATAAAGATTTGGTTTTCTTTGTTCTCGGCGATTCTTTCAATGGCGATGTACTTTCGCCAGTTCCTTCAAAGACTTTAAGAGTATCTGCTTTAGGTACTTCTGGTACCAATTCTTTAGGTTTGAATTCTGGTATTGGTTCAGGTATAAACTCACTTTTTACAACAACATCGTCAATATTTTTAGCCTTAGGTACAGGAGTAATTTCTGGTTCATCAAAAGGCCAATTATCTCTGGGATCAAAGAGATTTCTTTCTGGGGTAACACTTTTAGCAGACCGCGATTTTTTAGCTTTAGCTACGTATGACATAGGTTCAATATTTTCGTAAGGTGTTGAGATTGAAACTAAGTCGCCACTGGAAGGCTGGGGTTTATCCTCGATCGCGTGTATTTCGACAAAAGTGTCCTCATCTTTCATCTGAGCTTCATCTTGAGACTTTTTCCCTCTACGGTTTTTCTTGGACTTCGGTTTGGGTTCTTCAACAGTTTTTTCTTCAACTGGTGGAATATTGTACAGTACAGGTTTCTCTGGCTCATTCAGAAGCATATCCCAAGCTTGTTCTTCAGTTTTAACTTGTTCCACAACTTTTTCTTTAATAGGCTTTGACTCAGATGATTTTTTCTTAGCTGATAATTTTAAAGTCACGGCCACCGACGGCACTTCTTCTTGAGTGGCCAAGGTAGCGAGCGGCTCTTTCAGAATTGGATCCTTTGGAGCAGGTTCCATTATTATTGACTGTTTTGTGATCGGTTCTGAAACAACGGGCTCTTTAGGGACGGGCTCTTTTGGAACTGTTTCCTTTGGAATAGATCCCCTAGAAGCCGATTTCTTTGAAACAGATTCTTTTTTCGTAACATCTCTAGGGACAGAATCTTTTGAAACTATCTTCTTTGGAACAGGTTCTTTCAGAACAGATTCTTTTGGTGTTGATTCTCTTGAAACGGTCACTTTAGGAACAGGCTCTATTGGAACATGCTCCTTGGGGACAAATTCTCTCTGCACAGGCTCCATCTTAATAACTGTCTCTACTTTAGGAGTAGACTCCCTACGCTCTCGTACTTCGTTTGACTTGGAAGCCCTCGCGTCCTTGTCGCGGCGCTGAGGGCTCTCTCTAATCCTACTAGATTTTCTTTCCCTAGAACTATCGTCGCTAGCGAATCTTTCGCTATCCGACTTGGGGGTGGGAGATCGCCTAACTCTATGTCGGGCGGCCGGCTGAATATCACCCGACTGCCTTCGTTTTGGCAGTGAGTCGGGAGGCGCCTCGCAGGCTCGCTCGGGGGCCGAGCTTCTCTCATTCGGTCTCGCATCCGTCGTCTCTCGCGTCGCCTCCTCTACGCTATACTTATCTAAGTTAAAACTAGTCGGGCCGGCGTCGCGGGTCAGCGCGGCCGGGATGACGACGGCCGTAGACAGCGCGTGCAGGCGCGGCGCGGGCTCGGCGTGCGAGCTGCGCAGGCTCTGCACGGGGATGGTGGTGGTGTGCGGCAGCGGCCGGGCCGCGTCCTCGGGCCGCGCCTCGGGCGGCGCCGGCGCGCGCAGCACGGGCCGGAACGTGGCCTCGTCGCAGTTGGAGGCCGCGTAGGGCTCGGGCCAGGCCGCGGGCGGCGACGCGGGCGGCGGCTGCACCACGGTGCCCAGCGGATCCACGTGGCGCGCTACGCCGCCCCGGCGCCCCGGCTGCGGGGACTGCGGGGACCCCGAGCGCCCCGAGCTGCTGACGCGCGCCGCCCCTATACGAAACCGAAGGCAACCGTTACTACATGTGCGGAGGAGGTCGGAGCACTCGATAGATAAGCACGGAAGGCCGACTTCATACGTTGAGCGAACGCACACATAGACGCGCATTTAAGTACAGCGAGCGCGTGCGCACTCGCGAAAGTCATTTGAGGTAGTTTAAGGACACCGTACATGTGTGCGTGCGCGTGTTTCGGCTGGTCGTATGGAGCCGGCCGTCTGTACCTACGTGTCGAGTGGTCGGAGGCTGCGCGTCAGAGGAGATGGCCGGCGAGGCCATAGAGGATGTTATCTCGGGATGCCTTTGGCTTCGGTATAGGGCCGGCGCCCGGTGGCGTCTGACGCGGCGTCCGTCCGGCGGCTCCTCCGCTTGTTAACTTCGCTCTTGGATATTCACTCGATGGTAAACGAATTCCAAAAACGTTACACTCGCGAGACAAAATTTTTATGTGCATTATCGCGTAAATATTTTTTCAAATATTTTGAAGTCAGTATGTAAGCTCATACTTATACTTATTCCCTATACAATAATATATTATATTCGAGTTCTAAAAACATAATATGTTCGAGTTCGCGTCCCTCTAAATTATAAAAAATAAAAATAGTAAAGTCTTGACGCGAAAATCCATAGATGTGACGGATATCAAATCAAGACCAAACAAATAGAAATGTTCAATTTTCTAAACATCGTATAATGTGAAATATGTAATGTAATTACAGAAAATTATGAGTTTATCTGTATAAATAAACTACCAAATCCCAATGGGTATCCATCATTCCATCATGTCCATGGAGGTTTGCCGATAAATTTTATTTTACGTGAAATATAAAACTAGAAGCCTAAAATAAACAAAATGACATAATCTACTGTATTATACTGTTTTGATTTATGAAACTAAATTAAAACCGTTGGTTTAAGTAACGTGCAGATTTAAATTATTTTCCTCTACTAATCTTATTACTACAGACGGAACAATAGACAAGAGGAAATATCAAATATGACTGAATCATACAAGGTCAAATTTAAATAAATAGTTAAATTCCGCAGAAACGATGGGTATAACTATTATGTTAACACGATAAAACATACAATAAAAAGATTGGCATACAATTAACGAACCACCAGATTTAGCAAAATGTAACGGCAAAAAAAACCCTTGATTGCCAAAATTACTAAATGATGACCAAAATTAATGCGCATTTTATCGTGAAATTAGAACCAAAAAAATATTTTTTTAGATAATGACCACCAGAAATTGAACTGTTATGCTCTTGTATTCGAGTCGAGGGAGTGGTCGACGGAGCCCCGCGCAGTGGGGCTCCGTCGACCAGGTTCTATTCTGGCTAGGAATAATAATTTCTCAAAAATCCAATGCTGCTGTTTTAGTTTACATCAAAATCGCTCCGAAACTCCTTTGAGTATTTTTCGCTATTTCTCATAGTTTCAGATTTTACCATCCACGCCTACTTGAACAATAGTGTAGACGACAAAAAAAAGTCCGTCAGATAGATTTCCAAAAAACATGTTTTTTTTTCACGTTAACAAAAAATGAAGACTATGTCGAAAACTCGTGTGAAGTCACGTTTGAGTACATTTTTTTACCGAAAAGTGACGTGTGACGTCACTTTTCGGTAAAAAAATGTACTCAAATGTGACGTCGCACGAGTTTCACACGACAGTTCACACGAGTTTTTACCGAAAAGTGACGTAACAAGCTCCCACTCATGATCTTTGACGCGTTTTATCTTCGTAATTTTTTATTATACTTTGATAAAACAAAAAACACGTATCCAATATTTTTCAATAATCTAACGGACGGACTAAACAAAATCATATTTTTTTTAGTCAGTCGTCATCCCTATTCACCCTATCTTTTATGAGGTTCGTGTAGCTACTGTCTACAACAACAACAACAACAGCCCATAACATCCACGGCTGCATAAGCCTCTCCCATGATGGAAGGAATTTGCCGTAATCTCCACGCTTGGCAGGCGGATTGGAGATCGCAGTGATGAAAGACTAACAGAAAACGCTGCTCCCCATTCTCAGGTCTACGGAGGCGCAAGGTGTTCTGCCTCAGACATTAGTCGCCTTATACGACACCCGTGAGTGTAATGGGTTGGTTCTATTCTACTCTGCCGGATACCACACGGCTACTGTCTACAAGTCAATATAGTTTTGCTAGTTAATAAAATTTGACCATGTATAACATACGGCAACATCGTAACTCGCTTACTGCCCCGTCTACAAGAACACTGAACACAATACATACCGTGATCTTCCTTCATGGCTTCGGCGAGGTCTTCCCTAAGTTGTACGTCACACACAGAGGCCGCGCGCCCGCTTTCAGCCAGCAACGACTTGCGACGGAAACTGTCCGACGGAGATTGTTCTAGAGAACCTGCGGACAAAATTATCGTGTTGTAGGAGTCGTTGGAGTTTCGACTTTATGCTGATGCGATTTAAGGCATATGACGTAACAAAGCTGTGTGCATTTAGTTTGTGGAAGTATAAAAAGAGCAATCGGAGAAGGTATGATATATTTTCGGGGAGAGTTTGCAAGTGGAGGGAATATTTTTCCTAAAAATTATCCGTTTGTCGAGTACATTGGCATCGGGTTCCATTCTAAACGAACGCAGCTGAATACTACATCTAGTACCAAACGAACATACATGCCACATGAAACGACAGCTAATAGTAGAAGAATATGATGCTAGGTTCAAATTGATTAATCTTAAGCAAGGTGTAACATAACATAACCTAAGCGATTAGCTGATCAACATGTATGTTAAAAAAAGTTATAAATATCCAAAAGCAATAGAACAAAAGTAGTTCAGTTTCACGGTCTGACACACCACACGAGAGTTCTTGCGTCTATTATGTATTTACACTTTGACCGACCCTCTGTCAGTATTAAAATAGGTTGTGTACTCCAAAGCTACTTACTGGCAGACCCAGAATCGATGAGAACCGGAACAACGGGCCTCACTCCCGGCATGTTGACCGGGTTGGAGCGAGCCACGCCGCGGGCCGCGCTTGTATCTACCTCCACCGTCTCCGCTTCTGATAGGGACGAGTTTGAGCTGTGGGGACAATAATGATCATGATGAGTATTGCAGGGCTCGTTATAACTGTGATGTATGTGTATAAGGCGGTAGGTGCACATATTTTATAATTAGACGTTTACCATTACCAGCCTATCGACATTTCGTACTGACTTAACTTACACTAGGTTAAAACTTACTTAGGTTTAGTTACTTAGGTTAAAATCACGCTTTTCAAAGCTTTCTGCACCTCCTTATACACGTGCAGCCTATATCTTACTCACAAGCTGCTTACAGTGCCCTTCGTGTCCAATACAACAACGCGTTCAGGGCAGTGTTGAGGCTACCCCGCTTCTGCAGCGTCTCGGGCATGTTTGCGCGACTGTTTCCACGCTACCATGCGCAAGCGGTGCGCAGGGTGCGGGCTAGCTCCAACACGGTCCTGGCGATGATTGCTCAGCGACTGGATTGCCCCTACGTTGGGCATTGTTGTAGCAGGCATATTGCTGGTGTTTGATTTGTCGTTTTATACAGCTCTCATGTCATTTTATTTTATTTTTTGCTTCTGACATTATACTATATAAAGCTCGATTACCACTCACTCACTGACTGACTGACTCACTGACATAATTGTTCTCCCAGATGGTGGATGGGGAGGTGGGTATATTTTGACAGATTCGTAAACAACTAACTCCCGCGAGTATGGGAAAAGTGCCAAACCTCCCCTTTTCGCCCCCCTTCCTCCCCCTTCCTATCGTATCTCGGAAACTAGGAGACCCATATTTTTTGTTTTTTACGGATTCGTATAGAGGAGGCTCGGAAAAGTAAAAACCAGTTTTCAAAATTGACCCCTTTTTCCCCCTTCTCCCCCCTTTAGGCGGATCTCGGAAATTGAGAGACTTGGAACATTTTTTTTTTCAGATTCTTTTAAAGGGGCAAGGCGTTAGTCAAAATCATTTTTCATAACTCCCCACTCTCCCCCCATTCACCACCCCCCTTTTTCACCCCTTTTTTTTCTACTGAAAAATGTTTTAATTCTTACCTAAAACTATTGAGGGGCGTTGAAATTAAAAATTTGTATACCATTTCCTCCCCTCCCCAACCTCCCCTAAAAATAAAAGGGCTATAACTTCGTAACGGTAAGAGATAGCTATTGGGTGCTTGAACAAATATTATAGTAGGCGTCGAAACCTGTCCGGTGGTGGTAGGTTCTGAGTGGAGCGAACCTGCGAGACCGAGTGGAGCGAAGGGGGGAGGTGGCGAGCGAAGCGAGCCGGCGACCTCCGTAGCGTAACGAAGGTTGAGTGGGTGAAGCGTAACTCAGCTTTTAACGTTTCTAATGAGTTCTTTTTTTTTTACTTTTTTTTTTAAATTAGGTTTTAGAATGTTTTAGGGGTTCTTAAGGGTTTTCTTACTGATTTAGGGGTAGTTGTAACGGATTTTCCAATTATTTTAAGGATTCCTATGGATTCTCAAAATTTTATGATGGTAAGAAATACTTCTCAAGAACACGACAACACGCGAGCTGCGCGCAGCTCGCGCACCCACGCAAAAACTAGTTATATTTATATTATATAAAACTACAAGACCACTCACTGACTCACTGATTGACATGTCGTTTCTCGGAATGGGTGAGAGATGGGTTAGAGGAATGTTTAGGAAAAATGTAGAGTACCATAGAGTGAGTAGAGGAAAATTATAGAGGAAATTCAAATTCAAGATGGCGGCCGAGTCCATTTCCGGTTTCGGTGGGGAAAAGACTTGGACGAGTTTCGACTCATAGGTCCTATCCAAAATCTAGGAAGATTAAAAAAAAAAGTAAAAAAAAAAAAAAAACAAGATGGCGGCTGCTCTGGGATGTTTTGAAATCTTCGACTTTTCGCACAAAACTTTGACGAATTGTTTAGTTCTACCGATTTAAAACGTTAGCAACACCAATTACACCAGTCGATGGCCTATAACCTTGAAATTTTAGGAAAATTGTGACTTTTCAGAAAAACAAAATGGCGAACAGTATGGCGGCCATCTTGTAAAATGTTGGAATTTTCGACTTTTTTCAAATCCATTTTTCGGGTAGTTGGCAACATCCAACGGGTTTGAGTTGTACAGAGCGGTTGTGTGTTTCATCGAGGAGTGTTGCCTGGTTTGAAAAATCTCCCCATTTTTAGGGTAATTTACCAGATTTTCCCCAAAAACATGAAAAGTAGAAATAACAATATTTTAAATAGAGACTTTGACTAGCTGGCAACATTGGGGTCCCTTGAATGACATTTGACCATTTTGGTTCGTTTTAGTTGGCAACCCCAAAAAATATTGAATATTTTAATTTTTGGGACCTTTTGACTTTGGCGAGTTCTTTTGTTCTACCAAACTCAAAAGTTGGCAACACCACGTACACCGGTCGGTAGCCTACATCCTTGAGATTTCAGGAAAATTATGACTTTTCAGAAAAACAAGATGGCGGACAGTGTAGCGGCCATCTTGTGAAAAGTTGGAATTATGACTTTTTTCAAATCCATTTTTCGTGTACTTGGCAGCATCTCACTGGTTTAAAATGTACTGAGCGGTAGTGTGTTTTTTTGAGAAGTGTTGTCTGGTGCAAAAAAAAATCCCATTTTTAGGGTATTTTTCTAGATTTTGCCCAAAAACATGAAAAGTAGAAATAACGATATTTTGAATAAAAACTTTAACTAGAGGGTAACATTGGGATGCTTCAAATGACATTTGACCATTTTCATCACTTTGAGCTGGCAACCCCGAGAGCCATTGGGGTTTGAATTTTCGGGTCAGACCCGACTTTGGCGAGTTCTTTTGTTCTATCAAACTCAAAAGTTGGCAACACCACATCCACCGGTCGATAGCCTATATTCTATAGATTTCAGGAAAATTATGACTTTTTAGAAAAACAAGATGGCGGACAGTGTGGCGGCCATCTTGTAAAAATGTCAAAAAATCCCAATTTTCGACACGAGTAATGGGACAGCTGGCATCCCCCCACTGGATTGTGTTGTATGAACCGGTTGTGTGTATTGTCAAGGAGTGTGGCCTGGTGCAAAAATTCTCCCCTATTTTGGGGTAATTTTCCCAATCTTCCCTAAAAACATGAAAAGTAGAAATAACGATATTTTGAATAGAGACTTTGATTAGCCGGCAACATTGGGGTGCCCAAAATGACTTTTGACCATTTTCATCACTTTCAGCTGGCAACCCCGAGAGCCATTGGGGTTTGAATTTTAGGGTCAGACCCGACTTTGGCGAGTTCTTTTGTTCTACCAAACTCAAAAGTTGGCAACATCAAGTACATTGATCGGTAGCCTATATCCTTGAGATTTTGAGAAAATTATGACATTTCAGAAAAACAAGATGGCGGACAGTGTGGCGGCCATCTTGTTGAAATGACGAAAAATCCCAATTTTCGACACAATAAATGTTACAGTTGGCATCCCCCGACTGGATTGTGTTGTATGAACTGGTTGTGTGTATTGCCGAGGAGTGTTGCCTGGTGCAAAACTTTTCCCCACTTTTGGGGTAATTTTGACCAAAAACATGAAAAGTAGAAATGACGTTATTTTAAATGGAAATTTTGCATAACCACCAAGAATGGGGTGCCCGAAATAACTTTTGACTATTTTCATCACTCTCAGCTGGCAACCCCGAGAGCCATTCGCGCTTGAATTTTCGGGTCGGACCCGACTTTGGCGAGTTCTTTTGTTCTACCAAAGTCAACGTACAGCCACCGTGTTTTTACTGACAGGTAGCTTATATCCTGGTTACTTTAGAAAAATTGTGACATTTTAGAAATTCAATATGGCGGCTGTGCCACTTCCGGTTTCCAAAACCTTGTCCGATTGGGGTCGTTCAAGCGGTTCATCCCACTGAGGGGTATTAGTTTGTAATGGTTTTTTGGATTAGTAAACAAGAAACTTCCACGTGTGGGGTAAAAGTGCCAAACCCCACCTTTTTGCCCCCCTTCTCCCCCCCTTCCTATCTCGTTACTCGGAAACTAAGAGACCCATGTTCTGTTTTTTACGGATTCGTATAGAGGAGGCTTGGAAAAGTAAAAACCATTTTTTAAAGTTGTCCCCCTTGATCCCCTTCTCTACCCCTGTAGGCGTATCTCGAAAAATAAGGGGCCATGTTTTTTTTTTTATTTTAGGTTCATAAAAAGAGGCCCAGAGTTAATAAAACTAATTTTTCAATACCCTCTCTCCCCCCCTTGAGCCCCTCTCTCCACCCCTTTTTATACAACTGATAAATCTTTTGATTTTTACCTAAAACTATTGAGGGGCGTTGAAATTTGTATACCTTCCCGTCCCCACCCCAACCTCCCCTAAAATTGAAAGGGCTGTAACTTCATAACGGTTAGAGATAGCAATTAGGTGTTTAAACAAATTATATAGTAGGCGTCGAAACTTGTCCGGTCTCCGATGGTGGTACGGCAACGATAGCTTTCTGATGGTAGGTAGGTCCTGAATGGAGCAAACCTGCGAGATCGAGTGAAGCGAAGGGGGAGGTGGCGAGCGAAGCGAGCCGGCGACCTCCATTGCGTAACCAAGGTTGAGTGGGTGAAGCGTAACTCAGAGGTGACTATGTACAGTAAGCGTCAATAAGTTCAGAGGCACGCTAAGGATTGTATTGCTGTGAACGCACGGTCGAGCGTCCGTGCGTCTGTATGTGTAAGTGGTCTCAATACAGTACGCACACCACAGCCAAAGAGTTCGCCCAATCGCATGTCGCGCGTCACACTCCACGAAACATAAGAATACGCAGCAAACCTTATTATTTGTGTAGCGACCTGTTCTTACCATTGGATAGCTAAAATTCACATCTATTGACCATGTGTTGATAGCTGTTGGGGTAATCAGTAGGATTCACGATCAAAGAGATCAGAGTTCGAATCCTGTTAACAACGTGGGGTTTTTGTTTCTTGGTAACATTAGTTATTGGTTCATTATTTATTTTTTATAAGAATATGTTAAATATAAGTAAAAAAAACATAGTATTATTATTTAACTATTTATTTATTATTTTAGCTGTTCGGTGTTGGAAGGTGGAAATAAAAAAGTCGTGGTGAATGATAACAGAAATGTTTATTCGTTTTATTTATTTATAAAATTAAGAAACTTCCATGATAATTGTAACGTCACATTCCTACCTAGATGTAAAAAAGTTCTCTTGTAACCGATCATAAGATTTTTTATTGTATCGGTATACCCACTTACTTTCAATTCATAATAACATACTTAAGTAACAAGGAAAGGATATTCTAATCACACAAATATAACATATAGTTGATACCCACTTATTATAAGTATCGGTAATCAGCAGAGTTTATTGAAAACTAATATAAATAATTTAGACTTTATGAATATATTTTTTGTGACGTCACAATAAATGTAACTCGTATTGAGGTCATAGTTTAAGTGTTCATTTTCCCGAAGAAAAGAAGATTGAAACTTAACCTCAATTTAAGATCATTAATATAATTACGGATAAGTTAATATTCACTAAATATTTTGTTACACATTTAATTCTAAAGCATCTAGGGATTAATTTTGTAGCATGACATAGTCTGTATTAGGGATTATGTTTTTGTCAGACCAGCAGAGTGTTATTCTTGCGCCATAAATGAAGCCTACCCTTTTGACTTGATTTAAAAAGTCAGTTTTTTGAGTCTTCTCATGGTAGTATTCCAGTAAAAATCTAAATAACCCCGTGCGAAACGTAATCGTTCTTCTATAACTCTTTCTGTCAAGAAGGGCTTCTTAGCTGGTCTTCGTGATACAAGCCTTCAGCGTGGAGGGCACGGCGAACAGTTTGCGATGAGGTGTCAAATAATTCCACAAAGTGTCTCGTAGGTGTCCATTTGTTTCTTATTCGCCAACCATATATTATGTCGTCGCTGCGCATCGCTAATAAGCGACGGCTTTCCACTTCATTGTCGACTAGCAAGGCCTTTTGATCTGACTCACAGTATTCCTCTAAAACAAAAAACAAAAAATGATGTTAGGCAGCTATAATAAAATACTGAAGTTATCATTCACTCTGCATTTATAAATCCAATAATTAACACTAATTATTTATTTTTTATGCCTCATGATGGATTTAAAATCAATTTATTAATCCATATGTCACCAAATAAATAAACAATAACAAAGTAGGTTTTAATTTTTAATAAAAACTTTGTTACAATAATTCATAAATATAATACTCACATTAGTCCGGTTTCTTCAGATATTTGCCACTTTTATGCAGCACGATAATATTAGTCGCCCTCGTCTCAATATCAATATTTGCCTGCATTTTAAAAAATACCAACAACAATACAGCTATCTATTAAACCACACGTCACTAACCAAATTTAACACAACCAAACGACAACGTTCATTTCGATCAAGTAAAATATTCATAAAACTCAAGTTTACCTGACAGAAATATAAATTCTTGACTTATTTTTCTATGATCTACCTTCTTCTAACTTTACGAAATGTGTGAACAAAGAGAGAATATTTTTCTGTCCCATTACTTCAAATCGAGTAAAAACTTACAAAAAGTCTAAAAGTAACAACGTGAGATTTGAACTCACGGCTTACTGATTCACTCTTAGATGTGGACGCGCTTAACCACTAGGCCATCTTGACTTATATTTCAACGTTCAAATTTTGGACTACATTTACTTGAAGATGACAATGTCTATTTTCTTGAAAGTAGAAGCTCGTAAGTCAAACTAAACGTCAAGCTATTGCTTTGTGAGATTGCCTATCGACTTTTGGTCGACACTGTACATTCTGAAAAAATATTTTCTCAAAAAAAGAAAGGGCTGTAACTTCATAACGCTTAGAGATAGCCATTAGGTGTTTGAACAAATATAATAGTAAGTGTCAAAATCTGTCCGGTGGTGGTAGGGATAAGGTCAAGATAGTTTATTGGTCTGAGTTTATAATGAAGGATTTAGATTGTTTTAGCGGATCTTAAGGGTTCTTAGACTGCTTCATACTGATTTAGGGGTTCCCCATTTCTAGGGTACTTTCCCAGATTTTCCCCAAAAACATGAAAAGTAGAAATAACGATATTTTGAATGGAGACTTTGACTAGGCGGCAACATTGGGGTCCCCCAAATGACATTTAACCATTTTCATCACTTTCAGCTGGATACCCCGAGAGCCAGTGGGACTTGAATTTTCGGGTCAGACCCGACTTTGGCGAGTTCTTTTGTTCTACCAAAGTCAACGGACAGCCACCGTAATTTTACAGACAGGTAGCTTGTATCCTGGTTACTTTAGAAAAATTGTGACATTTTAGAAATTCAAGATGGCGGCCGTGCCATTTCCGGTTTTCGAAACCTTGTTCGAAATCCACTCACTGACATCATTTTTCTCCCGGACAGTGGAGGGGGAGGGGGGTATATTTTGACTTTTCCCACCCCTCCCTATCGTATCTCGGAAACTAAGGGACCCGTGTCTGATTTGTATAGAAAAGGCTCGGGGAAGTATAAAACATTTTTCAATGTTACCCCTCTTGCCCCCCTTCTACCCCCCTTTAGGCGGATCTCGGAATTTCAGAGAATTGGAACTTTTCTTTTCAGATACATATAAAGGAGCAATGCGTTAGAAAGAATAATTTTTCACAACACCCCCCTCTCCCCCCCTTCATCCCTCCCACCCATCGTATCTCAGAAACTAAGACATGTAGCGGTTTTGTTTTTATTCTTACCTAAAACTATTGAAGGGCGTTGAAATTTTTACACTCTCCGCTCCCGTCCCCAACCTCCCCTAAAATTTGAAGGACTGTAACTTCATAACGGTTAGAGATAGCCATTAGGTGCTTGACCAAATATTATAGTAGGCGTCGAAACCTGTCCGGTGGTGGTACCAGTAAAGCAAAGGGAGGAGCGAGCGAGTGTAGCGAGCCGGCGACTCCCGTAGCGTAGGGATAAGGTCACGATAGCTTTCCTGTGGTAGGTAGGTCCTGAGTGGAGCGATGGGGGGAGGTGGCGAGCGAAGCAAGCCGGTGACCTCCGTAGTCGTTATGCTACGGAGGTCGCCGGCTCGCTTCACTCGCCACCTGTCTTTTTCACGCGGCCTTTGGTTAAGTAGGAGCAGCGTAACTCAGAGATGACTATGTACTATCGGGGTCTTTTCCGCCTGACCATTTTAAAATGTTTTCGCTTAAATCATGCGGAGGCGCCGAGCCACGCCCCCTTAAAGTTTGGGCCTATTAGGAAAGCGTCAACTTTGGCGCGCAAAATAACAATAACTCTCGTTTGGCGTGCGTCGTCAATGCGCTCGGCCGATTCGGTACCTTTTCATTCATTTTTTCTACACAAAGTCAACGGGGCGGGGCTAAAGAGCGTTTTTATGTTGCGAGTGCAAGCAAAAATGAGCTAAGTGGTGGTCAGGCGGGAGTGTCCTCGATAGTACATACGGAAAAAATATTTTGAATTCTAATTTTAAATTTTGCGCCACGCCAAAACGCTCCGCAACTAACTATATAAGTACTACGCACGCATACGCATTCGTATTGATTCTGACCTAAAACTATTGATGGGCATTGAAATTTTGATAACCCTACCCTCCCCTCCCCAACCTCCCCTAAAATTGAAAAGGCTGTAACTTTATTATGGTTAGACATAGACATTACGTGTTGGATCAAATATAATAGCAGGCGTCGAAACCTGTCTGGTGGTGGCAGAGATAAGTTCACGATAGCTTTACGGTGGTAGGTTCAATAAGCAAACTTTAGGGTAATGTTTTTTTTAATGAGAAAATGTCTAAGTTTTTAAATAAGGTTTTAAATTGTTTAAGGGGATCCTAAGAGTTCTTAGACTGCTTCATAATAATTTAGGGGTTCCTTAGGGCTTAAGGTTTAGGTTTTTGTTCAGCTGTAAAAGTAAAGGTTTTCAAAATGTTTAAAAAGTTCAATAATTTTTTTTAAAAGCTTCAAACGGAGTTAGGTAACGGATTCTCAAAATTTTATAAGGGTAAGGAATACTTCTCAATAACACGAAACCCAACCGAACCGAATAGAATGATATGTATGTTACGGGCAACGTGATTAACTGGGCATTATTAATAAGGACCGGCCATTATTAATAATGCCCAAGAGCGATGAGCAAAGTGATTAATTTATCACTTTGACCGGCCATTATTAATAATGCCCGACGGCCCGTGGTCTATGTAATAAGTCAGTGTTTGAGATAGCATCATTGTTTTCTTTAATACTTGCCCTGCATAGGTCGACCACCATGATTGGTCCGAATTAGTATTACAACTTTATGTCCCAGAAGTCCGAATTTGGGACATGAGGAGCGTAGGCCGAAGGCCGGCGGAGCTCCGACGACATGGCTGACGGGAGATAGGGCGGCAGCTTTTTTTTTTAGACCGCCCGATCCGACCATCTGTTTAGTGTAATTTCTATTTTTACATGATGACAGTGTTTAATAAGTAATATTTTTATCAAAATAAAAGTAGGTAACTACTGATGTTATTACATTTTTGACTGTTTATTAAAACTATTGAGGGGCGTTGAAATTTGTATACCTTCCTCTCCCCACCCCAACCTCTAAAATTGAAAGAGCTGTAACTTCATAACGGTTAGGGATAGCAATTAGGTATTTGAACAAATTATATAGTAGGCGTCGAAACTTGTCCGGTCTCCGGTGGTGGTACGGTAACGATAGCTTTCCGATGGTAGGTAGGTCCTGAATGGAGCGAACCTGCGAGACCGAGTGGAGCGAAGGGGGAGGTGGTGAGCGAAGCGAGCCGGCGACCTCCGTTGCGTAACCAAGGTTGAGTGGGTGAAGCGAAACTCAGAGGTGACTATGTACATTCGGAAAAAATATTTTCTCAAAAAAAGAAAGGGCTGTAACTTCATAACGGTTACAGATAGCCATTAAGTAATTGAACAAATATTATAGTAAGTGTCAAAACCTGTCCGGTGGTGGTAAGGATAAGGTCAAGATAGCTTATAGGTCTGAGTTTTTAATGAAGGTTTTAGATTGTTTAGCGGATCTTAAGGGTTCTTAGACTGCTTCATACTGATTTAGGGGTTCCTAAGGGTATTTGTACTGCTGCAAGGGCCGCTCATAATGATTGTCAAAATGGGAAACTTGATTTTATTCAAAAATTAGAATATGGGTATCGTTTAAGAGTGATTTGGAGGTGCTGATTTAGAATAAATAGAAGCTTAATCAAGTGGAAATTTGCCATTTCACTAGAGTTTGAAAAGTTAAAGAATCTTTTAGGGTTATGTTTGACATTTTTACTATGTTTTGGGGTTTAAAAGTGAAACATCTACAAGGACAAGCACGCGAGGTGCTTGCACCTCGCGCAACACGCAAATACTAGTTATACTATATAAAGCTCGATTACCACTCACTGACTGACTGACTGACTCACTGACATAATTGTTCTCCCAGATGGTGGATGGGGAGGTGGGTATATTTTGACAGATTCGTAAACAAGTAACTCCCGCGAGTATGGGAAAAGTGCCAAACCTCCCCTTTTCGCCCCCCTTCCTCCCCCTCAATATCGTATCTCGGAAACAAAGAGACTTGGAACATTTTTTTTTTCAGATTCGTATAGAGGAGGCTTGGATAAGTAAAAACCAGTTTTCAAAATTGACCCCTTTTTCCCCCTTCTCCCCCCTTTAGGCGGATCTCGGAAGTTGAGAGACTTGGAACATTTTTTTTTTCAGATTCATATAAAGGGGCAACGCGTTAGTCAAAATCATTTTTCAAAACTCCCCACCCTCCCCCCCTTCACCCCTACCCCCATCTAATCTCGGAAACTAGGACACGTAGCGGCTTTTTAATTTTTACCATAAATTATTATTGAGGAGCGTTTAAATTTGTATACGGCGGGTATCCTCCCCTCCCCAACCTCCCCTAAAATTGAAAGGGCTGTAACTTCGTAACGGTTAGAGATAGCCATTGGGTGCTTGAACAAATATTATAGTAGGCGTCGAAACCTGTCCGGTGGTGGTAGGTTCTCGAAGCGAGCCGGCGACCTCCGCAGCGTAACGAAGGTTGAGTGGGTGAAGCGTAACTCAGCTTTTAACGATTCTAATGAATTCTCATTTTTTTATTGATTTAGTTTTTAGAATGTTTTAGGGGTTCTTAAGGGTTTTCATACTGATTTAGGGGTAGTTGTAACGGATTTTCCAATTATTTTAAGGATTCTTATGGATTCTCAAAATTTATAAGGGTATGGAATACGTCTTAAGAACACGACGACACGCGAGCTGCGCGCAGCTCGCGCACCCAAGCAAATACTAGTTATACTATATAAAGCTCGATTACCACTCACTGACTGACTGACTGACTCACTGACATAATTGTTCTCCCAGATGGTGGATGGGGAGGTGGGTATATTTTGACAGATTCGTAAACAAGTAACTCCCGCGAGTATGGGAAAAGTGCCAAACCTCCCCTTTTCGCCCCCCTTCCTCCCCCTCCCTATCGTATCTCGGAAACAAAGAGACCCGTATCTTTTGTTTTTTACGGATTCGTATAAAGGAAGCTCGGAGAAGTAAAAACCAGTTTTCAAAGTTGACCCCTTTGCCCCCCTTCTCACCCCCTTTAGGCGGATCCCGAAAATTAAGAGACTTGGAACATTTTTTTTTTCAGATTCATATGAAGGGGTAATGCATTAGTCAATATCTTTTTTCAAAACTCACCCCTCTCACCCCCTTCACCCCCACTTCACCCCTTTTTTTACTACTGAAAAATCTTTTGATTCTTACCTAAAACTATTGAGGGGCGTTGAAATTTGTATACGGAGGGTATCCTCCCCTCCCCAACCTCCCCTAAAATTGAAAGGGCTGTAACTTCGTAACGGTTAGAGATAGCCATTATGTGTTTGAACAAATATTATAGTAGGCGTCGAAACCTGTCTGGTGGTGGTAAATCCCGAGTGGAGCGAACCTGCGAGACCGAGTGGAGCGAAGGGGGGAGGTGGCGAGCGAAGCGAGCCGGCGACCTCCGCAGCGTAACGAAGGTTGAGTGGGTGAAGCGTAACTCATGGCGACGACAAGCGAACTTTAGGGTAGTGTTTTTTAATGGGTTTTTAGAATGTTTTAGGGGTTCTTAAGGGTTTTCATACTGATATAGGGGTAGTTGTAACGGATTTTCCAATTATTTTAAGGATTCCTATGGATTTTCAAAATTTTATGATGGTAAGGAATACTTCTCAAGAACACGACAACACGCGAGCTGCGCGCAGCTCGCGCACCCACGCAAATACTAGTTATTATACTATATAAAGCTCGATTACCACTGACTGACTGACTGACATAATTGTTCTCCCAGATGGTGGATGGGGAGGTAGGTATATTTTGACAGATTCATAAACAAGTAACTCTCGCGAGTATGGGAAAAGTGCCAAACCTCCCCTTTTCGCCCCCCTTTCTCCCCCTCCCTATCGTATCTCGGAAACAAAGAGACTTGGAACTTTTTTTTTTTTAGATTCGTATAGAGGAGGCTCGGAAAAGTAAAAACCAGTTTTCAAAAGTTGACCCACTTGTCCCCCTTTTCCCCCCTTTAGGCGGATCTCGGAAGTTGACAGACTTGGAACATTTTTTTTTTCAGATTCGTGAGAAGGGGCCTAAAGTTAGTCAAAATCATTTTTCAAAACTCCCCACTCTCCCCCCCTTCAACCCCCTCCTTTTCACCCCTTTTTTTCTACTGAAAAATGTTTTAATTCTTACCTAAAACTATTGAGGGGCGTTGAAATTAAAAATTTGTATACACTTTCCTCCCCTCCCCAACCTCCCCTAAAAGTAAAAGGGCTATAACTTCGTAACGGTCAGAGATAGCCATTATGTGTTTGAACAAATATTATAGTAGGCGTCGAAACCTGCCTGGTGGTAGGTAGGTTCTGAGTGGAGCGAACCTGCGAGACCGAGTGGAGCGAAGGGGGGAGGTGGCGAGCGAAGCGAGCCGGCGACCTCCGCCGCGTAACGAAGGTTGAGTGGGTGAAGCGTAACTCAGGGCGACGACAAGCAAACTTTAGGGTAGTGTTTTTTAATTGGTCTGAGTTTTTATAGGTAATATTTTTTTAAGTTGGTTTTTAGAATGATTTAGGGGTTCTTAAGAGTTTTCAAACTGGTTTAGGGGTAGTTGTAACGGATTTTCCAAATATTTTAAGGATTCCTATGGATTCTCAAAATTTTATGATGGTGAGAAATACTTCTCAAGAACACGATAACACGCGAGCTGCGCGCAGCTCGCGCACCCACGCAAATACTAGTTATACTATATAAAGCTCGATTACCACTGACTGACTGACTGACATAATTGTTCTGCCAGATGGTGGATGGGGAGGTGGGTATATTTGACATATTCGTAAACAAGTAACTCCCGCGAGTATGGGAAAAGTGCCAAACCTCCCCTTTTCGCCCCCCTTCTTCCCCCTCCCTATCGTATCTCGGAAACAAAGAGACTTGGAACATTTTTTTTTCAGATTCGTATAGAGGAGGCTCGGGAAAATAAAAAACAGTTTTCAAAATTGACCCCTTTTTCCCCCTTCTCCCCTCTTTAGGCGGATCTCGGAAGTTAAGAGACTTGGAACATTTTTTTTTTCAGATTCGTATAAAGGAGGCTTGAGAAAGTAAAAACCAGTTTTCAAAGTTGCCTCCCTTGCCCCCCTTTTCACCCCCTTAAGGCGGATCTCGGAAGTTAAGAGACTTGGAACATTTTTTTTTCAGATTCGTATAGAGGAAGCTCGGGAAAGTAAAAACCAGTTTTCAAAAATGCCCCATTTGCCCCCCTTTTCACCCTCTTTAGGCGGATCTCAGAGGTTATGAGACTTAGAACTTTTTTTTTTCAGATTCGTATAGAGGAGGCTCGGGAAAGTAAAAACCAGTTTTCAAAGTTGCCCCCCTTTTCACCCCCTTAAGGCGGATCTCGGAAGTTAAGAGACTTGGAACATTTTTTTTTACGGATTCGTATAGAGGAGGCTCGGGAAAGTAAAAACCAGTTTTCAAAGTTGCCCCCCTTGCCCCCCTTTTCACCCCCTTAAGGCGGATCTCGGAAGTTAAGAGACTTGGAACCTTTTTTTTTTTTCAGATTCGTATAGAAGAGGCTCCGAAAAGTAAGAAGCAGTTTTCAAAATTGACCCCTTTTTCGCCCTTCTCCCCCCTTGAGGTGGATCTCGGAAGTAGAGAGACTTGGAACTTTTTTTTTTCAGATTCGTATAGAAGAGGCTCGGAAAAGTAAGAAGCAGTTTTCAAAATTCACCCCTTTTTCCCCCTTCTCCCCCCTTGAGGTGGATCTCGGAAGTTAAGAGACTTGGAACATTTTTTTTTCAGATTCGTAAGAAGGGGCCTAGAGTTAGTCAAAATCATTTTTCAAAACTTCCGACTCTCCCCCTCTTCACCCCTCTTCCCATCGTATCTCGGAATCTAGGACACGTAGCAGCTTTTTAATTTTTACCATAAATTATTATTGAGGAGCGTTTCAATTTGTATACGGAGGGTATCCTTCACTCCCCAACCTCCCCTAAAAATAAAAGGGCTATAACTTCGTAACGGTCAGAGATAGCCATTATGTGTTTGAACAAAAATTATAGTAGGCGTCGATACCTGTCTGGTGGTGGTAAGTCCCGAGTGGAGCGAACCTGCGAGACCGAGTGAAGAGAAGGGGGGAGGTGGCGAGCAAAGCGAGCCGGCGACCTCCGTAGCGTAACGAAGGTTGAGTGGGTGAAGCGTAACTCAGGCCGACGACAAGCAAACTTTAGGGTTGTGTTTTTTTAATGGGTCTGTTTTTTTAAATAAGGTTTTTTACTTTAATTTTATTTGGTTTTTATAGGTAATATTTTTTTATTGGTTTTTAGAATGTTTTAGGGGTTCTTATGGGTTTTCATACTGTTTTAGGGGTAGTTGTAACGGTTTTCCCAATTATTTTAAGGATTCTTATGGATTCTCAAAATTTTAATATGGTGAGGAATACTTCTCAAGAACACGACAACACGCGAGCTGCGCGCAGCTCGCGCACCCACGCAAATACTAGTCAACTTATATTCGTTATTTTAATTCATTGTTTTATTTAATTTGTATTTAATTTAATATTGTTTTGTGCCATTGACATTAATTGATTTGATCTGACATTTATTTGTTTCTAATGTTTTAATTATTTTTGTCATTGAATTCACTTTTTTTTATTTTTTTTTATTGCTTTTTTTATTCAATCAGCAGACTAAAATTTGGCTTAAATGTTGTTTATGTGTTGTTTCTACTATGGGTCAATGACCTGAAATAAATGAATTTTATTTTATTTTTTAACTTTAACTTTGTACTGTACGGACGTGTTAATTGTTTGTGCTCCTGCTAGATATCCCAGGGTAGGTGACAAAAAAATCTAAGAGTCCGTCAGATAGATTTCCAAAAAATATTGGACACATATTTTTTCTTTTTATACGTTAAAAAAAATTAAGACGATACAGAGCGTCGAAAACTCGTGTGACATTTGAGTACATTTTTATCCGGAAAGTGACGTCATAAGCCCCTACGAGAGTTTTTAATTTATGAAATTAGTGATTATAATATTATTTAATTGTTTTAGATATTTTTTTTTTTTTTATATTTTTTTAGTATTGGAATATTTAAAAAATGTAAGTAAGAAAATGTTTTAATTATTTCTTTAGTTATACACTTCTTGTACATCCAATAAGAAATACATCATTCAAATATTTTAAAGTTAATTTAATTTATATGTATCAAATGTTTGTAAGGTTTACAAAAGTTGGGAAAAATTTCGCATGGGTACGCAACCCCATCCCGCCATTGCAAGTTGATATTGCCGTCTTTGTCTAATCAAAGCGACGGTATTGTTCTTGCGACTTGTGTAAGCGAGACAGACATACGTTTACTTTTAAATGTTTGTGGTTTCAAAACTACGTGCGTCGTCGCGTTTAAAAAGTGGTTACCCTTTTTTTTTGACACATTTTGAGGTTTGAATCTCTATACGTAGTATATTTAGCTCAATGATTTCAAATCATGCGACTTCGATGTTTTTTTGTTTTTTTTTTTCACAATAAATCAAAAAATAAAAACTAAGTATGCCATTTGCTTCTACTCCGTTCACCTATTACACCCATGTTTTTAAAAAAAAGTCACCTATATAAGAAACGATTAGTGAAGTTGTAACTCACCCCGTGCTGTTATAAGTCTTGAAGACGAACTGCGGGCCCATCCACAGTCGTCGATGCGGGCCCGCGTGCGTCACTATCTCCACTTGAGACAACCAGCGCTCTTCTTCGCTCATACACATGTCTGCGCATCTCTGGAACAAACGTTTTTGTTTAAAATACTTGATTTTCGCTCTAACGCCAGCTCATTGGGGCACAGATAATGACTGGAATAGGTGACTGCTACAAACGCAGGTCAAATGACCTTGCTTAGCTGACCTTAGTTCGATTCCCAGTAGGGCTATTACGTAACTCTGTTGACAGCTCGAAATGATAGTAACTGGGCTCAGTGTCCATCAATTAACTGTCAAAAGGTTAGTTTCGTATTATGTATGACCAGTCGCGATCAAATATGACGTCATTGGTTGTCATCATGGCTGATAGTCACCGTAACTAATTTTGTCACACCCTTTCGTATCGATACTTATATTATGTCGATTATGTAAGCTTAATGGACACCAAATTGATGACAACTGAATTTGAAGTGGCTTTCGTGAAAGACGTTACACCGTACCCGAGCTGTTAGTCACCGTAAAGTGCCACCAACCACCACCACCACCACTCAGTGCCACCACTACCACCACCACCACCACTCAGCACCACTCAGTGCGAAACGTAATACCAATATTATGACATTCTCAGTTGTCATCAAAGTTCGGTGTACAACTGAAGCTTGATAGTCACTGGATATCAGAAAGATACGTAATAGGCCTACTGGTGAGGTAATGTGCAATTGGAATTTCTCAGTATTATTATTATTAAAAATAGTAGTTACTCTGCAGGTCTGCGGCTGCAACAAGGGGTTGGAAGGCGGCAGTGGCGCCAGCAGGTCGGCGGCCGCGGCAGGACGCTGCAGAGGCCACTGAGACACCGGCTCCACTTCCAACTCGATGGCTGAATCGTCGCAGATCTTCTCCTTTGATAGACCTAGAAGACAACAATGTATTACGATGGTTAAGTAATAGGTACAGACTGTTGAGTAACAGGGTCTGAAGGTAAAATGTATCGTATGCGCATGCGCAACTACTGTCACTAAGGCACGTTCTGCTTTTATTAAAGGCCCCATGACGGGCTAGTATTATTTTTAAGAGCTGACAAAACATTGGCTGCGTTATTGTATAGAACTAGTATTACTTACTAGACAGCGGTCTCGGATGTAGCAGCAGATGTAAGAGCGACCCGTTGGCCGCCATGAGGTACAGCGCGGCCACAGGCGCAGGCGCACGGCCTCCTATAGCGGGACCGAAGCGCGCGCGAGCTAGTAGGGGAGCTGCGTTATTGTATAGAACTAGTATTACTTACTAGACAGCGGTCTCGGATGTAGCAGCAGATGTAAGAGCGACCCGTTGGCCGCCATGAGGTACAGCGCGGCCACAGGCGCAGGCGCACGGCCTCCTATAGCGGGACCGAAGCGCGCGCGAGCTAGTAGGGGAGCTGCGTTATTGTATAGAACTAGTATTACTTACTAGACAGCGGTCTCGGATGTAGCAGCAGATGTAAGAGCGACCCGTTGGCCGCCATGAGGTACAGCGCGGCCACAGGCGCAGGCGCACGGCCTCCTATAGCGGGACCGAAGCGCGCGCGAGCTAGTAGGGGAGCTGCGTTATTGTATAGAACTAGTATTACTTACTAGACAGCGGTCTCGGATGTAGCAGCAGATGTAAGAGCGACCCGTTGGCCGCCATGAGGTACAGCGCGGCCACAGGCGCAGGCGCACGGCCTCCTATAGCGGGACCGAAGCGCGCGCGAGCTAGTAGGGGAGCTGCGTTATTGTCCTCCGATAGAGATGATAGGCGTTGACGACCTGTGGGAGAAGATTATTGTTACGTTAAATGTTTTTACAAATTTTACACGTAAAGTTCAATTTGCAATGTTTTCAATAGTATGTCCAGTCATTCGGAAATCAATTTAATTCACACTTCTATGAGTTTATTATTGCTTAAATGGCAATAACGACACTTGGAAACCAGATTCTTGCGTTGACACTTGGAACTTACTTTTGCCCGCATGAACAACTATCGTCCAAATTAATTCCGCATGATTTCCAGTTCTGTAGATCCAGGGCTAATTTGGTTAACGTCGTTTTAATTTAAGTCGATTTTTCTTGGACTCACCAGAGCTGTTCCTGGTGATGGTATGCGTGGGTATGTTGGCAGTGGGTCGCAGCTGAGCGAGCGGCGACAGCGTGGTGGGCAGCGGGTAGGGCGGCAGGCGAGGGTTGGGGAACCACGCGCCTTGAGACATGCTGTCACTCACCTGGGGGGATTTATTTTAATTAAAACAAGTTTTTGAAGTGAAAACTTCTTTAGGCGCATTGAGGACTTTTTGGGTGAAGAAAAAACATTGAACTCATCGTCACTTGACGTAACGTGCGGTCACGCTTCGTAGCACTCGTAGGCGATCCGCTACGGCGTAGCACCACATGGCATGCACTGTGCATAACCAGTGCTACGTCTGAGGCGGGGCTGTGTACTGTACTTTTTGTTTTCACTTCTATCGGCAGTCCCCAAAGACTGCCCCGATTTTATCTTAGTGTGTCGTTGGGACATTGAATCGAACGCATGTTTTCCAGTAAAAGGTATATAATTAACTTTAACAAAACACACTATACAGAGGATGGCTTGTTGATCTTCTAAGAGGTGTATTAGGTAGGTAAGACCAATAAACGTAAATGTTTTATTAAAAATGAACTCTTTCCTTTGGTTTGCCTTTTGTAATTACTTACCAGAATTGTATTCTTATTAGCGATACTATCGAATTATTTAATAATAAAGTGTTTTTTTCCAAAATCAACAGGTTCGATTTCTGGTAAGGAGTATTGAATTTAAAAAAATCCAATGATGTAGTTTTCGTTTTCATCAACCAACATTCCGATTCCGAACATTCCGATTTTGTCAATTTTTCGCTATTCGTCATATTTTTGGATTTGCACATCAATGGTCACTAATAATTCACCTTACTATACAACATAAAGGGTGTAAAACACCTCTTAACGAAGCCGAAAGGCATTTGTTCTCCTCGTCATTGCGATCTTTTTTTGTTCTACACCATACCTGGGAACCTTCTCGTTATGGAGATGTTGGGGGTCAAAGTTCCAACTTTTTTACAAGTTTTTTTTTAATACTAGTATTTAATATAATATTTTTAAACTTTAAACACCTCCACGACCCCCGTACTATTCAATCCATCCAGCAGCACAATGTTTTGAGTGCGTTACATTGAGTTCCAACCCAAAACATGACTTTTCACCCCAAAAAAAAAGTCGTTACCCAGCAATAATTTTTGCGTAAAGTTACTTAGTTTGATGTACGGAATGCTTGATTGACGGCTTCGTGATGAGGTATCTTACACCCTGTATACATCTAGGTTACAACAAGTTAAAGAGAAAATTAAAGTGATCTACGCGGGTATCGAGAGGCTGGCAATTGTTTGTTATTTCTTGTTCAAATATCCCATCGCATCTGCGGAGTTTTACTAGCTTATTTTGACCTTGTTACTATACTAGGAGCTCGTGGCTAAATAACAACAGCCACTTGGGGGCGATCTTTAGGTAAAGCCGTGCTTGCCTAGGTAGGTCTGTGGATGACCCATTACATACCGAGTTTCCTCAGTGCCTCAGAAAGCACGTTAAGCAGTTGGTCCCGGCTGTCATTTGTTGATCTTTGACAGTCGTTACAGGTTCCTACTCCTTCGCTATACTTTTCTGATTAATTTCATTGCGGGACACAAGACAGTTAAATTCATTCCCTGGGACTTCGTCGAACTTCATTGTCTCGGCGCTTTTCTGGTGGTCGCCACTGTTGATTCTGGCTTTCAGGAGTTACAGTGGTTTGAGAATAGTGTGGCGGGCTTGTCCCAATAAAGCCGTTACAGGTAGTCAGTAGCCCAAAAAGTATGGCAACCGGTCTTAGCAAGGGGTATCCGTATTAACCAGTAGTAACTGGGTTGTGGAGGTCAGATAGGCTGTCGCTCCATGTAAAATACTGGTATTCAGCTGCAACGGGTTAGACTGGAAGCCGACCCCAACATAGTGAAAGTAAAGACCAGCTGGACTCTGAGGGTCGAAAGGTTGGAATCGCGCCACAACATCAACTTTAGGTCATTCGTGGTACGAGTTCTAACCCACCATCTACAGACCTGTATGAAGGAGGACTTTTGGCCGAAGGGTTTCGTCTATCGACGTTTCCGAGGGCGGTTACGCGACACGACGTCGACAACGTTGCGTGTATAGTTATAGTCTCATAAAGGTTTAAAATATGTATTAGTATATTATTGTTGTTAAATGTATTTTGTGTATTTTATCTATGGGCCTTAGTTGCCTGATAATAAAATGATTATTATTCCCTTTATTCAGTTTTAGACAAACTCGTTACATTTTTAAATATTAATTATAGAAATATATAAAAAACATTTAAAAATATAAAAATTGTAGCCCACCGGTATCGGGACAGGGTCCAAGCTACCGGCGGTCAGGGCTCCAGAGAGAGGAACCTCCTAACAATACGAGCCGTGTCCAGGAGTACCGCGCACTGAATCAAGCCCTTGATCCAGCTGCCTTACGAGAACCTCCTCAGGTATTGATCGAGGCTCTTAGCAATTAAGCCATGGGCTGATACGACTATCGGCACAATGATTGCTGAGTCCATTTCCCACATGTCAACAACCTCGCGAGCCAAGTCAAGATACTGATTATTATTCCTTTATTCACTTACAATCAAATTTGTTACATTTTTAAATATGAATTAAAAAAATATATAAAAAACATTTAAAAATATAAAAAATTGTAGCCCACCGGTATCGGGAACAGGGTCCAAGCTACCGGCGGTCAGGGCTCCAGAGAGAGGAACCTCCTAACAATACGAGCCGTGTCCAGGAGTACCGCTTTCTGAATCAAGCCCTTGATCCAGCTGCCTAACGAGAGCCTCCTCAGGTATTGATCGAGGCTCTTGGCAATTAAGCCATGGGCTGATACGACTATCGGCACAATGATTGCTGAGTCCACTTCCCACATGTCAACAACCTCGCGAGCCAAGTCAAGATACTTGATTTGTTTATCTTTCTCGGCTTTAACGAGGTTCTCATCATGTGGGACCGTTATGTCAACAATCATTGCGCGCCGCTCTGATCGATCCACCACCACTATATCAGGCTTATTGGCTACAATAGTCCTGTCAGTGATGATGGATTGATCCCAGTACAACGTGATACAGCCATTATCGAGAACTGGGTCGGGCACATACCTATAGTAAGGCACTTCCGATTCCACAAGGTTGTATTTTAGAGCAAGTTGCTGATGGATAATCCTGGCTACAAGGTTGTGTCTATGCAGGTACTCTCCGTTAGCTAGACGAGAACACCCGGAAATAATGTGACGGATTGATTCGCCTGGACGGTGGCATGCCCGACATATGTCAACCGTGCCATCCTTCACAATAAATCTCCGGTAGTTATTCGTCATCATAACTTCATCCATTATTGCACAGACAAAACCTTCAGTTTCTCCGAATAGGTCCCCGGAACGTAGCCAGGCTACGGACGCTGATAGGTCTACATCGGGCCCATGGAGGGCCCGGAAAAAGCGTCCGTGAAGCTCCTTACTCTGCCATACCTCCCTGCGATCGTTAGTGTCAAGCACTGGAGGTTTGCGCCAGTTCTCTTTAGCCAAGGAGAGCGGGGTGAGGCCTTTGTCCATCGTGACGACATCTCGATGCATTCCCACATCGGTTCCTAGGAAATATTCCCTGAGGCTGCATATCTCGCGATTGTGGAGAGTCTTAGCATTTAAAAAGCCTCGACCCCCACACTTCCGCGGGATATACAGTCTCATAACCGAAGAACGTGGGTGATGCATCCGATACGCCGTCAACAATTTACGGACCTTCGTATCCAAGGCGTCTAGTTCTGTTTGAGTCCATTTGAGTATGCCGAAAGAGTACATCAAAACCGGCATGACCCAACCGTTGAAGGCACGCACCTTATTGCCACCTGATAAAAGACTATTAAGTACTTTTTTCAGGCGGCCAAAGAAACGCTCCTTCAACGATTGCTTCATGTCAGCAACATTGACGCCCAGCGCTTCGGACATACCCAAATACTTATAGGTTTCGGTTGCTGAGAGGGATCGAAGAGTTATGGAATCTGAGAGCTGGGTTCCCACAGATTCCACAATCTCCCCTCGTTTTACATGCATGACCGCACATTTGTCCACACCAAATTCCATCCTGATGGCGTTACTGAAAGTTTCAGTTACCTTCAGTAACTCCATCAGTCGCAAATCGTTGGGGGCAAACAGTTTTAGGTCATCCATGTAAAGGAGGTGAGATATAACCTGACCATCTTTCCGCAACCGATAGCCTAAACCTGAATCCTCCAGCAGTGTGCTTAGAGGATTCAAGGCTAAGCAGAACCAAAGCGGACTCAAACTATCGCCCTGAAATATACCTCGCTCTATCCTTATCGGCTCGCTATTCCTCTGAATCTGCCGACATCCTGGATAGTGAAGGACTGTCCTCCATTGCCCCATACATGACATCAGGAAGGTGCGCAGAGTTGCATCAACTTTATACAACTGGAGCACCCTCATGAGCCATGTATGTGGCACCGAGTCATAGGCCTTCTTATAGTCTATCCAACATGTCGACAGATCCTTTCGGGAACGGCGAACCTGGTGACTAATGGCCATATCAATGAGGAGTAGCTCCTTAGTACCACGGGACCCGTTCCTACATCCATTCTGAGAAGCGGACATGACAGAATTGTCATCTATGTGTTTGCTAATTTTAGTTCTCAAAATGGATGTAAGAACTTTATAGACTGTAGGGAGACAGGTGATCGGTCTATAATTTTTGGGTTCCGCAGTACTACCCGATTTATGGAGCAGGTGGGTTATACCTGTTGTCAGGAACTCTGGCAGCGACCCAGACTCTAAGGCTGACTGGAACAGGGTCGCCAAGCGAGCGTGCGATCTTGTGAACCATTTTATCCAGAAGTTGTGCAGCCCATCCGGCCCTGGAGATTTCCAGTTAGGCAACGGACGGACTGCACGAGCTACGTCTTGGGGGCTGATAGTAATTGCCCCCATTTCTGATATTGGATCGCATGCTCGCTCAATCACCCGAGTCCATTCACCCTCGGCATGGCTGACAGGCACCGACCAAATGCTGCGCCAGAACGAACACATTGCATCATCATCCGGCAGATGCGTGTCAGCCACACCTTGGTCCGGTCGCTCCCAAGCCCTATAAACCCACCTTTCATCTTTTTGGAATGTGCGATTCTGAGTGTATCGGTCCACCCGCCGCTTATACCTACGAATACGGTTTGCCCATGCATACACTTTCTGCCTCAGGAAGTCGATGCGTTCTGTGACACGGGACATGTAGTCTCGAGGGCTGATATCAGTCCCCGAGAACGCCTGCCTCACAAAACGCATCACTCTAGGGCGAGTATTGCCCTCCCTGAAGCAGACCAGTTTGCCGATGAGTGCTCTGGCCCCACCAATACGTCGCTCAATCCTGTACTGCCATGCCGGTACGGCTGGTTTTGGACGTGTAGCTCTGTCAGAAGGAAATTTGACATGAGCTACACGACATGTCGCTACAGCCGCACAATACAGGATTGAGTGAACATCGGTGAGGTCTTCGCAGTTATCAAAATAGTTTGATAACTGCGAATCCAGAACAGCCACCAGCGCCCTATTTTTGTTATGCATGGGCAAACGAGGTATGCGTGGTCTCAGGTCTGGTTGCATGAACCGATATTCCCGAATCGCACCCTCCAAAGCACTCCTCATTTCTACATTGCACTGGGTACTTACATTAGTAACCATGTCATTACTCACGTCGTTATCGCAATTTGGTATTATGCTTGACTGTGGTGGAACCACAGCCTGCGACGGCGTGGCAATGACATGGTTACTCTGTATTTCAGTCCGCAAGCGATCAAGTACGGTATCATCCAACATACGATTACGCTGGATGACCCGCACCTGATCCGATAGTCGTTGTGCCGACACGTTGACAGCTGGCTCAAGCACCTGAAACAGAGAGAGCATCCTAACACGGTACGCAGTCAGGTTGTTTCCCCCCTCTGTAGCCCCATAGTATGCGCGCATGACATTTGCATTGATGGATTGCGTCCATCGCATGCGCTGCACACTTCCGCCGGGAGCTGGGACCCTATCAGAGGCCGGTGGGCCTCGAGGTCCTAAGCCGTCCGGTGGCCGGCGTCCTCCCCGTCGACGAGCAGGTGGTGGAGTCGTGGGCGGAGAGAAATACTCGTCGCTCGAGCTCGACGCAACTGCCACGGCCGGTGTCACAGCGCTCACGATGGGGCTGGGTTCCGGCGGCGGCGAGGCGGAGCTGAGCGACGAGTCCGGAGGTGGTAGGCGTGCGCGACGAGCAGCAGCTGATCTTGTCAACATTTTCGTTGTTTCATTTCGTTACTTATTTTGTTGGATGGTTTGATGGTTTGATTCTTTCATTTTTACATAATATGACATATGTCAACGGTCACAGATTTTCTTTATTTATGTTTCTTGTTATAAAAAGCAGATCTCACGTTGTAATTTTTATGGGTATTGAAGACTATTATAATTATAAAAAGAGAACTGGTATCTGATTGTTTAAAATAATATCTGATTATTATTATTATTATAGTTGAGAAAAGGCTAGGCAGATGATGATGAGTTAGTATGCTACACTTACCACAGTAGCAGAAGCTCGTTTCTGCGCAGCAGTGTGTATGGGCAGGCCGGCGGAGCGGTGGAAGCGCGACAGGCGGTTGACGACGCGCGGCTGCGTGTGCGTGCGCACGCCGATAGCGCCGCCGTACGGACTGATCGCGAACACGTGCGTCGTGCCGCGCAGCGTCGACACGGCCGCCCAGCGGGAGTCGCACGATATTGCTATGTCCTGGAAATTAACAAACAAATTTACAGAATTCTTTTTAGAAAACTGACTCACTCATCATGTTAAGTTTCGCCAGTTCATCATCATCATCAGCCTATTAATGTTCCCACTGCTGGGAAACAGGCCTCCTCTCTATGAGAGAGAATGGGCTTTAATCCACCACGCGGACCCAGTGCGGATTGGTAGATGTCACATGTCTTCGAATTTTTTGGTTCAAGGACATGCCGGTTTCCTCATGATGTTTTCCTTCACCGTTTTGAGAGCAGTGGTGATGAAATAAATTACACAAAGTAATACGCCTGTCTGGGTTCGAACCCACGACTTACTGTTCGTAAGTCGGGGCCGCCACCACTGGGCCACCGCTGCTCTGTCAGTTAATTTAGGTTTAAAGAAACTTTATCTACACTAATATTATAAAGAAGAAAGATTTGTATTTTTGTGTGTGTGTATGTTTGTAATGAATAAACTCAAAAACTACTACGCCGATTTAAAAAATTCTTTCACCATTACAAAGCTACATTCACCCTGAGTAACATAGGCTATAATTTATTCCCGTACTCCCACGGGAACGGGAACTACGCGGGTGATACCGCGTGACGTCCGCTAGTTCTCATTAAAGACAAATGTCACTCACTTGAGAACAATACAAAAAACATACATATAAAAGTAAATTACATAAAGTAGTCGTCAGTTACAAACTAGACTACACACATGCAATACCATAATTTCTCTAGAAGTGCTTGATCCACCATAATATACTGACTAAGTTGAGTTTTAAAATGCATTGAAAAAGTGCAGATTTCTTATACTAGAGGGTATTCTATTAGAAAAAGACTCATCACGACTGTGAAGTTTCGCCACTTAATTTCAAAATCACCTTGTATACGGATGATCACTTCAAATCGTAAAATAAAATGAGCCACGATAACTTGAGACGCGATGGAATTTAGAACTACGTTTAAATATACAGATGGATGATGTTTTTCTAAGCAAGTAGCGCCACCCTGATGTTTCAAGTTATATTGGTAAAGTAATAGCTGAAACAACGTACCTGTACTTTAGCCGTAGTATCTCCCCTATGCAGTATATACAGATGATGCACGGACGCCAAGCTCGCCCCACAGGGATGCGGGTTGATCCTGAACACATGGAAGTCGTGTCCTCGCCTGTCAGCTGTCATCAGTAGCATGCCGCTTGCGTCGAACTTCAGAGCGATGATCGCTTCGGAGTGGGCTATGAAGTGAGCCACGATTGGGTCGCAAGGTTCTTCGCTGTCTTGACCGTCTTCTTCCTCGTTACCCTGGGTATAAGACTAAATTGTATGTGATCATTGGATATGTAACGATAGACAGTTTTTTTCAAAAATATATATTAGGACTAACACGTAATATATTTTTGAGAGTTTTGTCAACACGAAAGTAAGCTTTGTCACAAAGCTTTATTTTTTATTTCAAGCAATGTTATAGATTTTGTCAAAACGGCCACGGCTAGGCTCTTAGGTCTCGGAATATGATTTCAAGAACAGATATTGGTGTCGATTCTGTTGTGCACAAACTAAAGTTAATTTAGGCTATTGCTATCTTTTACTAAAAGGCAGTGCGAGAAAAGTACGGCTATAGCTATGAACTAAGTTAGAGATGTCAAACTAGTTTATGCCTTGCGCTTCACCGTGTTTTTAGCAATGATATATAAACTACAGATACGTTGTCCGCACTCTAAAATGACAACACGAAATGAAGCCAATTGGCCAAATCGCGCTTAGTTACGCACCAACCTGTCGCGCGACGCTACGTTTGTTTATAATTTAATAAATCCTGTGACGTGACTGAAGATGTATATTTATCTCCCTCTCGCAACAGGCATCCCGCCGTTCGGTGTCATATTTTCTTTCTCTTTCTTCACGCTTATAAGTAGTTCTAGTATTTTCGCCGTTTTTAAGCGCCGCGATGTTGGTTCATGACGTGTCTATATATAATACGTCATTGGTTTTTAGCAGACATGTTTTTACGTGCATCTTAATTTGTATGGAAATATTAGATCAATTAAATTTGATAGCTCTTAATTACGTCCGTCTCTTTCTCGTTTTATTAGAGAGAGAAAGATAGCAATAGCCTAAATTAATTTTAGTTTGTGCACAACAGAATCGACACCATTGTTGACAAAAATAGATTACTAAGAGACTCTTGTTTAAAAAATACAGTGATATCCACAACATAAATACGAGGAACAAACACAAATTTGTTGTTCCTGCAACGAGGCTCAAAAAAATAGGGGGTACGTTCAGATGCCAATGTATACGTTTTTACAATAAACTTCCGAGCCAAATTCAAGCACTAAGCCTAAATAAATTCAAATCGTTTATAAAACGGAAGCTGTGCCTGAGAGCCTACTATCATGTTAATCACTATCTCGAAGATAAAAAGGCTTGGGATTAAGCTGCTCCAATGAAATTTGCTCTGTGAATGTCGAAGCTTCGGACTTCGCTTGTTTATTATTTATTCCTTTCTTTTCCTTTTTTTATTTTTTCTTTTCCTTTTTTTATACACTCTGACATTTAATGTTTTGACATGTATTTTATTATTTTTTATACACTCTGACATGTAATGTCTTGACATGTATTTTATTATTTTTTTATTTGACATTTATTGATTTGACATGGATACTTATTTTGTTAAGTATTTTAGTTTTTTTTTTTTATCATTGTGCCTTTTAATGATTTTTGTGATTTTTATTTACTTTTTTTTTTTAATAGAACTTGTTATGAATTTTATATGATTATTGTGAATGTGGGGACCATGTGGGTCACATTTATATTTTTTGTTTATTTTTTCCCACAACTGTCTGACAGTTTGAGTACTCTAAGCGACCTACCCAAATGTCCTTTCTTTGGTATTGTTCGTCGTTTCGTTGAGCTCCTTGGGTTATAAGTCGAGCTACACATTAACTGACAAATGCTTGCACTGACTGGACAGGTCCACTCAAAACTGTATGGTTCTTTCTTCAAAAGACCATTTCAGACACTAATCTGCATAGTCCTCATGTGAATTGAGCAAGATTGTCTGGACTTTAAAAGAGACTATGACCTCTGAGTTTGTTTCGGCTGTTTCTTCTCAGAGTAGTCAGGTACGAAACACCGGCCCCATCTAGTTTTAAAAAATGACGTGTAAAAGTGTTTGTAAAAACCTACTTGCAAAATAAACATCATTCATCATTTATCATTCACTCATTAGCGCTATGTCCCTGTCGCATGGCGTTATAGCCGCTTTGCGTGGATGTGACGCATGTTTGACCAAGCTTGTTCTTTTGTGGTTTACTATTTCTGCGTCGCATTAAGTGCAATAGCTAAAACACAACTTTAGTGCATTGTGCATACGGTTGAAATTAATATAACAGCACCGAGGTACAGGCCGTATTAAAATTATTATCTTATCCTTTGAACATACCTCAATATCCAATATGGTAACGACTCCTGGCTGCTGTATATCGGCGTTGGGCGGTGATGGAGACTGCGAGGTGCTTCGCCCCCCAGCCAGACTGTGTGCCACGCTCTCTCCGAGGCCTCGTAGGCCTTTGCTAAGGGACTTTGCAGCGTGGAGCACTGTTGCTGTGTAGCTGGTTACACCTTCACCTGAAAATAAGTAGATTAGATTGGTCAATGGTCCTGTGTTTGTGTCTTTTCTGTTATTACTGACAAGATCTACATCACTTCAATCACTTCAACTTCAACTCTCACACCTAAAACACTCGCTCACTACATACTCACTCACACTCACACTCACCTTCACTTACACTCACTTTCACTCGGTAACTTTTCCTAATGCTAATGTTTGGCGAAGCGTATTCTGGCAACTCTTCAAACCCTACTGAGGTAGGGATTCAATCATCATCTGCCTAGCCTTTCCTAATCATGTTGGGTTGGCTTCCAGTCTAACCAGGTGCAGTAATTTACATGGAACGACTGCCTTACTGACGTGACACGATACTTTCCAACCAGTATTTTTTTTGTAATATTCCTCTAAGAAGCAGTTAATATATTGAAATCAACATTTTTGTCTATATTTAGAAACGGAGGAAAATATAATTACCACCAAAAATACCTTTGTGACCACTAACATCTATCCCCTAAAATATCAATTGATCACCAAATTTAGTGAATTGAGCACCAAATTTGAATGAGGTGGTTGATGACAAACTAGTTCTGCCTAGGCCGACTTGTTATTTTTTTTATAAACCATTCAGAAGTAAAAGCCCCTCGAAGCGGGCCTCCGTCGACCGTCTCTTCCTTGACTCGGATGCAAGAGCATAACAGTTAAATTTCTGGTGGTCATTAAATAAAAAAATAAATTTTTGGTTCTAATTTCACGGTAAAATGGGGATTAATTTTGGTGATCATTTACTAATTTTGGCAATCAAAAGTGATTTTTTGCCGTTACATTTTTGCTAAATCTGGTGGTTCGTCAATAAAGCCTTTAGAAACATTCTAGATTTCATAAAGATAACACGTAGGTATTATAGCCTCCTTTGTGTGTTTATACTTTTTCTTTTTAAATAAAATACAAATAAAACCGCTACAAACAATCGACATAAAGGACCGCACACACACATGCGATACCGATTAGTCACGCACGAGCTTATAACACAATGATATGCAGTAGCTAAGGTCAACAAAATTAATACAGATACATACATAATACCTATGTACATTACAAATAAGTCGACAGCCGTTCGTTATGAACAAAAGAATTTAATTAATATTTGTTCAAAAGTGAGTTTATTAATATTTTTGCTTGTAGTATTTGTAGATATTAATTAGTTAAAGAATACAGATAAATTAGTATTCTTTATGTTTTGGGGTATTGGTGCACTGGTTCCCATGAACCAGAGATAAATTACGAATTGATTAATGTGAATGCTCCAGGGTAGCCCGCGAAATGCAAATTTTCTTAAGTTCATAAAGGTGGAAAAATGACTTTTTCAAGGTCAAAGTCATTCGTGCACCTTTATAAACTTGCGAGGGGTTGGAGGGGTTGGGGGTTGATTATTTTGATAATTATAATTCTGTAACTACATACGTCTTACAGCCGCGAGTAATATTCTAATCAACATACACCCTAGCACTTGGCCTGCAAATTGCAAAAAACGTAAGAAAATTTGAATTTCGCGGGCTGGTTGGAGCATTCACCATAAACACATAATTAATTGAACATAATTATTCTTCAGGAGATGATTAGTAAGTAGGTACCTATACACTCACATTACGCCATTACGGTTTTTTTTTCTCCTTTAGGAGATGATTAGTAAGTACCCATACACTCAAATTACGCCATAACGATTTTTTTCTCTTGCCAGTACTGTCCCACAGCTGGGCAAAGACACCCCTAAATCTCTCCAAGAGCACCTGTCTTGTCTAAATTACAATTTAAAAAAACATCACCGAATTCTATTATTGTCATTGTTACGAGCTTCGATACTTCGGTAAATATTAATCCATACTAAACAATAAATGTGATACTAACTAAAGTTGTTCAATCTGTCTGTCTATCTGTTAGCTTTTCACGATTTGGATGAAATAAACAAATGGGCCATGTGGCCCATGTGTAAGACGTAGGACACATTTTATCCCAGTAGGACGTTCTCGTAGGATAATTTGCAAATACCAAGCGAGCGAAAATATAAATACGTATTTTCCAAATATTTATGTTTCTATTAAAATTAAAACACGGAAATAGTACGATGACTTTGTGCTAGGTCAGTTCTGTATAAATAATTAAAGTATAGTGGCCTAGTCACGCACGCTATGCAACGCGTGTACGAGTTAATAACTACTTATTTAAGAGGTAAACAGAGCCTTGTTTGTTTATATTTGTAAAGATAAACTAACTTTATAGTGTGCTAATTAGTAATTAATCTTTTGACTCTAAACTATTTAATTTTATCAAGCTCGTATTTGCTTGGAAAGATCTGATTCGTTAAGTTAATGATTTCTGCACGCGTACGCATTAGTCTCAAGACTTAGCCTTTGTTTGCAGAAACCTGCAATATGAAATGTTTAGGACAGGTTTTTTTTTCCTTCTATAATACTCTAATTTCAGTTGATCCAAAAGAGACTTAATCCTTTTATGAAACTGCATCAATTGGCATCAAAACACAAAACGTGAGAATGGCGTAGATGACACACCAATCAATTGAGATACTTTTTAAGAGCTGTCAAAATGCGGTTCTCTCATACTTTGTATGGAAATAGCCAACTGTGACGTCACAGTTTATTCAACTGAATGAGTCAACTATTTATTGATTGCGCAACCACGACCACTCTGACAAGAGTGTCTCGACTAAGAAGAAGAGATTTATTGATTTGAAAGCAACTAAAATTCCAATTTGGCAATTAATGAGAGGTTTTCCTTTTGAGGTTTTAAAAAAAAAACTTAGTTTCCAAGAACTCTATAGATGGCGTTGAACTTACTATGCCAAAGCCAAAACGTTTGAAAAAAAAAACATTGTGTCACGTCACATACTCTCGTTGACTGAATACCTTACCTTCCGAATATAACCTACATTTCTCGCGCTTTGTTAAAATCAGTTTTTTTAGGTTCCGTTCCTTGCATTATCATACTTACTCCTAGCGCCATCTATCCAGCAACTAGGGAAGAGCTAAAAAGAAAATCCCTCATTGAAAATAAATCGGGTTTTCAGGCCCAAAATAAAGTGTTTTTTTTTTTAGATTATGTACCTCTGTCGGTGACATTGCCTTGGAATTATTGTTTTATGGTGTCATCTACCCTGTTGACGATTTTCTAGCCAACCATACCATTTTTCCAAAATCCGTGAATACAACTGTAGTTGGTGCCAGTTAAGATGAGAATAGCGGTCATTGCCCTTTCCCTAATATCTCTTCGTACGAACCAAAACAAATAAACCATGTATCGTTTTTTCATTACCCAAATTGTTGAAGATCACGATAGATGACGATTCCAGACTTGAACAGGCTTATGTTTGGTTTTCAAAGTTAAGAAGTTTAATAAATGTAGGTGGGTCAATGACCGCTATTCCCATCTTAACTGGCACCAACTATAGCAATTACTCAAAAAGTCAAGGAATTTAAGTAGTTGTCAGACTCCTTTTTCCTTTAGCTGATGCTTGCCCTTTTCTCAACAATCCACCATCTAAATATATAAAAAAAGAAACTGACTGACTGACTGACTGACTGACTCATCTATCGACGACCTGATTGGCGCAGCGGTAGTGAGGCTGCCTTACGTTCTTTGGGTCCTGGGTTCGAATCCCGGTCGGAGCAAATGTTTGTGTGATGAGCATGGAAATTTGTTTCCGAGTCATGGATGTTTATATGTATAATAAGTATGTATTTACAAACAAAAAAAAGTATCTATGTAGTATATCAACTATCTGGTGTCCACGACACAAGCCTCGTTGCTTAGTGTGGCACTAGATAGCGCTGTGTGTAATGTCCAGCAATATTTATTTATATTTATTTATTTATCAACGCACAGCCCAAACCGCTGGGTCTACAGAGTTCAAATTTGGCAAGTAGGTTCCTTATGTGGTCTAGGGGTGCACTAAGAAAGGATTTTCCAAAATTCATTTTTCCAAGGGGGTTAAACGGGGCTCCAAAGTTTGTATGGGGAAACAAGATTAGTTAGACTATTTTATTCGAAACTTCACAGGAGTGCTCCTATTGATAAATGAGTAGAAACGGGTTTCAGGATTTTTCAGAATTCAACCCCTAAGAGGGGGAAAGGGGGTAACAAAGTCTAAAAATCAATGCACAGCCCAAACCCCTGAGTCTAGAGATTCCAAGTTTGGCAAGTAGGTTCCTTATGTTGTCTAGGGGTGCACTAAGAAAGGATTTTTAAAAATGCATCCCCTAAGGGGGTTAAACGGGGCTCCAAAGTTTGTATGGGGAAGCAAGATTAGTTAGACTATTTTATTCGAAACTTCACAGGAGTGCTCCTATTGATAAATGAGTAGAAACGGGTTTCAGGTTTTTTCAGAATTCAACCCCTAAGAGGGGGAAATGGGGTGGCAAAGTATAAAAATCAATGCACAGCCCAAACCACTGAGTCTAGAGATTCCAAATTTGGCACATAGGTTCTTTATGGGGTTTAGGGGTGCATTAAGAAAGGATTTTTCAAAATTAACCCCTCTAAGGGGTTGAAACGGGGGTCCAAAGATTACATGGAGAAATAAGATTAGTTAGGTTAGTTTACCGAAACATATCAGGAGTACTCCTATCGATAAATGAGTTAACATTTGTGTTTCAGGTTTTTTCAGAATTCAACCCCTAAAGGGAGAAATGGGGTAACAAAGCCTGAAATTCAACATAGGTATTGTCTGTATGGTGAATTGGGTCGGATTTATTACAAAAACAACGATTTTAAGATTTAATGTGGCGGACCTGAATTACCATTATTCCCTGTTGGGGTGCGATGGGGTGGAAATGTCTAAAAATCAATATGGGTGTCGAAACCGAGATTATCAGGGGTGCTGATGTCGAAAATGGCATTTATTTTAAGATCCAGAAGATGGCGGATTCAAATTCTATACAGGGTTATTGTTGATTTATTGTGATGATTGTGATAACGATGATGATGATTGTTATAATGATGATGATAATTGTGATTACGATGATAATAATTGTGATTACGATGATGATTGTGATAATGATCATGATGATTGTGATAATGATCATGATGATTGTGTTGATGATTTTGATTACGATGATTATGAGTTTGATAACGATGATGGTGATTGTGATAGTGATTGTGATAGTGATTGTGATTGTGATGATGATTGTGATGGTGATTGTGATGGTGATTGTGATGGCGATTGTGATGGTGATTGTGATGGTGATAGTGATTGTGATGGTGATTGTAATAGTGATGGAGATTGTGATTGTGATAACGATGATAACGATTATGTTTACGATGATAATGATTGTGATTACGATGATGATGATTGTGATTACGATGATGATGATTGTGATAACGATGATGATGATTAAGATAGTGATTTTGATGGTATGATTGTGATAGTGATTGTGATAGTGACGGTGATTGTGATGGTGATAGCGATGGTGATCGTGATTGTGACAGTGATGGTGATAATGATGAAGGTGATTGTGATTACGATGATAATGATTGTGATAGTGATAGTGATGGTGATTGTGGTAATGATTGTGGTTGTGGTAGTGATGGCGATTGTGATCATGATGATTGTTATTAAGATAAAAATGATTGAGATTACGATGATAATGATTGTGATGACGAGGATGGAGATTGTGATGATTATGGTGATAACGATGATAAAGATTGTGATTACGATGATAATGATTATAATTACGATGATGATTATTGTGATTACGATGACGATGATTGTGATAACGATGATGCTGATTAAGATAGTGATTAATATAGTGATTTTGATGGTGATGGTGATTGTGATAGTGATTGTGATAGTGACGGTGATTGTGATGGTGAGAGCGATGGTGATGGTGTTTGTGACAGTGATGGTGATGATGATTAAGGTGATTGTGATTGCGATGATAATGATTGTTAAAATGTTGATAGTGATTATGATAGTACTTGTGATGATGATGGTATTTGTGATAGTGATGGTGATTGTGATAATGATGGTGACTGTGATAGTGATGGTGATTGTGATAATGATTGTGATAATGATGGTGGTTGTGATAGTGATGGTTATTGTAATAATGATTGTGATAATGATGGTGGTTGTAATAGTGATGGTGGTGTGGTTGTGATAGTGTGATGATAATAATAAATTGTGATGATTTTGAAATTTGGCACATAGATAGTTTATAACCTGGATTAAGATAGTGATTTTGTAGGACACTATTTATCCCTTTAGTATGCTTCAATGGGACAGTTACCGAACTGCACGCGGGCGAAGCCGCGGGCAACAGCTAGTAGATGTATATTATGTCAGTAATTGTGACACCCAAAAAATATTAACAATATTAAATTATCTTTTTTTACGGCTACATTACATTACTACTTATTCTAGAAAAGTCTTTCATACAATGCACAGTGCAGTTAGCAACACGACCGCGGCGAATAAATGTGAACGTGCTAATAAATTATGTACCTCTGTCGGTGACATTGAGTTGATTGATATGAGTAACTATGTGGATTGGCTGCATTACGATCTATATTCATATTACTTCGAACTATTCGGTTTCATTGTATTATTTTGTTATTTGATACTTTGAATACTGTACTTTTGAGTATTAGTTAGTAGTAGTCATTGCGATTGGCACAGCGGTAGTGAGGCTGCCTTACGTTCTTAGGGTGCCGGGTTCGAATCCCGGTAGGAGCCAGAGGCGTAGGTTCGATACAAACCGATTCCTACCGGATTCCTTTTTAAAAACGTCGGTACACTCAGGCCAGAGTTTTACAAATATTTATGTCTGTTACTTTTTTAATTTTTAAACTCATTTGATCATAGTAGTCTATATCGCTCGGAATTACCACCTGCATACCAAACTCTTTTACAGTTTAAAAAAAAAGAAGAAAAAAAACAGACATGGAGCAAGAACTGCTGGTTGAATTCGTTACGAAAATAACTCAATAATTATGCAATTTGCTATTCGAAGTATCGACGACAGTAAAAAATATTGAACAAAAAACCGGCCAAGTGCGAGTCGGACTCGCACACGAAGGGTTCCGTACCATTGACTATATTTAGTATTTGTTGTTATAGCGGCAACAGTAATACATCATCTGTGAAAATTTCAACTGTCTAGCTGTCACGGTTCATGAGATACAGCCTGGTGACAGACAGACGGACAGACGGACAGACAGACGGACAGACAGCGAAGTCTTAGTAATAGGGTTCCGTTTTTACCCTTTGGGTACGGAACCCTAAAAAGCAGTCTACAAAATCTTTTTTTTTGTAAATTAAAATAATTTAATGACAATTCAAGGGTATTTTTAATAGTGCCTGTGGACGGTGAGCTTTGGGCTAGCTCGCCGTCCGTCCGGCTTATAACAGGCCGTGTCGACGGCGCGTTCGTATTCCACGCGCGCCTCAAAGAGATGTCAGCAGAAAGGAAGGGTTCCGCAAGGACCGATGCCTGCCGGGGTTGCGGGACTGTTCGAAAAAGATACCGTGGCCCCGGAACACAAAGGGCGATGAAGGAACATGGATGGGTTTTAGTCAGTAAAAGTCTGACACTCCCGCTCCGCCCAGAGCGGGAGGAGAAGGGTATTTTTAATTTAATTACGTTTTCTACTATCTAAATGCAGAATTGGCAGTACCATGGCACGCCATAAAATAGAATTGTCGTCATGGAATCAATAGAAATCTTAAATTTAAATGCTCATTGTTGCCAATAATATTTGTCAATAAGTTGTGTTGTCGGCACGTGTAGAAAAGTTTTGCAATACCCATCACGCGATATTTTATTACGTATTATTATATTATGTACGAGTTCTTTCAGTACATAGACATATTGTATGTATAGCTATTATGTACCAACCGTTTGACGTTATCTCCTAACAACAATAGGTGTGTGTCACTGAACTTAATGATATCGTACGATTTTGTTGATTTTTAATTAATTCGTCTCATAATTGTTGTTTTCAGAAAATACATTTTGTATTGCTTGATAAGTAACATACTCATTACGCGAATGGACTTAGTTCACGCCAGGTGAGGTGTAGGATGCAGGTTTTTTTTATTACAAAATGGGTGTACTCTTGACCTCGATCACGCCTGAGAGAAAGCGATGAATGAGGTCTATGATAGAGCGATCGTGCCCAGAAGATGCCTGATCACTCTTGGGGTTCCACAGAAGCAGGCAGTGAGTTTAGGATTGCGCCGCATCAATCAGCACGGAGTCACATTATTCCATGCTCGTATCCTTTTCTGTCGCTCAGAACAGTCATTTGATAGAGCGAGAAACAGAGCATGCTGCTGCGTTCGATATCACTCCCACCTTTAGCATTATCTACCAGTCTGTCACTTAAAATGTTGGGTTTTGGCAACCTAATCTTTGAAATACTATTTGTAGCTGATAGCCGTCATTTTGATGACCTGGTCAGAGTAACATACAAGATTTGGATGTGTTGGCAACTCCAACAAATAACATATTTTTTAATTTTTAAGTTTGCGTTTCCTTATGTCAAAAAAACTGTCATTCATTCAGTCTGCAATAAATCCGAACCATTCACGTGTCGATAAAAGCCTGCCTTTTTACTATCTGCTTCTACACCTGCAAAACCTCCAAGAACCCTGCTGCGATACTCCAACATAATTGTGGTCCTTCGAGCCGGATCACAAATATGTTGGAGTAAACGGAAAGAAAACGGACACTTAAAAATTAAAAAAATATTTGTTGGAGTTGCCAACAGATATGGGTGACCCAAATCTAGTAAAGTGGCGTGCTATTGAGGAGACTTACACTCAACATTAGGTTGAAGAAGAGAAAGAGAGACTTCACCCCCTGTCTATCAATTTCTTCTTTCACACATTTGAATAACATTTGCCAAATAAATCTTAGATCTTACCTTCACACCCTCCACTGCTCCTCTTCGACTGATTAAGCTTCTTATCAGCGTAAGCCAGCCAGCGGTCACCCAGAGCCAACGGGTTGATGGGCAGACTGCCCCCTAAAGGACACGGGCAGGGGTAGCAAGTAGTGACGGCCATTCGGTCTTCTAAAGTCGCGGCGTCGAAGACTGCAAAGCGTTCGGAGAAGGATACCACCACGGATCGCTTGTTCGCCAACACATCGAGAATGGGGTTCTTGAATTTTATGCTTTTTACCTGTTGATAGAAAAGTTTTGGTCAAATTTTTTGTACGGAAAATGGATAAGGAAAATCAATAGGTAACACATTTGGAACTGGCAAAATTTGAACTTTTAACGCTGTTTTGTGTGGTGACGGAAAACACGCCGTTTTGTGAATGTTAAGGTCATCTTATCATCATCCCTATAACCTGAATGGATAGCACCATAAGTCCGGCGCACATAATAATAGGGCAGAGCACAGCGCAGAGCTTTTTTCACTGTCAAACTATTATCGACATAGTCTTCATTGAAATAATTTCTAAAATCAAATAAATTCCTGAAGAGCGAATTCGAAGCGACTACATGCGAAAGAGTGCTATCTTTCGCATGTAGTCGCTTCGAATTCGCTCTGCAGGGTTTTAGATATTATTTCAATGAAGACAATGTCGATAATAGTTTGACAGTGAAAAATGCTCTGTGCTGCGCTCCGCCATATGTGCGCCGGCCCTTACAGGTAATACTGAATGAAACTCTAAAAAGTCATAGAACGACCCTAGAAGATATGAGAACAACAGAAGACAGTTTGACTCCTTCCGAGTTCTTCGATATTTGAATGGACCAAAAAACATCAAGTCAATCTCTTAAAGATCTATCACTCTTTTAAGCTTTTAAAACACGCCTCCATAATGACGTCACTAAAAGTAGATTCGCTTGTTTGTCTCCTGTTTCAGATAAAAACATATCACATTCAGTTTATTGCCCGAATGAAACCGTAACGTAGTAGCAACGATAATGTTTTTCAGCATATTATGACTACCTACTTCGATATCGGAACCCTGCACGTGTAAGTCTAGGTCAAAGCGACTCCTTTTATCTTACTATTTATTTATTCAGACTGAATATTAAATCGATTTTATGTGCATAGAATTTATTTTAGTAGGTATAGTTCTAAACTGTTCAAATAGTAGTATCATAAATGCATGACACTTACTAGAATAAAAATAAAAGGTGTTATTGTTTGTAAGGTCATCCTTCTTACGACATCGTTTTTTTAACACACAATGTATAGAAATGACTACCTACATTACACAGCTCGAAAGACTACAAATACGCCAAATATTTAGGTGGTCTTTTACACTCACTCAGATCCAGGTAGTCCCTTTGCTGCCCTCCCCAACGACGCCCTAAGCCCCTAAGCCGAGGCACCCTGGGTGCCCTTGGCGCGCTGTCGGTTAGTTTATAAGTTGTATGCCCTTGGCTGGAGACCTTACTCTCAAGTCACCCACAGGATAGTCCGATTAAGCAAAAGCGAACAGACCTTACTCTCAAGTCACCCACAGGATAGTCCTATTAAGCAAAAGCGAACAGACCTTACTCTCAAGTCACCCACAGGATAGTTCGATTAAGCAAAAGCGAACAGACCTTACTCTCAAGTCACCCACAGGATAGTCCGATTAAGCAAAAGCGAACCTCATAGGTTGACCTACGAATGTGCCATGTAAAATTAACTTGACGTTTATCAATATTCTATTTTCGTGGTTATTTCGATTCTACAATAACCCTACTGTTAATTCAAGAAAAAACAAAATTAAATGTCTTTAGAGAAAATACAGTACGATTCACGAAAGATGACCACAAATGGCGGCCGTCTGCGCATGTACATTCATGAAAAAAGACTTAAGAAAAATAATATTTTAATGTCAGCACCAATGGCGTCGCTCCGTTCTTGAAGCATTCCGCCCGCGCCTCACCCCGCACCTCCAAAAGGACCTAAAATATGCCTTCTGCGCAGTGGTATTCTTTCGTGAATCGTACTGTACAATGGTCCACTTTAAGAACTAAGTGCGGAACGGAAACCAAAATCCTAACATAGAGCATGTCTCTTACCTACGCGTCTGATTCTTTAATACTTTAAAATATAGCTCACCTGTTCACCTCCCCGAATAGAAATAAAGCTGAGCGAGCAAAACGACGGGCCTGGGCTGGCAGAGTCACACAAGGCGATAAGGGGCCTCTTCGATGCAAAGCAGTCGCCGTGCTGCGGAGTAGGCAGTATACGGAGCACCCTCACTGTGCCTTGTCGCCATGACAACACCTCCTGGGCCTCCCCGGTAGGAGGTATCAACCATACTTGGACCCCAGACCCATAGCCCAGGATTAGGAGTAAAGGAGACACGTCATTGTCACTGTCTCCTTCTGGTGTTGGCTCGTTTATGTCTGCTGTTTCGAACCTGTTTGAATAACGTTATTAAAGGTCAGGATGTTTAAATGTAGCATAATAAATGTGGATTACTCAGAGCGACCAAAGGATCGGATTGCTTTGTAAACCGCAGGTTTTTGATTTCATTTATACCTTAGTGAGAATTTCGGAAACTCATCTACACTAATATTATAAAGAGTAAAGATTTGTATTTTTGTGTGTAAGTATGTTTGTAAAGAAAACTCAAAAACTACTGCGCCGATTTCAAAAATTCTTTCACCATTAGAAAGCCACGTCTTTACTGAGTAACATTGGCTATATTTTATCCCGGTACTCCCACGGGAACGGGAACTACGCGGGTGAAACCGCGTGACGTCCGCTAGTACAATATAAAACGTCTTTGTATGGCGAAACTTTGCAAAAAGGTCAATGTAGAATAATAATTATACTGAATCATCAAACAGTAATAAGGTTTACCACTATAAAAGGTAGGTACTCTGTGTTTACAACAGACACTAATGGTTCTTTTGTTACTCATTACAAAATCTTCACCTACCCTGCCTACACTAATAAAAAATGCAACGGATTGACGTTAATGTATCCACCTGCATGCATTCACAAGCAATTACACACAATCAATAACCTACACCGGCTTCACCCAATGATAGCACTCATGGCAATTGGCTCTTGGTTCTTTACAATGAAAATACATATTATGAAAGCAATTTACTAAACTTAAAAACTGGCTCTTGAATGGTACAGTACAGTGCAAAGTTTGAATGAAGATTTATGTAGGGACTAGCGGACGTGACGCGGTTTCACCCGCGTAGTTCCCGTTCCCGTCTGAGTACAGGGATAAAATATAGCCTATGTTACTCAGGGTGAATGTAGCTTTCTAATGGTGCAAGAATTTTTGAAATCGGCGCAGTAGTTTTTGAGTTTATTCATTAAAAACATACACAAACACAAAAATAAATAAAAATCTTTCGTCTTTATAATATTAGAGTATATTAGTTTTAAATCTACAAAGACTAAAGATCCATGCCTGACCTGAATATGAGGATGTTTCTTATCCAATGATCTGCAGATCACTGACAGATTAGAATACATTGTCCACAAGCATTTGTCATCTTTCAGGAGGTTAAAAATTATGTGAAATGATACCTCTTATGTTGAGAGCCACTGTTCTAGCGTGAGAGTACTTAATAAAACTAATAATATTACCTCGCCCACTGTATAACATCCTTGGGGTCAACGGTCGACGAGGAGGAGAGCGTGACGTCGTTAATGAACCCCGAGACCGCGTCGATGATGCTGCGGTCGCTCGGTGGCTGGGACGGCACGGTGAGCGGACCCCCAGACCGCACGTGCCGCGGCGACTCCGCTGACATGCTGTGTGAGCGTCGCCTGCAAATAACTCAATGTTACACAATGTTGCATTTATTACACCCTTTAATGTTCCCAATGCTAGGACACATGGCCTCCTCTCTATGAGAGAGAATGGACTATAATTTATCATGCCCTCTCACCCTTCGATCAATAATAGTGGGGGTCAGAGCGGGTTGATAGATTTTAAGTCTTTGAATTTTTGGTTTTAGGACATGCTGGTTTCCTCATGATGTTTTCAATAATAAAAAACATTGTTCAATAAATAATCAGAGTTTAATGTTTTCAGATGCAGGCTTCCTCTCTGTGTGAGTATTCCACCACACAGAACCAGTGTGGGTTGACCAGTAAGGTAGCCAAGTGATATTTGCCAGCTGTAGTTTTGACCATAAGTTACACAAGACAATATTTTAAGTCACTTGTAGTGTATCAGAATAATTTTGTGCAAATATAGGTGATAATTTGTAAAAGTCATCATCTGCCTAGCCTTTTCCCAACTATGTTGGGGTCGGCTTCCAGTCTAACCGGATGCAGCTGAATACCAGTATTTTACATGGAGCGACTGCCTATCTGACCTCCACAACCCAGTTAGTACAGGGTAATATGATACCCCTTGGTAAGACTGGTTGTCTGACTTTTTGGGTCTCTGACTACCTAACGACTGTCAAAGATCTACAAATGACAGCCGGGACCAACAGCTTAACGTGCTTTCCGAATTTGTAAAAGTAACAGTAATTATTGACTAGTGAAAACAAATAATTATATATTTTATTCAATAATAAATTATTTAAAATGAAGGTCAAAGAGCTGTTAAAATTATATTATTAATTGACTCATGAAACTGGCGAGCACCATTTAAGATGTAACATTGAATATTTCAAATATGCATGATAAGAAAACTGTCTGTTAATTACACTGATAAATTTAATGATAAGGCCACAAACAAACAGATGTGTGAAAGAAAATAATAACATTTATCATAGAAAATTCTGCCTAACTCATTCTTGCAAAAGAATGTGTAATACGACAAATCTTAACATTATTGACATGTTCAGTTGCAATACAAAAGGAGTTGATGCAAAAGTTAGGGAAAACTTTATATTTAATTTAAAAAACTTACCTTAGACTGAATGTAAAGTAGCCTTGACCATTTTTATAATAAAAACATGTTTTTGTACTTTGAATTTACATTTTTAACACTTGGTTTGAAGACCCTCAGTGAATAATAGACCAAAAATAATAACGATATTTATAAAAATAACAAGGTAACACACACGAAAGAAAAAGGGACAAAACAGATTAATCTTCTGAAGATAGAACTCACGATTATATCGAAAAAAACTACCGTATCGCTAGCCACCCAAAGATTACATAAGTTAAAACAAAACAATATCACAACACCGTAAGATTATTCAGTCATCAAAATAATAACACTAAAATGTTTATGTTGTTTCGAAACAGCTGGTAGCACTACTATGTACACATAAATAAGTACATCAAACGTAAAAGGGGACCGAGGACAAAGGAAATCGATGAAGTCTATCCACCCTACGTTCTGGCCAAATCCAACTATAATAATGCGTATTCTGAACATAATATGCGTCTTACATCATACACTCACCTTGTTTACGAAAACAATTCTCATTTTAAATCCATTTTCGAGTAAAATGCTATTGCGTCGTACTGGCAGTCGAAAACAATGACGTCACACGAATAAAAACAAAAACTCTAAACAAACATCACTCACTCGCGCACTTATGCAATTATTTCATTAATACGACTCTCATTTAATAAATTAATCAAAAATAAATTAGATTTTATGTACAAAATATACAACAATTTTCGGAACAGATGATTTGAATGACAATACCCTAACGCCCACTTGTTCGTTTGTAGATGTGTGTGTGCATCATACGACAAAGCATTCGTTCCATCTGTATACAAAGTGCACACATTGACGTATTGTCACTGTGTGGAAAAACACTGCGGCAAACACAATGTTACTTCACAGATACGACAAAAATTGCGGTACTGGCAATTTGGGCAATTGGCAAACCATCAGTTTTTCAATTAATGAAAACAATTAATAGAGTAATACAAAACACAGCACAACTAAACTAGGGTTACATGTTACATTAGAACTATTTATTTAGCTTACGAAGAGACAAATTATCTAAATATTGATATGTTGAACTGGAATGAACCTTCTGTTCTGGAATAAATACATACTCTTTGACCAAATGCTGGAAAGGTGTGTTTCGTTTCTAGCAGAATATTACTAATGTTGAGTTTAAATAATGAAAATCGAGTTTAAATAAATTGAAAATCATGTTTTAAATTTCCAATTATTTCTTTGACATATTCTTAATAAAATGATTAAAAATGACATATTTACTCTTAGTCAAATTTTAGTTTCAGTATAGTATAATGTACTGTAGTACTCTGTGAAATTTAGTTACTTTCACGTTCCGTTCTACGTGCAACGTAAACAGAACACTAACTGCAAAAGAAAGTGAGATTTGTCTATAGAATATGACTATCATGTCAATTTCACGGTTTCCTTTAATTATTTATCTTTTAATTTTACTAACAAGTTCTCAGTCACACTCAAGTTCAACAAAGAAAAACATTCTAATGATTTTCGTCGATGACTTGCGCCATCTTACGGACGAAACGATCAACTTACCGAATATCAAAACACTGGCGGACAAAGGAGTTAATTTCAAAAATGCCTTTGCGCAGGTAACACTAACTTTGTTGATTAGTACTTTAGGACCCTAGGAATTTGAGTAATTTGCTTTTTTTTTGCATCGAATGTAGATTAATGAATGAGTTACAATCTGAAAGACTGGGCCTACCATAACCTTTTTTTAAAGGTCCATGTACCACCATCTCCTAAAGTGTACGAAAGCGATTTAGCTATACGTATTGCATAGTTCCATCTCTTTCACAAGTTAAAGTAAGATTGAAATGGTGCCCCCACTGGTCACAACAATATTAGTGGTTCAGGTGGTTTTCAGTGTCCTTGCTTACTTCCCTTGTAGGTATTAGTGTCATAGAGCAGAAAGTAAACTTAGGGCCTGCGCCAAAGAGTATAGTAATATATATGGAATGCGCAGACGAGGAACTTTTGTCCATAGACAACGCCAAAAATGTTCATGTTTCTTTAACGTTCACAATGAGATTTACGGACAAAAATCCGTTGTCTGCGCAGCAAAGAGTATACTAATAATATCAGGCTCTATCAGTTTGTCGTATAAACAACTATTTTTTTTTACCTGCTTGACTTGTTTCAGCAAGCTCTATGCGCTCCGAGCAGAAATTCCATGCTGACTGGTCGTCGCCCCGACACACTCCGCCTATACGACTTCTACAATTATTGGCGGGATACAATAGGCAATTTCACTACCCTCCCGCAATTCTTCAAAGAAAACGGCTATGAAACGTATTCTGTCGGGAAAGTCTTCCACCCTGGAATAAGTTCTAACTTTACAGATGATTACCCATATAGCTGGTCTGATTATCCCTTTCATCCTCCAACTGAGAAATTCAAGGATGCCGCTGTCTGCAAAGATCAGACCAAGAAGCTTCACAAAAACCTTGTGTGTCCAGTAAATATTAAGGATCAACCAGGCAGAACATTACCAGATTTAGAGTCATTAGAACATGCTGTGAAATTTCTTTCAAACCGGAACAGCAGTAAACCATTCCTGCTTGCTGTTGGGTTTTATAAACCACACATTCCGATTAAGTTTCCTGAACAGTATCTCGGTGAGTCCTGGAATTATTTAAACTTGAACGGTTAACAGTTACATACAAGGTTTAATTTAGCATAGAATGTTGCCAAAATATTTTTGACTTAATTAAAAAGTTGCAGGTTTTTGATCAGCGGTAGCCCAGTGGTGGCGGCCCCGACTTACGAACAGTAAGTCCTGGGTTCGAACCCAGACAGGCGCATTACTTTGTGTAATTTATTTCATCGCCACTGCTCTCAAAACGGTGAAGGAAAACATCGTGAGGAAACCGGCATGTCCTAGAACCAAAAATTCGAAGACATGTGACCATCTACCAATCCGCACTGGGCCCGCGTGGTGGATTATAGCCCATTCCCTCTCATAGAGAGGAGGCCTGTGTCCCAGCAGTGGGAACATTAATAGGCTGATGATGATGATGATGATGAGGTTTTTGATAAGCAAGTGTTATTTTCCTGGTTTCATTATTGATAAGCAGTTGCTATATTTTAACCAATATTTATTTTTAATTACATAAACTCACACTTTTTCCAATGGCGCGTACAGACGCCAGCATTTAAAGCTACCCTTTTTTTTGCGGATTGGAAATCATCAAATCAACTCCTTCCGCTCTGGGCGGGGCAGGAGTGTCAGACTTTTACTGACTAAAACCCATCCATGTTCCTTCATCGCTCTTGATGCCCACCGTCCACAGGCCCGCGGCTACGGTGCCCGGGGGCCACCACGTGGCCCCAATGCCCGGGGCGTGTCCCGCGGCGGCCGGGACATGAGGTTCTCTCCCGCTCACGTTCCGCCACCTCCTTCTCTAGCATGACTGCTTCGCAGGAGGTGATATAAAGCTACCCTAAGCTGCCAAATTTTCCCAATCAACTTTGAACCTAATGCTTTAGCATTAAGGTTGAAAATCCATAAAAGAAATTTGTCAGATTGTAGTAACCTGATGTGCTGCTGGCGTCTGTGCGTAGAAACTACAAAGTGCCACCAGATACTATCCTTTTTTTTCGTGATTTATGACTCCTTCCGCTCTGGGCGGAGCAGGAGGGAGTGGCAGACTTTTACTGACTAAAACCCATCCATGTTCCTTCATCGCCCTTAGTGTTCCGGGGCCACGGTATCTCTTTCGAATAGTCCCGCAACCCCGGACAGTCCCGCAACCCGAACCAGCTACTATCCTTACATACTCCTTTTGCTTCGTCCACATTGATAAGGTCATCATCATAGAAACACGCCTTGTTACCCGTTTTTTTTTAAATTTTCAGATAGGATACCAATAAACAAAGTGAGGCCCCAAAAGCATCCGTACATGTCTGCTGACATACCGCTTGTGTCCTGGCATCCTTGGACAGATGTCCGGCGTAGAGATGACATTGCCAGGCTCAATATATCCTTTCCACTCGGCATTATACCCTATGATTGGTCAATTAAGATTAGACAAAGTTACTATGCAGCTGCGTTGTATGTGGATGATTTAGTCGGCGAATTATTGAGCTACGTTGATAGAAGGAAAACTATTGTAGTCCTGACGAGCGATCATGGTAAGCATTTCTATCAACTATTACTCCTTTAAATGTTATTTATCCTTTCACAGCAGCAACCCAACAGCAGCCTTATTCTTACGATCTTAAAGATCACAGTGATTTTGGGAAAATCGAAAAGTATCTACTGTGAAAGGACTAAATACCAATTCAAATGATGTTGGCCTAATGGGGTGGGAACTGTGGAAATAATGGCGCTAGCATCGCATGAACCAAACATCGTCATTGGTTGAAAATCTGTCAATGTCATTTTATATTTCAAAATAGTTTGACCTCATTGGTCAGATTGGGTCTAAGCGATGGACGCGCCATCTACAATCAGCTTTAACCACCTTTCCCCATTTTTAATCTTCATCCTTATTGCACATTGAATAATAATATTTTTGTATTGTGATTCCAGGATGGTCTTTAGGAGAAAATGGATTGTGGGCGAAATACAGCAACTTCGACGTAGCTTTAAAAGTTCCTTTTATTTTCTCGGCGCCAGGAATCTCTTCAAAGAATAAACATACTCCTGTTGAGTTAATAGATTTATTCCCGACTCTGGTAGACTTTAGTGGCTTGTCACAAGATATACCTAAATGCGGATACAAAGATAAATCTATTCTATGTTTTGAAGGTAAAAGCTTAAAACCACTAATGACAGACGACTCTAAATCATATGGCAACTATTTTGCCATAAGCCAGTACCCAAGACCAAGTGTTTACCCTCGAAAGAACTCTGATAAACCTCGTTTAAAAGACATCAAAATAATGGGCTACAGTGTGAGAACAAAAAGATACAGGTATACAGAATGGATCGCATTTAATAACACATTGTTTACAATTGATTGGAAAAAACTATATGGCTTAGAACTATATGATCACTTGATAGATCCTGACGAATCAAACAATCTATATTTGGTACATAAATATACATTTATTAAACAATATCTTTCTAGATTGTTAAGATCACACGTTAATAAAAATTATACGGACTAACTTAACACAATAAATTATTCACTATCTTAACTTTTAATAATTGCACAAAAAGGTAGAGGTACCATAGAGGTGAACACACACCAACGCCCTGTTTTCCAAGTGTTACCAACACAAAAATTTGCTAACCAACTGTCAAACTAATGTCAACTGCTGTGATTGGCTGCCTGAACTAACAACGGCCAATGAAATCACTTGTCATGAATTTAATTTGGAATGTAGATTAGATTGTCCTTTTAGAAGTGAATCGTGTTAGAAGCACTTTAGCGCTAATTGCTTTTAGTCTCACTATCATTACTTTAGTAATAGCACTCTTGGAATTCATTTATCATAGATTAAACCAAATAAGTCAAGATTTTAAATGCTTTTCTGCCGTTTTTTCTGGGGACATAAGGGTTAAACATTGACATAAGAAAGGATTCGTAGAACCAACAACAAAAAATAAAATGAACTAGATATGTGTTAAATAATAATTTACTTATAAACAAAGTTGATTTTCGTCGGGTTTCATTTGCCATGTATGTATATGTTCTGGATTGAATCTATTCCCTGAGACCCCTTTGTATCCAGCAGACTCCGCAGCTCGTCTGCGTTCACCTTAAATAATAATATATACTTTGAATAAATAAATAAATCTTATAATTTATCTATGGTGGACGCGCACCTAGACGCGCCGCAGTCATCGTATTTTCGGAGGTTCCCGCGCACTTATCCGGATCGTATGCGCCGAATCGCATCCATATTTTAACATCGTTTTTGTTCGGCACTAGCCGCACGCGCCTTTTGCGCTGATTTTAATGACGTCATCCGCGCGCGCTAGTGGAACCCGTATACACCAGCATCTTACTGAAATGTGGGTTGCGATGACTGCAGCTCGCGTAGCTCCTGTGGTGCGACCACCTTAAGATGTAAGCGCCAGGATGGCCCGCAAAATCCAAAGTTTCCTACGTTTTTTGTTGAACAAAATATGATTCACGGATGCATGTCACATGCAGTCGTATGTATTTACAGAAATAGTCCTTCAAATCATCAACACAACTCTCTAAGTTCATTTAATTCAATTATATGACTGAATGTGAATAAAGCATTTATTTAATCATAAATTAACTATATACTAATGAATGAAAACTAACGATTTGTGCATGATAATCACGACAAGAATTCCAATTGGCTGTTAATAATTTATAATCTCACAGCTGTTGATATGCGCTGGACCATTTCTAAGCGAATTCTGTGATTATTTTTCTGTTATAATTATTTGCTTCGATCAGCATTCTGACTCAATTTTTCTGATTGCTAACTTCTTAGTAACATGTACCCTTTCACACCTTTTAATTGGACCTGAGGCAATTAAAATAACTTTGTGACTACTAACATCTATCACCTAAAATATGAATTGATCACCAAATTAGTAAATTGAGCACCAAATTTTAATGAGGTGGTTGATGACAAACTAGTTTTGCTTAGGCCGACTTGGGGCACCCCTACACGGATAGATTAGGTTTTTTTTATAAACCATTAGCGGGGCTCTGTCGACCGGGTCTCCGTCGACTCGGATGCAAGGGCATAACTGTTCAATTTCTGGTGTCATTAACTAAAAAAATAAATTTTTGGTTCTAATTTCACGATAAAATGGGGATTAATTTTGGTGATCATTTACTAATTTTGGCAATCAAGAAGTGTTTTTTTGCCGTTAAAGGAGAATGCCCATTTTTCTACTGACCACCGTTGCGCATCAAAACTTTTTGTATGATAGCATAAATTGAATATAAAAGAGGGGTGATGTCGTACTTTCGAAGGAAAAAAAAAATTTCCATTTATTTTGTGGGGTTTTAGTTGTTCTTTGATTTTCTGTTCAGTTTTGAGGTTAGTTTTGTAACGAACCTTCCACTAAAAACAGCAGCCCATTACAACAGTATGACTTGAATTGATATAAGACACGAACAGTACGCAATGATAAGTTATTTATAAGCACAACAAACTCAACAACTATCGATGCACAAGTGAAAACAAAAGTTCGGTGTTGTTTTGTTTGTTTGACAAATTGACAGAGACAGTTCACATATCACATTGTGATAGTGTTACCAACAGTCAATATAAATCACTCTGACTGTCAACTAAAGAAAGATTTTTAATTAGCAAAGTAATATTATCTATAGGATGTGAACTAAGAAAATATGTTATTTCAATTGTGCTAATTAAAAATATAAATAACGAGGATAAAGTCATAGTTGAATTTATTTTTAAAACTGAGTCTGACGGATTATGTCCCAGGTTTTAATAAATTGGCAACATTGATTTTACCGAAATACGCCATTTTAAAAAGTAAGCAATAAAATCCAATACTGTAGCTAATAAAATACAAAATAGTAACCCCACATACGATTTCGTTCAAGTGAATTAAGAGAAGTTAAAAAAATATTTTATAATTTATGAGTTTATTTTTATGGCCATACTCTTTTACTATAAAGCGACTCTGATTGTGGTCAATGTCCTTTTGCCAAATCTGGTGGCTCGTTAGTTGTATGCCTTAAATTAATATAAACATATATATATTATAAATAAATATTTATATATAATATATAAAGATATATTTATTTATATATATTTAATTTATAATTATGGAATTTTATTCTGAAATAAAGAGGGTATTATTATTATTACATTAATAATGGAATGTTACTTATACATCTTTACTGTTATCGTATAAGTCGTACTAAATTAAGTAGGAAGACATACTAGAACATATAAAATCACGCCTGTAATCCCCGAAGGGTTAGGCAGAGGCAGAGGTGTACCTAATAGTAGGTACACCCACATTTTAAGTCCCATGTAATAGGAGGTATCCGCCGTGTGGTATCCGGCAGAGTAGAATAGAACCAACCCATTACACTTACGGGTGTCGTATAAGGCGACTAATGTCTGAGGCAGAACACCTTGCGCCTCCGTAGACCTGAGAATGGGCAGCAGCGTTTTCTGTTAGTCTTTCATCACTGCGATCTCCAATCCGCCTGCCAAGCGTGGAGATTACGGCAAATCCTCCCATCATGGGAGAGTCTTATGTCCAGCAGTGGACGTTATGGGCTGTTGTAGTGTAATAGGAGGCGGAGCCTATAAGAATCGAACACGCACAAATCCAGACTCCGTAGCTGCTACAGAGAAATACCTGATGGGAAAACCCATAGCACTTTGCCCAACCTGGGAATCGAACCCAGGACCTCTTGCTCAGCAGTCATGCTTTCGACGAATAGACCAAAGAGGCAGTCACACTGGAAGTAATAGCTTAAATCAGTGTTTTTCAACCTTTTTCACGACACGACCCCCATAGTATTAAACAATAGCTGACGTCCCGCGGTTTCACCCACGTAGTGCCCGTTCCTGTGGGAGTACGGGAATAAAATATAGCCTATAGCACTCACGAATAATGTAGCTTTCTACCAGTGAAACAATTTTTAAAATTGGTTTATTACTTCCGGAGATTACCCCCTACATACAAACTTACAAACAAATGATACCTCTTTATAATATTAGTATAGATTTTTGGCGACCCCTGACCTTTCGCTTTTTTTAATTTATTTTATTATATTACAAATATTCATTTCATACAATTTTTTATGCATTTGCGTAATTAGGATTCGGAAAAATATATGAAGGAAAATATTTATTTTTATTTGGAGTTTAATTCTCAATGTAGCAAAATCGGATCCACGATGGGAGAAATTAGTTACTGACAAACAAGAGAAACCTCAATAAGAGAGATACTAATAGGTTTTTATTTTGTTAATTTGTATGAACATTAGTAGGTACAAATGTTTTAAATATCCTTTAGTTAAAATTTCTTATTAAATCTATCTTTCTAGGCTTTATTGTTTTGTTTATTGAGGTAGTTTTCGCGACCTCTTGCGACCCTCCTATAGAGGCTTCGCGAACCCCCAGGGGGTCGCGACCCACAGGTTGAAAAACACTGGCTTAAATCTTATAACTTACACTTAAAACTGAGTAAAAGATAAGATATAATCAATAAGATCGTCATGTTAAACTAATTGGCCGGGTCTTTGAAATAATCAGTATCATTATCCTTATCAGATCCTTAACAACACACTTAAGTTTTACAACCTACATAATGTCCTACTATACTCTATGTACATGATCCCTAACAATATATAACACACAAACGGATTGAAATATGTAACTTCCGCCATTTTATTTTATTTATAGTATAAAAACAAGTTTTAAGTTGAGGGTTTTCGAGACTATCTTCTAAAGCAGGGATTCTCAAAGTGGTCGACATAAACGAAAACTGATTTTGGGGGCTATTAATTAACACAAGTTCTTATTTGAAACTTTCAAGATACTGGTGTCGATTCTGTTGTGCACAAACTAAACTTAATTTAGGCTATTGTCATTTTCTTCTCTCTAATAAAACGAGAAAGAGACGGACGTAATTTAGAGCTGTCAAATTTAGTTGGAACTAATATTTCCATACAAATGAAGGGTGCACGTAAAAACATGTCGACTAAAAACTCGGTGAAGTGCAAGGCATAAACTAGCTTGACATCTCTAACTTAGTTCATAGCTGTAGCTGTCCTTTTCTCGCACTGCCTTTTAGTAAATGATAGCAATAGCCTAAATAAGTTTAGTTTGTGCACAACAGAATCGACACCACAATACGTTGAGTTACTTGTACAATGTACAACTTGTTTTAAGAATGACTATTTTTTGTCAATAGGAAAAAAACTAAGTAAAGGATGTTTAAATTAATTTGGCTATGGGGCTCTGAGGTATCAGTTCATTTTGGAAAAGGGGGTCTCTTACCAAAAACAGTTTGGGAATCCCTGTTCTTAAGCGTCAAGTTTCCGAGAAGAAATAATAAATAAAATGGCGAAAGCTATAGTCTGCGCCAGATAAGTAGGAATGAAAGGTCATTGCTCTTTCTTTAATTTCTCTGCGTAGGTACCCCGACAATACATTATGAATCGTTTTTTATTACTAGAGAAAGTCAAGGATCACGATAAAGGTCGTTTCGGAACAAGCTTATGTCATTATTTCTGTTTTCGGTATTACCTATGTATTTGAATAAATGTATGCGGGTTAATGACCTTTAATTCCTACTTATCTGGCGCAGACTATAGGCATGCCAAAAATTCAAACCCCGTTCTAAAAAGCATCAACTAAAAACTATACAAATACAGTCTTTGGTAGAACTAGAGAAAACATCATACTGAGCTCTGCTTTTCTTCAGGCACTGGTTTCCGAGAGTTCTCCTCCATTTCTTGTTGTTTGAACCGGGCATAGATACAACTACTCGATAGTACGATGATGTTTGATGTCCACCACAGCATGTTCTTGGTTTCATTGTACCATTGAGTTGCTATGACGGTTTGGGTGCACGCTTTCGCTGTGCCGGAGATGTTGTGGGTGAGTGGAGAGGTGACCTGAAATTGATGGTATTTGCTGTTTTAGAATCGGTTATCATGTACCACTTTTCAACCTTATACCACGGCGTAAAGTTGCAGACTGTCAATGAACTCTGTAGAGTGTAGTACTATCGTGGTATTTTCCGCCTGACCAGTAAACGTTTTATTCGCTTAAATCATGCGGAGGCGCCGAGCCACGCCCCCTTAAAGTTTGGGCTTATTAGGAAAGCGTTAACTGTTTGCCTCGCAAAATAACAATAACTCTCGTTTGGCGTGCGTCGTCAGTGCGCTCGGCCGATTCGGTATCTTTTCATTCATTATTTCTATATTAAGTCAACGGGGCGGGGCTAGAGAGCGTTTCTATGTTGCGAGTGCAAGCAAAAATTAGCTTAGTGGTGATCAGGCGGGAGTGTCCTCGATAGTACTTACAGTCGATGGTAATACTTTGACCTTGAGTTGGCCTAGGATTAGTATGCAATTGCAATAGAAGAGATCAACTTATACAGGTTTTATAACCATTGTTATGCGGCCTTCTGCACGATAGCCTTTGTTAAATTAAATGACCTAATTCGAGATGGACGGACTGTGTATAAGATTAAAATTACGGCTAGAAAGCTACTTGTGCGATTACGGCTAACACAGAAGTATAGAAAAAGAAGACATAACATAACATCACGCCTGTAATCCCCGAAGGGTTAGACAGAGGTGTTCTTAATAGTACACCCACATTTCGCCAGTTATGTTTAAGTCCCATGTAATAGAGCGCGAGCCTGTTCCTATCAACCGGGCCCCGTGGCTGCTACTGAGAGATTCCTGATGGAAGACCCCAATAACACTTTTCCCGGGAATCGAAGCCAGGATCTCATGCTCGGCAATTGCGATTGTGACCACAAGACTAACGATGCAGTCTAGGAAAAAGAAGACATGCTGCGTATAAATGACTAGCGGACGTCCCGCGGTTTCACCTGCGTAGTTCCCGTTCCCGAGGGAGTACGTTGATAAAATATAGCCAATGTTACTCAGGGTGAATGTAGCTTTCTAATGGTGAAAGAATTTTTGAAATCGGTTCATTACTTCAGGAGATTACCCCCTACATACAAACTTACAAACAAGCCTCCTCCTCCCTCACCATCCCCCCCCCTTATCACCTCTTTATAATATTAGTATAGATAATGATGTAATAACAGCATTATACAAGTATTCATCTTCTTTAAGTATGGATGCTTCAGCCCGCGTAGCATGACCACCGAAGAAACGAAAGAGAATCGACAAATCTTTTGTTAATTTGTCATTTTGTCGATTCAATGACAGATGAACAAAAGATTTGTCGATACTCTTTCGTTTCTACGGTGGTCATGCTAAGCGGGCAGGGTAGCCCGCGAAATTCAAATTTTCTTACGTTTTTTTGCAATTTGCAGGCCAGTGCTAGGTTGTATGTTGATTAAAATATTCGCGACTATAAGACGTATGTAGTTACAGAATTATAATCATCAAAATCAATACAACCCTCCAAATAATAACTTTTTCATATTCAAAGTCGTTCCTCAACCTTTGTGAACTTGGTGGGTTGTATTGATGATTTTGATGATTATAATAAAAGTCCCCGTCACAAGAAGCTATAATTTTTGTAAATAATGAACTTCTACCAAGTTACGTAGCGACAATTTCATCAACAAGAAATAATCCCAAATTCAAGCAACTCAAAGTAACATACGTGTTATACGAAGCTAACGAGCAATTTCATTTGGTCGGGTTATATGTTAGCGATATAAAGCGCTGTCGTCTAATGTTTTGTGGTTTCCCCCCGTTTCCTGTTTTGAAGTCTCAGTCTGTCGGCTGGGCATGACAGGTCATCAATCCATCACTATTATCTCGGCTTACCTTCCACCTGCCAGTACCAACTTAACCGCCGCGACGATTAACGCTTCCGTTAAAGATGACCTCACTGTCCTCCTCAATCTGAGTGACTCCGTCCTTCTGGCGGGGGATCTCAACGCGAAACACCCCGCGTGGAATAGTCGCTTAGAAACCCACAGAGGCAAGATTTTATACGATCTTTGCTCCACCCTTAACTTCGATGTCATTGCCCCAATGCATCCCACTCATTTCCCTCACAACGTAAATCATAGCCCTGACGTGCTAGACGTCGCGCTTCTGAAGAATGTAAACTTGCGGTTACATTCTATAGAAGCGCTTGACGAACTCAACTCCGACCATAGACCAGTTATCATAGAACTCGCTCCTAGGATAGGTCCCTATGACCCCACTAGCCCTCCCTCCACTAAAACTATCACGGACTGGAGGAAAGTAAGCGATTTGCTGAAATCCACCGAGTCCCCTCACTTAGACCAGATCCCCGATAACATCGAAACTGTAGCCGACACGGAGGCCGCGATCAGCTTATTCACAGAACACGTACAATCAGTCCTGAACGATTGTTCAAGGGAAGTTCCGGCGGATGATTTCCGCTGGAAACTCCCGGATGATGTGCGTGATCTTGTGACTGAGAAGAACGCGGCCATCCGTGCCTACAGCTCTTTCCCCTGCGCCGCTAACAAAGCTTTTATGCGCCGCTTACAACGCAAAGTAAGCGGATGCATCAAAAAGCTGCGTGAGGAGCGCTGGGACAAGATGCTCGGTGAACTCGAACCGACCCATACGGCTTTCTGGGACTTGCAGAGGAAACTTCGTTCCACTGAAGTCGCCGCTATGCCCCCTCTCATTCGTTCCGACAACACCGTCGCTTTTGAGGACGACGACAAAGCCGAGTGCCTAGCCGACAGCCTAGAGGCCCAATGCTCCCCCAGTACCCTGCCAGTAGACATAGCTCACCTCACAAAGGTGGATGCTGAAGTTGAACGCAGAACCTCACTACCGCCCGTCGAAGACCCTGATGATCCCATTCCCCCAGTCACTCCAGACGAGGTAGAGGACATCATAAAAGGTCTCAAATCTAGAAAAGCCCCTGGCTCTGATGGAATCACCAATAGGGTGTTCAAACTTTTCTCCCCCGCTCTTATAGTGTTATTGACCGCTATCTTCAATAGCGCCTTAACTAACAACATCTTCCCACAATCGTGGAAACAGGCTACCGTTATTGGTATTCCCAAACCGGGCAAGCCTAAGTCTTCTCCGAGTAGTTACCGCCCCATTAGTCTCCTCAATGTCATAGGCAAAATCTACGAGAGGCTTATTTATAAGCGTCTCAAAGACTACGCCGAGGCAAAGAGTTTAATTCCAAAGGAGCAGTTTGGATTTAGATCCCAACACTCTTGTGTCCAACAAGTGCATCGCATTGTCGAGCACATCAGCGCCCGCTTTCAGCGAGGCCTGATGACCGGTGCCTTGTTCTTCGATATCGCGAAAGCATTCGACAAGGTCTGGCACAACGGGCTGATATACAAGCTATACCAGCTCGGTGTGCCCGATCGTCTCGTGCTCATCCTTCGTGACTTTCTGTCAAACCGCACATTTCGATACCGTATCGAAGGTGCATTCTCAGCCCCTCATCCGATCCGCGCCGGTGTCCCTCAGGGATCGGTGATCTCCCCACTAGCATTCACGCTGTACACCAGCGACATCCCCAAGAGTGCAGCGTCCGAGCTAGCACTCTTCGCCGACGACACGGCCATTTTTTACTCCGGTAGAACTCCCGCTAGTATTACTCGCATTCTCCAGAAGTCCGCAAACGCCTTAGGCGATTGGTTCCGGAAATGGAGAATTGAGGTCAATCCCGACAAGAGCCAGGCGGTACTTTTCTCAAGCCCCCGACAACTCTTCCCCGATACCCCCAGTCCGATCACCATGCTTGGCAAGCCGATCCCTTGGGCGAAGCGAGCCAAGTACTTGGGTGTTATCCTAGACCGACGTCTTAACTTTAGTGAGCACATAAAGACGGTGCGTTCGCGTGCCGCCTTTGCTCTCGGTAGGCTTCACTACATTCTGAACGCACGTAGCAAATTGTCACTTAAGTGCAAATTGCGTATTTACACCGCGTGCATCAGGCCTATCATGACTTTCGCATGTCCCGTTTTTGCGCACACCAAACCCTACCATCTTCATAAGATGCAGACCCTCCAGAATAGGTTCTTGCGAAAGGCCACAGGTGCCCCACCTTACGTTAGGAATGAGCAACTCCATGTTGATCTCAAAATCCCCACCATGATGCAGTACATGAAACGTCTGACCAAGGGCTTTTTCGATTCAGCCGAAAAACACCCTAATCCGCTGATCTCCTCAGCAGCCAGTTATGCCCCCTCTAACATATCTAGGATTCGTAGACCCAGACTTACCCTTGTCACTCCCGATGACCCCATCACCCTTTATCAAGAGAGCTGTAGGGAAACGAGTACACTACGTAGGTACAAATACAAAAACCGATTTAAACCGCGAATCCGGTCCCGCCGGCGTGGACCCCCGCGACCCCCCATTAACGTCACTGCACGACCCCAGCCCGACATGCTCGATGAGCCAATTAATGATCCGACCCAGCCTGTTGTTGTCCCTTGCTGCCCTCTTGTCAATGACCCACTAAGCCGAGGCCCGAACCCCACAGGGGGTGCCCTTAGTGACGGTTCATTTAATGTGTAATTCCTGTTAGTTTGTAAGCCCTGGCTGGGGGCCTTAAAGTAATTTTTGGCCACCACAGGATTGTCCGGTTAAGCAGTCAAGCAATCGTCTAGAATTGCAACTGCGAGTGGTCCCTCCTAAAAAAAAAAAAAAAAAAAAAAAAAAAAAAAAAAAAAAAAAAAGTTTTGTGGTACTTGAACGCGTCTGACTTCATGGAACGTAAACATTTGGGCCGCCGTTTTGAAGTAAGTTCACGCTGACGCTGTCAATACTGTAATTTTTTTGTATTTGATCCAAAGGTTGCGAACCCGAATGTGTGTTTACAAAATTTATAGCTTCTCGTGACGGGGACTTTATGTAACTACATACGTCTTACAGCCGCGAATAATATTTTAATCAACATACAACCTAGCACTGGTCTGCAAATTGCAAAAAAAACGTAAGAAAAAATAAATTTCGCGGGCTAGCTGCCCTGACGCTTTCACCTTCAATAGTTACGTTACAAGTTTGCTTAATGAGAAGATAAGAAGGAACACATTAAGTAGAGCTCACCTTTATCTGTAATGACGTGAAGTATCCAATAGCGAATCCGCACACACCTCCAATTAACATTTGGAACCAAAAATACGAACTATCAAAATTGGTATAATTCCACAATACAGACAGTTCGCCATTCAATATAATTAAAGGTAAGAATAATATTATAGAATAGGCATTATTATAATAAGATAATAACCAAACTTCTTGGTTTACGCTAGGCAAAACCTTTTTTGTGTAGATGGAGTATAGAGATAGCATTAGAGATCCGATTACTCCGTAAACTGTGCCTATTAGAGAAAATGAACCTGAAACAAAAATAAAATATAGGTTAGGTAGGTAAGTACGTTAGGTAGGTAAGTAGGTACGTTAGGTAGGTAGGTCTTTATTTTTAAATTAAATTATAAACAAGATCAGAATAAATAAACTGGCGAAACTCCGAAGCCGTGATGGAGAAACTTGACTAACTACAATCGTGCACTCCATACAAAAATATTTTAACTTCATGTAAAAAAGTGATACATAGCCACAAGGCATTCTGTACCAATCAACATTTAAGCCAAATGAGCATTGTGATAGAGTTAAAAAAATAAAGAAGAAAAATACCATTTACAAAAATCATCAAATATTTTTTTTTGTTTCATCTTGTTTTGTTATAGGTGCCTGCCCCTGCCCTGGTATGCAGAATTTAGCACCCTGTATATTTTTAATCATGATATATTAATTACTACCGGACGTCACGCGGTTTCACCCGCGTAGTTCCCATTCCCGTGGGAATACAGGGATAAAAAGTAGCCTATGTCACCCGGGGATAGTGTAGCTTCCCAACGGTGAAAGAATTTTTCAAATCGGTCCAGTAGTTTTTGAGTTTATTCGTTACAAACATACAAAAATACAAAGCTTTCCTCTTTATAATATTATTATTATTATAGTACAGATTGAAAAATCGTCTACAGATTATTTTAAATCTGGTTTTGGTGGATATTGCGTTAGTGGTCATAGTGAGCTGCGACATCCACCCACATTGCGCGCACGTGCTGGGAATTTGACAGATTATTTTTCAAAGGATGCGAAAAGAAGTTTTTTTTTTATCACCGGATATAGGTAAATTGTAGCTATCTATGCTTCCTGTCGCGAAGCCGGTAAATGCGAGCAGTACAGCATACGTGGGGCCAACTTAGGAGAGAGTTAGTGCCATACTGTCATGCCAGTCTTACTATTTCCTTATCAGATTTTTTTCAATATTTTACGTCAAATATTCTTTAGTCTTTGCGAGTCAAAAAATCAATCACCTATATTGCTAATTTGCTATATCTTAAGGAAGAAAACTAAGTCTGTCTCTCACAGACTCAGTTACAATAGGGACGTAATTTTTTCTTCACTTAAATCAATAAAATACAGTAGTATCAACCCAAGAAAACACTCACTCACTGTTAGTGTAGTGTGCTGTCCTAGTGTGAACCGGCCCTAATTAACATTTATGAAGATCAAGTGAGGGTAGTTGAATAAACACCTTCGCTTTGCTGTGGCGGTACCTCCAATACTCCAGTCTTCCCGCGACCACGGCTGGTGCAATCCGGTCGAAACGTCGGGCAAATATTAAAGGTAAAAATTCGCGAAAATACCCGTTTATATGTGTTTTATAACCCAAGAAAACTATTAAAAGTTAAGTTCAACTACTGCTTGTCGCTTAAATTTTCTATGACAGTTTAAACGTCCGTAGCTGTCGCGGCCATGATGTGACGTCATTTACCACAATCAGCCTTGTTTACATCAAATATTTTGCCCTTAATGGAATAACTTTTCTAATTGTATGTGCTCTAGGTCAAGTAAAAATTGCAATAAGTAACAATATTAAAATAAAATCTTAGTGAAACTTTATACACTTTTCAAATAAAAGTGTTTTTTTGACACATAGACTTTGATGCCACTACCGGCTGGCGTTACCGAGGACGACGCGTTTTGAGAGTGCGTTCCGTTTCAGCAAAAACATGCTACATAAAACAGTAAATTGTAAAATAAGTGATGTATTAGCAACTTATACAAGTGTACCACAATGTTTTTATGGGCCAATACAAGGCATTTTTAATAAATAAAAAGAGTCTTTAAAAAGGAAAGTGTATACATATTGGTGCTCGTGACTGTACCCGTACAGGGGTTCTAAAATGCAATAAAAATATAAAAAATTTAAAATGGACTTTATGATCATATACATAAAGCCCATTTTAAGAATTTTATTTTTTTAAACGTGAACTATATTATGATTCTGCTAAAGCGGCCATTTCAGGCCCGCTGTACACCCTTATTTCACCAGTTATGTTTAAATCCCATGTAATAGAGGGCGAGTCTATTGCCATCAAACGAGCACAAATCGAAACTTCGTAGCTGCTGTCTAGGTATTAGTAATTTCTGAAGAAAAAGCCTAAGTAATAACACTGCTCGACCTGGGAACCCAACCCGTGCTCTGCGGTCGCGCTTGCGGCGACTGGAAAGAGGCAGTATAGAAGTAGGTATAGATAAACACACTACCGGAAAATGCTTTTTATTTCACGGCGATTCAGAATATATGACGTAAGTAGGTACTTGTAAAAGTAAAGTAATATAAAACGCCGACAAACCATTGAGCGCTACACAATCTTCTTTACAAGAACGCGGAATAATTGTTTTTTACCTACTAACATAACGGAAGTTTCATCATCAATTTCCGCAAGATCTCACGATTTGACCCTCCAAAGTTTTTATATGGATTTTTTTAATAACCTCTATGAGAAAAAGCTACTGACCTCGGTAGTCCTAAAAGAAAACATTAGGGGGAAATCAAGTTGATGTCAGATGGGTCTTGGGATCTACGGGCCTATCCAAACAGCGTTTTTTTTTACCCATGTTCCATGAAATGCTCGTCCTCTGCGCTTTATATAGGATGACACACGCTAGACCGTGGCGGGTCCGAGCCGAGTGTCGGCCGTAGCACGTAGCACGCATATTTTGTATGGACACTGGACACACACACACACACTCACGCTATACCGAGCGGCAACCGAGCAACGGACAATACGATACAATACGGTCGAAACTCGACTCGGATCCGACACGGTCTACCGTGAGTCAAGCTTAAGCAGTGCTCATCATCATCATCATCATTTCAGCCGTAAGACGTCCACTGCTGGACATGGGCCTCCCCCAAAGGGGGTTTTGCCATAATCGCCACGCTTGGCAGGCGGGTTGGCGATCGCAGTACGGTTGTTACAAAAGCACAGAGAACGCTGCTGCCCATTCTCTGGTAAGTCCCTTAGTCGCCTCTTACGACACCCATGGGAAGATATGGGATGGTGCTATTCTTTAGGTCCGACACCATACAGAACTAAGCAGTGCTAGTTGAGTTTAAATCACAACACATTGAGCCTTGATCTCTGCAAGTGTAAAATAAATAAAAAGATAAATAATAAAAATATTTACCTAACAAACTCTCCTGATCTACTCCAAGGTAGAACCCAAATATAATGAATCCGCAACACAAAATGCATCTGGAAGAGGTCTTTTGACCCAGTAGCACCCAACTGAATACCACATTAAATACTGTAGTTAGAGATCTTCCTACATAGTAGAATGGTACTCCTACATACTTCAAACATAGATTATTTGTTGCTATCATTAACGTGAACATTATTGATAGTGGGATCACCTGAAAATTAAAAATATTTTGTTAAATATTGTATTTCTAATCATAATTTGTTTGGATACATTTCCAACATAGGTTCTGTCATTCTGTGGTTAAAATAAGGATATTCCGGAAAGTGCTTGAAATCTAATTGAATAACATGATTCATATTCTTCAGCATCATTACTAATATTATTAGGTATCAGCTGTAAGTCATTGTTGTTAGATTTTATTGACATTATGGAATGCAAATAGAAATATGTGTAGGTATGAGTACCTGTTATACTAATCTGATCAGAGAAAAAACATAATACTGCTGAAACTGTAACTGATATTAACTGATTATCTATTTACAACAGGCAAATGACAGTTAAAAAATGAGTTTTGACTCTTATATTAAATAGTGTATTATCTATGGTTTTGACCATGGTTTTTCCTGTTCTGGCAGTGAATAAATGTTTTAAATCTTTTTAAAACTGATAAAAAAATTGCATGATTATGAATTTAGTTTAAAACATTTTATTGATAAGAGAACTGTTAATTAACCAACTGTACAAACCAAATGTGTTTATACAGTGACCTTGATGGTTGACATGAAAAGTTGAGTGTTTAATATTTTCAAATGAGAACAGCACTTGCACACACTATTGAAGTGGTGTACAGTCTGTATCAATAGTCAATAATGGGGTCAGTATGAGGTGTCTCTCATACACTTGATGGATCCTTAGCCCAGACTGTTATTTTATCTGATGGTCTACCACATGAGGGTTATCGTCAGTCTGTTGTACGTAGTATGATACGTAGTTTGTATGTGGCATTGATGCAATCATTGATGGCAAGATACTGCCAAAAGATTGTTCTCCTTAGTGTCAATTATTGTCAGTATTTTTACAGAAAATTGGAAATGTGTGTTTTACTTTTTTTATTTGAATTATACAATACTTTATACAAGTGCTGGTTGATAATTATGTATATGTATATCCTTATATTATCAATTACGGATCTAAAAAAATGTGTTATGTTTTACTAATTAATACTATAGCATTAGTACAAATTGATGATATCAAACTGTTTCAATAATAATGGTTACATTCGTTTTTTAAGTTATGATAAAATACAATTGTTTAATATAAAGATAATAATCTTGATTTTATCAAAGAAAAGCACCTAAATGTTAAATTAACTACAATCTGACAAGGTTGTAACTCAGTTATTTGAGTTGTTTACAATCCTCGTCGGTCAATGCATTTAATGGTAAAATGAGACATTGACAAAGACTGTTGTATCAATAAAGGAGGTTTTATTAGAGAAAGTGTTACCATACACTGAAGTGCAATATAGTTATCATGACTAAACAAGATTTTTTAAGACTGGGCATGGTAAAAGGATTTTGCTTCAGATAGGCTCTAAGCCAGTTTCATAAAGAATAAAGATCACATGCATTAACAAGTATATATATTTACCCTTCTCATAACATCCAGTTTCCATGGTGTACCCTTTGGGAATGTAAATAGATGTGGTATTCCACCAAATTTACTCAATGTGTAGCATATACTGAACGACACAACACATTGGAACCAAGTTATAAACAATGGTGCTTCTAATGCAACCTCCTGGCTGCTAAGTAAGGATTTATTGACGAATACTGTTGCTATTGACACAACCCTGAAAACAAAAACATTTTATTGTGGTTATGCTTGGGATGAACATAGGAATGAGATAACTATTAAAAAATAACCCCAAATGGAATAGTTTTCTTTACCTATTCAATATTTTAATATTTGTTGTGGTTGTGGCAAGAAAATATACTTAATATTTTACGACCGGCAAATCAGTCACAAGGTACATTCTATGAAATAAATATTACATCGCCTTCCGCAAGTTCAACCGGCGACCTCATTTCGAATACAATATAAATTGTCAGTGTACAAGTAGCTGGGAAAGAAAAATAAACATTTTGAATACCAACCAGTAACAAGAAACCACAGTAAAAATCGTAATGTATCTCGAACATAAATCCGAACGTTGTTCCTTCATTTTAGCAGCAGATAAAATTGAGACTAATTATTGTAAATGTTATTTTGTTATCCTTATTTTCTTATAACATGGTCTATGTTACAAGTTGAGAAACTATCGAAAAATAATAAAGAAGCAGGCGAAGCAGGCCAGCCCACTTACGAACGCGAATTTACGAAAAATTCGACGTGAACAGTTTGGCACGTCACGTCAAACTACTGCACAGAGCATCTCTATAATTCTATATAAACAGGGTTGCCAACTCAATGCCACGGTTGGGTGGGTGCTAAGTAACATCTCAAATAGTGCTAAATTGCTAGAAAGTTTCAAAAATAGTGCCAATTAAATGAATTTACTATAAAAGAACACATAAAATAATATGTTTTAATTTTCGAATTATTGTTACATTAATATCTAAAAGTTATATTAAAAAACAAACAAAGATATAGTTAAATTGGAAAATGTGACCATTAAATTTTACAAATTAAAAAAACATACAAATTTTAAATACTAAATTAAAATTATCTTTAAATCCAATCATCCTCACTACTTGTATCGTCTGTCTCTGCTGTGGTTCCTTGTACAGCTGTTGAGGGGGATGGCTGTGGCTCATTTACACTTATCGATACCAGAAGTATCAATTAACGTAAGGGACATTTTGGCGAAAATGAGTTATATACATCATTGGATTCAGAATTTTCTGCTCTATCGATTGGTATTATTAAAAAAATTCTATCGTTAAAAAAAAATCCCTTACGTTAAAAAAATTTGGCCTGCGTAAAACGATTTATGAAAAAAAAAATGATGTAACAGACGTTTACATTTTTTTTTCTCTGAAAAATAAAGTAAGTCATAGTGTTAAATAATTTACAACCTCGCCTTAAACCTCAAATCAGTCGATTTAAATAGCATGTCCCTTACTTTAATTCATGATTAGAGTTTTTTAAGAATTATTCTCTTACATTATTATCTCACAAAACTATCTTTATTTTAAGCTCCTTACTGTAATATGCCTATTACGTAACAACTAAAAATCAAATTCGTATTTGCTTTACTTTATTTGTTTAAAAGATCGTTGCTAAAATACCGAGTATAAGAGAAACGATTTTTTCAAGGTCAAAGTCATTGCTAGACCTTTATGAACTTGGAGGGTTGTATTGATGGTTTTGATGATTATAATTCTGTAACTACATACGTCTTACAATCGCGTCCAATATTTTAATCAACATACAACCTAGCACTGGCTTGCAATTTACCAAAAACGTAAGAAAATTTGAATTTCGCGGGCTGGTCGAAGCTTTCACCTTAAGTCTAAGAAAACATTTTTTTTATTCATTAGGTGATTATAATTATAAAGCCAATTAAACGTAATTATTAAAAGTACAGATTTTGTAAGATTTTATACATAATTATTTTTACATTGATAACTAGAAGGTGTGTAAGACTGTTAATTAGAGCACTGGAGGCCTACCATGATCTAATTAGAATTCAATTGCAAGGCATTTCAGTTTATATTCCTAAACTGCATTGCTCAAACTCGTACCATGACGTCCAATACGCTCAGCGGCATTTGGATCGTTGAAAGTGAATGAAAGATCGCAATTTGTGACTGAACCGCGTTTGAAACGTTTTTGGTGAAAAAGAGACAACGCTATTAATATCAAATAACTTTGTTTCGCGCACATTTTAGTGTCAGACACGCTCAGAAGCAAGTAACGTTTTATTTTGTTTTTAACTCAGTAACGTTACCAAAAGTAAAAAAGACACATAGCAGTTGTTTTTAAGATTCCACGGTACCGCACGTTCATACGGTAAGTATTGTTAAAATAATTCTTATTCAAAGTAGATATTTATTTACCTTTTGCTATTTATTACACGATTTTTTTTATTTCGACGTAATAAAACAAATTATGTTTCTGTTTCGAAAGTACCAGAGTAAAAAAAGTTGTGCGAGTTGTCATGTCACCGATAGTGTCAGTTAGGTAGTCTGTGGAGTTATGATTACGGTAGGAAAATTAAAGTGAAGAGTAGTTTTGAATTCGATAAAAAAAACATTATTTTAAGTGGCACCCTCAAAATTATAAGAAAGATGTCTGTGGAGTTGTGATTACGGTAAGAAAATTAAAGTGAAGAGTAGTTTTGAATTCGATAAAAAAAACATTATTTCAAGTGGCACCCTCAAAATTATAAGAAATATGTCTGTGGAGTTGTGATTACGGTAAGAAAATTAAAGTGAAGAGTAGTTTTGAATTCGATAAAAAAAACATTATTTCAAGTGGCATCCTTAAAGTTATAAGAAAGAAGTACATTTACATTGGTTTTTGTAAGATTTCACTAAAATAGAACTAAAAAACTTTATTTTCGTCAATAATTCACCAAACGTTTCAGTTTACGTTAGAGAAATAGTAACCTAAAGTGAATCGCTTAATTTAACAGTTGACCGTTTCAGTTGAGCTGCTCTATGGACGTCATGGTACCAAACAAATACAAATTTGACTGAATGAAACCAAAACTTGCGACTCAGTTTGGAGTCAACCGCTGTCAGATGGCATGGCCTAAATTGAATCGTTAAACTGACGTCATGGTACGAATTAGACGAACAATTCAACTTAGTTCCTAAAATGGATCGCGATAAGAGCTCGTGGTAGGCCCCCTGTTACTTTTAGAACATTTATTTAAACTTAAAAAAAAAGTTTTATCGACTGATTAGTGTGTTGAATTTATGATAATTACGCAGACATAAAAGTCTAAAATAAAATATTAACAATAAATCGTTTTATTTTTGTATCCCTAAATTTCATTTAAATCTGTGATAGCTAAGCTGAAACTAACATTAATCATGCAAAGAACCTATTTCCATGGTGTTAAAATACCATAATTTTAGTAGATAATCTATAGTTACATCAAATTGCAACACTGTAAAAGTCCTTTACAATAGAATTACGTATAATTTTCTATTTCTCTTGCTGCTTACACTATGCTTGACGGTTTACACATAAAATATTAGTAACGTAAGGCACAACTAAACATATTTTTTTAATGTAAGGGACATGCTATATTTGAAACCGCTGGGTATTCCTAAATCTTTCGTTTAGAGCATGAAAGAAGAGGAAAATCTAAGAAACTTTGCTCTAGACACAATTAAAATTGGAGCAGACAGTAAAAAGTTAAACACAGATTAAAAAAAATAAAATCGTTTTTTGGCTCTCCTGAAAAACCGTGTTTTGTCCCTTACATTAATTGATACTTCTGGTATCGTTATAGCGGATTTTTGCAATTTAAATGTGTTTCTCTTTCATGAAAAACAAAAATGAACGAAAAACAAGCAAGGTTAGACAAAGAAGGAGTTATCTTAGAGAAAAAGACAAACTTAGCACTGTTCGCCTCGTCTGCAATACACGCCTTTATTTTCACGTTCACGGGAATCCCCTACCGAAGTGCCGCAGATTACAGACTACACTAGTTTGCGTTTTGTTACTTCAGCCACAGCTGCATTTTGTGAGCGAACAGACAACATCAAAATTAGTGCTAGATTTAGTGCTGGGTGCTGTTTCTTAAATTTCAGTGCTAGGCACATGAAAATAGTGCTAAATCTAGCACTCAAAGTGCTGAGTTGGCAACACTGTATATAAATACTGGTGTCACTGTCAATTTGGCATTGCTATTTTGGTTTGGCAACACTTGGCAATCAAACTTTTTTTTCTGTGATTTGTGGTGGTTCCATCGCTATATCGTTCGTTATGTCATTTAAGCGCATTTTCCGAGTGGCTCGAAATATCATACATCTCTGTTTATAAAAGTGTACAAGATGAAAGATTCGATTTATGCTCAAATTTCAAAGAAACAAGAAATGTGGAACCTGGTACGCAATTTCAAACATCAAACAATTCCAGTGATAAGAAATTTTAAGCCTTATTACAAAGGAATAAGGCATTTTCTGATCAGGTGGAAGGCATTGTTTTTTTTTATTTTGACATTTGTCGTGCGGGGCTACCAGCAAATAACCACTGCTGATTTGACTTTCAAGGTTTATGTTTTAGCAAAAGGTAAGGATATTGTTTGTTTATTTGTTACTTTAACTTGTTTATTTTTTTTTACTGCAAAAAGATTTCTTTACAATGCTATTAAGATAATCATTAAAAATAAAATTAATGAATAAATGTCAAATTCTATCATTTTTGTATAAGACAACACTCAAGTTGTCGCCTCGCCGTTGCCGGAACGCTGACGTCAGTGATTTTAGTATTTTACAATTGCGAATGGAAATAGTTTTCTAAAATTTATACAAGTAACCCCTATCTTTGAGACACCTCGTTTATTTTGTGTACAGTCGAAAATGGCATCAGCACCGGAGACAAATTTGCCGGAAACCGACAGCCCAGAGGCGGGTTCTAGTTTCCTAGAAGAGTTTTACAGTCCCGTAAATTTGATTATAATTGCGATTATCTTTGTGTTGATGTACAAAATATACGCAAAGTTTACAAGGGTTCCTGCAGAAACACCGGCGGTGGAGTTGCCAAAAATTCGTAAGGATATGACAGTTGCAGAGTTGCGTCAATATGATGGAAACCAGGCAGATGGCAGAGTGCTGGTGGCGGTGAACGGGTGGATATTCGACGTGACGCGAGGGCGGCGCTTCTACGGGCCCGGTGAGTGCAGCCGCACCGCTGTTTATAAATAGAGTTGACATTACCATGACTCATTAATTATCCATTCAAAATGCAGACTATGCACCTTGAGTAACCTTTTGCATTATAAAAACATTGAGACCTGTGTTACTTGCGTAGTTTTTATAAAGTTTATAAATACTGATACAACCTATCAGTTAGGTGTTTTACATGTATACCTTAAATCAAATGTACTTACACAACCTCAGTAGTACCCTAGAACTAAATTAATCATTTAAAAAAAAAATTACTATACTTTTATTCCATAAAACCCCTAGCTGAAACATAATTTTTCCATAGGTGGACCATATGCAGCGTTTGGAGGAAAAGATGCATCAAGAGGTCTTGCCACATTCTCAGTGACGTCATCAGACAAAGAATATGATGACCTCAGTGACCTGAACTCGATGGAAATGGAATCCGTGAAAGAGTGGGAAGCTCAGTTCAGAGGTATGTGTAACTAGATAGTAGATAATTAATGAATGGACCAATCACTGGAACTTATACTGTCATTGACGAATTGCATCATCGCCATAAATTCCTTTAGGAACACGTCTTCTTTGCAGCGATGATAAATATTAAATCAAAGCAGTGTGCCGATTGTGTATACCACCCACAATACCAATGCTAGTCATTATGACAATTCAACAATATTTGTGAGTTAAAAAAAAATGTTATAATTTGCACAGAATGGCTAACAAATTTCTTAAAAAATATTTAGGTTGTGATAGAAAAGTCTGTCTCTTCAGGTGCAGATCTTTATTCAATACTAAATTTCACATAGTATTGAATAAGGCAGGTTTTGCATTGTCAATAGAATAACAAAAATAATAAAAAAGTAAAAACAATACAATTTTTAATAGATTACGACATCTGTAGTATAAAGAATCCACAGGGATATGTCACTCATTTTAATTAGCATGGCAAGTTTGAATTAGAAATAAGTCAATATTCATAAAACTACAATTGAAACATGGATGCCGTCCAATTTTCCACTTTCAACACTAAGCCTAACATTGCATATCAAACAACACAGTCACAAATAAATAGTGTGTAGTTTTGGTAACTGAAGGGGACAAGGTGAATTAATCAACAAATTGCTTGTTGGTACTCTCCCTTTTACCCTATTTGTATGTAGATTATAGTTCCAATTAAATTCTGGAACTTTACAATTAAAATTTTAATCACAAATGGGTGTGCTATCCGTGCAAGACCCACAATTTCTAATAAAAAATGTTGTTATTCCAATTTCACTTCTAGTTTCTTGTGAGTAAGGTTCAACTTCCATAGTTGTTAGGTAATTCAGGAACAATATAAAAATGTACTCTTTATGGCTCCAGATTTCTCTTTGACTTTAAATAAACATTAATTAGTAATGTCTTCACACCAAGGTCCTGTGAGCATGAATAATATCCCCCATGGTTTTTTATTTTCAAACATAATATTAATGTTGCAGTAAAAAAAGTATTTATGTGATGTTTATGTGCAATAACTAATTTTATTACTTATTGCCATAATATGTTGATTACATTATATCCCATTACTCCTTTTAATGATAAGAAAGTCCCACGACTATTTGAGCCAGTTTAAGTACTTCTTTGCAATTTAGTTTATACAATCTTCACGGGCATACTCTGGGATTCGCTTGAGTTTGGTCTTTATTTCACTAATAGCCAGTTTTCATATTAAAACAATCCAATATTTTCCTGTAAGGAAAAGCAAATAGATATAACTACATACCAAATAGATATAATTTACATTGGTGCTACTTAAACCCATACAAGTGCAGTATGTTGTATGCATCATAAACAAATTCCTATATAGTCTACATACTCGTATTATATCTGTTCTTGCAATTCAAGTGTAACTATTCAAACAACTAAGGGTTTAGTTTATGAGGACATTAAGCTTAGGGTCATGCATGACGTTCACGTCAGGTCTTTTGGCATCAGTATTCCAAAATAAAAGCCGTCTTGCGTCAGGTCGCGTCGCGAGTAGCATCGCTCTGGGACCGGTCCGTAACCTAAACAGAGATCAGTCGCGGTTCATCCGAAAATAAACCTAATTTGTATTGATTTACAGTGTATATTCCTACCAACAACTATGACCAATTGTATCATACGAATAAGAACATTAACGTTATGCAAATTAGGTTCATTTCAAGTTTATGTTCGCTCTATGGATCTGGGCGTCAGTGTTAGGGCCTGCCCTGACGTAAGCAAACACTGAGCCCGCAAGACCCTGACCCGAAACAGTGTGTGTAGATCTTAATTCACCCACCTCACGGAAAAACAAGCTAATGAAGCGTGAATTACTCGCACGAGTAAACTGAATTTGTTTACTGCGCCAACTAGGATGAATACTTACCGTCCATTTTTAATGCGCGATTATGAATCTTCGCTATCCTGATGTATCTTAAAGGCCTATACCCCCTCAAATGGCTTAGCATGATCCGTTACGCCTAAAATACTGCAGCATTAAATTTGAAATAAATATATGGTAAATTTGTAACGAAAACACGATTCCATAAACTTTTTCGTTAGAAAAAATCCAGAGTTAGAGAAAAAAGGACTTCAAATTAGATCATGAAACTTTGCATACTGTAACGTTACATTTTCCTGGATAGGATCCACAAAACTGTAAGGTCACTCTGAGCACTCACCTACCTAACTTTCAGTCTGGAGGGGAGCACTATTAAAAGAAATAAAGGGGACGAGTTATAAGAATTTATTAACAAAGATAATCTAAAGGCTGGAGCTACTTAATTACTAATGCCAGTGAAGGTGGCGGAAAGTACTGAAGATGAAACGCAGAATGGAATAAATAACTGAAGAACGTCCGTCTTCAGACTGTGGAGGAGGACCGAGGAACCATCAAATCTCAGGCCATAGAGAAGGGCCGAGGGCATCTGTCTTCAGACGGTGGTGGACGGCCTAGGACCGTCAATCCTCAGACCGTAGGAGAAGGGCCGAGGGCATCCGTCTTCAGACGGTGGTGGACGGCCGAGGACCGTCAATCCTCAGGCCGTAGGAGGAGGGCCGAGGAGCATCAAATCTTCATCAGGCTTGTGTAGCTCAAACATCAAGGTTTCCAGGTGTTCTTGGTGAGGGTGCGGCACGGAGAGAGGCCGACTTAAAACCGAAGAATAAAGGAACTGCCCTTTTAAATATATTTTTATGGAGCTTCTCAGAGGTGTTCCTGCTCTCAGCTCTGAACGTAGACTGCCCATTCCACCACCAGGCTCCTGTCAACTCCAGATATTTACATTTTAAAATTAGAAAATTATTAAAAAGAAAATCGAATGAGGTCGATGTGATTTACCTATACAACCTACAACTAGCTCCAGCAATAAATTAAAAATAAAACTAGGGTTGCCACTAACTGACATCACAAAAGTAAACAAAGATTTAATAAAGATAAAAACTTAAATAACATGAATTACAAGGTAAAAAGGCCAAAGCCGTTGCTAAGCCTCCAAGAAATGACCATGAAGCTACCTAGGGAGGACGAATGCTTAAATTTTCAGGTTAATAATATCCAAAAATGTCAGTAAAAAACATGTAAAAGACATACACATTACAATACTAACTGAACTAACTATAAAGCAGGTCTTATGTGTTTTATTTTTTTAGTCCAATCAATAGATTTTTTGTAAATCGCAAAAAAACCACTCATTTCTCACTATTCGGCCGCAGTGTCTGACGTAACAACCGCTTTGTATTGTATAGTGCAAGCTGATTAGAACTTTATTCTAACAGTATTTCAAACGAAGTTTGAACCACTACGAATAGAGTTGCTAATTTTAGGGTTAGAAGGGCCTTAACTGAATACATACGTAAATACAAGAGCTGAATTCACGTCCACAATACGAATATTCGCTCGAAAAGAATTGAACATACGATACGGTTACAAATATGAGTGTTGTGTGGTTGTACCGAACATTCCAGTACTGAAATTGAATGTTTGCGGTTACTGGGCGTTCGCAAACATTCACATAACTCGATAGACAACATACTGATAGAAATACACTTTCCAAACATGTTTTATGTGAATCTTTAGACAGTGCGAACGCACAGTTAGTAGGACGCATCTTCATCCCACCATACGTCATTCGAATCCCCACGTTAAGAAGCTATAATTTTTTTTTTTTTCGCCCCCTTAACAGTTTTCTTGTTTACACTACACTAAATGATTTATGACTTCAAGTCTAAAGTACCTACATAATTATTTGTTCTGATTCCGACACTAAGGGAGTGACCACAATTGGGTGCGGAATCGGCTTGAGCCGTCCAGAGCTTTATTTCCTTGCAATTAAAGCGAAAAGAAGCTCGTGGCACATTTTGATCTTCCTGGTTAAGCCGCGCTTGCCTAGGTCGGTATGTGGGTGGGTGACCAACTGACCATCATAACATACCGGGTTTCCTCCGTGCCTCGGAAAGCACATTAAGCCGTTGGTCCCGGCTGTCATTTGTAGATCTTTGACAGTCGTTACAAAAAGTCTTACCAAGGGTTATCGTATTACCCAGTACTAACTGGGTTGCGGAGGTCTGATAGGCAGTCACTCCATGTAAAATGCTGGTATAAACCTGCATTCAGTTAGACTAGAAGCCAATCCGAAGGTAGTTGGGAAAAGGCTTGGCAGATGATGAATTAACCTACTTTGTTCATTTCTATGTTCCTAATGTAAAAAAATATATCGTTTTGCATGCTATTGTTATGGCGGAATGTGTGCATGCTCTATAACATTTTTATAACACCCTGTATTACCACATTTTATGCGAAAAAATATATACTTTACTAAGTATATTATAGTACACGTCGCGGCACGAAACTCTAGCGCTAACCGTTATTGCGCAGAAGTAAAAAAATAAGAATGTCTTGGGGCGTGCGTAGCGCCGATTGGCTCTCCAGTCGCATAACATGCGCAGCTATATCCTCCACGTTTCGTTCAGCGCTAGAGTTACGTGCCGCGACCTGTATATTATACATATTATAAAGACGGCATTCGTCTCCCGACACGACATGATGTGATGATACCGCGCCGAACTAAATGCGTGCGACAAAGGGATAATAAATATGTGAACGGCTCAAGCCAATCCCGTCGATAATTGCCGTCACTCACTCCCTTACCGATGTTCATGCCGTGTATGTAAGTCGGTCGACAAAATAAAACAATGAATCGAAGATTAAATTTATTCCCTCCTAGGATAGTCAGTTTTGTTACCAAAACGATCCGATCTCCACACTCATTAGGAACCAGGTTATCGCAGTATTTATGTTATCACTTTATCAGTCGGTGTAGATATCGATCGGTTAACCCCTAGCTAGTAACTCATCCAACCATATGCATAGAAAGAGACAAAATTACAGTACAATTATAGGTATCTAGATAGAATCATACCTTTGTTTTAAATCGCATTATTTTTTTGTCTGTTGGGCGCCAATCCAGTTGTTAAACACCAAAAATACCAAGTAAACAAAATATTTTGATATCATTCTCAACCTTCTCAAGAATGAATATACAATAAATAAAAGTAATATTGGTGCATTTCAAACTCATTTACGTGTTGTGGCTTTTGGTGGAATATTCCATCTGTTTTTGTTGCCTTTATTTAAAACGACGTTATTAGCAAAGGCGAGTAAATACTGAGGCTGCTTCAAGATCTAAAATTCCAATATTTCCTTAATTTTCTTGTAGAAGACTTTGTTAAAAAAAACCGGCTTTGTTCAGGTGGTGACCAGCCGAATCTGGGCCAGTAGCGTGTTGAGCTGCACTAAAATACTCAGAAGTACCTAATCAGATAAAGGAACATAAAATAACAAATAATTTACAATCAATAGTTTTGTTGAAGGTCAGAGCTTGGTGGGTCGTAATAGGCTAGTCGGTTCACTTCCAATTACGAATTCTGATTGAAAAGGTGTAACGGATTATTTATTTAAAACGAGATTTTAGTTGAAGCTTTGAAGCATGAAGGAAACCAGTCAAATCCACCATGATTAGCGAAACACAAGGTGGATCAAAGAAGCCTTTAGGAGTGTCGGTACTAAAAGCTCGGCCGTGGCGCTCCCTAAACATTAAGTCACGCTATCAACTTGCTGACTGCGTCATACACCATGACGTGTCACAAACACGCAAAAAAAAGCCTACCTCTTGGCCGAGGCCAGCCCACGAGCTGCAACAACTGCGGAGAAAACAAATGATAGTATTTGTTTAGAACTCACCATGAGTTACAGCGACGCGCGACGGGCCATACTCACATAAGAGACCAGAAGCGCACGCGAGTCGCATCACCCAAGGCCCTGAATGGGGCATAAGTTCGTCTCTTGAAAGACTTCATATTAACTTCCTCTTAAGTGACCATCAGTAATGCAGCGTGATTTCAAGTGCGTGCGTAGAAGTATTTGCTCAATCTGGTCTTACCTTTGAAACCTAGATATGTAGCTGTTTCAATGAAGTCTAATAGCTTCATCCCAGAATTCCATGCGCCATTGAAAATCACGCGTAGCAACATGTGGAGATCAGAGATCAATGTTACGTATTTGACGTGCCTATGATGATACTAAGCGCTTCTAGCTAGCGCCTAGATCATGGCGCCCTCCCCTCGCGCTAGAATTACTCATTCATAAACATAGTGTTAATGAATCTCTTGCACTTTGATCTTATTGTAATCTATGTTAATCTAATCGTATGCCTTCTTTTTCGTTGCCTGATGCACCAGATGGGACATATTTGCAAAAGTTGGTCATGTTCCATATATATGTACACGCCCATGTTTGGTGGGAGGCAGCATTGATATTCCTACCCTTGCAGGAGTATTACTCTCTCTGACTCGAGACCGTGAATGTAGACCATATTCGTGTCGACAGCCTAAAGTTTGGTATTTTCTGTACCGTCCAACAGCCCCAGTGATGTGCAACAAACAGGACATGTTATTAAGTGTCCCGTCGTTTCTGGAACACGCCAAGTCTATACTTCAGGGCAGAGTCATCTATGAATCTCCAGCTGAACAGATTTCAGTAGACTATACTGACTACAGTAAAAGCATCTAACCACTGTATACCTACAATATTTTGCGTTAAAAGGTTGGCTGCCAGCTGTCGTGCATTTTCAAACACCTCAAAATAAAACACCACTCAATCAATCACAAGTGGCGCGGGGCTTGGCCCTGTATTGTCCCACTGCTGGGCAAACGTCTCCTTGGTAGCCTTCCACTCTTTCCTATATGCCATTTTTCCGTTTCTTCCAGAAACGTCTGTAAGTCGACACGCCAGATTTTTCTAGGCTTCTTTGTTTCGGCGACTCCTGACGCCTGTCCTTTGGCATCCAATACGTGAAGACTCTACCCCATCGATCTTGCTGCAGTCTACAGATTTCCAAGTTACTCAACCAAAACCCTACACTATTGATGTGATACTTTATCACAAAATATCCATCATAACAGTCGTTATCTAAATATTGGATAGGTGCAGTGCGTTATCAGCTGGCAAGCGCCCCCTCTAAATATAGAACGGGCAGATTTCATCGCGCGGTGTGACGGGATCATCAGGTTTAGCTCAGTTTTATAGCGACGAACATGTGGCATATATCCGGTTGTTAATTATTTTTTTGGATACTTTTCAGTTTATAGCTTTTATTCTAGAGTTCTAGACTAGAGGAGTTGCTTCAAGGCTTGGCCACTTTTGGAAATTAAAGGCTTGCATTCCTTGATTTATTTCACCACAATCTACTTTTCTTCCAATTTTGAAGAATCAGCAAGACATTTCGGGTTATAGCTTTTTGGTTATTCTTCTTCTTCGTGTCGCTGGCACGACAGACAGTTCCTATTTTAAATTTTGTTTGATATGGCAGGAATCGACAGGATCGAATTCTTGAGCTAAAAAATCATAGACCTACTCAGAAAAAAAAATTGTATTATTCAATAATTCCGAAATAAGTATCGGGGTGAATCAGGTCCAGGTGTTTATTTACAAGCCTATTATGATGATAATGAATATTTCGATTGCGATACTAACAAAATGTATCATACAAAGCAGAACGTGTTTAAAACACACACTCATTTGTCAAACTTTGTCAGATAATGATATGAAGTACACGTGCCTCCACTCGTGAAGGCTTCGCATAATAATATTTGAGATAAAATAGTCAACAAAAAGTTATTTACGTTTTGTATGACTAATGTGCTGTCGAGCATAGTACAAAAGAGTATTGAACTAGAGTACTTGAACTCGATTTCGGTCAGTAGTACAATGTTTTAATGAGTTTTCTACACTTTTGCCAGGCCAGACTTATGGGCCACTATTATGTAATTTTGATTATGTAGTAGGTATATAGTGTACATTCTTCCATTTTTTCCACGTATTTGCGTTTTGTTATGTGCGTGTTACCAATCTGGTCTTGAACGATAAGTTTATGAACAATACATAATATTTATGTAGGTATATTTAAACGCTATCTTTGAATTATATAATGGGGAAATTTTATCTTTATTTATCAAAACGAATTGGAAGCACCTTTCACCTCAATACCTCTTTCATGATTGTTTGTGTAAAACCGATTTGTTGACCAGACGTAGCTTTAAACAAAACAAGCCGTACCTAATGTTATTTTCATGATTTCAGAAGCACTTGTATTGCTTTTGCAAATGAACCTCGTTTTTTACTTTGTACTGCAATGCAGCCGAATACAATATTGAATCTGATTTAGGTCGATCGCGGGACTGTAGCAATATTACTAGTCTCTGTTCAGATTTACGACCAATACCATAATACGGTCTGTAGATTATTGTACGTCTGCCCCTGTTATGGTTCCGAAGCAAGGTAAAAGCATGATCTTCTCAAACAGGTAAGACACATTAAAGAAAGAAAGAAATAGGATATTATTACCCTAGGGGTGAAAGTAACTTATTTAGTCCCGAGAGGGGGTTTGGTGCCCGAGCGCAGTGAGGGCGCTAATAGTTCGAGGGACTAAATAAGTCTTTAACCCAAGGTAAACACTGTTTTTCGTCATTACGAATACAAGGAAAGTAAAAATAAAAACATGAATCAACTCGAAAAAACAAATGAAGATCGGATTGCCGCTTTCCCGCCTATTTTACTTTTTTTTGTGTGGCCGGCCAGCTATTCAGCCATTACCAATTTTTCATTTTCATCGTCGAAAAGTGTTTAAATATTTTGCCCAAATCTATGTTATTTTATAGAAATAGTTGAAACTTAATTGTAATAAAGTTAAAGTTCTATAATTAATATATACTTAACTTTTAACTCCTCGTTATTTCAATTTTACATAGTGGCTGTATATAGAAAGTTGGAACATGGTTCAATAGAAAAATGAACTATCTATTTTTTTTTTAATTTGACAGCTGTCAGTTGAAAACGATTCTCCCTAGGGCTGAAAAGTATTACTTTCAACCCGCTCCTCAGGCAACTTCAGACCTCCGGGGTTGCGGGACTGTCCGGGGTTGCGGGACTGTTCGAAAGAGATACCGTGGCCCCGGAACACAAAGGGCGATGAAGGAACATGGATGGGTTTTAGTCAGTAAAAGTCTGACACTCCCTCCTGCTCCGCCCAGATCGGGAGGAGTTATTTGATGATTTCCCATCCGAAAAAAAAAAAAAAAAAGGCAACTTCAGACCTACTTTCCGAGTACGAGTAATGGAAAAGTATTTATTAGACTCACAGGACGAAACAAAAGCTAAGCTTACAAGCGTTACTTCTGTCTCGATAAGCTTCTCGTCGATGGTCCTCCATCTGGGAGGTACGGAGGGTCATCTTAAGAAATGGCCCTTCATATCCCAACTGCGGGAATAGCGTATGATTTTATTTAATAGGAATTAGCTCTTATTGACCAAGTTCCTGCTCTTCCTCCTGCTACCATGATTCTTTCGAAAAGAAGACTAGAAATTACCCCATACCCATGGGCAATGCCCCATACCCATCCGTTGCTTTGGAAGTTTAAATTCTGGGAACATTCTTTGATAACAATATTTAGCGGGGAAGACCTTTTCTTCAATCCTTTTTTTTCGGATGGGAAATCATCAAATGACTCCTCCCGCTCTGGGCGGAGCAGGAGGGAGTGTCAGACTTTTACTGACTAAAACCCATCCATGTTCCTTCATCGTCCTTTGTGTTCCGGGGCCACGGTATCTCTTTCGAATAGTCCCGCAACCCCGGAAGACCTTCAATCCTTAAGTTCTTAATCGCAGTGCGGTGTAGCATATTGCGTAAAACTTGATGACGCATCGGCTCGCTTCAGCGTCCGTAGTCCGTCTCATATACACACATCAAAAGTATCTAGGGATCAACATATATTTTTGCAATAACTTTTCTCCTGATTGATATTAATTAAAATTTTCTTTAAGGATTCATCAAATAAAGTGTTTTCGTTTGTCACAGTAACGATAAACCAAGTCACCTTTGCATTAATAAAGAAATTTGCCATTTTCCTAATAAAGGGATTTTTGACATTTGAACCACTAACATTAAAGTTCGAAAAAATGACTGAAAACACAGTTTTCTTTAAAATTTTATTGGGTAACTTAAACAATTAATAATCCGTGTTTCTACCGCGAACACTAACAACACAAGAACATCGGTTTGGCATACTCAAAATGAGTTCATCCAAATCACGCTGTGGAATGGCCGCCCATGTTCGTTGCAACAACAAAAAAAGGTCTTCTTGCGACTGGATACCCTCCATATTCGGCAGAGCTCTTCTCTGTAGCATATCCCATGCATGCTCAATCGGGTTCAAGTCTGGCGACTGAGCAGGCCAGGGCAGGACATTGATGTTAGCTGCGGCGAGAGTCTGTCTTACAACTCTTGCGGTGTGCGGTCGTGCATTATCATGCATTAACTGAAATAAGGGACCGATTTGCACTTGTAGAGGAACGATGACGTCTGATACAATCGTCTCAGCGTAAATTTGAGCGTTGAGGTTGCCTCTGATCCAAATCAACTCAGTTCTTCCGCCGATCCAAATACCCGCCCATACCATGATGGTTCCACCACTATAAGGATGGACTTCCTGGCAGGATTTTAATCGCTGTTGGCGTCCAGGGGTTCTCCAGTGTCGTATACGTCTTGTATCCGGTCTCATACCAAAACGAGACTCATCAGAAAAGCACACGAAACGCCATTGTTCTTCTGCCCAATTTCTGTGTTCAAGAGCCCATTGATATCGAATCCTACGATTGTGCATTGCTATAGGTGGTACCCGTAGCGGTCTTCGGGAATGAAGGTTCACTTCATGCAAGCGGTTTCTGACTGTTTGGTCGCTAATTAAGTTCCCTGAAGAGTGATGAAGCCTCACGGCTAACATCATGGCGGTTATTGTTGGAGCTCTTCGAGTTAAGATTTGAATGTATCGGTCTTGTCTCCGTGTGGTGCAGCGATACCGTCCTCCATGGCGCTCAGCCACGGTACCAGTGCTTCGGTAACGTGTCCAAAGTCGACTGATAACACTCTGACTTGTATTCAGAGCTAAAGCTACAGTACGTTGCCGGGAACCAGCTTCTATCATTCCCACGGCTCTGAGCATTTCTTCCCTGCTTAAATGACGTCGCCGCTCCATAATAACGTTGGTTTTAATCAGTAGTAGGGAAACAGTAGCACTAATAATGTCTTCAATGCGTTGTATGTTTTTATAGGGAAAATATTGACAGCTTATTTTCATCTTTTACTCGAATTTGATTGAGAGTTCCTGATTCAAATTATGAAATGCACCAAAAAGGATCCATATAAATTTATAAAATCATAAATTTATTACAAAGCAACATCTCAATCTCAAGAAATCCGCATAAAAATGCTTGATCCCTAGACACTTTTGATGTGTGTACTTGTAATGACGTACATTCATTCGGCCTGAACAATAAGATTTACTCGAGAACCATCGCTTTGTTTAATGATTGTGAACTTGCTCAAGTACCGTGTGTAAAGTTTACTTTGTTGAGTAATTGCTCATCGTTTGAGATATCTTAGTAAATGAAGATGCAAATGAGACCGTTCAAGCGGTTTTCAGCGTAACATTGTAACGTGAAGACATTACGGTACTGTGCTGTTTTAATTATTTGTCGCAACGTCAAATGATGTCTGATATAAATATTTATAATGAATATTCTTTATTCTTCATCTTATTCGATTGAGTTTGGCTAAAAATAAGACCGAAATGGTCATCTAACTAATTCTATGACAGAAAACCCAACACGACTTAACAGATAAGTCTGCAACCATGAAACTTTGCACAAGAGTTCATGTTTATAACGAACTAGCTGACGTCCCGCGGTTTCACCCGCGTAGTTCTCGTTTCCGTGGGAGTACGGGAATAAAATATACCCTATAGCACTCACGAATAATGTAGCTTTCTACCAGTGAAACAATTTTTACAATTGGTTCATGACTTCCGGAGATTACCCCCTACATACGAACGTACAAACATACAAACTTACAAACAAATGTTACCTCTTTATAATATTAGTATAGAAGTGAGCTAAAAGGATTAAAAATGTTTGAAACTGTATACACTTCTATAGGCAAATTATAGAACGGAAATCTCGTCACCCTGTCTCTAATAAAACAAAACGGGCCAAGTACGAGTTGAACTCGCCTATAGAGGGTTCCGTACAATGCCAAAGTCTTATATTTAGTTTACCACACTTTATTTTCAATTGATAGAATTCTTATAGGTTTTCCTGTGATCTACAAGAATTGAACTAAGTATTTTTTTTTTTTCATAAATGTAGGCTCTGTAGTTTCAGAGATCAGGGGAAATGAATGGTCAATTTTCGTCTTTTTTCATAAATAAGTAACTACATAACAAAACTATTTATTTTAACTAATAACAAAAATATATTTGAGATCCTCACAACGAGCCCTTTCATTTGATATATAATTATGTGACACAGTAAGGTTTGCAAAACTTTTTTTTTTTATTTCCTAATTTGTCCCCAGAAAATTACCCTTATTTAAAAAAAAAAAAAAATATTTACTTTGCACATCTGTTTGGGTCATAGGATTACACCATCCTACCAAATTTCACCTGATTTAATCCAGTAGATTTGGAGATTTTAGAAATTGGCTGTGACAGACGGACGGACAGATAGACGGGTTCCGCTTTTTTCATTTTTTACACGGAACCCTAAAAAGTAATAAAACGACTCATTTAAAATTCTCCTAGCACTGTATTCCATGTTCAGTTTTACTACAAACCCGTGGTTTATTACAGGAGAGCAGCTATATTACATTTATTAGAAGCCTATGGGAAGCCAGCTTCAGTAGGTCATGTTCTGTCCACTACAGTGTAACGGTAACGATGCCACAATACACTGGTGTTCCACTTTCAAAAGTAAAGCCTCTATGGTTTGGAGCGAAAGGTTTTAATGTAAAGCCCATTTATCTTAGCTATGGTTCGTGTAAAAACTGTTTCGTGCATTATTATGGGTACCTAGTTAAAAATTAAGGTTTTCATTCATTAAAAATGCAGGTGCACGTTCGTGCACCTCTCATAATATTTTACGATTTTTCGAGTAATATTATTAAACAACCGTTTAGTTGTTTAATAATATTACTCGCAAGATCGTAAATATTATTAGTATCTAACGGTAGGATGGTTTTCTAATAACATTCCTAAATACATACATCCGTTAATCTATATACAACACTCCTATAAAGGGTGTAAAACACCTCTTAACGAAGCCGAAAGGCACTTGTTCTCCTCATCATTGCGATATTTTTTTTGTTCTACACCACATCTGGGAACCTTCTAGTTAGGGAGATATTGGGGGTCAAAGTTACAACTTTTTGACAAGTTTTTTTTAAAATACAAGTTTTTAATGTGAGATTTTTACTTTAAACACGTCCACGACCCCCGTACTATTCAATCCATCCATCAGCACAATGTTTTGAGTGCGTTACATTGAGTTCTACCACAAAACATGATATTTCACCCAAAAAAAAAAAGTCGTTTCCCAGCAATATTTTTTGCGTAAAGTTACTTATTTAGTTTTATGTACAGAATGCTTGGTTGACGGCTTCGTGATGAGGTATTTTACACCCTGTATAATACATATTCAGATACACATTAAAAAAAGTTTGCTATCACTTTGAAAAATCGAAATCTTTTTTGTTACTTAGATTTTATTATGATTTCTTCTTCTTTTTAGATTCTTTATTTAAAAATATAGATTTTTATTATTTAATTTCAAACAGGGTATATTAAAAGAAAAACACAACAAAGATTTTTTTCTTGATAAAGTTCAATTTAAAAAATTATATCAATTTATGCTAGTGATCACAAACTTTTTTTGATGTGTGTACGAAGGACGTCACAACAATAAAGGAAAAAAGAAAAACGGTAGTGAAAATATAATGGATCAATTTACTTGAAAAGTGTAGTGGATGATTGATACTAGTTTATTCCCAAACATCCTAACAATTTAAGAAAACTTTAAAACTGAACAAAATATTTATATTCACAAACGCATTGTTGGAATAGTTTATCGATTATTCGTATCTGAAAATAGAACGAAAGCCATGTGGGTGGGTTAAATGCATAACAATGGAATCGCTTATCAACGGTTATATTATTCCCCCACATTTCGCCAGTTTTAATGTTTAAGAAGTTTATAATCCCGAAAGTTTGACAACCAGTCTTACCATGGTGCCAAGTAACTGGGTTGTGGAGGTCAGATAGGCACTGACACAGACGCTCCATGTGAAATACTGGTACAGCTGCAAATTTGTTAGATGATAGATGTTTAAGACCTTTGTAATTGGGGCGCTTTTTGCCACCAGCTAGGCCAAAATACAGCCACATAATACTGCCCAAACTTGGATCAAACCTAGAACCAGATCAGAATCAGACATAGATGACCACTACCGCTACATTATTATTTTTAACGCCTTCGTGTCTGACTCAACTCACTGCCCAACTTTAAAAGTTAATAAATAAAACGAAGATTATTTTTGTCTTTTGACCTGAGACAATCAAACCGTCTGAACTTGGTCACTTAGACACTTAAGTGCCATGGAAATCGACCGGCACACATTTTGTAAGGAGCTCGAATGAAATATTAGCATTCTTTTGTATTTTTATTGGGAATTTCTCCTGTATCGTGCGTGCGTTTACAAACATTTAACCTTATATACGAGCCGCAACTTATACCTGTAGAGTGTAGGTCATACAAATATTTGTTCCGTGCCGGAATCGACCCAACGACACGCAGCGCCGCAGACATTCGCTCAGCCACTGCGCCAACCGTGCCTTATCTTATATTACTGCAATCCTGTTCTGATTATAGACTTCTTTATTGGGCTAGTAGTCGGTTGAGACTTGAGACTGCTGAGCGTAGGGTCCTAACTTTTAAATTGTGTTATTTTCCTCAGAAATCGAGTAAATAAATATCGCTGGACATTAACACACAGCGCCATCTAGTGCCACACTAAGCAACGGGGCTTGTGTCGTGGAACCAGATAGTTGATATACTACATAGACACTTTTTGTTTGTAAATACATACTTACACACTTACTTACAAACAAAAAGTGTCTATGTAGTATATCAAATACTACATAGACACTTTTTGTTTGTAAATACATACTTATTATACACTATAAAAACATAGCCTATGTTACTCAGGGTGAATGTAGCTTTCTAATGGTGAAAGAATATTTGAAATCGGCGCAGTAGTTTTTGAGTTTGTTCATTAAAAACATACTCACACAAACACACAAAAATACAAATCTTTCCTCTTTATAATATTAGTGTAGATATAAACATCCATGACTCGGAAACAAATGTCCATGCTCATCACACAAACATTTGCTCCAACCGGGATTAACCAGGGACCCTAAGAACGTAAGGCAGCCTCACCACCGCTGCGCCATTCGGGTCGTCTTAGAGTAGCTGCTATGACTCTGTATTTGTAATGACACTATAAGCTGCTCCTACTTTATACTTACTTCACTTTGTCTACATGGATGGTTGCATAGCAGTGATAGCCTAGTGGTGTGACCGTCGAACTGCCAATACATAGGTCTCGAGTTCGAACCCAAGGCACGTAGGTTCGTGTTCCACGCGCGCCTCAAAGAGAGTCAGGAAAAAGGAAAGGGTCCATAAGGACCGATGCCTGCCGGGGTTGCGGGACTGTTCGAAAGAGATACCGTGGCCCCGGAACACAAAGGGCGATGAAGGAACATGGATGGGTTTTAGTCAGTAAAAGTCTGACACACCCTCCTGCTCCGCCCAGAGCGGGAGGGGTTATTTGATGATTTCACATACGAAAAAAAAAAGGCACGTAGGGACTTCTGATTTTTCGGATACTTGTGCATTTTGTATAAAAATTTGGAACATTGTGAGGAAGGCCTGAGAGATATTTCTTGACGGCACGTAACGCCAAGTCAGAGGCCCTTGGGCGGCATAAAATTGATACCTAGTTAGACACTAACCAAACGATAGAAAGAAGAACATGGATTGACTCATACATACTCGTACTATCGGGGTTTTTTCCGCCTGACCATTTTAATTTTTTTTCGCTTAAATCATGCGGAGGCGCCCAGCCACACCCCCTTAAAGTTTGGGCCTATTAGGAAAGCGTCAACTTTGGCGCGCAAAGTAACAATAACTCTCGTTTGGCGTGCGTCGTCAATGCGCTTGGCCGATTCGGTATCTTTTCATTCATTTTTTCTACACAAAGTCAACGGGGCGGGGCTAGAGAGCGTTTTTATGTTGCGAGTGCAAGCAAAAATGAGCTTAGTGGTGGTCAGGCGGGAGTGTCCTCGATAGTACATAAACTCCTTTCTCCTATGAACCTAAGCAGACAGTACAGAATGCTACGTTGCTTACAAAAAACTTATTTGCAAAAAATAAAACTGGCTTCAAAAATCACAAAAAAGAGATAAATAACTTGTGTGACTAGTTTGTTTGATTTAATTTTTTTTTGCCACCGACTTCTGAAGCTTAAGTTATTTTTCTCTAAGTCGGTTTTATTTTTTGCAAAAAAGTTTTTTCTTTACATATTTAGTTGTTCCCAAACAAATATTTGCCATGAATTTATTTTACATTGTTAACAACACATCTCATGGTAATAGGCTTATCCTTATTAACTTAACATACCTAACTGTCGAAATCTGGGTGTATTGTACACATCTGCCTACCACCCCAGAGCATACAGGCGTGATGTTACGTCATGATGTGGTTTATACAACATCATGACGTAACATTACACCTGTTTTTTATACAATAAACATCCAAGCGATTGCAGCAATCACGGCAGATTTGCTGTCTATTATTGAAGAGTTCCACTGTATATCTCCGAAAATCAGCATTAGATCTTCTCCAAACTTAAATGGGACCACCTCAGGAGCGTACTCTTTCAAATAAAACAAGAACCATCAAAATCCATTCATAATTGGCGGAGTAATCGCGTAACAAACATACAATAAAAACATGCAGTCGAATTGATAACCTCCTTCTTTTTGAAGTCGGTTAATAAAATAAAGGAACTAGTTAGTTCATGCTGTTGCTGTGCTTATAGTTCCACAACCAAATGCAAGCAATGAACCTTATGACAGCGACGTGTCACGTGACCAGCACAGAATAAAGCAGTGTGCTGGTTAATAATGAACAAATCAGTACTTCTCATACCGCATTCTTGTGATGTGATTCAACATTTTAACCTTGCTGTATAGGTATGCTTAACTTTGTATGGTCGATCGATATTATGGTAAATCTTTCTACAACTTCAGGTTTAGTTGATTGATTATTTGATGGCATTTTATGCTCTATTGCTGATATAGAATAGGGAATATTACTCAAAAATTAAGGAATTTTGTTGACAGACTCTTTCCTTTAGCTGGCTTTTTCCTTTAGCTGCAAGGCTTGCCCCTTTCTCAACAACCCTTTAAGTATATGTCAGTATTAAGGTATATGCATGATCTTTTTTTATCACTCTAAACAAAACGTATTAACATCAGAAATAGCCAAGTTAAATTATTTTTTAAATATCTATTAAAAATACTAAGTTATAAGCATTTGAAACTGCTGATTAGACAGAGAGATCCGATACAACAAATGATGTCATTGCTCTGCATCGACGTACAAAATCCATACTAATTTCCGTTTATCTAGAAAGAGATAGAAACAAAAGTTTAAATGATTATAACTTTTGTGTTATTTGGCCGATTTATGTCTTGTTTCCGCTTTTTGTCATTATTTTTATAGTACTTTAACATTCCGTATCGAAATAAACAATAGAAAAATTATGCATCTTCCCTATTGGCCATACTCATCATAAACTACAAATGTTCGACCTCATAGTTTAAGTATGTAATTTAATCTTCAAAAATGTGAACCTACAAATGTGATTTTTGGAAGTAAAACCTTAAAACTCATACAAACTTCTGTATGCAATTGCACTAGTTAGGGTTCCGTAGTCAACTAGGAACCCTTATAGTTTCGCCATGTCTGTCCGTCCGTCCGTCTGTCCGTCCTCGCTTAATCTCTGTGACCGTTAGCACTAGAAAGCTGAAATTTGGTACCAATATGTATATTAATTACGCCGACAAAATGGTAAAATAAAAATTGGAAAAAAATGTTTTATTAGGGTAGCCCCCCTATATGTAAAGTGGGAAGTGATTTTTTTTTTAATTTCAACCCTAACGCGTGATATATTGTTGGAAAGGTATTTAAAAATGAATAGGGGTTTTCTAAAATCATTTTTTGATAATGTTAATAATTTCGGAAATAATCGCTCCAAAAGTAAAAAATAATGTGTCCCCCCCCCTCTAACTTTTGAACCATAAGTTTAAAAAATATGAAAAAAATCTGAAAAGTAGAACTTTATAAGGACTTTCTAGAAAAATCATTTTGAACTTGATGGAAACAACAGTTTTTGCACAAAAAAGACAAAAAGTTGTACAAAATAATTTCTGGACTAAGTTTGTAGTATATTCGTATATGCAAGCATTTTTACATAATGGATACCTACCCACCTTTAAACTCATAAGTGGGAACACTTATTGTGACGGACGGGAAACTACGGAACCCTACACTGAGCGTGGCCCGACACGCTCTTGGCCGGTTTTTTTTTTTTTTTTTTACTTTGATACTTTCTACGACATTGTGAATTCCACTTTAAACGCTGTGTTATATAGTTGATATTTGTTTAAGTTGAAATAACATGAATTAGACCTATTCTAACTACTATTTCCTAATCAGCAGTTTGGGACTGGCCTATGCCCAGCCGTGGACTACGATAGACTGACTTGATTGTTGTTGTGAAAAGTATAGAAACCAATGTTAAACTTGATTCTTTCTGTTTTCCAGAGAAATACGACCTCGTAGGACGGTTGTTGAAGCCAGGTGAGGAACCTATAAACTACTCAGACGAAGAACAAGAAGATACCGATACCTCCACACCCTCCCCTACAGAAGATAAAAAGGAACAATAGAATTACTGATTAATTTGGTCTACTTACTAGAAATCGAACCTTTTGTACAGCAATCAATTGTTGAAGTGAGATTTTGAAGTGTGTGCGCTTGGACAAGGGATTTAATTTAAATAATAAACCTATCATATTTTTAATATGAATGAATATCTATATACCCTCTATATAATCCGTGTCGCAATAGTAATAAATAAAGAGTGTAAAAAACCTCTTAATGAAGCCGAAAGGCACTTGTTCTCCCCGTCATTGCGATCATTTTTTTGGTCTGCTGGTTCCCAGGTATGGTACCTGGGAACCTTCTAGTTACGGAGATATTGGGGGTCAAAGTTCCAACTTTTTGACAAGTTATTTTTTTTTAAATACATGTTTTTAATGTAAGATTTTTACTTTAAACACCTCCACCACGCCCGTACTATTTAATCCATCCATCAGCACAATGTTTTGAGTGCGTTACATTGAGTTCTACCAAAAAACATGATTATTCACCCCAAAAAAAAGTACTTTCCCAGCAATCATTTTTGCGTTAAGTTACTTAGTTTGATGTACCGAATGCTTGGTTGACGGCTTCGTGATGAGGTTGTTTACATGTATTGGACTATTACGGCCATTTTTTTTCTTTCAGTCATAACTTCATTTTATCATTTTTTTTAAACAAATGGCCGAGTCACAGGTCTACTGTTTAAACAATATAACGCACTCGAAATATTGCGCTGATGAATGCATTGGGTAGTACAGGGATCATGGAAGTTTAACATTAAAAATAGGTAAGTATTAAAAAAAATGTGAAAAGGTTGAAACTTTGACCCCTTCGAACCTTTCTTCGAACTTTGGAACCTTCCTGATGCACATCACATTAGAGATTAAGAAAGAAAATACTCCAGATCAAATAATGGTCTACTCAGAAAAAAAACCCGTAGTAATAGCCCTAAGTTTACATTCAGTTCATATCCAAACCTAATGTATACAGTCAAGTCAATAATATATACTCATAGTGCATAATGTTGCATCATATTGATGCCTCGTCCAAAAGTTATACTATAATCCCTTGTCCAAGTAATCACCATTCTTCAATAATCTAGTCAAAAATTATCAGCGTGTGCACTAATTTTGGTTCACCTCATAAATTTGATTGCTGCCAAACAAAATTGAACCTTACAGATTAAGTCGTTGGAGCTATGCGTTTTAATTCTTTCTTATAAATTAATATGACGGCACGTTATACTTATTTATACTTAGCTATGATAGAAGAATGTGATCGTTAACTAAATTATAATATCCTGTTCAAATATAAGAAACTTTTTCTACCTTTAGATTTAAATTTAAAAAGCCAGATATAAAGTCCTAAAGAATTAAAATTCATAGCTTCACTGACAAAACAAATAATCCATATAGAACGAAAAAAGTGATTTTACTGTATATATAAAATCTATTGTATCATTTTCACATATAACTGTTGCTTATTGCAGATTTTTGAATATATTATTATATATTTACAGTTTCACGAATTGAAAGACTGAGTGATGGCATATTAATTTAAATGGATGATGTAAAGGAAATCTGATCGTTTATAGCACATTCCCAACATTATTTGGACAGCAAATTGTTTTATTTTGTGCCAACCGATGTTGAAGCTGCGTGCGCGCAGTTATGCCATTAGTATTTAAATTAATATTATTGTCGGGTACGTTATATGCGGCCACGACGAGTTTGCTTTATGAGTTGATAAAATTGTTTTAGTACTTGTCAATTTTACATAAATTTATAAGTTTTGCAGCAGAAAGGTGCCTATAAATATGTTCGATCGTCAATTATGTTGCTCGACCTTTCTCGACGTCGGAAATACTTCCAATGTTCAAAGAACAAGTCAGTTTGCAGGCACTTTTACATTTTAGCTCTTCGACATGCTGTCCTTTATCGTTTTTTTTTGTAAACCAACTAAAATAATTATCGTGGAAATCTTTCCCCAGCTTAATTGGTACTGCAATCAATCGAGCTCGATAATATTCTAAATTTTAAAGAATTATTTCGTCCTAATTTATTCTCTTATGATTTATATTGATTGTGCATTTATATATTATATAGAGAATGTGCGTGTAGTGTGTGACTGTCCAACGACTCTGACGCCAATTTGGGTTTTGTCTAATATTTTTATTCACCAAGACTTTATTTATGATTTAGGGCTGAACTTAATTTATTTGTCTACACAGAAATACTTGCCTTGAATGGCGTTGAGTGGTCATTGGACCGACACATGAAGCATTGGCTACAGCGACAACTGCGATCCTTACTGGACCCCACCTGATATTCGGTACTTATTAGTGACACGGTATAAATTATGTGTTGCAAGCGAAGAAAAAATACAAAAAATAAATAAGGAAATGTGCATAATATGTGTAATTAAGGATCTTTAAATGAAATACTAATTTGTGGTAGAATGACTTGTGTGTGTGATTATTAGTTCGTTCCTTTAGTTTCGAGAGCGATGCGATATTTTAGGCAACATCATTTTATTTTTCTGTCGCATTTTTTTACGTTGGCAATCATCATGTTAAACTTACGTTGCGGTCTATTTTACTAAAGTACAAATAGTATGGCTTGCCTCAAATATCATTTTCGCTTTTAAATTATTTTGTTGTAATCAAACTTGTTCATTGTTTTTTTATTAGTTTGTTTTAGTTTTTAAGATCATCTGGTGTAAGAATTATATTGGAATGGGATTATGGTATTTTTTGTTAAAAATATGTGCTTTGGAAAACTGGTGTTAAAATTTAATTAAAATGCGGCTTATTTTGCTTTGCCAAAGATGTTATTAACAAGCTTCCATTGTTAACACCAATCTTATATTATGTGTCTATTTTTATATCTTAACGTGCACATCAATCAATCGTGCATCGTCAATTGAAACTAATTTAGAATTTAAAATAAAGCACGCGTCAGTAACGCTTACAGCAGTGTAAATTAATCGTCGTTTAACAAGAATAACAGTATCAGTTTTCCAGAGCATTTAAAAAAAACGTTCATTTTAAAATATTCAGTAGTATAATGACTTTTTGCTACTTAAACCGAACAAGCTTTATGTATGTTTTGTTAAGCATTCATTTGTAATATTGGAAGTTGTATGTGCTGAGAATGGATTAGAGATTGCATTTAAGAAGTTATAACTATAAATGAAGAAATATATTTGTACAGGAGACTGCTTATAAACCTTGGAATAGAGGTATATTTTTGTAAAAACGTGAATGACAGTTTTAATTATAAATATTATAATAATAGGTTAAGCCGTGCTTGCCTAGGTTGGTCTGTGGATGGGTGACCACCCATTATATACCGAGTTTCCTCCGTGCCTCGGAAAGCACGTTAAGCCGTTGGTCCCGGCTGTCATTTGTGATCTTTGACAGTCGTTACAGGTAGTCAGTGGCCCAAAAAGTCTGACAACCAGTCTTACCAAAGGGTATCGTATTACCCAGTACTAACTGGGTTGTGGAGGTCAGATAGGCAGTCGCTCCATGTAAAATACTGGTATTCAGCTGCATCCGGTTAGACTGGAAGCCGACCCCAATAAAACTTGGGAAAAGGCTAGGCAGATGATGATGATGACAATATTCTGTCCAAATATGTAACAAGATATTAGAAAAAACACTCGGGCAAGTCTATATGCCATCATCAGTAGTGCCATCTATACTTATTTTCATGCGTTTTTTTCATTAGCGGGACTTAAATATTACTTGGTTTATGAACAGTCTCGTAAGATTAGCATCTAAATTCGAACTGCCTTCAGGCCTAACGAGATGACATGGCATGTTGCTACCAACATTTACAATCCCTTGCATATGATCTCGCTGAAAGACTGCCCGTTCTGTTGCTAAAACGTGAAAGCTGATAGCAACACGCTCAAAATTACCGCGTCTTTGGGCCTTATTTTAAGAATGAATGTGAACATGAGAAAAGAATTTGGGAAATCTGTCGTATTGAAATTGGTCCCAAATCTTGTAAGATATAACGTATATAGACGTCAGAGAATATAGCGAGGAGCGATAAGTGAAAGGAACCGTTTTGCGGCTAGTTCAAAATCTTTGTGTCGGTGGAAGTTATTCCTGTATCGTTTTAGAGTAAAATGTGGAGTTTAATGATGTTCAGCACTGCAAGATGTTACTAATAACTAAAAATATCTAAAATGTTTATTTTAACATTGTCACATGAATTTAATTAAAGCGTTTTACATAATTCTTTTGTTTTTTTTTTATAAAACTTTTTATTTTTGTTATCCTAAACCTTCGGTTGAAAGTATAATCCATGTTAGGTATCAACTTTATAGATACGAAAACTGCAGTACGAGAAAAAGTCTAGTGATCATGTACCTAGCCTTTTCCTAAGTCCGTTGGGGTCTCGGCTTCCTGTCTAACCTGCAGCTGAATTTTACATGGAGTGACTAAAACCACGTGTCAAAAAGTCATGGTATCATTTTTTATCCAACATCATCAGCGGTAGGTACTATCAAGGACACTTCCGCCTAATCACCACTAAGCTAATTTTTGCTTGCACTCGCAACATAAGAACGCTCTCTAGCCCCGCCCGGTCGTCTTTGTATAGAAATAATAAATGAAAAGATACCGAATAACTCTCGTTTGGCGTGCGTCGTCAGTGCGCTCGGCTGATTCGGTATCTTTTCATTCATTATTTCTATACAAAGTCAACGGGGCGGGGCTAGAGAGCGTTTCTATGTTGCGAGTGCAAGCAAAAATAAGCTTAGTGGTGGTCAGGCGGGAGTGTCCTCGATAGTACATAAACTCCTTTCTCCTATGAACCTAAGCAGACAGTACAGAATGCTACGTTGCTTACAAAAAACTTTTTTGCAAAATATAAAACTGGCTTCAAAAATCACAAAAAAGAGATAAATAACTTGTGTGACTAGTTTGTTTGATTTAATTTTTTTTTTGCCACTGACTTCTGAAGCTTAAGTTATTTTTCTCTAAGTCGGTTTTATTTTTTGCAAAAAAGATTTTTTTTACATTTTTAGTTGTTCCCAAACAAATATTTGCCATGAATTTATTTTACATTGTTAACAACACATCTCATGGTAATAGGCTTATCCTTATTAACTTAACATACCTAACTGTCGAAATCTGGGTGTATTGTACACATCTGCCTACCACCCCAGAGCATACAGGCGTGATGTTACGTCATGATGTGATTTATACAACATCATGACGTAACATTACACCTGTTTTTTATACAATAAACATCCAAGCGATTGCAGCAATCACGGCAGATTTGCCGTCTATTATTGAAGAGTTCCACTGTATATCTCCGAAGATCAGCATCAAATCTTCACCAAATTTAAATGGGACCACCTCAGGAGCGTACTCTTTCAAATAAAAAAAGAACCATCAAAATCCATTCATAATTGGCGGAGTAATCGTGTAGGTAACAAACATACAAAAACACATGCAGTCGAATTGATAACCTCCTTCTTTTTGAAGTCGGTTAATAAAATAAAGGAACTAGTTAGTTCATGCTGTTGCTGTGCTTATAGTTCCACAACCAAATGCAAGCAATGAACCTTATGACAGCGACGTGTCACGTGACCAGCACAGAATAAAGCAGTGTGCTGGTTAATAATGAACAAATCAGTACTTCTCATACCGCATTCTTGTGATGTGATTCAACATTTTAACCTTGCTGTATAGGTATGCTTAACTTTGTATGGTCGATCGATATTATGGTAAATCTTTCTACAACTTCAGGTTTAGTTGATTGATTATTTGATGGCATTTTATGCTCTATTGCTGATATAGAATAGGGAATATTACTCAAAAATTAAGGAATTTTGTTGACAGACTCTTTCCTTTAGCTGGCTTTTTCCTTTAGCTGCAAGGCTTGCCCCTTTCTCAACAACCCTTTAAGTATATGTCAGTATTAAGGTATATGCATGATCTTTTTTTATCACTCTAAACAAAGCGTATTAACATCAGAAATAGCCAAGTTAAATTATTTTTTAAATATCTATTAAAAATACTAAGTTATAAGCATTTGAAACTGCTGATTAGACAGAGAGATCCGATACAACAAATTTTAATGATGTCATTGCTCTGCATCGACGTACAAAATCCATACTAAATTCCGTTTATCTAGAAAGAGATAGAAACAAAAGTTTAAATGGTTATAACTTTTGTGTTATTTGGCCGATTTATGTCTTGTTTCCGCTTTTTGTCATTATTTTTATAGTACTTTAACATTCCGTATCGAAATAAACAATAGAAAAATTATGCATCTTCCCTATTGGCCATACTCATCATAAACTACAAATGTTCGACCTCATAGTTTAAGTATGTAATTTAATCTTCAAAAATGTGAACCTACAAATGTGATTTTTGGAAGTAAAACCTTAAAACTCATACAAACTTCTGTATGCAATTGCACTAGTTTTTTGAACCTTCTAGTTACGGAGATATTGGGGGTCAAAGTTCCAACTTTTTGACAAGTTATTTTTTTTTAAATACATGTTTTTAATGTAAGATTTTTACTTTAAACACCTCCACCACGCCCGTACTATTTAATCCATCCATCAGCACAATGTTTTGAGTGCGTTACATTGAGTTCTACCAAAAAACATGATTTTTCACCCCAAAAAAAAGTACTTTCCCAGCAATCATTTTTGCGTTAAGTTACTTAGTGTGATGTACCGAATGCTTGGTTGACAGCTTCGTGATGAGGTTATTTACATGTATTGGACTATTACGGCCATTTTTTTTCTTTCAGTCATAACTTCATTTTATCATTTTTTTTAAACAAATGGCCGAGTCACAGGTCTACTGTTTAAACAATATAACGCACTCGAAATATTGCGCTGATGAATGCATTGGGTAGTACAGGGATCATGGAAGTTTAATATTAAAAATAGGTATTAAAAAAAATGTGAAAAGGTTGAAACTTTGACCCCTTCGAACCTTTCTTCGAACTTTGGAACCTTCCTGATGCACATCACATTAGAGATTAAGAAAGAAAATACTCCAGATCAAATAATGGTCTACTCAGAAAAAAAACCCGTAGTAATAGCCCTAAGTTTACATTCAGTTCATATCCAAACCTAATGTATACAGTCAAGTCAATAATATATACTCATAGGTAGTGCATAATGTTGCATCATATTGATGCCTCGTCCAAAAGTTATACTATAATCCCTTGTCCAAGTAATCACCATTCTTCAATAATCTAGTCAAAAATTATCAGCGTGTGCACTAATTTTGGTTCACCTCATAAATTTGATTGCTGCCAAACAAAATTGAACCTTACAGATTAAGTCGTTGGAGCTATGCGTTTTAATTCTTTCTTATAAATTAATATGACGGCACGTTATACTTATTTACACTTAGCTATGATAGAAGAATGTGATCGTTAACTAAATTATAATATCCTGTTCAAATATAAGAAACTTTTTCTACCTTTAGATTTAAATTTAAAAAGCCAGATATAAAGTCCTAAAGAATTAAAATTCATAGCTTCACTGACAAAACAAATAATCCATAAAGAACGAAAAAAGTGATTTTACTGTATATATGAAATCTATTGTATCATTTTCACATATAACTGTTGCTTATTGCAGATTTTTGAATATATTATTATATATTTACAGTTTCACGAATTGAAAGACTGAGTGATGGCATATTAATTTAAATGGATGATGTAAAGGAAATCTGATCGTTTATAGCACATTCCCAACATTATTTGGACAGCAAATTGTTTTATTTTGTGCCAACCGATGTTGAAGCTGCGTGCGCGCAGTTATGCCATTAGTATTTAAATTAATATTATTGTCGGGTACGTTATATGCGGCCACGACGAGTTTGCTTTATGAGTTGATAAAATTGTTTTAGTACTTGTCAATTTTACATAAATTTATAAGTTTTGCAGCAGAAAGGTGCCTATAAATATGTTCGATCGTCAATTATGTTGCTCGACCTTTCTCGACGTCGGAAATACTTCCAATGTTCAAAGAACAAGTCAGTTTGCAGGCACTTTTACATTTTAGCTCTTCGACATGCTGTCCTTTATCGTTTTTTTTTGTAAACCAACTAAAATAATTATCGTGGAAATCTTTCCCCAGCTTAATTGGTACTGCAATCAATCGAGCTCGATAATATTCTAAATTTTAAAGAATTATTTCGTCCTAATTTATTCTCTTATGATTTATATTGATTGTGCATTTATATATTATATAGAGAATGTGCGTGTAGTGTGTGACTGTCCAACGACTCTGACGCCAATTTGGGTTTTGTCTAATATTTTTATTCACCAAGACTTTATTTATGATTTAGGGCTGAACTTAATTTATTTGTCTACACAGAAATACTTGCCTTGAATGGCGTTGAGTGGTCATTGGACCGACACATGAAGCATTGGCTACAGCGACAACTGCGATCCTTACTGGACCCCACCTGATATTCGGTACTTATTAGTGACACGGTATAAATTATGTGTTGCAAGCGAAGAAAAAATACAAAAAATAAATAAGGAAATGTGCATAATATGTGTAATTAAGGATCTTTAAATGAAATACTAATTTGTGGTAGAATGACTTGTGTGTGTGATTATTAGTTCGTTCCTTTAGTTTCGAGAGCGATGCGATATTTTAGGCAACATCATTTTATTTTTCTGTCGCATTTTTTTACGTTGGCAATCATCATGTTAAACTTACGTTGCGGTCTATTTTACTAAAGTACAAATAGTATGGCTTGCCTCAAATATCATTTTCGCTTTTAAATTATTTTGTTGTAATCAAACTTGTTCATTGTTTTTTTATTAGTTTGTTTTAGTTTTTAAGATCATCTGGTGTAAGAATTATATTGGAATGGGATTATGGTATTTTTTGTTAAAAATATGTGCTTTGGAAAACTGGTGTTAAAATTTAATTAAAATGCGGCTTATTTTGCTTTGCCAAAGATGTTATTAACAAGCTTCCATTGTTAACACCAATCTTATATTATGTGTCTATTTTTATATCTTAACGTGCACATCAATCAATCGTGCATCGTCAATTGAAACTAATTTAGAATTTAAAATAAAGCACGCGTCAGTAACGCTTACAGCAGTGTAAATTAATCGTCGTTTAACAAGAATAACAGTATCAGTTTTCCAGAGCATTTAAAAAAAACGTTCATTTTAAAATATTCAGTAGTATAATGACTTTTTGCTACTTAAACCGAACAAGCTTTATGTATGTTTTGTTAAGCATTCATTTGTAATATTGGAAGTTGTATGTGCTGAGAATGGATTAGAGATTGCATTTAAGAAGTTATAACTATAAATGAAGAAATATATTTGTACAGGAGACTGCTTATAAACCTTGGAATAGAGGTATATTTTTGTAAAAACGTGAATGACAGTTTTAATTATAAATATTATAATAATAGGTTAAGCCGTGCTTGCCTAGGTTGGTCTGTGGATGGGTGACCACCCATTATATACCGAGTTTCCTCCGTGCCTCGGAAAGCACGTTAAGCCGTTGGTCCCGGCTGTCATTTGTGATCTTTGACAGTCGTTACAGGTAGTCAGTGGCCCAAAAAGTCTGACAACCAGTCTTACCAAAGGGTATCGTATTACCCAGTACTAACTGGGTTGTGGAGGTCAGATAGGCAGTCGCTCCATGTAAAATACTGGTATTCAGCTGCATCCGGTTAGACTGGAAGCCGACCCCAATAAAACTTGGGAAAAGGCTAGGCAGATGATGATGATGACAATATTCTGTCCAAATATGTAACAAGATATTAGAAAAAACACTCGGGCAAGTCTATATGCCATCATCAGTAGTGCCATCTATACTTATTTTCATGCGTTTTTTTCATTAGCGGGACTTAAATATTACTTGGTTTATGAACAGTCTCGTAAGATTAGCATCTAAATTCGAACTGCCTTCAGGCCTAACGAGATGACATGGCATGTTGCTACCAACATTTACAATCCCTTGCATATGATCTCGCTGAAAGACTGCCCGTTCTGTTGCTAAAACGTGAAAGCTGATAGCAACACGCTCAAAATTACCGCGTCTTTGGGCCTTATTTTAAGAATGAATGTGAACATGAGAAAAGAATTTGGGAAATCTGTCGTATTGAAATTGGTCCCAAATCTTGTAAGATATAACGTATATAGACGTCAGAGAATATAGCGAGGAGCGATAAGTGAAAGGAACCGTTTTGCGGCTAGTTCAAAATCTTTGTGTCGGTGGAAGTTATTCCTGTATCGTTTTAGAGTAAAATGTGGAGTTTAATGATGTTCAGCACTGCAAGATGTTACTAATAACTAAAAATATCTAAAATGTTTATTTTAACATTGTCACATGAATTTAATTAAAGCGTTTTACATAATTCTTTTGTTTTTTTTTTATAAAACTTTTTATTTTTGTTATCCTAAACCTTCGGTTGAAAGTATAATCCATGTTAGGTATCAACTTTATAGATACGAAAACTGCAGTACGAGAAAAAGTCTAGTGATCATGTACCTAGCCTTTTCCTAAGTCCGTTGGGGTCTCGGCTTCCTGTCTAACCTGCAGCTGAATTTTACATGGAGTGACTAAAACCACGTGTCAAAAAGTCATGGTATCATTTTTTATCCAACATCATCAGCGGTAGGTACTATCAAGGACACTTCCGCCTAATCACCACTAAGCTAATTTTTGCTTGCACTCGCAACATAAGAACGCTCTCTAGCCCCGCCCGGTCGTCTTTGTATAGAAATAATAAATGAAAAGATACCGAATAACTCTCGTTTGGCGTGCGTCGTCAGTGCGCTCGGCTGATTCGGTATCTTTTCATTCATTATTTCTATACAAAGTCAACGGGGCGGGGCTAGAGAGCGTTTCTATGTTGCGAGTGCAAGCAAAAATAAGCTTAGTGGTGGTCAGGCGGGAGTGTCCTCGATAGTACATAAACTCCTTTCTCCTATGAACCTAAGCAGACAGTACAGAATGCTACGTTGCTTACAAAAAACTTTTTTGCAAAATATAAAACTGGCTTCAAAAATCACAAAAAAGAGATAAATAACTTGTGTGACTAGTTTGTTTGATTTAATTTTTTTTTTGCCACTGACTTCTGAAGCTTAAGTTATTTTTCTCTAAGTCGGTTTTATTTTTTGCAAAAAAGATTTTTTTTACATTTTTAGTTGTTCCCAAACAAATATTTGCCATGAATTTATTTTACATTGTTAACAACACATCTCATGGTAATAGGCTTATCCTTATTAACTTAACATACCTAACTGTCGAAATCTGGGTGTATTGTACACATCTGCCTACCACCCCAGAGCATACAGGCGTGATGTTACGTCATGATGTGATTTATACAACATCATGACGTAACATTACACCTGTTTTTTATACAATAAACATCCAAGCGATTGCAGCAATCACGGCAGATTTGCCGTCTATTATTGAAGAGTTCCACTGTATATCTCCGAAGATCAGCATCAAATCTTCACCAAATTTAAATGGGACCACCTCAGGAGCGTACTCTTTCAAATAAAAAAAGAACCATCAAAATCCATTCATAATTGGCGGAGTAATCGTGTAGGTAACAAACATACAAAAACACATGCAGTCGAATTGATAACCTCCTTCTTTTTGAAGTCGGTTAATAAAATAAAGGAACTAGTTAGTTCATGCTGTTGCTGTGCTTATAGTTCCACAACCAAATGCAAGCAATGAACCTTATGACAGCGACGTGTCACGTGACCAGCACAGAATAAAGCAGTGTGCTGGTTAATAATGAACAAATCAGTACTTCTCATACCGCATTCTTGTGATGTGATTCAACATTTTAACCTTGCTGTATAGGTATGCTTAACTTTGTATGGTCGATCGATATTATGGTAAATCTTTCTACAACTTCAGGTTTAGTTGATTGATTATTTGATGGCATTTTATGCTCTATTGCTGATATAGAATAGGGAATATTACTCAAAAATTAAGGAATTTTGTTGACAGACTCTTTCCTTTAGCTGGCTTTTTCCTTTAGCTGCAAGGCTTGCCCCTTTCTCAACAACCCTTTAAGTATATGTCAGTATTAAGGTATATGCATGATCTTTTTTTATCACTCTAAACAAAGCGTATTAACATCAGAAATAGCCAAGTTAAATTATTTTTTAAATATCTATTAAAAATACTAAGTTATAAGCATTTGAAACTGCTGATTAGACAGAGAGATCCGATACAACAAATTTTAATGATGTCATTGCTCTGCATCGACGTACAAAATCCATACTAAATTCCGTTTATCTAGAAAGAGATAGAAACAAAAGTTTAAATGGTTATAACTTTTGTGTTATTTGGCCGATTTATGTCTTGTTTCCGCTTTTTGTCATTATTTTTATAGTACTTTAACATTCCGTATCGAAATAAACAATAGAAAAATTATGCATCTTCCCTATTGGCCATACTCATCATAAACTACAAATGTTCGACCTCATAGTTTAAGTATGTAATTTAATCTTCAAAAATGTGAACCTACAAATGTGATTTTTGGAAGTAAAACCTTAAAACTCATACAAACTTCTGTATGCAATTGCACTAGTTTTTTTTTTTTTTACCTTGATACTTTCTACGACATTGTGAATTCGACTTTAAACGCTGTGTTATATAGTTGATATTTGTTTAAGTTGAAATAACATGAATTAGACCTATTCTAACTACTATTTCCTAATTAGCAGTTTGGGACTGGCCTATGCCCAGCCGTGGACTACGATAGACTGACTTGATTGTTGTTGTGAAAAGTATAGAAACCAATGTTAAACTTGATTCTTTCTATTTTCCAGAGAAATACGACCTCGTAGGACGGTTGTTGAAGCCAGGTGAGGAACCTATAAACTACTCAGACGAAGAACAAGAAGATACCGATACCTCCACACCCTCCCCTACAGAAGATAAAAAGGAACAATAGAATTACTGATTAATTTGGTCTACTTACTAGAAATCGAACCTTTTGTACAGCAATCAATTGTTGAAGTGAGATTTTGAAGTGTGTGCGCTTGGACAAGGGATTTAATTTAAATAATAAACCTATCATATTTTTAATATGAATGAATATCTATATACCCTCTATATAATCCGTGTCGCAATAGTAATAAATAAAGAGTGTAAAAAACCTCTTAATGAAGCCGAAAGGCACTTGTTCTCCCCGTCATTGCGATCATTTTTTTGGTCTGCTGGTTCCCAGGTATGGTACCTGGGAACCTTCTAGTTACGGAGATATTGGGGGTCAAAGTTCCAACTTTTTGACAAGTTATTTTTTTTTAAATACATGTTTTTAATGTAAGATTTTTACTTTAAACACCTCCACCACGCCCGTACTATTTAATCCATCCATCAGCACAATGTTTTGAGTGCGTTACATTGAGTTCTACCAAAAAACATGATTTTTCACCCCAAAAAAAAGTACTTTCCCAGCAATCATTTTTGCGTTAAGTTACTTAGTGTGATGTACCGAATGCTTGGTTGACAGCTTCGTGATGAGGTTATTTACATGTATTGGACTATTACGGCCATTTTTTTTCTTTCAGTCATAACTTCATTTTATCATTTTTTTTAAACAAATGGCCGAGTCACAGGTCTACTGTTTAAACAATATAACGCACTCGAAATATTGCGCTGATGAATGCATTGGGTAGTACAGGGATCATGGAAGTTTAATATTAAAAATAGGTATTAAAAAAAATGTGAAAAGGTTGAAACTTTGACCCCTTCGAACCTTTCTTCGAACTTTGGAACCTTCCTGATGCACATCACATTAGAGATTAAGAAAGAAAATACTCCAGATCAAATAATGGTCTACTCAGAAAAAAAAACCCGTAGTAATAGCCCTAAGTTTACATTCAGTTCATATCCAAACCTAATGTATACAGTCAAGTCAATAATATATACTCATAGGTAGTGCATAATGTTGCATCATATTGATGCCTCGTCCAAAAGTTATACTATAATCCCTTGTCCAAGTAATCACCATTCTTCAATAATCTAGTCAAAAATTATCAGCGTGTGCACTAATTTTGGTTCACCTCATAAATTTGATTGCTGCCAAACAAAATTGAACCTTACAGATTAAGTCGTTGGAGCTATGCGTTTTAATTCTTTCTTATAAATTAATATGACGGCACGTTATACTTATTTACACTTAGCTATGATAGAAGAATGTGATCGTTAACTAAATTATAATATCCTGTTCAAATATAAGAAACTTTTTCTACCTTTAGATTTAAATTTAAAAAGCCAGATATAAAGTCCTAAAGAATTAAAATTCATAGCTTCACTGACAAAACAAATAATCCATAAAGAACGAAAAAAGTGATTTTACTGTATATATGAAATCTATTGTATCATTTTCACATATAACTGTTGCTTATTGCAGATTTTTGAATATATTATTATATATTTACAGTTTCACGAATTGAAAGACTGAGTGATGGCATATTAATTTAAATGGATGATGTAAAGGAAATCTGATCGTTTATAGCACATTCCCAACATTATTTGGACAGCAAATTGTTTTATTTTGTGCCAACCGATGTTGAAGCTGCGTGCGCGCAGTTATGCCATTAGTATTTAAATTAATATTATTGTCGGGTACGTTATATGCGGCCACGACGAGTTTGCTTTATGAGTTGATAAAATTGTTTTAGTACTTGTCAATTTTACATAAATTTATAAGTTTTGCAGCAGAAAGGTGCCTATAAATATGTTCGATCGTCAATTATGTTGCTCGACCTTTCTCGACGTCGGAAATACTTCCAATGTTCAAAGAACAAGTCAGTTTGCAGGCACTTTTACATTTTAGCTCTTCGACATGCTGTCCTTTATCGTTTTTTTTTTGTAAACCAACTAAAATAATTATCGTGGAAATCTTTCCCCAGCTTAATTGGTACTGCAATCAATCGAGCTCGATAATATTCTAAATTTTAAAGAATTATTTCGTCCTAATTTATTCTCTTATGATTTATATTGATTGTGCATTTATATATTATATAGAGAATGTGCGTGTAGTGTGTGACTGTCCAACGACTCTGACGCCAATTTGGGTTTTGTCTAATATTTTTATTCACCAAGACTTTATTTATGATTTAGGGCTGAACTTAATTTATTTGTCTACACAGAAATACTTGCCTTGAATGGCGTTGAGTGGTCATTGGACCGACACATGAAGCATTGGCTACAGCGACAACTGCGATCCTTACTGGACCCCACCTGATATTCGGTACTTATTAGTGACACGGTATAAATTATGTGTTGCAAGCGAAGAAAAAATACAAAAAATAAATAAGGAAATGTGCATAATATGTGTAATTAAGGATCTTTAAATGAAATACTAATTTGTGGTAGAATGACTTGTGTGTGTGATTATTAGTTCGTTCCTTTAGTTTCGAGAGCGATGCGATATTTTAGGCAACATCATTTTATTTTTCTGTCGCATTTTTTTACGTTGGCAATCATCATGTTAAACTTACGTTGCGGTCTATTTTACTAAAGTACAAATAGTATGGCTTGCCTCAAATATCATTTTCGCTTTTAAATTATTTTGTTGTAATCAAACTTGTTCATTGTTTTTTTATTAGTTTGTTTTAGTTTTTAAGATCATCTGGTGTAAGAATTATATTGGAATGGGATTATGGTATTTTTTGTTAAAAATATGTGCTTTGGAAAACTGGTGTTAAAATTTAATTAAAATGCGGCTTATTTTGCTTCGCCAAAGATGTTATTAACAAGCTTCCATTGTTAACACCAATCTTATATTATGTGTCTATTTTTATATCTTAACGTGCACATCAATCAATCGTGCATCGTCAATTGAAACTAATTTAGAATTTAAAATAAAGCACGCGTCAGTAACGCTTACAGCAGTGTAAATTAATCGTCGTTTAACAAGAATAACAGTATCAGTTTTCCAGAGCATTTAAAAAAAACGTTCATTTTAAAATATTCAGTAGTATAATGACTTTTTGCTACTTAAACCGAACAAGCTTTATGTATGTTTTGATAAGCATTCATTTGTAATATTGGAAGTTGTATGTGCTGAGAATGGATTAGAGATTGCATTTAAGAAGTTATAACTATAAATGAAGAAATATATTTGTACAGGAGACTGCTTATAAACCTTGGAATAGAGGTATATTTTTGTAAAAACGTGAATGACAGTTTTAATTATAAATATTACAATATTCTGTCCAAATATGTAACAAGATATTAGAAAAAACACTCGGGCAAGTCTATATGCCATCATCAGTAGTGCCATCTATACTTATTTTCATGCGTTTTTTTCATTAGCGGGACTTAAATATTACTTGGTTTATGAACAGTCTCGTAAGATTAGCATCTAAATTCGAACTGCCTTCAGGCCTAACGAGATGACATGGCATGTTGCTACCAACATTTACAATCCCTTGCATATGATCTCGCTGAAAGACTGCCCGTTCTGTTGCTAAAACGTGAAAGCTGATAGCAACACGCTCAAAATTACCGCGTCTTTGGGCCTTATTTTAAGAATGAATGTGAACATGAGAAAAGAATTTGGGAAATCTGTCGTATTGAAATTGGTCCCAAATCTTGTAAGATATAACGTATATAGACGTCAGAGAATATAGCGAGGAGCGATAAGTGAAAGGAACCGTTTTGCGGCTAGTTCAAAATCTTTGTGTCGGTGGAAGTTATTCCTGTATCGTTTTAGAGTAAAATGTGGAGTTTAATGATGTTCAGCACTGCAAGATGTTACTAATAACTAAAAATATCTAAAATGTTTATTTTAACATTGTCACATGAATTTAATTAAAGCGTTTTACATAATTCTTTTGTTTTTTTTTTTATAAAACTTTTTATTTTTGTTATCCTAAACCTTCGGTTGAAAGTATAATCCATGTTAGGTATCAACTTTATAGATACGAAAACTGCAGTACGAGAAAAAGTCTAGTGATCATGTACCTAGCCTTTTCCTAAGTCCGTTGGGGTCTCGGCTTCCTGTCTAACCTGCAGCTGAATTTTACATGGAGTGACTAAAACCACGTGTCAAAAAGTCATGGTATCATTTTTTATCCAACATCATCAGCGGTAGGTACTATCAAGGACACTTCCGCCTAATCACCACTAAGCTAATTTTTGCTTGCACTCGCAACATAAGAACGCTCTCTAGCCCCGCCCGGTCGTCTTTGTATAGAAATAATAAATGAAAAGATACCGAATAACTCTCGTTTGGCGTGCGTCGTCAGTGCGCTCGGCTGATTCGGTATCTTTTCATTCATTATTTCTATACAAAGTCAACGGGGCGGGGCTAGAGAGCGTTTCTATGTTGCGAGTGCAAGCAAAAATAAGCTTAGTGGTGGTCAGGCGGGAGTGTCCTCGATAGTACATAAACTCCTTTCTCCTATGAACCTAAGCAGACAGTACAGAATGCTACGTTGCTTACAAAAAACTTTTTTGCAAAATATAAAACTGGCTTCAAAAATCACAAAAAAGAGATAAATAACTTGTGTGACTAGTTTGTTTGATTTAATTTTTTTTTTGCCACTGACTTCTGAAGCTTAAGTTATTTTTCTCTAAGTCGGTTTTATTTTTTGCAAAAAAGATTTTTTTTTACATTTTTAGTTGTTCCCAAACAAATATTTGCCATGAATTTATTTTACATTGTTAACAACACATCTCATGGTAATAGGCTTATCCTTATTAACTTAACATACCTAACTGTCGAAATCTGGGTGTATTGTACACATCTGCCTACCACCCCAGAGCATACAGGCGTGATGTTACGTCATGATGTGATTTATACAACATCATGACGTAACATTACACCTGTTTTTTATACAATAAACATCCAAGCGATTGCAGCAATCACGGCAGATTTGCCGTCTATTATTGAAGAGTTCCACTGTATATCTCCGAAGATCAGCATCAAATCTTCACCAAATTTAAATGGGACCACCTCAGGAGCGTACTCTTTCAAATAAAAAAAGAACCATCAAAATCCATTCATAATTGGCGGAGTAATCGTGTAGGTAACAAACATACAAAAACACATGCAGTCGAATTGATAACCTCCTTCTTTTTGAAGTCGGTTAATAAAATAAAGGAACTAGTTAGTTCATGCTGTTGCTGTGCTTATAGTTCCACAACCAAATGCAAGCAATGAACCTTATGACAGCGACGTGTCACGTGACCAGCACAGAATAAAGCAGTGTGCTGGTTAATAATGAACAAATCAGTACTTCTCATACCGCATTCTTGTGATGTGATTCAACATTTTAACCTTGCTGTATAGGTATGCTTAACTTTGTATGGTCGATCGATATTATGGTAAATCTTTCTACAACTTCAGGTTTAGTTGATTGATTATTTGATGGCATTTTATGCTCTATTGCTGATATAGAATAGGGAATATTACTCAAAAATTAAGGAATTTTGTTGACAGACTCTTTCCTTTAGCTGGCTTTTTCCTTTAGCTGCAAGGCTTGCCCCTTTCTCAACAACCCTTTAAGTATATGTCAGTATTAAGGTATATGCATGATCTTTTTTTATCACTCTAAACAAAGCGTATTAACATCAGAAATAGCCAAGTTAAATTATTTTTTAAATATCTATTAAAAATACTAAGTTATAAGCATTTGAAACTGCTGATTAGACAGAGAGATCCGATACAACAAATTTTAATGATGTCATTGCTCTGCATCGACGTACAAAATCCATACTAAATTCCGTTTATCTAGAAAGAGATAGAAACAAAAGTTTAAATGGTTATAACTTTTGTGTTATTTGGCCGATTTATGTCTTGTTTCCGCTTTTTGTCATTATTTTTATAGTACTTTAACATTCCGTATCGAAATAAACAATAGAAAAATTATGCATCTTCCCTATTGGCCATACTCATCATAAACTACAAATGTTCGACCTCATAGTTTAAGTATGTAATTTAATCTTCAAAAATGTGAACCTACAAATGTGATTTTTGGAAGTAAAACCTTAAAACTCATACAAACTTCTGTATGCAATTGCACTAGTTTTTTTTTTTTTTTACCTTGATACTTTCTACGACATTGTGAATTCGACTTTAAACGCTGTGTTATATAGTTGATATTTGTTTAAGTTGAAATAACATGAATTAGACCTATTCTAACTACTATTTCCTAATTAGCAGTTTGGGACTGGCCTATGCCCAGCCGTGGACTACGATAGACTGACTTGATTGTTGTTGTGAAAAGTATAGAAACCAATGTTAAACTTGATTCTTTCTATTTTCCAGAGAAATACGACCTCGTAGGACGGTTGTTGAAGCCAGGTGAGGAACCTATAAACTACTCAGACGAAGAACAAGAAGATACCGATACCTCCACACCCTCCCCTACAGAAGATAAAAAGGAACAATAGAATTACTGATTAATTTGGTCTACTTACTAGAAATCGAACCTTTTGTACAGCAATCAATTGTTGAAGTGAGATTTTGAAGTGTGTGCGCTTGGACAAGGGATTTAATTTAAATAATAAACCTATCATATTTTTAATATGAATGAATATCTATATACCCTCTATATAATCCGTGTCGCAATAGTAATAAATAAAGAGTGTAAAAAACCTCTTAATGAAGCCGAAAGGCACTTGTTCTCCCCGTCATTGCGATCATTTTTTTGGTCTGCTGGTTCCCAGGTATGGTACCTGGGAACCTTCTAGTTACGGAGATATTGGGGGTCAAAGTTCCAACTTTTTGACAAGTTATTTTTTTTTAAATACATGTTTTTAATGTAAGATTTTTACTTTAAACACCTCCACCACGCCCGTACTATTTAATCCATCCATCAGCACAACGTTTTGAGTGCGTTACATTGAGTTCTACCAAAAAACATGATTTTTCACCCCAAAAAAAAGTACTTTCCCAGCAATCATTTTTGCGTTAAGTTACTTAGTGTGATGTACCGAATGCTTGGTTGACAGCTTCGTGATGAGGTTATTTACATGTATTGGACTATTACGGCCATTTTTTTTCTTTCAGTCATAACTTCATTTTATCATTTTTTTTAAACAAATGGCCGAGTCACAGGTCTACTGTTTAAACAATATAACGCACTCGAAATATTGCGCTGATGAATGCATTGGGTAGTACAGGGATCATGGAAGTTTAATATTAAAAATAGGTATTAAAAAAAATGTGAAAAGGTTGAAACTTTGACCCCTTCGAACCTTTCTTCGAACTTTGGAACCTTCCTGATGCACATCACATTAGAGATTAAGAAAGAAAATACTCCAGATCAAATAATGGTCTACTCAGAAAAAAAACCCGTAGTAATAGCCCTAAGTTTACATTCAGTTCATATCCAAACCTAATGTATACAGTCAAGTCAATAATATATACTCATAGGTAGTGCATAATGTTGCATCATATTGATGCCTCGTCCAAAAGTTATACTTTAATCCCTTGTCCAAGTAATCACCATTCTTCAATAATCTAGTCAAAAATTATCAGCGTGTGCACTAATTTTGGTTCACCTCATAAATTTGATTGCTGCCAAACAAAATTGAACCTTACAGATTAAGTCGTTGGAGCTATGCGTTTCAATTGATGATTAAACGAACTTACCTGTACGTGAAGTTCAATCACAATTACTCGAAGAGCTTCGTTCGAAGATATTAGCATTAATACACATGTAGTTTCACTTACAGACTCACCATTTCGCATTGAATTTAGGAGAAAAACAAATTATTTAAAACTATAAATATGAATCCAAAGTAAGGTAGATTCAAAATTATGTTCTTGACTATGACATTCTCACCTACCCAGCTCATTTAGTTTGGAGGTTTGCTGAGCTGTTCTATTTTAATTATTATTTCACAAATATAGGGATTCAGCATGACTGGGAGGGAGGGATGCTAATATCTTCGAACGAAGCTCTTCGAGTAATTGTGATTGAACTTCACGTACAGGTAAGTTCGTTTAATCATCAATTACTCTCAAGCTTCGTTCTCGATATTAGCATTAATACACATGTAGATGTTGAGAGATATTAATCATTTGTGAAATATAATCAATAACATGGTTACAATTTGACTGAGGGAAACAATCAAATTAAATATTTACTATATTTTATAACTATCGTCAATCATATAATTGAATAGATTTTCAATGAGAACAATACTACCTATACCAAATAAGATATCCATTATTCATTTAACACACTTGTGACAAAATCACCTTTAGTAGACATGTCGTCTGTTATTATTCTATTTTAATATTTGGCAAATACAGTAGAATTTGAACTTCACCCGGCAGTTTTACTTTTTATACGTCCAGGTCTCCTACGCTATAAGCTTTAGAAGTGGCTGCGCGCCTGGTGCTATGCGCAGTTAACAGAGAAATATCAATGCCACTGCTTTGTAACACGTTTTTTACCCATTTGCTTAAAGCCTGCTTGGTATGGTTTTCTAAATGAAATTAATTAATTATTAATATTATTAAAATCTGATTGGTCCTACCAACATAAACTTGAAATGCCTTTGTGAAAAATACGGTAAGAAAAATAGTGGTTGTAAGGAACCCACTCGTTAAGTTTTAATTAAATAAACATTGATTTTTTAATAATATCTGCATTCTATGAGCCGTTACCAGGGCTAGAAGGGTCACTAACTTTTAACAAAGTTTTTCAAGACTTATTTGTTGGGATACAATTCCGCCAAATAATTTAAAACTTCGTCAGTGTTCCACGTTAAATTGTATTTAGGAACTGTGATACTTGGCCGCAATCGAAAGATTCCTTTAAATTCATTGTTCACTATATCGTGTCCAAGTAACAACGACAAACGACGATCGCAAGCTATTAACGCGATTGTTTGCGTTAGAAAACAAAGAATTATCGATGTCGCAGATTTATAGGGATCTAGGTTGTTTTCGTGACAGTACGCAAATCACTTCTTAAGGCAAGTATCATACTGCTTGATATTGCTAAATCTGACAAAGACGCTAGTGACGGCTGTGTAATTCCTCTTCGGAGAAGATAATTTGCTGGTGGTGAATTGCACGCTCAAATAAATACTCAGTCTTTAAAAGAATAGAAATTAGTGGAGACGCGTAAAAGTAAAAATTTTGTCCATGGTGTATGAACGCGTTAATTACATAAGCGACAGGGTGATACTTATGCCAGGAAACATAGATATCGCACTTATGATTTATTCTGCTCGCGAACAAGTCAATGCAAGGGACACCGAAGTGTTGACAAGGTTTTTTTTTTTTTTTTTTTTTTTTGTTTTTACTAAAAGCGTTTTGAGAAATTTCCCACTCTATGTCGAGATGTAATCTGCTTGATTCAGAGTCCGCAACTACGTTATCAGAAGAACGTATATAATCAGCATGAACATTAATGTTCGATATTGCCGTTGTATTGTCAATACGAAACGAAATTTGAGAATTTTTCAAATCATGTGCAAAAACTTTAAGCACAAAAAAGGAAAATTACAAGTATTTCCGAATAATTTATATGAAGAGTTTGCTCATGTTGACTCCAAAGTCCACTGGCAGTCTCGTTACCACTGGCGGCGGCGCCCCATCCCGTTGTTGAGGCATCACTAAATATCCCTATAGAATATGTGTCAAGTGTCAACCTTAATTTTACATACTGATTCCTTTAAGCCACCAGTCAAAGATGGGAGACAACTCAATTGGTAAGTTCATAAACTTATCGTAGTTTTCATCTTTGAGGTTTAGATATTTACACCTCTCAGTCTTTGGTATAAAGCCAGCCGTAGTCTACGGTCTGACATGCGGATGTTAAAAGGCCGATAAAGCGAGCAAAATCTCTTTTTTTTACATCGTTTGAGCTTCTTATTTCTTAGTAGGTAATTCTGTTTAAATTTTCTTTCTTTTGTCATCAGGTAATCTTACTTCAAATCATTTTGATTCTATAATATTTCCTAAGAACTTGCAACAATTAATAGGCACAACAGAACATTTTTCTGTGTTGATAATGAATCCTAACGATTTTAATAATTGTATTGTGTTATGAACACATTTTGTAAACAGTCAGTATACGATTGACCAACCAAAATCAAATCATCCAAATAAAATGTTGATAAATATCCCAAAGACCCTCGGTAACTTTGCGACTGGTATAAGAATTTTTGTAAAAATATACGGAGCAGTGTTTAAGCCGAACGGTAACATGCTAAACTCGTACAGATTGCCATTAAATTGAAAATGTAAATATTTTTGTGAGTTGGGATGTATGCTACATAAAAAATAGGCATCTTTTAAATCAATTGTCAATTGGTAACATAAAACAGTTGTTTGATAAAAGTTTTAAAGGTGTTCTTAAATCTTCAAGTTTAAAATGTTGGGTTGGTATTTAATTGTTTTAGATTTAATATGAAACGTTATTTACCGTTTGACTTGTAAACAAGAAATACACGGGATATGTATTGAATAGCGCATGGTTGATATAAGGACACTACGCCAGTACTACTTAGATCTTGTGCTGGATGATTTTTATGGCCTTATATTCGGATTGCGAATAAATAGGCTCTGATGGAACGGAAACACAATTTGATAGGCAGAAATCCAACTGAGTATAACAGGGTTAGCAGTCAATAAATACCACTGTTCATAGAAAAACGAAAGACGACCCGCGGGGCTTACCGACTCTAACGTCGGTGACCTGCATGCGGCTGACGTGACAATGCCCTGGAAGCGTTGTTGTGCATCGCCCTCGTTTGCTGCTTCTGAGTCGAGTAGCAGCGGTGGTGGGAACTGCCGGCGACGGCGACGCGAGCCCCCGGGGGGGCTCGGTCGTTTAAAGGCCTGCAGTTGACTACCTTGGTCGGTTTATTAGCCAAAGACTGCATTGTGGACGACCTTATAGCTTATACCAGCTCCAGATTTTGTAATATTTTTTGCTGATTTTAATGTTTCTGATAAGCTATTGCCAAAGAGAATTTCGTGTATTTTGGTTTTGTTCAACTAATCTTTGAGCTCCTTCTTGACAGTTGAAAGAATGAATGAACGTCATAAGATCGAGTCCTTATACTGAATATCGCCGAGGATTCGAACTACGTCCATCAACAGCTTGAGGAACTCAGGGTTTTTGTGACCTGATGAAAGCAGCGCAGTAATGGCATCGCTGATGCAGGATAAAGAAAGAACAGGATGTTAGTACCTGTTTACCTTCTATGCCTTTGTCGCTTGAGTTTCTATTAGAGATACTCGAATCTGCGGATTGCGGGTAGGCGCTTTTATAAACTTTCAGTTTATGGGTTTCAGTTTTCTGTCTTGAATTCCTTGCGGTTCTCTTTAGAGAGGCCAGAGGTCGCAAACGCAATGTAGTTTAGTCTAATTGCCAAATCTTTTTGAATTTCCCTGTCATATTCTTTAGTTGCGGTGGGGTCTTCACCTAATATTTCCATTAAATCTAGATCTAATTCGGTAACTTATTGAGGAGCAGCTCCGGTTCACTCGTCCTCTCTAAAGGTACGGCGGCGGTAGATTCCACGGCAAGCGCAGTAAGTACTTGCGTGGGTGGCAGGGCGGCGGTAGCGGAGCTCGGTGGCAGTACCTATGTGTACTTGTGCCGTGATGTTGTCGGCGGCAGGCGACTGTGTGACAACCGGGGCCGGGACCTCCTCCTCATCAGTACATCCCGCTGGGGCTGGTTGCCAGTACGAGAATCCAGGTTGTGGATCTGTATCGAAGTGATAAGTGGCACAATCGTCATCGATTGGGATTGGTTCGCACTCTGGCAGCAAAATAAGTATTTACATTATGTAAGCCTTTATTTGGTGGGAAGTGAGACTCCTTGTGAGAAACACGCAATCCCAATAGGTGGCTTGTATAAACCTTTATTTGGTGGGAAGTGAGACTCCTTGTGAGAAACACGCAATCCCAATAGGTGGCTTGTATAAACCTTTATTTGGTGGGAAGTGAGACTCCTTGTGAGAAACACGCAATCCCAATAGGTGGCTTGTATAAACCTTTATTTGGTGGGAAGTGAGACTCCTTGTGAGAAACACGCAATCCCAATAGGTGGCTTGTGTAAACCTTTATTTGGTGGGAAGTGAGACTCCTTGTGAGAAACACGCAATCCCAATAGGCGGCTTAATAATTATATTTGTTTCTAGAAAACAGCTTAAATTTCTAGAGGAATAATGTAGGTACATGCTATGGAAAAACCCCACAGGTAGATCCGAGCCGCGAGTACTTAATTTAGGAAGTGGAAGGCCCCCAAAGGACAATCCGATTTTCCGTATTATAATTACACTTATAACCCGATATGAATTCAAAATCACAACGTGAGAAACCAGGTGGTTGCGATGCTAAAAGTAACCAATTGAAATATAAATACGAAATAAGTAGGTCAATAGGTAACTCACCCTGCAGGTTATAAGGCGTAGAAAAAAACACGATCCGACGACGATGCACTGTCATAGCGAGTACGTCGCCCACGTTTTATTTCGCGTTCTAATTTTTTAAGTTTTTTACTTAAATAACTATAATTATCGCGCTAATCACTCTTTCTTTTCGGCATTCTATGGCTAAATTATAAAAACGCACTTGAAAACAAAGAAATGATGCGAAACAGCGAAGCACTGATACGTGAATGAGCTGGGTAGGTGAGAATGTCATAGTCAAGAACATAATTTTGAATCTACCTTACTTTGGATTCATATTTATAGTTTTAAATAATTTGTTTTTCTCCTAAATTCAATGCGAAATGGTGAGTCTGTAAGTGAAACTACATGTGTATTAATGCTAATATCGAGAACGAAGCTTGAGAGTAATTCTTTCTTATAAATTAATATGACGGCACGTTATACTTATTTATACTTAGCTATGATAGAAGAATGTGATCGTTAACTAAATTATAATATCCTGTTCAAATATAAGAAACTTTTTCTACCTTTAGATTTAAATTTAAAAAGCCAGATATAAAGTCCTAAAGAATTAAAATTCATAGCTTCACTGACAAAACAAATAATCCATAAAGAACGAAAAAAGTGATTTTACTGTATATATGAAATCTATTGTATCATTTTCACATATAACTGTTGCTTATTGCAGATTTTTGAATATATTATTATATATTTACAGTTTCACGAATTGAAAGACTGAGTGATGGCATATTAATTTAAATGGATGATGTAAAGGAAATCTGATCGTTTATAGCACATTCCCAACATTATTTGGACAGCAAATTGTTTTATTTTGTGCCAACCGATGTTGAAGCTGCGTGCGCGCAGTTATGCCATTAGTATTTAAATTAATATTATTGTCGGGTACGTTATATGCGGCCACGACGAGTTTGCTTTATGAGTTGATAAAATTGTTTTAGTACTTGTCAATTTTACATAAATTTATAAGTTTTGCAGCAGAAAGGTGCCTATAAATATGTTCGATCGTCAATTATGTTGCTCGACCTTTCTCGACGTCGGAAATACTTCCAATGTTCAAAGAACAAGTCAGTTTGCAGGCACTTTTACATTTTAGCTCTTCGACATGCTGTCCTTTATCGTTTTTTTTTGTAAACCAACTAAAATAATTATCGTGGAAATCTTTCCCCAGCTTAATTGGTACTGCAATCAATCGAGCTCGATAATATTCTAAATTTTAAAGAATTATTTCGTCCTAATTTATTCTCTTATGATTTATATTGATTGTGCATTTATATATTATATAGAGAATGTGCGTGTAGTGTGTGACTGTCCAACGACTCTGACGCCAATTTGGGTTTTGTCTAATATTTTTATTCACCAAGACTTTATTTATGATTTAGGGCTGAACTTAATTTATTTGTCTACACAGAAATACTTGCCTTGAATGGCGTTGAGTGGTCATTGGACCGACACATGAAGCATTGGCTACAGCGACAACTGCGATCCTTACTGGACCCCACCTGATATTCGGTACTTATTAGTGACACGGTATAAATTATGTGTTGCAAGCGAAGAAAAAATACAAAAAAATAAATAAGGAAATGTGCATAATATGTGTAATTAAGGATCTTTAAATGAAATACTAATTTGTGGTAGAATGACTTGTGTGTGTGATTATTAGTTCGTTCCTTTAGTTTCGAGAGCGATGCGATATTTTAGGCAACATCATTTTATTTTTCTGTCGCATTTTTTTACGTTGGCAATCATCATGTTAAACTTACGTTGCGGTCTATTTTACTAAAGTACAAATAGTATGGCTTGCCTCAAATATCATTTTCGCTTTTAAATTATTTTGTTGTAATCAAACTTGTTCATTGTTTTTTTATTAGTTTGTTTTAGTTTTTAAGATCATCTGGTGTAAGAATTATATTGGAATGGGATTATGGTATTTTTTGTTAAAAATATGTGCTTTGGAAAACTGGTGTTAAAGGCGAATGGCAGGCTTGTATGGGAATCTCGTACCGCTAATAAAATGTCGTGTTTTGAGATATTTTTTGTTTTAATTGGTAGTTAATATGATAGAAAAGCCCTTTTTAAATTCTTAGATTTTTAGAACTTGGGACGTAAAAGTTATAACCAGTCTTATTTTTAAGGTAATGCACCAGTGTACTTTGGTACGTAGAGCTGCCTTAACATTGTTTTGGTGATAAAGTAAATGTTCTAGTATAGTTTTCGCTATTTTTGTAGCTGGAGCTTAACTCAACGTAAATAGGGCCAGACAATCCGCTGAATTGCTCAGATGCAGTCACAAACTACAATCCAAAACAACAGCAAAGATCTGAAGTGAAGTGAAAGACGGATTTTCTTTACCTGTCAATAAATAATTGCCATAAGAACAAAAAAAAATATTGGTGACGAAAATCATTCCTATCATTAAATCGTTATCTATTAAGATTGTATGCAACAATTATGCTTTCTTATCTTTATTAGTAAGTGTATAATTATATTTAATGTTATTTCTATGTTTAAATAATTATTTAACATTTAGATTTTAGTGTTATTTTACTTATGGCAACATTGAAAAACACAGCCGCATTTAGTTTACGATTTCATTACGTTTAATTATTAACAACTTTTTATTGATATTATTATTCAATCCGAAGTTCTAAAAATAGTACACTTACATGAAAATATAAGGCTTATTTGCCTTAATAAGTGGTACAAATTCTATGACAAAACAACAAACTAAGTTTGCGGTACGAAACCTGCCGTTCGCCTTTAATTAAAATGCGGCTTATTTTGCTTTGCCAAAGATGTTATTAACAAGCTTCCATTGTTAACACCAATCTTATATTATGTGTCTATTTTTATATCTTAACGTGCACATCAATCAATCGTGCATCGTCAATTGAAACTAATTTAGAATTTAAAATAAAGCACGCGTCAGTAACGCTTACAGCAGTGTAAATTAATCGTCGTTTAACAAGAATAACAGTATCAGTTTTCCAGAGCATTTAAAAAAAACGTTCATTTTAAAATATTCAGTAGTATAATGACTTTTTGCTACTTAAACCGAACAAGCTTTATGTATGTTTTGATAAGCATTCATTTGTAATATTGGAAGTTGTATGTGCTGAGAATGGATTAGAGATTGCATTTAAGAAGTTATAACTATAAATGAAGAAATATATTTGTACAGGAGACTGCTTATAAACCTTGGAATAGAGGTATATTTTTGTAAAAACGTGAATGACAGTTTTAATTATAAATATTACAATATTCTGTCCAAATATGTAACAAGATATTAGAAAAAACACTCGGGCAAGTCTATATGCCATCATCAGTAGTGCCATCTATACTTATTTTCATGCGTTTTTTTCATTAGCGGGACTTAAATATTACTTGGTTTATGAACAGTCTCGTAAGATTAGCATCTAAATTCGAACTGCCTTCAGGCCTAACGAGATGACATGGCATGTTGCTACCAACATTTACAATCCCTTGCATATGATCTCGCTGAAAGACTGCCCGTTCTGTTGCTAAAACGTGAAAGCTGATAGCAACACGCTCAAAATTACCGCGTCTTTGGGCCTTATTTTAAGAATGAATGTGAACATGAGAAAAGAATTTGGGAAATCTGTCGTATTGAAATTGGTCCCAAATCTTGTAAGATATAACGTATATAGACGTCAGAGAATATAGCGAGGAGCGATAAGTGAAAGGAACCGTTTTGCGGCTAGTTCAAAATCTTTGTGTCGGTGGAAGTTATTCCTGTATCGTTTTAGAGTAAAATGTGGAGTTTAATGATGTTCAGCACTGCAAGATGTTACTAATAACTAAAATGTTTATTTTAACATTGTCACATGAATTTAATTAAAGCGTTTTACATAATTCTTTTGTTTTTTTTTTTATAAAACTTTTTATTTTTGTTATCCTAAACCTTCGGTTGAAAGTATAATCCATGTTAGGTATCAACTTTATAGATACGAAAACTGCAGTACGAGAAAAAGTCTAGTGATCATGTACCTAGCCTTTTCCTAAGTCCGTTGGGGTCTCGGCTTCCTGTCTAACCTGCAGCTGAATTTTACATGGAGTGACTAAAACCACGTGTCAAAAAGTCATGGTATCATTTTTTATCCAACATCATCAGCGGTAGGTACTATCAAGGACACTTCCGCCTAATCACCACTAAGCTAATTTTTGCTTGCACTCGCAACATAAGAACGCTCTCTAGCCCCGCCCGGTCGTCTTTGTATAGAAATAATAAATGAAAAGATACCGAATAACTCTCGTTTGGCGTGCGTCGTCAGTGCGCTCGGCTGATTCGGTATCTTTTCATTCATTATTTCTATACAAAGTCAACGGGGCGGGGCTAGAGAGCGTTTCTATGTTGCGAGTGCAAGCAAAAATAAGCTTAGTGGTGGTCAGGCGGGAGTGTCCTCAATAGATAGAAGAGGACCCCACAGTGAGGCTTGATTTCGATAATTCTCAGAAGATCCATTGGCCAGATCCAGCATGGATCTAGTGAGATTCGATTGATAACTGACTGGGAGAGAAGAATCAGCTAAGGGAGAGCGCGCTACCGAGCCCATCGTCGATGATGCTGCCGCGTGCTTATAGAACTCCCGCTGTTTCTCGTTCTAGCAAAAATGACGGTTGGCTGAACGACAGAAAAGGATGGGAGCAAGAAAAAATGCGATTTCATGTTGATAGATGAGGTTCAACCCCATAAATAAAATGGAACAAATCCAGTTATAAACTAAAATTGATGACTGAATAAAAATACAAGCCATAGAATTTAAGATAACTGTACCTATGCTAAACATTAGTAGAAGAAAACTGGTTTTGGCTGGAATAAAAGGCATACCAAGTTTCAGTACGAGTAGATGTTACATAGAAACACACAAATTAGCATGTGTAAACGATAAGAGTACGATTATTTTCACCAAAAGCATGTTTTTAAATCTGTCTCAGCCTTAATTAACCTTTTGACCCCGTGCCCTCCACGCCAATCCAAAATTTCACCTGCCCTTTTTTGTTTGTAGTCCAGTCAAATTAGCTCAAAAAATAGGGGTAAGGTTACAATAATTCGCATAGAGCTAAAAATTGGTACGAATGTTGGGAATATCATTACAAATGAAATGTCAAAAGTCCCCATCGATCCGATCTTTGCAAAAATAAATATTCAAGGTCAAAGGTCGTGCAAATGGGTTTTTTGCATTTTTCAGCCGAACGGTAAGTTTTATTATAAAAATATGTTCGACAAAATTGTAAATCGTGCAATTATCTATAAAAACTGATTTTATGCTTTTTCCTGAGAATCACCATTTCTGAGATATAGCTGTTCAAAAAGATGAACAAGTTGTGTTCTTCATAAAAATCAAATGTTTCCACGGCACCGCTGTAGTGGTGTACCTGGCGGGTTTTTTTAACGTGATGAGCCTATTCCACGATCTATTGAGGGCATGTTTAATAACGAAAATATTTGTATTGAATAAAAAAATTGAAGTATTGGGAATTGCGGTGAAAATTATGAGTAAGGAGCTTATGCCCGCGGCTAATTGGCCCGCGTGGAGGTCGATAATTGTCCCACGGGATCATACTATGGGGATAAAATATCCTATGTGTTAATCCAGTCATAAGCTATCTGTGTGCTAAATTTCATCCAAATCCTTTTAGTAGTTTTTGCGTGAAAGAGTAACAAACACACAGTTACACACATATAAACTTTCACCTTTATACTATGAGTGTGAAGTGTAATTGTAGAAAATGATTCGTCTGATTGATAAATAATTATTTAGTGGAACTAAATACGAGTGCAATCAGCTTGTATTCCAATATCCTCTGCTTCTGCTTTTAAATTAATTGACAATACATTGGAACCAATACAGACATTACTTCAAAACGGACGATTAAGGAGTTTTTCCGGTGCGGGTGGCACCAGAAAAACTGGCACCAGAAAAACTCCGTAATACAATTTTTTGCAATTTCATTAAGGGGTATCATGCTAAATGCAGCTGCAACAAAGTTGGGTTGTTTAGTTTATTCGCATGTGCCGGTTGTTAGGAACAGCCGTGCTCCAATGTTGAATCGCCTTTAGAAAAGTAGGTATTCTTACGATATCAGCGAGGAGATATCTCATGTATCGGTCATAGAACAATTTACTTGTACTCAGTAGGAAGAAGATGAAGAGACATTGCATTTGAAGTTCCATTAAGTAATTTTATCAATCAGACGAATGATATTCTTTAGTTGGTGCTCATAGTTTACACCGCTTTCATCTTTTCCAATTGTACCATTTTTTATTTGATACAATATCTTTATGGTTCCGTTTCCAAAAGGTATCCAACAGGACCTTATTACTAAGCCTCCGCTGTCTGTCAGCGGGGTGTATCTCATGATCGTGCTGTAACAGCTATGCTGGGATCGGCTTCCAGCCTAACCGGATGCAGCTGGATAACAGTATTTTACATGGAGCGACTGCCTATCTGGCTTCCACAGCCCAGTTAGTACTGGGTAATACGATTCGACCCTTGGTAAGACTGGTTGTCAGTCTTTTTGGGCCACCGACTACTTGTAACGACTGTCAAAGATCTACAAATGACAGCCGGGACCAACTGCTTAACGTGCTTTCCGAGGCGCGTAGGAAACTCAATATGTAATGGGTACCCATCCACAGACAAACCTAGGCAAGCACGGCTTAACCTAAAGATCGATCCGAGTGGCTGTTATTATTCAGCCACGAGTTCCTCGTCCTAAAACAACAATAAATAAATTAAAATTAAAGGCTCACCTACTACGATGGTACGGAACCCTTCATGCACGAGTCCGATTCTAACTTGGCCGGTTTTTTAACGAACTAGGGCCACAACAGATCGTGGAATACGCTTACCGGGGTAACCACGTTTAAAAAAAACACGCCAGGTACACTACTTCACCGGTGGCGTGGAAACGTAATTCTTATCAAAAACACAACTTTTTTATTGTTTTGAACAGCTATATCTCAGAAGTGGTGATTCTTAGGAAAAAGCAATAAATCAGTTTTTATAGATAATTGCACGATCTAAAATTTTGTCGAACATATTTTTATGATACAACTTACAGTTTGGCTGAAAAATGCAAATAACCTATTTGCACGACCTTTGACCTTGAATATTTATTTTTGCAAAGGTTGGATCGATGGGGACTTTTGACATTTCATTTGTAATGGTGTTCCCAACATTCGTACCAATTTTTAGCTCTATGCGAATTATTGTAACCTTGCATGTCTAATTTGACTGGGCTATTGTCACATTGTGTCGTTTGGCGTACAGGGTACGCGCCTGTTATCACGTAGGTATTGTGGCATTGACGTTCAAAAGGATAACAGAACAGATATTTGTAGCTGACTGCCTCATTTATCTAGCAAGCCAGGCGCGGTTACAGGATTTCCTTTAAGGGGGGGGCAATTTTTGGAAAATTCATAAAAAAAAAAATTGAAACAGTTTGATAATAAATGGGAAAACTTTACAGAAATCCATGATTATGCAAGATACAAGGGGCCGCCAGCTTTTGGGTCAGGGGGGGGGGGGCCTTGCCTTGGACAGGTTAGAATGGTTTCGAACGTTCATAGGAGTTACTTGGTCGAATTGTAGATAAATTCATGAGAAAGTAGTTTTGTAGAGCGAGCGAAGCGAGGTCGAAAATTTTAACACTTTACCTACCGACCTACTGGAGTTACCTGGGCCTCTAGACAAAGCCAATAGACAAAGTTAAGACTCATGAAAAACTAGGCTTCAAGAGCGAGCGTAGCGAGCTCGAAATTTCTTACGACATTGCCTCAGATAATTATGCTATAATACCATTCTATGGTATCAGGCAGGAAAAGCTATAACTTTTAAAAATCCTGAGCCTCTAGTAGCTGCCTCGTGGCGACGACGCCCATGACAAGATATACAACTAGAATATTTAGTTTCAAATCCGTCAAATTAGTTAAAGCTTGGCTAATGATGTATTTGGTCCGGTTCAGGGGGGGGCAATTGCACCCATTGCCCCCCCCCCTGTATCCGCGCCTGTAGCAAGCGCTACCCGCGCTACTGGGTTCAATTCCCAGGCCGGGCAGTGTTATTGGGAGTATGATTTTTTGCCCGGTTGATGGTAACAGACTCAATCCTATAGCAAAATGTGGGTATACTATTAGGTTACAGCTCTGCCTAACCTTACGGAGATTACAGTCGTAATGTTATGTTTAAAACATGCAAGTTTGAATCTTACACAGTATGATAAAGCTGTCTGGGGCTATAGTATTATAACAGTAGTGATGATCCAGTCCACCACCACCAGTTGTTCCAGTAGTGATGTGTATTGTAGTAGTGGTGTTCTTAATTGTAATTGTAAAAAAATAGTCAGTTGAGAACAATCTTTATTGGCACATCTGTGAGGCTAAGCTTAAATCTCAACTCAAAGCATTTATATAGACCCGTCGTTGCAATCTCTCCAACGGTGCCAAACCAACTATCGGTACATCGAGGTGTTGAAGTGTTTGTACAAAAACGCCACCATGTCAGTCCGACTTCAGGACCAAGCCTCGAAACCTATCCTCCTGCAGCGAGGTGTGAGACAGGGAGACGTCATATCTCCGAAACTGTTCACCGCTGCACTGGAGGACTGTCTGGACTGGAGAGGGCTAGGCATCAACGTCAATGGTGAGTACATCACTCACATTCGGTTTGCCGACGATATAGTAGTCATGGCTGAGACCATGGAGGACCTCAGTACAATGCTCAATGACCTCAGTAGAGCTTCCGGAAGAGTGGGTCTTAAAATGAACATGGACAAAACCAAGGTCATGTTGAATACCCATGTCACACCTCACCCCCACATCAAGATTGGAGACTCTACACTCGAAGTTGTAGACGATAAGACGAAAGTCTATGACCAGTGTGTGTTGTCAGTGATTACATACGGGACCAAAACGTGGTCGCTCACAATGGGCCTCATCAAAAGGCCTAAGTCACCCAAAGGGCAATGGAGAGGGCTATGCTCGAAGTTTCCTTGCGCGATCGAATCAGAAATGAAGACAAAAGGCCTAAGTCACCCAAAGGGCAATGGAGAGGGCTATGCTCGAAGTTTCCTTGCGCGATCGAATCAGAAATGAAGACATCCGCAAGAGAACCAAGGTTACCGACGTAGCCCGAAGATTGCCAAACTTAAGTGGCAATGGGCCGGGCACATTCCTTGCAGAACGGATGGGCGATGGGGCCGAAAAAATCTGGAGTGGCGACCGCGAACCGGAAGACGTTGCGTTGGAAGGCCTTCGCGTAAACAAAAAATTAAGATTATAAAGTGCGTCGAAAACTCGTGTGACGACACAATTGAGTACATTTTTTACTCAAAGATTTTTCCATGTGTCACTGTCATTAAGGTCTATAATTCAATGCAATGTATGAAGAATCTTCTGGCTCTGCTTACGTCTTCTATGTTTAGATCTTCATTCACATTCGGTTTTTTGGCATTATTTCGTCAAGTAGATTTCAGCTGCATCCAATGGGGAAGGCTGGTCAAAGCTGATTGTAGATGGCGTGCCCATAGCTTAGTTCCAATCTGACCAATGGGGACAAGCTATTTTGAATTTTAAAATGACATTGACAGATTTTCAACCAACGACGATGCTTGGTACAAGCTATGCTAGCGCCATTATATAGTTCCACAGTTGCCATCCCCAGGGAACCAATAACATACGTTGAAATCCACATCGCATCTCTCCTGTGATTGGTTGAATCTTTCATGTCTCCCCGCACGTCTTCGTCCTGGTGGAGTTGCGATTATGGTATTTCTTCCTATTTTTTTTTTTAGGATCGGCTTTTATTGCCAGAACTTATGTTCTTATCCGATTGCAAGTAAAAGAAGAGGATCCGAGGTACTTTCGTAAATAGAAACAACAGTTTATAATGATCACATAATTATATTATAAAATGATTTAATTACAATAAACAGAATAAGTATCATAATGTACCTACACTACAAACAACTTACATTACGCAGAAGCGGACAGGACATACTCCTCTCATATTTACATTTTGTACATTGAGCGCTCGTTTCGGTCATCGTAATACTTAATTTACGTCCCTCGCGTCGCTACGACGACAACTCGATCAATAAATAGGGCGGGGAGGGCTCGCGAGGGCTCGTGAGACGCCGCGCGGTCGCTACGCTATATGTACAGGGACCGCGCGCACTGCGTCGTGCACTACAACTGCTCCACGAACTTCGTCAGCTGGTCCTGCGGCGTCATGGGCGGCAGCTGGTCGTCCGGCGGCGCCAGCGGCGCGGCCGGCGCGGGCGACTGGCGCAGCAGCAGCAGCTCCGACGGCGTGGGCGGCCGCGGCGACGGCGTGGCCGGCGGCGACCGCGACACCACGCCCACGCCGCCGCCGCCGAACGCGTAGCGCGCGCCCACCGCGCCCAGGCGCGCGCCCACACCGCCCACGCCGCCCGCGCCGCCGTACGCGCCGCGCATGCCCATCATGTTGCCGCCGACGCCGCCCACGCCGCCCTTGAACCAGCCCGCGCCGGCGTGAGCCATGCCACCCGCCACGCCCACGCCGGCGCCGCCCGACCCTACGCCGCCGAGCCCTACTCCCGGTACGCCGCCGACACCAGACACGCCCTGCCAGACAATTAACTTTTGTTACAACTCATTCACACACAAAACTGACAAACCCACAAGTTTTGTCCTTAATTTCAGCGAGGTGAAGGATCAATGGTTTGTCAAAAAATTTGTCCTCTACTAAAATTAATTCAAGAAATTAATCACGTGACAGGCTAAAATGTTTTATTTATTTATTTTTATTCATTTACACATACATTTGTTTCAACAGGTAAAACCCAAGCTAACAAAAGTAGTCATAAATTGCAAATTATTCAGTCCCAAGTAACAAGTCTGGGTAGAAACACAAATTACACAGTGGACAACAAACTCAGTGTCACCCTCTGAAATTCCGCCAAAGAGCAAGAAAATATGTCTAAACGCCGAGAGACATTATTAAGTATTCTTACTGCACGAATCACTGGTTAGGACGATGTATAAACTATGTAGGACTTACTTGTGTCTGCTGCGGCAGCATCTGGTGCATCTGCTGCAACCGCTGCTGCTGCGGCTGCATCATATGCTGTAGCTGCGTCTGCTGCTGCGGTAGGCCCACGCCGCCCACGCCGCAGACGCCACCCACGCCACTCACGGTCCCCACGCCGCCCACAGGTCCAACACCGCCCACACCGCCTGCTGCTTGTTGTTGGTTTTGGGCGTTCTGGAATAGACATGAACAATATGTTACAAAATTCTACTGGGTTCGTAACGTATCATATTAGAAGATGACGTGAACATTTTTGCCAACATTGGTGACATGGGTAAGAAAGTACCTTTACTACTACAAATTTAATTTAATTTAAACCATCTTAGGCATGTTGTTCAGTTCATCTTTCATACTGTCATTCTCATTGTATCTTACGTTTTAAGTCATTTATTATGCACGTATTCATAATACATTTTGCTATAACAAGGACTGGTGTATGGAGGTCTATGTTCAACAGTCAGTGGACCTCGTCAGGCGTTACTCTACGGAAATCCACGAGTGAGTGAGTGAGAGAGATGTGAGTGCTGCATTCTGCATCCAAGCCTGGATTTAGTTCAAGCTGAATTAGAACTAAATATTTTTTGCATAACATATAACAATCCTTCAGCTAAATGATGAAGATGATAGACAGTGGCTGTTTCCTTATTTCTTTCGTTGGATGTTTACAAAAGCACAATTAATAACAAGCTGGATAAAGTCAACGATCAGTGGGTGAGCCTAGATCGGAAGAGCTGGAAATCATGGCGAGAGGCCCAGCATGGGGATGGTATCAGTAGCAATAACTCACTTGTCTCTGTTTGATGAAGGCGGCCATGAGCGGTGGATTGGACTTGAGTATCTGTAGGATCTCTTGCTGTTGGTTGTGACTGGTGGGCGAGCGTAACGTCGCCATGAGCTGCTGTAACAATAACTCACTTGTCTCTGTTTGATGAAGGCGGCCATGAGCGGTGGATTGGACTTGAGTATCTGTAGGATCTCTTGCTGTTGGTTGTGACTGGTGGGCGAGCGTAACGTCGCCATGAGCTGCTGTAACGCTTTCTGATGGACTTGAGGTTGCGTTTGTTGCGGCTGTGGCGCGGGTGCTCTTTGCTGTCAGGGGAAAATGTTCAATAAGTACAAATCCTTAAGGTACATGGAAATCGAAAGTTGCACAGCAGTGCCTGCGTCATATTTTTGTAATATGTACTATCCTGGTCTTTTCCGCCTGACCAGTTTAATATTTTTTCGCTTAAATCATGCGGAGGCGCCGAGCCACGCCCCCTTAAAGTTTGGGACTATTAGGAAAGCGTCAACTTTGGCGCGCAAACTAACAATAACTCTGGTTTAGCGTGCGTCGTCAGTGCGCTCGGCCGATTCGGTATCTTTTCATTCATTATTTCTATACAAAGTCAACGGGGCGGGGCTAGAGAGCGTTTCTATGTTGCGAGTGCAAGCAAAAATTAGCTTAGTGGTGGTCAGGCGGGAATGTCTTCGATAGTACATAAACTAATGCAGTTTTGTCATGGGTTTTGGCTTAAACTATAGACCTGCAACAATTCTTACATACTTATTTTTCTTCGTCCACGTTTATATATTTGGTCCTACACACACGCCGGTCAAACGCATCTAAACCTTTGTATTTCTGAAGCGGGTGATATATTGTCAGTTACAATACGGCCGACGTATCTTGGCGAGTCCGAACTTCGCGCAGAAGGTTGCGCAATCACTGTTTTGAGGAACCAAATGGTGGCATGAGGCGACGTGCGGGGGGCGGTGGTCTAGGCTAGAGATTGACCAAAAATAAACACAATCGACCCTTTATTCAATCTAATATCGTAATCGATTAGTTTTAAATAGAATTAATTGATTTTTGTTTATTTAGGATATTAAACGAAATAGATTTACAAATATAGTGTATTTTGTTTGTGAATATATGGGATTTCGATTGAAATTTAAAAAAACTTATAAAATTTTATTTTCTCGGTTGAAAGACATGATTTACATAAAATATCAGTTATCTATTAACGACTACTTGAGTAACGACTATTTGAGAAAATTTAAAACCTCCTTAAAAATTAAAAATAAATATATTTTTTGACTTAATTTTAATCGATTTGAATAAAAATCGATTAAACAGCACCCTCAGGAACGCGTATTACGCAATGCTCGGTACACGGTAATATGTCTCACTCACACGTTAGCATTAGTGTCGTTTTCGTGTCACTATCTCTGTCTTGAGTACAGTCGGTTATAAAAGTTTTCGTTGTTATTGTTGTGAATTATTTATTATTGGTTATTATTATTGTTTAGTTTTTTTGTTTAGTGTTAAGTTTGTTCTATTTGCGGTATTTGCAAGTGTCAGTTGGCACTTATATTATTCGCCAAATATGCCAACCAAAGCATATTATGGTCATTTTATTCGTACATTGGTTTATAAAAAATAAAGACAATAACAGTTTTCTTCACGAGTGTACATGCGCTAAAGTTCGCAGAGCCTATGTTCAGACTCGCCAAGATACATCGGCCGTATTGTACATTGCATACAGTTTTTGACACAGTAACGAAGCCGGTTGCACAACTTGTTTGACACGAAATAAACTGATTTTAAAATCAATTTCCGAGTAAATGATGCCGAAATTTGGATCAAAATCGAAAGTCATTAAACAGTCATCAATAATGACCGTTTTGCATTGACTCATCACGGCGTCTCATGGAGCATAGGGCCGTGAAAATTTAAATTGAAAATGGTAAAGAAAGAGTCTTTGAAATATTGCAAATATTCCTCGTAATTTTCGGTAGTATTTAGGACTGCTGTCCGCGGATGAGAGATTAAACTGTAGCAATACATTGATTTCGTTTTTAGTCATTCTGAATTTTAGAATGGTCTTTTCTTTGATTGCTCTTAAAGGAGTTTTTACAGATAGAATTAGTAGTATCAGTATAATAGGCTAGTTTCCACCATCAATAAATTGCAAATCTATTTAGTCCGTCAGAGTATTGGAAAATAATGGACACGTATTTTTTGTTTTTGTAAATCAATGAATATTGACAAAGATAAAACGCATCAAAACTCGGGAGTGGGGGCTCATGACGTCACAACGCACTATAAATTATAGCACGGCGTGATGTATTGAGAATTTTAAAAGCGTCGTATCTTCGTCAATTTTGGTTTGTTTTTAAAAAGAAAAATACGTGTCAAATATTTTTTGATAATCTAACTGACGGACTAATTAGTTTTATTCAGGACACAAGCCTATTCCAAACTGCAAAGTAGTAGTTAAATATTTGTTTTGGTATACTGTCCTTCTAATACCCAAAGCAGTACTTGCAAAATGTCAGTTTCGATATTATTCAACTTTCATACAAATACAACAAACTCTTCTATATTAATAATAGAAAATATAATAATTTTGAATTTACAACAGAAGCAAATAAATGTTAATGTTTATTTATGATGTTCTATGTATAAACACCATTTAAATAAAGGCATGGCTCTTTGCCGAGAATTAAAAAAAACACTCGCCCCTGACTGTAAGTAGAACCACATTGGATTTAGTAGTAACCACAAGAGTGAAATACACTGCATTCCGAAATTAAGGTAGAACTGCGCAACATATTTTCCATACAAATTTCGGGGGGCTATTACTCCACTGTTTGACATGGTACATATCTAAAGTTAAACATGATATCGTTTTGTCTCATTATTAATTGTGTCTGTGCGGAAACAGAATAGTAAAATAAAAACCGGCCAAGTGCGAGTCGGACTCGCGCACGAAGGGTTCCGTACCATTATTTAAAAACATTAGACAAAACTGCAAAAATCACGTTTGTTGTATGGGAGCCCCCCTTTTTTTTTTTTTTTTTTCGGATGGGAAGTCATCCAATAACTCCTCCCGCTCTGGGCGGAGCAGGAGGGAGTGTCAGACTTTTACTGACTAAAACCCATCCATGTTCCTTCATAGCCCTTTGTGTTCCGGGGCCACGGTATCTCTTTCGAACAGTCGCGCAACCCCGGATGGGAGCCCCCTTAAATATTAATTTTATTCTGTTTTTAGTATTTGTTGTTATAGCGGCAACAGAAATACACCATCTGTGAAAATTTCAACTGTCTAGCTGTCACGGTTCATGAGATACAGCCTGGTGACAGACAGACGGACAGACAGCGAAGTCTTAGTAATAGGGTTCCGTTTTTACCCTTTGGGTACGGAACCCTAAAAAGCCATTCAAAAGTTACGAGCTACCAAAGATTCATTTTTTTTTAATTTAGTTAGTGTACAACAACCACTCAATTGGTGACTCCGACGTGATACGCCTTGAAAGGAAATCCTAAACTATATCAGGCCAAGGAAATCCACAGTACCACGATGGCAATATAAAGCAGTCGTCTGCCGACCAACGCGTAACGTCCAGACTCTGCTGGCTTCACAGCCATTTATTTCTCTCGAGGGCTTATAGCAGACCTGGCGGAAACCGTCCAGGATATCGTGACCCCAGGCCAACAATAACAAACAATATAGTTATACAATATTATTGTTGCCACTAATCTCGCGAATTGTTTAGTGACGATGATGTTATAAGTTGATAGTAAAAGTTTTAAAGAAAAAGTTTATTTTATTCTTTTTAGCGCATTTAAATAAAAGGTCAGACGAAAGTATTATATAACTTCGTTTTTGTTCGGAACGGTTCGGAACGCTGAGTGTGTGCGTACGAACTAGACGCGCGTGAAGACTAGCGTCTAACTGCTCATCACTGATACTATCTCTGTCGGGCACGATGCCAGGTGAGACAGCGTGCTTTTTAGCCACGCCCACCAATGAGTTCGAGCCCGTGTGATGTGTCACCTTAAGGGCCTATACTACCTCAAATTAGCAACTCTATTTGTGGTGGTTCAAACTTCGTTTGTAATACTGTTAGAATAACGTTCTAATCAGCTTACACTACAAAGTGGTTGTTATGTCAGTCACTGCGGCCGAATAGTGCGAAATGAGTGGTTTTTATTCATTATAAAACCAAATTTTCGTCTTTTGGAAAAAATAAAAAACATAAGACCTGCTTTATAGTTAGTTCAGTTAGTACGGAAAGTTTCATGATCTAATTTGACGTACTTTTTGAATACCACCGGTTTATTGTTTGATTTGGAGGTAATATTGGATTTTTTTTCTATCGAGAAAAGTTTATGAAATCGTGTTTTAGCCAAACATAGGACTTAACATTTTTCAAAATCAATGCTGCAGTATTTTAGGCGTAAGGGAGGATCATGCTAAGCCATTTGAGGTACATTTTGATACAAGTGGAGAAAGTTTGTTATTGCAGTCGAGGCGGAATTAATACACAAACCGTAGGCGAGGGTGTTATTGAGCCAAGAACTTTTCTTCGATAAAACGCACCCGTGTGAAATACATTGCATGTTGAACCTAATCGTATTGCGATAAGAACCCGTTTTCGAGGAAGTGTATTGAAAAGTGAGTAACCTGTTGTAGTTGCGGCGCGTGCGGGTGCGGGTGGTGCTGCTGCGGCTGCGGGTGGTGCTGCAGGCGCGGGTGGTGCGGCGGGTGGTGCAGCGGCGGCGGCGCCCGGTAGCGCGCGGCCCAGTCGGCGCGCACGGCGGCCGCCGGCCCCACGGCGCCGCCCGGCGGGCCCATGGCGGCCTGCTTGCCGTACGACGGCGCCTGCTGCCGCGCCGCCTCCTCCTGCACCTGCGGGTACCCACCAAACTGTTACCCGTCATATGCGAGAAAGACAAACACTACAACACACCCTACCTAGCTAATTGCTCCGACTTTTGGCTCAGTAAATCACATTAGTGTCGTAATCCCAAGCGCAGGAATTTCTATTAGGATTTTTTTAGAAAAAGCACTGGTAGCTTCGAGTTTGGAGAGCGTATGCCGTTGCTCTCTCTGGTCGCTGAATTTGCAATTTGGGGAAAGCGAATCATCTGTATGATTATGAGCACACACCTATGTATTACAATTTATCTCGTATCAATAGATACTCTCCACTAAGATTAGCCATGATCAGTCAAGAGGACTGTTATTTCATCGACTGTATTCTATTTCTGTATGCAATTTCATGTTTAGTTTCGTATTAGCATGAAATTAGAATTGCTCTCTGTGCCTCTAATTGACAAAAAGTATGAAAAAGTTTAAATTATTTCACAAATTATAAGACAATGTGAGTAAGAGTATAGTAATTCTTCTGTCAAAATACATACCTGTTGCAATGCTTTCTGCACATTGTGCGGTAGGGCGTGCGTGGCAGGCTTGGAGGGCGGAGGGGACGCCAGCGAGGCCGAGGGCGGCGGCGAAGGCGGCGCCGCCCCTCGCGTGTTCATGGCCGCCATACGTCTGCGCAGCAGCTTGGCTTGCTGCACTCGCTGCTGCACCTGCTGCTGCTTCAACTTCTGCTTGATGCTGCTGCAGAAGGGCACGGAGCACTTGGTCTCCTGGCAGTGCTTGGCGTGGTAGCAGCACAGCGCGATGAGCTGCTTGCAGATAGGACAGTCGCCCTTGGTCTTGCGGCGGCAGATCTTGGTGTGCGTGACGACGCGCTTCATCTTCTGGCAGGACGGCAGGCGGCAGTTGGCGTCGCGGCACTGGCAGGCGTGCACCAGGGACTGGATGCAGCGCTGGATGGACAGCTTGCGCGCCTCCTGCGGGTTGGCTTGCTTCATGTCGCCGGGAGAAGAGCCCACGTCGATGTCGAGGCCGAGCTTCTCCATCTTGTGCGGGTGGCCTTCCTTCTCGTGGCAAGGCACGCACAGGTCGAAGTCGTCGCACACGGTGCAGTGGTAGCGCGTCTCCACGTGCGACTTGCAGCTGTTGCAGGTGTACACGAACTTGTCGGTGCCCTGGTTGTGCAGCTCGTACAGCATGCACAGCGTGGAGAACCGCGCGCGCCTGGTGGACGAGAACTCGTAGTGTCGGTCGCGCGCCATGGTCAGGAAGGCGTCGCGGCCGTCCATTAGGTCGCAGTTGATTAGCGGGTCCGGGTCTCCGATCGGCTAAACAAACAAAACGCACACGTTTAACATCAACAAAATAAGTATTTTATGTTTATACTGACGGATCGCGTTTACGTAGCATGAAATTATTGCATCCTTGTTAGTAATTCAAGATGCGCATTTTATTTGCGTCATGCGAGCGCGAGGGTAGGGATCAATTTGTTAAATGCTTAAAAATCTAAAATAGTGGACATTTTAAATAATTTTAGTACTTTATAGTACTTAATAGAATGCAAAATATGGTTAGAATTGCGGAATTGACTCTACAATTTAATTATTTTCAGATATTTTTTTTCTACAACTTTACTAGTGGTGATGAATGATACTCACCGCTAAGCTGGCAGCAGATTGTGCGGAATGTAGCCTTATTACGAAGAACACCTCCTTGTGCTTCTCCATGGTGGCAAATATCTTTGCACTGAGATCACTGCCCTGCTGCTGGTCACTCTGCTTCTTACTATTCTTACGTTGCGCAGCCTTCGACTTGTTGGACTTCTTCGCCTTTTTCTGCCCCTTCTTCTTACCATCAGGACCTTGCTCATTCTCCTCAGAGGACTGGAATATCTAAAAAACATGTTAGAAAATATTGTCTCATGCCAAACCCAAGCAAATATTTTACAGCGTAGATGCCAAAACCAGTGCAAGTTAAATTTATTTTTTCGTGCGAAAACTCTTCTGCGCTTGTTAGAAAACTGTGCCTTTTTATCACTGGTTTTTAACCATTTGGTGAATTTTAGTGACTTACGCCCGAAATTAATTATGCATTCAATCCCAATCATGATTTCGATTTTTTGTCTAAGACCAATCAGGGGCAGAGTTTGCCAATTTTTGTGAGGGCGAACTACGTCAAAGACCGCAGATCAAAATTAGGATTGAAATACATTATTAATTTCAGGCGTACCACGTTTTTCTATACACTCGCTTTTGGGCCGTCTCCACGAGCTAGAGAATGGCGGCGATAATTTCGTTTAGAAATACGTCAAATCGCCGTGATGCTCTCGCTCGTGGAGGCGGCCCCTAAGTCACTAAACTAAAACAATCAAATTGCGACATGACTATTAGTAACAAAACTTGGCCACCCCCCACACGGCCTGGTATTATTCACAACGTGCAAACACCATAACAGTTTTTCATATACTTGATACTGACCACTGCCTCGGCGGCTTCGGCTTGCTTTCTCTTCTCTTCCTCCTCCTGATCCAACTCCTTGATGGACTCCTCAAGGACGTTGGGCCAGAAGTCGCCCTCGAAGTAAGGCAGCTCCGCCGCTGACGAGATATTGTCCTCCATAGCTTGCTTGAGTATGTCTTTATAATCTAGTATTATTCTCTCTATGATTCCCTTATCTAACATTTTCTTATACCACTCTTGTAGCCTTTTAGGCTTAGGAATTTTTTGTTCGGGTGGATGGCAGTGGAAAATATAGTCGTCTCCTTCTGAGGGTGGACACGCCCAGATATGAGCCATCGTGTAGCCCAGTTGCTTGGCGTAGTCTAAATATCCTAATAAAATCTCGTGGTAGACGGCAGTTCTGTACTGCCGTGGTTGGAAGAAATGTACAGAATCTAGATATGCTATGTATACACGCCTCGTGTTAGGCGACGGACTCTCACTGCCGTATTCCTGAAATATAAAATGTTTATGGTCAAATCTGGATAGCAAAAACAAATGGTACAGTTTGTATTGGGCATGAGCAGTCATTGTTTTCAAATACTAAAAAAAAACTTTGTAGTTTTGAAAATTTAAAAGCAGTATTTGCAAATGTGCAACAAGTTTTGTTTAATCAAATATTTGCAAAAAAAAAAAAAAAGGAAACCCACAATTTTAGTAACCATACATAGAAAATGAAGAGAAAAACCCCAACATCAGAGACAAATAGAATCAATCAATAATAGGCGTAATTCTTGTGCAATTAACTAACATTGATGAGGTGGATGACTCACCTGCACGTGCATGCCAAAGAAACAAATGTCGGTTCCATCAATCTCTTCAAATGCAAACAACGCTTTAGCCCGATACGGGAACTCGGCGCACAGTTCACCAGATTCTACGAATCTTGATCTCATTCCGGGTTTTACTTCCACCATCTGAAAAGTAGAATAGTTTAGTCACTGTTCAACAGAGATGAGTTGTGATTTGTGTCAATATTGCACCTACAACTTAACAAAAAATATGAGCTACATTTTTTTGGGAAGAAACAACATTTAATGGAATCATGATATGACATGAAAAAAGTATTTAGATAACAAACAGCGAAAGATTAAGCCAGACTCATCACAATAGCGGAATGGAGGAAATGTGAAAAAGCTTCATAACAAAGATGCAAAGGTCAGAGTTAGAATAGTGAGACATAACTTGGAAAGGTTCAGCAATATGTAAGAGTATTTCAAGTGTACACGTTTCCGATATCCCTCACCTTATCAGACGATGCAACCACCCTGATATGCACTTCGCCAGCGCCAGCCTCTTTTTTCTTAAGGAAATTATTAACTCTTGTTTCAATATAAATGCCAAGTTTGGAAGGCGGAAGTTTCTTAGCGGAGAATTTATTCTCTTTCCGTTTAGCCGCTTTCTTTTTCAGACAATTATCACAGCAGAAGCCCTGAGGCCATATCGAGTCGTGGTGCAATACACATATCTGGTGTTGCTTTCTACCACAGTCCATGCAAACAACAAATGGTTCTTGTTCTAGGTGATCATTCTTCATTTCTTTGAATTGATCCTTCTTGATTGCACTGAAATATTCACCGCATATCATTCTTCGCGTGAAAGTTCTTTAATCAAAGGTGTTTTCAATTATTAGATTATTTGTCATACAAAATTGATATTTCATTGAAACACAGATAGATAGGGATACTCACGTTTGTGGTTGTAATGGGTCATCACCCAGCGTGACAGTGTCTCCTTGGATGTCATTGAAGCATTTCTGGCAGAAGGTGTATCTATCGGACACAACCCCATACGCTTTTAGACTGTATTTCATAACGTCCATGTAGCAGTAGTGATGTGAAGCGAGCGTGTACAGGAACATTGTGTGCAGGCAAGGACGTGCGTGGACAGGGCGAAAAAAATTTAGTAAGCAATGAGAACATAAAAAGGGTTAATAGTTAGATAGTGGGCGGAGCGCACATCGTGGGTTCTCGAAAGCCCGTGACATGAGGCAGCGGCCCTTTACATAGACATATCAACCGGTAGTTCTCTTTACACTTGGTTGTTTACACTTTGTATTAAAATTGGGAGCTTTACTGATTGCTTACTTTCAAAATTAAATCTGTCCACAAATATCCTAGAGTTTGTTCCAAAGTCAGCTTATAATACCACCTTCCTGTGGATGCACACGCTTACTTGCGCCAGCTCGTGTGCGCGAGTAAACGCGCAATAAAGATTGCACGTAGATTTCTTCATTCCTAATATTTAAAACCTACCGTTGTTGAGATGTCTATGAGCAAAATTTAGATGCGAAACAACTATATCTTTTTGTTTTAAAATTCGGAATACACATTTCATAGAAAAGAAATAATTGTTTCAGACACATGATACAATCCAATCGTTTAAGCAGCGGTAAATTGACATTTAAAGACAATAAGGGAGGGAGAGAGCACAGAATGAGTGTAATACATGTAATTGAGAGCAATTAGTACTACAAGTATCCCATCTAGTAAGTAAACATGGCTCCAAAGTAGTTACAATGGATAGCGATAAATAGGTAATTGACTGGTCTAGTGTATGATCGTTTTAATAAATGGAATAATAATAAATATCGGACCAAGCTGTTATTTTATTGTTTTGAGTTTGTTTAGCAGATAGGACACTTATTGCATGACAGTGTAGCAGACATTGCTTTATCTGAATTTTGTGGTGTTTTTCTTTATTTATGATTTATATCATCGTAGTTTAGCTATCACTAAGGATTTACGTAAATCTTGAATTTAATTATTTTTGTAAAGCATAAACAGTGCTATTTGATGTTATTTATCGAGTGTGTTGTACAATTACAGAGAAAGGCTCGAAGTAAAATAATAAAGAGGCACTTAAAAAGTACTTATTTATATGAAGCTTTTAGTTTAATGGCCAAACACCTACCATATGCCTACGATTCTTGCGAGGTCGCTATTTCTATTTATTTTTTACGCAAAGTGAATTTTAAAACTGCGAGTTATCCTATCAGCGTATTACCGTAATTATTAACGTTTCTTTACAAGTGCATGATAATATTTCAACAATTTAATTTTTGTTTGAGTTTTAAAAAGATGACACTAAAGCCACGCCAATAATGGTTCGGCCAAAATCTGATTCTCAGTTCATTTTGGACGGATGGATTTACACCGCTAAAAGAGAACTTCTTTCGTTAAACATTTTTTGTGTATTATCAGGATTTAAACGATGCAACATTGAGACTAACGGGCAGTTTAAACCAAAACAAATCATTACTGAGACACAGAACTTTTAAGTGGTAATTAGTTGCGCGACATTTGAATATTTATTTTTGTACACGTCGTTTTAGTTTCATCCAGTGACTAGTGAAGTTAGTTTCGATTTATTATTTAACTAGCAACCCGCCCTGGCTTTGCACGGCGCCACTTTACGGGTCCAAAACTATCCAATCTTTCAAGGGAACCACCATACCAGTTCACAAATTTTCATTGTAATCGGATAGGAAGTTTCGGTGGATATTGTATACGAACATAGTAACACTTGATTTTTATACAATTAAGATTTACTTCTAGGAAGGAAAGAAATCACTTCTATCCAAGCATTAGATGGATATTATTATAGACTGGTGAACTTGGTGAAGCCAGTATCAAAAGAAAGAAATGCCTGTTTTAATGATACTTACCTACAAAAGATAGGTAATGGTTTTCGGGCTTTACAAAAAGCTGTAAAGCCAACGAAAACACTGTCTTCATAAATATAGAAACAAATGCAACGACAATCGATTTTGTCACGGTACCACTATGTTACTAGGGTGTTTCCTTTAAAGCCAACATTAATCTCTTAAAGAAATGCCTATTTTTATCTGAGAAAATCGATGGTGACCGCGTTATGGTAACACCACGTCAGTTTGATCGTCAAGGACATTGCAAAGCGATGCATGTAGTAAGTAGTAAAATATTAAACAATGTCAAATGAATTTGTAGCTATTAATATGTTACTAGTTGATTTTTATGAGGTCAATGCAGACCAATAAGCCAGCTAGTGCTAATGATACAATGTAATATTTGAGGCAGTTGTACAATATTTTCTTTTTGTTATTTTCTTGTTGTTGTGTACAGTATTTTCTTGACTGCGCTTATGATATCATTAATTAGTTTACAATTTTATTTCGATTTTCCTTCTTTGTATTGATAGATATTTGGTTACCCTTCTTTCAGGTTCCATGGGCATATTTTATTTTGAAATAAGTGTTTTCCTAAACCATATTTTTGTGATATAGAATTATTTAGAAAAAGTTTTTAAAATATCATGAGTTATTCTTTGTAATTTAATAAATTCATATGTAAAACTTTAAACACCTACACTGTCTAAATGGGTGTTCATTTACCGATGAATACCGATCTCATGTTCCTTTGTTCCGCGACGGATAGCAAGCAACACTCAAGTTACAAAATTAACTAGATACAATCATTTTCTCAAGTATGCCACGACGCTGCACCGAGTTGAAACTTCAGACTAACTTATTGATAGCAATGCATTTCATTGCAGTTATTGAAGATTAGTTCAGCGTCATTATAATACGCGTCGTATTTTTAGAATAATGCACACAACCAAGTGATGATATGACTTCCTAATTTTACTTGGTTTAATTTAATATACTTATTTGACTTTTCGTTTGGCTGAGATAAGCTGATGAAGGCCAATTTACGTTATTATTTAGAGATATTTGAATAGCAGGTATTATAACATTAACATAGCAGAGTATTTTGATTTGATATTGCATTGAAAATGTTCTTGTAGCAGGTAAATTAAATATACACCACAAGTTGCAGTGGTGAGGACTTTTTGTAGCAATTATGTAATTCATTTAAGTTTTTGTTACTATATTACACTGTACCATAGTGTTATACCTACTTTGTGAAGATTTTTTTGAAATTAGCTACAATAATTTCATGTAAAATGGGTCTGATTGTTTTTTGAACTTGCAATATTGACAAATGGTACTAAGGTTTTCAACACAATCCATATTACGATCGTACCCTCTTGTATTTTTGTGAATAAGTTGGCACATAACTGATTGTGTATTGTAAAGAAAATAGTACTTTTCTACTTTCTTCAAAAAGTCCAACCACTCATTAGTAACTTTTAGCACACATAAGAGGGTAGTTTAGTGACATTTCCCATGATTATGTGAGTTCCCTAAGTAAGAATAAATAAAGCTTGCGAAAGCGTTAGTCAGGGTAAGGATGAAGCTGGACTGACATGTGTTATGTATGTGTATCATGTATCAGAGACTTTAAAAATTAAAACAAAATCATAGTCATCAACTTAAAATTTGGGGGAAAATATGTCAATATATTGAGATTGAATTTAATTTTGCTGCATAACACAGAGTACTAAATAAATGGAGTACTAAAAAGGATCTCTAAAACATTATATCTTTAGGATAGAAGACCAATATTTGACAGTTGTTTGAAGCTTTGATTCGTTTTGCAACATGGGCAGTACAATTGCAACAAAAAACGATCACTCTCGTTCACACCTTCAATAAGACTCCATTTGTTTTATTACTCTGTGTTTCACTAGAATCTTGATAAAATATCCAATTTGTAAATATAAATATTTCTTTATTTCGTCTATTCAGGTAAGGATAGTTTGCATGACACACTAAATGTTTAGATTTTTGTCACATGGCATAAATCAAAATCTGGTTATTCAATAATCGATTTTTAATTACAATTCATGAAAGTGTAAGACTATTTTTTTGTGTCATATAAAGTATCCGAAAATGAAACTAAATTACACAGCTTCTAATCAAATTTGAACTATCATCAGTGTGTAATTTGAATCATTTTTCATTTAAAAAGATTGTTGAAGTTATGCTTACCTATTCTGGTAACTGAAGTACTTGGCGTCCCGGGGTATTGTACACAATTGTTTGCCATAGCAACATAGCACTTGAGGATTGAATGTGTACTTTCTACCACAGCAATAGCCTAGGCTTTGCATTACAGGGTCTATCTCTAGCTCGAACACTTCTGATAGCTAAAACAACATATGTTTCTGGTTAATATAGTATTTATTATAACTTTATTGCAGTCATTAGCCGTGTGGTATCGGGAGAGTAGAATAGAACCAAGCCATTACACTCACGGGTGTTGTATAAGGCGACTAATGTCCGAGGCAGAACACCTTGCGCCTCCATAGACCAGAGAATGGGCAGCAGCGTTTTCTGTTAGTCTTTCATCACTGCGATCTCCAATCCGCCTGCCAAGCGTGGAGATTATGGCAAATTCGTCCCATCATGGGAGAGGCTTGTGTCCAGCAGTGGATGTTATGGGCTGTTGTAGTGTAGTCATAGAAAATACAATGGAACAGTTTATCAAAACTTTCAGGCAAAACTGTACATTGAGCGCTAATACTTCTTTTAAAGACTCCAATGTGCAGCATTTTTTTGCACTACAAGTTAAAAAATCATCCACCAAGCAAATTCACGGACGTGATTGACGTCATAACTGCAAAATCTTACTATTGTAATGTAATAATCACACTATAGGAGCGTCATTCGTAATGAGTATCGTATGATTTAAGGCGGAAATGCAAATCAACAGACTTTCCAAAACAAACTTAATTTTATTGCAATGCTTATATGCTTAATTTTATTTTTTAACTATCAAGGCTTTTATAGCCAATAGATGGCGTTATAAAAATTGCTCTCTTTCAAACAGTGGACAAGAAAAACCATTCTAGTAGTAAAAGGTGAAACTAACCTTAGTACAATATCTGTAAACTCTCGAGTTCTTTCTATTGTAAAGCCATGCGTTTTCAAACATGAGCCAGACGTCGTCAACATATTCCCAAGGGTCTCTGTATTCCCCGCGATCTAGTTTCAGTTTGATGGTTGACAAGTCAATAGGTTTGGTCACAATGTCGAAGTAGTCAGGTATGCCGAGCGCTTGCGCGTCGACTGGCTGTCTAAAAGGTAAGGACTCGGGGTCTTGCCGGAACAATTTCTCTAAGGTAGGCATGAGTGCGACTCGGAGTTCATCGGGTTTAAACACGAAGGTTCTTCGTGCCCCTTTTTCCCCGCCCGCGGATTCTCCTACACTCCCGACACTTGTCTCCCCAGGTTCTTCCTTCGTTTCATGTTTGATCTCGGACTTGACTTCGCTTTTAACGTTGAAGTCTGGTCTTTCTGCGTCGGCGTCAGGTGTTTCGTCGCGCATGCCTTTGCCTCCGCAATCCTCGTCCTGTTCTTCCTTGATCCGAATGTCATCAGAATCGGGTTTGACGTCTGGTGGCGGACTGTACGGAAAATATTTTTTTGTCAGATTATCACGATAAAAAGTGAGCATGACGGCTTTAAAAAACTCCCAAGAATGGTTTTTACAAAATGGTGAAGTTCTTATTTTTTTTTTGACTTAGTATTCAAGTTAGGTAAATTTAGCATTCATGGATTTGTTATAATAAAATTGTAGTGTAACTGACCTGTCATCGGCAGAGGAGCAGGCAGTGATGGCGGCGAGGTGCGAGGACATGGGAGGCACTCGCGCCGGCGCAGGCGACGGGTGCGCCAGCGGCGTGGCGGGAGTGCCCGGCACGGACGGCGGGGCGCCCGGCGCGGGCGACGCCGCCGCCGTGTCCGCGCGCCCGAACGCCGCGTGGTTCACGAACGGACTTTGTACCGCGCTGCCCATTAAACGAACTTTCGTTGCGTCCGGATGGCCGGGCGAAGCGAGGGGCGCCGGCCCGTTCGATTGCATGGAAGGGTAATTCGGTGCCGGTGAAGTCATCGGCTGGCCGAAGGGTGACATTCCCGGGGCGCCGACGCTGCCGACGCCCACGCTGCCACCGTTCGGCGTGTGCGGCATTTGGTTTGGACTCGGACCCGGCGGACCCACGAGGTTGGTCTGGAAGGTCATGCGATTGGCGGGCATGGACAGTGCTATCCCGGGCGACGGGATGCGCATGGCAGGTAAGGCGGGCTGCGCACCCATGGCGGGCAGTGTGGGCCGCGCTAGGGGCCCGCCCACACCGGGCCTCTGGCCTCCCACCCCACCCAGCACTCCACCCCCAGACATGACGCTCACAGGTTGTTGTTGCTGCTGCTGTTGTTGTTGTTGCTGCTGCTGTTGTTGTTGTTGTTGCTGTTGCAGCTGTGCCACTTGTTGCTGCTGTTGTTGTTGCTGCTGCTGTTGTGCCGCCTGTTGCTGTTGCAACTGCTGCTGCTCCTTTCGCTTTTGTCTCTTTTCTTCAAGTTCTTTCTGTATTTTGTATATCTTTTCGGCGAGCAGGTGATAGTATTCGGATCGCGTGCTCGCCATTTCGTACATATCGCCTTCGACTTTCCTCGCGTATGCGACTAGATTATGCATTCGCTTATCTAACATTGCAGTGGGATCCGGTGTGGGAAATATCGCTTGCACCCTGTGAAAATAAAGAATGTCAAGAAATCGCCCTAATCACAAGTACAGTCAGTCATTATTTTTAAAGTAATGTTAACTTACAGTTTGTGAACGAGGTGGTTTCTGAGATCAGCCGTAATAGAATGATGCCACTCTTTGGTGCCGGATACTGGGTTGGCGGTTACGGCTCCGCCCGGTAGTTGTAGTGCGCCGCCGAGCTAGGGGGGTTACAGTATGAGAATCATATTCGAGGCAAGTTATGTTTCAATGCTAGGTCGATATTCGTGATAGACACCGCGACTCACCAACTGCTGCTGCTGCTGCTGCATGTCGCCGGGCTGCTGCGCGAACAGCGCCTGCATGCCCTGCGGCGGGCCCACGTCGGCCATGCCGGGCCGCGGCGCGGGCAGGCGCGTGGGCGCGCGCGGGAAGGCGCCGCCCACCATGTTGGACACGGACGTGGGGCAGGCGATGCCCAGCGCCTCGTAGGCGCGCTTCATGTCGGCGCCCTGCGTGCTGGGCGCGGGCGCAGGGGCCGGGGCCGCGGGCGGCGCCGCGCCGGGCCCCGGCCCGACCAGCTGGCCCACGCCGCCCATGGGCACGCCCGCAGAGCCTACCCCGCTCACGCCGCCGACGTTGCCGACGCCGGGCACGGGGCCCACGCCACCGATATTTCCGACGTTACCGGTACTCACTCCCGTTGTTGTATGTGCCACCGCCGCTGCTAAAATAATAAAAATCACGTCAGTAAAAATATTAAAGGATAACAAAAAAAAAAACTAAATAAAAAAAAGGGGTTTCTTACATAACATACCGTTCATGTTTCTAGTCCTATCGGCTTGTTTTAGCGGCAAACAAACTGGACAGTCATTCTTATTACAATGTTTCCAATGGTTAATTATTTGTCTTGATGACGAGCAGTGCGGTACCGCACAATTCTTGCCGGCCTGCAAATGGTACACATTTAGATACATTCTTACAGGAAGGATATTACACTGTTTGCATATGTTTTGAATAAATACAATACCTGGCACGACATCATATGGTTGAGAACACCTTTCATAGTCTTGCAGTGCGGTAGCGTGCACTGCCACGTCTCGCCGTTAGATTGGGACTCTCGTCTCTGGCACTTGTGTGCGTGTAACAGCAGCACGAGCTGCTGTTGTATAAGTTTCCGTTTCTCCGGGTCGGCGATGGAGCCGGAGGTGGGCGGCTGCGAGGCGGCGGGCGGCTGCGAGGACGGCGCCTGCGTGGCGGCCTGCGGCTGCGACTGGCCGCCCGCCGGCGCGCCCGGCGTCTGCGGCGACGGCGCGGGGGGCACGGCCTGCGCCGCGCCGCCGCCCGCGTCCGCCGGGGGCCCGAAGCGCACGCCCACGGCCTGCGCCGCGGCGCGCTGCATCTGCGGCCCGGGGCCCTGCGCCGACTGCGCGTAGGGCGGCTGGTAGGGCGCCAGCGGGTGGCCCCCGCCGCCCGGGGCCGGCATGCGCGGGTGATGCTGCAGCGCGGTGCGCATGTTGGGCGTGCCCATACCGACACCGACACGACCGCTCAGCGGACCGTTTTGCATCGCCTGCAACATCCCATCATGTTACTTTTGTCCTGTGTCTTACCTTAGAAATAGTATATCTTTGGAGCTAATATAATGTTACTAGCTTATGCCCGCGGCTTCGCCCGCGTGGAGTTTGCAAATTGCCCACGGGATCTTACTTCTGGGATAATAAGTAATCTTTGTGCTATAACGCGGTAACGCACCAGTCTAGCCCGATACGTTACCGAGCCGCCGCCGCCCCGCGCCTTCTGACTTCGTGTCCGCGACCTTATATTTAAATAAATATTGTGCATAAGTTGGAGTAACATTTAGTTTTTGCTTCATCGCAATCGCTTCATTCTATGAAAAGTTAGGAATGGTACATGTGAACTTATATTAATTGTACTTAAATATATTTGGAGAAACCTAGCCTCAATTACAATGGTCAAGTGTAGAAAATATGCAGTTTAAACTTAGGACTGGGGACTCAGATGATCGATTGTCAATAGCAACACTTCTGCAACTTCAGACACTCTAGAAGCTAGAAGCTCTGTCAACCCTCGGAACCAACAAAAAATACAATGAAATAAAAATTCCTAGAACATTGTTTAAAAATCTAATCTGGATGAAACACTTTACAATTTTTACTATATTTCCTAAACTAATGAAGATATCTATGTGAATCCTTTTGTGCTATTATTTATCTATTTACTTTATCTAAATATAGACTATTGGTAAATATCTCTAATAATTAGAAATGTCATTTTCAAACTACAAGAGATCAATTTTCTAAGTTTTTTTTCCCTTATTTAACATATAAATCAATCTTGTAATGACTCTAATAAGAAAACCAACTACAAGTAACTCTTTTAAAAGCTAATTAGAAACTATATCACATTAACTGAAATAGTAAAATAACCTAAAATGTAAAAATTGTCTGATTTTACCAATTTGGGCATTGCTGGGAGACATTGAAATTGGGCTTGTGAAACCTTTCCAATTGCTCTAATTTATGGCAAAATTCTAGCCCTGTAACGCCAGGCCCAAGTTTCTATGGAGTTTGGGTTTCTCCTTTAGCAAATAAACCACTTCAATACAAAACATCATCCCCTTTTTCACCCCCTTGTGGGTTGAAATAAAAAAAAAAAACAATGATTTACATTGTATAAGTTACCTATTAGTGATTACTTAAAAATTAAAGAACTTTAATTATAAACAAAGTTTCATCCCCTTTTTCACCCCCTTAAGTGTTGAAATTCTAACATCGTTGCGTTAGCTTCCTAGCATAAGCCTAAACATAATAAATTTAGTGATTTTTACTTCGAAAATTAAGGACTTTCCATACACAACTTCATCCCCCTTTTTAACCCTTCAGGGGTGGAATTATGAAAAACGCAGAGACACGTATAAATTAAATTTCAATCGTCAGCCTACCTAACACCAAATTTGAAGATCCTAACTTTAAAACTGACGATTTTCCATACAAACTCTCATACTTAACTACCCTACGGACGAATTTCGAATAAAAAATCATTATTCCTTGTCTACATTATAAAAGGAACCGTGATAGCTAAACAGTTGAAATTTTCAAAGATGATGTATTTGGTTGCCGCTATAACATACAATGCTAAAAACAGAATAAAATAAATATATAAGGGGGGCTTCCATACAACAAACATGTTTTTTTTTGGCGTTTTTAGCTTGATATTACTTACTCGATATTATTACTTGAAATATTCACTAAATATTTAGTTAAATATTCACTTTGAAATAAATAATTAAATTAAAATAAATATTTAAGGTGGGCTCCCATACAACAAACGTGATTTTTTTCCCGTTTTGTCTAATGTTGTACAGATAATGGTACGGAACCCTTCGTGCGCGAGTCCGACTCAGTTTGGCCTGTTTTTATTTATATAGATTGAAACAAATGAAGTGCTTACTCGTAAAAATAACGTATTTATATTTTCAATCCATTTACTTCCCAATCCAATTTCAAAAGGCAGATAATTTCATATAACATTTGAGAATTATTCTGAGGTATGCGTGTTAAAGATATGATCATCCCTAACCTTTACTAACACTATATTGTGACAGACAGTACTCACCTGGGCATGCGGATGGTGAGGCGGCGTCCCGTGATGGTTGGCACCCAGCATCGTGGGCAATTGCTTGTTCACACTGTTGATGATTCCGCTCCCGAGCATGCCAGCGCCCGTCATATTGCTATTCGTCACTATCATGTTCCCGCCGACGTTAGCCACCATTCCTCCTTGGATCGAACTCAACGGCATTGTGGAGTGCAGCTGATTTGGATGACTCGTATTTGGCATTAGTTGCGGGTGCATGCCACCCATAAGGTCCTTTGATACAGACACATTTGGAGGTGACTGTAGGTTTGGACTCTTACTACCTAAATTACTCAACCCTAATGGATTGTTGTGGCCTACTAAGCCTTTGTTGCCCTGTGAAAAGACCAATACACGACAAACACTATTAATATGACCTTTTAATAAAATTGATAGTAATTTTACAAATTATCCTGATGCATGCAAAATGGAATATATTTAACCTCTTTTAATCAAGCAAAACATAATGTTATGATGGTACCAAATAGTGATGCTATGATACTGAGCTTATGAATTTAATTTTATAAACCACAAATTAAGCTTTATTTGATAGTAGCTGTGCCCCCCAACCTTCATTCACATGATATACCTAATTACAAAAATATCAATTCCCTATTTGAATTGGATTTTGTTAACAATTTCAAGGATTTTATTTCTTTGCATGGAACCCTAGTCTTTTTTATAAAATAAAAGAAGCCAAGTTACTCTTTATAACATTAGCTAAATCCTGTCAAAATCAGTCCAGCTATTTCGGAGATTAGCCAGAACAAATAGACAATTATTATTATTATTTTTATCACCACTTTCATATGCATTTAGTAATAAGCTGATATTTTGTAATTACAAACAGACACTTTCAATTTTACTTATTTCGTATAGATATAAACTCTGTGGGTAGTATTTTATTTCTACCAGCAGTCAAAAAGTTTGATTAAGGAAAAAAAACATGGTTAATTATCTTTTCTAACACTATGTTTTATAAAACACATGTAAACAAGCATTTATCGCAATTCTTTTTTTCACTATTATTTATATTTTTAAGTTTATAATAACATAAATATGCAGTTACAAATGTTGATACTAGAGTAACAGTAATTTCATGACAATTCCATCACTCCCAGGTACTCACTTGTTGCATAAGGTGATTGTTGATTTGCCTGTGCATAGCAGCCGTCGGGTCATCCCCGTTAAGCTGTTGCTGTTGGGACATTTGTCCCCCAGGACCTGGCCCCTGGGCGGGGGGCTTGGGGCCCGTGACCCCTGGCTGTTCACCCCAAGCACCTCCCATCAACTCATCTGGGAGGTCCTTTTCAAGGTCGAACATGTCAAGGTTAGAAAACCCATCTGCTGAAACAAAAAAAAATGGGGCAAATTTTAGTAGGTAACTAGGTCAAGTTTACCATTTTGTGAATGGAGTAAATTCTACAGTATTATTTTATGTCATTGTATTTATTTCAAAAAATTAGGAGAAAAAATCTGTTTGGATATACAATTTTTAAACCTGTTTACACAATTTAATCAATTTTTTTATTTGTATTTAGTATTTCTTTAATGTTTCTAGAGTCATTGTTAACCTTTTTTACATCAGAAACAAGTGAATTAGTGATTGACAAAGTGCTTGTTTGTGTAAAGAGTTTTTGTTACTGTCAATTTTAATAAAAAAAGTTTATACAAATGGAAAGGATGAAAGTAATAGATTATTACTTCATTCCGTCTATTATGATGAATAGACTATGTTATTATAAGTGATTCTTCATTCCAAACTTAAATGTCTACATGCAACATTTTAACTACCTACTTTAATTTTATCCAAAACAGGTTTATCAGTATGTATATTTAGAATATTTGTTTTACAGTAAAAAAAGGGTGTTCAATTTTTTTCATGTTTTTATTAATTTTAGCTGCTTGGATATTTTCAATTGTATTTTTTACTTAGCAGTTGTGTAGAAAATTGGGAAAAATTGTATCATTCAAACACTGTATTAAATTACTGAAATAAAATAGCAATTTATGGTTTCAGATATTTATGACAGCAATCCTATACTAAATAAACAATAACTTATAAATAAAATAATAAATAAACAGAATTAAATATCTTGTACTACAACATAAATGTATGCAGCAAAACTAAGACAGAACTTATTAGGAATAGTGTCTACATGATTTTTCAGATTTGTAGTGTTTACTTTTCTTCCACATTGAAGGTTTAGCTTGCATTTTTACAGGCTTCTCAGTAAATAAGTTACTGAAAACTACGTACTTTTAAAAGTAATGTATCTAATCCTATCATCACAATAAAATACAAGACATAAAAAGTTTAATTAAAATATTCAGAACATTGAAAATTCAAGGCAATTTTGTGTACATATGATGTGCTATGAAATTTAGCTATTGGTCCATACAAATACTTTTTAAATTGATGAATAAGTTTTGTTTTTATAATTATGGCCTTGCACTTTATTTTGTCAGCATGCAAAAAAGAGGTTATGTTCTTATCAATTTACACAACACACAATAAAATATTACATGTGCATATACAATTAAATGTGGCATACCGTCTACATTCTTTCAGTTTGGATGGAAAAACTATGTTATATGTTACTAAAACTTAATGTGGGTCACCATTAATAATTGTATGTCAGGCAATGTTATGAATTTATCCAACATTTCTGTTTAAAAAAAATTGTGGACCTTGCTGCTTTTTCACAAATATATTGCAATATTTCATTCCCTTTCCAATAAATATATTTTTACTTGACTTGCCTGTCAAATCAAATCAATGTTTTAGAACCAAGAACTTAATTCTAACAACATTAGAATAATATAATAAATTTAGTAAAAATATCTACTGATAAATAAAATATAATAAATAATTACTGTAGATTACAAAATTTACACCCTAAAACAATGTCTTAAAAGTTGCATTTTGTTCATTTTATTAAATGAAATAACTGAAACACATCAGAATTTAATAAAATAATATCACAAAATATCGATAAAAACTCTTATTTTCACGTTTCATGAGCTAATACACAATAATACGACGCAAAACTTGCGAGGCGCTAACAAGAACGAAGGCAAAATGTCAAAAATCAAAGAAAGATAATATGACAGAACACTGTTCCGACACTTTGCAAACTCCGTTTAAAACAATAAAATACTCACCCGCGGAGTCCGAGGGACCCTGAAAAGGGTCCCGGATCATCTTAGGCCGCTTGTTAGGCGGCTCATCGGCCATGGCTCTGTTTACTAAACGTAAGCCGTCGTGAATATTTCGGCCCGCCGATTTAAAAAACACTTTTATGTCTTAAATCTTCAAGAAATAACATTTTAGAGCGATTTGTCATTCATCATAATGTAATTCACCCACATCGCGATCGTTCGATGTCCTTCGCACCATTGAAGGCACATATTATAATTTCTCACTCAAGTATTCGCCATTACAAAGCTCCGAATCGAAGAGCTACACAGACCCTCTCACCATCTTCCGTCGGAACTAGCACAATAAATGAAAACAATATCACCAGATTTTAGCTACTTTATGGAACTTATTTACGCTATCGAATAACACGATTTCACTTAACACTTTAAAATACACGGAATGGTAAAGTTTATGATAAAATGATGTAAGAAAAAACAGAAAATTTACACGACAAATTCCGAAATTCTTCTCAGTCTCTCCAGCGCAAAATGGCGGCTGTTGATGAAAACTTTTTCTACGCTTGTCAGAAAATGTCGGCCTATAAAGAGTATAGGAAAGCGATCTGATTGGTCCGCGCGTACCACGTGACTGCCGGAAATACCGATTTGACGCAGGATCGGTCCGATTATTCTGACGTCAAGGCGTACGAAGCCGAACATGGCCGAAGAAAGCCGAAGATGTTTTTTCCATGTAAACGCATTTTTTCCATAAAAATCTATGACAATGAGTAAGTTTAACAGTGCAACTAGTTAAAATAAGATAAGAACTTACTATTTTACAAAATAAATAACAATATGTTGGTGTATCCACAATAAAAAAAATGATTAAAATGTTTTTTTTTGAATATTCCCTCCAAATCGGGAGTGGCCATGTTCAATACGACGTGTCTCTATACTGTCTATGATATAGAGACGACCATAAAGTATTTTCTTTTACCTTTAATGTTTAAATCGAGAACTACTACACACACTTTTTAGCCGAAAACTCAACACTAAGTTCTAAGTTTTTTTCTTCTACAATTATTTTTATATTATTGAAATAGAGTAGAAAACTAGAATTACTTTAGTTATGCTAATTTCGACCATTTTTTTTATAATTAAACATTACACACTATTGACTTAGCCCCAATCCTGATAATTTTAATTTTTTACAAGTGACTTAATGTAAAACTTGCCCGTGAGACAGAAGACGAGTGTGGTTTTTTTATGGGTTTTTTGTTGACTGACAGGCCTTTCAACAACATCAGTGTATAAAATTTTTAATTCCAAATAATCAGTCTGTTGTTTGGTTTGCTCAACAATTTACAGATTTGCAAAAAAACAATAAAGACATTGCTAGTAGTTAGTTCTCGAGTGTTATTTTTTAATCGAAATAGTAGCGTTTTACCTTCAAATAGAACGCTTGTTGTGTCCGGAGACTCATTCGGGGTCATATAAACAATATTTGAGTCAAGCATCTTCCGTTTCCGTGTCACATCTATACAGGTATATGCAACTATCGCGTTTTTGACAACACGATGATGACGTATTTCCGTCTTCGTTCACCAGGTGGCTGCAGCGCGCCAAAAGTTCATTGTGGCCTCAAAAACCTAAAAACTTGAGAACCAATTAAACCAGGCAGACTTTAAAATTATGACCCCGAATGAGTCTCCGGACACAACAAGCGTTCTATTTGAAGGTAAAACGCTACTATTGTGTCCTTCGGCCTCATTCGGGGTCATATAAACAATATTTGAGGCTTTGTTTGTTATCGCCTGGTGAACGGGACGCCAATGTGTTTTAAAGTAAATTATCTAAATTAGATCAAGGAACCAATAATACCAATGAGTTTCAAAATAAAACCCCAATTTATATATTTATTAAATATATTTCATCATTTCAAATTCTATTCTATTCTATTCTATATTGCAATTAAATAATAACTTTTTAAAATAACTAATACCAACCAATGACTAGTAAACACGTATCAGAATAAACTGAACATTAATACCTACCATAAATCATCTTCTTGTAAACTTACCATAATCTTACAGTACAACATCTATCATTCATCAATACCTCATTTATATAAAAATAAATTATTTCATTGAATGAGATAATTAATTGGCTGAAAAAGATGAATCAAAGAGCTTCCCTGTGCTGGAATCACTTCCATCCTGTAGTGTTTTTAAAAGTATTACTGGATCTCCAATTAGCTCGTGCCATTATCTCGTCAAGAGGTTTGATAACCAACCGACTTCGGGAAGCAACCGCAGAACGAAAACTACCCGGAGTAGCCTGAATTCCTGCTTCCTTCACAATATAGTCTTAGTAGCTGGCTTAGCTTTTCCACAAACCGTAACAAATAATCTATCACTAGAACAAAGCAGACGACGTGGTTTTCCAATTTCTATGAGCTTTTTAAAACCAAACCACTGAGTCAAGAGCCTTATTTTCAACATTACCTAATAATCTCCAACCTGACTGTACGTGTTCCGAATCAGTTTCCGAATCAGTTTTGGACCCAAAATGCGGCCAAAACATTTAGCTATTCTCACCTACTTATACATGTGTCTGAAGATATACTTGGCAATGAAAAGTCGTGTATCCTAAACCCTGAACACAACAACAAAAGAACTGTACTAACTCTTGAAATGTCGAATAGGTTTTGATTTTATAGACTACCCAACCAACCTACCAGAGACTGAGTGTCCAAGACAGTGGGTGGATACTTCTTCGGTTACTGCAACGCAATAGCTTAATCATTTGCATAACTAAAATATTTGAACTTAAACGGGCTTTGATCTTTGTATTACATAAAGTAGACAACCGATTTATGAAGTAAAATTATACCATACGATAATTTTTCTTTTAGGTGAAAATCGGCTAAATATCAAGCCATTCACTACCTGACAAAGTTTACGACCTCCAACCTTGTTTGAGCAGATACTTTTGTTCTGCAGACCAGTCACCTAAGGATTCAGACCACCCCCCCATCTCCATACTTCTAGGACCAGCTCCTTCACTCGTGGCGGCTGCCCGGTCCTCGTGTCCACTAATACCTTCGATAATTGGTGAATCGTGAACAGAATGCTCGAGACCATAGGACCAGCTCCTTCACTCGTGGCGGCTGCCCGGTCCTCATGTCCACTAACACCTTCGATAATTGACGAATCGTTAACAGAATGCTCGAGACCACCTCGGTGCAACTATCAGGAGTACACCTCGAACCTGATTGAGATGCATCAGGACCCAGGATAACAAACTCGGAGAAGGAAAGACCCAAACCAGACGAAAATCCCATTGAAATGCGAACACGTTGTGTCTCCATGCTCGCTGGTCTCGTTGATCTGTATGAGTGACATAGCAAGGCAATACGCGAGTTGTGCTGGAGGCAAGAAGATCTGTATGGGGAACACCCCACTTTGCAAAAACAATGCTGGTGAATTCGGGGAGCAGATACCATTCCTGTAACGTCGAATGACGCGATAGACCGTCTGCGACATGTGATTCGAATGAAGCCAATCTTCTTCTCATGTCCACTTGCCCGATAAATGAAGACCATTCAACTCCGCCCCCCAACCTGAATCGGCTACATCCCTGGTCAAAAAAATAAATAAATTTCCCACTGGTAGTGGACGAAGCCTGGTCTTTTCTAGACAATGAACTTTCCACCAATTGAATTCTTCCAGCACTTCCGCAGGCAAGAAGTAAGTCGACTGACATGGCATTTTCAGGACCGGTTGCAATAAGCCAGAAGGCGGCAAAAGTTCAAACGACCCATCGGAACTACCAGACTTCTGTACTGTATTGTATTGTACTTCTAGAAGAGACGCCTTCCGCCGGCGGAGCAATTTCGCTATTTGCATGCTCAGAATTTTGCTTTCTGGTAAAAACCACTATATGGTTTATTTTGCCACGGATTCCACATCAAACCTAAGTACTCTATTATTTTCTGTGGGACAAGAATAGACTCCCTCCTCTATAAATGCCAACCCAACGGGCTGAGAGTTCGAAGTACAATTTCCATGTGTTTTATGAGTGGCGATCTATCTTGTGCTACCAAGAGATAATCGTCGAGAAAAACCACTACTCGTATGCCTAGATTTCTGAAAATCTCGGCGGTCCAGTTTTTTAGCGATGCGAACACTTTCGGCGCTGTCGCCAGGCCAAATGACAAACAAGGCATTTGCAGTTACCAATTTCGATACAATAGGCGGAGAAAAATAACGATGTACTGGAGCAACAATAACGTGGTTGTTGGCTTGGCTTGCCCTTGGTCTATTTTGACCATCTAATCCTTGTCCTGAATAAAATCAGGAACCTGATTTACCGAAATCAAACGAAACTTGCTTATTATTAAACTTTTTAAATTGAAAATGGGACGGTAGGTTCTGTTTCTTTCTTTTTCTTTCAAATTTGATACGAAAGTCGGAGTCAGGGCATATTCTAAAATTCCTGGTTTCAACAAACTCAATAGAATCTGTAATTTGTAAGTTAGACTAATTGACATCGCCTATTGTGAATGTATTTGCACGTCATGTTACGACAGGATGTGATAAAACCACAATTTACTGTATCACCTTAATAATGTACCATATTCTAGCAAAGAAATATTTTGATTTGACTCTGAATAACCGTGTCGATCTCTGGAGCTAGTAGAGTGACATTGCAAAGTTTTACCTGCCTTGGCGGGACCAGAGGCGGTTTCTTTCTAAATTGAACGTTTCACCTGCCTTGGCGGGACCAGAGGCGGTTTCTTTCTAAATTGAACGTTTCACCTGCCTTGGTGGGACCAGAGGCGGTTTCTTTTGAAATTGATCGTTTTACCTGCCTTGGCGGGACCAGAGGTGGTTTCTTTTGAAATGGAACGTTTCACCTGCCTTGGCGGGACCAGAGAGGTGGTTTCTTTTGAAATGGAACGTTTCACCTGCCTTGGCGGTACCAGAGGCGGTTATTCTAATGGGTCTAATGCCCCTAATCTCTTTCACTCCGTTACTTGTTAATGCAACCCCTCGGAATTCCTGATCCGAGTCAGAACTTTTTATTTAATTTACCAGAGTCTTTGCCTCGTGCCTGGTACAATGTTTTGCGGTTCATTTCTCTGAAAACTAATGGGCTGGTGAAAGCGTTGTCCAGCGTGCTATCCCCTTGATCGAGGACGAAAAAAAAAAAATCTATTATTATGAAACAGGTGCATTGCCCGAAAATTATAAAAAGTTTCTACACTCTGAGGAGGAAGAAATCTTTGGTTCATCGTCAGTGCAGAACCGCGACTGGACGATTGATACCCACTAGATCCAGGGTACGCCTCAAGGAGTTTTCTTTTCTTTCCCAGAAAATACATTTTTATTTGGATAAAAAAAAAAAATTGTTAACACTACCATTATTCTTAATAAATTCACTAAAAGGTACTTTTTCAAACAAAAATTCACTTATCCCTTAATTGATTATTGAACACTTCTGAAACTTTTTGATAGTCAGCAGAAAAAACCTCTTTTAATTTTAATGGTAACTGTTCTGGATCCAAACTACTATGTCCAGTTCACTATCTGTCGGCACCCACGGGAATCCTATTGCAAAGCCTCGCTTTGCATAATCATTGCCCGTTATCCATAGAGGGTAGATTACTAACATTTTCTAAAGACTTGATTTCATCATTAACTTAAAAGTCAACATATCCTAGACGAGCATTAAATTTTTTCACATAACCAACATTATTCTAGTTGTCATTTATGAAATATTTGTATGGAATTTTACAATATTGCCTAACTGATTAGAAGGAGTTGCAATGACAGCTGGCTCCTATAATTGCGTTGCCAAATCAAAATCAAATGATTGAACCGGTGCAGGATCTGCGACGGGTTCTGACAACCTTTTGTATCTGGTTGCTCCTGGGCCATATCTAACTTATCACCATAATATATCGGGTTAACACACGATCATAATTTCTATTTTCAGAATACATCATACTAAGAGGGTAGCAATATAAATTTTTCAAATCACTGACCTGTTTTGTAAGCTTTTTGATTACCTTGCTTTGTCCTCGAAGACGCTTACTCCTCTTCTCCTTACTCGTCCTCATAAGGGATTCATCAACCTGTTCAACCTCTCTGAAGCCAGCGGTGACGATTCAGAGGAACTCGACGAACCCGATGACGAAACAGAATCTTTACGACTACGCGTCTTTAATCTATCCGCCATTTTAATAAAAACTAAATTGAACACTATTTTTAAACCTATATTAAAGGTAAATAAGTATAGTTTTAAAACTGAAGTTTAGAACAGTGTTTGAAAACTATTTTGTTTTAAACTATGCATATACCGAACGCCTACAGCGTTATCCAAAATTAAAATAAATTCTAATGTTTTAAAATATTTTGAAAATATCGAACGTTAACAACGTTAAACTTTTAAAGATGTGAACCGTCCGAAAAACAGGACGCCAATGAACTTTTGGCGCGCTGCAGCCACCTGGTGAACGAAGACGGAAATACGTCATCATCGTGTTGTCAAAAACGCGATAGTTGCATATACCTGTATAGATGTGACACGGAAACGGAAGATGCTTGACTCAAATATTGTTTATATGACCCCGAATGAGGCCGAAGGACACAACAAGTAATTTTTGTGACAAAGTATGGGGAGACTAGAAATATAGATAATAAATACTTGGTGGAAATAACTTTTTATTATGTGATTAAAAAAGGATACGGATATTCTCTGTTGCGGATACACCACATTTGCCAATCAATAAAATATTGGAGGGAAATAGAATCCTATTCGAATTATTCTACAGGTAGAAAAAATTGCGCATTTCATAGAAAATTAATCGCAATACTTAATAATTCACTGCAATGGGGGAATGTGATGCATACTTCCACCTACTTCTTTTTGTGCTATTTTTTTCTTCATAGGTTTTTCCCAACTATCTATTTTGGGAACGGCTTCCAGTCCAACCGGATGCAGTTGAATACCAGTATTTTACATGGAGCGACTGCCTATCTAACCTCTACAACCCAGTTAATACTGGGTAGGTAATACAATACCCCTTGGTAAGACTGGTTGTCAGACTTTTGGGTCACTGACTACCTGTAACGACTGTCAAAGATCTACAAATGACAGCTGGGACTGGCCGGGACCAACAGCTTAACGTGCTTTCCGAGGCACGGGGGAAACTCGGTATGTAAGCATGGCTTAACCCAAAGATCGACCCGAGCGGCTGTTTTATTATTTAACTTCGAGCACCTCATTTGTTATGTTTAAGACCGACAAATAAATATATTACAATAAAAAAAATCGTACACAATATAACTAGAAGTTTGTATTGACCATTCCTATCCATATTTTTAAATGATTATCCTACACATCCAAATGCTAGGATACAGAAATAAAACAGTTATCAACCAAATTTCATCTACTTTACTCAAAATTATTTTTTAAATTTATTTCCTAGTGGCTATTTACATTTCTTTCAGAGGTCTTACACCCAATATCTCTAATCCAGTTTTTACAACTGTCCTAGCACAATGGAAAACAAATAATCTTTGTGCTGCTAAATCAGGGCTAATATCCTTCACTCTTACTTCATTGAACATTCTGTTGACGTGTCTTGCTAGACGGAATAGATAACTAACAAGAATACAGGCTTCATATTCTTCTAATGACTTTTGTAGTGTGTTTTCAAATCTGGCTAATTCTGCAATAACCTCGCCTATTACTTCTTCAGACAAATGAGAAGGGTCACAGGTGTTGGGTACAGATACACCGCAATTTTGTTCTAAGCTCCAAAGACGGCAATGAAGGTACTGTAGCCTGATAGCACTGTCTCCTTCAGTTTGGAGCACCCTGTCCCAGTTAAATGAGTAGTCCTTTTGCCTTCTTTGCTTCAAATCATTGATTAAGACTGCTGAAGTTCCCAATATGTCACATGTTTCTTCATTCATCGCTCCGGTTCTTGTATCTGTAAAGAAAGACGAAGTTTATTAACTTATTGTGGTTTAAAATTATGCCTACCATTCCATGGTACCTATATATCAAAAGGATGGTCAACAGCATCAGCCTTAATTAATACCTTGTGAATAAGCGGACCACAATCAGTAATCCCCTTGTAAGATATTTTTATCATTTGGTGTATCATACTATTTGATGGAATAACCTAGAGAGAATGTAAAAGGAAAAAATGGAACATCTTGCATATTTACGTGAACTTACTCTTTGATAGAATTTGCTTATCATGCATTTTCCTCTTAGCTTCATCCAAGATATCATTCAAGAAAACTACATTTCCAGTTCTGGTACTCATGCCTTTTAGCCTTCCAAACTTGATATGTTCACAACCATCAGAACATTTTTGATTAATTTGTTTCACAACTTCAAATACAGCTGCAAAATGATCTGTCTGAGCATTATCTACAACATACAGCATTTTATCAAATTCATATTTCTTGTATCTGTCTAACAAGGCAGCAATGTCTCTAGATAGATATAAAGTTGTATTGTCGCTTTTCAATACAGTCACATCTTTATTATTTATCTTTGTAACTTTCTTTCCCAATTCATCTGTTTGAATGATGTTCTGTCTTTCTAAGAAATCCATTACAGGTTTAATAGCATCACCATTGTAATCCGATTCCCAGTGGTAGGCATCAAATTGTATTCCTAGCCTTTGATATACTTTTTCCAATTCCTGTACAGTTACTTCACGGATACTTTTCCAGTTTTCTAAACTCATTCGGCCTTGTTCTATATCCGAAAAGTACTTTCTGGCTTCTTCTTGTACACTGTCATCTTTTGATGCTAATTTGTTAGCATACACATAGACATCATACAAAGTTTTGATTGGATCATTTTGCAAATCCTTTACATCAATATTCTTTGATTTTAGTCCATATTGCAGCAACCCAAACTGTGTTCCCCAGTCTCCTAAGTAATTTAGTCTAGTAACATTGTTGCCAAAGTATGTATTTATATTTCCAATAAAGTTTCCTATAATTGTAGATCTTAAATGACCAGCATGGAAAGGTTTAGCAATATTTGGTGAACTGTAATCAATTACTATTCTCTTTGGTTTAACCTGCTGTCTCGGTTCTGGTGACCTAAAACTTTCTAGTATATTTAGTATGAATGTATTTCTTTCTACTTGAAAAGATTGGTCATTCGTTTTGTTAAGACTTTGTCCAGTATTCTCGTAACTTGAGCCAGTTTTATTTAGGATATTAACAGTGTATTTACTTTCATTGTGTTTATAAAAAATGTTTACATTTTTCAGGTTTCTTAGTACATTGTTTTTATCGACATTGTGTGGAAGTATCTGAAACACGTAAATAAATTGAAACAAAAATGAAATGTTGCTATTTTTTGTACTGAGAGATATTTGATAACATTACAGATTGTAAACTTTGGTTGCAAATGTTGTTATGACAAACAGACAAACCTTGTCAAGTAACATTATTTTTGGCTTCATTCCACTTAGAACCTTAATTAAGGTTAATAATTACAGTGCGGTACAATAGAAAGTAATTGTAGTTTCAATTCATTTTATTTTAGAAAGTTGATGAACAACCTGCTGATGAGCAGAGTGACATTTAGTTTGACTTTTGACCAGTGTTGTCAGCCAGGTCTTGTTAAAAGTTACCCGAAATGCACAACAAAGTAACCTTTTTGTAGGAAAAGTAACCATTTACATTTTAGATGACCAAAAGCATAAAAAAAAATAACTTACTGAATTAGGGGTAGGTAATGTACTTAAAAATCTTCCCTATATTTAAGTTGTATTTTAATATTTACAAAATCTACTTCTGAACACCTGTGCTGTGGCGAAACTCACGAGTAACGAAGATCGAGCGACAGGATACGAACGAATCGGCTTGACCGGGCGAGTAAGTATAACGGACTGTTAATTTTAAGGTAAACGCAGACTTAGCTGCACCGCACTCGCTGCATTCTAATTTTTCTATGCAATGAATGCAATCTCACACACAGACATAGACACAGATTGCACACAGACACAGTTTGCATAGAATTTTATACGAAGAATTGTAATGCGGCGACTGCGGTGCGGCTAAGTCTGCGTTGACCTATATGCATTGGTGTGAAAGAGTAAGGTATGTTTGATTTGATTTTGTGGTTGCACCACTGCCACAGAATAATAATATTACAAGCCACTGGAGGAAATTTAAAAAAGCATTCCACACGCAAATTCCAAAAAATCACCTTTAAGTAACCTTTTGTGTCGTGTAACCTAGAAGTATCCTGAAGGAGTTAAAAATCTCCTAAAAAGTTATCTAAGTAACCTTCTGGCAACACTGCTTTTGACATTCCAGCCAAGTGATGTTGCCATCGTATCATTACCCATGCTGTTTGTCGTAAATAAAAATAGTATGATCTATGTTGAATTTGAAAACATCATTATTATATTTTGAGTGGAATAACTATTAGGATTATAATGTTATAATCCTAAATCTAAATGGCCTAATCTTTTTGGCGAGTTGGACTCATAACAAAAAGATTAGGCCTAAACAGCCACTGACAGAGAAGAACGGAAAGAGGGAAAGGAGGCCTTAATCAATGATATTATAATAAACAGATATATGCTAGATACCTGTAAAAACACCGAAAAAAGGGATCCGCGCAGCAGCGGCAGCGACACTTCATTCATTCTACATTTCAAATTATAAGTGTCCAGTAAACCGCGGCTGAATTAGATCACAGCCAGTAACTTTACTCAAATGTACGCGCTCGGCTGTAATGACCACCGCACGGTGTTGGCATAATTTGTCCCAAAACTTTATTTAAAATATCGACTAATCGTGCTCGGTCCATGTATTCAATGCTTTATTTATAATCTATATAACATTGTTGAACGACGTACCAAAAATCACAGCTCTACTCTATTGACAAGTTGTCAAATAATAAAAACACCATTACGTCAACAGAGCGCGCCATTTCTTGTGTCATCGTATTCCACTGACGTATAAATCATATGGACTTGAAATGTTTGACTATAGAAAATACAGTTATACAAATATGAGGCATATCGACACCGAAATCATAAAAATACTGTTATCTCTTTTTAACTTTTAGAATTTTGCATAAGTGAAAAAGGATAACAGTGTTTTTGACAGTTACTATAATAGCAAACCTTCATTCCTAGCGTCTTTGAAATACCTATTTGCGGCCAGGCCGCCATTTTATTTTCCAGCTGTTTGGCTATTGCTATCTTTTTCTCTCTAATAAAACGGGAAAGAGACGGACGTAAATTAGAGCTGTCACATTTAATTGAACTAATATTGTCGATGTCGACTAAAAACACGATGAAGCGCAAGGCATAAACACATACACTGCCCTTTTAGTAAAAAATGTCGATTCTCTAATTTTAGATTAGTTACTGAACCAGAGAATCGGCAGCAATATCATCCAAACTAAACATGCAAAATGTTAGCTTAATCAAAAACCGGGAAGTCGGTGAAAAATAACTTTTAAGATTTGCTTACATAGTTATTTTGTTAGTTCTAAACAAGTGAAGCTAAGAAAAGTGTGATAAAAATACTTACCCGTTGATATTGGACCGTGACAACGTGAAAACATTCTCACAATCTTTTATCTAACATCGATTGTAGAGAAATATCGATATGGGCTACCCTATTAGCCGCCATTTTATTTTCCCTCTTTAATGTAGGTATGTCCACGTTTTTCTTGTAGGTATGCCAAGTCCATAGGATTTATACGTCAGTGTCGTATTCGCGTTAGTGTCACATTTCAAGTTATTACGAGTTACGTATTTGTTATTGGAATACAGTGTTATACATTAAAATGATCATGAGAAGTTGTACTATCGTATTATGATAACACAAATTAGGTTCCGAATCGCGAAATCGCAGTATTTCGCCTGTGAAAATGCAGTAATTATATGTGCCTACAGTGATTGTTTAATGTGAAGAAATACGTGATTTAGTGACTAAAACGTGTGTGAAATGGGAAAAACAGTGCTTAATTAGTGAGGTGATTAGATTGTTCAACTATCTACACCAAAAAACATGTGGGTTTGTGTGTTTTTTCATCCAACACCGGCTGGCAAAAATTAGTTCCCAGATGTAAACAAACAGTGAGTATCTAGTTTCATAGGAATATTTAGATATGATGCTATTGAGATATTAATGAGATTGTGGTCTTGTTGGAAAGGAAATATAGTCTAGTTTATTTATATAATGTTAAAATAGATAAAAAACTAAGAGAAAACTGATATTTCTAGCGAAATATCAGTTTTCGTAACTATTTTTTAGCTATACATTATGACTTGGAGTATATAATTAAAGTATTTCATTTTGATTTCTAGATAAGTAGATTCCTTATCTAATCAGCTTAACAACAGTAGTTTTGAAATTGCTCTAAGACTTGTAGGTTTTGAGCTACAGGTGTTTTAATCGGAACGGGCGGAAAATGTGTCAAAAATCGGCTAAAATTGTTGACACAGCGCGGTTGGATGTTTTGACAGCTCGCGCGCAGCACTGCGCAAAGGAAGGATAGCTCCCTATAACCAGTAAGAAAAAAAGAGACAGATAGTGTTGTTCTTTGTCTGGAGTGGAGTCCTTGTCGTACTCACGACAAAAATGCATATCAGAATATTACGAAAAAAAAAACGAAGTATATTGCGTAGTTACATAGGTGATGTGGTATGAGATCCCTTGTGTATTACTTATTTTGGTATCATAATTGGTACACTTTCTGAACACGCACGGTGGCAGTTTTACAATTTTTATCTAAATTCGTGGCAGCATAACGCTCGTCACCAGGCGTGTTGCAGACTAAAGGCAATACGGCCCAATTGGGCCGTTTTCGAGTCTTCATATCTGTTTACTAGAATATCATTGATCTTAGTTATATCAGATAATAATATAAAGGAAGATACCCAATCACCAGGATACGGCACTTAGAAGGTTTCTGCGGATCCTACGGTGATTGGATCACTTGGACAATTGTGTAACCAAAAGAATAAATGGAGATGGCTGTACAAAGCTGATTGTAGATGGCGCGTCCATAGCATAAATGGGTCTAAGTTCTGACCAATGAGGCCAAACTATTTTGAAATAACTCAAACTCTGTAGTGCATTCATGTGTACTTACATAATATAAAACGACATTGACAAAATTTCAACCAATGACGATGTTTGGTTCAAGCGATGCTCAAAGCCTTTGCAGTTTGCAGCCTGTCCACTTGTCCATGACTTGTCCACAGTCTATCTGTCACAGTTTTGGGATCGCTGGTTATTCGACATTTCGACAATATAATGTGGCAACCCAACAAAAAGTCATGGTCATTATGGTCAATCATTGGTCAATCAATAAAATAATTTATTTTCCATTTATTTATTTTAATTAATTAGGGGGCAATTCATGACTTAAATTAAATTTTGGCAGGAAAAATATGTGGAACAACCTACAACATGAAACCGCACCGCATGTAAACAGCGTCAGAAATTCCGAAACATTCGTTATGAACAGTTGCCAAGCAACGACATAATAACAACAACAAAAATGTATTTACTGTCGAATTCTCATACAATTATTATCAATATTCATTGAGCAAGTGGATTGAAATTCCATTAAGATTGGAGGATATAAAAATGACTTCCCCTAAAGTAAGTATTCAGTTCCAATTACGTAGCTATGATCGTTCTCGGCTTTCTTAAAATTTTTTGTTTACAAAAACTGCGAAATATTGTATAGAATTACGTATTTAGGAAGCAATCTTCATGGTTATTGCGAAAACTCCTGGGGTTGGTGACATAGGGAGGCCCGTACAGTTTGTTGCCTTCTTGTACTCCATAATTATTTAGAAACATTTTCCAGTTGCTGTACACCATAGAACAGCCCCATGGGATGGGTGAGCTGTACTTCCAGTGGCAGAAAGGTGAGTCGCACTCGTTGCTTGCCACAACTGGGACAGATGCTACGGTGGCCATACATGACAGAACCGGCCAGCTCTTGGAAAGAATGAAGCTGCAAGGGTGAGATTAAAATTCTAAGTTTAAAACAAAGTTGTCTATGCTTTGTTCATTTTTGTTAGTAGGAAGGGGCTCGTGTGAAGAATGTTGTAGATATAAAGTACCTACTAGCTAAATATTTTTCTATAAGTGGTTTCACTAGTTTTGACTTAGTTCTTGAGTGTTTCCTAATTGGATACATCATCATCTGCCTAGCCTTTTCCCAACTTTGTTGGGTTCGGCTTCCAGTTTTACCAGATGCAGCTGAATACCAATATTTTACATAGAGCGACTGCCTATCTGACCTCCACAACCCAGTTAGTACCGGGTAATACGGTACCCGGCCCTTGGTAAACTGGTCTTCAGACTTTTTTGGGCCTTTGACTACCTAACGACTGTCAAAGATCTACAAATGACAGCTGGGACCAATGGCTTAGCGTGCTTTCAGAGGCACAGAGGAAACTCGGTATGTAATGGGCGGTCACCCATCCACAGACCAACCTAGGCAAGCACGGCTTAACCTAACGATCGATTTAGCCACGAGCACCTCCTTTCATAATTGGATACAGCACCCCAAAAAAAGTCCTTCTCATATTGTTTCTCAGTGTTCATGATAGCTGACAAATGCTTGGACTAATTGGACAGGTCCACTCAAATCTGTGTGGTACTTTTTTGAAAATAACATCTCAGACACAAATCTGCATAGTCCATATGTGAGTTGACCAAGATTATGTCTGAATCTTAAACCTAAAAGACACTTCTCAGTTTGTTTCAGCTGTTTCTTCAGAGGAGTCAGATACGAAACATCGGCCCCATCTATAGTTTAAATAAAAATGATGGGCAAATAAGTGTTTGTAACAACCTATTTGCAAAAGAAACATCATTTATCATACTATAACTTGTTTCAGTCTCTGCGGAGGCATGGAATGGGATCAGGACGGTGACTACCTAGCAATCATTACACCAAACAGTAACACCGTTTTGTTATGGGAGTGCCACGCTAACAAGCGCATTAACATCGAGACAGGGCTCCGTGAACCACCATCGAGCATTGCTTGGGCTTATGGAGAGCCTCTGTTAGCTGTTGGAACTCAGAAAGGAAATCTGGCGCTGTATAACCATCATACAACCAAGTCTGTATTTATTTATTACTAGCTGATACCCGCGCCTTCGCCCGCCCGCTAATTATATACTAAAACCTTCCTCTTGAATCACTATCTATTAAAAAAACCTGCATCAAAATCTGTTTCATAGTTTTAAAGATTTAAGCATACCTTATGGACAGACAGATGTGGGGGACTTTGTTTTATAATATGTAGTGATAGTGATGATTTGGAATTCATATTTAATCTTATATGAGGCTACTTAACTCATACAGCTTCTACAATTTTTTTTTGTATGGTATTACTGCTATAATGGTACTAGTCTGGTTACATATTGACCATATTTCCTAACCCACCCATTAGAAAAAAAAATGGTTTTCTAATACAAATTGAGTCTCATAGAACAGCAATAAAAGTTTGATCCAAACACCAAGCAAAATTTGCTCATGTGTTACACAGAGTATAGCTAATCCTTTCACCACAATTACTCAAAATATTAATTTAAAAGTTGTCATATTTTCCAGACTTTATTATTTTACATTTCCTTCAAACTTTCTGATTTCAGGAGAATACCAATAATAGGTAAACACACAAAAAAGATCACATGTGCAGAATGGAACAAGGACAGTATTCTAGTGTTAGCTTCAGAAGACAAGAGTTTGTCTATCAACAATGCTGACGGTGACACTTTGAGGATGATATCTTTGAGGGATGCACCTAATGATCTGCAGTTCTCTGAGATGAAGACTGATCAAAGAGTGGCTGGGGAAAATACGGTAAGCTTTTGAAGTCAAACATTTTTTATTTGGTCAGTTTTTGTTTGAGATGGCATCATTTTGCACAAGGTTTGGTGGGTGTTCCCAGTTTTATATGACAATCTATTTAAATCGTGAGTTAATAGGCTTCTTTTCTTTTATTTTTTCGACGTTCCATCGTCGACCTCAGGCCCTTCAGGACTAGATTGAGGCAAAGAGTAGACTCGTTTTGACGACCTGAATGGCGCAGCGGTGGTGAGGCCGCCTTACGTTCTTAGGGTCCCGGGTTCGAATCCCGGTTGGAGCAAACGTTTGTGTGATGAGCATGAACATTTGTTTCCAAGTCATGGATGATTATTATGTATAGTAAACTGTATGTATTTACAAACAAAAAGTATCTATGTAGTATATCAACTATCTGGTGTCCACGACACAAGCCTTGTTGCTTAGTGTGGCACTAGATGGCGCTGTGTGTTAATGTCCAGCGATATTTATTTATTTATTATTTATTTGATAAAAAAAAGGATTCCTTAAAAAACAAAATTGAGCCTGAAGGAACGATTTTAGAAAATTCGCTACGAAACGGGGTTTAAAAGGTTAATCCCATCGGACGCGCAGGTAGTAAAGTATAAGAATCTCTTGTAGTACCTTGAAAGTACCTTGAAATTTCAATGTCCCAAAGAATATCTTTTAAATGGTTAGTCCGTTCCTTAGATGACAGTTCTCAATTAAATCTCATTTCAATTTTTCCTTCCAGATAAGTCTGGTAGTTGGCAAAAGAACACTATACCTATACAACCTCCTAAACCCTGAAAACCCAATAGAGCTAGCTTTTCAACAGCGCTACGGCTCAATAGTCTCATACAAATGGTACGGAGACGGCTATATCCTCATAGGATTTAGTGCTGGGTTCATCATCGCCATATCTACACATATCAAGGAGGTTGGTGAAGAGTTGTTCCAGGTGAAGAATCATAAGGAAAGTCTGACTGATGTGGCGGTTTGTAATGGACTGGCGGCTTCGTGTGGGGATGGGCAGTGAGTTTACAAGAAATTTATGTTTATTGGGACAGTGTTGTGTTTGCCTTTAGTATTGAAATACATAGTAATCTAAAAGGTGTAAAAAGACCTTAACGTAGCCCAAAGGGGAATCTAATCGAAGTAAGACAGACTAATAAATAAATATCGCTGGACACAGCGCCATCTAGTGCCACACTAAGCAACGAGGCTTGTGTCGTGGACACCAGATAGTTGATATATGTACTACATAGATACTTTTTGTTTGTCAATACATACTTATTATACTTACATAGAATAAATGAAATAGAAACAAATGTCCATGCTCATCACACAAACATTTGCTTCTACCGGGATTCGAACCCGGGACCCTAACAACGTAAGGCAGCCTCAGTACTGCTGCGCCAATCGGGTCATCAATGTCTATGGTTAAATGTTTTTCTGTTTTGCAAAAGTTACTTAGCTTTTTGGAAAGACCAGATTATTTCAGAGCCAAACATGAAACAGACCGTTATGATCATTGGTTACTATTTAAAGATTAGACTAGCTAGAGGTTGCTGCTGGGTTATCCATCCTTCAAATAACTTGTTCTATGGTTGGCCAAGAGAGAGTTGCAGGGCCTTATTATTTCTCTATACAAAATCAGAAACAAACCATCTCCAATTCCAGACTAAAACTAATCGCAATATGGAATAACGGCGAGGTGTCCGGTTCAGTAATGCCCGTGGGCGGCGCTGAGCGATGTTCGTGGAGCTCAGACGGACGTCTGCTCGCGACGGCCGGCCGCGCGTATCTGAACGTGTACGTGACTGCCTTGCCGCCTCTTCACGCGGCGTACGGCACCAGGGTCATCACGCTTACAAGTCTCACTGAGGCCACTGTGTATCAGTGTATTCCTGTGGGCGATGAGCCGGAGACTGTTAATAAATGTAAGTTTTACTGATGAGTTCTCTGACTGGAACATGATACAGTCACGGGGGTCTAAAATAGCCGCTTTAGCAGAATCGTAATATAAATCTCGTTAAAAATTGAAAATACTTAAAATGGCCTTTATAGCTATGACAATAAAGTCCATTTTAAGAATTTTTTTTAATGTAATCTATCTTCTATATACATACACACATCAACACGGTCTAGGGATATTTTTAAAAAAGCGAATTACTATCAATGTGTTAATTATTTATATGACATGTATATATTTAAAAGATACGTTATTTAATATTCTACCATTTTTTAATAATGGTTAAGGTATAGATTAAAATTTCAGGATTTTATGGAAAAAAAATGAAGCATAGACGGAAACCGTATATGAATGAACTTTTAATTTGTGAGTAAAAACTGAAAAAAATAGAAAAATCATATAATTTGTGTTTATAAACTTGAAGTTAGTAGTCTGAGAAAGCGCCCATGATGTTCATAACACATCGGCAACGATTCGGCATGCTCAGAACAAGGTTGTCAATGTCTTGCTGCGGAATATTGTCCCATGTCCTTCTGAGGTGCGCAAAAAGTTGATCTTCTGTAGCCAGATTTTCAGGAACTTCCTTCAGAGCTCTTCTTTGCAGCATATCCCACGCATGCTCAATGGGATTTAGATCTGGCGATTGAGCAGGCCAGTCTAAGGCCCTAACATTATGTGTATGTAACCAAGCTGCTACCGTTCTCGCCGTGTGTGCCCGGGCATTGTCGTGCATGAGCAGGAAATCTTGCCCCATTTGTGTTCTGTGGGGCAAGATTACGGGCCCCAGCACCTGTTGGACGTATCGTTCTGCCGTCATATTGCCCCGCACCCAAACGAGATCCGTCCGTCCTCCAAGACGAATTCCTGCCCAAACCATTATTGTTCCTCCTTGGTATGGGTGAACTTCCTGAGGGTTCTGGAGACGGCTCCATCGTCCAGGAACTCGCCAAACACGCGTCCTTCGTGAATCTGGATAAAAGCCGAACCTGGATTCATCCGTGAACAGCACATTGGACCATTGGTCACGGCCCCAGTCCACGTGGTTCCGAACCCATTCTAATCGTCGTCCACGATTGCCTCTCCGTAAAGGTGGGACCCGGAGTGCTCTACGAGAGCGTAGATTGCTTTCATGCAGTCGCCTTCTTACAGTTTGGTCACTCACAAGCACTTGGTGTTCCACTCGCAGCCTTTGGACCAATTGAGTCGCCGTTGCATTTGGTTGTGCTTGCGCAGTAATTTGCAAAAATCGGTCTTGTCTGGGGGTAGTGATGCCACTTGGCCCCCGGTGCCTCTCCGCTACTTCACCTGTGGCACGATAGCGTGTCCACAATCTTGAAATTACATTTTTATGGGTCCCTATGGCCCTGAGCAACATTACGCTGAACAGATCCAGCTTCCAGCATTCCCACAGCTCGTAACATCTCCGCCCTCGTCATATGTCGGCGTTGCATGGCTACAATACCTCAATTTTAACTTTATCTTTCGTTTAAAAATGAAAAAAAACTGTAACTAAACGTAATTCGTATTGTTTTCTAAATTTCGCACAAATGAAAATTCCCTCTCCTATACATCAAGACATTTTTATGCCACCGAAACAAAAGAATTTTCAAAAATTTGAATTTGGAATTAGTCTGAGATAAATTACAAACAAATCGGTGTATAAAAGATTCCAATGCGGCCAGTACTTTTCGAGTTATTTAATTGAGTATGAAATATCCCTAGACCGTGTTGATGTGTGTATAATAAATTTGTAGAAAAATCGTTTTTGTACATCGAAAATATTAAAAAAAAAATAATTGCCAGCGTGTGAAAGGATAACCAACAGAACTCATTTCCAGCATTTTTGGAATTTTTGTCTGTTTGTCTGTTTCGATGATCAAGCATCACGTAAAATATACGAAACCAATACAGATAACTTTTATGTTGTGCGTATCTTGAGGTATTATTTAGTTTTTGTTTCATCGTAATCGATTAATTCTATCAGAAGATATACGAATTTAAAGTGTTCAAGAAGAAATAATCATCAAATATAAGATGCAGCGACATCTATTGTGCTAGAATGGTACTAATGACTAAAAATGTGCTCACCAAATAACTTTTAAATTGACTGACCAGCTTTATAATCATCATCATCAGCCTATTAATGTTCCCAATGCTGGGACCCAGGCCTCCTCTCTATGAGAGGGAATGGGCTATAATCCACCACGCGGGCCCAGTGCGGATTGATGTTTTTCTTCACCGTTTTGAGAGCAGCGGTGATGAAATAAATTACACAAAGTAATGTGCTTGCCTGGGTTCGAACCCACGACTTACTGTTCGTAAGTCGGGGCCACCACCACTGGGCCACCGCTACTCTGCTTTATAATAGTACATTGTAATACAAGGGGCTAAAATGACCCATTATATACGAGGTAGTTTTACAACCGAGCTTTTGCGCCAACTCACGCAGTAGCGTGATGATGTAAATTTAGTAACTAATAGGAGTGAAGCATTAATGATAAATGTTGCAAAAACGGGGAAAATTTACTTCTTTTGAAAACTTCTGTTGCGAGCGCTGCATAAACGGTCAAAGTTACGCAAAAATCATGTATTAGGGAATTGTTCCTCTTAAAAAGTTCAACATAAAATCCGTAATAGCATAATAATGGTGCCGATTCCCTTGATTACAAACTAAACCAAATTTAAGTTCAGTGCATCTTTTTCTTTCTATTTTATTAAGAAAAGGACATAAGATAAATTTTAGTAACGTTCTGTCAAATTAATCAGCGCCATACAACTTTTAGACGCGATTAAAAAGTTGACTACTAAAATTACATCAAATTACGTCAGGTGCTGACTAATTTGACAGGATTAAACTAATATTTATCTTCTGTCCTTTTCATAATGAAATAGAAAGAAAAAGATGCATTCAACTTAAATTTAGTTTAGTTTGTGAACAAGGGAATCGGCACCATTGTCTATCTTTTAAGGTTGACTCACACTCTCTCTGACCCTCTCTCTCTCTCTCATGTGACGCAGACGAAGTTGCGCGGGTCAGCTAGTTTATATTAAGATTCTTGCTAAAGCGGCCATTTTAGGCCGCTACTAGTCTAGTGTTGAATTTTGCTCTAGAAAAATAGATTTTTGGGCAGCCACGAGAAGTGGAAAGAAGGGTAGGAGGCCTTTGCCGAGCAGTGGCACATAGTCATCATCAGCCTAGCCTTTTTCCCAACTATGTTGGGGTTGGCTTTCAGTCTAACTGGATGCAGCTGAATACCAGTATTTTACATGGAGCGACTGCCTATCTGAATCCGTAACCCAGTTAGTTGACGACCTGATTGGCGCAGCGGTAGTGAGGCTGCTTTACGTTCTTAGGGTCCCGGGTTCGAATCCCGGTCGGAGCAAATGTTTGTGTGATGAGCATGGACATTTGTTTCCGAGTCATGGATGTTTATATGTATAATAAGTATGTATTTACAAACAAAAAAAAGTATCTATGTAGTATATCAACTATCTGGTGTCCACGACACAAGCCTCGTTGCTTAGTGTGGCATTAGATGGCGCTGTGTGTAATGTCCAGCAATATTTATTATTATTATTAGTAAGTAATTGGTAATACGATACCCCTTGGAAAGACTGGTTGTCAGATTTTCGGGCAACTGAGTATCTGTAACAAGTGTCAAAGATCTACAAATGACAGTTGGGACCAACGGATTAAGAGTCCTATTACATTTTTTAAGGCAAATTTTTGATTTTTACTTCCTGGATCAAATTATTTCGGTCGGCGTACACGAGTCGATAATAATAGCGATATTTGGACGATTGTCGATTGATATTGACGAATATTAGAGATGAGACTGACATAAGACTGAGGAGCGAGCTGAATTGAGAATTATAGTAGGTACTTTAATTTTATTTACTGTATTTTTGTCTTATTATATTGACAAACGAAAACGAATGAAACTTATTCTTTGTAGATCGAAGTTTTATATCATATTAATTTGTTTGATAAAATTGAGTTTATTTGGAATATAATGGACGCTGAATTAAGACATTTATGGCTTAAATTACTATTTCTTTACGATTTTTTCCGTGAAAACTCAAGGAATTTAAAGAAATTCTAAAACTCCAATAAACAAGTAAAACATTCAATTTATCTTTTAGTAATTTTAGCTTTTATAAGAATTGAATGTAACTATGTGAATTTGAGCGTTAAAGTTCCATCGTCGACGGTTTTTCTTGCAAACTGAGTTCGTAAAATATTTATAGTAAATTACACGAAAAGAATAATGAAAATGTGTAACTCCAACTTACAAGAAAGAGAATAGCACTATCGTTATTCTTAAGCAAATAATTAAAATATCTTACTGCTGCTGAGAATTACTGCGTCAAAAATCATGAATTTACGTAAAAAATGTAATAGGACTCCTAATGTGCTTTCCGAAGCACGGACGACACTCGGTATGTAATGGGTGGTCACCCATCCACATACCAACATAGGCAAGCGCGACTTATCCTGAAGATCGACCCGAGCGACTGGTTTTATTTAGCCCCGAGGTCCTCCGCAGCGGTGCCTAATCGGCTGAAATAATATAAAAAAATTGAAGCGAAAATGATGAAGGGGTCAATGAGCAAGAGTATTTATAGGCAAAGATATTAAATCACAATCAGGTGTCTCAAAATTGTACGTGTCAGGATTTCTCATGTGCATTAGGCCAGTTTCCACCATCAATAAATTGCAAATCTATTTAGTCCGTCAGATAGAGTATTGGAAAATAATGGACACGTATTTTTTGTTTTTGTAAATCAATGAATATTGACAATAGAACGCATCAAAACTCGGGAGTGGGGTCGTCACAACGCACTAAAAATTATAGCACGGCGTGACGTATTGAGAATTTTAAAAGCGTCGTATCCTCGTCAATTTTAGTTTACATAACAAAAGAAAAAATACGGGTCAAATATTTTTTGATAATCTGACCGACTAATTAGATTTTTTCAGTTCAACAACAACAACAACAACTACAGCCCATAACGTCCACTGCTGGACATAAGCCTCTCCCATGATGGGAGGAATTTGCCGTAATCTACACGGTTGGCAGGCGGATTGGAGATCGCAGTGATGAAAGACTAACAGAAAACGCTGCTGCCCATTCTCACTGGTCTACGGAGGCGCAAGGTGTTCTGCCTCAGACATTAGTCGCTTTATACGACACCCGTGAGTATAATGGGTTGGTTCTATTCTACTCTGCCGGATACCACACGGCAAAAGCAGGTTTTTCAGTTCACTAGCCTATTATTCAATACTTTTCCATTTTTTTTACCATTAAAACACGAATTCCATTTCCTAATTCCCAGCGGAACCAACAGCCCTAGCCACGTACACGCTCCCCACAGAGCCAAGCGTGATAGCGCTAGGCGGTTCCCACGTGTGCTGTTCCAGCGGCACTATAGCCTGGTTCTACCCGCTGGCGGGCGGCGCCGCGGCGCGGAGACAGTATCCCGCGCCTGTTGACGTCATCTCGCTGGCTGGGGACTACGCTGCTGCGCTGTTTCAGGGACGAGCTATGTTGCATGCGGTGAGTGGAGACTGGAGTATTTTTGTTTTAGTTAGAAGCCCGTCTGACGTAGGCTATCTACTGTAGGCTTCAAAGTAACTTAACTAACAGGTAACGGACGGTTGCTATCTCCGTCTGTTTGACATTTAGCTTACGGACCGTTAGAAACAAAACGTCACAGAAAAGCTTTCTTTGACTTTTCTATGAATCACAGTCCTCCGAATGACAGGTAGGTGACGCGGATAGGATATTCCAAGCTAACTTTGTTTATAGAAAGCAACACAGATAGCTACTAGACGTCATATTAAGTAACAGTTGTACGTAAGTTATAGAAAACAGTTGTTAGACATGTTCCCGTCTCTATCGTGCAGTTGTAGGTTGACAGTCGCAGGATACTGATTAGAATATCGCTTAGCCGAAGTACCTGTTAAGTGACGGTTATAGATCTCGGCCTAAGAAACTGGCAATCGAATATTATATTTGGGAGAATGGACCGTCTCAGTGCGGAACAGCTACCGGAGCTGATCTATCACCTATCACTGGAATTATAGCAAAAAAGCATGTCTTTTAGAGGGCCATTACCCTACAGTGGGACGGAACAAGCTGATAAATAAATCTATACACGGTTAGTTTTCAATGACCGGCCAAATTTTCAGAGATGGTTTAGAATCGATAATATTTTCGATATAATAAAAAATAGTAGATTGTATGACAAGGGAGCAAAATAGTATTTTTACGGCGAGGGCGCTATTTTGATTCCAGAGCGAAGCGAAGGATTCTAGAATATAGCGAGGGATTCTAAAATAGAATCCTGAGCGTAGCGAGGGATTCAAAGTACATCGCCTGAGGGAAAAATATGTTTGCTCTCGAGTCATATACTCTACTTTTCATCTCGTTATATGAGAAAACAAATAAGAGACACTTTTAAGTAATTATTGAATAAGTTTCATTAAAAAATGGCATGAATGTAAAAAAGATCAAAAACAAATTTATATTTGTATCTAATACACTGGCGAAATTTTGAAAATTTATTGTCACTGTGTGTGTTTTGTTTGGGATCGATAAATTTGTGGATTTATTTATTCAGAATGTCATTTTTATCACTTTCAAAATAAAATGGGTATAATAGGTGAACGGAGTAAAAGCAAATGCCACACTTAGTTTTTTTTTTAAATTCGAAATTAAAAAAAAAAAAGAAATTCGTTTGATGTGAAATTCGATATTTTACATTTTTTGTTTTTTATTTTCTCTTTCTTTGTTCTAATATGAAAAGTTTACTTGAAATTTGTAGCGTTTTTTGATGATGGATCAATTCTTTTCTAATCTGTGGAAAAAAGAAAAACAAAACTAGCTTCTACTCCATTCACCGAATATACCCATTTTTTTTGGAAAGTGATAAAAAAGTCATCCAGTATTTTGAGTGTTTGTAATCTCAGTATCTGGCTGGTGCTCAGGAAAAGGTTCCTTTGATGTAGAAGAGCGCGGTGAGAACGGCGTGGGCGAACTATCTGCAACTCTTAATTTAATATTTTCTACAATGCGCGTGCTGACCCCCGCACCGTACAAACACTTGCAGCCAGTCATCTATACAATTTTCGTTCGATTTCAATGAACGATTCATGTTCCAAATTCAAATCTCATTACTGCCCGCTAAAAAGTCTAGTGGAGAAAAGAGCTACTTTGCTCCCGCTAAAAGGGGAACAAAACGACACTTTTCGAATAGAAGGGATGAAAAAAACATTTTTTTTTTAAATCAAATTTCATTCCTGTCCACCACTAAAAAAAGAACGTGTGTTCGATCTTAATTTTAAATTTTGGCTGGTCATTGAAAACTAACCCTGTATAAATAAATGACATTGAAGTGTCTGTTTGTAATTTCAAAATAACAGCGTTTTACTGAATGCATATGAAAGTATATAAAAAAATAAAATAAAAAATCTTTATTTCAGACCTATTATCAGTCCATAAGTTAGTAACAGATTCTGCTTAAATGCTATGTTAGAACCCTACAAAACCTATACTTATTTTTACCCAGTGTCTTTGGATAGGGCATGCCGCTCACTCATTCACTCATACGGTACTTATAAAAAGTTTTTTTTTTTTTTTTGTCTTTGTGTGGGTCTGTCTGCTGTCTGTTCGTGCTAATCTCCGAAACGGTTGGACTGATTTTAACGGGAATTTTACTGGCAGATAGCTGATGTAATAAGGAGTAACTTAGGCTAACTTACTTTTATTTAGGAAAACGGATTAGAATTCGGTGCAAAACTACTTAACCAATGACAATAGAAAAGAATAAAAACAATAGGGTATATGCATGATTTTGTTTTATCACTCTAAACAAAGCGTATTAACATCAGAAATAGCAAAGTGAAATTATTTTTTTAATATCTATAAAAAATACTAAGTTATAAGCATTTGAAACTGCTGATTAGACAGAGAGATCCGATACAGCGAATGACGTCATTCGCTGCATCGACGTACAAAATCAATACTGAATTCCGTTTATCTAGAAAGAGATAGAAACAAAATTTTTAGAGGTTATAACTTTGTGTTGTTTGGCCGATTTATGTCTTGTTTTCGCTTTTTGTCATTATTTCTATAGTACTTTAACATTCCGTATTTAAATAAATAAATAATGCGTATTCCCTATTTCGAATAGATCACCAAAATAATATTCTTTACCTATTTACACGCAGATCGATCAAGCAGAGCCTACCCAGCCGGAGAGAGACGCCATGTTGTTTCCGGAACCCCACATGCAGGGCGCCAAGATCGTCGACATACACCTCACGAGCGATTTCTTCATATTCGTCACTGATGTAAGAAGCGATAAGTTTGATATATGATACCTACTGGTCCTGATTTTAGTCATGGGCGATTCCATTAGGCAAGTCATGCATGCAAGTCACATTTGTGTACAAGTTGTTTGCATTGTAAACATGTTTTCAAGAGTGCAAATTGCATGCAGGTTATACTTGCATACAAGTGAAGATGTTCAACAATAGCGAATATGCATGTAATTTTTTGTTCCTTAAATCAATAAAATACAGTACTATCAACCCAAGAAAACTATTAAAAGTTAAGTTCATCTACTGCTTGTCACTTAAAAATAATGTTAAACTCCTGCAATTTTCTATGACAGTTCAAACGTCTGTAGCTGTCGCGGCAATGATGTGACGTCATTTACCACAATCTGCATTGTTTACATAAAATGTTTTGCCCTTAATAGAATAATTTTACTAATTGTATGTGCTCTAGTCAAGTAAAAAATGCAAAAGCAATATTTTAATAAAATCTTAGTGAAACTTTAGGCACTTTTCAAATAAAAGTGTTTTTTTGACATATAGACTTTGACGTCACTACCGGCGTTATCGAGGACGATGACACTTGAATAAAAAATGTACAAGTTCAAACTACGTCAAGTTGTAGCTTGTATGCAGGTTTGTTGAAGTTGCATGCAATTAGCAAGTTGCCTAATAGCACCTTTAGTCACTTAATCCCGCCACCAGCAAGGCCACATCGAATACTTCGGCGTGGAGGAGTGGCGCACGTGCGCGCGCTACCGGCACGTGTGCGGCGTGCGCGGCGTGCACTGCGACATCGGCGGCGCGCGCACGTGCGTGGCCGACGAGCGGCGCCGCGTGCACGTCTACACGCCCGCCGCCGACGACGTGTGTGCGCTCACCAGGACTGCTACTGCTGACGTCAGGTGACATACCCTTGCCATAACTATACGGTTTAATAGGGTATATGACACCATAAAACAATAATTCCAAGACATCAATCTCTAAAAAAACACTTTGTTTTGGGCCTGAAAACCCGATTTATTTTCAATTAATTGCCAAATTCGATTTTTAGTTGCTTTTAAATCAATATATAGTTGAGTCATTGAGTTGACTAAAATCTATGAGAGAACCGCGTTTTGACAGCTCTTAAAAAGTATCTTAATTGATTGGTGTGTCATCTACCCCATTGAATTCGCTAGCAATACGTGATGGGTAACAATATCAAAAAAAGATAAAAAGAAAGGTCAAGTTTCGCTGGATAAAACTTAATTCCACCCTATAACGACAAACAACGTTCCTACTGCTGAGCCACAGGCATTTTCTATGGGCCAAAATCTACCTCGTGCGTGCGCAGTGTGGGTTGGTGAATCTCACACGTCTTCGGTACTAAGATCTTCATGTTTCTCTTCATAGTTTTGAATTAGGCGATAAATCAAATAACACAAAGCCTGTATTTGTTCAAACTCACAATCTACAATTTGTGAGTCCAAGTTAGCCATCGATAAAGCCCCGGATACACTACGGGACATTTTATCCTTCAACATGACGCGGAACACTTAATCTACGTGACGCTGCAACGTTGCACAATTAACCCGCAAAATGTTACATAACACAATACATGTTGCTTGCTTCTGCATAACTCTTTGATTCGATTTCGATTCGGAAAGTCGTGTGTATAACTCGCTCGCTTTCTTAATGCCAAAAAAAGACATACGACTTGTCGAATCCAAATCGCGTTGTGAATTAGCTATGCTGCTCCGAAAGCGATCGCACGTGACCCGCGTCAGTGTCACGCCATCTGTTACCGGGTGTAGTCGTGTGCGCAACGTGTCCTGTAACATGTCGGTGGTATGGGGAAACGAAACCTCCTCGGGCGACATTTCTATAAGCACTGACTAGTGTTGCCTACAAAATGTTCCACGACATATTTATGTCTCGGGACATTCCACGTTGTTGCTAAGAGACATGATCTGCAACATATTGCTCTATTTGCCCCCTAGTATATTCGAGGCAAGTTAATGGGGTAGATGACACTCCAACCAATTGAGATACTTTTTAAGAGCTGTCAAAACGCGGTTCTCATAGATTTTATGTATGGCAATAGCAAATTGTGACGTCACTGTTTAATCAACTCCGTGACTTTCAAAGCAACTAAAAATCGAATTTGGCAATTAATTGAAAATAAATCGGCTTTTTAGGCCAAAAATAAAGTGTTTTTTTAGAGATTGGTGTCTTGGAATTATTGTTTTATGGTGTCATCTACCCTATTGCTTTTGATCGTAGTCTGCCAAATCTACATGATAACTTGTAACTCACGGTAGGTGTCAGAAAATCTTGAGTCTTTATATAAGAACAATCGTTGGGGAACAAGAATCTAAGTCTCAATAATAACAACATTAAAACTCAAATCTCTTCCAGGGGTATAATCTGGGACATCTGTCTGTCAGACCGCAACGTGTTCATAATCTACACGGACGAGGCGATCGAGACATACTACTACTCGGCGAACTCTATCAACGGATCGCATATAGATCTAGTGCGCACCACGCCGCTCATGGCCTCGCAGATCCCGCTTATACTATTCTCTGGAGACGTGTACTGCTATGCTAATGGAGGATCGTGAGTACATACTCATAGACACCCGTTTTCTATAACTTACTTACGTATAACTGTCAGTTAATATGCCACGTCTCGCAGCTATCGGTGTTTCTATAAACAAAGTTAGCTTGAAATATCCTATCCGGGCCGCGTCACCTACCTGTCACTTAACCTGCCTCAAGAAAGATTTTCTGTGACGTTTTGTTTCTAACCGTCCGTAAGCAAAATGTCAATTAGACAGAGATAGCAACCTGACGAAACCGAACAGTAAGTTATTGAAAATTGCCGTAAGCAAGCTGATGTAGCAATGGGCCGCCTATATTAGTCGTAGAACCAATGACCGTTGGGGTAGACCTATACTTGACTGGAGACCGCAAATTGGCAAGCGTAAGGTGGGACGTCCTCAGGCTTGGTAGAGCGACGATCTCCGCAGGGTGACTGGTAGTAGCTGGATGAGAGTTGCTGAAAATCGAGCTGAGTGGCGTTCAGTTCGGGAAGCCTATGTCCAGCAGTGGAGTGTTGTCGGCTGAAGAGTACACAGTGCACGTATACAGGGGTGTCATTTATCATCTATTGCGCTCTACACCGCTGATCGCCTCGCAGATCCCGCTCATACTGTTCTCTGGAGACGTTTACTGCTACGCTAATGGAGGATCGTGAGTGAATTTGAGATATTTTTGGTAGTTTTGTTATGATCGGAGTCTCAAGGAGGGATCTATTTTCACCATTCAACATAACTTCCAACCCAATCCTGGGTTAAGCTCGCCGTTGTAACATACGCTATAATTATATTGTAATTTATATCTTTAAATTTTGTGTGCAATAAAGAATAAGATTAACTTAGCCAGGGTGTCCGTCGTCTTCGATCGTACACTCGTCTCGCTCGACGCATTCAGAAACAGGTAATTTTTAAATGCGTCAAGATTCAGTGTCCCTCAAAAGTAACTACCAACGAGAGATCGAATTTGGAATCAGGTAATCTAACATAGGATAAATGTAATCGGCACAGCTCACATAATAAGTTAGCTGAACAGACATACACAGTTCAAAATAGTTCTCAGGCTACCAGAACTATATTGAATAGGGATGATTCCTGACTAAAACAATATGATTCTGTTTAGTCCGTCAGTTAGATCTAAAAATATTGGATACGTGTTTTTCATTTTATCGCATGAATAAAAATTGATGAAGATAAAACGCGTCAAAGATCATGAGTGGGGGGGTTGTGACGTGACTTTCCGGTAAAAAAATTACTCAAATGTGACGTCACACGAGTTTTCGACGCACTGTATCGTATTCATTTTTTGTTTACGTGAAAAAAGATGTGTCCAATATTTTTTGGAAATCTATCTGACGGATTAATTAGTTTTTTTTTGTCATCCTACTCTATTGTGTATGTCTGTCATGTCATTTGGTATTCAACTTTATTCTTTCTACATTAGGTCTTATTTCGTCCATAGGGTAATAAAAGTGGCGTTAGACTCCCACAACACGAGCGGCCTAGCCGACGCTGATACAGAGAAGCGTCTAGCGAACCAACGCCGCCATATTGACAAGCTGTTGGCTCTGAGACGGTTCAGTGAAGCTTGGCTGTTCTGTGACGCTGTGGATGAAGCGGATCTATGGAGGAAGATGGGAGAAGCCGCTATTGCGGAGCTGAATGTGGAGTTTGGTGAGTTGTTCTGTCTGAAATCTGTTATTAAAAGTGTTCCATTTTAGATTTTTTGTTGAGAAACATGATCTCTTGCGGCTTTTGCGACTTTTGCGGCTTTTTGATATCAATTGGTGCGCACTAACACTTGCTCCACAGTAACTTCGGTGTGAATGCAACATAAGGGACAAAATAAAAAACCCGCTTCGTGAGTCTCCCAAATAATATTTCAAGACAGTTGACCATTTTGAACCGTATGCAAAAGTAACTAAAGTTGGATTTAAATTGTATCCGAATAGTTTCCAGTTATCATTCTAAGATCTGTATCAAGTCTTATTCCTAATTTAAGAGCCTACACTACCTCAAATTAGCAACTCTATTTGTAGTGGTTCAAACTTCGTTTGAAATGCAGTTAGAATAACGTTCTAATCAGCTTGCACTACAAAGTGGTTGTTACGTCAGTGACTGCAGGCCGAATAGTGCGACATGAGTGGTTTTTATTCTTTATAAATCAAATTTTCGTCTTTTGGAAAAAATAAAAAACATAAGACCTGCTTTGTTGTTAGTTCAGTTAGTACGCAAAGTTTCATGACCTAATTTCAAGTACTTTTTGAATACCAGTGGTTTATTATTCGATATGGAGGTAACTTTGGATTTTTTTTCTATTGAAAAAAGTTTATGGAATCGTTTTTTCGCCAAATAATTAACATTAATCCTCAACTTTACCACATATTTATTTCAAAATTAATGCTGCAGTATTTTAGGCGTAACGGAGGATCATGCTAAGCCATTTGAAGTAGTATATATATATATGTAGTAGTAGCCAAAGGGGCCCTGTTACTAAGCCTCCGGTGTCCGTCTGTCTGTCAGCGGGCCGTATCTCATGATCCATAAAAGGTAGACAGTTGAAAATTTCACAGAATCTGTATTTCTTTTGCTGCAATAATGCTGCTAAAAATGCTACAAATAATAAAAATAATCAAGTATCTTGACTTGGCTGGCAAGGTTGTCGACATGTGGGAAGTGGACTCAACGATCATTGTGCCGATAGTCGCTTCAGCCAATGACTGAATGGGGTATATGACACATCAATCAATTGAGATACTTTTTAAGAGCTGTTAAAACGCGGTTCTCCATAGATTTTGTATGACAATAGCTAACTGTGACGTCACTGTTTATTCAACTCAATGACTCAACTATTTATTGATTTCAAAGCAACTAAAAATCGAATTTGTCAATTAATTGAAAATAAATCGCGTTTTCAGGCCCTAAATAAAGTGTTTTTTTTTAAGAGTTAAATGTGTCTTGTAACTATTGTTTTATGGTGTCATCTACCCTATTGTCAAGAGCCTCGATCAATACCTGCGGAGGCTCTCGAACAAAAGATTTGTCGTTTCTCTTTCGTGTCTACGGCGTTCATGCTAAGCGGGCTGGACGCGGTGAGTATTGTTAGGAGGTTCCTCTCTCTGGAGCCCTGACCGCCGCCGGTAGCTTGGACCCTGTTCCCGATACCGGTGGGCTACAATTACAGTTATACAATGTTTATATTGTTTTTTCAAAGGAATATTTAAAAATTTAATTGATTTGTAAATAAATAAATTAAAATTAAAGAGGGCTATGATGGAACAGAAACCTTTATGTGCGAGTCCGACTCGAACTTGACCGGTTTTCCTTATTTTGATATTTTGTACAGCGATTCGTGTCTACACAAGACTGAGTGACGTCGCGATGGTCTGGGCGTTGGAAGACGCCTCACATATTGAAGACTTGTCCATACTGTGGTGAGTTTTTCAACATCATCCTTTTAGGTAGATTTCGTCAGAAAAAATCTACCTATTGGTCTTGCACCTAAAGTCGAGTTTTCCGAAAATTTAACCATTTAGTTATGACTCCTACGAGCCCAAGCCCCAAATCAACCTTAAAAAGTTTGTACAGTACTCCCAAATTAATAATGCGCATGCAAATCTTCGCCAATTGTCGTATTCCCGGAAACACCCGAATCATTAAATCGGAGAGAGCCCTAAACAATGCACTTGCATTTTGTACCTTGTTCGAAAGAAACAGGAGTCAATGTCATATGTCAAATCATGTGAAACAATTGAAAACAATTCGGGCGGTCGGCGGCTGTCGCCGGTCAGTCAAAGATCCGTCAGTCGTCTTTATATATTGGTGGTGACTGCACGTGTTCTCTCTGTGTGGAATTATATAGAGCTGCTATTACACGCCCTTCTTGGTTTTGTTTTCAAAGGTGAATTTAATTTCAACTTTAATTATCTTACTCAAATTGAAATAGTTTATTTTGTAAAATAGGTAAATATACTAACATTTTTCACGTTTTTTAATATTAAAAATACCTACGTTAAATACATATTAAAAGTAAATCAATATTTATCTCTTTTAGCACAAAACACATAATTCTACTAAATTATGCATGAAGAAAATGCACTTAACCACTCTATATACATATCGTCTTCCGATGCTCGGGGAATACGACCGTTGCCGAACAGTGACGAAGATTTCTATGCGCATTATAACTTTGGGAGACCTGTAAGTATATATATATGTACGTATATACCGTGTATACGTATGTATGTTGGTATTTATATGGGGCGACAAGCAAAATTAAGCCACACTCTACAGGTCGCAATTATGCACCGATTGCTTTCAAACTTGGCCAATAAATCGAAAGGGTCAAAACTTAGGTTAAGTTCTTGTACATATTGGATGTAATGATTTTAGTCTAGATTATTTAATGGGTCCCGACTGTTGCAGTCAATATGTCCTGTTTCCTGAACTTGTTTATTTCTTTTCAGTTTTTTTTTAATTATTATTTTTTACGCAGTCGGGTTTTTTTTTATTTTTTTTATTTTACCCTTTTTAGTTACTTAGATTTACTATTTTAAAATCCTCGAGATGAGCCCTTTATCGAGCCGTTCAGGATGCAGAACGTGCCTAATATTTGAATTTGGTGCCAAAAATCCGCCATTTTTTTTTTTTTTTTTTTAATTTTGATATACTCAGCGTCACTCTCACAGTAAATACAAATCTAACGACACTTTCCAAGCTAAAATTCATCGAGCCGTTTAGTCTGCAGAGCGTTCCAAACATTTCAATTTGGCGCGAAAAATCTGCCATTTTGTTTTTTTATTTTTATGTACCCAGTGTCACTCTCACAGTAAATACAAATCTAACGACACCTCTCAAGCTAAAATCCATCGAGCCGTTCAGGCCACAGAGCGTGCCAAACAATTATACATACATACATACATATTACATACTCTCGAAAAACATAACCCTCCTTTTGGCGCAGTCGGGTAAAAATGGCGGATTTCTGGCGCCAAAATCAAATGTTTGGCACGCTCTGCAGCCTAAACGGCTTGAAAAAGGGCTCATCATGAGGATTTATAAAATGGTTTATAAATATAGTAACTAAAAAGTGTAAAATAAAAAATAAAAAAAATAAAAAAACCCGACTGCGTAAAAAATAACTAATAATTTTAAATAAAAACTAAAAAGAATAAAACAAGTTCAGGAGACAGGACATATTGACTGCAACAGTCGGGACCCATTAAATAATCTAGACTAAAATCATTACATCCAAGATGGGTCCCGACTGTTGCAGTCAAATGTCCTGTCTCCTGAACTTGTTTTATTCTTTTCAGTTTTTATTTAAAATTATTAGTTATTTTTTATGCAGTCGGGTTTTTTAATTTTTCTTTTTAACTGTCTAGTTACAGTATTCATCTGTTTTGTTTCAAAGTGATTCTTTTTATTTAAAGAATGTGTTATGTACCATTCTCGCGTTCAAGAGTACTTGTTTTAAATCCAAATGGTTTTCGTCAGCGGCATGCTCTGCGCATGTCTGTGTAAAGGCGACGCGGCGGCGCGCTGGCTGGAGAGTTCCGGCGCAGGAGCCCTGCACGCGCTGGAGCTGCACGCTGCACGCGGGGACTGGGCGCGGGCAGCTGAGATAGCGGCTGTGAGCTGTCCCGCCAAGGCGCCTGCCATCACTCTGCATAGAGCGCAGCACTTGGAGCTCACGTATGTAGCTAGCTGTACTGTAGACACACGCTGGAGCTGCACGCTGCACGCGGGGACTGGGCGCGGGCAGCTGAGATAGCGGCTGTGAGCTGTCCCGCCAAGGCGCCTGCCATCACTCTGCATAGAGCGCAGCACTTGGAGCTCACGTATGTAGCTAGCTGTACTGTAGACACACGCTGGAGCTGCACGCTGCACGCGGGGACTGGGCGCGGGCAGCTGAGATAGCGGCTGTGAGCTGTCCCGCCAAGGCGCCTGCCATCACTCTGCATAGAGCGCAGCACTTGGAGCTCACGTATGTAGCTAGCTGTACTGTAGACACACGCTGGAGCTGCACGCTGCACGCGGGGACTGGGCGCGGGCAGCTGAGATAGCGGCTGTGAGCTGTCCCGCCAAGGCGCCTGCCATCACTCTGCATAGAGCGCAGCACTTGGAGCTCACGTATGTAGCTAGCTGTACTGTAGACACACGCTGGAGCTGCACGCTGCACGCGGGGACTGGGCGCGGGCAGCTGAGATAGCGGCTGTGAGCTGTCCCGCCAAGGCGCCTGCCATCACTCTGCATAGAGCGCAGCACTTGGAGCTCACGTATGTAGCTAGCTGTACTGTAGACACACGCTGGAGCTGCACGCTGCACGCGGGGACTGGGCGCGGGCAGCTGAGATAGCGGCTGTGAGCTGTCCCGCCAAGGCGCCTGCCATCACTCTGCATAGAGCGCAGCACTTGGAGCTCACGTATGTAGCTAGCTGTACTGTAGACACACGCTGGAGCTGCACGCTGCACGCGGGGACTGGGCGCGGGCAGCTGAGATAGCGGCTGTGAGCTGTCCCGCCAAGGCGCCTGCCATCACTCTGCATAGAGCGCAGCACTTGGAGCTCACGTATGTAGCTAGCTGTACTGTAGACACACGCTGGAGCTGCACGCTGCACGCGGGGACTGGGCGCGGGCAGCTGAGATAGCGGCTGTGAGCTGTCCCGCCAAGGCGCCTGCCATCACTCTGCATAGAGCGCAGCACTTGGAGCTCACGTATGTAGCTAGCTGTACTGTAGACACACGCTGGAGCTGCACGCTGCACGCGGGGACTGGGCGCGGGCAGCTGAGATAGCGGCTGTGAGCTGTCCCGCCAAGGCGCCTGCCATCACTCTGCATAGAGCGCAGCACTTGGAGCTCACGTATGTAGCTAGCTGTACTGTAGACACACGCTGGAGCTGCACGCTGCACGCGGGGACTGGGCGCGGGCAGCTGAGATAGCGGCTGTGAGCTGTCCCGCCAAGGCGCCTGCCATCACTCTGCATAGAGCGCAGCACTTGGAGCTCACGTATGTAGCTAGCTGTACTGTAGACACACGCTGGAGCTGCACGCTGCACGCGGGGACTGGGCGCGGGCAGCTGAGATAGCGGCTGTGAGCTGTCCCGCCAAGGCGCCTGCCATCACTCTGCATAGAGCGCAGCACTTGGAGCTCGCGTATGTGTTTGTTAGAAAAGTCTAGTCCTTATTTGCACTGGACTATCGCTTTTAGCAGAGCCGTCTTTACTTAGTGTGCAGGGTGTGCGTTGCACACGGGTGCAGCGGTCCTAGGGGGCACCGAGCGCCGCTTGCTACGAAGCCCCACACGGCGCCTTCCCAAAAATGTTTTTACCCGTGTACAGTGGGCCTCGCTCACAGTGAGCTTACCTTCCCAAATTTGTCAAATATTTCCAATGGATATTGAACTTTGTATGTTTATATGAGGTCGTAATTAGAATGAAGAATTTTCAAAATTTGGACAATGATGATGTAACACCTATTATACATGTTAATTAACATGGGTAGGTTTTGGCTTGTTAGGGTTAACACCAGAACACCCTGTATAGTTCTAAAAACAGTCAACAACACATCATGGTATCCAAAACCGACAAATCTTTCTTCATCTCCAAACAATATAGTTTATTATCTATTGGGGAAATTTGACAGTTTGTGGTTACTGGTACTTTGTACCCATTCCATTTAGACCGCGCGCTTTACTAGGGAATAGAACCAACCCTTTACACTCACGGGTGTCGAATAAGGCGACTAATGTCTGAGGCAAAACACTTTGCGCCTCCGTAGACCAGAGAATGGGCAGCAGCGTTTTCTGTTAGTCTGTCATCACTGCGATCTCCAATCCGCCTGCCAAGCGTGGAGATTACGGCAAATTCCTGCCATCATGGGAGAGGCTTATGTCCAGCAGTGGACGTTATGGGCTGATGTAGTAGTAATAGTAGCTTACTAGGGGGCGCTAGGGTAATGTTTACACACGGACGCTACATGGGCTAGAGACGACTCTGGCTTTTAATACGGAATTAAATGCGTCTAATCACTAAACTGTCAATTATACTGGCCTTTAGAAGTTGCCAGATAGACTGAACCAAGTGGTAGTAGGTACAATAATGTAGATTGGGTGTCCTCCATTTACTCTCATTTATTGAACTGTATGAATTTGAAAGTAGCTGGAATCTGATTCTTTTCATTGGTATACACATACTGGTATCTACAAAACCAGGCCAGATATTGTTTTAGTGGTCACTTGATCATCGAATAACAATAGACTTCTCATCACTGTGTATGATCCCTTGCTAGACCAGACATTACTTTTAGATGATAGGTGAATGGAATAAAAGAAAGTAAAGTACTGAAACACTACTGTATTGTTCCAAAGGTACTTATAGTAAAATGAGCCTAATGAACTGATTATGTGGAAATGACGTTAGTGACGTGGCCCTTGTTGGCTGTAACGAGTACGCCTGGCTAACTTGATAGCTCAACGCGAACTGAACTGATTGTTATAAGTTGAAATGAATGTAGCGTAAACTGCTGAATTGCAGAATGTGCGGTTGCACCGTACACACTGGCTCTTGAAAACTTCTTTACTTACTAAAACTTTATGTACAAGTAAAAACTGCTCAAAGGCGAACTTAATAACCTTGGGGTTTACAATACTGAATAACCTTACTTTCCCAACAGAGCCGACTACCACGAAGCTTTAACCAACTACGAAAACAGCCTCATATCAGAAAACCCAGACGACATTAAAATCAAAGAACACAACGACAAATGCGAAGCAGGAATCGCACGAATGTCGATACGATGCGGGGACGTCATGAGAGGCTTGACAACTGCTATGAAACATTCCCACGACATTATGTTAGTCAAAGAATGTGCTCAACTACTCGAAGAAGAGAAACAGTACAGTCATGCAGCAGCATTATATGACCAAGCAGGGAATACTGAAAAAGCCGCGTCCCTGTACATCAAACTCAAATCCTGGCTCAAAGTTGAGGCCTTGCTCCCGAAGATCAACTCTCCAAGCATACACATACAGTACGCAAAAGCTAAAGAAGCTGAAGGAAGATATCATGATGCTTTAAAATCCTATCTAAAAGCACAAGATTACGAAGCAGCGATACGTCTCAATTTAGACAAATTGGATGATATTGATGAAGCTGTCAACTTAGTTCAAGAAACGAAATCTATACAGGGCGCGAAAATGGTCGCCAACTATTTCCAAAATAGTGACGATCCTACATCTGCAATCAAATTCTTAGTGATGTCTCTATGTTATGACGAAGCTTTTCAATTAGCAAGGAAGAACGGGAAACTGCACTTATATGGAGAAATATTGATACAGACTTCCCAAGCAAGACCGGAGGATTTCAAAAGTTTAGCGTTGCACTTTGAAGGGGAGAAGAATCATTTGCTTGCGGGAAAGTTCTATTTTCATGCGGGAGAGCATAGTAAGGCGATGTCGCATTTGTTGAGGAGTGGAGGGTCGGAGGAAGACGAGAATGAGGCGATTAGTATCGCTATTGATGCTGCTGCGGCCAGTGATGATGAGAGATTGACTAGGAGGTGAGTTGGGTTCTCTGTTATTTTAATCACATCTATAAAATATGGTATCAGTAGGCTCATAAAAATGTCGGTAATGCCGATAACTTTAAAAAATACACCAATTGATTTACGTCACCCCCTTTCTAGCAATTTTATATTTCACATAGACCAGTTCCATCGTTTATTTGGGTTTCCCCTACTGTTAAAACCATTCACATTCATAATCAAAACTTATTTCACGGCAACATCCTCATTCGTCCGCATCACATACCACGACAACAGAATTACCACACGAGTCTTCAGTCACCGGTGCCACTTTCAGACTTTCTCTCATAATGGGTGCAAAAGTACCCTTAGCGAACCTGAAACTCTGAAAAGCACTTGTTCTCCCCGTCATTACGATTTTTTTTTGTTCCCAACCATACCTGGGAACCGTCTAGTTACGGAGATATTGGCGGTCAAAGTTACAACATTAACACAAGTTTTATTTTAAATTACCTGTTTTATGGTTGTAACTTTACTTTAAATACCTCCACGACCCCCGTACTATACAATGCAACCATCAGCACATTGTTTTGAGTGCGTTACATTCAGTCCTACCGTAAAACGTGGTTCTCACCCCAAGAAACTTTTTGCGTAGAGTTACTTAATTTGCTTAGTTGACGCCTTCGTGAAGTTCCGTTTGCACCTGTATACTGATTTCTTATTCTATTTCCATTCGCGTTACACCACACATCCCCCTTAGCATTTTAATTTGAGCTTGTCATCCATCCGTATTGGCCTAAACAATTACGAGACAACACCGCTCTGCTCAACTGTGTCCACTAAAGCTAAGCAGAGACGAGAAGTGTAAAGAACTAAATTCTATTGGTGGTTACATCACACATTCACATTCTATTGGTGGTCATTGGTGTATACATCTCTCCTCTCGTCTCCGTTTCGGTGGATTCCGCCGGCCCTTACCATTGTTTTATAAACGAAAACTGTGTTTCTAATAAGCGCCCTAACATTAATTTTGCAGACTAATCGAGTTCCTTCTGGGTGAGACCGATGGTACCCCGCGGGAACCTCGACACCTGTTCCGACTGTATATGGCTAAAAGACAGTTTTCTGAAGCTGCTAAAACTGCGGTGAGTATAATTTAGTTATTTAGGTACTGTTACTACGTCAGTAAATATCATTTAGTTTGACAGCATTAAAGGGGAAGTAGGAAAATGTGGTCATAAAATTCAAATATAACAGGAAAAAACGTTAACACTGGGGTTTTTTTATGGTTACTTTTTGTACAGGAAAATCATCATACTGCGTTGTTGTATTGAAATTGCCGATTGTACTAAATCGGTCTATATGTTGTCTGGTATCCACTGCAAGAACTCAGGCCTCTTCGTTGGCTTTATGAGGGCTATAATCCACGACGCAGGCCCAGTACCTGTTGTTCAATTTTTGGCCCTAAGACATGGTAGAAGATGGCGCGACGAGCTGGATAAAACCAACGACCAGTGCTCCACATTAGCGCTGGAGAGAAAAAAGCTGAAACACATGGGGAGAGGCCTTTGCCCAGCAGTGGGATGACAGCCTGCGCCAACAGTATCAGCAAGACATAATATGGTGCCAAGACATAATTTGAATTTAAAATTAAATTAATTAATTTCAATTTAAAATTTCACATTCAGCAGAACGTTTTGAAGGTTATAAGTGATACAGTACTACAGCTCCTGAAATATAAACCTAGAATTTTTTGTTTATTTTAACAAATCCAAATCTAGGTTTTACAAAAACTCGACCTCTGCGATGCTTTTTCAGCGAGATATCGGCGATAACGTGTTTTTCACCGTATCAATGGCGCGGCCATGGGTTTTAGTCTTACAGCTCCTAAAATTATAAACCTAGGATTTTTTTAAATTTTTTTACAAATAAAATCTGTTATTTACCTAAATTTCAGGTCTCTGCAACGCTTAGTTTTAAGATTTCCGTGGTCGCGCGGTTCTCCGCGTTTCGATGGCGTGGCCACGTTCAAACCCTTATAACTTTTTTACCATAACTTTGACAAATTTAAGGTTTTGGGAAATTTGAACCAAATTTTACATATTTTCACAAAATCATGGCATAGTTATTTAAAAAAAAATGCCGTGGTCGCGCCATCGAAACGCACACCCTATAATATGGTATAGCGACCTACTTATTTAGAAACTTTATATATATACATAAAACCTTCACGATATAATTTTTACTTTAATTCTGATCTGTCACTTCTCTGTCTTGTGTTGACTAAATTTATATTGAATGATGAAAAATTTTAATTTAATTTAATTAGTGTACAACAACCACTAAATTGGTGACCCCGACGTGATACGCCCTGAAAAGGAAATCCTAAATTTTATCAGGCCAAGGAAATCCACAGTACCACGATGACAATATAAAGCAGTCGTCTGCCGACCAACGTCCAGACTGTGCTGGTTTCACAGCCATTTATTTCTCTCGAGGGATTAGCAGACCTGGCCGAAAGCGTCCAGGACATCGTGACTCCAGGCCAACAATAACAAACAATATAGTTATACAATATTATGTGTGCATGGTGTAACTTCGTTTTTGTTCGGAACGGTTCGGAACGCTGTGTCTGTGCGTACGAACTAGACGTGCGTGAAGACTAGCGTCTAACTGCTCATCACTGATACTATCTCTGTCGGGCACGATGCCAAGTGAGACAGCGTGCTTTTTGGTCACGCCCACCAATGAGTTCGAGCATGGTTCGAGCCCGTGAGCTGTGTCACCTTAATACGCTTTGTTTAGAGTGATAAAAAAAAAATCATGCATATACCCTATTACAAGCAGAACAGATATATTGTGCGGGCAAGCAGAGATTTCAATGACATGCAAGGAATATTTATATTTTTAATATGACTTAGATCCATTCGTAAATTAGTGTTAATTCGGTCAGAAGGTGCTAAAGCCTAAATTTTTTCAAGTAGCGGTAGGTTATATTGTTTGATTTAGTTTCAGTATTATTTTCTCTACTATTTCAGCTATATAAATTGCAAACTAGTTTTTATATAGCTTCTTACTTATATTAAAGCTGTGTGTTTTGTGTTCTTCTGCTCACACCATAGATTACTATTATAAGTATGTACGAGAGGTCTTGTAATTGGCTTTCTGGTGACTATGGTTTCCTTTTTTCTGTTTTTATTAGCTGTAAGTCCAATAAATAAATAAATGATTTATTTATAGGTAATAATAGCGGGCGCGGAGTGCCGCGCAGGCAAGTACCGCGAGGCTCGTGACGTAGTACGCGCTATGTGCGTGTCGCTGCGCGCGTCGCGCATGCCCGTGCCGAGAGACATGCGACATGCCATTGCGTTACTGCACAGCTATATACTGGTCAGTTATCTATCTATTTTCTCTTCTTCTTCATGTTTCTACCACTTAGATTTCTTGATCTAGAACTTCGCCACTTCAACAGCGACTTTGACTGCATGTTTTTGGACACAGGGTAGTGTGGAATAAGACGGTCTAAACATTGAAGGTCCAAACTATCCAGCGATCAGCAGAAATGTTAATTAAGTGACACACTTAAAGATATGCACAGCTTTGATTTTGCACACCGTTGCATGCATACACTTACCTAAATTCAAAAACAATTTTCGCGAGAAATAACGATTGTAACTTAGAGAGAAGATCTTTTTCATAAAAATACGAGTTTCAATGTACTATGTTTTTATTTAGAACAGTAGGCAGTCGCTCCATGTAAAATACTGGTATTTAGCTGCGTCTTAGGCAGATGATGGACAGTCTTTAGGAAAAAAACACTTTTAAAAGTTTTAAAGTGTTTACATATTGGTACTCGTGACTGTACGTGTAACGTTAATCAAAACGTAGATTTAAGTTCAGTGAAATTAAAATTGACTATGTTCCTTTATAATTGGTAGGTACGCACACATGTAAAACGAGGCCGACATGACTTGGCTGCTCGACTTCTGCTACGCACTGCCGCTGACGTCACGTTCTTTCCGACACCACAACGTAAGTATAATTACTTCAACATTAACTGTAATCGTTCTTGTTTTACGTAATTGATTGCAGCTAACTTGGATTTTTTTATTTCACTGTATTTTCATGCGCAAGTAAATTTAGAATTTCATGATTTCAGATCAAGTGTCAATACTGACATCGACGGTCATCGAGTGCAGTCGTGCTGGGTTGAAGCATCAGGCGTATCACTGGGCTAGGGTGTTGATGCAGCCAGAATATCGATCACAGGTATTTTTTGATTGCAGTTTTTAGTAAAAAGTAATTTACGTTTGTGCGGAATAATTATGGTGTTCTCGAGTTGATTTAGAGTTTAAATTAGAACTGTTTTGGACTTTAATAAGTAATTCATATTTAGCACAAACCCAGCGCTGTGCCCCAAGATCAGCTGGCTTGTTATTTAGCACAGACAATGATGATGGCCACCGCTGCAGACAAGTTAATCTTTGGGCGATCTGTATGATTTGCGAAAACGTAGGAGTTAGTCGCAGGACTAGACTTCTGACATCCGAATTCAATACAAACTTGATGCGATATTCGTCCTTTTTTGTGAATGCTGTCTCGCAGGTCAATCTACGAGCTTATCGTATGCATAAGTGAACAGTAAAAGTACAAATTTGACACCAAAACCATTTTTTTTTGGCACCAGATCGACCCCAAATACGTGAAGAAGATAGAGAGCGTGGTCCGTCACGGCGCCCGAGACGCCCCGCCCCCCCCGCCCGCCGCGCCGTGCCCGCACTGCGCGCGCGACCTGCCTATCGCGGAGCTCACGTGTACGCACTGCGAAGTTGATGTGCCGTTCTGTTTAGCCACCGTGAGTATACTAAACAATTATCACTACATATTATAAAACAGAGAGAGCAGCGGTGGCCCAGTGGTGGCGGCCGCGACTTACGAATAGTAAGTCGTGGGTTCGAACCCAGACAGGCGCATTACTTCGTGTAATTTATTTCATCACCACTGCTCTTAAAACGGTGAAGGAAAACATCGTGAGGAAACCGGCATGTCCTAGAACCAAAAATTCGAAGACTTGTGACATCTACCAATCCGCACTGGGCCCGCGTGGTGGATTATAGCCCATTCCCTCTCACAGAGAGGAGGCCTGTGTCCCAGCAGTGGGAACATTAATAGGCTGATGACGATTATAAAAAAAAGTCGTCCGCCGCGTCTGTCTGTCAGTCTGTTCGCGATAAACTCAAAAACTACTGCACCGACTTTCATGCTGTTTTCACCAATGGATAGAGTGGTTCTCGAGGAAGGTTTTAGTATAATTTGTCAAGTTTTTGTATACATTGGCTAAAATATAATGATATTTGTTGGAGGTGTCGGAAAAAAATAAGCCGTCTGGAAGCTTTAAGTTTGGTCGAGATAACCGACATCCACGTGGGCGAAGCCGTAGGCATTAGCTAGTACTAAATAAATAGAGGTACAATGCTTATTTTAAACATAGACAGAATATTTTCCTAACATAAGAGTATGTCCTGAATTTAATTTGAAAAATATAAATACTAAGAAGTTTAAGAGTTAAAAATTCACATGACACAAAACTCGAAGTGAATGAAACTAGGCTTTGTGCCTCAAATATAATGAGTTTAAGAAGTCTTACGACAAAAAACGATAGAACGCTGTAAATAAAATCAGCGTCTGCCTAGCCTTTTCCCAACTATATTAGGGTCAGCTTCCAGTCTAACCAGATGCAGCTGAATACCAGTACTTTACATGGAGCGACTGCCTATCTAACCTCCATAACCCAGTTAGTACTGGGTAATACGATACCCCTTGGTAAGACTGGTTGTCAGACTTTTTGGGCCACTGACTACCTGTAACGACTGTCAAAGATCTACAAATGACAGCCGGGACCGAAGGCTTAACGTGCTTTCTGAGGCACGGAGGAAACTCGGTATGTAATAATAATAATAAACCATTTATTTCAGGTAACAAAGACCCATAGATAAATACCTTAGCCTAAAAATACATACTAATAACAAAATAATAAAATTGGTGGTCACCCATCCACAGATCAACCTAGGCAAGCGCGGCTTAACCTAAAGATCGACCCGAGCGGCTGTTATTATTTAATCACGAGCTCATATCACTGTAAATAAAAAATAAATAATAGTAAATTTTCAATCGTACTTCCTTTCTTCGTCTTTTTGACTGTAGCTGATCTCATTAATTTATGTACTTTCTTATACCTGTACCTACATTCAAAGCAAATAAAGATCTGAACCTGATTCAAAATAAAACAATACAACAACAACAGCCCATAACGTCCACTGCTGGACATAAGCCTCTCCCATGATGGGAGGAATTTGCTGTAATCTCCACGCTTGGCAGGCGGATTGGAGATCGCAGTGATGAAAGACTAACAGAAAACGCTGCTGCCCATTCTCTGGTCTACGGAGGCGCAAGGTGTTCTGCCTCAGACATTAGTCGCCTTATACAACACCCGTGAGTGTAATGGGTTGGTTCTATTCTACTCTGCCGGATACCACACGGCTTATACCTACACTGAAAGCAAATAAAGATCTGATTCAAAATAAAGCAATAACATTGTATATTTTATCTTACAGGGACTCCACATTGTAAAAGACGATCTGACTGCGTGCCCAGAATGCGACTTTCCAGCGATTCTCTCCGAATTTGTGGAGTAAGTATTCTTATAACCGTTCTGAGACAAAAGTTCCTTTATAATCCAAAAAAGCATATGATTAACTGCAATAAACAAAACCTGAAAAATATATGATAATTATTCTTCAGGATATATGCAAGTATGATAGTGTTTTGAAAACATAATACAAATAATTTTACTCGATAAAAAAACATCACGAACTTATCTCTAAAAATTTCTTTTGACGAGTAAAAACCATACTAAAATGCATGCGATTATTCTGATTTTTTTGGCAAATAATTCTACAAGCAACATATTAGCGCCATAGTGTTTTATTTTTTTAGTCCAATCAATAGATTTTTTGTAAATCGCAAAAAACCACTCATCGTACTATTCGGCCGCAGTGACTGACGTAACAACCGCTTTGTAGTGCAAGCTGATTAGAACTTTACTCTAACAGTATTTCAAACGAAGTTTGAACCACCACAAATAGAGTTGCTAATTTAGCTCCTGTAGTCGCCTTAAGATTAATTAACTGACAAAGTCCTGGGAATTATTTTTTAAAATTAATATTTTAGAATGCTCACTCTTTCTCACGGAAAAGGGACCTGTGTTCCAATATTAGGAGCCTTATTAGGCTGACTGCCAATGTTGACTGCCTCGTTGGTCTAGGGGTCCCACACACGACTGCTGAGAATGAGGGTCCTGGGTTCGATTCCCGGGTCAGGCAAAGTGACATTGGGTTTTTTCATCAGGAATTTCTCACAAAGCTTTTATTTTAAGCTTTTATTTTTCACAAAGTCTGAATTTGTGCCCGGTTGATGGCAATAGGCTCGCCCCCTATTACATGGGACTTAAACATAACTGGCGAAATGTGGGTGTAAGGCGTGATGTTATTTTATGTTATGCTAATTGTTAGACTGCAGTGTAAATACTGCAAATGGCAAAATATCCTCATCTCCAGCAGTAACCAATTACATTTTGTTTTTTACAGGATTCTACAAGAAGAAGGAAAGTGTCCAATGTGCGGTGAGAATGTCGATTATCGTCGACTCGTCAAGATCGACGATGTTGCTGCCTACATGGACTTTAACACTTCAGAATAGAGTTCAAATTAGCCTGAACACGGAATATGCATAAATATTCTTTTTTTATTTCGATACGGAATGTAATGTAATGTAAAAGTACTATAAAAATACTGACACAAAGCGAAAACAAGACATAAATCGGCCAAACAACTCAAAAGTTATAATCATTTAAACTTTTGTTTCTATCTCTTTCTAGATAAACGGAATTTAGTATGGATTTTGTACGTCGATGCAGCTCATGACATCATTCGCTGTATCGGATCTCTCTGTCTAATCAGCAGTTTCAAATGCTTATCACTTAGTATTTTTATAGATATTAAAAAAATAATTTCACTTTGCTATTCCTGATGTCAATACGCTTTGTTTAGAGTGATAAAAAAAAATCATGCATATACCTTATTCAAGTTTGTGCACATATTCATAATGTGGCCTGAATTTCTTCAGGTACGAGGAATATTTATGGATATTTTTTTATAAGTACCACAACCTTATTCAAGAAGAAGAAGCTTGTCTATGGAAGGGCTATCGTGACAAGATAGTTGTCTGTAAACAAAATATACTATATAAGATAACTCCCTCACTAAGCGATCACGACATTGAATATCATGCGTATTGGCGCATCTTACACTTGACTGCAACCAACTGGTCGTACGATATGCTTTCCAAATCTCGGTCGGACATTCTGCGACCACGACCAATCGTGGTCGTAACCTTAGCCACAGAAGACGTTGCGGGAGGTCGCGAGATTCCTATATCACTCGTTAGATATGAAAAGTTTCTTGTCTGTCTATGTCTAGCAGAGACAAACTAGATTAAAATGTAAAAATTGGTGTTAAGACTTGATTGGAATGTATGAACCATCGTCATCAACACGTGTTTGACACACGAGGTTGCATTAAACAATCGAATCCTCAACACAGCACGTAAAATTGAACCTTAAATGTATACACATAAGGTACTAATTCATTCACTTTGTCTATTAAGTCACTTTGTCTATCAAGTTATACTAAACTAAGTCTTACTCTAAACTAAGTAAAGTTCAAAGTAGTTCGCTCCATCCATTACCGATAAGTTTTACGTAATCCCGCCGCTATCTTCAAGGTTAGTTAATATGATTAAACGCCTTGAGATAACACTTAGAGGTGTGTTTTATTATTGTTGTATGTGATAATATTGTGATTAAGTAATCGTCCGTCCAATTTGCGTTTATTATTGTTAGTTGTAATGTGTGTTTCATAAGCTAAGATGAATAAACTTTAATTAACATAACTTTTGTTTTGCATGTTCCCGTCGCTACTCTACAATAGGGAATATTGGTGCCGATTCTGTTGTGCACAAACTAAACGTAGTTTATTAGGCTATTGCTATCTTTTACTACAAGGCAGTGCGAGAAAAGGACGGCTATAGCTATGAACTAAGTTAGAGATGTCAAACTAGTTTATGCTTTGCGCTTCACCGTGTTATAGTCGACATGTTTTTACGTGCACCCTTCATTTGTATGGAAATATTAATTCCAACTAAATTTGACAGCTCTAAATTACGTCCGTCTCTTTCTCGTTTTATTAGAGAGAAAAAGATAGCAATAGCCTAAATTAAGTTTAGTTTGTGCACAACAGAATCGACACCAATATGCATGTATTTTTTTTCACTTAATTCAGTAAAGTACAGTATACTATCAACCTAATAAAATAAGTAAAAGCGACAACGACAGCTTGTCGCTCAAAAAAATAAATAAAATTCTAAAATTTTCTACGACAGTTCAAACGTCCGTGACTGTCGCGGCCATTTATGTCATAGCGGTTGACGTCATTTCCGTCTATCTGCCTTGTTTACATCTAAGTTTTATGATCATTATACTAAATGTATGTGCTTTGTTCATGCAAACATTGCTATAACGAAGTATTATATTATCTGTGCTATAACAATATTTTAGTAACATCTTGGTGAAACTTTAAGTAGTTTTCAAATAAAAGTGTTTCTTTTACACATAACTTTTGTTTTGCATGTTCCCGTCGCTACTCTACAAAAGGGAATATTGGTGCCGATTCTGTTGTGCACAAACTAAACGTAGTTTATTAGGCTATTGCTATCTTTTACTACAAGGCAGTGCGAGAAAAGGACGATGAAAAAGAAGATGAAGATGCGTTTTGAAAATAAGTTTTGTATTAGAAAGATAAACAACTGTACGACAATGTTTATATGAGCCAATACAAGGCATTTTTATGGAATAAAAAAAGTTTTGAATTTCATGCATATTCCCTATTGGAGTTTGGCAGTTGTGTTACAGTGATAGTCCTTTCTAAGGGTATCGTATAACCCAGTACTAACTGGGTTGTGGAGGTCAGATAGGCAGTCGCTCCATGTAAAATACTGGTACTCAGCTGGGTCTGGTTAGACTGAAAGTCGAGCCCAACATAGTTGGAAAAAGGCTGGGCAGATGATGAGTCCTTTCTAAGGGTGTATTCCTAACGAGTCGCCCAATCGAATCACACTGTGAGAACACAGTGTGATTCGTTTGGGCACTGTGAGAATACAGTGTGATTCGTTGGGATTATTTTTCCCATCGATTCGGAATAATGCCAAGCCAAGTATATCACGCTCGCTGGTGGTCGACCAATTTTCAACCTTATTACGTAAGGCATGAAGGTGAAGTTTATCTTGGACATCACAGACATCAGTGAAGGAAAACATCGTGAGGAAACCTGGACTTATAATTAACTAGCACATCGCCCGCGACTTTGTCCGCAGAAAATGTGATAGTTCGGCTAATTTGATATAAATATAATTTATATCCTATGTTACTCAATGATAATGCAGCTTTCTAACGGCAAAAGATTTTTTGAAATCGGTCCAGTAGTTTTTAAGTTTATTCGTTACTAACTGATGCCCGTGGCTTCGCCCGCCCGCAAATTATATACTAAAACCTTCCTCTTGAATCACTCTATTTATTAAAAAAACCGCATCGAAATCCGTAGCGAAGTTTTAAAGATCTAAGCATACATAGGGACAGACGCGGTGGCCGACTGTGTTTTATAATTATGTAGTGATTAGTGACATACAAAAATACAAATCTTTTGTAATATAAGTGTAGATATAAAGACTGAAATCGCTAACCCGTCTTCAGCAAGCGTGGTGATCAATACTCGTGACTTCTGTATGAGAAGAGGCCTTAGCCCAGCAGTGGGTGGGACAGTAATTGGCATTATTAGATAGTAACTCTTATTATTATGAGGATGAAAAATGGTTGGCCGTCAGTGTGTGCGGTATTACCTACATGCTAGGTTTTATCTCGCTACTATAGTAGAACAGGATTTTTATTTATTACCCTTAAATGTCGCACTGCTGGGCAAAGGCCTCCCCCATATTCTTCCAGGTACTCTTCTCCTGCGCCACCTCGAACCAGCCCTCGTGATATACGTCTAAATCATCTCGCCACGTCTTTCTAGGCCGGCCTCGGCGGCGCCGTCCATCCTCAGGCACCCATCGTGTTGACACCTTTGCCCAGCGGTTTGCCATGCGGCTCACGTGGCCCGCCCAATCCCATTTGAGCCTGGCAGCCTTTTTACCTACGAATAGGATATAGAAAAGGTTTTTTTTTCCAAATTATAATTAAAATCCGTGGCTGCTACTGAAAGAGGAGCCCGTGGCTAAATAATAACAGCCGCTCGGGTCGATCTTTAGGTTAAGCCATGCTTGCCTAGGTTGGTCTGTGGATGGGTGACCACCCATTACATACCGGGTTTCCTCCGTGCCTCGGAAAGCACGTTAAGCCGTTGGTCCCGGCTGTCATTTGTAGATCTTTGACAGTCGTTACAGGTAATCAGTGACCCAAAAAGTCTGACAACCAGTCTTACCAAGGGATATCGTATTACCCAGTATTATCTGGGTTGTGGAGGTCAGATAGGCAGTCGCTCCATATAAAATACAGGTATTCAGCTGCATCCGGTTAGACTGGAAGCTGACCCCAACATAGTTGGGAAAAGGCTAAGCAGATGATGATGGCTGCTACTGAAACATTCCTGTTGGAAAAACGTAATAACACTTGGATCTTATACTTAGAAGTCGCGTTTGCGAACACTCGACCAACGAGGCATGTCAAGAATTTTTCAGTACCTAGTAACTACGGACTCTGGCTGGATCTGTGCCCGGTTGATGGCAATAGGCACGCCCCCTAATACATGGGACTTAAAAACATAACTGGCAAATTGTAGGTGTTGTACTATTAGGTACACCTCTGCCTAACCCTTCGGGGATTACAGGCGTGATGTTATGTTGTTTTTATGAAAAATTAAATTAGTTTGAAATGTGTGTATTTTTGTTTGAGAACAATTTTGTCTTGCTACAGTGCATTTTTTTTTTTACGAAAATAGTGACTCGTTCATTGAATATCTTGAGGGCGAAACTCAGTTTTCGTCCCATAGTAAAACCCGAGAAAAACTGGTTTTATTATGAGACCGCAACACGGTTCCGCATGTCCTAGTTATTATTTGGCCTAATGTGTAAATAAATAAAACTTCAATAAATAAGTGATGAAACATTTAATTTTTCATTTGAAAGTATACCAAGTTGTAGTTACACGTCCGATACTGAGATTCAAATGAAACGCGAAACACAATTGTATTATACAAAACCACAGCACGTTGGGTTCTTTCGCTCATTTAACTAACCCTACAATTTTAATCGAGAACAATAATCGGGAGGGCTTTAAGAAACAATAAATCAAGCGACAAAACCTACAAAATGAGTTTTGAATTCTAGTCGCTAAACTTTAAAGCTCATTATCCATTTTGCATAACACTGCCGCTTTTTTCGTTATTTCTTCACGCTGTCCAATTACATATTCGTATGATATTTGAAGATATTTTTTAAGGTGGGTTAAAATTTTCAGATTTTACTTATAATATAACAATTTTGAAATAGATTGAGCATATTAATGTATGTACAAAGTATTTTCAGGTGGGTTATTAACAAATGCATTTGAACATTCACATAATGAGACTTATTTTACAAAAGTATATGGTATAGCCGAATTATAAAGGATTTTTTTAAATGTTCTGCGAAGAGCAGTCAAATTTCTATTTTTCAAAAGCAGTCAAATATCTATTTTTCAAGAGCAGTCAAATTTCTATTTTTCAAGAGCAGTCAAATATCTATTTTTCAAGAGCAGTTAAATGAGCGCAAGCTCCTTCGAGCCGCCCCCTATTACCGACCGATACTCTACAATCAAGTATTGCCCTAATAATTACCACTACCTATCTATGCCTTAAGTAGACAATACATTTATACAACTTAAAATAATGACAAGACGATTATAACGAAATAATACAAACGTTAATAAACAAATTAATTGATTGTGCTAATAATACATGTGGAGGCTAAAGTCGACTATATGCGACTTACTATTTTAAAATTCTGCTAAAATTCAGCTAATTTTAACATTGAACGCCTCCTGTTTCCTTAGCCCATTAAAGATAAAATCTAACATTTTTATTTTATCTGGTAAATAGTTTCTAGTTTTCTGGGTGTAGCGAAACAGGGGACTTAACTTTCGGTAAAAATTCTATTGCTACTAACAAACAATATAAAACTTAACGTCAATGAACATAAGATCCAAAATGGCTTCTCGTATTAGGCTGATCGTTATTTAGGTAGTGTTTGCAAGTCATGTTACTTATTGATTAACAGATACCATGACAAAATGGAATGTTATTCCTCAGTTCACTCTGTCGTACATTGGCAGGTATTATATAAATATCAGGTAAGATTTCGATACACCTCTTATTGGGGCTCTAATATTATAAATCCTTCTTCCCTTTTCATAAAAGGAAAAGGGTAAGTGATTTTAAACATAGGTGAGAGTTCATTCTTTCAGTTATTAATTTTTTTAAAGATAATTTCGAAGAGTCACAATTACATTTTCGCAAAAATGATATCTAAAGTACAGTAGAATAAGATACAAAATCGATTAATGAAATATAAAATTGGTGTTACACTCTCTTTGCGATATAAACTATATCTAAATGACGCACGGATGTATTTCGATTAGTATAAAATCTTTACAATATCATGGAACGGATGAAACGCTAGTGAGTTTGGTTCAAGCGCTAGTCTTCTATGAGAACACATTCAATTTAAATAATTGCCTTCGCGGCCATTGTTAACATAATAGTTCAATAATATGTCGTCAAAAGAGTGGACCATGCCGACGTACCCTTGGACGAATGAAAACAATAAAATGATAACGATCGATAGTAACACAGCACAATATTATATCAACGTTCATAAATACCAGTGTTTAATAAATAATCTGCTTTTTTAATATATAATATGTTGGCCGGATGCTTTTGTATTTACGCGTCTGGTCCACTCTTTTAACTCGAAAATAGCTCTCGTAAAATATTTACAGATATATACTATAAAAATATATTAAAATCATAGATACGATGGCACTTGGTTGCGTTGTAAAAGGGTTGAAATTATAAAATAGGAATTAGAATTAAATAAATTTGCTACAACGAACAGAACAAAACCGCTACGTCGGGATAACAGTATAAAGTAATACCAATAATAATGATTCTCGAAACGCAGGTTAATACTAGCTTAATAAGGGAATGTATAAAAATTAGTTTCAACTATATCAATGTTAACTCCTCAACAATAAATACTATAAATCTTTGGTTTCATTTAGTCGCTCGATTACAAAACGTTTCTCGTGCGTCGCCGACGAAGCGCGGACGACGTTACGGGTTAAGCCTACGACGAGGGTACGAAAAGTGAAGATTTATTATCTAGGGTTCAATAAGACGCGCAGACGCTCTCTACTGCAGGTGCGCAAGCCGCTTGGGCAGCGCGGCCACGACGCGCACGCGGTCGCTGAACTGCGGCGGCGGCGCCAGCACCGGCGCGGGGTCGGCCGGGCCCGGCTCCTCCGGCGGCGGCGGCAGGCGCGCCAGCAGCGCCGCGCCGCGCCGCCCCGGGGCCAGCGCCGGGTCCACGCCGAGCCGCTCGGCCGCGCTGCGCCCGCGCCCGGCCGCACTGCCGCGCAGCAGCGCCGCCGTGGCACGCTTGCGCGTCAGCGAGTTGTGGCGCTGCATGGGCGGCGGCGGCGGCGCCAGGCTCTCGCTGGACGAGTGCACGGGCTCCGTGCTGATGACGTCGTTGCACGACTTGACGGTGACGGACGCGCAGAAGGACACCTTGTCGCGGCGCGGGGGGGGCCGGCTCTGCGCCTCCTGGTCGGACGACACGCCGGACGACGAGTTGTCGCCGTCGTCACGCTCCACGCCCAGCTCGTCGCCGCAAGACTTGGATGATTTGAGACGAGTGCGGATCTTCTGGATCTCGTCCACAGAGAACGAATGCTGCATCGAACTTGAACCCGAACTGCTGCCGCTGAAATTGTACAGATTTTCGTTAGTTAAGTTAATCAGTGAACTGAATTTGTCATTTAACTGTCACCGTAGTACCAATATAAACCTCGAAAGTCAACACATTAAGGGCAGATTTCTAAATTAATCACGATCAGAACATCTCATCCATGTTTAAGAGCTTTCAGCGTCATCGTTATTTCGAATTCATCACACTGACAACTATTAAACGCAGTTACTACACTAATCATTGGTGAAATTCCACAAAAAATATTCAACTCAATCGTAGTAATTAAAACAAGAAAGATCACATAAAAGTCAACATCACCCACAAATAAACAAACGTGTAACATATAACTTCGAAAAATGACAATGAGAAAAGAGTTAATCACTATGTAGGTACCCTGTGAATAATGTATTCTACTGTCTATCTATTTAGTGCAATGTGTTTTTTATTTTTGAACTGTATTGTATGTACTAACCAAACCCACCCCCAGCCACCAGTTACTCAGAAACGAATGAACTTTTTTTAATGCTCTGATTTTGTACTCTTGGATTGATTTTTAGAGTTTTACTGTTTTAGAACTGCAAAACAACGGACAAAAATGTAATGATTTGCTGTGAAAAAGTAGGACATGTGAATCTGTGTCGAGACAAATGGATTTTTGTGAAGGTGACTGTTAACAAACACAAAAGCGCTTTCCCAGCGACACGTAATCCATTGACAATCAAAACTATACCTTATTTGTTAAGAATCAAAGCTCAAAATTAAACATTTATTCCGCATCATTCTCAAATATCGTTGCGTATATTGGTATCCTGAAAATGTTAAGGTATATTAGGACATGCATTCTTTTGTGCTCTTTGTTAACAATATTTTGATAAGACCGTACGCCACAAGGCTGGTACTGATTATCAAAAAGAATAATTTACAAATAAACATATTATTTAAAGTATTTAGAGTTGTAGTAGTCTTTGAACAACAGAAAATCCAAGAAACACCCATTTAACTCCTAATTTGGCACCACCAATATAAAGGGGGTAAAACACCTCTTAACGAAGCCGAAAGGCACTTGTTCTCCTCATCATTGCGATCATTTTTTTGTTCTACTCCATACCTGGGAACCTTCTAGTTACGGAGATATTGGTCAAAGGTCAAAGTTCCAACTTTTTGACAAGTTTTGTTTTTAAATACAAGTTTTGAATGTAAGAGTTTTACTTTAAACACCTCTACGACCCCGTACTATTCAATCCATCCATCAGCACAATGTTTTGAGTGCGTTACATTGAGTTCTAACTTCTACCACAAAACATGATTATTCACCCCAAAAAAAAAGTCGTTGCCCAGCAAAAATAATAAAAATTTTGAGTCAAGTTATTTAGTTTGATGTACAGAATGCTTGGTTGAAGGCTTCGTGATGAGGTCTTTTACACCCTGTATTTGCCCAAACATTCGACGTTAAACCCAAAGAAAACTAAACTTTACAAGCCTCATCGTTGGACTCACCTTGCGTTGCTGTTGGCGCTGGTCTCGGCAACAGCGGCGGGTTCGCTTTTGGGCTTGGCATCCACTTCATCGTCTGATTCTGACATACTGTAGTCCGGTTCAGGGATTGGCGGCGCAGGGGTTGAATTCTGGAAGATTAGGTTATGAAGTTAGTAGGCATCGAAGGAAAACTGTGCATTATAACTTTTTCGTTTACTTTCCATTTTATTGATATCTTGGATAAATGTGGAAAGATGTCGTTTATACGGATTACAGTAAAGCTTTTGATCGGATTGACCATGAGATCTTACTATCAAAGTTATATAGTATGGGAATACGAGGTGATTTTCTCAGATGGTTTTCTTCTTATCTGGAGAACAGGTCCCAAGCATTAGTATTAAGCAATTACATGTCTAGTTGGGTGACTGTCCCCAGTGGAGTCCCCCAGGGTTCATTACTAGGCCCATTACTTTTCATTATATATATAAACGACATCAACTCTTGCTTGATCTTATCCTAACTGTTGTGTTTTGCTGACGATATGAAAATCTGTGCCAAAATATCATCGCATGCGGACTTGATGATTTACGTCATCTGGAGGCTTATTGTCGTGAAAGTAAGCTTGAACTCAACCCTGCTAAATGTTCGGTTCTAACATATTCTCGAAAGCGCTCAATCATACCTTCATCGTATAGCTTGGGTGATCAATTACTACCTTTTTAGGTAGAAATTAATCACCCAAGCTATACTCCGAACTCCGAACTGCATCCGAGATCTGGGAGTTTATCACGGTTCTAAGCTTACGTTTGAACATCATGTTAATGCCATAGTCGCTAAAGCATCTGAAGCACTAGGTTTCATAATGTGGGTCTCCAAGTGATTCAGTCAAGCCAAAAGTTTAAAAATTCTCTACTGTTCTTTTGTTAGAAGTCACTTGGAATTGTGTGCGTTTCGACCGCGCGGCCACAGCGTTTTTTTTTTTTAAACTATGCCAAGATTTTGTAAAAGTTTGTAAAAGTTGATTCCCAAAACCATAAATTTGTCAAAGTTATGTTTAAAAAGTTACAAGGGTTTTAATTGTATTGTAATTAAGATTTTGTTTGTAAAGGCTTTTATTATTGTATTAAATGTGACATAATTTATATTATGTCACATTTAACATTTAAGCTTAAACTAAACTAAATTCACATCTTATGATGTGAATTTAGTTTAGTTTAAGCTTAAATGTTATCCTGTATTTTTTTTTGTAGCTGTATTGTGTTGTTCACACTTTATCTTTAAAATTTGTTTTTAGAATTGAGGACTTTTAATTGGCTGTCAGTCTCACATACTATTTTTTAGTCTGCTTATCTTATCTGTAAGTCTTCCATAGTTAATGAATAAATAAATAAAGGTAGGTTTTCAATTCCTATAAAATGACGTTGATGATAGATTTCTTTAAGCGCTAAAAGCCAAATTCTTAATTGTAATTTACTTCAACTATGTATGTATGCTCGCAATAGGCGTATGTGGAGGATCAGATTATGACCGTGGACAAAGGAAAATGTCTGTATAAAGATAAGTAGTAAGTGTCGTTCTGTAGTTTCTGTTAACCTCCCATGGGAAAAAGATGTGAGTATTATGTATTGACATGATTTGTGACCAAACATGACGAGGACGGAGGAGAAGGGTGAGGGACGTGTAGTCGCTAATGTATATTGAAGTAGTATTCTTCTGTTATTACCTGTCTCACGAAGCCCTTGTGTTGTGTGTTGAAGGGCTGTGCGTACTGGTTGCCGGGCTCGTCGGCCGACTGGGGCCGGTTGGGGCCCGCCCACGACCGCAACGATGTCGATTTGCGATTCTGGAAACAAAAGTTTGACATTAAGACGTGGTTCTGGAAGATTTTGGGGGTTCATTAGAAACTGACTTTTTCTTCTAAAATTATTTTGGTACTGATTGAGTTTTATTCTTGGAGTAGGTAAACTCATAAGTAGATTTGTTGCGAATTTGTCATGCCATGATTTCTTGCTTACTGCAAGAATTTGTGAAATTGAACTGAAAAGTAAAATAAAAAAAATGAAATAATAAATAAATAATAATTTATAATTTTACTTTTTTTTTTAAAGTAAAATAGTATATTACCGCAGCGGCCAGCAAGAGGCATTGATGGACGAACGTTGCATACATACGTAAGTCCATCAATGCCTAGTTGTGGCCAAGGCTTGTATAGTACTTTTCTCAAATAATGTGAGGAAATTAAAACTCTCGCATTGAAGAGTTCATTTGTTTTTTTTTTTCAATAAACCGCTTTCTATTTGGAAGCCAATTCGAAATTTAAATAAAACCTTTGATAAGTTACCTCCTTGGTGTCCATGTTTCAGAGTAAAATATCGTTCCAATTTTAAATAACACGACAGATATGAGTTTACTATGTAATTTATTTGGCCGCTAAACACAACAGATATGGAATTTCGTACAACTTTGCCGGCCGCTGGTCGCATGTATCTGACCAATACAGCAATTTCGGTTTATCTTGAAGAAGGTTGTCAAAATAATGCTCAAATTTCCAAGCATGTTTGAGAAAAAGTAAGATTTCTTTAAGGGTACTTACGTTGTGTGCGCCGTCATTGTTGGTGTTGCGGTAGACGACGCTGTCCAGGTCGCGTGGTGACGCGTACAGCTTGGCCTGGTCGGCCGGCCGGAACGTGGAGGCGGGGGCCGCGCCCGGCGCGGGGGGCGGGGGCGGCGGGTGCGCCGGGGGCGGGATGCGCCCGGGGGCTACGGGTGGGAACGCATCATTTAATATGAGACACGATGCATGACAGCTGGTGGCTGTTAACTTCAACTATCTTCTAAACGTCATCCTTAGATCAAGTTTCCACTAAAGTGCGAATCTTGCCGGTTCTCCTCCATGGAAACGACCAACCCGAACCGCGCACCTTTTTCGGCGTTTTTAAGTGCCCATCTAGGCCCATGTGAAATGAAATATTTTGATTTTGAATCAACCAACCAATCACGTTAATTAAAATTCCACATCACATTCTTCGTCTCTGCTATGATTGGTCAGTTACTGCACACCTTCGCACCACTCCGTTAGTCCCTGAACCTATAGGTACAGGACGGTTAGTGGCTTATTTTGGATTCGTTGTAGTTTACATTCCCAAGTATACGAGACTCTCGAGTAGAGATGGTGTGATAAAAAGTTTTTTACCATCGCCACTCGAAAAAGGCATTTTATTTATCGATAACAGTGAATAAAACTGTCTTTTACTCACTGTCGATAAAAGTGAATAATAAATCGCTCTTTTACTCACTGAGTGAATAAAAACATTTTGAATTTGGAACAATAAAACGTGCCGACAAGAATAGAACACTAAAAACAAAAATATCTCTGATCTTGTATCCCTCGCTCCGCTCAGGATTCTACACTAGAACCCTTCGCTGCTCTCGGGATCCAACTTAGTCCCTGTAATTAAATTCCCTTTTTTTCGCTTGTTGTTTATTCATACCGTGCACATCTTCGCTGGACCGGGTCCTCGGTGGATGAGTGGTGTGTTCGGCTGCTAAGTCAGGCGTCGAGTGGAAGTCACGACGTAACGTGCTGCTACTCGACTTACTCCATAGCTGTAGACAAAACAAGGTTTAATTATTAGTAAGAAATATAAGATTTTTCATCATAAATTCAATAAAAAGTAGTAAGAAAAAGGCTAATGTAATTTAGGTAAAATGATAACAAGCTTGATCAACAGAGTGAGGTTTAATAACGGGACTATATGGGAAAAACCAGATATTATGAGCAACGCCTTTGAATGTTGTTGTGGGTGATCACCTTCATGTTTACTGTTGAATACTGCTCTTACAAGAATAGGGTTACATAATTGTTTTTTTAAACTCTTCTTAATTTTATTGTGTACACAACAAACATCATCTCTTCTTAAGTGCTTTTTACCTTGCCACGTGACCTTTTCATCTCGGCTACAGACGCGTACACCCTGTTCGGCGCACGCGCAGGCGAGTAGGGAGGAGAGTTAGAACCGCCCTGGAATGCCGAGCGAGTCATCATCGCGTTGTTGCCGTGGCTGAAATGTAAAAGGTTTTTCACACCACCTGCTCGAAAATGTCAAATTATATGTCAATCAACCTTAACCTAAAGTGAGTCATTAGTGGCCGGGGGCACAGCCGGTCAATAATGTTGTACTGGATTTCATTATGACCCGCTGGTCAATAATGTGATTTGAATTTGGAATCTCACATGCTCAGCTAAATTGGCATTATAGTACTAACAAACACCCTTTGGTGCCGGAAAGAGGAAAGCTATTCTCGATACCCCTTACTACGCGTGGATGATATTCTCGATTTCCTACAAAATCATAACGACTGCTTCTTCATATCGTTGCCATGTTTTCGAAGACATATAATATTGTAAGAATAATTAGATAACTACGAACCATTTTTCAAAAGAAATGGAATAACATTAAAACTGGCATTAATAATAACAAATACCGTACTAGGCCGTAATACCGTAATAGTAATTGGCTGTAACATTAGTTAATTATTCTTACTGTTTGTTTATTTAATAAATACTTTGTTTTTCGTACTGTGGCTATTATTTTCTCACAGTAGGTGTAAAAAGTAGAGTATCCTCCTCTGGGCTAAAGGTGTCTTTGCCTTGGGCTAGCTTGAATCCCTCGCTGCATTCAGGATTCTTGTATTAACTCCCTCGCTTCGCTCGTCAGTTAAATCCCGAATCCTTCATTGCGCTCGAGATTCAATGACGCCCGTGACATAAGACACAACTTTAGCCCCTCGGTGCATAATCTACTATTATTGAGAAGTTTTCCTTGCTCATCTTAATTGTTTCGTGTAAGTCATCATTATCATCATCACTGCTGGACATAGGCCTCCCCCAAGTGTCGCCACATTGTCTGGTCCCGTGCGACTAGCATTCAGCGGATTCCCGCAACCTTCACCAGGTCACCGCTCCTCCTAGTGGGAGGCCTTCCAACGCAACGTCTTCCGGTTCGCGGTCGCGTTCACTCCAGAACTTTTCGGCCCCATCGGCCATCCGTTCTGCGAGCTATGTGCCCTGCCCACTGCCACTTAAGATTGGCAATTCTTCGGGTTTCGTGTAAGTGTTAAAAGAAAATTATAATAGTTATTTATGCAACTGTTGTATAATGAGGGGTATTAAAACACGAATGTGGGTTTATCACACGAGGCGAAGCCGAGTGTGATAATAGTATCACATGAGTGTTTTAATACCTAATTATGTACAGTTGCATACAAGACTTTATCTACATCCATGAAATGAATCCTCCATAAAAGGTTCTGAAACCTTTTGTAGTGTTGTAAGAAGTCTATGTAAATTCATGGAAAGTTTAATTGCTGAGTATTTATTACAAAGAAACCATGTATAGGTAATAATATAATTATTTACATGTTGGATTGTACTATTATTAAAATGCACAAAGCTTGTATCATTCATTTTTGTAAACAACAAAGTACATAATGCAAAACTAATATCCAAATATCGAACAAAAATGGCGGGATACGACGTGAATTCGAATTAACTTAAGTTTTTTTTTTAATTACGGCGCTGTGGTAGTGAATCGCACGTGCTAGACAATGTTCTTTTTTTAAAACGAGTTGCATAATGAAATTCAGTACAACATTATAACACCCGTTTGGGTGTTATAATGGTTAATATGACACTGGCTGTTTTAATGTTGGCCATAAGCTAACTGTTTCAGATACTTTTATAGAGGATTTATAGCATGGGTGTAGATAAAATGTATTTATTTAATTTATTCAGCCGATTTTTAATACTATCAATGCTGTCTCTGATATTTCACAATACATCATCATTTGCATAGCCTTTTCCCAAATATGTTGGGGTCGGATTCCAGTCTTACCGGATGCAGCTGAATACCAGTATTTTACATGGACCGCCTGCCTATCTGACCTCCACAACCGAGTTAGTAGTACCGGGTAATACGATACCCGTTGGTAAGACTGGTTGTTAGACTTTTTGGGCCTCTGACTACCTAACGACTGTCAAAGATCTACAAATGACAGCCGGGACCAACACGGCTTAACGTGCTTTCCGAGGCACGGAGGAAACTCGGTATGTAATGGGGTGATCACCCATCCACAGACCAACTTAGGTTACCTGAACCAGAATCTAATATTTCATAATACGCGAAAGAGTATTTAGAACGTTTGGACTTGTATACTGGTTTTTTCTCTCATTAGTCGCCATCCGATGACCTGGTGAGGGTTGCGGGAATCTTCTGCGCGGCGCTACCGGCGTGCCCGACACTGGGGTGCCGTCTGGGGGACATTACATAGTGTACGTACATGGTGTCAGCATCAGCCTGCCTCTGGAACAGCTCCTCCAGCTCGGCGGCGGTGATGCGGCTGGAGGCGGGGCGCGCGCGGATGGAGGCCGTGCGCGGCGCTACCGGCGTGCCCGACACTGGGGTGCCGTCTGGGGGAGATTACATAGTGTACGTACACGGTGTCAGCATCAGCCTGCCTCTGGAACAGCTCCTCCAGCTCGGCGGCGGTGATGCGGCTGGAGGCGGGGCGCGCGCGGATGGAGGCCGTGCGCGGCGCTACCGGCGTGCCCGACACTGGGGTGCCGTCTGGGGGAGATTACATAGTGTACGTACACGGTGTCAGCATCAGCCTGCCTCTGGAACAGCTCCTCCAGCTCGGCGGCGGTGATGCGGCTGGAGGCGGGGCGCGCGCGGATGGAGGCCGTGCGCGGCGCTACCGGCGTGCCCGACACTGGGGTGCCGTCTGGGGGAGATTACATAGTGTACGTACACGGTGTCAGCATCAGCCTGCCTCTGGAACAGCTCCTCCAGCTCGGCGGCGGTGATGCGGCTGGAGGCGGGGCGCGCGCGGATGGAGGCCGTGCGCGGCGCTACCGGCGTGCCTGACACTGGGGTGCCGTCTGGGGGACATTACATAGTTACAAGTGGACTGTTTGTTGTGATACCCATGCTCGTTGATACTCCACCGAATTACCTAAGGCAACTTTGAGGTCGTGAGGTCTCTATCTATGGAAGTTGCACACTCGCAGCGTAATGTCACGCTGTGAGTGTCGTGTCCGATTGCGGGTGATGCGGAGTGTTTACGTTCATAAAGTGGTTTGCACTTAATATATTATTTTGACTCTACGAATGTTTACGTTCATAAAATTTGATTTGTAAAATATCTGTAATTTTTGAAGATAGGAAAATAGCATGATTTTTTCTCGAGTTTCCTATTTTTTAAACTTGCTGATGACAAAAAACATTTGTGTGACTTATTGGGGAGCTAGTTTTCTTTCACATGCCAAATTCTAAGACAATACTTACTGTTACTGCCACCCGGCAACTGCACTGACTCAGCTGATGATGACTTGCCTGCTACACTCAACGGTTCACAACTCTCTTCTTTCTCACCACCGTTCTCTGAAATGTCACATTCCACCAGTAAGGATTATTGCGTAACGTGCCCTGGATGGTTTTTTACCCGACTACGGCGAAGCCAAACGGAAGGGTTATGATTTTAGTAATCTATCTAAGTATACTTACAATTTCACTTACGGGATATCTTCCGTGATAATTGTTTATTTTTGAGCTCCCGATATTTCGACGCGGTTGCAAGCGCCATGATCGCGGGTTGACTGGAGAATGCGGGTGGATGGAAAAAATTGTTAGGAGCAGACAAATCTGTCTACCCTCTTCGAAATATCGGGAACACAACAATCACGGAAGATATCCCGTAAGTGACATTTTAAGTATAGTTATGATGTTATGAACCGTGAAAGCTTAAAACAGTCTATGTATGTATGTTTGTATTTACATATGTTCCACCGTAGCGCCTAAACTATTCATCCGATTTTGATGAATAAGGTGTCAATCGAATCGTTTTTATGGCTTAGGTAACATAGGCTGCATTTTAACCGACTTTAAAATAGAGGAGTTGATTTTACCTTGTAAACCCCCCAATTTAATTAGAACGTGATTTTTCAGTAGTCGGGTTTTTTAGTGGTAGTATACCACACAAATTCTTGTTACTTAATTACTACTATACGAAAAAATTAAAGACACATCGCAAATAGAAAATTAATTAATGGTTATTCTTTTTTGAGCAATGATATTCTAATAAACAGATATGTTAAACCCCTACAAAACCACCGAAAAAGGTGTTCCGCGCAGCAGCGGCACCACACTTTTCATTCGTTCTATATTTCACTACAAATCAAAATGATACAAAAGGGGATAGCTCGATAAAACCAATAAGTAAAAAGAGACAGATAGTGTTGTTCTATGTCTGGAGTGCACGCGTCCTTGTCGTACTCACGACAAAAATGTATTTCCCATCTCTTTCTTTTTTATCCTCCAAATATCAGAATATTAGGAAAATAAATGAAAAATATTAATTAATCGAAGTATATTGCGTAGTTGGGTGAATTTCAACAGGTCCTATAAATTCTTCATTTCCGTGTTTTTTTTCATCTTAAGTTTTTTTTTTTTTAAAACGCTTTTATTAAAGTTTTTGATAATGTATATATTCTTGCTTTAATGTCTAGCAGATAACTTAAAAAACTAACGATATTATCAGGATTAAAAATTTCGTGCCACGGCGATGAAACAAGCGTCCACGGCAATGAAAGAACTGTGCCATGGCAATGAAAGAATCAATCCACGGAAATAAAAAAAATATTTTATTTAATGAGATAGACAGATAGAATAAAAATGACTGTTTATAAGAGGTCTTGATTCCAACACTTGTATAGGAGTAAAATTTGGGTAAGGAAATATTACAAAAAAAGAATGAGAGTACAATAAGTAAACAAAGACTGTTGAATTACACTCGCAACACTACTTAGAGACTTTAATACTACAGTCTTTCTTTTCTTATACATACTCCCATTCTTCCTTTTGTAATATCTATCCAAATTTTACTCCCATACACAATCTGTCTGGGTTTGCCTTTCCCTCTCGGAGACAGGCATGATCAGATATATTTTTGCACTTGACAAAACAAAATAGCTTCTTCAGAAAACGTATATTGTGATCTGTAGCACGATGCATTTTCAAAATAACAAGTACTAAATTTTTCTCCTAATCATACCATGGCGATGAAAACACAAGTCACGGAAATGAAATACCTGGTCACGGCAATGAAACTAAATTGTTTACAAGGCATGGCAATGAAATTTTTTTCATTGCCGTGTCTTTTTTTTCATTGCCATAGCAAATTTCGGCCACGAAAACCACGGCAATGAAAGCACGGTGATGAAAATCAAGGCAAAAAATATAAATAACAAAAAATCTATTAACTATTCGAAGAAATAAACACTTCACAAATTAACATATGAGAAATGGTGTTCTATCGAATGCTTACTCATGAAGACAAACTTATTCAAATATATAGTTATACCTATCCACGGCGATGAAAGAAAAAATGTCCAGTAACATAAAAATTGAATACTTATATTTATGGCGCGAATACGCAGGCACGTGTGTACGTCCTTCGACGTTGAGCACTTAGGTAGCACTAATATGCAACGTTTAGCATACCGGGAGGGGGGACGTAAGTCGTAGGTAAAACAATATCCTTGAACATGATTAGGACACGGCGATGAACGGTAGTTCTGGGACAAATGATTTTTTATTAACCATTCGTTGTATTGTTTAAATCTATACTAATATTATAAAGAGGAAACCTTTGTATTTTTGTATGTTTGTATTGAATAGGCTCAAAAACTACTGGACCAATTTCAAAATTTCTTTTACCATTACTTAGAGGGATTCTTCCGAATCCGTATAGGCTATATTTTATCACCGTACTCCCACGGGAACGGGAACTACGCGGGTGAAACCGCGTGACGTCCGCTAGTATTTGAATAAATGTATTCCGTAACAATACTTTAACTATTCATGTATCAAATAAAACTAGGTTTTAATATAAATAACCAATAGATTTTTATCAATGAGGAATAATACACAACAAGGTGAAGTGTGGACAAACACGGCAATGAAAGATTTCGAGGTTTAATTATTTTTTTTGGAGTATCCATTAATCCAATTAAATAAAATATTTAGTGCTACACATAGATTACTATTTCACCTAACCGGAAAAAAATTTAAAATTTCATTGATGCCACGCAATTTTCAGTCCCGGGAAATTCACTCAGTTACATGTGGTATGAGATCCCTTGTGTTTTATTTACTTTGATATCATAATTGGTACTCTTTCTGAACACGCACGATGGCATTTTTACAATTTTTATCTAAATTCGTAGCAGCGTATCGCTCGTCACCATGCGTGTTGCAGACTAAAGGCAATACGACCCAATTGGGCCGTTTTCGAGTCTTCACGATTGCGCGCTCACAACATATCTGTTTACTAGAATATCATTGTTTTTGAATGTGTACATACCAAGTCCAGCGACCATAGATTTTGCTCTCGCTCGTCCCACACTCAGCGTCGTGCGCGGATCGCGTCGTGGAGGCGCGGGCGCAGGCGCTCGACCTAAAGATTTAATATTCTTTTAAATAATACCCAAGTGTTTATTGTGATATTCGATTATTAATATAACATTTTAAACGTATATTTTTCCTTGTTCCAAGAAAGAAATGTTAACATTATCGGATGTTAACATTTTTTTTATTGTTATGACATTGCCAATATGTTTAATGAAATAGACATGTTTGACATTAGGTATGTACCTCCAGCTCCCTTCCTGGGTAGGGTAGCAGCGTAAGGGCGACCAGAACTTGACAGTTGGTTCTGAGACTTGCTTGTGGGTACCGTACACGTGTTGTTCTCGTTGTTACCTACACAAAATATATAAAGTTATATTTGTATTTCATTTTAATCATCATCACCAGCCTATTAATGTTCCCACTGCTGGGACACAGGCCTCCTCTCTATGAGAGGGAATGAGCTATAATCCACCACGCGGGCCCAGTGCGGGTTGGTAGATGTTACATGTCTTCGAATTTTTGGTTCTAGGACATGCCGGTTTCCTCACGATGTTTTCCTTCACCATTTTAATCGCAATTTGTCTTACTGGAGAGTAGACTGTGTTGGAAAAAAATAATATCAGGAAATCCCAAGTTCGACGGGACGTAGCCGCAGGATTGAGAGCACCACGTTTTAACAATAGGAACCCCTGTTTTATATTATTATTATTTTATATAATGTACGTCCGTCTCTTCGTCTTTCTCCTTTTATAAGAGAAAAAAAGATAGCAATAGCCTAAATTAAGTTTAGTTTATGCACAAAAGAATCGACACCAATATTTACGAGGGCAGGAAACATAGTTTGCAACACAGCCCCACACCCACAGCTTACTGGTCAGATTAATTAAGTTATAGTAATAAATAAGTTACCATTATGATTGTTCAACGAGACAACAGTCATGGAGACGAGTGCCCCGGAGTTGCGGATCAGCTCCACCACGTGCTCGTGCGACGCGCACGACACGTCCTCGCCGTTTATCTGTGGGGGAGACAGAGATAGCAGATAGAAGTCTGTCATGAACAGCAATAAAAGAACTACCAGAGATCGAAGGTTGGCCGAAATGGTCCTTGGTGGTCAATCCAAAGGAGTGGTGTTTAAAGTTTGATTTATAAAACAGATAAATAACACTCAAATGGAATACTCGGACCTGAGATAGTGAGATATACATAAACTACAGTACACCCAAAAAAAAAATATATATATATATATACCGCATGGGGAGTCGTAAGACGGAACGGAAAAACCTGAATGAAAATGAAATAAGTACCTATTCCTAAGCTAAATATGTCCAAAAGGGTAACAGAAAAATGTTCCTAAATTTAGAGAATAGCAAATAAATATACAAGAAACAAAAACGAAGATAAATATAAAGTGTGGTTTATTAAAGTGCTGAAAAAGTTTTAATTAGTGACACTACAAAATGTAAAATGTTATTTTCACAAACCAATAAAAGAATAGCAATGATATTCTAACAAACAGATATGTTATACACCTACAAAACCACCGAAAAAAGTGTGCCGCAGGGGAGAGCCAGCTCACATACACGCAGTGACGCAGAATAAAGGAAAAACAGGCCAATTGACACGTTTTCGAGTCTTCACGATTGCGCGCTCATAACATATCTGTTTAATTAAATATCATTGAAGAATAGAAAATGAATATACAAGAAACAAAAACGAAGATAAATAAAGTGTGGTTTATTAAAGTGCTGAAAAAGTTCTATTAAGTGCCAACACAAAATGTAAAATGTTATTTTCACAAACCAACAATCTCAAAGAAATCACGTTACTTTTCTATAGCTGAGAAGCACAGCCATTTCGCCCACACATTCGGTGGCTCAGATTAAACTGAGACGATTTTCGGCGGAAAGTATTGTTTGCCTATTCACGTTATGTTTGTGTGTTTTGCAAAACAATGTAACAAGAAACTGAATATTTTCTGAATAGTTTGCCTAATTGAGTTGTTTGACAAACAGTAGTAAATATTTGGCGTTATAATGTGTTTATTTGGCATACAAGCGCAATTTGTAACTAGAAAACAGTTACTTAACTACATAGTTTATTAAGAAATTCCTGCGCTAGAAAAACTGGCTGGAAATCGAACATAGACGAGCATAATAGCTATTCAGAAACGCTTAAATTCGATTCGACAAGTCGTATGTCTATTTTTTGGCATTACGATAGCAGAGAAACATGTACCTATAGTATAGGATCAGAACAGCATAAATTAATAGATAAACAGGTTAAAAAAGCTACTAAAATAGATCTGAGAAATTTAAATACCCACTTAGTCAAAGTAGCACTAGAAAAACACTACAATAAATTACGATAGCGAGCGAGATTTATTTTTATTTATTTAAAATATTTTGAGATAGACGCGGCCTGAGGCGTCGTTGCTGGTCTCCCTCCAAGCAGAACTCTACCTTAACCATTGAGCACATACCCCAATAGAGCAGAACTCACAGCTACTCACATCTGCGTTCACTATTCTCTGATTGGCAGACCCAAGGTCAAATAACACTTTCCCTCTCTAAATTTATAAGTGAGTGACAAATCACTTATTAGTTGCGGAGGCGGATGGCCCGACATTACCGCTCTATTGGGGTTTGTGCTCGATGACCTTAACCTATGAGTACTGTGTAGTTGACGTACCGCCACAAGAAAGTCTCCCTTCCTCAGCTGTGCGCGGTCGGCCACGCCCCCTGCGTCCACGTCGTCCAGGTACTGCAGCGCGGGGCAGCGCTCGGACGGGCGCAGCTCCATGAGCGGCGACGACGCCTTGGCGCCGCGCAGCACGAACCCGAACCCGCGCCGCGCCCGGTGCAGCACCACCGTGCGGGTCTCCATGTTGCCGTAGCTGGGGGGAAACGTGACATTAGTTTAAAGTATCAAAATCAATAGTAGATTATACAACAAGTGAAAAAATAAGGAATTTAATTCGAAGGACTAAGTTGGTTCCCGAGCGTAGCAAAGCATTCTAGAGTAGAATCCTGAGCGGAGTGAGGGATACAAGAAACGAGATGAACTTTTTTTCACGAATTGTGTACTCTACTTTTTACCATTGACTGCGAGAAAATCAATGGAAGTATAATATTTATTTTTCTCGTAGGGATCTTCAAGGTTAACCTACGATTACCAAGGTGGGTCTGTGGATGGGTGACCACTAATTCATTACATACCGAGTTTCCTCCGAAAGTATGTAAAGCCAATCAAACAAAGCAAAAAATCAAAAATTGTAAAAAAAAAACAAATCAGTCAATCTCTCAAAGCAATTTTCGATATTCAGTGTTATATTCATGTCGACAATTTTTATTGTTCCAAGTTTCGAGTGGCGATGGTAAAATGGATGGATGGATGGTATTTTGGTACAAGTGGAGAAAGGCGAATGGCAGGCTTGTATGGGAATATCGTACCGCTAATAAAATGTCGTGTTTTGAGATATTTTTTGTTTTAATTGGTAGTTAATATGATAGAAAAGCCCTTTTTAAATTCTTAGATTTTTAGAACTTGGGACGTAAAAGTTATAACCAGTCTTATTTTTTAAGGTAATGCACCAGTGTACCGATGTACTTTGGTACGTAGAGCTGCCTAAACACTGTTTTGGTGATAAAGTAAATGTTCTAGTATAGTTTTCGCTAGTTTTGTAGCAGGAGCTCGACTCAACGTAAATATTGTATTGTAACACCAATAGTAACAAAAAAAATATTGGTGACGAAAATCATTCCTATCATTAAAGCGTTATCTATTAAGATTATATGCAACAATTATGCTTTCTTATGTGTAATAGTAAGTGTGTAAAATAAAATAAATATTTAATGTTATTTCTATGTTATTTAACATTTAGATTTTTGTGTTATTTTACTTATGGCAACATCGAAAAACGCAGCTGCGTTTAGTTTACGATTTCATTACGTTTAATTATTACAATCTTTTTATTGATATTATTAATCAATCCGAAGTTCTAAAAATAGAACACTTACATGAAAATAAAAGGCTTATTTGCCTTATTAAGTGGTACAAATTCTATAACAAAACAACAAACAGTTTGCGGTACGAAACCTGCCGTTCGCCTTTGTTATTTCATTCGAGGCGGAACTATAACGAACCCGAGCCGTAAGCGAGGGTGTTTTTGAGCCGAGAATTGCTAACATCACGTGTATCAAACGACGTTTTTCAATACACTTTTGAAGAAATAAAATAAAATAAGGAATAATATTTTTGTCACGAACTATGAAACTATAATTTTAATTTTCTTTTTTTTTCGCGGTTTGAAGCCGTTAAACAGCCTAATATAAAAAATAGATTTATTTTATATTTTTGAATTCAGAACACAAATAAATGTTAATTTGTGTATAAAAGTAACTATTAGTTTTAAATAATCATGTTTATCTATGATATTCTATTTATAAACACAATTTGAATATTCAAAAAATATTTATGCCGTAAAGACAAGCAATGCTTTGCAAAAATTAAAAAAAAAAAACATTCACCTCAGACTATAGGCATTGAACCAATTTGGACTAAGTATAGGTATAGTTATCTGTGGCAATTTTCATTCCCGCACACGTGCGGGAAAGTGGAAAAAATCGCACACGTGTGAAATACATTGCATGTTGTACCTAATCGTAGTGCGTTAAGGACCAGTTTTCGAGGAAGTGTATTGAAAAAGTAATTTATTTAAATTCGACTGAGAACCAGCACTTTTTGAACGTAGATAAAGGTCCCTCAAAACACCAACTCTTAAACACTTCCTAGTGTTTTAGCTAGGAAGAGTAGCGAATCAAACTCTTCTAAGCAAATCAGTGTATATCAGTCTACTGATGGTCACTCTATTTTTTGTTTCCAGCAACTCTCATTCAGTTGTTGCTAGCCAACCTGAGAAGATCGTCGGTACACCTAGCTTGAGGATGGCACACCTCACATAATAGCAGTATCAGAGGATAGTAGGGATTAGCTTGGCGAAATGTGGCTGCCATGGCTGCAAGAACCCTCAGGGCTCCCGGTTCCCCTTTGGGTTTCATGCGCCTGCTATAGGGAACGTGCACAACGACGGTGGTGCCAACTGGCGTCACCAATCCGAATCTTGTACCAAATTAATACTTGACATTGACATGTAAAACAAGTAAACAGAATTAATTTTATTATTGAAAATGATTATTCTAGCTAATCATAATCCATTGTTGCATTTCTGGATGTACCAATACATCCACAAAAATGAAAATTAATCAAATAGCGTAAAATAATAAAATTCTATTACTTTCCAAAGAATAGTACTCTCATACCATGTTTATGTGAAAAACGCAAAAAATGGATAAATGCAGTAACAAAAATATTTGAACACAATTTGTTTTTGTTACACTCTGCATTGAAAAAGTTCAATAGCCTTCAAAATCAACCGTGCAAGCAAACATTAAATGGTACTGGCGTACCATTTAAACTTCAGCAAACACACATATGTTGCACTGAAGTTCACACCGAATATTCCTCAACAGTTAAACAAAGAGTCCACATGTACTCAGATTATAAACATGGATAAACAATAAAGTTTTTAGTTGGCTGCACTCCTTGTGGTTTCCTAAGTTTTGTATCTAAATGCTACGGAGGGCGTTCTAGTGATTGCTTAGTTATAACAAATGATTATGGATTAGACTGCACTGAAGTTCACACCGAATATTCCTCAACAGTTGAACAAAGAGTCCACATGTGCTCAGATTATAAACATTGGTATACAATAAAGTTTTTAGTTGGCCGCACTCCTTGTGGTTTCATAAGTTTTGTATCTAAATGCTACGGAGGGCGTTCCAGACTGCACTGAAGTTCACTGCGAATATTCCTCAACAGTCTCCACATGAACTCAGATTATAAACATAGTTATACAATAAAGTTTTTAATTGGCTGCACTCCTTGTAGTTTCCTAAGTTTTGTATCTAAATGCTACGGAGGGCGTTATAGTGATTGCTTATAACAAATGATTGTGGATTGATTTTTCTGCCTGGAGATACTGTTCTCGCTGATAAAGGATTCCCTTCCATTAAAACATGTGTTGAAAATAAGAAAGTTGTCTATGCCACCGTTTCTTCATGCACCACAATTTTCATCAGAGAAAATAAACGAAACATACAAAATTCATATTGGTCAACATTCATGTTACGCTGACAAACATTATTGATAGACCGGAACCCATGTTTTATACCTTTTATCATAATCAAAAATAATACTTTTGAAGAGATTTGCGTGACAGGTGACAGCATAAGTTTCCTTTACTGTCCGCATAGTGTCTCTTTTGTCGTTTAGTGCTGCCACCTATAGTTCCTGCACGTTCCCTATCGGGGCGCAAGCGCTGTACTAAAATAGACCGGTTATCAATTGAAAAAAGAAAGAAAGAAAAAATATTTATTCGTCGCAGGGACATGACGTGCATACAATATTACGAAAAACAAACAATAAAAATACAACGCATTTAGACAAACACCAACAGAATACAACAGAACCACATTATAATAAAATTGTAAAGGAGAACGGAACAAAAACAAAAAAAAGTAGAACTGAATTAAAGTTGCACGTCGTGAGTGCGACAAATTGGTAACCACTCAGCATGAATTGAGCATGAATGGGATCTTAATTGGTGAGAACAATACGCAAATATAATGTAATGTAATTTAATATTGACCTAGTCAACTGTGCCCATAAGTAACTAAATATTTTCAATTTCATCGTGAGCATTTTAACTCGACACACTAAATCCGTCTAATGGAGATGATAAAATCACTTTAAAAAGCAATAATACACTTTAGTTCCTAATTATAAATCCCTATGACCCTTAGATTCCGTGCCACCCAGCAATTAATAACTTAACTCTGCTGGGTGACACTAATCAACCCTCCTAATACTGAACGATACAACACTTTTTCACAATGAAACTTATTTGGAATAACCGAAAAACTATATTTTGAAAGCAATCAAATACTGGAGCAGAATCGAACTGATAATTTTCATGACAGGCATGTCCTATTTTGCCAATCTCACTACTCAAAATCGACCTTTGCCGACTGATCCAACATTGTTATTGTTTGTAATGTTTAAAGCATTGTCTATTGTTGACCTGTTTAGTTTGTATCTGATGACACCATCTGCATCTGTTTTAATTGCTCTTAGATGTAACTATGCAAGGTTTGTCAACAATAGATAGGCTGGGGTTATTTTGTTAGTTCATGATCCAGTGAACCGTTGTGTCATATGAGTTTTCCGGTCGCGCTGTCTAATTTCGATCGTTAGATGTTTAGACTAGAGGCTGACAGTTAGGCCCGGCCGACTAAAGCTGAGGTGTGACGAGAGGAACAGAGGTGTGTTGTAAAATCTCCAGTTGAGCAGAGAGCAGAGGAGATGTCTCATATTTGTTTAGGCCAAGCAGGCAATATCGCACAGCGGAGACGGAAAGAGACGTGAGCGGCGTGCGGTGAGCGGCTTGAACAAACATTTCTGCTTCAGTCTAGCAAGTACCTATCTCCGACCAGCTTTGTTATCTCGCGTTATCTCCTCTCTGATTCGCACATCTCCGCTTTGGTGGAGTCCGGGCCTATGGTTGCCCATGATAAAGTTTCGTTACCTACCTTAATTGTTATTGTTGTAACATCACTATTTAGTTAGTAATTAGTGTGTACACCACTAGATTATAATCTATGGTTCCGGTTTATACCTGTCACTCCAGCACTGCTATGTCTGATCCCGTTTAGGATACTCGTACTAAACTGTCTCTGTATATAATGTGTTCCTCGTTTTAATAAACCAAGTCTACTCAACAGTATCTTTCATTCCAACAAATATAACAGTTATAACTTTTCACATTCTTTATTACAGTAGAGCTGAAGGTCTTTTTTTGAGTGAGCTTACGAAACATTTGGGGAATATTTCTTTGGGAAAAGGCAAAAAATCTCAGATGCTTAGATCTAGAAAAGATAACAAACCATCCATAATCTGATTTAGGTTTAACGAGTGTACTTACGACTTTTTTATCCTAGGCGCAGTGGCACTGTAAGTCTTGCTGAGCGCCATCTCCCGTCTGCCCGTCACCCTGGAGTGGTGGATGGGTCCCGACGCTAAGACCTGTCAAGTAACGGTAAGATTGGTATTTATTTTTGCTATGATTGCAGATAAACTGTTGAAATCCAGGAGTAGCAATAACAGAAGGGTTAAGGTTGGGTTTAAGTGCACTTCTTCTTATCGAAAAAAAATCTTTCTGGTAATTTCAGTATCATTATTGGTTTCATCCAAAACACCGAATTTACTTTTTCTGAGTAAGGTTTGCAAGCGTTAGTGGAAAAAACGGACAACAAAAAATGAATGCTGCAAAAAATGTAGCTCAACAAAAAGAAAGTTCGGTGACATCTTTAGATTGTGGATATTTTGCAGCAAATTTATTTGAAATTGGCTTTACTTTAAATGGAAGTCAATTGCCAAATACCAATTCTGTATCCTCAGATATATTAAGTACTTTTGTCAGGACTACTTTGGATTGGGGATTAATATTCGCCGCCATACCTGATGTAGATGTTGTGTGTTCTGTCGAAGGCGCACTTCTTGGACGCACTGCATGGGGAACAGTCCACTGGCTCCAGACCCTCGCACTGTGCCTTCCAGTAGACCATCATCTGTGGCTCCCGTCACTGTTGTCATAGGGTTACGTTAGAATTTTCGATAGTACACCTGCTTATTAAATGGCCTTCAGCATAGCTATTCACAACCCTTCGATTCGATTTTCGATTCGGAAACTCGTATGTCTATCTCGCTCGATTTTGTAATGTCAAAAAAGATAGACATACGACTTTCTGAATCGTAAATCGAATCGAAGCGTTGTGAATAAGGGGCCTGGTCTAAATCTTTCGACCGATCACGATTTCTTAGTGTATGCCAAAAATAGGGAGTTTTCCATAGTTTTGACAGCTTTTACTCAAAACTGATCGCCTTGGAACTTAAGCTCCTTATTTTAGTCAGAACTATGCTTATGAATGATATCAGTTACTCACATTGTTTTCAGTTAGAGTGCAACCAATGATATTGTATTATTCATATTTTAGTACGAATTGTGAGGCATTAGTTAATAATGAATTGTAAGTAACTTTCGTATGGAAACCAAGTGTGATGAACTGATGACTTCTTTTTGAAAGGACTTATTTAGGAATACTTATCTAGGGTTCAACTTAAATATTAAATATTTTACCTACTCGAACTATTCAAAGAAGTTTATAATATTTATCTAGTGTCACACACTGTTGAGGTCAAGTTTCTTGAGCGTTGTATTACCACAAAATAGATAGTGCCCAAGACTAGACCCTTGGCGTTATCCCTGATCGACTTCCTTGAAGTGTATGTATCCATCAGACCATCAGAGGGTAAGCTACTATAATGTCGCGAGTGTCTGGAACTGTACCTTTGACGACGTCACCCTGGCTAGGCTTGGCGGAGTCCTAAGAGCAAGCTACCCGTACCTTCAACGATGTCCCCCTGGTTGAGGCGCACGTGTCCGGGCGGTGCGCCGTCGTAGGGCTGCAGGCACACGGCGGTGGCGCCGCCGCCCAGCGAGCACGTGGTGTCCGAGTTGCTGGTGCCCACGCCGCTCGAGTCCGATATGATGTCGCTCGTGTCGCCCAAGCTTTTATCTGTTGGGTTAGTGTCGCTCAACGGTCAGTCGGGCTTGGAATTTGTGTCATATTGTCTGTACTTTTTGGTCCAAAATTGGTATCTTTTTTCACAGTGAGCTTTTCAAGAGGGACGAAGTGGGTTAGTGTTCTGTGTGGGTTTAGTGCCAACTTTACACTTGAATTGGAGACGGGGACTTAAAGCGTGTAGTGTTGTGAACAGGAAACACTAAATACAAGTTTTGGAGTTAAAGTCGTAAGTTGTTAATAAAGTTGGGTTTAAGTTTGTGTCAGCGGGGCAAGATTTTATTTCAATAATCTTAAAAATAACCGCAAATTTAACTAAAAACACAATTTCCGTACATCCTAGGTAAATCTAAAAGGGGTATAAGTGGAAAAATCATAATTTTGTCGTAAAGGAAGCGAAGAAGCGTTCGATGGGTAACTACATGACATAAAGGCACATAGAACATGCAGTGGACGGGCGATGTCGGTGCATGGTGATGGTTGTCAGTCGTCATGGTGGCCGCGGTGCCATGTTCCGCAACCTTGGACCACGCGGTGGAATGTAACGGGTGTAGATACGACGATTATGTGGGTACAACTGGTTTTTTGGATATATTAGTACTCAGTGCGTGTGATAGTTTTCGTTTTCGCTGTCCTAAAGTGGTCGTATCTACATCAGTACCATTATCTTCCAACGCAACTCAACCTCCTCAAGTTTACCTGTGAGTATACTGGCATCGTCCTCATGGCTGGGGTGGCTGGCGTCACTAATGCTGGACGAGGCGGAGGAGAAGGGTCTCTCTAGACTGCAGGGCGAGGCCGCGGGCCCGGGCTGGCGGCGCAGCAGGGTGTCGAGCTCGGCGGGTATCCTGGTGGACGAGGCCAGCGAGGACCTGTCCCCCGCACTCCACCACCCCCCCCACGCCGCAGACCTCCTCTTCGGATTGTAACGAGGAGGACCCCGAAACGGCACTGAAATATTTTATTTAGCAACCGAACAAACTAATAAAGGAATCGTGCGTCAAAACAACATAATCAAACATCAAATAATTTTTTGACGAACACAAGTTTTTTATAAAAAATAATAGTGCGATAAAATATTTGGGATATAACATCTATAAGTGGTAAATATAATATATAATTTAAACCCTTTACTTAGTGTTTGTTGGTAGGTATATAATCTAGGTTCGGTTAGTGATATCTTCATATATTAGCGTAGGTATCCAAAAATACAACCATCACCATTATGATATTAAGCAATGGAATAGAATAGATAAGAACGGATGATGCATGCAATAATATTAATTATAAAATATTTACACAGACACTACTTAATATAAATAGTATGGTGTGTCATTTTGTATAGGTATATGTATTTGCGGTAAAAAATACTAAAGCATTGCACATAAAATTAGTACTTAAATTTTTGGATTTTTTACAACATAAATTCTTAAATCTTTTCTAAAATATCAAAAACGTATAGTACTGTTTTTTTTTATTTTTGACATCATGGATAATTTGGCCTGTTTGTCATTTACAACATCTTCAAGCTTATACAGAATATATATTTTTTTAAATCTCCCTTACTCTCCTTGCATACGATTCTCATGTCAAGAGGAAGCACTGTCAAAGCTTGTAGATGGCGTGACCATAGGCTAAGTCCCAGACTGACCAATCAGGTCAAGCTATTTTGAAATATCTAACGACATTGACGGATTTTCAACCAATCATGATGCTTGGAACTAGCTATGCTGGCGCCATTAGTTTTGTAGTTAACATCCCCATTTGACGATTGATGATTTTGTATACAATAATATTGATTTAAGAATCCATGTAATAAACACATAAGGCGTATATGAAGCTCCAATCAAAGCCATGCAGTACACAACCGGGGTTGGACTCACCGACTTCGTCTGCTTTGTAGTTTTTTATCACTTCTGCCAGATCTAAGTTGCCTGCTATTACGGCCACCTGAGGATTTTAAGTGTTAATTGTAAGAATGAAGTTTGAATTATTTCTATGGGATAAAAGGGCACAACAATCTTATAAATTTTCAAACCAAGAATTCAGAATTTTTCTCCTCTTACTTTAGAAATCAGGGGGGTGCGGGACACAATTTTCAGGGCTTAGAAGCGAATATTAATTCAATCATTGATTTAAGAAAACATCAACCCTCTTAGTTTCGATTGTGTGGTGTCAACAGTGTCGGAGTAAAATGGCTATGACATACAGATGGACAGGACGAATCCAAATTTTTCCGTTTCGGCAACGGAACCCTAACGACCATTTTAGCAGCAGCATAATTTAGAAAGTTTGTAACACTCTGTTCTAAAATTCTGAAAGAAATTTGCAATCTATTGCTTCGTGTTTGAAAAAAAAGCAGTGGCCCGCTTGACAATGTATTTAAACCGACCGTTTGTGTTGGTAGTGTAAGTGTGAAAACATAAACCCTTTACCTGATAAGGCGTCTGGTTAGCGAAGTTCAACGCCTCCTTATCGCACCCCCTGAACAGCAGCTGGCGTGCGCAGGAGTCTTGGGCGTTGACGGCGCAGACGTGCAGAGGCGTGTTGCCAGACGCATTGCGACTGTTCATGTCCGCGCCGTAGAAGAGCAGGTGGTCTAAGTGCTGGACCAGGCCGTTGCGACATGCCTGGAAATGTGGGGAAGGAAATGGTTAAAGTGAAAATCATTTTTGAAGTGAAAACTTCTTTAGGCGCGTTGAGCACGTTTTGGGTGAAGGAAAAACATTGAACTCATCGTCACGTAACGTAACGTGCGGTGACGCTTCGTAGCTCTCGTAGCATCCGCTACGGCGTAGCACCACATAGGCATGCACGGGGCATAACCAGTGCTACGACTGGGGCGGGGCCTGTGTACTTTTTGTTTTCACTTCTATCGGCAGTCCCCAAAGACTGCTCTGATTTTTTTTTTAAATCAGTAATATCCGTATCAAGTGCCTCCGCTCGCAATATCGATGGAAATTAGCAGTTGAAATTATTCTTTGCTCCATTAGTGTAATTGCTGTATGTTGTTCCAGTGTAAGGGCACATACATAAAAAAAAATAAAAAAACATTGCAGCACTACAAACAACTAACTTAACAACTACATTAGTTGCGCCTCATTGTCAGTTCTTAATCTAAAGACGTCATAATAAATCTTGGATATTCAAATTATTCAAAGCTGAGAAAAATATCTCATGGCTTCGATTGGAACACAAATCTGACATTGGAAGTATCTCTTGGTTTGTTTGAAAATCGAACTAAATCAGATTTCAAATTTTGTCTCTTAAAGTCAAGTGACTTAAAAATGTGTTTAAACAAAGCATAAAGAAAAGTACACCGTACAACTTTAATAGTATAAAAAAACCCTTTTCTAGACCCACAAACTCACCTGATGCACCTCCTGCCACCCTTGCAGATCATTAGCCCCAATCGTCGCATGATCATGTAACAGGGTCTCACACAACAGTGGATCCGTCTTATTCGTCACCGAGAGATACAGCGGCGTCAATCCCTTCCCATCCTTATAGTTAGGCGATGCTCCTAACTCCAGCAAAGTCTTCACAGCTTCCAGAGAGTTCTTCTCGATAGCCCTGTGCATGGCTGTGCTGCCATCTTTGGTCCTATAGTCTAATAGTGCTCCGCCGTTCACGAGGGCTATCAGGACTTTGCCCGGTGTCTTTAGGCCTGCTGCGATTGTAAGGGGTGTCTCTGTAATGAGAAAAAAGTCAAAGTTGGTTTATGTTATGATAGAGTAAAAAAATAAAGACCGAGGGGTTAATAGGGTATTTTACTCTTTCTACATGACGAAAAATCTAAAAATATATAATTGAGATAGCTTAGGCAAAAAGCAGTCGTAAAACACTAGTTTTAGTTCATAAAATAGCAAACTAAATTTTAAAATTAAATTAAAAGGTTTCAGCTTTTTTAATCTGTTTCATAGCACCATTAACGTAGTCGCCATGTTATTACGTCATACGGCTATGTAAATTTAGAAGTGTCAACTGTCAAATTTAAATATCACTTGTTTACACACGCATTTGTTTACACAGCCAACTGACGTCATGACCACAGAAGCAATATGGCGTCATCTGCGTCCAGCGTTTTCGTCAAATTACGCGCGAAATTTGAAAATATAACATTTAAATGTATTTTTATGGCACTTAGGTAACGAATGTAACGATTGAATAATTTTTTTGTGAATTTTTTAGTGGTTCATTATCACTATAGATTCTAATGGGGAGACACAGGCAAAGATAATCTAAGATGGCGCCACCATAGCTGGTCTCAATCTGACCAATGAGGTTAAGCTATTTTGAAATACAAAATGACATTACCACATTTTCAACCAATGACGATGTTGGGCACCAGCTATGCTAGCATTGTCGAGAAGAGGCGCAACATCGAAAAAAGTGGAAGGAACGGGGGGAGACCTTTGCCCAGAAGTGGAACAATTCAGGCTAACAAAAAAAAAGTAAAATTGATAAGTAGATTTATTATTGGCCAACGGATTGATTTAAGAGGTGAAAAATAGTTGCGAAAACTGGAAATGTCTGAAGCTTAGTAATTTTGTTATTCGGAACTCTTAATATAGTTTAGTTTAGCTCATAGATCTATCGTTTAGCTGCAAAGGTTTATTACTTAGCGCGCGTAATACGTGGTGACGCCAAAGCGGCACGATCGGGACTAATCGGCGGGTAAGAACTTGTAAGCCAACAGTTGGCTGATATTTTTTGACACGTTTGCGCGCACTTGACGCTCCATCTAGACATTATGTAATAAAAGTTTATCTGGTCTAAAATCGACATCACACGGTCCATATATGTATCGTTACGCTTAAAATACGTAAAACAAATTCCAAATTTCACACCCACATGACGTTGGTTTAAACAATAACTAGTTTCATCCCATCCATTGAGAGTTTCAAGTAAAGAATAGGACATTTAAATCACAAATGATATACTAGATGTTCGACAGGAACAAATATTTCAACTGTTTTCAAGGATTAACGACGTTTATCGCGGATTATCCACGGCTCGGTTGATACGGCTCTTATACAATAGGTAAGGCGTGTATAGACGTTCAAAGCAGCCTTGAATTCGATGGCCTGATGTTTCAGAAGTATTTGCGACGATATTACGATGAATTGGAACTGAGAATTTGTTATGGATTTATCATTTGGACACGAGTTACGCTAGTTGAATGAAATTACCGTAAAATAAGCATCTGGTATCTTTTCAATGCATTCAGAGACCTTTTTTATTTAAACCAGTTTCTTCGCTAAAATAACAATTATTTTAGCCGAAAGACGTTCACTGCCCCCAAGCCTTACCAAAGTCATCACATCGACTATAGTTGGTGCCAGTTAAGACGAGAATAGCGGTCATTGACCCACCTACATAAACTTCTTAACTTTGAAAACCAAAAATAAGCCTGTTCAAGTCTGGAATCGTCATATATCGTCAACATTTTTTGTAGTGAAAAACGAAACCTACATGGCTTATTTGTTTTGGTTCGTACGAAGAGTCATTTGAAAGACAGACGGAAGGAATAGCTTGTATTCTATTTCTGGGACCTTCTAAATCAAACGAAGCCGCGGGCATAGCTGGTCTGTTTCATAAGCATACGTACCTACCTAAGTACCTAAGATGACTAGACGACCTAAATGCAGAACAGCGTCTGTCCTTTTAGAACAACTTGCCTTGAATAGGTAACTGTGCCTCAGACTCAAGACGTAGTAATAACCGGCGTATAACGATTTATCTTTTAAAGGTAAAGGCACATCTAAGGTTCTGCCTTAGTGACGTCATAAAGGCAGTTCACAATAGAGGTAACACTAATTAGTTCCTTTGAAATGTCTAGACTGAAAAGACGTAATATCAAATATCTTTACTGTTTCTTGGAACAAATGAGCGTCTGGGAGAAAATTGTCTGGGATATTTTGGGATAATTATAATAAAAGGCTACTGCTAAGGTACGCACGTGAACGTAGTCGGCTATGTTTTGTATGAAAATCTAGACGGGATCGTCCACTGAGACCCACGGCCACGCTATGCACGAAACATATGCTGGTGAACAAATGAATCGCGCAGATAATGTGGGAAACCTCTCGGTGCACATCCTGGTTTGCAGTGGACGATCTACTTAACGTCAACATGATGGGCACACTGATTGTTCTTTTGTCTGGTATGTATTGGTTTTAAACAAATGAAGTCCTGAGTATTATTGGGAGGTTTTTGTGTAGAAGCGATCGATTACGGACGGTTTTTGTTTTGATTTAGTCAGCCGAAAAGTCGATTTTCAGACTGAGTTTTGAAAAAAAAAAACAAGATGTATAGTGTGTCGCTAAAATACTTTATCCATTTTTTCTCAAGTCCAACATAAAAAAGATTTCGCAAAATAAAAAATGAGATTCTTCTCATAATTTTCGTTTTTAACCATACTTAGTTTGAAACTGTATCTGCACACACCCTTAATACTATTTTAGGTACACGCAGAACAATAGCAGATAAGAATCAGTATGTAAATTAGTCTGGTCGTATATCAGGCTATGTTACCAACTTGGCAAGAGAATGTCCGACCCATTCATGGCTGATCCTAAGTGGATGAATGGGTTCCGTATCTGATCGAGGATGTGAGAGGTCAGTGTGGACTGAGGAGGTGTTAGGGAATTAAAAGGTGTTATGAGCGGAACGGATAAGTTCCGAAACAAGGCAAGTGCAAGTGTTTAGAGCTTTGTTTTGGAAGTTATTGTTTTACTGTATGAATTTTATCAGCGTAATCTCTGTGATTCGTCCTTGACTTTTTAGAGAACTGTGCATTTCGAGGACGAAAATCACAGTCTTGTTAAGGCAAGTAGGGGCGGTATGTAGCAAGGTATAGGCTCGGCGCAAACGGGACACCAACCACAGCCACCGGTAGCCAGCGACAAGCAATTCACACTATTTCACACGTTTTTTCATACAATGTGTTGGAACTCGCCGCACACGTGTGGTCACTCGCTACAGCAGTGTCGGCGACTCGCGGCAGCGCGCGACAGCCACCGGTGGCTGTGGTTGGTGGCCCGTTTCCGCCGAGTCTAAGGTATTACCACAAGCTCCGTAAATATACTACCTACAACAACTGACAGCAACCATCGGGCAGTACCGCAGTCGCCAGCTCCCACTAGACATAACATTCGTCTGGTCGGAGGATCCTCCATTTTCAATAGGGAAATATCGGAGTTGATTTTCAAGGGAAGACGAACTTATCACACTGTTTTTCTGCCTCTTAAAGTTCCATGTATACATATAGGGGCTATTTTATTTACTTAATTTACTTAATTAATCCCAGTTGTATAACGTCCCTTTGTGCCTACTGGCCTTGTTTCATTCTGTCTCCTGCTGATATGGAGGGAAGTGGAAATTACGGTTTTTTCCTACTCCTCCGCTATACTTTTCTGATTAATTTCGTTGCGGGATCCAAGACAGTTAAATTCATTCTCTGGGACTTCGTCGAGCTTCATTGTCTCGGCGCTTTTCTGGTGGTTGCCACTGTTGATTCTGGCTTTCAGGAGTTACAGTGGTTTGGGAATAGTGTGGCGGGATTACTTAATGAATATTTTATGTTGTCTTACCTCCAGTCTCCTGACAATGGAAGTTGGGGTCGAGTCCCTTGGCGCACGCCTTGGTGATCTTGTCGATCTGCGCGTGCGTCACGTGTTCGAGGAACCGCCGCAGGTTTGCGCGTGAATGCAGCGCCTTCAACGTCTTCTCGTCAAGCTTCAGCATTTTGTATACCCGCCGCTTATATTTTAACTGGAATTTGAGATTTTTTTGGTTAGCCTAATAGTAAAGGAGTTGGTTTTATAGGTATTCTCAATAGGTAGGTCTGGTTCAGGTCTACCTCCCAGTCAGACTGCAAAGAATCTCCTAAACGATTTCAAGTCTGCAATATCCCACAGCAGAGCAAAGGCTTCCTATTCTCCTGCGGCTTTTCTTTGTCGAGGGAAGATACAGCAACAACTTAAAATGCTTTGTCGTTATTTAAAGAATGGTCGTAAGACACGTGCTTTTAAAGTTCAGTTAATTAATTAATCCGTAGTAAGTTCCATCCGGCAGCCATAGCCTGACCAAGAAGACTATACGCTAAGCTGGAAAGTGATCAATTCGACGAAGATTCTACCAAAGACAAAGATATTTATAATGTCGCCAGCAAAGACGACAGAAACTACTACACTAGCAGATCTACTTTTCGTTTCTCTTTAGTGATAGCACATTCACATAATGAATTACTGTTTACTATGTAAGTAGTTGCTTTGTGTCTGTTGCTGTGTGTGTGTTGTTGTTGTTGTGCGTGTTGTGTTGTTGCTGTTGTGTGTGTTGCTTTTGTGTGTGTTGTTGTTGTAAAAGTCAGTATTACCTCAAGATATCCAACAGGTCCGTTAAAGGGATAGTCTCCGAGGCGACGCTCCTCATCCAGAAACTTGCCGGCCTTGCCGTTGATTGGCGGGCAGAACAGACCATAGTTGAAGCTCTCCTTCAACTCCTGGAAACAAAGAGAAATGCCACATTAGTTATGGTAACTGAAAACTCCAAGATCTGATTGAGTAGACACTGTCAAAACGACAGCAAAATCATAGCAAGATGGCTGATAATGTTATACAAATATAAATGCTACAAAGAGAACTTTGTCAAAATATATCCACTTGTCATGCTTCTGACAAGTGGATATATTTTTTTTCTATTGGCATATTCATCACCATTAGTTAGAAGTTAGAACCAGTTAGAACTTTGAAAAAAAAAAAGACTGAAAAAAGTGGTTTCAAATAACTTTTATCAGGGACTTGCAAACCTACCACTACAGTGTTTTGTAGAGCTTACAAAAAGTCGACGGAAATAGGTAGTGTTAGGAATACAAATTTAATCCATCAGATAAGGCATTCGCATGTCTATAACCGCTTAGGGACCTACCCGTCATTGATAAATCGATAGAAGGGACCTTGACATCCACCCCATATTATCACAATCACCCCTTTGGGGGTAGAAATGGGGTTGTTGTAGATAAATATTACTCTGTACTTGTTTGTTTATGAAACATAAATTAATTAGAGCTTCAAAAGCTTTTTACACGTTCACAAAATATGTCTACTTTTGTTGAAAACCATTATTGTGTGGTCATTTGTTTTAATCAGATAAAAAATTTCGTGTTTTTAGCAATTTACAAAATGGATATTCAGTGTTCATACTCGTAAAAAAAGGTTTTTTTTTATGTGGCTGTCCTTTTTGTAACTACAAAGTCAATACATAATAACGATAAATGATGTTTATTTTGCAAGAAAGGAGGTCGTCTGATGGGATGACTAGTAAAATACAGAAGTATTGAAGAATAATGCTGCGATTTGTGATTGATGTGCGATTGATGATGATGTTTATTAAAATAGGTTTTACACGCAATTTTTTTTTTCATAACTTACAGGCTGTAAAACACCTCTTAACGAAGCCGAAAGGCACTTTGTTCTCCCCGTCATTGCAAAGTTTTTTTTTTAATGTAAGATTTTTTCTTTAAACACCTCCACGACCCCCGTACGTTACATTCATTTACACATTACACAAACCATGATTTTTCACCCCAAAAAAAAAAAGTCGTTTCCCAGCAATAATTTTTGCGTAAAGTTACTACTTAGTTTGATGTACAGAATGCTTGGTTGACGGCTTCGTGATGAGGTCTTTTACACCCTGTATATGAGGCCGGTGTTTCGTTCCTGACTACTCTGAAAACAAACAGCTGAAACAAACTCAGAGGTCCAGACTGCACAATCTTAGTCAACTCACATAAGGACTATGCAGATAAGTGTCTGAGATTTGAGTGGACCTTTCCAGTCAGTGCAAGCATTTGTCAGTTAACGTTAGCTCGACTCATAACTCAAGGAGCTCAACGACATAATACATAAAAAAACATTTTTCTTCCACAAATGTGCACAAATAAGCTTTTAGTACTATCTAAAAATACCACAGTATAATCTATTTTTAACCAAAACGCATTTGCAAAGGCTTTTAACTCACCAACGCAAATTCCATTGCAAAACTCCGAAGTAATAAATCACCTGTCTTAACTACAATACATTAATTATCTTCTTAAATCATCCGAAGAAAATTAATAGTGCATAGCGTAGAGAGATAAATCTGTGCAGTTGCATCAATTGCCTTGCGATTTATCAACCGAACTAATCGTTATCGAGGTTCGCAGTGTAGTATCAATCACTTAATTACAATGTAAACATCTTAACATGATAGTTTAGTTTATCTTGATCGGCAATTAAGGGTAGATAAGTACAGGCGAGAGCTAATTGCTTTGGCAATGAATTTATTACTGCAATTTCTATTTGGAACGGATACAAAAGATCACTTAGACTGCCTCGTTGGTTTAGTGGTCGTGACTGCTGAGAATGAGGTCCTGGGTTCGATTCCCGGGTCGGGCAAAGTGTTATTGGGTTTTATCATCAGGAATTTCTCAATAGCAGCGGGGTCAGGATTTGTGCCCAGTTGATGGCAATAGGCCTGACCCCTATTACATGGACTTAAATATAACTGGCGAAATGTGGGTGTACTATTAGGTTAGGTACATCTCTGCCTAACCCATATTAACTACGGATTATAGGCGTGATGTTAAGTTATGTTATGTTACAAAGTAGTTCTGACAATGATAGTGCTATTTTGTTTTGCATGATAATAATTTATTTTCACCTCTTCAATAGTGAAAAAATCCGGCCAAGTGCGAGTCGGACTCGCGCACGAAGGGTTCCGTACCATTCATACCATCTATACATTAGACAAAACGACAAAAAAAAACACGTTTGTTGTATGGGAGCCCCCCTTAAACATTAATTTTATTCTGTTTTTAGTATTTGTTGTTATAGCGGCAACAGAAATACATCATCTGTGAAAATTTCAACTGTCTAGCTGTCACGGTTCATGAGATACAGCCTGGTGACAGACAGACGGACAGACAGACAGACAGACGGACAGACAGCGAAGTCTTAGTAATAGGGTTCCGTTTTTACCCTTTGGGTACGGAACCCTAAAAAACAAAAACATTTCTGCAGAAGAATTTACAGAATGAAATGGAAATTGTCAACTGAATTCAAGCGAATGTTTTTATTTCGAAGCAATATAAACTCTACAGGGAATCAGAATTAATTCCAGCTATAATCCTGCAAGAAATATAAAGAATTCCTCGTCGCATTCATTATATTTCCAATTAAATATGGTAGGTACAAAAAGGACACTCATTTCGACTGAATATTATCTTTAAAACCGACAAAAGGTTTCTGAGGTTTCTAATCACTGCACTCAATCATAATCAGAGTTAATTACAAACGCTAATGTCTCTACTCAATTCAGTCTATGGTGTGTTTGTGACGTCATAACTGGCCATATAGTTTCATAGCCGCTTAGGCCACAGGCCGTGTGTTTAATGATCCCTCGTTTTGCACGCGGCACGCGATTTACATCAAAAGGATGATGGACCGGTTAAGTTATCGGTGGAGCAAAAAATGATGGGTGAGTTGTGATGATTAAAAATGATGGCTAGTTATATGTTACGAGATTTATGAAGATTTTGGAGGGGTTTTGGCTTGGAAAGATAAGGTTTTTTGCCAACGATACGTAAAATGTGACTGATACATACATACATATGTAACATCACGCCTCTAATCACTTAAGTGTTAGGTAGAGGTGTATCTAATAATTCACCCACATTTCGCCAGATATGACTGATACAACAAAATATTCACTAAGTACAAAACAAACAGTGGGGCAATGCCATGGGAATTACCACATTTTAAAGAAGCGTAAAATATAGGAAAATCATTTTTTTTGCTGAAAAATGGTTTTTAACAATTTTCGCAAACTTCAAATTGAAATGACCCTTTGAAACGACTGTAAATTGAATGCCAAGCTCCATTACCCCATTTGGTACCACAGGAGTAGCACTGAAGTGCATTGAGAATGTTTAGAGATGATTGTTAATTTGTAGGTATCTTTATAATGTATTATGTTAATTATTTTTCCTAATTGTTTATGTGAGTTAGATGTATGTGTATCTTGGTAGTAACATCGCATTGGCGTTATAGCTGTTAAGGTGTTATTTGCATAATTTTAAATAAATATATAATACAAAAATTGTCACCAACAACTCCTCACCAAAAAGCGCAAACACTATTTTTGGAAAACTTATACGTGAAGAGTTTTCAATCCAGACAAACAAATCGCTGGCTTGACTGGCTCTAACGAAGCAAGATATATTAACAGTGACACCACGATTGATAGAGGAATGCCAGTCGGAGCTGACTGCAGCAAAACTGCAGGTCAGACTGATACCAGCTAATAAATGAACTGAACTTAGTTATTTATGGACCTCTGGAAGTAAGGACGTTGTCTGATGATAATGTTGCTTCTAATTACGATACTATTTCGTTTAGATTGAGCTATCTTAGATTTTGAATGATAGATTTGAAATGGTTGATCGTAAATTCTGAGTGTGATGGTTTTATTGTAATTGATTGGGTATTCGAATTGGATTTTGTGGAATTGAATGATGTTCTTTTGTAAGTAACTAAAAATGAAATCTGAATACTAGATAGTTTTCTTTGAGATTTAAGTTTGCGAAATTATAATTGCGTCTTATTAATGAGCACCTAACATAACATCACGCCTGTAATCCCCGAAGAGTTAGACAGAGGTGTACCTAATAGTACACCCACATTTCGCCAGTTATGTTTAAGTCCCATGTAATAGGGGACGAGCCTATTGCCATCAACCGGACGTAATTCCAGATTCCGTGCCAACTACTGAGAAATTCCCGATGGAAAAACCCAATAACACTGCCCGGGCTGGGAATCGCGCCTAGTAGTAGTAAGTACCTACTCAATTAAATTACTTGTGTAGTTTTAGCAAACAATGTAAATTTCTATAAAGAAATACAATTGGCTTGAAATTATTTCACCATTTCTCTCTTGTAGAACTAATTAATTCCCATCTGAATAAAAACACTGCACTCCAGTTCCAGTGATGGATTGCACTTTTTTTCTGGCACACAGTGTACACAGAACAAGTTAGTTAAGCCACTGTTTGTGTTCAGAATACAATGCAGTGCAGATTAACAGGCATGATATAATATCGGTGAAGCGTCTAACGTAACAAGACTGCTATAAAGGGTGTAAAACACCTCTTAACGAAGCCGAAAGGCACTTGTTCTCCTCGTCATTGCGATCATTTTTTTGTTCTACACCATACCTGAGAACCTTCTAGTTACGGAGATATTGGGGGTCAAAGTTCCAACTTTTCGACAAGTTTATTTTTTAAATACAAATTTTTAATGTATGATTTTATCTTTAAACACCTCCACGACCCCCGTACTGTTCAACCCATCCATCAGCACAATGTTTTGAGTGCGTTACATTGAGTTCTACCACAAAACATGATTTTTCATCCCAAAAAAAAAAGTCGTTTCACAGCAATAATTTTTGCGTAAAGTTACTTAGTTTGATGTACAGAATGCTTGGTGGACGGCATCGAGTCGGAGAGAGAGTCTCGGTCGAGAAACGATTTTTTCAAGGTCAAAGTCATTGCTAGACCTTTATGAACTTGGAGGGTTGTATTGATGGTTTTGATGATTATAATTCTGTAACTACATACGTCTTACAATCGCGTCCAATATTTTAATCAACATACAACCTTGCACTGGCTTGCAATTTGCCAAAAACGTAAGAAAATTTGAATTTCGCGGGCTGGTCGAAGCATTCACCTTAAGAAATCGTTCTAACATGAACACGTTAAAATGATAGATGTGCAGACTTGCAGGGTACGTTGTGTAAATAATCAGGAATGGAGAAAATTACCTTTGGAAAATGGGATGCAATTACGGAAATTTTACAAGTGACGAGATAATTATGTGCTTACGTACGGTCGCTAGTAGTCCTTAATTGGTTTCCCCCTTTTCTAAGTTACTTAACCAATCTTTATTTTTTAAGTTACTTCCAATTAATGCATTTACCTGTACTTCAGCCAGCTGCTACCAATAACCCTAAAACTACTCAGTTTAGCGCCATAAGTTGAATATCTTAAAGCGTGCTTATGAAACATAATATCACGCCTGTAATCCCCGAAGAGTTAGACAGAGGTATACCTAATAGTACACCCACATTTCGCCAGTTATGTTTAAGTCTTATGTAACAGAGGGCGAGCCTATTGCCAACATCAACCGGACACAAATCTAAACTCCGTGACTGCTACTGAGAAATTCCTAATGGAAAACCCCAATAACACTTTGCACGACCCGGGAATCGAACCCAGGACCTCTTGCTCAGCAGCCGCGCTTGTGTCTACTAGACCAACGATTCAGACAGCTTATATATTATTTTATTTTATTTAAGGAAAGCTTACAGACTAATAACATTATAGTAACAAAAATATACGACTAAATAGATATTAACAAGCCTCCACAAATAAATTCTAAAAAAATATTAGTTCCTAATTACAAAATAATCTAACACTACAGTACTGTTAAATTATTGATTAATTTCAAAATTTGGTTAATTTTATTTAAAGGTTGGTTAATTTTAGAAATAAATAAATATCGCTGGACATTAACACACAGCGCCATCTAGTGCCACACTAAGCAACGAAGCTTGTGTCATGGACACCAGATGGTTGATATGCTACATAGATACTTTTTGTTTGTAAATACATACTTAATATACATATAAACATCCATGACTCGGAAACAAATATCCATGCTCTTCACACAAACATTTGCTCCAACCGGGATTCGAACCCGAGACCCTAGAACGTAAGGCAGCCTCACTACCGCTGCGCCATTAAGGTCGCCAAATATATATAGTTATGTACTTATAACGTATTTATATTTAGGCAAGGTTAACTGGTAAATCTTTTAACGACGGCAAAAGCTCTTTTGTAAAGCGCATCGACTTTAGATTCTTACAAGAAGACTTTAAAAAACTTGCTAAGAAATTCTTGGAAAACAGAATTTTCCTTCATTTTCTTGTTGACTCTGTTCTCAATACTTGCGTTACTAGAACTTAAGTAAACTACGTGGGTTAAGATGAAGCCAACACTTGGTTACTTAGTTTTCAATCTTAGTTAATACTTAGTTAATGGCGAGTTCTGTATTGCAATGTTTAGAACTTGTTGCTATTGAACACCTAGGCAAACGGTTAGGCAACTAGTTTTACAAGCTAGACGTGACGATAAAGTACTGATACAATGTTTCCGACCACGATTTTTTAATAGTTTTAGCTTGAGTGAGGATAGCAAATGTAACGTATGTATACTGTTTTTAGCTTTCACGGTTTAAAACTAAACTTATTGGTGTCGATTCTGTTGTGCACAAACTAAACTTAATTTAGGCTATTGCTATCTTTTACTAAAAGGCAGTGCGAGAAAAGGACGGCTATAGCTATGAACTAAGTTAGAAATGTCAAACTAGTTTATGCCTTGCGCTTCACCGTGTTTTTAGTCGACATGTTTTTACGTGCACCCTTTATTTGTATGGAGATATTAGTTCCAACTAAATTTGACAGCTCTAAATTACGTCCGTCTCATTCTCGTTTTATTAGAGAGAAAAAGATAGCAATAGTTTAACCCGTATGCTCCCGGCCGTGCCTCCAGAGGCACGGTGCATTGTTATTTTAATTGTGTCTGTAATTGCGGGTATTGAAGTGTTAAATTAAGTTTAGTTTGTGCACAATAGAATCGACACCATTGTCACTTATTGTAACTTTTTTCCATCCACCTGCATTCTCCAGTTAACCCGCGATCATGGCACTTGCAACAGCGTCGAAATATCGGGAACTCAAAACTATTAACAATCACGAAAGATATCCCGTGACAATATAAGTTTTTGTGTAAGTACTCGTATGTTTATGAAAATCTAGTAGTAGGCTTGCCGCGAAGTGAATGATCCTTACTTGATTTTTAGCAAATTTTTATACTAACAGGCAAAGTTAAAATAACTTATTTGCTTTAAAAAAACCTCTCACCTGGGTACGAGTTGCCATAGCTGACCTGGAAGTCTTTAAATAGACTCTGGACACAGGTCGTTCGAAGCAAGGAAAACCTGTTCAGGTGGAGATACATAGATGACCCTTCCCTGGAGTGTAAATGTGTCCTGCCTGTCCTATTATTTGCACATCACAGGAGCTGATGGACGCGCTACTGATAGTGCTAAGTTCGTCGCCTTTGAGGCTGACTTCATGCGAATGTAAATTCAAGTTTACAAAGCGAAAAGAAAATGTCTAACTTATTTTCAGACTAAAGATTCGTTTTACAATATACCTCTTCGATTTTCGGTCGCAGAATTTAGAGGATATCTTGTAATACGGTACGACAACGTATTCGAGTAATATTGGCCAAGCGTGGTGGAAATATCGGAAAAATACCGGCATGACTAGGGTTACCATTTTGTAGTGGCAATGGCGAGACATGTAGAACCCTCTTGGCACGGTGGATAATTTGAAACATTGAACTTTTTGAAAATCTATAGACGTTCCGAGGCGGATTTACAAAACATAAATGCTACAAAATACAATCCAATTCTACTAATAAAAATGCATGTAAAAAAATGTAAAATGTATTACTTGTAACACCAATTATGCAGTAGAAAACAAGATGGCAAACCGATCGAAGTGTACGTTGTTACAATACAACTCAATATATTCACTTCTTTATTCTAAATAGGTCCGGGTATTTCACTTTTTGATCTTTTTTTGGTAGCCATTTACCTTTCCTAAAAATACTCTTAGTTGGTCATGGACATATATCCGGACGGATGGTTACCCTAGGTATGACGTCACAGGTAGTATATTCAGAGGCTTATGAGTTAAAGGAGGCGCAATATCTAAAGATTAAAAATGATATTTTAATATTTGAGATCTAAAGAAACTGCTGCTATGTAGATGTTTTGAAGCGATGAAATGGGCTCTTTTATTTGCAATACATTTTCTAGTCAATTCAGCTCTTAATAGGAAAAATGATTAATAAACTTTAGTTGTTTACCTGGAAGGATATGGGGGAGGCCTTTGCCCAGCAGTGGGACATTCAAGGCTAACAAAAAAAAAAAAAAAAAACTTTAGTTGCTACCTAGATACTTATTATTGGTTTTAGGGAAGCCTTCTTTTTAACCAAAATATTGATAGGATCAAATTGGTTATAAATACGTATTTAACTATCATGTATAATACACAACACCTACCTCATCATCATCATCATCATCAGCCTATTAACGTTCCCACTGCTGCAACACCTACCTACATGTTACCAAAATAAAGGAAAAAAAAGGAAAATAAAGTATTTATTATTATTATTTTATTATAATAATAATAAATAAAAATAATACCAGCCTATAACTGTCCCACTGCTGGGCAAAGGCCTCTTAACATGCAGAAATGAGATTTAAATTATTTAGCCTGCCTAAGTTCCACCATTAATATATTTTTGTTTGTTTCTTTTTGTATTGACACCAGCTGTTGGTTAATACAGATTTTATGCGTGGCCGCCAATGATATTCTAATAAACAGATGTGTTATACACCTACAAAACCACCGAAAATAGTGTTCCGCGGGGCAGAGCCAGCTCACATACACGCAGTGACGCAGAATAAAGGCAAAACAGACCAATCGGCCCGTTTTCGAGTCTTCACAATTGCGCGCTCATAACATATCTGTTTATTAGAATATCATTGGTGGCCGCTATTTTAAAAACAAATAAAATGGCGGATGTTAGGCCTATTCTACGCTTCAAACACGTCTCTGAAATCTTCGTACTTTCAACTAAGCCTAAGCCTTTGGGGATTACGGGCGTTATGATACGTGTTTTAATTACCTTCACATTCCATCGCATGCTAATTCAAAGCACATCATCACTATAAATAAGATATACTTGTTTCTTATCAGTAACTGATTAAATATGGGCATTAACTGACCAATATTGGTCTGAATTAACTCCCTTCCTATCTTACGCAGATAACTGAGGATTAAACCAGATATGGGCTTAACGAGAGATTAGATATGAAGAGTGAAATAATCCTTATGAAGATAGATATAGGGACTTTTATCTCTATTTACTATGTGTAGTAGCAAATGTTGTTATAAGCCAATCATAGATAACTAATATTATAAAGAGGTAACATTTGTTTGTAAGTTTGTATGTAGGGGGTAATCTCCGGAAGTAATGAACCAATTTTAAAAATTGTTTCACTGGTAGAAAGCTACATTATTTGTGAGTGCTATAGGTTATATTTTATTCCGGTACTCCCACGGGAACGGGAACTACGCGGGTGAAACCGCAGGACGTCAGCTAGTCTATACTATTATCTATACTAATATTATAAAGAGGAAAACTTTGTATATAATATTATAAAGAGGAAAACTTTGTTTGTTTGGTTGTTTGTTTGGTTGTTTGTTTGGTTGTAATGAATAGGCTCAAAAACTACTGGACCGATTTAAAAAATTCTTTCACCATTTGAAAGCTACATTATCCACGAGTAACATAGGCTATATTTTATCCCCGTACTCCCACTGGAACGGGAACTACGCGGGTGAAACCGCGGGACGTCCGCTAGTAGATAATAAAGTAAATTAAATATAAGCATTTATTGTTGGTATCGGGTGTCTTTGCATTGAAACGTAGCTGATATGGATAAGTTATTAAATCTTGTTGTATGTTACGTGTCTTTATAGAAGATGAAATTATCTTGTTAAATACTTAAGCCCGCACAGACTACATACAGATACTACGTAGTACGTATTAAGCCGAAATGTTGGACACCTAGATTATCTTAATCGGGCAAAAGATAAGTAGTGCTAAATCTTTATAACAGTGTACTATTTTATTGTTGACTTGGCAATCAAAGAGTCATAGACCTAGACGAATCCTCTTTCCTGAACTGTTGAAATTTCAACACGCGACGCGAATTCAACTCTGAAAGAACAAGTTTTATAATGGGTAGGTACTATAAGATCTAACGAAGCCGAAAAGTATTTGTTCAACCCGTCATTGCGATCATTTTTTGTTCTGGACAGGTATGCCTGGGAACCTTCTAGTTACGGAGATATTGGGGGTCAAGGTTCAAACTTTTTCACAAGTTTTTTTTTTTAATACAAGTTTTTAATGATCTATTATTACTTTAAATACCACCCCTGTACTATTCAATGCATCGATCAGCACGTTTACGTGCGGTAAGTGTTCGTTTAGGTGTCACTTAACGTTAGTGCAAACGGGAATTAGTCATTTACAAGCTAGAATTCCTTTCACAAATGAAATCTAGACACGGAATGAAGACCCGGATTTTCATACATAAAGCGCAATTTATAACGTCTAATTTATGATTCATATACCAGTACCGTTACACAGATAAAACTCCATAGAATAGTTTACAAAGCTTTAGAAACGGTTGGAACATTGGACAATAGTATTAACATTCGTAAGCATTTATAATTTAGAGTAGGTTTACTGCCTACTCCATGGATCGTAGGTGTTCGGTGTTCCTGCTACTTGTTACTTGTCTAGGGTTGGCAAGTTAGCCTGCACATTCGTTTAATTTGATTACTTTTTTAGATTGGGAACTCACATTGTAAAGAGCAGCGGTGGCCCAGTGGTGGCGTGCAGTAAGTCGTGGGTTCGAACCCAGACAGGCGCATTACTTTGTGTAATTTATTTCATAACCACTGCTCTCAAAACGGTGAAGGAAAACATCGTGAGGAAACCGGCATGTCCTAGAACCAAAAAATTCGAAGACATGTGACATCTACCAATCCGCACTGGGCCCGCGTGATGGATTATAGCCCATTCCCTCTAATAGAGAGGAGGCCTGTGTCCTAGCAGTGGGAACATTAATAGGCTGGTGATGATGATGATGATTGTAAAGACTAAAATCTTATCATCGTCCCTTGTCCCAATTTATTTGTGGTAGGCGCAGCATGTCTTCATCCATACTTCTATATTACTCATAATCTCATCAGACTCCTCCTTTCTACCCATATCGTCCTTCATACAGTCCATCCATCGTTTCTTTGGTCTTCCTCTACTCTTATAGCCATCTACATTCATACTCAACATTTTCCTCATTCCTCCGCATTCCATAAACTACGATAACCGATTACCACACAATCTTTCAACCAGCCGAATTACGTCTACTGCTAGATAAGGCTCCCCCAAGCGTTGCTACATCGACTATGTCTGCGCCAGATAAATAGGAAATAAAAGTCATTAACCCGCATACATTTATTCAAATACATAATTCCGAAAACAGAAATAATGGCATAAACTTGTCCCAAAATGACCTTTATCGTGATCCTTGACTTTCTCTAGTAATAAAAAACGATTCATAATGTATTGTCGGGGTACCTACGCAGAGAAATTAAGGAAAGAGCAATGACCTTTAATTCCTACTTATCTGGCGCAGACTATAGTCCTGTGCTGCTCACATACAGTGGATTCCTCACCAGGTATTGGGTCTACCTTGCGGAGAACAAAGTCTTTGGCTGTGTTTTTGGTCCTATTACATTTTTTAGGCAAATTTTTGATTTTTACTTCCTGGATCAAATTATTTCGGTCGGCGTACACGAGTCGATAATAATAGCGATATTTGGACGATTGTCGATTGATATTGACGAATATTAGAGACGAGACTGACATGAGACTGAGGAGCGAGCTGAATTGAGAATTATAGTAGATACTTTAATTTTATTTATTGTATTTTTGTCTTATTATATTGACAAACGAAAACTAATGAAACTTATTCATTGTAGATCGAAGTTTTACATCATATTAATTTGTTTGATAAAATTGAGTTTATTTGGAATATAATGGACGCTGAATTAAGACATTTATGGCTTAAATTACTATTTCTTTACGATTTTTTCCGTGAAAACTCAAGGAATTTAAAGAAATTCTAAAACTCCAATAAATAAGTAAAACATTCAACTTATCTATTAGTAATTTTAGCTTTTATAAGAATTGAATGTAACTATGTGAATTTGAGCGTTAAAGTTCCATCGCCGACGGTTTTTCTTGCAAACTGAGTTCGTAAAATATTTATAGTAAACTAGCTGTTGCCCGCGGCTTCGCTCGCGTGAAGTTCGGTAACTGTCCCACTGGATATACTAAAGGGATAATAGTGTCCTCCATGTTAATCCAGGTTATAAACTATCTATGTGCCACATTTCATAATCATCACAATTATTATTATCACAATCACCATCACTATCACAACCGCCATCATTATCACAATCTCCATCACTACCACTATCACAATCACAATCACCATCACAATCCCCATCACCATCACTATCACAGTCACCATCATTATCACCAATTATCATCATTAACACAACCACCATAATTACCACAATCATTATCACAATCACCATCACAACCACCATAACAATCACAATCACCATCACTATCACAATCACAATCACCATCACAATCCCCATCACTATCACAATCACTATCACAATCACCATCACCATCACCATCACCATCACAATCACCATCAAAATAACTATCACAATCACCATCATCGTTATCACAATAATTATCATCGTAATCACAGTCATTATCACACTCACCATCACCATCACTATCTCAATCACCATCACAATCACCATCACAATCACCATCACAATCACCATCACAATCACCATCACAATCACCATCACAATCACCATCACAGTCACCATCACAATCACCATCACAATTACCATCACAATCACCATCACCATCACCATCACCATCACAATCACCATCACCAACACAATCACCATCACAATCACCATCACAATCACCATCACAATCACCATCACAATCACCATCACAATCATCATCACAATCACCATCACAATCACCATCACAATCACCATCACAATCACCATCACAATCACCATCACAATCACCATCACAATCACCATCACCATCACAATCACCATCACAATCACCATCACAATCACCATCACAATCACCATCACCATCACAATCACCATCATCGTAATCACAGTCATTATCATCGTAATCACAGTCATTATGACACTCACCATCACCATCACTATCTCAATCACCATCACAATCACCATCACAATCACCATCACAATCACCATCACAATCACCATCACAATCACCGTCACAATCACCGTCACAATCACCGTCACAATCACCGTCACAATCACCGTCACAATCACCGTCACAATCACCGTCACAATCACCATCACAATTACCATCACAATCACCATCACAATCACAATCACCATCACTATCACAGTCAACATCATTATCACCAATTATCATCATTAACACAACCACCATAAGTACCACAATCATTATCACAATCACCATCACAACCACCATAACAATCACAATCACCATCACCCTCACAATCACCATCACAATCACCATCCCAATGACCATCACAATCACCATCACCATCACCATCACAATTACCATCACAATGACCATCACAATCACCATCATCGTTATCACAATAATTATCATCGTAATCACAATCGCTATCATCATTATCACAATCACTATCATCGTAATCACAACCATTATCATCGTATTCACAATCATCATCATCACAATCTCCATCCTCGTCATCACAATCATTATAATCGTAATCACAATCATTATCATCGTAATCCCAATCACTATCATCTTAATTACAATCATCATGATCACAATCACCATCACTATCTCAACCACAATCATTATCACAATCACCATCATTATCACAATCACCAACACTATCACAATCAAAATCACAATCACCATCACCATCACAATCACCATCACCATCACAATTACCATCACAATCACTACCCTCGTTATCACAATCATTATCATAGTAATCACAATAATCTACATCATTATAACAATCACCATCACTGTCACAATCACAATCACAATCACTATCGCTATCACCATCACAATCACTGCCACTTTCACAATCACCATCACCATCACAATCACCATCAAAATCACTATCACAATCACCATCATCGTTATCACAGTCATTATCATCGTAATCACAATCATTATCATCTTAATCACAATCATCATCATCACAATCTCCGTCCTCGTTATCACAACCATCGCTATCACCATCACAAACACCGACACTATCACAATCACCGTCACTATCACAATCACCATTACAATCACAATCACTATCACAATCACCATCATCGTTATCACAATCATCATCATCGTAATCACAATCATTATCATCGTAATCAAAATCATCATCATCACAATCATCGTCATCATTATCACAATCATCATCATCGTAATCACAATCATTATCATCTGGATCTCAAAATAAATGCCATTTTCGTAATCAGCACCCCTGATAATCTCGGAATTGACACCCATATTGATTTTTAGACATTTCAACCCCATCGCACCCCAACAGGGAATGGTAGTATTTCAGGTCTGCCACATTAAATCTTAAAATCGTTGTTTTTGTAATACACCTGACCCAATTCACCATAAAAATAATAACTATGTTGAATTTCAGGCTTTGTTACCCCATTTCCCCTTTTAGGGGTTGAATTCTGAAAAAAAACTGAAACACAAACGTTAATTCATTTATCGATAGGAGTACTCCTGTTAAGTTTCGAATAAAGTAGTCTAACTAATCTTATTTCCCCACGTAATCTTTGAACTCCCGTTCCAACCCCTAAGGGGGTGAATTTTGAAAAATCCTTTCTTAATGCACCCCTAAACCTCATAAAGAACCTTTGTGCCAAATTTGGAATCTCTAGACTCAGCGGTTTGGGCTGTGCATTGATTTTTATACTTTGCCACCCCATTTCCCCCTCTTAGGGGTTGAATTCTGAAAAAACCTGAAACCCGTTTCTACTCATTTATCAATAGGAGCACTCCTGTGAAGTTTCGAATAAAATAGTCTAACTAATCTTGTTTTACCCATACAAACTTTAGATTCCCGTTTAATCCCCTTAGGGGTTGAATTTTGAAAAATCCTTTCTTAATGCACCCCTAGACCACATAAGGAACCTACTTGCCAAATTTGGAATCTCTAGACTCAGCGGTTTGGGCTGTGCATTGATTTTTATACTTTGCCACCCCATTTCCCCCTCTTAGGGGTTGAATTCTGAAAAAACCTGAAACCTGTTTCTACTCATTTATCAATAGGAGCACTCCTGTGAAGTTTCGAACAAAATAGTCTAACTAATCTTGTTTTCCCATACAAACTTTGGAGCCCCGTTTAACCCCTTTAGGGGATGAATTTTGAAAAATCCTTTCTTAGTGCACCCCTAGACCACATAAGGAACCTACTTGCCAAATTTGGAATCTGTAGACCCAGCGGTTTGGGCTGTGCGTTGATAGATGAGTCAGTCAGTCAGTCAGTCAGTCAGTCAGTCAGTCAGTCAGTCAGTCAGTTTCTTCTTTTATATATTTAGATTACACGAAAAGAAAAATGAAAATGTGTAACTCCAACTTACAAGAAAGAGAATGGCACTATCGTTATTCTTAGGCAAATAATTAAAATATCTTACTGCTGCTGAGAATTACTGCGTCAAAAATCATGAATTTACCAAAAAAATGTAATAGGACTCTTAAGGAAACATACTTCCAGTTCCAAAATTCGACTAAATTGCCTCCTCAAAGTCTCCAACATACCAATTAACATGAACGAAACTACAAAGCTGAATCAAAGCACTCGACAACATCACAATTAAACCGTAACAACAATTACATCTCAACAATGTGTTGCAATTCTCTTCATTTCTCTGTGACAATTCTCGTCTTCACTGCGTGACAACCCTGTCACTCACACTCATGACAATTATAGCACATTTTAGCATACAATAGAGTTGTCTACAACTCGGTTCGCTTTGTAGGTCACTGGATTGATTGCTTGTTACTTGTTACTAGTTGTCGACTGGGTTACTTGCGTATCAGTATTTATTGACAATAAATTTTGAAGTGGTCTCGTGAGTCGTCAGTCGGTCATCGTCGAAGATAGTGTTGAGTGAAAGATGTTCTTTTGTTTATGGTATTAATTATTGTGACATTAATTATTATTTGAATTACATACGTATGACTATCGCTTTATAGAACGTGTACACTCGTATGTATAAACAAGTCAAGGTACCTGAGTAAAAGTCGTTATTTTATGATACGAATTTTATTCTGTAGTTTAGTAATTGCTTGAAGTTAGAACTGTCAAAAGCTAGAATTCTTAGCTTTGTTTTCTTTACCGGTTCTTACTTCGTTTGAATTCTTGTCTATTGCATAAAAATATAAAGTAATTACTTAAACTCAAGTTATTTTTTTTACTAGACTATGAATACGGGTGGAAGTGTTCCATAGAAAGAACTTATTTTAGGAAACAACACTTTTTGAATTGTTTTGTTGACATGAAATTCATATCCCTAAGCACAATAAAGTGTATGATGTAAAACTTGTTTTACTCCAGTTACTTGGAAAGTGCACAGCTTTTTACAAATATATTTACAAATACCTCTTACCGGGGATGTTTGTAGGTAAGTATGTCTTCTATACCCATCCATAGTCCGTCTTTCTTCTTAGCGTGTCGATGGCAATCTAAACTGAGTCGGCCCAGAACTGAGCTACTAGTTTGGCGTTTTCGGTAGCGTCCATCAGTTCCTGTAGTGAACAAACAACAGGACACGCAGGATACGATAATAAGTGCCCTATCGTTTGTGGAACAGCACCACATTTACACACTAGGGAAGAGTCATTAATGAATCTCCACCTAAACAGGTTTTCCTTGCTGCGGCCAACCTGGGTCCGGAGTCTATCTAGTCCATCCTAATACCTATATAGACTGACGTCATTTCCAAGCCTTTCAGTTCTTCGTCACAGTTTCCAAAGAATCACAGCCGTACAATAATTAGTCTCTGTAACAATCGCTTTATCACTAGAGAACGTGACTGCCTCCGTATTAACATCTTGCTATGAGTATTTAGTACTTGTTAGTGTTGTCAGTTAATAGCAATACATTGTGTTGTGGTACGTTGTATTATTAGCGGAGTTAAAGGTTTGACTCGTAAAGATGAGTATCATGTTTGAGGTTGAAATATATAGAAGATTACTTGCATATAATGTATGTGTTGCAGTTGGGAAAGCAGGAAAATTGAGATAAATTTAGTTACATATTTATGGAAATCCACAAAATGTTGCTAGATTTTTGAGTATTTTAGTTATAGGGATAATTAAGTAGGTAGATATAGGTACTTATTATTTGGAATACGTAACGAAAAGTTTGTAGTTTTTTTTAGGCTTCGTAGAGAATTCTAAAAAGAAAACCCCGTATATAGAGGGTCACAAACACCATACCTACATCATATTTGATCCAATTTATTCCATATTTATTCCATCCAATTAGAATTAAAATACTTCCTCTATTCACAAGCAAAGGTTAGCATCTAAAGGCAGCATAACTAAACCATCCCTGTCAGCCGAGAATTATTATCTTTACCCCGGAAAGGCAGTAGAATACTAACATATGTTACGAACTACGATATAATAGTGACATGGGGCGTTTATTAAAGTTTCGAAGCGCAAATGGGGCCATTTGGAGTAGTGGAAGCAATCAGTTTATAGCGGTCCGCGGCTAGAAGTTATTGATGTGCGGTCTGCGTCGAGTCGACGGGCCCCGAACGGATCGTGCTGCGTTTACACTTGATGGCCACTTGAGCTAGTAGCTGTCTTAAAGAGAGCATGAAAGTCTTTAATCGAATTTAGAAGTTGTGTTACGCAAAAATATTATCATGATAGTAGCCTGAAGTAGATAGAAGGATATTTTTAGCTGATTTTCTACTAGCAAACTTCGAAGACTTTATTTGCAGTTTGCAAAGTAAACGGGTTTCCTATAAAATTGGATCGCACACTCAAGCTCATATTCTACATACTTGCTATCTTGCAGCTAGGATGTTATTGTACCCTTAATAAGATACTCCCACGCTTCATACATGAGGGTGTGAGACCACACGTATTGATACGTTCTGGCGGAAACGAGTCTTTTGTTCAACAGTTCCGTTTGTGGCCTTTGTCTTCTGAAATTAAATGAGTACAGTACTGCAAGGATAATGTGGCACTCCAACGACGGGGGTGGTGGGTACATATTTAAAAAAACAAGATGGTGGGGTTAGTTCCGATTTTGGTCACACCCCAAAAGGTTTATGTGCAGTTTTACCTAGCTACTAGCTGAGCTTTTCCTGTGCATTTGATGTCATTTCATTGTATAAGGCGGTTATGTTAAAGTGATGATATCAATTAATAACAATTTTAAGTAATGAAATGACATGAGTCAGATAATAAGCTAATTCGTTATCATAAGCACCTGACACAGGATATAAAGTTTGTTGATTCTGTTACTCACTTTGGCACTTGATGATACATTTTATTAACGTTAGTCAACTAGGTAAGCGTCTAATCTAGCATAAACAGACTATGAATCATTAAGAATTTACATCATTGTCATGCATTTGAAAACATAAATTCTTAGACAGTTTAGGGCCGACAGAAGGAGAATTGATAATATTCTTTATAAAATCTACTCGAGCCAGTTACTGTCACGTTCTAAACGAGGCTCAAACACAGCCTAAGTGGATCATTGGTCAGCTGATAGATGTGTTTTGTCACATCGCGCGAGCCTCGGATACTGCGGTGTTGCAAGCCACGGAGTGATTATAGGTCAATTTGTACTACACACTGTAACACTAGTTCTTAGGGTAGTTAAGTTATGTAACCACATATTATTTATTTATTTAAACTTCATGTACAAGAGTGGTACATAGGCGGGCTTAATGCCACAAGGCATTCTCTAACAGTCATCCTTTGGGTCAAATAGGAAAACATAAAAAAAAACTTCTTGCTAACGAGAATTTAGATTTAGATCCAGATTGATACTAATACACTTATTAGGGTCGATTTTTATAACATGTTTTTACGTTTCACCATAGACTTAATCCAAGAATAAACGTTTATGCTGGAGTAAATCTCTTGAGTCTCGAGTTAAATTGAAGGTTATGACTTTCTCTGTTACAAAAAGGCGTCAAATTCACACTCTTGTGTGTTTTAAATTACAAATTCCATGACAGGGTTTCTTCTAATCGCATTGCATGCACATCCAAAACTTACACGGTATCTTAAAAAATCTTGTTTACTGACATGAATGAACAATTTCCATCAATGAACGCCACATCCGCGTGGCGTCGTAGATGGAGAAAGTCGTGTGATGAAGCAGATGTAGTAATGTAGTATCGATGCGTATGCGCGAGTACCTACGTATGTGAGAGTTTCTAAGGCGCATGTGGCCGATTGTGGCCCAAACCGGCATAGTGTGAATTGGGATTGTATTGTGAGACCATTGTGTTCTACTTATCATGGATGTATGTCTTAGATGTTATCTTGTAGGGGGTGTGAGAGTAGTTATGAAACCATGTACTTTAGTCTAGCATTTCCGTAATTTCTGCCTAGCCCTCACGGGTATAAGGCGTGAGATTTTGTATGTTGGTACATAAGTAACGACAGTTACATTTATGCTCGTAATTGATGGTGTTGGTGACTCTTATAAAAACGTGTTTATTTGATTGACCTTATTTCTGCAGCAATACATTTGGATGAACGGTTTCGCAACTGCAGCAGTTTCAAAAAGAATTTGTTGCTTGATCCCAGGCATCAATGAAAAGAAAAGTCAATCCGATGTAAAATACATTTTTTTTTAAATCCTGTTTAAATCCAGTCTATCGCTAGCTGTTGTGATTTTTTTTGCATTCAATCAATGATGCGCTTCAACTAGCTCGCTTTAGAATTGATTGTTTTAGGTTACCGAGTTATTGCTTGTTAAAGATATCCACAACCACCTTAGACACTTAACAACAACATCATCATCATCATCAGCCTATAATGTTCCCACTGCAGGCTTCCTCTCTATGAGAGGGAATGGGCTATAATCCACCACGCGGGCCCAGTGCGGATCGGTAGATGTCACATGTCTTCGAATGTTTAAATAAATAAATAAATATAAATATTGCTGGACATTACACACAGCGCCATCTAGTGCCACACTAAGCAACGAGGCTTGTGTCGTGGACACCACATAGTTGATATACTACATAGATACTTTTTGTTTGTAAATACATACTTATTATACATATAAACATCCATGACTCGGAAACAAATGTCCATGCTCATCACACAAACATTTGCACCGACCGGGATTCGAACCCGGGACCCTAAGAACGTAAGGCAGCCTCACTACCGCTGCGCCAATCGGGTCGTCGTTTGGTTCTAGGACATGCCGGTTTCCTCCCGATGTTTTCCTTCTCCGTTTAACAACAACATGTAGCCTTGATTCTACATCCTAATACAAAAAATTGTAACGAAATGTTCCTGTCAAATCAATCAGGAAAAGTTTACAACTTAGGGTTCTTACAGACGAGCGGCACGTTGCCAACGGCAGATAAACTGCAGCCGTCGCCGTCGCCACCTGTCGACGGCTGCCGTCGACGCTTGCAGTTGTGCAGTCCGCGTAAATGTGTGTCGACAACTGCCGTCGACGCGCCGGCGGCAGCCACCGACGCCACAACTGCAAGCGTCGACGGCAGCCGTCGACAGTTGCCGACGCGCCGGGCGGCATCGGCAGCCGCCGAAGCGTCGACGACTGCCGTCGACGCTTGCAGTTGTGCAGTCCGCGTAAATGTGTGTCGACAACTGCCGTCGACGCGCCGGCGGCAGCCACCGACGCCACAACTGCAAACGTCGACGGCAGCCTACGACAGTTGCCGACGGCTGCAGTTTATCTGCAGTTGGCAACGTGCCGCTCGTCTGTAAGAACCCTTAGATATTTAAGTACTAAACATTTCGTCCCACTTAACTTAGTATGTATTAAGTAAACCTCTGAACGGAGAAATGGGCGCCTGTAAACAGTTAATGGAATACCATACTAAGCTATTATAATGTATGGGCCACGACATTGCTGTTAGGGACACCATATTAGGGAGTTATTTTAGGATAGAATTTAAATGACTGCTTTAGTTGTATTTATGAGACTTGTTATACTAAGGTGGGGTTATTATGGTGAAATTCGGGTTAATTTGATATGACCTGTTCATTTATATGAGAGATAATTGCAGGTGATTATTTTAATTACTCTCCTTTATTAACATAGGGGAATAATTAAATCCCATACCTTACTTCCTTATTCTTTATTAAGATACTGATTTAAAACAGTACTAACGTTTTTATGACTTTTCTGTAACAAAAAGTATGTGTATCATCATGCCAAAACATTACAAGAAAAAACTTTTTTAGGTTCATTAAAAAAATAACAATAGTTTTTGTGCTAGTGCTCTAGTGTTTACGGAAGAATACGATAAACATGCTAATTACTTCGTTAAGCACTTAAGGGGACTACAGGAGCTAAATAAGTAACTCTATTTGTGGTGGCTCAAACTTCGTATGAAATGCTGTTAGAATAAAGTTCTAATTAGGTTGCACTACAAAGTGGTTGTTACGTCAGTCAATGCGGGCCGAATATTGCGAAATGAGTGGTTTCGATCGATTTACAAAAAATCTATTGATTGGACTAAAGAAATAAAACACTATTATGTTATTATGTTTCTTGTAGAATTATTTGCCAAAAAATCAGAATGACCGCATGTATTTTAAAATGGTTTTTACTCGTTAAGGCGGTGGTATGGGCGAACGTCCTTGAGGATCTGGGCGGAGCTAAATATTTTCCCCGCGCTCCCCGTTACATTTTTACGCGCGCATAGTGTGACTCGCGCTCTTCGAAGGAGGCCGCGCCGTGTGCGTTTCGATGGCGCGACTACAGCATTTTCGTGTAACTACTACGACAAGATTTTGTAATAATTTGTAAAAGTTGATTCCCAAAACCATGAATTTGTCAAAGTTATGGTTAAAAAGTTATAAGGGTTTGAACGTAGCCGCGCCATTGAAACATCATTTTAGTTTCATTTTAGTTTATTTATTTTTAATTAAAAATACACTTAACTCACAGGTTATTCAGATTATTAATTTAGATGTTTTTTCAGCTAAAAATATAATATATGAAATATCTTAGTGTAAGACAGTAAACAATCAATGATTTATGTGTTTTTTTAAAGAAATAAACATGGTTTTGTATCTTATCGTTTCATTTTAATTAAATTTTGAATCCTTGAAAAATAACTTCTAATGCAATAGGTGTAAAGTTTTCTATAAAAAATAAGTCATGGTCAACCTATCGAAATATTCAGAACGTATTGAAGGTTCTAAGCGATACCGTACTTACAGTTCCTGAAATCTAGGATTTTTTTGTGTATTTTTACAAGTTTTGACAAATTCAAATCTAGGTTTTACAAAAATCTTCAGACCTCTGCGATGTTTCTTCAGCGAGATATCGGCGATAACGTGTTTTTCACCGTTTCAATGGCGCAGCCATTGGGTTTTAGTCTTACAGCTCCTAAAATATAAACCTAGGATTTTTTTCTATATTTTTACAATTTCAAGTCTCTGCAAGGCTTACCTACTTTTAAAAATTTCCATGGCCGCGTGGTTCCCCGCGTTTTGAAGTCCCGACCACGTTCAAACCAATATAACTTTTTAATCATAACCACTTTAACAAATTGGGAATAATTTTTTACAATTTTTTGCATAATATTGGCTTGTTTTTAAAAAAAAAAAACGCCTTGGTCGCGCCATCGAAACGCACATGGCAGCGCCATCGCGCCCTTAGATTCAATTTGAAATGCTCTCAAAAGTAAATAAATTGTAAGATTATAGATTGTATTGCTATTCCATCGTTACTATAATGTACCTACCTATTGTACTAGGTATGCATTAGATTCGCTGGTTCGCGGTCCGAACAATTTTAATTGTTTGTTTGTTGGCATTGAATAGGCTCCGAAACGACTGAACCGATTTGAAAAATGCTTTCACTGTTGGAAAGCTACGCTATCCTTGGGTGACAGGCTATATTTACTACTTTTGTTAGCTTGGGTTTTACCTGTTAAAACAAATGTATGTGTTAATGAATAAAATAAATAAATATTATATTTTCAAAAAAATTGGGATCCTTTAAAATTCCAATATTGTAACCCGAGGTGTAAAAAAAATATCTAAAATATTTATATCGCGTACGCTGCAAAAAGTATTGATGATAGAAGAAAATAATGTACTACGACTTTGCAGAACGCATCATTATTTACAGAAAGTCTCACAACAGCACACATGTCTAACTATTATAGTTATGCCACAATAAGTGTTAATTTATTGAAAAAAAAACATACTTAGTCGAATTGAGAACCTCTCCTTTTTGGGAGTCGGTTGAAAATTGAATTGAAATGTCGCCACTAGAAAAGGCTCTTTATTTGTATCGTGGTATTAATCCTTATCAAAATAAAATACTTTATATTCAAGACTGCTTCAAAACCTCTAAATTACTTTTTAAATTATCCAATTCGGACATTCCATTCAAAAGATATCACGAGTTTAAAAATCTAAATTTAACTATTACATTTATGCACACACGGTAGGTTCACGAAAAATAAATAAACTTCACAATACAAGTCACTGAATTAGTCTTATAGCAAGCGTCCAAGCGCGCAAAATAAAATACCTTACTTGCAAAATGACCATCTGACTAAAAACTAGAATACTAAATCGTCCATGCGTAAATCGGGGCATTATAATGCGAGCGAGCAGAGCAGCACAACCTCCACGTCCGACGGTCCGAGCTGCACTGCCGCCCGTCGCCCGCGCACGGACCCGCCTATTCTGTTACTATAGAATGCATGGAATAATTAATTGTAGCCTAATAAATCATTAGATCAAAATTCCAATTTTACAGTTTGTGAAGAAAAACGTGACGAATATTTGAGTGAAAAAAAATTACTAAATTTTAATGCCGTTTAGGAGTAGTTACGAAATTTCGAAGAAAAAATGCTTCACTTTGAACATTTTTTTCATATAGTAATAATAAAGTTAGAATTATTTCAATTGTACCAATTAAAGTTAAGAGTCTAATAAGCAACATATATTTTTTTTGAACATATATATTCACTCATCAAAGAGGAGTTACATGGAGAAAACCTCTCGTTAGCAGATACCACCGCCTTAAAAGACATTTTTAGAGATAAGTTCGTGATTTTTTTTCATCGAGTAAAATTGGTTGTATTATGTTGTCAATACACTATCTAACTAGCATATATCCTGAAGAATATCATATATTTTTCTGATTTTGTTTATTGCAGTAAACCATAGGCTTTCAGGTATTATAAAACTCGCGTTTAGCTCCTGTAGTCCCCTTAAACATGCAAATTACTTCGTTAAGCACTCAACATGTACGTACTACGCAGTATGTAGATTATACATATTAGATCACCCTCGTCTACGTCACCATCTTAGTGTTTTATTTTCCGTAACGAAAAGAGTTAAAAACATCCGGGAAATTATACCGAGATTATTACGATGTTTGTTTTAAAGAATACCGCGAATTTAGATGGATTATGGAGTCATCATCACCATTCATAATCATTTGCTTGCCATTATCCTAATTTATTTGTGGTTGGTACAACGTCTTCTTCTACCAACCAACAACAACGGCCCATAACGTCCACTGCTGGACATAAGCCTCTCCCATGATGGGAGGAATTTGCCGTAATCTCCACGCTTGGCAGGCGGATTGGAGATCGCAGTGATGAAAGACTAACAAAAAACGCTGCTGCCCATTATCTGGTCTACGGAGGCGCAAGGTGTTCTGCCTCAGACATTAGTCGCCTTATACGACACCCGTGAGTGTAATGGGTTGGTTCTATTCTACTCTGCCGGATACCACACGGCTACGGCACCTTCTACCATACTTCTCTATTATCATTTCATGAGTCATGAGTGGTAGTGACTTGACTTCTTTCTCTTCTTCTTTCCTCGACTTCTTGATGTTAATTCACACAGTTCATCGATTGTATCATTCATCATTGTTAAAGCTTAAATTGCTTAATAAATAGACCCTAGATTTACTACCTAATTTAAATTCCAAATTCCTTCAGAATTACAGCTGTACCTAATTACGTTAAACTCCATAATATAATTACTAAACCTAACAGTTAACATAAACCCTAATTTACGACAGTCTGTCTCAGTCCATTCGCGTGGTAACCCTAATTGCCTGGGTCGTAACAGGCAAATAATAACAATAACGGTGCAATGCGCCGGCGCAAGCCATCGCATCGCCTACATTTGATAACCATCGTGACGTTCGATTTGCACGAGCTCAATTGTTTTGTACCTGAAACCGTTGCTGATATATTACGACTTGATCTTCATGACTTTAAGTGGTGAACATTAGCGTCCAAGCTCTTTGTTTATAGAAGACGTTTAGGTCCGGACTCTACTAAGGCGTAGACAAGCGGGATACGATACGAGAGACGTGATGTAGATTTCAACGAATGTGATTGGTCGGTTTTCGAACGTCTCCTCTCCGCTTTGGTGGGTCCGAGCCTAAAGCGCTGACCATGCAATAGATAGACAATAATTATGTCCGCAACAAGCATGAAACAATTGCTTTAAATTCAACGCATAGTAAGGTGAGGACTGAACGAGATCAGCTTCACTTCAGCTCCAATCGTTCAGAACTTTCATAGAAAGATCTACGGAAATCTATATCGCAATGCACACTGAAGTCATGGCGATCTGGTGCAGCGCATATTATTGTACACACGGCGGTACACCAAGCAAGCTATACATTTCCAGTATAACATGGCTTTGCTTTGATTCAATTTGATTTGATTTTCTGTACAATGAGAGATCCGCATCAACTGTTTGTGTATAGTTTGCTTGGTCGTCGCGAGTCGTGAGTACTATGAGCTCTGGATGTCAAAAATTCCTAGGACTGCTATTGAAAGTCTAATGTCAATCCTGCTGTAAATCATTATAGAAAAATGAAATGTTGTGTAGGCCTTCAATAAGTTCTGCACCCCTAGCCAAGTTGACAATCTACAATCGTTAACGCTAGTAGGAAACTATTCAAATGAATGGGAATGACATCATCTCAACGTTAAATCACGTGATCTGTTGATCACGAATACAAATTTCGTAGACAAGTTTACATCGTTCAAAATGATAGAATAGAATGTTATCGTTTCTACAATGTTGATCGCGAAACTCTTTGGTGGGAACGCTCACCATAGACTAAAGTGTAGGTTTTTTCTACAGACATTAGAGAACGAGCGATCGACTCAGTCGTGTCAACTTGGCTACCAATTTAGCGCTTTCTACAATCGCTTAGGCATTTACGATTGTAGAAAGAGAATCGATACGAAACGTTTGTAACTTGGCTAGGGGTGCTGCTTACCGGCAGAAATAAGTACGCTGGTACTGCCCTACTTACATAAATACATTCAGCATTTTAAAACAGGCATATCTAATGCCTGTTTTAAAATGCTGAATGTTTACCAATCATTCGAGTGCAAAGAATAGAACTATCGCCATTGATAGTAACAAGTAGTTGTATTGTCCAAGTTAATAGCATTCACGACAGGGAAATCTCGGTCACAAGTCAGAAGTAAGGTTATAATTGATATCTGACCCCCAGGGCTGTGTTCAACTGGGCGACTCTGATAGTACCTATTACAAGTTCTTGAATTCGAATTCTGATTATTCCGAAGAGACTGGAATAATACTGGTTGATGGCAATAGGTTCGCCCTTATTCCATGGGACTTACACAACTGGCGAAATGTGGGTGTAATATTAAGTTAACCTCTGCTTGACCCCTCGAGGATCAGTCGTCATGTTATGTAAGTTTGACTGGGATGATTTGACGTAGAAGTATATTATAACTACATGCAAAGCTACAATGATTCAGCACTTATTATAAGTTTGTGAATTTGTTTCCGTTTTGCGTCAAAAACCCGAGATGGCGACGTATGTTTCGCGCCAAAAGTCCTTTATATATATATTTAGATTACCTATACTGGTGGATAAAAGAGATTTAAATAAATCAAAACAAGGTACTTATGTGATGGTTATTTTGTTTCATAAAACAATGTGATATCGAATAGTACCAATTTAAAAAAAGAACGAAAAAAAATGGCTGCAAATGTTAGGTTATCCGTGAATGGACTCCTGAGAATAAAATAACAGAATGTTTGCCTCGTCAATGCATCGAATAGGTCAATTTCAGAATTTCCAGTGACACTTGTGCTTTTCCGGAAATGTTTATTTTCCCCTGTATTTTTCGACTTCCATAAAGCTTTTAGTCAAAGCTTTTTCAACTAAAAGCTGTCAAAGTTCGGTAGGTAGTGTTTTACACAGGTTTGAGCTTAACTTTTTCAGTTTATTTTGGATAATATTGGTGCATACAATGTTTAGGTACTAACATATTAGGTCACCTGAATGATACTACCATGGTAATGGTATATTATTCAATTAAGCTAGTATAAAATAATTGAATTTGGCGAAGAAGAATCCTAATAAAAAAACTTTTTGCAAAAAAAATAAAACCGACTTCAAAACACAAAAAAGTGAAAAATAACTTTAGCTTCAGAAGTCGGTGACATTTTTTGATTCATTTAGTTTTTTTTTTGTCACCGACTTCTGAAGCTAGTTATTTTTCACTTTTTTTGTGTTTTGAAGTCGGTTTTATTTTTTTTGCAAAAAGTTTTTTTATTTTTCCATTTTTAGTCGTAATAGCCTATACAAATATATGCTATGCATTTATTTTACATTGTTAACAATACATGTCATGGTAATAGGCTTATCCCCAATAAATGGAACTTAACATATCTAAACTGTCGAAATTTACGTGTATTATACACATTTGCGTACCCCTCAGAGCATACAGGCGTGATGTTATGTCATGATGTTGTATAAACAATAAACATCCAAGCGATTGCAAAAATCACGACCGATTTACCGTCTAGTTTTGAGGAGTTCCATTGTATATCTCCGAAGACCAGCATCAGATCTTCACCAAATTTAAATGCGACCATCTCGGGAGTACCTATACTCTTTCAAATAAAAAAATAATTTTGAAAATCACTCCACAAATGGAGGAGAAACCGGTGAACATACATGAAATTATACCACACGACTGAAGTAAAAATATTCATAAAATGAAAACTCCTGGGCCAAACTATGTATACTTTTTATGGGACCAAATGGCAACTATTCCGCATCAAACTAAAAAAGAATCACGTAAATCGGATCATAAATCTCAGCGTAATCGGTGTACATACATAAAAAAAAAAAAAAAAAATACCGATCGAATTGAGAACCTCCTCTTTTTTGGAAGCAGGTTAAAAAAGACACTGTTTATGTTCGTTTCTGTATATACTACTACCAAACTAAGAAACTATAACTTCAACAAAATAAAATATGTTAAAATGGATGTTTAAATTACGGCTAATAAACGGCTAAACAAAGACTGTGTCCTGGATTAACGCACATAGTTATTTTCATCCAGTAACACGAAGTAATTCCCTCAGGACCCGACTAAAACCGCGCTGAAACTATCATAAATGAACGATACTTAAAACAAAGTACTATTAAAAAGAGCAGTGTTAAATATTCATCGCATTAGCACAAAGGAGCTAGCAGATCCCTTCGACACAGGGTAACTAATTAAGTCTTCCCGCTAGGGATAGGAAACTTTTAACTAGCTCGAGTAACTAGCTTCATATAGAAATGTATTAGTATTGGTGTCCTGAGAATACTTATAATTCGTACTCTTTGGTTTTTGTACTCTCTGGAATTGTCTATCAGGGTCGTGGGTACGTTGGACTCTAGAAAAAGTATAATTAAGTTTACTTAGGTGGGTTCAGAAACACATTAATTTGTTCTAAAGCAATCTTAAGAGAAAAAGAGTATGTTTGAGTAAATATTTAAAATGGAGGGTGTTCATTTAAAATACTGAACCAAATTGAATTACATAATAAAAAGTTTTCAGACTTTTGATGTATCTACTTTTATCTCAAGATCTTTTGTCTTCATTTCTTCTAAGATACCGTAACAAATCGTAAAACACCAACTAAACGTAAGTCCCCAACAGATCGGTAGACTTGACTACGAATCCAGTGCGTGACAAAAGAATAAGAATAGTGCTTGATTACTTTTTACTTTTATAGTATTGCGTGAAAGAATGTTGAGGAACACCGGAACGGAAACACAATACGAACGATGATGGAAGGAGGCCTTCTATCTTAGTAATACCTACGATATTCCACGAGTGAATCAAAAAGGATTTGTGTTAGGAGCTATAGGAACTTTGTAAGTGCAAAACATACAGAATAATGAACGTAATGTCATGAAAGAAGCTGTGTATTATAAAGTCTTCGAAGCTACTGATCCGATTTCGAAAAGCTTTAAGAGCCCGTTCCAAAAATTCAGTCGCTAGAGTTTAGGCAAATTCGTTGCGATCCTATGTTTGTGTGCATTTTTCATGCAGATACACGCACACACGGGTGCAGATCGAGCGTAGTGATCGCCTAAACCATTTTGATCCTGTAGACGATATTATTTTATGATACATAATTATAAAGTCAGTACGGTTTAGAAATAAAAGTCTGGAATGTGCGTCTACTGTATATTTATCACAATCAAAATAAAAATGGTTTAATTTTGTATTAGAAGAATTTAGATACATATAAACATTTTACAAAATGATAAATAAAAGTGCGAGTTGGACTCGCGCACTGAGGGTTCCGTACAAACTTTTTAAAGGATAAACTTAATTTTTCTGGATCTGGGACTTTTGCGCGAAAAACATTTGCGCGAAGGACACTTGCGCGAACCCATTTGCGCGAAAAGACAAATGTGCGCATGGACTTTTGCGCGATTGAACTTATGCGCGAACGGACTTTTGTGCGCCTGGACACTTGCGCGAATGGACTTTTGCGCGATTAGACTTATGCGCGAACGAACATTTGCGCGCCAAGACACTTGCGCGAATGGACTCTTGCGCGAAAGGACACTTGCGCGAATGGAAACTTGCGCGACTGGACTTTAGCGCGACTTAATGGCCACTGAGGTTCACTCTGTAGAGTAAACATAACATACCCCTGTTATTTATACTTGAAGGTGGTTTTTTCTTTTTGTTTTTCTGTCATGGATGTCATTTTCATGGTTAAGGAGACGCTGATAACGAAATGAGATCAAAATGAAAATCCAAGATGGCGCCGAGGAAAACTTCTGTTTTTTCTGTCATGGGTGTCATTTATAAATCAAAAATTTTCCTCGGCGCCTCTTGGATTTTTATTTTGACCTCTATTTCGTTATTAGTGACCCCAAGTAAACCATGAAAACGACAACTATGACTTAATAACCAAAAATTTTTCCTGGCGCCATCTTGGATTTTTATTTTAACCTCATTTTCGTTATCAGTGTCCACTTAAACCATGAAAACGACACCGATGACGGAAAAAATAAAAAAATTCCATTTTGGCATTTTGGGCATTTTGACCTTATTTTCGTAACCAGCAACCCCAAAAATCACGAAAATAACACCTATGAAAAAAAAAACCGAAAATTTTCGTCGACGTCATCTTGGATTTTCATTTTGATGTCATATTCATAATCAGCGACCCCAAAACTTGCTTACTTCTACATTATATTAATACTAGTATTTGCGTGGGTGCGCGAGCTGCGCGCAGCTCGCTTTTTGTCGTGTTCTTGAGAAGTATTCCTTACCAACATAAAATTTTGAGAATCCATAGGAATCCTTAAAATAATTGGGAAATCCGTTACAACTACCCCTTTATTACTATGAAAACCCTTAAGAACCCCTAAAACATTCTAAAAACCAATTTAAAAAATATTACCTATAAAAAAAAATTGGTTGCCTGTCTGAAAAACCAATTTAAAAAAGTCGGTATACGGGCGAAAGTTTTACGTGACAACGACTTTGAGTGGTAAAATAAACTTTTTATGTCTGTCTCTCTCGCTCTTAGGCGGGCTCTCACTCGCTCTCATTGTGAGCGCATAACGTGAGCGGGAGCGTAACGCAGTTTCTTGAAGTGTCACCCGGCAAACCAATTTATAAGACGTTGTCACGTCAAAAAACCTTATTTAAAAACTCAGACCCATTAAAAAAAACACTACCCTAAAGTTTGCTTGTCGTCGCCCTGAGTTACGCTTCACCCACTTAACTTTCGTTACGCTGCGGAGGTCGCCGGCTCGCTTCGCTCGCCACCTCCCCCCTTCGCACCACTCGGTCTCGCAGGTTCGCTCCACTCAGAACCTACCTACCATCAGACAAGGTTCGACGCCTACTATAATATTTGTTCAAACACCCAATGGCTATCTCTGACCGTTACGAAGTTATAGCCCTTTTATTTTTAGGGGATGTTGGGGAGGGGAGGATACCCTCCGTTTACAAATTTAAACGCTCCTCATTAATAATTTATAGTAAAAATCAAAAAGCCGCTACGTGTCCTAGTTTCCGAGATACGATGGGGGGAGGGGTGAAGTGGGGGAGAGTGGGGAGTTTTGAAAAATGATTTTGACTAACGCGTTGCCCCTTTATATGAATCTGAAAAAAAAAATGTTTCAAGTCTCTCAACTTCCGAGATCCGCCTAAAAGGGGGAGAAGGGGGACAAGTGGGTCAACTTTTGAAAACTGGTTTTTACTTTCCCGAGCCTCCTCTATACGAATCCGTAAAAAAACAAAAAATATATTACCAATCATAATAAACAACCAACGTCAAAAAAAAATCTTATCTAAATATGTACAATCAAAAAGTTTAATAATTTATAATATAAATACTGGATCGAAATGTGGTAGTCTGTGTATATCTCGGAAATATATTCACGTGATAACTCGCGAGCGCTTGCGAAGCAAAGTGATACGTCCTCACGCTGGGAGAGCCCTTTCGTTACTGACGGGAGCGGGTTTGCGCGGTCGATTATATAGTTCACTTTGCATTTAATTTACGAAATGAATTTATTGTTTATTTATAAATTAAAATTCAGATTCTAATAAAGGGCTACCTTGAGATTAATGAGTAATTTTTAAATTTTCTTTAAAGTGTTTCTAAGGTATAGAAAAAAATACCCTTTTGGCCCGACGTTTTCCATAAATTAAGTTTTTTCAACATTTTTTTTCTGCTATATTTCGTATAGAAATCAATAATGTTTTCCCGTATGTTACGAGTAGACCATATATTGATGTTATTCATATTTTTTAATATTCAGAATATTTTGTAGTTCTTTGTTCAGGGAACCACAAACATCACTCGCTCGTTACTTTTGCGGAAAAGGGGTTTTGAATATGGGTGATTGCCATTAATATATACATTATTTAAAACAATTGTTCCCGCAGTCGACAAGAATAAGAACCTGACTCTTATAATAAAAATAAAGCAGGTTCAAATTCTTCTTGCCTTTCTCACAAGGAGTGATCAAAAATGTTCAAAATGACTTAATTTCTTGTAGGGACCCTTAACTAATGGGAAGCTACATTGCCCCCAAAAAGTCATAGGCTATGTACCGGACGTTTCCGTAGGACAATGTCCGCCCATATAGCGGGCGAAACCGCGGACCAAAGCTAGTTATATGTAAAGAAAAAACAATTAAAAATTAGCAAGAAGGATGTTCTGAAACCGCCAACATTGTGACGAGATAAACAAATAAAACAAATTGACCTGAAGTTGCACAAATTACACGATGGATAGTGACCTTGATTGATGGATTCTTCTGTAGCCATAATTATCGTGCTGGTACCAGTATAAAATGTTTGGGGGAAATTCAAACCGTCGAGCGTGAAGTGGAGAAATTCATATGAATTTGGGTTCCGAATTGAAAATAATTAATTTTCCGTGAAATATCGAAAGTTCTGTAACCAATTGGGTATTCATGGATGCGTTCGACGGTCAGTAATAATCACAAGTTAAGGAGTTTTCAGAAAGCTGTGTGTTAAGTTCAAGTAGGTTTAGCAGGAAGGTAAACGTAAATTAATTCTTTGAGAGTGGAACCTATACAGGTTCCACTCTCAAAGAATTATACAACGAAAATGATAAATTACTGAGAAAACTTCGCTGAAATTAATAGGGATTTACAAAATCTAATCAGGAGAATGCTATATTCGCAATATAATATCATTTATTTGTCTGTGTCTGATGATAATGATGATGACATCTAGCCGATTTTGGCCATAGCGACTACATTCGCTGGCTTTCTAGGGTGCTTGTCGAGAGTTTTGGTGTGCTGCTCTTTGTGTGCATAACCCTAGCAAAATGTTGTGCATTTGAGAGATGAGACCATAAAAAATAATTAGTGTATCATGAGGAGCAATTTGTTTAATAGTAGCAAAATTTGTGTGAATTGTAGTTTTAAAGTTATTTGAGAAAAACACATTTTGCTGGAGTAACGTTTGAAACGTTATCCTGGCAAAATCGATTTTCAAAAATTCGTTCAGCCCGGAACCAAATACATGATTAGATAGCTTTTGTTGCATAGTAAATGTTTGTAAATAGCAAAATTTGTGTGTGGTATGGTTCTTGAGTTATTTAAGATTTTGCTGCGGTAACGTTTTGTGATTTCCCAGATCTCGAAAACGGCTAGACGCAGAAGATTGAAAAAAATACCAATAAGAGACCTTAATTTGTTTAAATTAGTTTAAACATTAGTTTTTGATTTGGTTGTCGTAAACCAATGGAATTAAATGGTTTCAAAAATCAGATAAAAACAGATTTGCAAGTAAACCAAAACACTTATAACCAAATAAACAGCTGTCAAAAATACCCATGGTAGACACCTAACACGTCAAGTAAAATAAATTATGTAACTTTATACGATATGAAGATAAAAACAAAATTGATTAATTTTAGACTGGTCGTACTTTAGCGATGAAATACGCAGTTCCCAAAACATTAAGAAACGTGGCATACTTTAAACTAATTAAAATGATACATGAACATTAATTCCTGTTAATTTCAGCTTTCAATTACGGCTGTAATGAAAGTTATATCAAAAACAAGAAAATGTCAGTAATTCTCTAATAAGCTGACCAAATCGGAAAGGTCACGAAAAAGCGGCCGCACTATACATAATCGTAACCATCTTAAATGAATGGGATAATATGGATGTTTTGTTAGTACAGTTGCGTACGTACGTTGTTGTTACTGTTGCGTAGGTTGCTGGTCATGGTGTTCATTATTTTTATTTAAAAATCAGTCTCATACAAATTATTGTACATCTTTGCCTTAGCATTAACATATTGAGGAAAAAATCTCAGATAAGTTACGTACGTACTTAATTTTAATATTTGGCATAAATGTTTTTCTGTTTGTCAAGTACCAATGCTTAAACTTAAAATACAATGTTGATTCATAGTTTGTACAATTTTCCTTAAGACGGAGATAGGCACCTACTAAATACGTAGGTAGGTAGGTGTACTCCATTTCCCCTTGACTCACAGTATGGCATTTAAATATGAGCTTTGTAACGTACAACTTAGTGGTTATTTCAACATTACATGTGACAGTTACAGGTGATCAACGTGTGAACCACGCGTCGTCAATCAAAATCACACTATAAATTATTTACTGAGATTATTACTCACCTTTTTAAAGTTACTTGACTTTAAATAATTACTTATGATCCATTAAATTGTTAAACTACTGTTAATTAACATGATTTTCATTTATAAAATAGAAAACTAGTAGAAAATGTGTGTTATGGTACCTGCACTTCCAATATTAAAAAATCGGTTACACGTAAAACGTTTTTCTGCTTAACTGTACAAAACATCGGACACTAAGTTGCTAATTTGCGAAGACTACTCGTACGTATGGTGCGGCCGCTTTTACGTGACCTTTTTAATTTGGTCGGCTATTAGAGAATTTCTGACATATTCTTGATTTTGATATAACTTTCATTACAGCCATAATTGAAAGCTGAAATTAACAGGAATTAATGTTCATGTATCATTTTAATTAGTTTAAAGTATGCCACGTTTCTTAATGTTTTGGGAACTGCGTATTTCATCGCTAAAGTACGACCAGTCTAAATTAATCAATTTTGTTTTTATCTTCGTATCGTATAAAGTTACTTAATCCATTTTACTTGACGTGATACGTGTCTATCATGGGTATTTTTTACAGCTGTTTATTTGGTTATAAGTGTTTTGGTTTACTTGCAAATCCGTTTTTATCTGATTTTTGAAACCATTTAATTCCATTGGTTTACGACAACCAAATCAAAAACTAATGTTTAAACTAATTTAAACAAATTAAGGTCTCTTATTGGTATTTTTTTCAATCTTCTGCGTTGAGCCGTTTTCGAGATCTGGGAAATCCCAAAACGTTACCGCAGCAAAATCTTAAATAACTCAAGAACCATACCACACACAAATTTTGCTATTTACAAACATTTACTATGCAACAAAAGCTATCTAATCATGTATTTGGTTCCGGGCTGAACGAATTTTTGAAAATCGATTTTGCCAGGATAACGTTTCTTAACGTTACTCCAGCAAAATGTGTTTTTCTCAAATAACTTTAAAACTACAATTCACACAAATTTTGCTACTATTAAACAAATTGCTCCTCATGATACACTAATTATTTTTTATGGTCTCATCTCTCAAATGCACAACATTTTGCTAGGGTTATGCACACCTGCTCTTTCATGCGCTCTCAAGTGACTAGCATATCCAACTTTAGCCGAAAAACTCGGAGCACAAAGGGTACATGTCAGAACACCATTGACGACATAGTAGGGTAAAGCGGTGGGTGGTCTAGCTTTTAAGTCATCACGCTTTAAGTTTAGCTGCGACCTTCTTCTCTTTGCCCTGCTGATGCACAAGACGTCTCCACTCGAGCCGATTTTGTGCCAACTTGCATAATAAATCATGGGACTAAAGGATTTCTACACATAACCAAGTACCAGTCAACCCAACATCGACAATAGCACTTAATGTACCTTTAAGAACACCAAATAAAATAATATCTTAATTACAAATCGATTAAACACAAAAACGCCGCGTGTGGCTGATCAATCTTGCATAATTTCTTGGCGAATTTCATCCAATGATTGATCTACCTGCGGATCGCGTTACATTTGTGACCAGCGGCCGTGTTGGCAAAGATGGCGTCTATTGCAAAAGAAAACCGGTTTCACAAACTTTGACCAAATTGGTCGTAGAATTGATTTGAATTTCTATGTAGGACGAAAGGTGTGTTTTGATGAGTTCGTAGATAAAGGTATTGTTTATTTATAATTTGAGTGATGAGAAATGAGTATCCAGTAGTGTTTGGTCACTTTGTCATTCATCATTTGGAAAGAAAAAGCTAAACGTCGTCGTAGTCAAACACGAGTCTCTTCATAAATACTAATGAAGACATTGCTATTAATACAACGTTTGTTATACTAATTGGTGTTGCCATTTTCTCCCGACATACGACACGTATGTTCTTAGTCGAGACAACATGGTAACTTTACCCACCTAATAATTTGTTCAAATTAAGGCTTAATGACACCTAAGCGTGACTTTAATAGGGAATATTAATTTGCAAAATCTTCCTTGAAAGATGTCTCTTTAAATTTTAGTATCTCGCTTCCCTAAAAAGGAAAACAGTATATCAAAGGGCCCTTAAACTCAAGTGAACAGTCATTAGGTACACTTGTCATGCGAATAAATCTGCTTAATTTACCCATGTTTGTCAGAAAATGAGGATACAGGTGTTTGACATAAAACTTGGAACTTTATATTAAGGGCCTATACTACCTCAAATTAACAACTCTATTTGTGGTGGTTCAAACTTCGTTTGAAATACGATATAGAATAACGTTCTAATCAGCTGTGGTTGTTACGTCAGTCACTGCGGGCCGAATAGTGCGAAATGAGTGGTTTTTATACTTTATAAAATCAAATGTTCGTCTTTTGGAAAAAATAAAAAAAACATAAGACCTGCTTTATAGTTAGTTCAGTTAGTATGCAAAGTTTCATGATCTAATTTGAAGTACTTTTTGAATACCAGCGGTTTATTGTTATAAACCGCTGGTATTCAAAAAGTACTTCAAATACTTTCAATACTTCGATTTGGAGGTAACTTTGGATTTTTTTCTATCGAGAAAAGTTTATGGAATCGTGTTTTCACCAAACACAGGAGTCAGGACTTAACATTAATCCTCAACTTTACCATATACTTATTTCAAAATTAATGCTGCAGTATTTTAGTCGTAACGGAGGATCATGCTAAGCCATTTGAGGTAGTATAGGCCCAATAAGTAGGTGGAGGTAGCTACTCGAAACTGTAAAATTTTGAACCTTGAACCTAATGCTTTAGCTTTAAAGTTGAAAATCTGTTAAAGAAATTTGACATATTTCATTAGCTTGATGTGCTTGGCGTCTGTACGAGTTGTAGTAATTGCTCGAAAGTTCTACCATCGATATCAAGCGACCTCTCTAAATCAGAAAGTTATTTCGTTATATTTTATAGTGTGCTTAATGAAATTCTATGGGTTTTAGTGCGTTTTGTGTTTAGAGTAATTCATTATTGCAGTAACAACCATGTACATAAAGTTATAAAAATTAGAAAGTGTCGAGCAAAGTTGTTCAAGATTTTGGCACATTAAATTGTGTTTGTGGGTATTTTATTTAGAATAATGAAGGCCAAAAATTGTCCCAGTGTAGGACAAACTTAGAACTATGACTAGTGGTGGCAAGCGAGACTGCTTAGCATGAGTTCCTGGGTTCGATTCCCGAAAGCAAAGTGTCATTGGGTTTTTCCATCAAGAAATTCTAAGTAGCAGCCACAGGGTCTGGATTTGTACCCGGTTGATGGCATTAGCCTCGCCCACTATTACATGGGACTTAAACATAACTGGCGAAACATGGGTGTTCTATCAGGTACACCTCTGCCTAACCCTTCGGGGATTACAGGCGTGATGTTATGTTATGTGGGGTATATTTTTCAGTGTCTACTATGTCCAGAGGGCATCACGAGTATAGGTAGTTTAAGGCGAATACAGGAGCTAAACGCGAGTTTTATAATGCAAAAAAGCATATGATTCACTGCAATAAACAAAACCAGAATAATATATGATATTCTTCAGGATATATGCTAGTACGATAGTTTTTTGAAAACATAATAACACAAATTTTATTCGATAGAAAAAAATCACGAACTTATCTCTAAAAAAATATTTTAACGAGTAAAAACCATTCTAAATAAAATACATACGATCATTCTGATTTTTTGGCAAATAATTCTACATGCAACAAATTAGCATCTTAGTGTTTTACTTTTTTAGTCCAATCAATAGATTTTTTTGTAAATCGCAAAAAAAACACTGATTTCGCACTATTCGGCCGCAGTGACTGACGTAACAACCACTTTGTAGTGCAAGCTAATTAGAACTTTATTCTAACAGTATTTCAAACTCCAGTTAGAGTTGCTAATTTAGCTCATGTAATCGCCTCAATCTCATTACATAAGAAAAAAAAGGCAAAATTGTGTTATTCCCACAAAATTATCATACAGTCGTGAAAAACAAAATCTTTTTTTTATACCCAACATAAAAGCTTAAAGTCGGATAATTTCAGCAGTCTCTAGTATCAAGTACATGGTCGGCGGTCGATAGGTAATGGCCTAATGGCACCAGCTTTGCCCCGAGGTGAGGATGTTGAGTGACCATCTCTGCAATCTGCGAGCGGGACTGACATGAGCGCGTGACAACGTCGTCCATGGATGTAGGGGGGCACTGGATGTGGCAAGGTTTTAAAATATATTCTCACTGTTCTAAAATCCCTTGACAAAACGAAAAATGGAGATAGAAAGCCTGGCTTTTGCGGTTTTATTTGCAACTGAATCTGTAACACCATTCAAGAAATATACTTGCTTCTGTGAAGGAAAACATCATGAGGAAACCAACATGCCTGAGAGATATTTCTCGACGGCTGTTAAGCGGTTAAACCAAGTCAGAGGCCCATGGGCGGCATATAGACTCTGATACCATGTTATGTACTAACCACGTGTGGTTGTGGTTATATTGTAGATGGAGGAGAGGAGGGTTATTTCAAGTAAAATAACCCTCCTTTTGAGCTTCGTCGTAGTCGGGTAACAAAACAAAATCAGCAATTACAAAACCAGTCCCACAACGCATTACTACTCCATATTTCCAGCGATAAACATACATAGCAGCGCACACATTTATCACCCAAAATTGTACAATAAACATGCATCACGACCACAAATTATCACACATTACATCATTAAAATTGCACCGGTATTATTATCACTACATGTCCCAAACCACATCCAGTTACGTTGGTCCCCGAGGTCGGTGTACGCAGTTCGTCCCCGGGGCTCGATTATCATTTATTACCCATGCATCGTACCATTACCGCGCCCGCGCCGATCCACCGTGAATTATTCTTTTCGTGCCAATTTACATTCAGACACAGTAATTGATATTCGTGTAAAATTTTCGCATTTTTCTGCTGGCTCGTCTTTGGTTTTGACGTCGTAATTGGGTGTGTGTGTAATATTCCCTCTTATGTAATGTTTTTTGAAGTGAAGACTTCTTTAGGCGCGTTGAGCAGTTTTTGGGTGAAGGAAAAACATTGAACTCATCGTCACGTAACGTAACGTAACGTGCGGTCACGCTTCGTAGCACTCGTAGCATCCGCTACGGCGTAGCACCACATAGGCATGCGCGGGGCATAACCAGTGCTACGACTGGGGCGGGGCCTGTGTACTTTTTGTTTTCACTTCTATCGGCAGTCCCCAAAGACTGCTCCGATTTTTTTTAATATTTACGTCGTCGTCGTCGATTCGTTTTAATTAATATTTAATTTAGCAGCAGTGTTTGCCTAGTATAGTGTGACTGTCGGACTGTGAAGTCATAGGTCTTTAGTTCGAACCCAGGACACTCACCTCTGATTTTTCAAATTCATGTGCGTATTGTATAATTGCCACTTGCTCTGGTGAAGGAAAACATCGTGAGGAAACCAGCATGCCTTAGAGATATTTCTCTACGGCATGTAAAGCCAAGTCAGGCAGCATAAAAACCGGGGTTGCGGGACTGTTCGAAAGAGATACCGTGGCCCCGGAACACAAAGGGCGATGAAGGAACATGGATGGGTTTTAGTCAGTAAAAGTCTGACACTCCCTCCTGCTCCGCCCTGAGCGGGATGATTTATTTGATGATTTCCCATCCAAAAAAAAAAAAAAAAAAAGGCAGCATGAAAAGTCTAAACACCAGGTTATAGGCACTAACAACACGAGAAAGAAGAAGAATTCAATGTCATCATCTGCCTAGCCTTTTTGACTACCTTTTAGACTAGAAGCCGACCCCAACATAGTTGGGACTATGTTGGGGTCGGCTTCTAGTCTAACCGGATGCAGCTGAATACCAGTACATATTACATGTAGCGACTGCCTATCTGCTCTCCACAACCCAGTTAGTACTGGGTAATACGATACCCCTTCGTAAGACTGGTTGTCAGACTTTTTGGGCCACTGACTACCTGTAACGAGTGTCAAAGATCTACAAATGACAGCCGGGCCCAACTGCTTAACGTGCTTTCCGAGGCACGGAGGAAACTCACCCATCCACAGACCTAGGCAAGCACGGCTTAACCTAAAGATCGACCTGAGCGGCTATTATTATTTAGCCACGAGCTCCTACTTAAAGAAGAAGAATTCATAATGCTTTCAGAAAAATGTTAGACAGCTTCAAACAACTCATCCACACCATCCTACCTCCAAAACAAATGACAAACCGTTTCCGAGAATCGAACACACAATCGATTGCAATTCACACCACATAATCGAGTCCAATAATAGCATCACACGATGATTAGCTCTGTATTGTACAACTGTACAAGTGAGCGCATACGCACCGCTTTGACAAATGAACGAGCATACAGGCGGACGGGCTGACTGTGGATGTTAATAATAAATTGTGCTGAAAACAACTAATGTACGCTTTGTGTGTGTGGTTGGGTGCAAGTTATGAGCGATCATCAGCTACCTAGCCTTTTCCCAGTTAAGTTGGGGTCGGCTTCTAGTCTAACCTAAGTAAGCGCTGTGACGTTTTTTTTAAATGTTACAGCACTATGCTGAGATAGGGCCTTTTGGCCTAGTACAGGACCAATTCCATTTCATTTTATTTATTTTATTAGTTGTACTGTTAATTTAACCATTTTAATTTGTGTGTTTTGTCCTGTGCGGGTTAATAAATGTTTTTTCTTTATTTCTTTCTAACCGGAAGCAGCTGAATACCAGTATTTTACATGGAGCGACTGCCTATCTGACCTGCACAACCCAGTTGGTACTGGGTGATACGATACCCCTTAGTAAGACTGGCTGTCAGACTTTCGTGCCAGTTACAAAAGACCGGGACTCTAAAGTTTGCGTTGAACTTTACGTTTTATTTGAGAACTATGCAAATGCTTGCATTAAACCAAGTATTGTTCTTGACTTCTTGCGAAGACTACGGACATAAATAAAAATAAATTCATTATTAAAAATAAATAAAAATAAACTCATTATTTTCGCATGCAATCAGAAGTGAGCCACAAAAAGGCTTCTGCTAGAAATAAGTACAAACATGAACTAAATGTACCTCAATGTAGATTGCAAATTTTTAGGAGAAATGTGTACGTAAATGCCATTCAGGTGTATATCAAGTTACCTAACTCATTTACTTAAGGAGCTTCCTGTCCCCATGTTCAAGAAAAAGTTGACAAATTGGTTATTAGATAATTGTTTTTATGACATTGGCGAATATATGGAATATTGTAACAATCCAAGATGACATGTAGTTAATATTGACATTGGTTTTAAATCTATAATTATAATAATACTAATTCATCCTGGACATATTGTATCACAAATCTTGACATTTAATGTACTTAGTTTTATGAATGACATTTTATTATTTAATTATTTAATATTTGTACACCACATATTGTGGTAGAGTGCATAGAACTTATAACATTTTTAACATCATACTATGTAAAACTACATTCTTACAAATAAATAAATTCTAATTCTAATTCTAAATAAAGAACGCTATAGCTACAAAACGGTTACATAAACACTGTTTTAAGCCTTCACGATTTATAACTAAACTTAAATGTCACTTGTCTTCCGTGATTATTATTAATTATGAGCTCCCGATCAACCCGCGATCATGGCGCTTGCAACAGCGTCGAAATATCGGGAGCTCAAAATAATGAACAATCACGGAAAATATCCCCCCGAAAGTGTGACTCAAATATGATTTCAGTTATTGATGATCAACAAATCGCTACCGCTTACCTTTGTCCCACACCTTAAATATGTGTAGCTCATCGTTAAACAGAATTAACTATGAACGGAATGTTAATTTATGCACATATCATTTAATAACAATGCTTTACCACTTATGTATAGAGGTGTGTTCATTTTACCGAGATTATCCTATGATCAAAGGATATGTTTTATTAATAAAAGTGCCGAGATGTTTATCGAGACAGTGCTTAATAACCCCTAGTTGTGGTCACAGAGTGAGAAATTGTTAATTTTGCATAATATACTGGTGAAGATACAAGTTATAGATATAGCTTCTAAATATAAGGTAGGCACAGATTGAAGTAACATGTAACAAGTCGTGCAACATGTGCAGAAAGATATTATTGTGTTCGAAGATTAATACTTTAATTATGAATACATTCCCCTCTCCGTTTGTACGTACATAGCTCAGGTACATAAATAAATAAATATCGTTGGACATTAACACACAGCGCTATCTAGCGCCACACTAAGCAACGAGGCTCGTGGATGCCAGATAGTTGATATACTACATAAATACTTTTTGTTTGTAAATACGTACTTATTATACATATAAACATCCATGACTTGGAAACAAATGTCCATGCTCATCACACAAACATTTGCTCCAACCGGGATTTGAACTTGAGACCCTAAGAACGTAAGGCAGCCTCACCACCGCTGCGCCATTCGGGTCGTTATTCAGTGTCATAACATCACGCATTTAATTCCTAAATGATAACTGTAGGTAGATATGCAGGCAATACTAACCCAACTTAGATGACAATGTGATGACACCAAGTGTCACCACATTGACCGGTCGCTAACAGCACTACCCTAAACCACTACATCATATTGTGTAAACATGGACTTGCAACAAAACCCATAACATCCATGTTGCATTACACGGTTACACCACTAGCTACATTGCATGTTGCACATGTCTGTTCCTATCCTAAGGACGAAAGATCTCCTACAATTTCAAGCCTTACTTGGTTAGATTAATGTGTAATTTCATGGTATTTATGCTATAAATATTTCCTCATTATCATGCCGTTCTGGTAAGAAAAACTGCCGTCAACTGAGTGACTTCCCACGCGGGTATGGGCAGAATTAATTGAGGGAAACGGATTACTTAATAGTAACGTAGGCGATTCGTTTGCGAAGGTGCAATCTTTAATAATGTTATTGCGAAATTAATGTCAATCGGTTGATGTTATAGTGTGTGGAGCTCGTGGCAAAATAATAACAGCCACTCGCGGCGATGTTTAGGTTAAGCCGTGCTTGCCTAGGTTGGTGTGTGGATGGGTGACCACCCTTACATACCGAGTTTCCTCCGTGGTCCGTGCCTCGGAAAGCACGTTAAGTTGTTGGTCCCGGCTGTCATTATTGTCTATCTTTGAGAGTCGTTAAAGGTGGTCAGTGGCCCAAAAAGTCTGACAACCAGTCTTACCAAGTGGTATCGCATTACCCAGTATGAATTGGGTTTTGGAGGTCAGTGGCAGTCGCTCCATGTAAAATACTGGTATTCAGCTGCATCCGATTAGACTGAAAGCCGACCCAATTGAATAGTTGGGAAAAGGCTTGGCAGATGATGTTTGATGTTATAGTGTGGTTCTTTTCCACAACGGCCTTCAACAGAATTAACATAAACCTTTTGGTGCTTAGTTTTTTTATCAATTCAATGAATTGTTTAGTTTTCCATCATCGTTATTGCTGATAATTATAATATGATATGACATTTCGACCGTATTGCACCAGCCGTGGTCGCGGGTGAGTCTTCCCGCAACAGCGGGCTTATATTAAAGGTAAAATTCGCGATAAATACCCGTTTACATGTGTATTATACGTCCAAAACGTACTGAAAGTCAGTGTTTACGAGGTATTCCGAGATCTATTTAATGTCCTTAAATAATATATTGCGTCTTCAGTAAGAATACATTCGAAAATAAAATATTCTTATACTTGTTTTTATAAGAATCGAGCCTATCGGAAAAAAAAGCAGATCAGTCACTTTTTTTTTCTCGATGGTACTAAAATTTTACGATCTTGTGCTAAACTCATCCTATAGCTAGCATATAGGTACGTTTTAAGTCAAAGACCGCAGATTAGCATAAAGTAATGGTCACCTCGTATATTCAGGTCCCAGATTGTGTTATCTGCCTACCTTCCTTATATGGCATAGTAGGTAGGTATTCCATGACTTGCCGAGGAGATAATTAATTGTATAATTAATTTATTGGCGCCGTTTTATGTACCTATAGAGATGGATTGTATAATTATGGGTGTATTATTAGGCTAAATTAAATATACGTAGGATAGGTAAGAATTAACCCTAGATACTAACCTCCGTCGATTCGACGGGTACCTCAACGAAATATCGCTGTTTCTTTTTAACGGTACGCAGAATTAACTTGCTGCTCCTAACCAACACAGTAGCCGACGGGATCGTTGCAGTGGCGTACAGGTCCAGTAGCTAAGTATCTCAGATTTGGAGATACGTTCGCCTTGCCCGTCATTATGACGGATGGTTAGCTTTAACGTGAATTTTTAAAATGTACTGTGCGATATTATGAGTAATAATAATAAAATAAATTAAAATGATTAGTATAATTTAGTTTACAAATAATTATTATTTTGTCCCTGATGTACCACAAAACGAGGTTGTTGAATTTTTTTATGTTGATTTTGCATCATAATAGTAAAGAAAATGGATGTCATAGTTTTCTAGGATCTCAGATCTATTTATGTAGCGCCATTAATAAAAAGCTTAAATAAAAACTTTTACACACACAACTTTTAATTAAATTCATTAAATATTATTTATGTAACAAACCTAAGTAAGTCAAAACTCGATTTTTATTTATACCCGTCGTTTCGACGGATGGTTAGCTTTTAAGGGGTATTAAGGAAGGTTAGCCATCTAGGGTTAAGTAAGTGGAATAGTTTAACATTTTATGGAGCCCTCACACAGCCAGAAGGCGAAATGGTAGACCTCGCAGGAGATGGCGGGATGAGCTGGGTATAACCAACGACCAGTGGTCCACATTAGTCCTAGATCGAAAAATAAGTCATGGGGCCTTTGCCCAACAGTGGGATAACACAGGCTAATTGAAACATTTTTATGATTTTGTAAACTATTTCGAGACACAGAAAACAGTATTTTTTTTGCTGTTTAGGTTATAACTGAACTAAATTTTGACACTTCAGAGTAGCACCAATTACCAGACAAGTAAGAAGCCATTTTTAATGCAAAAACCATTATAAGCCAGACAAACGTAACAACAAAATAATTGTCACGAACGCCACCATAAACAAACCTTAATGGAACACAAAACAAATAGCCTCAGATAAAAGTCACCTTCCCCATTCAACTAGCTAGAAACACAACATTCTCACTACATCTAGTTCACAAATAGCGGCCATCTTTCTTCAGCAACAGGAAAAGATCAAAAATAAAAGGCACGAGTCCTACAAATCTGCACCAGGAAGTATCGTCGTGACAGGAGGGACAATTTCACTAAGACCTGTGCGCGGACGCAAGGGTTTAATTCGCTAGATGTGAGTTTACCGTCCCAGGACTAGGAAGAAATGTTGGTCGTCCGGCAGCGATATTGGCAGTTGTCATCGGGGTTACCATCGAGGAAAAATATGGATGAGGCTGGACAAGGATGAGGACTTTGGTACAAAAAAGAGAGGCCTAGACCCAGCCAGTGGATGGATGATTTTGATGCCTTCACCGTATCAAGTACGCGGGAAAAAGTGTTACAAACTCTACGCATGCGATCATAGATCAGATACAGTTTTCGGAGTAAGAGAGCGAGACAATACTATGAAAATGTCGTTGTCGACGAAACAGATACTTAACCCGACAATTAATGTCGTATGATCCGTTGACGATAGGTACCATAAGAAAAATATACTCGAAACGATCCGTTAAACCCTGGAGCTGTTGCGAGGAAAGGGCAAGATGTAGGCATCGTTAGACGGGTTAAATAATTTTTGATGTGGTAGTAGGGAATTTAGCGAACACTGCCGAACATTGTTATGTTCGGCAGTGTTCGCTAAATTCCCTAGAGATTTAAAACCTTAGACAACAGTCTAAGGTTTTAAATCTCTGCGCGGGCGCATCCCGGTGGAACAAACGAGAGCTGGCTAGCGCCGCGAGCGCATACAATGCATTAGACAGAGCTACTATTGGACACTTACTCGAATGCTTTATTGGTGGCTGCTTTTGGTATTGTTGTCAATTTGTTTGGTGTTTCAAGATGAATAGGTTTGGTTCATGAAAGAGGTTTTATATATTTAGTATGACCTACGTGTGACCTTTCAACTTATTAAAGGTAGTTAGAATTTAGGTTATATTATAATCAATATGCTTGGGTCTTATCAGCACAGTGAAGGATGCTGCCGTCTGTTGGCACCAGTGCGTGCTTTAGGACCAAAAATACGGCAAGTCTATAAGGCAAACAGACTGTTCGGAAACCCAAACATCAGTAGTAGATTACAGTAGCGATGGGTAAATTTTTATAAGAGGTAAGCCGTTTAATGTGGTCTTATTATTTGTCTATAGAATACTGACTATGTCATTTTTCAAAGGGAATCCAGAAGGAATTGCGTTGTATGGAAAATTCGCCACTGGTAGGTTATAAGAGCAAGCCAAGCTTGTAGGCTTAAATGAAATTACCCGCACTAAAAAAATCACGCATATACCCTATTAGGTTATATGCGTGATTTTTTTTATCACTCTAAACAAAGCGTACTATCATCGGAAATACCAAAGTGAAATTATTTTATTAATATCTATAAAAAATACTAAGTTATAAGCATTTGAAAGTGCTGATTAGATAGAGAACCGATACAGCGAATGACGCCAAACGCTGCATCGACGTACAAAATCCATACTAAATTACGTTTATCTAGGAAGAGATAGAAACAAAAGTTTAAATGGTTTTAACTTTTGTGTTGTTTGGCCGATGTATGTCTTGTTTTCGCTTTTTTGTCATTATTTTTATAGTACTTTATCATTCCGTATCGAAATAAAAAATAAAGAAAATATATGCATATTCCCTATTGTCACGACAAAATGTGAGAGAAACCTTTAATCTTTATAAAGACAACAAGTATGACAGTGCAATCATTCAGAAAACTTCAGTTATTTATGATAGAAACTGCAATGTAAATATACAATGAAAAACTCCTTTCCTATCCACGTATTTCCCGTATCCATGTCATTGCATGGATAAAGCACTTCCTAATTAAAACCTTGTTGTTCGAACATCACAGTTACAGTCTAATTGAACTACACTTTAATTAATTAACTGTTAAAGCGACACTGACGACATTACCCGTTTAATTCAACTTGTTACTTCGGATAATTCTTGGAACAAGATCTCAAAGGAAGATTGAGTTTTTCAAAGAAGTGTCACTTTTCTCGCTAAATACGAAACAACTAAATAAAAATACGAGGTAAAAATGAATAATGAGTAAATAATACCTATCATGAATTTGCGTAGAGGTTGATGGAAAATTAAATGGTTTTCCTGCGCTTCTTACAGGTGCTTTTGAATAGCCTTGTGTCCTGAAAAAATCTAATTAGTCCGTCAGTTCGCGTCAGTTAGATTATTTTATTTATTTATTTATTTAAACTTCATGTACAAGAGTGGTACATAGGCGGACTTAATGCCACAAGGCATTCTCTACCAGTCAACACTTTGGGTTAAATAGGAAAACATAGTGATAGGGTACAAAATAATGTCTAAAAACTAACTTCTTGTTAACGAGAATGTATATACTTATATTGATACTAATACACATAAAATAAACTAATAGATATTCTATCAAATATGAAAAATTAAACAGCGAGAAAACTAATAATAATTTTATGACTAGACTTCGATTTGAGAGCTATTTATTCTGACTTAAATAGTGGTTACGAACTGTTCTTTTGAAAGTGAATTTGCTTTCAGCCTTTTTAATGCCAAAAGGTAGCGCGTTCCAGAGCTTTATAGTAGAGATAGCGTAATAATTTGACATAAAGCCTGTACGGTGTGAAGGAACTTGGAGAAGTAGATTCTTTGAAGCACGAAGGTTACGACTATGTGAACTGCCCAACACTTTGAAATAAGTTTTTTATTATATTTAGATTATCAAAAAATAGTTGACACGTATTTTTCCTTTTGTTACGTAAACCAAAATTGACGAAGATCATCATCAGCCTAGCCTTTTCGGCTTCCAGTTTTACTAGATGCAGCTGAATACCAGTATTTTACATGGAGGGACTGCCTATCTGACCTCCACAAACCAGTTAGTACCGGGTAATACGATACGGGTGACGACCCGATTGGCGCAGCGGTGGTGAGGCTGCCTTACGTTCTTAGGGTCCTGGGTTCGAATCCCGGTAGGAGCAAATGTTTGTGTGATGAGCATGGACATTTGTTTCCTAGTCATGGATGTTTATATATAATAAGTATGTATTTACAAACAAAAAGTATCTATGTAGTATATCAACTATCTGGTGTTCACGACACAAGCCTCGTTGCTTAGTGTGGCACTAGGTGGCGCTGTGTGTAATGTCCAGCGATATTTATTTATTTTATTTTATACCCCTTGGTAGACTGGTTGTCAGACTTTTTGGATTTCTGACTACCTAACGACTGTCAAATGTCCACAAATGACAGCCGGGACCAACAATTTAACGTGCTTTCCGAGGCACGGAGGAAACTCGGTGTGTAATGGGTGGTCACACATCCACAGACCAACCCTAGGCAAGCCCGGCTTAACCTAACGATCGACCCGAGCGGCTGTTATTATGTAGCCACGCGCTCCTCAAAATTGACGAAGATACGACGCTTTTAAAATTCTCAATACGTCACGCCGTGCTATAATTTTTAGGGCGTTGTGACGTCACGAGCCCCCAATCCCGAGTTTTGATGCGTTTTATCTTTGTCAATATTCATTGATTTACAAAAACAAAAAATACGTGTCCATTATTTTCCAATGCTCTAACTGACGGACTAAATAGATTTGCAATTTATTGATGGTGGAAACTAGCCACTTCCAAGAACTCAGTAATCAGCTATTCAGAAAAGCAATGATACCCTAGTAACCGTCGGACTGTTCAAGAGTCCAACAACTTTCAATGCGTTTTTTTACAAATTTTTCAAAGATTGTTTATGAAGCACTATTTTTTTTATGTTACGTGCAACATTTATGGTGCTACTTTTGCCCGTTCCAAACGTTATGATTCTTATGGAGAAGAACAGGAAGCAACTCCGTGTTTACGACTACATTGCTTTCGCGATAAACAAACAAAATATTGCGAGAACCGGAATTCATTTTACATCCTTCTTTGATTACTTGTCATGAAGTGAGAATCGAGTGAGATGATAATAGTGCTGTGGCAGTCGTGATATGTCCCTAGATTAGTCGTGATTTGTGAGCTGTGCCCACTGGGCTGGACTGAACTTCAGACCACTATTATTTAAAAAATATAAGGCTAGAAGATATCACGAATTTAAATCAAATGGAGAAGACATCATCGCTTTATTGTACTAGAGATACGTAAATTATAAGATTAAGATACTTTGCAACAATTAAGATAGGCTCACTTGAATTACAGCACACATCACTAACTTAGATGTAAACGATGAACGTATCTAAGGACAAAACTCCCATGATATCCAAAACCACATTTAAAACAAAACAAACTAAACGAAAACAAGAGAAAGTTTATTCACAATAATTAAGTTAATTACTCCACCAGGCCACAGTAATAGAGCCTAATGAAATAATTGGTGGTATCCGCCGATCGGCCCTGTGACATCGTCCGTGACGATACTATCGCTAACTGTACTGTTGTGCACCAAAACGATGGTTAAATTGAAAGCAAATGTGATAACAATCGATTTGATAGTAAAACGGACCCTAGTAATGGACTTAACGGGGATTAAGACGAAAGTCGTTTGGAAAGAATTATTTTTATAGGAGCGAGGGTCCGGAGATGTTGTAAGTTTTTATTAACTCCTAAAGTAAAACATACTACAAAATCAGGCGAAAGCGAATTCAGAGGATTTTAATTCTGTTTAATCCGAGTTTAAAAGATGGATTACATTTACGCAAAGAACGGTAGATAGGCAAATTCCCCAACGCTCCGTTTCACGCCGGACCGTTAAGGATAGCACTGATAAATGGCTATCCAATTGCTCTTCGCCCCACATCCAAATTATCTCCTATCTCCCTAATTGGTTTCTTACACGCGTAGTGTAGTAATTAATGAAAGATTATTATGTTAGTTCACTTTAGATAGTAATGAGTCTGCGTGTTCATCTACGTTTCTTTCATCGATTTGAATATAAATCAAACAAAGTTTACTACCAAGGATTCGTATCTATACTATACAGGGTGGAATTTTGTAATGCCACCTGGAGGGAAAGTACTCTTAATACTGCAGATAGAAATTTTTACTCAAAAGAAACATTCCTTTATTTTTAAAAAGAAATTAATCTGCATTCAAAGATTTTGAAAATTCGCGTGCCACACTCGGGAATCGAACCGGCTAAATTGAAAAAAAATAACACCCTGTACTTTTATGGCACCAATCGATAGGGTCAATCATAAAGATCAAATCCCTCTAACAAACATGATAAATTAAATGAAAGGAAAACCATGAAATCTTAACTTATAAATTCAATGGGACAACATAAAGCACTTTTACTCAAAGGTCCGTTCCAATTACTTATGTTAGAACCTAATAAACAATTATCTTTTGACTATTTTGACATTTATTGATTAAAATGAGAAGAACTATTTAGATAGGAAGATAACAATTTGCACAAACAAACACGTGCAAATTGAAATCTTTTTTCTTCAATTGTAAAGGTCCATCCTTTGAATAAAATTGCTTTATCGTAATAAATTTATCCCATTGAATTGATAACTTTAGATTTCATGGTTTTCCTTTCATTTAATTTATAATGTTTGTTAGAGAGATTTAATCCTTATGATTGACCCTATCGATTGGTGGCATAAAAGTACAGGATGTAATTGGATGGAATTTAGCCGGTTCGATTCCCGAGTGTGGCACGCGAATTTTCAAAATCTTTGAATGCAGATTAATTTCTTTTTAAAAATAAAGGAATGTTTCCTTTGAGTAAAATTTTCTATCTGCAGTATTAAGAGTACTTTCCCTCCAGGTGGCATTACAAAATTCCACCCTGTATACTATACTTTAATAATATGTATTATAAAGAGGTAACATTTGTTTGTAAGTTTGTATGTAGGGAGTAATCTCCGGAAGTAATGAACCGATTTCAAAATTCTTTCACCATTAGATAGCTACATTCACCCTGAGTAATATAGGCTATATTTTATCCCCGTACTCCCACGGGAACGGGAACTACGCGGGTGAAACCACGGGACGTCCGCTAAGTTATTATAATTTTTCCCAATCTTCTGTAACCAAACATCAGCTGTAATATCAACACACACATTAATCACAAATCTTACAGTTCCCATCATGTAACATTGCATCACAACTGTCTTGAGACAAATAAAGCAAAAAATGCAAGTTACACATCAAATAAATCACGACAAATCACAAATAATGACAGAAACGCATGTAGGAACGTATCTTACGCCATGCATCCGCCTATTGAGAACCAGATCCCAACTCACAAGTCTACAGATGAAAAAACAATAGAAATCAGCTGTTGCGAGAATGTCCCAGTTGGGAGTACAGCCACGCAACGCTGGCTTGCAGATGTAGATTTCCCAAGCAGTTATGGAGACTCGTGTCTCGTTGGATCTATGTTGGTTTGCATCAATGATATATAAACTATAGATACGTTGTCCGCACTCTAAAATGACAACATGAAATGAAGCCAATTGGCCACATCGCGCTTAGTTACGCACCAACCTGTCGCGCGACGCTACGTTTGTTTATAATTTAATAAATCCTGTGACTGAAGATGTATATTTATCTCCCTCTCGCAACAGGCATCCCGCCGTTCGGTGTCATATTTTCTTTCTCTTTCTTCACGCTTATAAGTAGTTCTAGTATTTTCGCCGTTTTTAAGCGCCGCGATGTTGGTTCATGACGTGTCTATATATAATACGTCATTGGTTTGCATGGATTGTGTGATCAACTGTTTGGTTTATTGAGTTAGTAACTGAACTAGCCAATAGCCACTTTAAGAGTTTTTATCTCTCAACATTATGCAAACATGTATTTTAATATTTGACCAAAATATCTGTCCTATACGCTGGACTGATTGTTAAGGGGCTGAGGTTAGCCTCCTTCACACACAGCACGAACTACTAAACACGTTTAGACCTAAACTAGTTCAAATCACAGTTTTGTGCCTGTTAATCGTTTGACGATTAAGATGACAAGGAAAGAGCCCTGTTTTAAAGTTAAGCTAACTTCTGTCTGCACTTAGAACGAACTAAAAGTGAAACAGCTTATCTAAACCTTGTTCAAGAGTCGTTAGTGTTAATTTGACACTGAAAAATCGCATTCAGTTTAATTGATGAAAGTCGCCCTGAGAATTGTTTATGTCATTAAAACAATTTACTATTTCGAGAACATTTTTTAAATTTTGTGTTGGTAAATGAGTATTCTGTAGATGCTCGTAGTTTAAGTACATAGTCGATTTAGATAAAAAGAAACAAACAACTCTAGGATGTTTGTCAAACGATTAGTTGACGACAATTGGAGTTTTTTGTATCTACTATTGTCGTAACACTTTAGAAACAGTATTGTCGAAGTCACAGAAAAATAATAAAATATTGAAATGAAACCGACGCAAAAACTGTTACCACGTAGGTATTCAGTAAATAATTCGTAGGGTCCACTCTCCCCATACAAATTTTTCATCATAGATACATTTTGACGTGTGTCAGTTTTGCTCTTTTGTAGGACACACAGCAGATTTTTTTTTTAAATTACCAGTGAAAGTGTTTACGTGGGTATCCTCCCTGTATGTGCGTATAAACTTACGGCTTGTTACCATGGGGTACGTAGAAACAACACAGCGTCACCTGGATACGTACCTAAAACAATTAAAAACAATATTTAATAAAATAGGACAAGAACAATCCTTCTCTTACACACTAACACCCGTATCTTTAAACAAATCTAAGTGATTACTTGAGTAAGTCTTTATTTAAGATACAATTTATATTTAGAGTTTAGTAATACTTGAAATTAGAACTGTCAAAAGTTAGAATTCTTAGCTTTGCGATCTTTGACGGTTCTTACTTCGTTTAAATTCTTGTCTATTACATAAAAATGTTTGCATAAGTACTTAATGACTAAGGTAAACGCAAGGAATTACTTTAACTTGACTACAGATACGGGTGTAACTCTTTTTTACCCCTATTCCATTTACCCAGTTACAAAGACAATATATGTCCTCCCTCATAACTCTTGAATATTTGCTCTTCACCTCCAGTCCAGTGGAATAATGAGGAGGACATAAAGAAAAACATAAGCAAATACATTGGCCATTCCTGGAGACATCTTGGATGCTGGCCAAATAACAAATATGCAGAGATTGCGGACATTATATCTGCATAAGTCTGCAATATATATAGATAGGGGAATATCTGTCCTTTTATGACATTACACAGGCTCTAGCATAAAATTGCAACATCAACGTAAAACGACAAATTCATAAACGTAACGTAATTATTTTAAATAAATAATACAACTTTCATAAAGCATTTCAGTTTATTTTTTTAATTATTTTACTAATCATAATTAAATATCATCCGTAGATACGAATGAAGTCTTAAAACTTAGCTAATATCGTTTGTAGACCAACTGATAGGATTCCTAACTCTCGAAGAGTACTATAGAATACATTTTTATTTGAAAACGAAGCCAAATTATGGATCAGATAAATCGGTCTAGATTTTAGTACTCACCAAGTCGAGAGCTTATCGAATATGAATTGCCTTTCTTCAACTTCAAATATTACAATTTATCTTAAGTCACGTAGATTTTTTATTGCTTTCGTCCTTTTTAATAAGGCATTAAAGTTTAATATTCCAAACCATATAAAGTTCTATTTCTAAAGCTCAAGTTTTTTCGTCAAAAGGGTTTATAAATCCAGCAAATGAAGTTCTAAGTCCCAATTGTTGTTAGTAATCCTTGCCGTATCAGAAGCCAAGACATGTGGTGAGAGCACCAGTTAATGGCGCTGTCAACACGCGATTTATGTCTTTATTGTGCGCCCGCAATAAATAACTTCGTGGTACTGTATTAAACTAAGCTTTGTCTCTCGGCTTCGTTCGCGTGAAGGTTGAAACGGAAACCACAGAAACGACCTACCCGGATAAAACGTATATTTTGTCCTAACCTAAGTCATAGGCTATCCGTATGATAATTAGCATCAACATTCTTTAAGCCGGTAAGACATGAAGGCCTGACAAACAAACAAACTCACTTTCACATTTAAATATTATTAGGATTGTGCGCCAACAATAAATAACTTGGTGTTGTAAATCAAAATGTAATTGGCTGTCCTAAAATCATTGTTAGGGTAAATATTATGTAGGAGATCGGGGATACGGTTTTATTGTTTTTTGTTGTAAGTTCTTTAATAAAGGGAGGTTTAAATTGTGTCTCGATTTATTTTGCAAATAAAATAAGGATTTTGGCGTTGGTATTTTAGAAGCGGTATCTTGAATTCGTAACCAGTGCCCACTCTTTTAGACAATAATCTTTTCTCAATCATGCTTGAAAATTTGAGCATTATTTTGACAACCTTCTTCGAGATAAATCGAAATTGCTGTACTGGCCAGATACATGCGACCAGCGGCCGGCAAAAGTTGTATGAAAATCCATATCTGTCGTGTTTAGCAGCCAAATAAATTACATAGTAAACTCATATCTGTCGTGTTATTTAAAAACCACCAACCAACCGGCCAAGTGCGAGTCGGACTAGCGCACGAAGGGTTCCGTACCAATTATTATAAAAAAATCACGTTTGTTGTATGGGAGCCCCCCTTAAATATTAATTTTATTCTGTTTTTAGTATTTGTTGTTATAGCGGCAACAGAAATACATCATCTGTGAAAATTTCAACTGTCTAGCTGTCACGGTTCATGAGATACAGGCGGACAGACGGACAGACAGCGAAGTCTTAGTAATAGGGTTCCGTTTTTACCCTCTGGGTACGGAACCCTAAAAATGGAACGATCTTACTCTAAAACATGGCAACCAAGGAGGTAACTTATCATTTTTTTAATTTAAATTTCGAATTGACTTGCAAATAGAAAGCGGTTTATTGAAAAAAAAAACAAATGAACTCGTCAACGCGAGAAAAATTATTATTGTTTATGTGCATCATTGGTTTTGAAAAGTAATTGTATTAATTTCCTCGCATTATTTGAGAAAAGTACTTTACAAGCCTTAGCCACAACAACGCACTCATGGACTTACGTGTGTGTGTTTACACGTTCGTCCATCAATGCCTCTGTTGCTGGCCGCTACAGTAATGTACTATAATTTTAATGATAACGTTAACAAACTTTAGAAATGGTTAAGTAGACAAGCAAAAATAACTTATTTCACAAACCTTAACTTGCGTTTAAACATTAAATAGTGTAGTCTTTCCTCTTTAAAAGTAATAAAGACATTATTAATGACCAAATTACTTAGTAGCAACAAAAACTTAAATTAATATCTCAAAATTAACAATGGGACATTACTTCTGCCGCTAATTCTCATAACTCCATACTTTCCATTTTATGTAACTCGACAAACAAAGCTTTTCAACTCGTTTTGAAGCGCATTCAAAATGTGAAATATTAAAACTAGCAACATTAACTAGTTCACCTGAGAGAAAAGTTTTTGTGGGAACCGCTGAGAGTTCCATCATATGGCGTAGTGAGACTGTCAGTTGAGTAATATGTTTTTGTAAAATAGTTAATATTTTGTCAGTTATGTTGTGTTATTTCAGGGTTCTAAAATTGGTTTCCGTCACTTAAGATTTTCATTTGTTAGGAAGATAATTATGTGACAAAAGAGATAGCTTGCAATGAGCGAAGTTCTTCATTTGTTTCTTGGCTTCAATATTGAGATATTCCTAGGCATTTAAGTTTTTAATTCATGAACAGTGTTTTATTAGTGTAAAGTATAGGTCAATATGTGTGTCTTGAGAAATTAAACCTCTTTGCCGTTAATGCATGGTTCTGCAGATTTAATTGAAAAAGACCTTTCAACAGTTAGCTTTCAGAAACAGTTTTAAACATTCAGAAGTTCCCTTCCCTTTCCATCTCTCAAAAAACACCTTATAAACTTAACTAACACATCCATCCATCATATCATCATCACCAATAACACCCATATCCTAAAACACTACATTATTACCAAACAACAAGATACTAATGAGTGTGAACACAGAGTATTGTGCACATCCTCCAATTTAGCGGCTCTAGAACGTGAGAGTGTAAATACCCGGCGGATGTGACGTGTCACGGGGCCCGCTCGCGAACCCCGCCGAACAAATTGGGTGTCAAAATGTTTAGATAAGATAATTTGGACAATTTGTGTGAGGTGATAAAATGCTATACGGTAGTGTTTTCTATGTATTGTTGTTTAGAATTTATTGTAGAAGTATGATATTTTGAAGTGCTAATTTAATTGTAGGAACTGAACGCGATCAGTAGTTCTAAATCACGTTCAAGAGTTGTGTAAGTTCTCCATGGCATTGATGACACTGGCAACTTTTGAACGCATGGGGTCTGAAACCCGCCGTACAAATTGAGGGTAAAATGTTTAGATAAAATAAATAATTTGGACAATTTGTATGTTGTACTTGTAGGTGATAAAGTATGTATGTTCGGTAGTGTTTTGTTTATCTAGAATATGTAGTTATTTGGGGCCGAAACTCAGTGGAAGTATAGGTCCTAGGTATAATGATTGATACATTTTTTTTAAATCTATGCATATGTTTGGAAAAACGAAAATATGTATATAGAAGTACCCTACCACATAAAAACAGTTTAAGTATTGAGAATATGGAATTTCTACGTGCTCCCACAACTACGTCCAGCAAAAACAACAAGAAAAAACTTTGCAAACAGATCTCTAGTGGAAAACTTTAAGAAAAGGAGAATAAAGAAAAATAAGAAAACGACAAAATAGGGTGAGTGAGCCACGTATCATCCCATACCGGAAAATATGGAATTTAATTTATTAGAGTTTAAAATGCGGGTTCGTAAATTATTTCTTTATTTTCTCGCTTTTAATCCGGTAAAATTTACTACCTATAAAGTAGTCGTGTTTTTATCATTTAATAGACACGTAAAGTGCGTAAGTACAATAAACTAGTAACTACTGATAGTAGCCGTTTAGCAATTTGGACAGTATCTTATCAAGGGAAATAAAATATGACCTTATTTGCGTAATTAAATATTGTGTGAGCATTAAAAACAAATGACTGTTCTAATCACGAATAGGGTATATGTATGTTTTTTTATCACTCTAAACAAAGCGTATTAACATCAGAAATAGCAAAATGAAATTATTTTTTTAATATCTATAAAAAATACTGAGATAAAAGCATTTGAAACTGCTGATTAGACAGAGATCCGATACAGCGAATGACGTCATTCGCTGCATCGGCGGCGTACAAAATCCATACTAAATTCCGTTTATCTAGAAAGAGATAGAAACAAAAGTTTAAATGGTTATAACTTGTGTTGTTTGGCCGATTTGTCTTGTCATTATTTTTATAGTACTTTAACATTCCGTATCGAAATAAACAAAAGAAAATTTATGCATATTCCCTATTGCGTCTATTGTCTAGCTTCATCATCGCCCAGGATCTTGCCAAGGTTCCTTCGCTTGCTCGAATTACAATCGATATTCACCCGAGTAATCGATTGGAAATAAAGTTTTATTTGGCGCCGGGATATCGCGGTAGTGGAATCTATCGGCCGTTATCGATTCCCGGCATCGGAACAGGCGGCATCTAGCGGGCATTGGCATGAATCAGATGGAGTGCGTCTTTCCATTACTGAACAATCGTTATAGATAACTGAAGTACCGAGAGAGTACTGTTCGGTGTCAGCCTGCATTATTTACTTTGATAAAGTAACATAGTTGCTGAAGTAGAACTTTGTTTAAAGCGATTTTGAAATGACACGCCAATTAATCAGTGTTATAAATGGTTGTTCCTTTCTGTTCAGACTTCGGACAAATTGTTTGCTTAATACGAGTCATATTTTAAGTATTAAATAAGAACAGATGATAAAGGTGAGTATAATGATAAAGATAGAAGCCAAGGTAACATAATAATGATGGTAGACAAATATTAGACCAGATAAATATCTTAAAAAAAGATGTTTAGAAGCAGGAAAAAAATGTAGAAAAGGAAGAACTAAAGGCAACAGTACATAATGAAACCACAAAGCCATGGAATGATAAATTTCATGCAATCAACGTTAGCTTCATTAAACCAACTGAATATCCACATACAGAATATTTAAAAATAAACCAGCCACCTGAAATAATTACGTAGACACAGCTCCACGTAATGTTCGTTACCAATCATATTACTGTAGCCGTGAAAAGCGGATCGGAATGAAAACATAATTGAATGGCTTTTATTCGAAAACATCCCGATATGAAGCGATTTATTTGTGTTACTTCCGATATTATTTGAATATGAAATTGTAATTTTCATGTTTACCGGCTTTGTTGGAGTTTTAATAGGTTTCGGTAGTTTTTATTAATAGGGTTATCTACACTAATATTATAAAGAGGAAAGATTTGTATTTTTGTGTGTGTGTGTATGTTTGTAATAAATAAACTCAATAACTACTGCTTTATCAAAATAGAACCAAATCCTTTTCGCAAAACAGATCATTAGCGATCTAATGAAAGGCCAGAATAATACTAAAAATAACAAGAGCTGATAAAAGGTTTTATTTAAAACTAGCGGACGTCCCGCGGTTCCACCCGCGTAGTTCCCGTTCCCGTGTTGTACGAAGATAAATTGTAGCCTATATTACTCAGGGTGAATGTAGCTTTCTAATAGTGAAAGAATTTTTGAAATTGGTCCGTTAATTTTTGAGTTTATTCGTTACAAACTCACAAAAATACAAATCTTTCCTCTTTATAATATTATTATAATTATAATTATATATAATAGTATAAATAGGTACTTAGGTGTAATGTAAAGTTCATATTGTATTTACGTGTTTTTAGAGTTGATTTGTTAATGTATTAAATTAGGGTCCACCCTTTATAGCAGAACTTTTTATGTCATAATATTACTTTGCATAACAGCGGATAGCATAAACTTCATTTCGCAGAAAATCGTTTGGCAGACACTCATTTATCATACATTCAAAACTCATAATTTTGTAAGGCAGAATCATCTTAAGGCATAAATTTCATATGCATAAGAATTAAAAGTAGAACCATCTTAGCGCAGAAAGTTCACAGCCAGAATCATCTTTTGGCATAAATTTTATATCGATAGTCACTAAAAGCAGAACTATCATATCTCAGAAAGTTTACAGTTAGAATCATCTTTTAGCATACATTTCTTATGCACAACAATGAAAAGACTCATCTATCACATCCACATCACAGAAAAATGAATTTTCTGTGATGTGGATGTGATAGATGAGTCTCTAAAACAGTTGATTGTGAACATGTGGTTTTTATTTTCCTGTAAGCACTAGGCAAACATGCAAACAAGCATACATCTTGCAAGCAGCAAGCATGCAGTATGCAAACAAGCATGCAGTATGCAAACCAGCATACAATATGCAAACATGCACACCAGCATACACCATTCATGCAGCAAGCATGTAGCAGGCAAGCAAGCATGCAGCATGCAAGCAAGCATGCAACATGCAGCAGGCATGGTTTCTGTCATGGCTCCGGCGCTGCGGGGCTCCGGCGGTGCCACGCGAGCTTATCGTCGCAGATGTGTTTAACGCTCACCACCGCAACTTCGGCTTGCTGGCCGGCTTCGCCGGCCAGCCTCAGCAGCGGCGGCGAGTGTTACAACAACCTGCTCCTCAACTCGCGGGCCGCCTCGCCCCTCCGCGCCTACGCGATTTTAAATTACACTCTAGGGGTAGGGCAGACAAGACTACGTAAAGTCGGTTTTGGAGCGATTCGTTTCTGTCACTAACTTTTGTAGCCCATCATATTAGGTACTTTTTAAGACAATATTTAAATGTTTGGTTAAAAATGCTATTTTATAGAAATGGCAATAATGCCAAATACAATTATTCCAAATGAAATTCTGCCATCTTCGTAATATGCCAAGTGAAATTGTGCGAAATTTGAACATTGCTAAAGGTAATTATGCCAAATAAAATTCTGCCATCTTAAAAGTATGCCATTGTAAATTCGGAAATACAAACATTCGGCCAAACAATAACTATATTAAATATTTTTTATGCCTTAAAAATATTCGTTTAAAGAAGATTATGCCAAGTGTGTTATGCCAAATAAATTTCGGAGTATCAAGATTCTGCCAGATAGAAGGAACCCATTAAATTAGCATGATTACGTGCTAACAATACCTGTTCGCACATGATTATTGCAAATTGTTATTCTTGAACTTTTTGAACCTCCATATCATAAAATCTTCATTAAAACTATTGTAAATTAACACTATCGCAACACCTTTATGGCTTTCGACATAAAGTTCAAATTCTTTGCGCAATATTTGAAGCTGTTATCGTTAATTCAGAATGTAACAATATGTTTGATCAATAGATCACCTCTTATTACTCTACTGACCAAGTTGCGAAGTCGATAATCATATGCTGCACGGCAGGAGCCAATGTTGGATGAGAATCTTGCCTTGTTATTAGTTGGGCCAACATTACCAATAGTTTTTTTAATGTTTAATGTAAATACGGCAAAAATAAAATATGCAACTTGATTTTTTTTATGTATATGATGAGCACGTAGTAATGCATTTTGACAGTAAATAACAAAAAAAAAATATAGAAATATCTAGAAACGACTGTTTAGAATAAGTAGTCTTGAAGAATAATAAGGTAAAACGTATTTTTTCGATTTGTAAAAGTACTAGTAAGTACCTATACCTACTGCTGCAAAATGATAGCGAGTTAGTCTTATCACTGAAATGCATTCTCCACTCAACGATTTGTTCAAACATTTGATCCAAAGTTGCGTCCAATCAACTGGAGAGGCTAGATTGCATAATGCACAAGTAATAGTAGGTAAGTACGAAACTTCTCTTGGGTAATCCGGTCCCGTTTAATCATACGCTGCACTTGTAATCACCTTCGGAGACCTATTGGTTAGTACATATTCTTTCATACAGTCACCCGATGCACTATTGGAAAACTTGTTACATTAGGTATGTTTAATGTTTATTTTCTTTTATACAACAAGTTTTTTTAACAAGTTTAATGATAAAAACAAAATAGTAATTGGAAAAATAAAACCGGTTTTTTATCGTTCGACCGAAAATTGGTACATTCACCTTACGATGATTAAAATAAAATTGTAAGTGGTCTAAATTCCTTGAGGAATTTGATAACAGTTAATTTTTATTGCGGTTTTTGAGTTCACAGTATTAGTAGGTATTTATTTCTATTTACTTAAATTCATTTATAAAAAAAAACATTATTTACATAATTTCTTTCCGCGAATTTCTCAGGAATTGAACGCGATCAGCATATCGTAACTTTGTTCAAGAGCTGTCAGTGTCTATCAGTTGTCAGTGTCTGTCAGTCAGTCTCAGTGTCAATGGTGACAATCATTGCTATTATAAAGCTAGTGAACGCGGTCTAAGTGTCCTATTGCGTTCATTTACGTTGGTGATTTACTTGCACTAGTTTCTACAATGTTTTGTGCCTCATTATTTAATACCAAGAATTCAATAGATACCACGTCCGCATTCACAAAATAATTTAGCGGATTCAGTTCTAGGATCGTTTATCACAATTTCATTGCAAACCTATTTGAAATCTATTCAACAACAATTTATGCTCAATAACACAACTAGGACCGGTTGGAACGCCACAAAACAACTCACTCACTATTAAATTAGAAATAATTCCAGTAATTTCACTATTTACTTAATCCTATTTAATAAGAGCAAAAGTTTTGTTTGTGAATTTGCATTTTATTTGCATTGTCATAGGGTTTAGTTTTGGTTAGAGTATGAATGCTACTGTGTTAATTCGGGATAGGTCCCATAGTAAGCGATTAATCAATAGGAACATTATGATGTGATGTTATCAAATTAATTGATATTCTGCTCAAACAAAGTGTTTCCAGAATAACCGTTTTTCTTTTTTATTAGGAACTGTTTACCTGCGTTATTCTGTTCGGAGTCTATTCTTCAAATATATTTTGCAACGATGTTGCCTTCTAATTCCCTTCCCTGAGTCTCTTTATAGGCTTCGTACAAGAAACCAATGACAGTGCATTACTATTCAATCTTTCTTTACACTAGATGTCTTGCTGTGCATGAATTCATAAAATACCACCTGTGGCTCTCTCTACCTCGAAAGGAAAATGGCCGATACATATTTATATTTACTTATAATACGGCTTCTCATGAAGCATTCGCGGTGCGTTTCAAATACTAATCGAATCTCGCTCGTGCTTGTTACGCTTGAAGTTTTTCATCCCGTAATGAGAAAATATGTTAGCAATACATGGCTTTATTTCCCTATTTTGGAAAAAGCGTTCCAAGCAGTATCTTTTTAGCATTGCATTGAATTAGTTAATGTTTAAAATTGCTCGCGTCATCAATACTGCACGGTTGGCAAGTTAAAGGCCGATTTTCAGCCATTACTGATGTCGTTTACGTTATCCACGTAAACGACATCAGTAAACCTGAATATTCTTTACATTGAATAGGGTCTCGTTTGACCACTATCAAAATAGATTGTCGATGATAATGGTGCACTCCTGCGTAAAAGCACAGAATATTGCTAAAAGTAATCTCTTCTCTCGGGACATCAACACTCTCAGGCACTGCCTGCTATATCTACCGCTTGTTTCCGCTATCCGCTAACACAATAGCTTCACCTTTACATAACACAATTAAGTTACAATATTTGCGTTTGGCGCCGCTCCTCGTTAAATTGATTGGCTAGATCTGTCATGGCGTCGCAGATACGAATCGCCTATCCAGACAAATAACGAGGAAGTGTAGGGCTATAAATATAGTTAAGCAATTCAATTGACGTTGACTATTGATAACGTTGTCTATACAGCCTCTTTCGTCTAGTGGTCTCAAGCATGTGGTCCTCCTGGGTTCTCAAGTCAGGCAAAGCGTCAGTGAGTTCTTCCATCAGGGTTTTTTCAGTAACAGCCCGCAGTGCCTCCCCACATCCCAAGTGTGCCTGTTTAATGGCAATAAGCTCGGCCCTATTACATGGGAACGAACCATTTCATTTATTGGAGAGATTATTTTATTTATTCCAAAAGGAGAATGGAAGAAAAAAAACGTGTTGCGCCAACCCCAAGTAACATGGCACAAGTGTAGGAAGATGATGCTGAACCATTTGATTAGCCATTTATGTTCCACTACAGGTCAAAGGCATCCCTTCCCTCCTTCCACTTCTCCCTAACTACAGCTGTTTTTGGCCAATCTATACTAATATCTTTGATTATATAATGTCTAGATGGAGCGTCAAGTGCGCGCAAACGTGTCAAAAAATATCAGCCAACTGTTGGATTACAAGTTCTTACCCGCCGATTAGTGCCGATCGTGCCGCTTTGGCGTCACCACGTATTACGCGCGGTAGGTAATAAACAAATAACGGCGATAAAATGACGGTATGTGCTATTAAACTGTGCTGGAATTATACAGGAACGGTAAAAAATACCAAGCACATCGCCTATCATCGATAAGTAACCAAAAAACTATATATTTCTGTTTTGTTTTTAAAAACACAAAATTACGCCATATTTTATCAGTGTTGCCAGTTTCTTTTTTTCATTCTCCCAACAGAACGTCATTTTTTTGTGGGTAAATTAGTTAGGGTTACGTTAATTTATATTATTTATTTGTTCTACTTTATTAATCGATTTAAAAAAAAGGTGGAGTTTATAAATTCGTATTAAGTCTTTCTATGATTTTCAGGTCGATTCCAAGTAAAACTTGTTATATGTTAGCTAGGTAAATAATTTACTTGATACCGACTTCATGTTCACATTTTAGTCATTATTAGCTGACCCGCGCAACATCGTCTGCGTCACATGAGCGTACCTACTATCTACCTACCTACCTACCTACTACCTTCCTACCTACTCCCTTCCTAGCTACTCCCCTACCTACTCCCTTACTACCTACTACCTACCTACCACCTACCTATTACCTACCTACCTACCACCTACCTACCTACCACCTACCTACCTACCACCTACCTACCTACCTACCTACCTACGGCCTACCTACCTACCTATTTCTCACCGTTTAAACCTTCCGTGAACTTCCACAAACAATTCAAGACCAAAAATAGCCAAATCGGTCCAGCCGTTTTCGAGTTTTAGAGCGACGAACGGCAATTCATTTATATATATAATTATTATTAATAACTGGCACTGATTAAAAGTATTAAATCGGTAATTTAACCTCTATTTTTATTCCTTGGATAAAAGTTATCTGACTAATTAATAATCAGCCCATAACAAACATAATTATTGAATGAGATGGTGATCAACATAACATCTTATTTTTTAGAATACCCAATAATCCCATTATCAGGAATCGATGGATAGATCGCATTCAAAAAAGCCGCGGAGATGCCACGTGGAAACCAACAAACACTAATGTAGTTTGAGAAACTACTGTAGAGAGAAAAATATAGAAATAGTCTAATTTTAGTTTAGTTTGTGAACAAGGGAATCGGCACAATTTTAATACTAATTTAATTAACTTAGCTGATTTAATACAACATTCAACAACTCTATTTCAATTTAAATAGTGTTTTTTTATTTATCGAAGAAAGTAACTACATACTTAATAAAAATACACTACTAAAACTGAATAATACCTACTACATACATACACCTAAAACTTATCTTATTTAATTAAGTAGTCTATTATTTTTAATATGTGACTTATGGGAGAATTATTGTACTAGCTGGTAACATTATTCACGCACACAGAGACACAGTAGGGCAGTGTAAAACACCGCCTGCACGCACACAGGCTTGAAATTGTTGGCTCGTTTTTTACGTTTTGATTGTAGGGCGACGCTCTATCTAGACATTATATAATCAAAGACTAATATTATAAAGAGGTAACATTTGCTTATAAGTTTGTATGTAGGGGGTAATCTCCGGAAGTAATAAACCAATTTTAAAAATTGTTTCACTGGTAGAAAGCTACATTATTCGTGAGTGCTATAGGCTATATTTTATTCCCGTACTCCCACGGGAACGGGAATTACGCGTCTGAAACCGCGGGACGTCATGTCACGCAGTCTTTGAGAAAAGAGTCAAGTTGATCCCGTCATCTCTTTCTGGGCCTACCATGTTGGTGTTTACTGCTGTTTGGGACATACTGTGTGGTTACTTTAGCCCATAGCTCCTCCGGCAATGTAGCCAGCGCAGTTCTATTCAAATTAAAGCGACTACAAGAGCTACACGCGAGTTTTATAATGCAAAAAAACACATGATTCACTGCAATAAACAAAACCAGAAAAATATATGATATTCTTCAGGATATATGCTAGTATGATAGTGTTTTGAAAACATAATACAACTAATTTTACTCAATAAAAAAAAATACGAACTTATCTTTAAAATTTTTTTATAACGAGTAAAAACCATACTAAAATTCATGCAATCATTCTGATTTTTTGGCAAACAATTCTACAAGCAACATATTAGCATCATAGTGTTTTACTTTCTTAGTCCAATCAATAGATTTTTTGTAAATCGCAAAAAACCACTCATTTCGCACTATTCGGTCCGCAGTGACTGACGTAACAACCACTTTGTAGTGCAAGCGGATTGGAACTTTATTTTAATAGTATTTCAAACGAAGTTTGAACCACCACAAATAGAGTTGCTAATTTAGCTCCTGTAATCGCCTCAAATTATTTGAACCATGACTGTCGAAATGTGGGTGTACTACACACAACGGGTACCTCCGAGGAGATATAGGTACGCATGATGTTGGATTGTTATCTATTTGTAAAAGGGAATGTACCCGACAGATGTTTTAATACGAATAATTCTGATATCGTCAAGAAAATTATAATTTTGTGTAAAAGTTAGATAGTAATCTGGGTTAATCTGCAGGTAATCCAGTTAACCTAGTTTTGATAATAAGTTTTTACGATAACAATCGGAGACATCTTTATTAGTTGTATAGTATTATTGTATATGTTATCTATTGAATGGTATCCAGCGCTATTAACTATTATCAATTAATAACGGTAACAAATACCCTTATGACCTAAAGGCGTCTCCTCACCGGAGCCTTTCGCCATTCAAAACCACCCCCGTTCTTTTTCACAGCTTGAGGTATGCTAGCTATGTGATTGGTTGGTTCCCCACACATCCCTCGCTACGCATCCTTACTCATCTCTGGTGGAAATGCAGCCTGAGGGTAAATGAAAAGTCATCATCATCTGCCTAGCCTTTTCCTAACTATATTGGAGTCGGCTTCCAGTTTACCGGATGCAGCTGAATACCAGTGTTTTACATGGTGCGACTGCCTATCTGACCTTCACAACCCAGTTAATACTGGGTAATACGATACCATTTAGTAAGACTGGTTGTCAGACTTTTTGTGCCAATAACTACCAGTAACGACTGTCAAAGATTCAATCACAGAAATGAAAATCAATCAAAGAAAATGACAGCCGGACCAACAGCTTAACGTGCTTTCCGAGGCACGGAGGAAACTCGGTATCTAAGGGCGGTCACCCATCCACAGACCAACCTTGGCAAGCACGGCTTAACCTATACCTATATATATCGACCCGAGCGGCTGTTATTATTTAGCCACGAGCTGCTCCTCCTAAGGGTAAATTAAAAGCATGGTAATGTATTTTAAACTATAGTCTAGCTGTACCATAACCCATTCTAGACAGAATTAGAGTCACGCATAACTTGCTAATAAAATAGAGGTAACAAAGGCCCTCTCGCTTTCCCTCCCTTTCTCCGAAGCCTTATGTTAATACCTCATAATCATATACAGCGGTATCTTTAGTTCTTGATCAGCTTGCAGCTTTAGTACAGGCTGTAAATATTCTGTATTCTAGTTTACTTTAGGGCTGGTACTTGTAAATATAGTTTTTATTCGATTCCTAGGCCGGGCCAGGTTGAGTTTTTATTCGATTCCTAGGCCGGGCCAGGTTGAATTTTTAGTACAGGCTGTAAATATTCTGTATTCTAGTTTACTTTAGGGCTGGTACTTGTAAATATAGTTTTTATTCGATTCCTAGGCCGGGCCAGGTTGAGTTTTTATTCGATTCCTAGCCCGGGCCAGGTTGAGTTTTTATTCGATTCCTAGGCCGGGCCAGGTTGTTTTTATTCGATTCCTAGGCCGGGCCAAGTTGAGTTTTTCGAAATCAGGTCGTCCCCTATTACATGAGAACATGACATCTACATCTACACTAATATTATAATGAGGAAACATTTGTATTTGTGTGTGTGTGTGTGTGTGTGTGTGTATGTTTGTAATGAATAAACTCAAATACTACTGCGCCGATTTCAAATTCTTTCACCATTAGAGAGCTACATTCACCCTGAGTGACATAGGCTATATTTTATTCCCTTACTCCCACTGGAACGGGAACTACGCGGGTGAGACCGCGTAGCGTCCGCTAGTTTTTAATATAACTAACGAAATATTCATGTACTTTAGGATGCAACCTATTGTTAAGATTTATGTGGGTGCAACTATGTAAAAGTTAGAGGATTCCCTTCAAGGATTAAAGGTGTGATGATATTTCCAACGGATGCATTCATGATTATAGCCTCAGGAAGTGACGATAGTTGAACGAATTTCCGGCGAAAACCTGGTAGACACTGGTGACTGGCTAAATTCTTTTTTGTGTACATGTGCTATTCTCATACTGTTCGCTCAACTATTGTAGAAACTAGAGTAGAATCCTTGAAATTAAAGGAACCTTAGATGCAGAGAATTATTTTTTGCACTACGGCTAGTTAGCTAGATAATTTTATTCATTGAAATAAACCAGACATGTTAATAATCGAGCCTAATAGTCATTTCAATCAGTAATTATCTTGATGTACTTACTTATATTAACGACATGTATCATTGAACGTCACATTTATTTTGAAGTATAGATACATTTATTTATATTTACATAATTTTAATTTAACAAGTCATTTTCGATACTACAACTACGTGTAAATAACACAAGGTCATCAAGTTGAAGTAAAAACAAGAACTCATTGCAATAAAAACGTTAAATAATCAACATATTATTACCTATGTGTCTCATTTAAAATAAACTAACGTCATTAAAGAGTATGTCTACTAATTAAGATAACCACTGGTTGTCCTGTACATAGCGACCTGAATTGATGACACCTTTATGGATTTGCTATTTACTTCATTTACTTAATTGAACATTAATTAATTGAGAAATCAAAAAATATTAAACGACAGTGTTACGATAGTAACTTAAGTGGCAGGGCACATTGCTCGCAGGAACGGATGACCGATGTCCGCACCAGAACGAAAAGTTCTAGAGTGGGGACCGTGAACTGGAAGTCGTGGCGTTGGAAGGCTTCCCACTAGGTGGACCGATGACCTGATGAAGGTTGCGGGAATCCGCTGGATGCGAGTCGCACGGTACCGGTCAATGTGGCGACACTTGGGGGAGGCCTATGTCCAGCAGTGATTGACGTCTTTCGGCTGTAACTGTTATCAAAGGAAGGTTTCCACTGCCTTTGGAAACAGGGCCCCTGATATCTGTGATCAAGGCGCCAAACACAGGACCTTACATTAAGTGCCGCCTCGAGGAACATTGCATCCTATATCGAGCCTATATCCCAGTCTCATATCGAGAGCTTTCAAAAATGAATAAAAGAGCCATTTTTAATAATTTGGTTGGCACATCAATTAATTTTATGAAGTGAATTTATTATCGTTGTAACTTTGTTCAAACACCAGTTATTAGATAACAATGTACAAATGTAATTTTCGGTCGCTAAATATTAGCGTTTATGTAGATAAATTAATTGTCCACAATTCTGTTGGCAATTTGTCTATTAAATTAGAACTTGCCTAACCTCCTAACTAAATAACAATGTGCTCTAAGCCTTTTCGCTAGATTACCGCAAATTCACCCCTGAGAACAATATACATACACTTAGTTAAATATTTACTATGGGTGGCTACTGAGGTTCATGATCATGTAACAACATTTTGTCGCAGTCTTCCTAGCCACTTTTATCAGCTTGAATGATCTCTTTGGTAGCAATAGTTTCGTACCCTAAGGGTAACGGGACTCTATTTCTGAGAATCTCGACTCTTTCCGTCTGTGTGTCAGCGGGCTGTATCTCATGAACCGCAACAGGTTCAAACAGTTGAAATTTTCACAGAATGTGTATTTCTGTTGCCGCTATAACAACAAATAAAAAAAATAAAGGACCTATTACGATGGTACGGAACCCTTAATGCGCGAGTCAGACTCGCACTTGGCAAGTTTTTATCTATACTACTACTACTACTACTACTACTACTACTACTACTATTATAAAGAGGTAACATTTGTTTGTAAGTTTGTATGTAGGGGGTAATCTCCGGAAGTAATGAACCGATTTCAAAAATTCACCATTAGAAAGCTACATTTACCCTGAGTAACATAGGCTATATTTTATCCCCGTACTCCCACGGGAACGGGAACTACGCAGGTGAAACCGCATGACGTCCGCTAGTTTCACATATAAACGTTAGTTTGTTATCATTGAGTGTAGACTAGATTGCCAATTGTTTTTTACTCATATTATTATTTGAACAAAGAAACATTATACTGTTTTATTGAGGTCAGTATTCAGCGTGAGTATACCTGTCTTTTATTTACAGTATTTCATAATATAACTAAGCACATTGATAGATTCAATACAATACGTGATGGAAGCCATTACTCCTTGTGGTTTGACGACGGAAATTAAAAGAATGGCGTCGTTTTGCAACCGGATTCATGACAGTGTATTATACCGCAAGAGATCGTGTGATAACTACTCGATTACGAGATGAAAACGAAAGGTTTTACCGCATAGGTAAGCAAATGAATTTGGTTACGCATTCATAAGTGAACCTACTCGCCAGAATTGCAGTTAAGTGTGTATCCATGATGTTGACGGTGGTTTGTGATGTCGTAAGGGTGGTTATATCCTGGTTGTATCGCTGAAAGGCGCTTGTTCTCCTCGTCATTGCGATCATTTTTTTGTTCTACAATCTACACTTATTGGGGGTTAAAGATCCAACTTTTTGAGAAGTTTTTTTTTTTAATACAAGTTTTTAATGTAAGATTTTTACTATAAACACCTCCACGACCCCCGTACTATTAAATCCATCCATCAGCACAATGTTTTGAGTGCGTAACATTGAGTTCTACCACAAAACATGATTTTCCACCCCAAAAAAAAGTAAAAAATAAGCAATAACAATAGCAATAATTTTTGACAGAATGCTTGGTTGACGACTTCGTAATGACGTCTTTTATAACCTGCAGGATGTCATATGTGAAGCTTGATAAACGAAAATATTATTTCTTCTGAAAGCTGAAGGAAGACATTGGCTGAATGCTAATCAAGTTGAATGCATTAAGGTGGGATAAGAATCCATTTAAACAAGCAACAACTTTAATAAATAATTTCAAGGATGCTAACTGTAACTGTCAACAAAACAAAAAGTAAAAGCTAAACTCCTAAAAACTGAAAATTTAGGTTGCTTTATTATGTACAAACATTTTATAGAAACATTAAAGTGTCAGAGCTGTCTATCAATTAACTTTTAACAGACGAGATGTCAAGCGTCAGAAGCGGTACTGACGGCGGTTGGGAAAACATCAAGTTTACTTACTTTGTGTTCTGTCAATTTTTTATTCATGAGGATATCTTGACGTAAAAAGTTCGCGGATGTTGACTTAATATTTTGATCTTATTTAGCTACTGGCTATTGTTCTAATGGCATTATGGCAGCGTACGGCCAAGCAGCATGGTAACGTATGGCCAGCGTAAGGTCATAGGAAGCTAGAACCATGGACCAGTTGACATAGCAACGCTAGGGTGCAGTCTGTATCCAGCAGTGTTCGACATTGGCTGATATTATGATGATACTTTTAGATCTAGTATTCAATAAAAGGCTTGCGCAAACGAGGGACAATTTGTCCGCGAACAATTTACAACAGCCAATGGACCTCTACCAATGGATGAAAAAACAACAGAACTACCAAAGAACAGGGACAATCTTCAAAACTTCCCCGTCTGCGCAGGCCCTAAAGAACATGGCCGATGAAACCCTGGGTTATTCTGACTGTTTTTCTTTCTATTAGATGTTAGTGTGCAATGAGAGTGAATCAGTTTATTACCGGTACGTTGGTGAAAAAACGTAAACTAACTATAAATAAGTTAATTAGAGCATTGCCCTGTGAAACTTCTACCCAATAGTTTATATTTACTGTATAGTGTGAATAGATAACTAACATTCTACCTTCGTTTTTCAAATAAATATCTTGAAAATTGTGCTAAGAATATCTTGCTTTCACAAATAAATGTTCCATTGGATTTATCTTCTAACGAACCGATTCGATGGCCGTGAGAGAGATGCTCTGTCTTCGGTCCCTCGAGGGAAAGAGAGCGAGGATTCTAAGGTTAATCAAGTGATGAAGTGATACCTTTAGCACACTTTAGTGGCTGAACCCAATATAGCTGCTTCATTTTGCTGGATATTCAATTTTCCCTGAGAATATCTGAGAAAATAAAATGTCGTTGTTGTAGTTATTGCAGAGAGCTTTTTCTGAAGCGTTCTTAGGATAAAACGAAAAAATGGAAACTTTTAAGAATATTTTGTTTGTGTACTTAATCCAGCCGTGTGGTATCCGGCAGAGTAGAATAGAACCAACCCATTACACTCAGGGGTATCGTATAAGGCGACCAATTTCTGAGGCAGAACACCTTGCGCCTCCGTAGACCTGAGAATGGGCAGCAGCGTTTTCTGTTAGTCTTACATCACTGCGATCTACAATCCGCCTGCCAAGCGTGGAGAGATTACGGCAAATTCCTCCCATCATGGGAGAGGCTTACGTCCAGCAGTGGACGTTATGGGCTGTTGTTGTTGTTGTTGTACTTCATATTATGACTATTACAGATTTTTGTGTGTTGTTATCATATGTGAATTAAATTTTGCTTGTTTTGTTGATTATTTAAATGTTAGTGAGACATCATCATCATCTACCTAGCCTTTTCTAAAGTACGTTGGGTCAGCTTCCAGTCTTACCGGATTCAGCTGAATACCAGTATTTAACATGGAGCGACTCGGCATGAGACAATGACTAAAAAGATAAACTGCATTTTTTCAAAAAAGGAAACACTCATTTCGATATTCAGATTTATTTTGGTCACTATGATATTCAGCTTTAGTTTCCAGGCTGTAATATCGTGACATTACATACTGGGGTGTCCAATTTAAATTTGGCTTATCAGAATCCCCCTTTATGAGCCTTATCAGCAAGCTAAACTCAAACTAACCCGAAGTTAACAATCACAATCGCAAAGATGATCATTACATCACACAAAGCTCGGGTCTGAACTTAGCCTCCTGTTATCTAGGTCTCAATCTCTGACCTATTACACTGGTTGGATCATCCAGCAGTAAAAGCGCTTTCTCCAAGCGAACTGGGTTTCTGTGTTGCGCTGTACGTTGTACTTGTAATAACGTCTTTTATATAATGATAATGCCTGATCGTATAATGACTGTTGATGATCGAATTGCTGTAAAAATTATTCGTAATTTCCTTGATTTGTGGAACTAGGTCGTCGCGGGTCATTTGTTTCTGTTCGAATGTTTGAATTTTCTTTTGTTTCTTTGGTAAGAAATGTTCTGTTGTATATTTGGGTGTCTTGTGCAACGATAGATGTGTTTTTGAACTATTCAAATAAAGACTCGTAGTTGACTGACAAGGGTCAGAATACCATTGAAAAAAAAAACATATGTAACATAACATCACGCATGTAATCCTCGAAGTGTTAGGCAGAGGTGTACCTAATAGTATACACATATTTCGCCAGTTATGTTTAAGTCCCATGTAATAGGGGTCGCGCCTATTGCTATCAACCAGGCTCAAATCTAGACTCCGTGGCTGTTACTTAGGAATTTCTAAGTGGAAAAACCCAATAACACTTTGCCCTACCTGGGAATTGCATCGAAGACCTCATGCTTAGAAGTCGCGCTTGTGTCCACTAGACCAATGAAGCAGCCACAATGAAGAAATAAACACGGGAACGTAATAATGTTTCTTAATACAAGGGTACCTCTTGAGTTCAGTCACCATCTGCCTAGCCTTTTCCCAACTATTTTTTGGTCGGCCTCCAGTCTATCCGGACAGCTGAATACTAGTATTTTACATGGAGCGACTGCCTATCTGACCTCCACAACCCAGTTAGTACCGGGTAATACGATACCCCTTGGTAAAACTGGTTGTCAGACTTTTTGGGCCACTGACTACCTGTAACGACTGTCAAAGATCTACAAATGACAGACGGGACCAACAGCTTAACGTGCTTTCCGAGGCACGGAGGAAACTCGGTATGTTAGGGTGGTCACCCAGGCAAGCACGGCTCGAGCGGCTGCCATTAACTAGCCACGAGCTCCTCAAGTTCAGCTATCAACCGTGACAGCTCAAAACAGTAGGTACCCCAACTAAATAGCCGAACACTGCGCGCGTTTGCCCTTTACCTCGAAAATGTTTCAAGAGACAAAAAAAAAAGTTTGAACAAAAGCTGTAGACAATCCAATCCTCTACAATATGGAGACGACCCGATTGGCGCAGCGGTAGTGAGGCTGCCTTACGTTCTTAGGGTCCCGGGTTCGAATCCCGGTCGGAGCAAATGTTTGTGCGATGAGCATGGACATTTGTTTCCGAGTCATGGATGTTTATATGTATAATAAGTATGTATTTACAAACAAAAAAATGTATCTATGTAGTATATCAACTATCTGGTGTCCACGACACAAGCCTCGTTGCGTAGTGTGGCACTAGATGGCGCTGTGTGTAATGTCAACCAATATTTAAAAAAAAATATCTATGAAAACACAAATAGCATAAAAAGGGGTATTGAGTTCAATAAGTGAAGACATTTTGAACTTCACCCGTGTGGGACAAACAGGGCGATGGACTTGAATGTGAATGATGAGAACTGGGGTTCAGGGAATATCTATTATCTAGACACGCATAGAGCTTGTGAATCGAGTTAGAAATGACCTATTGGTAGTCAATCGATCTTCTGAAGTTAGGCTAACTTCGTCCCTAAACTCGGTGCTTAAATGACGTGGAATGCCTCAATAACAACACATTAGGACGACCGAAGATATAAAGGTATTTTGTACATAAATAGGTGGCCAGTAAAAAAGTATTTAGTACGTATTTGCTAGTAGTTTGTGTAAATCAAGTTTATTACAGCAATTAACAGCGTCCTCTACTTCAATTTAACGCTACCTTAGTAATTACTGGTTGCCATAAAGATTCAATTAGGTTTTGCCTATTAATGCCTGTGTTGGTCTAGAATTTTTATTGTTTTTGTGGGTAAGAAACGTCATCGACATGAAAATTTCGAATGAAGAGGATCGTCTTAGCCAAGAATGCATCATTGGTAACCACATCATCGCCTAAATTCACTACCTCATGGCACTAATGTCAAGGACATACACATCTAGACTCCGAGTTGCTGCTGGGGGTCTAAAATGGCCGCTTTAGCAGAATCCACGCAGAATCTTACGAATCACGTTAAAAATTTAAAATTCTAAAAATGGACTTTATCTTTATGAGCATAAAGTCCATTTTAAGAATTTTAAACTTTTAACCTGATTCATATTTCGATTCTGCTAAAGCGGCCATTTTGGACCCCCAGATGCTTTTTGATGAAAAACCTCAATATGACTTAAGGCCTGTTAGAATAAAGTTCTAATCAGCTTGCACTACAAAGTGGTTGTTACGTCAGTCACTGCGAGCCGAAAAGTGCGAATTGAGTGTTTTTTTGCGATTTACAAAAATTGATTGATTGGACTAAAAAAACAAAACACTATGATGCTAATATGTTGGTTGTAGAATTATTTTTCTAAAAAATCCGAATGATCGCATGTATTTTAGTATGGTTTTTACTCGTTAAAAGAAAGTTTTAGAGATAAGTTCGTGATTGTCATCATACACCTCCTTGTCATTCCCAGCCAGTGATCGCAAGCGCAATTGCTAAGCATGAGGTCCTGAATTCGATTACCGGGTCGGGCGAAGTGTAATTGGGTTTTTCCATCAGGAATTTCTCAGCAACAGCCACGGAGACTGGATTCGTGCCCGGTTGATGGCAATAGGCGCGCCCCTATTAAATGGGACTTAAACATAACTGGATAAATGTGGGTGTAATATTAGGTACGCCTCTGCCTAACCTTTCGGAGATTACAAGCGTGATGTTACGTATGTTTTTTTTTTCAATGATTTACTGAACCTTGTCTGTCAGTCAGCTACAACAACTAGTCTTTGTTTAAATAGTTCAAAAACTCATATCTACACAAATGTGGGTGTACTACCTAACCCTTAGGCGATTACAGGCGTTATGTTATGTAATAGGGGGGCACATCTAAAATTATGAACTCAAACTCAAACTCAAAGCATTTATTTCAATAAGACCATTACGGCACTTTTGAAAGTCTAAAATACAAAAAAGAAAATCAAAGCTACAGTCCCAGTCACAAGGCATAATAAATTGAGAAAGTACTGTAGTTGCCCATTCCCTAGCGTAGATCTCTATGGAGAAGAACGGGCAAGAAACTCCATGGACACTCTTTTAAAATCAAAATATTGTTACAAAATCTTGGTTACAGCATTAATTTTGAAATTATACATATATGTGAGAACGATGTAGAAAGACGTGCACACTAAGAGCATCCAGAGTAAAAGATTAGATCAAACATTTATGAATAAAGTAATTCAAATGAACCTTGGCAGCTAAGAGATGACCAGAATAAACGAATGAATGAATGGAATATACGTTCTGATAACCCTTACACGGTATCAGTTTGCAATATTGAAGTCTAGGTTAAGAAGTTCGTGGGATAAGAGAAAGATTGCAGGTTGCAGGTGCAACACGAAAAGTTGTGTAAGCCGTGATAGGTTGCTACGGATATCATGAAATAGCCGAGTTTCCCATGGTTATTACGTATAGAATGGCTTGCACCTGACTAGGCGAGAGTTTGTGAAAACCCATTAAAAATATGTTGAAAGTTCTCATGTCAATGTGTTAATTAATATTCTTAATGTCTTTTTTCGTAACAGCTAACAGATTTAACATCTGATCTGACTAAGAGCAGCGGGGGGATGTCCTACAACCAAAACTCGAAGACATGTGACATCTACCAATCCGTGTTGGACCCGCGAGGTGGATTACAGTCCACTCTCTCTCACTAGAGAGAAGGACCTTGTCCCAGCAGTGGGAACATTAAAGGCTTATGCTTCGCCAGAAATTGCTAATTGGATTACCTGCCTAATCAGACTTGGAAGTTATTTGTGGCTATAGTTATTCAGGTCTACCCCGGACGCCTATCCAGATCAGACAAGTTAAACAAATTAAAGATGTCCGTTTTACAGTACAATGCCTTTATAAACAAACCGAAGGATTTTTCATCAGCTAATAGGGATGTTGAGTGACTAAAAATAATATGATTCTGTTTAGTCCGTCAGTTAGATTATCGAAAAATATTGGATACGTGTTTTTTGTTTTATCAAAATAATAAAAAATTACGAAGATAGTACATGTCAAAGATCATGAGTAGGGGCTTGTGACGTCACATTTGAGTAAAAAATGTACTCAAATGTCTTCATTTTTTGTTTTAAAAAAATATGTGTCCAATTTTTTTTTGGAAATCTATATGACGGACTAATTAGATTTTTTTGCCATCTACACTAATAAGAACTCCCATACAAACTCTAATTCAGTACTTGACTCCTTCAGGGGGTGAATTTACACAAAAATCCCTTTCGTCATACTGGTCGTCTACATGTGGTGAAACTTAAAATACACTTTATGGCTTAAGAGTTAACGGTTAAAGTTAGAGTTAAGTTAACGGATAATAAGCCGCACAGCAGTAAAGTAATGTAGGTAAGCGCTAACTAGCGGTTAGTGGCTAATCGAGTTACAGTGTTAACGTAAACGGTTTAGTGTTTATGCTGTAATCAAATTACGGTTTAGTTAGACGCAGTTTTTTTTGCGTAACTGTGGGTTTTTGGATTGTTTGATTTTAAACTCAGAGCAGCAGCGGTGGCCCAGTGGTGGCGACCCGACTTACGAACAGTGTCGTGGGTTCGAACTTCGAACCCAGACAGGCGTATTACTTTGTGTAATTTATTTCATCACCACTGCTCTTAAATCGGTGAAGGAAAACATCGTGAGGAAACCGGCATGTCCAAGAACCATAAAATTCGAAGACATGTGACATCTACCAATCCGCACTGGGTGATTATAGCCCATTCCCTCTCATAGAGAGGAGGCCTCTATGTCCCAGTAGTGGGAACATTATTAGGCTGATGATGATGATTTTAAACTCATTGCTTAGATACTCGACGTTTCGAAAATCAGACGTTCTGCGCCAAGCTCTGCTAAAATTGCCCCTTTATCAAAGTCATCTGTTCCCTTCTATATTGGGGTTGGCCCCCAGTCTAACCAAATGCAGCTGCAAGCATATACCACTAACTGTGCAGTACGACACCCCTTGGGAAGACTGGTACTCAGACTTCCAGGCTTGTGACGACCCGTTACACCTTGGAAAGCAATCATTGAGAGCACTTAATTAGGACCAATTAAAACAATTTAATTATTAATAGGCAGTTTATACGAAGAACGAGGAGCTCGTGGCTAAAATAACTGCCGCTCGGGTCGATCTTTAGGTTAAGCCGTGCTTGCCTAGGTTGGTCTGTGGATGGGTGACCACCCTTACATACCGAGTTTCCTCCGTGCCTCGGAAAGCACGTTAAGCTGTTAGTCCCGGCTGACATTTGTAGATCTTTGACAGTCGTTACAGGTAGTCAGTGGCCCAAAAAGTCTGACAACCAGTCTTACCAATGGGTATCGTATTACCCAGTACTTACTGGGTTGTGGAGGTCAGATAGGCAGTCGCTCCATGAAAAAATAAAATAAAAAAAAAATAATTAAAAAAATTAAAAAACCCGACTGCGTAAAAAAACTAATAACTTTAAATAAAATAAAAAAAAACTGAAAAGAATAAAACAAGTTCAGGAGACAGGATATATTGACTGTAACAGTCGGGACCCATATTGGATGTAATGATTTTAGTCTAGATTATTTAATGGGTCCCGACTGTTACAGTCAATATATCCTGTCTCCTGAACTTGTTTTATTCTTTTCAGTTTTTTTTTTATTTTATTTAAAGTTATTAGTTTTTTTACGCAGTCGGGTTTTTTAATTTTTTTAATTATTTTTTTTATTTTACACTTTTTAGTTACTTAGATATTATAACCTTTTAAAATCCTCATGGTGAGCCCTCTATTGGGGTGCGTAATATTATGGTATAATAACAAATATTACATTATCACTTGAAATAACGTTCCTAAGATATAATTTTCATATGCTATAAAAACACACTACACTACACTACAACAGCCCTTAACGTCCACTGCTGGACATAAGCCTCTCCCATGATGGAAGGAAGGAAAAAAACAAATAAAAACAAAAAACACATAACCAAATAAAAACAAAAACAAATAACCTAATTTCATAACATCTAATGTTACATTTCATATAAACTTCTTTTGTTCCAATTACATTTAGTACAACATTCATTTCATATAATTTTCATTATACTAAATAAAAATTATATTAAATGAAATTGTCATGTGATCGTTAGAACTTTTGTTATTATATCAAATGGTACGCACTGCCTTTATTGAGCCGTTCAGGCTGCAGAGCGTGCCAAACATTTGAATTTGGCGCAAAAATCCGCTATTTTATTATTTTTTATTATTTTCCTATACCCAGTCACTCTCACAGTAAATACGAATCTAAGAACACCTCTCAAGCTAAAATCCATCTAGCCGTTCAGGCTGCAGAACGTGCCAAAAATAGAATTTTATTTTACTTTTATACTATTTGTCATTTCGAATTACATTCAAACATATAAGTTACATATATTTTAGTAATCACCTTTAAAAACCCTTCATTTTGATACCCCACTCGATGTTATTAGAAGAAGAAGAAAAATTCGACCTCCACAATTTGGCTCCCCAAATCCGCGATGTTTTTGTTTATTTATTTTAATGTAGCCAGTGACACTCGCGCTATCAAGGTAAATCTAACGACATATAAATTATTCAAATCTCTCCATCCGTTGAAGAGTTACGAGAGAACAAAGAAACGGACATACATACAAACATACATACAAGGCAAACACATAACCCTCCTTTTGGGCTTCGCCGCAGTCGGGTAAAAATGGTATCCAGCTGCTTCCGATTAGACTGGAAGCCGACCCCAATATAGTTGGGAAAAGGCTAGGCAGATGATGAGTTAGTTTATACGATAACTCAATTTAATTAACACTTTGATAACCGATTAATACATCACCTGCTTATGCAAGTAGGTTCATTTGCCAATCCTTCAATCATTTCCTATAACTTTTCATTTCCCTTTCCTACTTCCTCATGTCTTCATAGTTAGTTTTTTTCAGGTGATTTATTACAAACAAATGAGCTATAAATTGACGGTCTATTACAGATATTGCGTTAACTGTTCCTGTGCAATGTGGTAATTAGAGGATACCATTGTTTTACCACGAAGACTATAACGCGTGTGACTATGATTTCTGCCATTTTTGAGACTCTTTCTGGAATGAAAATGAGTACAAACACTAGCTAACAAATTGTCAAGCCAATACAGCAGTTGATGAAAATGTTTCTATTGGCTGAATTAATTATCAATAAGCGCAATACTGGGTTAGTCACCAACTGGACACACGTGTGTCCAGTCTTTCGTGTCCAGTTGGTGAATAACCCGCAATACTTAACTTTCGTTTAATTTTGACGCTTCGATAATTTTGGTCCCAGAAACTGAAGTGTCAGGGTCAACTTTTAGTACCTTTTTCATACCTATTTCTCCATTTATTTCAGATCTGAGCATATAAGTTCTCAGAAGTTACATATTTTTTCTTAAAGATGTTTTTATTCTAGTTTCTCGCAAATAATATAACTTACTATGTTTTCAAACCAAACCATACCCATCATCTTAACATTCTCATCTTCTTTGTTTTCCTTTAATTTACCAAATTCACAATCAGAATACCAAACAAAAACTTCACCGGAGTAATCAAAAGGAGCTCAGTGTATTGTGAAAACTCTTCGAATAGATTTACGTATGTCGTACACGTAACCTCGTTTGTTTTGCGAACCGTACAAAATTAAATTTGCATATAATTCTCTGTTGTTGACGTACGAATTTTCTTTGCGTCAGATGTGACTGTAGGGTTAGCAAAAATAGAAATTGTCGGGGGAATATTTCATATTTTTTTAAATTCTAAACCTCGACTTGTTTTATTTAATGATACTAGCGGACGTCACGCGGTTTCACCCGCGTCGTTCCCGTTCCCGTGGCAGTATGGGGATAAAATATAGCCTATGTTACTTAGGGTGAATGTAGCTTTCTAATGGTGAAAGAATTTTTGAAATCGGCGCAGTAGTTTTTGAGTTTATTCATTCCAAACATACACACACTCAAAAATACAAATCTTTCCTCTTTATAATATTAGTGTAGATCACAATTAGTAAATTCAGGGGTAATTTTTGAACATAACCAGACTCGCTTTGGAGCTCTTACTAAGATAATGATCATGATCATGGGATCAGCTTAACACAGCAAATAAATAAAATCGTAAATAATCCAAAATATAATTTGTCCTTACGAAATCTTTTGTATGGTTACCCTGAAAACACATGTGGCGGTGTTTTCACTCAATAATCGGCTTCGTCGTGAATTAATACGGTATCATATTGTGAAACGCTCCAAGCTGTGGAATAAATACATTATTCTTCGAAACCAAAATAATATAGAACAATCTTGATACATTTTCAGGTATTGTTACTGAAATTTTCACCTTTGTGGCAGATTTATTGAAATACTTGGAGGTTTAGATTTTTCTTTTGAAATCCAATTTAAGTAGCTTGTGTGTTAACTTGAAATAAAAGAAAGTACCTATAAGTTATACTTATTACATTTTTCATTTTAAAATTTCAGTGTTTCAAGAGTTGCCGACGGGGTACTTGTAATGCCAGACCTCAGCTTTAGAAATCATTTTAACATCTCATTTAATTAACTAAGGGATTCTAATTTCGGATTGAGTAAACACAAGAGAAACCGACGAAAATTTACAAGTATCCAGTGACATTAAACAAATAGGGTCAATGAACCTTCCCAATCTCTACCTACAGGACAAGTTATTTATTGTGGAACATCGTTTGTAGGTGTTAATGGGCAGCAACGCCAACAACGGATAACAAATACTATTAGGTAAATGTTGCCGTGCTAAGTAACGGTGCATGCGGTTGCAGCATCCAACCAATAAAGAGATAAGCCAACCAACCAACCAACCAATAAAAGAAAGAAATAAGACAAGTGACCGCAAAAGAATCCTAACAAAATCATCATCAAATTATTGTGTTTTTCTTTTTTAGACTTATCACGTCTGTCGAGTTTCGCTAGCTAAGTATATTTGATCCTGTAGAAAGTTACTTCGTTATCTCATTACAAAATGTTGCTGTTGTAGTTTTCAGCGGTGACATTTATTTTTAAACGTTGCAACACTATCTCAGAATTATTGTCGGGTCATCCTGTGTGAGTACCATTGAACACTTTTCTTTCTTTCTATTCTATTTTTTTTTTAGTTAGCCTGTTCTGTCCCACTGCTGGGCAAAGGCCTCCCCCATTCCTTTCCAACTCTCCCGGTGTTTTGCCTCCTCCGGCCAATCAGTCAGGAACGAGTCCAAATCGTCACGCCAGCATTTTTTGGGCCTGCCTCGGTGACGACGACCGTCTTGCAGGCACCCACTGTGTGACGACTCTGGGACATCTGTCCTGACCCATTCTGGAAATGTGACCCGCCCAGTCCCATTTTAACCTCGCAGACTTATCGATAACATCGGCGATGCCTGTTTTGGAGCGTATTATTTTTCTATTCTATACAAAAAGTAATTTCCGTGTGGATCCACCTGAAGGCAGCTTCCATAAAAACGTGCAGTAAACAAACAAACGCTACTAAAAGTTTAGAAGGACCGTCCATTAGCACAGGTGCACGTGTCGGGGCTCCATTGCGGTACACGTGCTTGCTAATTTTAAACAGAAGTTCGCTTTTACGCAGGACTTAGACAAATGGCAGTGAAAAGTAAGGTTTAGTGAGGGTTTTGATGAGCTTGTGAAGGTAAAAGGTAAAATGGAGTGATGGTGAAGGTATAACAAGGAAGATTATAAAGATTGCTGAGATAAAAGTGCCTTTATGAAGTACTATAGCACTTCGTCCGCGAAAACTGTGATAGCTCGGCTAATTTGCAAGATATCAATATAATATATAGTCTATGTTACTCGGTAAAGATGTAGCTTTCTAATGGTGAAAGAATTTTTAAAATCGGTTGAGTGGTTCTTGAGTTAAATCGTAACAAACACACAAACAAAAAATCAAATCTTGCCTCTTTATTATAATAATTAGTATAGAAGAAGATATATGAACAGACCCTAGTACTAGTTGAAATAGGGTCTGTTTTACAGTGTCCAAATAAATACTTTTACCAGATATATTCAGAAACGTAAGTTAACACAACATCAGTGTAGTACTGGGTTGTCATAATGGCTACCATTTCTTCAGTTATGTTTGAGCCCCTTGTGAGGACTCGTTCCTGACTGATTGGCCAGAAAAGGCAAAACACCGAGATAGTTAGAAAGGAATGGGGATACCTTTGCCCAGCAGTGGGACAGAACCTAATAAAAGAAAACCGGAGTCGGTAGAACAGGCCATGTTATTAGCAACAAGTCAATGTGTTTGACAAAAAGTGGAGCAAAAAGATTGAATAAATGACGTAAAATATGATTAGATGCATATCGTATATAATCGCATGTAGAAAAAAGAAATTGTTTTTATGTTTACAAGTTTTTGCACCATTTAATGTTTGGTAAACGTGAACTAGGCTAGTACTTACTCACCATACCAACTATAATTTAATTGAAAAAAGAACCACATAATTTAAAATGTATTATTAAATATTATGAGCAAAAACTTCGAAGCCCACGTTTCACTGACCTTGTTGTTTTTTTTTATAATATGTAATTTGTAATACGCAATTCATACCCATATAAAACATGAAAAAAATTGAGTCACCCCTCTCAGATCTTAAATAAATCAAAGCACTTTTATACTCAACTAGCTGACGTCCCGCGGTTTCACCCGCGTAGTTCCCGTTCCCGTGGGAGTACAGGAATAAAATATAGCCTATAGCACTCACGAATAATGTAGCTTTCTACCAGTGAAACAATTTTTAAAATTGGTTCATTACTTCCGGAGATTACCCCTACATACAAACTTACAAACAAATATTACCTCTTTATAATATTAGTATAGATTACCTCTTTATAATAATAATAATAACTTTTTTTCCCAAATACACAGATAGTTGTACTTACAGTTTACAATTTTTAATTAGTAATATAGAACAATTACATTAAACATTTGGATGCTTCAAAAATCTGTACACAATTGATTAAACTCTGTCTCTTAAACTAGGGTATCCTGTATCTTAAGAGACAGACAGATAGACAGACAGACATATTAGTATAGATGAATGCGTGTTATTATAATAGTAAAACGTAACATTAGCTTTACCAAAAAGTTGACAGTTTTATAAAGTATTATCTGTGATAAAGTGAAGCCAAATTTTTGTAGCATTTCGTACAAATTGTGGCACTGAGTGGCATCGATGTTGTAAGATACTACAAGTAGCCAAATGAAAAAAACAAAACAATAATAGCTTTATGGTTTCGCCATGTACAGTGACGACATAAACTTCGGATGTGTCGTTCCATATTCCAAATTTGAACTTTTGAACGAAAAGGAAATGAGTATGGTTAAATAATTAAGTCGTTACGAGTTCTTAATTTAATTTGCATATACTTTTGATCAGATAAAGTTGGTGATGACATTTAAACTCAAAGATTGCCAACGACGTTTGTTTTTTGATAACCTCAATTAGATCTTAAACGTACAAACTTATTTGCAAAAACCTATAAGGAATACAAATTATGTTTAATGATTACTATTTACTTAACATTTTATTGGTTATAAAAAGTATCTACATACTCAACAAGTCTTGAAATCACATAAGGAAACATCAATTACTGGCCATTAATGTAATACTAATACGACATTAAGTGTTTTGACAGCATCAATTTCAAGATGGCGGATGACATGTGTCACTTGCCAAGGCTGCCGAGATTTCGTATCGTGTTGATGGCATTTTATTTGGTAATAGTTCTTAAGAATTACATTTAGCTAAATCGATTCTTAGTATTATTTTGATTATAACGAAAGCGATCGAGAGAGATAGCGGCCTGATCAGTTGGTACGATGTATTTCATTTTCGACAAGCTCGAGCCGATTATAAGATTTGTTTAATTGCTCTACGAAACAGTCAGAATTATATCTGATTTCAATGGCCAGTATTTTTTCGATTGTATCAATTTAAACTTAAAACTTTTATAGATATTAATTTAACAAAATATTTCAACATCATAGATATTTGTTGTAACTTTATCTTGTTTGTTAGTTAACTTTAATCTGTCAAGTTTAGCCGCATTCGATATCCTATCAGAGGCTTTTCAAAGTGAAGTTTTTATTACTAAAAAGTAGTTTAACCGACAACAAAGTGAACGAGTAATTCTAGTTTCTGCATTATTGGACCAACAACGACCCAATTCTGTGAGCGAATAATGAGTCGTTTTGCTTTCGCAATTGTTACTTGATCGAAAAAATTACTACGCGAGTTCGATTTTTTGTCTACTTTCATTTGAAACACGTGTTAATTTGAGATTTCTGACACCTCAATGTCATACGTCACTTTATTTATCGAATCAAAATTTCTCTGCTGCGAGGCGCCGAGTAGAAAATTAAGAATCGAGATGGATGAGAAATTGAGTTTCGATTTAGGTTCGTAGGTATTGAAATGAAATTCTTCTTAGAAGAATCCAATTAAGACCTAGATTTATGGCCCGTCTTATCCATACGCTGTGATCAATTTCGAAAGACGTCTCAACCACTTACAGGGCGAAAGAAAAGTAATATTACTTCTAGATTAACTTGGGCCCTACTTTTGGGGATTAGAATCGAATTAATAAGTATTAGCTATACTAAAGTAGATAGTGGTGTTGGGGATTGCTGCAAGGCTAATATGCTTACTGAATTATTGAATGCCTCATAGGTCAAGTGGTCGCAATCGCGAGCTAAGCATGAGGTACTCGATTCGATTCCTGGGTCGAGCAATTTGCTATTGAGTTTTTCCATCAGAAACTCAGTAGTAGCCACGCAGTTTGGGTTTGTGCCCGGTTGATGGCAATAGGCTCGCCCCCTATTACATGGGACTTAAACATAACTGGCGAAATGTGGGTGTACTATTGGGTACACCCGTACACCTCTGCTTTATAACCCTACGGGGATTATAGGCGTGATGTTATGTCATCATCAGCCTATTAATGTTCCCACTGCTGGGACACAGGACTTCTCTCTATGAGAGGGAATGGGCTATAATTCACCACGCGGGCCCAGTGCGGATTGGTAGTTATCACATGTCTTCGAATTTTCTGGGTGTTTGATGTTTTCCTTCACCGTTATGTTATGATGTTATGTAGCTTTACTAAATTAGATAGTGGTGTGGATTGCTCCAAGTCTTCGCATAAAGAATTATCCAAATCTAGATCACGAAGGCGACGAAATTACAACTTGTTCGCACTTGCACCACTTCTAATCTTTTGATTAAACTTGTTTCTGTGACACTTGCATTAGACGCTTGTTTGTTTCGTAAATCTGAAACGGATAAAGAGGAGTTACAGCTTGACATTATGTGGTGATGTCTGTCACGTGTCAGGCAGATTTGCTTTTGAATTACTTGTGAAAGAGATACTGCAATGTTTTGTTTGTTTGTTTGTATTGATTATTCTGTAAATGTTATGTAAGATTTATGCAAACACTTTCACGGTTTAAAACTAAACTTATACTTCCGTGGTTGTTCGTTGTTGGTCATCCCGCGATCATGGCATGGCGATATCGACGTGTTGCAAGCAGCGTCGATATATCGGGAGCTCAAAATAATGAACAATTACTAAAGTTATCCCGTCAGTATAATAAGTTCAATATTTATGCAAATTCTAAATTCAATTTAAGTATGTTGCTATTTGTGACCACAAACAATATCAATGGTGATTATCATTTATTATATTTATTACCCATCGTATAAAGCGGAAATTACATTGCACGCTTGCAATTTTGCTATCTAATTTTCATTGATAAAAACGATTTCGTTGTAACACACGTGTGTAGATAATTTGTGCATAAAATTAATTGCAATCACGCGAATGAAGTTTATCGTAAAACAATCGCGTGAACGAGAAACTTGGTCATACACGAGCGACAAAATTTTGTCTTAACGAGACATGACTTTGCTTAAACATTCCCATAATTATCTCGCTTGGGTGCGAGATAATGTGACGACAACATTTTGTCGCGTTATTCTGAAGGTCTTCATTTTCGTAAATTATCGAAATAACAATAGCTAAGACACAAAGCATGTTATTACTGTATCAAGGTGATGACTACCATCATTATTTATTGTTTTTTCGACTATTACTTGTGATATGACGTCAAGTTACCGCGTAGGTTGTCAGTGGTTAGTGGTCAGTCAAACTGACTGTCCAACAACCAAGGTTGCTTCTGATTCTATCAGATAGGGTTGGTAGATTAAGAGCGAATATAAGTTAGGGCTCCAGACAGTTTGACAGGTTCCTATGTAGGAGGAACACCATGAAATTCCATGGATTCGTAGCTAACTGAACAATGGTAAGTATCAATATGGTAAAATGAAACGGCACTTTTGAATGTCAAGAATAAAAAAAAAACAAAGCTACAGTCCCAGTCACAAGGTATATACGAGTAACTTGAGAAAGTAATGTAGTTGCCCATTCCCTAGCGTAGATCTCTATGGAGAAGAACGGGCAAGAAACTCCATGGACACTCTTTTAAATCAAAATGTTGTTACAAAATCTTGGTTACATCATTAATTTTGAGATTATGTGAGAACGATGTAGAAAGACGTGCACATTAAGAGCGTCCGTAAGAGACTTACGGCTCATTAGGGATTTGTCTCCACCGATCACGGTATCAGATCTCGCGCTGTTGGACATTTAGCTACTTAGAACTTCTGATCAGGAGGGATCCGTAGCAGAGTCAGTCTCAGAGAAGGAACATCATCACGCCTTAAATCCCCGAAGGGTTAGGCAAAGTGTATCTTACAAGTACACCCACATTTCGCTAATTATATTTAAGTCCCATGTAATAGTTGGTGAGCCTTTTGCCATCAACCGGGCACAAATCCAGGCTACGTGGCTGCTACTGAGAAATTCTTAAGTGAAAAACTCAATGACACTTTGCCCGACCTGGGAATCAAACCCACGACCTCATGCTCGCTTGCAACCACTGGACCAACGAGGCAGTCAACACAACAGTTACATACTACTACACTACAACAGCCCATAACGTCCACTGCTGGACATAAGCCTCTCCCATGATGGGAGGAATTTGCCGTAATCTCCACGCTTGGCAGGCGGATTGGAGATCGCAGTGATGAAAGACTAACAGAAAACGCTGCTGCCCCTTCTCTGGTCTACGGAGGCGCAAGGTGTTCTGCCTCAGACATTAGTCGCCTTATACGACACCCATGAGTGTAATGGGTTGGTTCTATTCTACTCTGCCGGATAGTACACGGCTTTACAGTTTCATACACATACCCATTTTTTTTTCGGATCGGAAATCTTCAAATGACTCCTCCCGCTCTGGGCGGAGCAGAAGGGAGTGTCAGACATTTTCTGACTAAAACCCATCCATGTTCCGTCATCGCCCTTTGTGTTCCGGGGCCACGGTATCTCTTTCGAAACATACACATACCCTTAAATCGCATAAGTAATTATTGTTTTACGGTAAACACAATTAAACTTGCTTTTAACAGATCCACTTCAATTGTTCCCGAACAGGTTTTAAACCCACGACCTTCCAACCGGGACCCAACACTTATCTCCCGCACCAAACATTGCTACAATCTCATTTGAATATTTGATTAACTACAACGCTTACTAATTAAACTTATTGAAATGGGTCACAGGCACCAATTAACACAACTTAACCAACTTAACCGGTTGCTTTTAACAAAGCGGTGTAATTTCATAATGATTCATTTGATAATTCCTTTTATTAATTACGGCGGTATAAATTATCAATGTGACGGGAAATGTTACGAAATGAGATACAAAGACAGAAATTCTCGGGAAGTTGTGGCTTTAAGTTTTGAGGTTAGGCTATACAGAAAGCGGGGGCGAGAGCGGTGGGCGTTAAGCTGACACAGCGACTACTTCCTTCTATTAGTTGATCAGCGTTAATGGATTCTACACACTAAAGTCGCTTGCATGTTGACGGGATGTCAACTGAACGCGTACGAAAGTTACCGACAGGCTTTGGGGTGGAAAGTCCATACGATTTCTTTTATGAATAAGAGCTCCTAAAGCCTTGGAACTTAACCAGAAACATCCTAAATCTGTATGTTATTTCACCATCATTACTGGCAGGCCAGCCTTGTTTCGCATGAACGAAGTTACTCTACCAGTGTCAGGCACTAGTTGTCCGGCATTTTGCTGAACTGCCTATTTGGTGCAGCCGTTAGGCACAAAATATCAACTTATTCGTTAAGATATATATTTTATCTACACCCATGCTATAAATCCTCTATAAAGGTATCTGAAACAGTTAGCTTATGGCCAACATTAAAACAGCCAGTGTCATAATAACCATTATAACACCCAAACGGGTGTTATAATGTTGTACTGAATTTCATTATGCAACTCGTTTTAAAAAAAGAACATCGAATGTGGTAGTGAATCGAACGTCTAGCACGTGCGACTCATTACCACAGCGACGTAATTAAAAAAAAAACTTATAGGCTAATTCGAATTCACGTCGTATCCCGCCATTTTTGTTCGACATTTGGATATTAGTATTGCATTATGTAGGTACTTTGTTGTTTACAAAAATGAGTGATACAAGCTTTGTGAATTTTGATAATTGAACAATACAAAATGTAAATAATTATATTACTACCTATACACGGTTTGTTTGTAGTAAATACAAGCAATTAAACTTTCCATGAATTTACATAGACTTCTTAGAACACTGCAACACCCTATGGTTTCAGAACCTTTTATGGAGGATTCATATCATGGATGTAGATAAAGTCTTGTATGCAACTGTACATAATTAGGTATTAAAACACTCATGTGATACTATTATCACACGAGGCGAAGCCGAGTGTGATAAACCCACATTCGTGTTTTAATACCCCTCATTATACAACAGTTGCATAAATAACTAATAAAACACATGTAAACGGGTATTTATCCCGAATTTTACCTTCAATATAAGGCCCGACGTTTCGACCGGATTGCACTAGCAGTGGTCGCAGGAAGACTGAAGTATTGGATGTATGTTTTTTTTTCTTTTTATTATGTGTGTATTTCTGGCATGTGCCACAAATACATGTGTTTTCTTTCTTTAATCTTGTAACCGCTTTGCCTACTCTTCCTCTGTCCGCCTTCTATGAGACCGGTCCCAAGTCAAGTTGTTTCGATGATTTGGTACATTTATCTAGATCAAGACAAATTGAGATATTGCGTGCCGTGAGTGAAGCAAGATAGTTTGTTAGTCTTTCGTTGAAATAGCTTAAGTTTCTGATTGAACTGGTGTTATGGTGTCTTGCGTGCACTATTTCATATTTTAATGATGCACGAATGTACTGCTAATGAGCCGGTGATTTGAGCATTGACGTTGCAGAAGATGGACTAAGACTGTCTGAGACCGAAAGCAAGTTTGGATCAAGTGTAAATAATTAATATTAAATTGACGACAGTCCTGAGCAAACTACACTTTTCTTTTTCATCGGCCATTTTTAATTTGTTTATTTGTTAAGTAGGGCTAATCTCAGTACGGTGGAATATGCCCTTAACTACTTTGAAAGTAAAGGTTAGAATTAAGCGTATATAATTCTATTTTTGAAATGTTCAAATTGTTCAAATGAACAACTTTTACTATGGGACCGACTATGAAATCTGGAAATAATATCAGCTGCTGCCTACATTTTTTCGAGTTACGCGACCAATAACGTATGAAACAGCTGATTTTTTTTTTCGAGATTGCTTTGTAGGTGCCTTATTAAAAGTTGTTCATTTTTATGAGTACTAGACGCCCTTAAAGTAATTAAAACGACTAAAAAATACGTGCATAGGTAGTTATATGCACCATCTATTCATAATTTAAGTTTTGGAACTTTATTATGTTTGTACAATCACTGTTTTAAGCTTTCACGATTTATAACTGTGTGCAATAAAGAATAAGAAAGATTTTCAACTAAGTATTGTGAGCTCCCTCCCTCCCACACGCACGGAAGATATGCCGTAAGTGACAGTGTAAGTATGACTTAGGTATAGTCAGATACCAAAATTGCTCTGAAACCATTTCTAACAGTAGTCTTTAGTTTCAAAGCAAGTTCAGCCATTTCATCTCAGTATAAAACCGTTGCTAAATTAGTTCGCTCGAAACAAACCAGCACGTACGACAACGGGAGCCAGCCTTACGCTTGACGTAATTCACGTTTTTGTAGCCCCATCGTCTACGAGGTAGCAAGCTACCAAGACTACGAGAAATCGTAACCCATTTCCCATACCATACAACTTCCGTAGCACGATAAAAATATGCATTCCATTATGATAATTATGTGGCTTCTTCGTAATTAAGAATTACGAGTACTGGTAGCAGCAGAAGTCGATGATTTATTTTGAATTTAATGTTAGAGGTCATACATATGTAGCGTCTTCATTAATTATTTATTAATATTATAGTTATTACTTTAGTGAACTTAGTATGTAAGTAATTTAAGCTTTCGGTTCTCACGGCAAGCCCGCAGATGTTTTATTGCGGATGGTTTTGTTCCTTGGCTATGTAAGGATAAAAATAGTTTATGGTAGGGCCTTGCCCAGTTTGCTTATTGTTCATATTAGTTTTAAGAATTTAGAGTAATATAGCCTTTGATATGTTTGTTGAGATGCCGACGGTTCTGTTTGTAATATGTTTATTGTTTTACTGTGCTATTTTATTGTGTTACCTAGCTATAGAAACCTTTGTACATTGTTTAGTTTGTAACGTGCCGCTCCGACCGTATCCCAAGTTTTCAATAATTGTTTAAATGTAAAATCAGTCAGTAACTTCTCGTCTCCCGGTTCGGTCGGTCGGCATTCTTGCTCCTTGTAATTTATTTTAATAAACTCACTCCATACTAAGTAAATCCAGTACTTATTTTGCGATTCCCATAACGCAGACGCTAGTTAACCGACCTAAGTGCGCAAAAGTTGAGTTTAAGTTTATGACTTTTGGCTTGCGTAATGCAGCTCAAACTTTTCAACGATTTATGGACGAAGTGTTATGTGAACTTGATTTTGTATACTGCTACATAGACGATATTTTAATCGCATCTAGTGACGAAACGGAACATTTAAAGCACTTAGAGACTGTATTTGTTAGGTTAAGGAAATATGGAGTAGTAATAAACCCCGCAAAGTGTGTGTTCGGAAAGTCTGAAGTTGAATTTTTAGGTTATCAAGTGTCAGCAGCCGGTACGCGTCCGCTCCCCACAAGGGTTGAAGCAATACGTACCTATACCTTACCAGCCACCGCAAAGCAGCTACGTCAATTCCTAGGTATGTTGAACTTTTACAGAAGGTGCATACCTAATGCAGCGCGTAGCCAAGCTAGTTTACATGAATTGCTGTGCGGCAACAAGAAAGGAAAAACACCTATTACTTGGAACGACCAAGCTAAGCGTGACTTTGAGACGTGCAAGGACAGCTTAGCTGAAGCAACGTTGTTAGTGCATCCAAAGCCCGACGCTGAACTTGCTATTTTCAGTGACGCATCCAACATGTCCATAGGCGCGGCTTTACAACAGAAAGTCGATAATGAATGGCAACCAATTGCTTTCTTTTCTAAGAAACTTACGGCTACTGAACAAAAATATTCAGCCTATGACCGCGAATTACTCGCGATCTACGCCGCGGTCAAACATTTCAGACATCACGTTGAGGCGCGAACTTTTACAATTTTTACAGACCACAAACCAATAACTTACGCTTTTAGAAAGAAAAATCAGCAATGTTCCCCTAGGCAATTTCGATATTTAGACTTTATTGGACAATTCACTACAGACATACGTCACGTCAAAGGAGAGGACAACATTACGGCCGACCTACTATCTCGCATAGAGTCAGTATGTACTGAGATAGACTGGAAAGCTCTTGCATCCTCGCAACAAAATGACGCGGAGCTTAAAAGCTTAATTGACAATAGAAACTCGTCCCTTGAATTACGTCTTGTTCATTTGCCAGAGTCAGACAAACCAATTTTTTGTGACTTTTCTACCCAAACAGTTAGGCCTTTTATTACGGAACCATTTAGAAAGTCCGTGTTCAATATGCTTCATAACACCTCCCATCCAGGTAGTAGGGCTACGACTAAGCTTATCACTAAACGATTTGTTTGGCCCTCGATAAATTCTGATTGTAAGTTATGGGCCAGAGCATGTGTTGATTGTCAACGGTCAAAAGTGTCTCGTCACGTCGTTACAGCGCCGGGAACTTTTACATTTCCGTCATCTCGATTTGACCATGTACATATTGACATTGTAGTAATGCCGTATTCTGAGGGATACCGTTATTGTCTTACTATGGTAGACCGATTTACCAGATGGCCGGAAGCGGTTCCCATTGTCAATCAAGAAGCCGACACAGTAGCCCGTGCATTTTATTCCAATTGGATTTCTCGTTTCGGCATACCACTTAGAATCACAACTGATAGAGGAAAACAGTTTGAGTCGCATCTATTCAGAGATCTCAATGCCCTGATCGGTACGGCTCATTTTCGAACGACGGCTTATCACCCTGCAGCTAACGGCATGGTCGAGCGTTTCCACCGTCAATTAAAGAGTGCACTAAAGTGTCACAATGCAGCAACCAGTAGTTGGACACGAATTCTCCCGACCGTTTTGCTAGGAATTAGGTCGTCTTGGAAGGAGGACTTGAAGAGCACATCCGAAGAATTAGTTTACGGACAGAGCTTACGCCTCCCCGGGGAATTTTTAGGTGACAATCCGACTAACAAAACTACGCAGGCTGAATTTGCTAAAGAGCTACGTTCGCATTTTAATAACCTCAAGCCTGTCGCGAGTACACAGCACGGACAGAAAAGCACTTTCATTTTCAAGGACCTTAATAACGCTACTCACGTGTTGGTGCGGAACGATACAGTCAAAGCTCCATTACAGCAACCTTACGACGGCCCTTACAGAGTAATTTCCAGGAAGGATAAAACATTCGTATTAGATATACGTGGCCGCGAGGTTACGGTATCAATCGATAGACTGAAACCAGCTTATTTATTAAGGGATTCTAATTGTCATCTGGACAGCGCTACTAATATTGTCGTAGATCTCGCTCCCGAAATCACTTCACGTTCTCAAACCGCACCTGAATCAGTTCCCCAATGTTCGCCATCTGTACCTCAGGTTCCTGAACCGCAGGGGCCGCGAAGGTCTGGTAGACGCGTACGATTCCCTGATTACTACGAGGCCAGTTTTTCGTGATCTCGATCACTGGCAGGGGGGTACTGTAGCGTCTTCATTAATTATTTATTAATATTATAGTTATTACTTTAGTGAACTTAGTATGTAAGTAATTTAAGCTTTCGGTTCTCACGGCAAGCCCGCAGATGTTTTATTGCGGATGGTTTTGTTCCTTGGCTATGTAAGGATAAAAATAGTTTATGGTAGGGCCTTGCCCAGTTTGCTTATTGTTCATATTAGTTTTAAGAATTTAGAGTAATATAGCCTTTGATATGTTTGTTGAGATGCCGACGGTTCTGTTTGTAATATGTTTATTGTTTTACTGTGCTATTTTATTGTGTTACCTAGCTATAGAAACCTTTGTACATTGTTTAGTTTGTAACGTGCCGCTCCGACCGTATCCCAAGTTTTCAATAATTGTTTAAATGTAAAATCAGTCAGTAACTTCTCGTCTCCCGGTTCGGTCGGTCGGCATTCTTGCTCCTTGTAATTTATTTTAATAAACTCACTCCATACTAAGTAAATCCAGTACTTATTTTGCGATTCCCATAACTCCGACGCTAGTTAACCGACCTAAGTGCGCAAAACATATTTTTTAACCAGATCTAGAAGATCCGGTGGTACTTTATAAAAAAAAGGTTTATTTGATTTTTTAAATGTGAATACGCAAAATACTTGAACCTTTTTCGCGGAATTAAAAGTAAATATTTTGCATAATATTTAACGTCATGGATTTCCGCAAAGTAACGCCTGATTCTGTAATTTATTTTTTATAATTATAATTAGTTTTGCTGTGTACTTAATAAATATGATAAACTACCGTTGTCAGGCCACGAAGTGCGAGGTTCAATTTCCTGCCTCAGTAAAGGTACGATCAAACAGGTACAGTCAGATTGTGGACCGGCTGCGGACACTGACAGATAACTTCAGCATAATATCTTCCAGGGTCTAGTATTCTAGTACTCTAGTATTAGGAACCGAGTTTTCAACTTGTCCTTTTTTGGACGGTTTGGTCAAGGGTGTCCCCGTGACCAAACTTTAATACGCTATGGGGTACCTACTGCTGTTTCATTGGTCTAGTGGTCGAACGCGCGACTGCTGAGTATGAGATTGAGGTCCTTGGCTCGATTCCCAGATCGGGCAGTGAATGATGATGTTGGCGATGGTGAGTGGAACTTCTCAGTAGCAGCCTGGTTGATGGCAAACTGGCGAAATGTGGGTGTACAATTAGGTACCCACCTTCACATATTCGTGAATTACAGGCGTAATGTAATGCAGCCGTGTGGTATCCGGCAGAGTAGAATAGAACCAACCCATTACACTGACGGGTCTCGTATAAGGCGACTAATGTCTGAGGTAGAACACCTTGCGCCTCCGTAGACCAGAGAATGGGCAGCAGCGTTTTCTGTTAGTCTTTCATCACTGCGATCTCCAATCCGCCTGCCAAGCGTGGAGATTTCCTCCCGTTATGGGAGAGGCTTATGTCCAGCAGTGGACGTTATGGGCTGTTGTAGTGTTGTAGTAGGCGTAATGTTACGTTACGTTAATAAGCTAAGTATACAATTTTTCGATAGTAAATTACTCAATAACCGTCATTTACCGCCAATGACCACTTCAAATGAATAGTGTCTCAATCGACCTATCTGTATTGCATAAACATATGAATATGAAACTATAGTGGTTATGTAAAATGCGTAAGGTTGGCATGCGATGGCGTGAGACTCGTGGCCTATAGTGGCCTACAGTGGCCCACTGTGGCTAAAGGCTTTGTCACACAGCGAGAGTGGGACATGACACGACCCGCGAGTCCGCGACCCATGTGTGTTGTTACATGGACATTATGAACTGCTGGTACCTAAGTACCTATTTCGGTTATATCGCTAGTTATGTTGGATGATATGAATTACGTCACACAATAGAAAAGCACATGCGTTAATGCTGTTGTGTTTAGTGATTGGGATATTCGATTGAGACAAATACATATGTCGAAAGTTTCTTATGAAATTTTTATTATGGGTTATTCAACAACTCGACACAAGAATCCGGACACGAGTATGTCCAGTTGGTGGAACTCATAATTAGTATCACTTATTATTTCGTCATCTGGACTCTAAAAGATTTTCACGAGTGTCCACAATCCACATAGTGTAACTTAAATTAAATCATTTTTTATATTTTCGCCAACTGGACTCACGTTCGCATTTTATCTGAATTCATGAGAAAGTACAGTCACGCAGATTAATTTTCTGTATCACAAAAATCACAATCATCATCGGCTAAGTTCCACTGTTCGGAACGGGTGATTTTGTATGTCATTGTAAAATATTCATCATCATCATCATCATCAGCCTATTAATGTTCCCACTGCTGGGACACAGGTCTCCTTTCTATGAGAGGGAATGGGCTATAATCCACCACGCGGGCCCAGTGCGGATTGGTAAATATTCACCAATTCTGAATTTAATATTTTGGATACTGATAGTATTCGAAAGTCATTGTGATACAGAATATTAATCTGCGCGACTGTACTTTCTCATGAATTCAGTGTGTTCAGTTGGCGAAAACATAAAAAATATTTAATTTAAGTTAGGTTTTTTACAAACTCGACACGAGAGACTGAACACATTTGAGTCCAGTTGGTGAAACTCAAAATGATAGCGGGTTTTTCACCAACTGTGTTTTTTATACCGCGGGTGAACCCGGGTGTTCCTTTAATACTATCACATAATATTGCCAGTTATGTTTAAGTCCCATGCAGATGGAGTAGTTAGCTATACGTACCATCAACTGGCCACACCTCTGAGATGGTAGTAAGTTAGTGACCCATTAACACATTGCCCGACACAGGAATCGGAAATGTATTAAGCATTAATACATTTCGTTTCAGCAAGTCACAAGGAATTTCACATACCTACTACAAACTACACCATGTAACAATTGTTATTCTTATCTTGTATTCGCAGTAAGTGTGACGAAAGCTTAGGTGAGGTGATTGTATCGTGGACAAAAGTTGCGACCACACGGGCACTCACGCGCATATATTGTAGTACCTACTTACTACAGCTGTTATTAATGTAGCGATCAGTTGCATGGCTTATCTTATATGAGAATCTTTGGACAAAAGATCTTATATAACCGCCGTACCTTTAAATTTCTTGGAGGAATAGGTAGAGGAATGTAGATATGACCATAATTGAAGGTCGCAAAGTCATTGTGTTTTTGGGTTTTTTCAACTGGAATTCGTCAATAGCAACCCGGAATTTTATCAGGATTTGTACCCGGTTGATGACACTGGGCTTCCTGGAATTATTTTTTTTTGGGACAAGTTCGCCACAATTTTCCTAAACCACTGCAACTCCTGAAAGCCAGAACTAACAGTGGCAACCACCAGAAAAGCACCGAGACTATGAAGCTCGAGGAAGTCCCAGAGAAGAAAGCTCCCTGCTGGGTGGACATGGGTCTCTATCTTGGAGTGCTGGTCCTGGTTGCCCCCTGGTTATAGGAAATTCCTTTCCTAACTAAACCAAGAACCAGAAACATTTGTGAGCGAATTTCAATTGGAGAAAGCGATATATTTACCTTAATTGCAAGCCACTGATACACAATAATTAATTAATTAGCATTTGGGCCTGAAATAAATCTAGTGACTAATTAATTCTAGGTTCTCTAATTGCTTTAATTGTAATCAAACATTTAAGGAAACTGTAATGATCTAACTGGGCCGCAGTTAAAGCAGCAAGATCACAGATTTTGTCTAATTTTGTACGACATAACATATGACAAAATCCGAAAGTCTGACCAGTCTTATCAGTTAGTATTACCCAGTACTAACTGGGTTGTGGAGGTCAGATAAGCAGTCGCTCCATGTAAAATACAGGTATTCAGCTGCATCCGGTTATACTGGAAGCCGACCCCAACATAGTTGAGAAAATGCTAGACAGATGGTGATATAATGACAAAATCCACGACATATTCTTTGTCACAGCAGCTCGTGCCATAATTCCAGTTTATCAGTGCGACAAATCATGCAGAACGTTTTATTATATAAACATTATGTATCATGCTTAGATTGCCTATTTTCTATGATTGAATGTTATTGGCGCAAAACGATTTAATATCTGATAACAGAATGTTTTTCTTTCAGTATTAAATTACCATAGAAATGGCGATGTTATTATTCAATTTCTACCTAGAAATGTGAGACATAAAATACATAGAATAGACGTAGTTCGTAGAACTTTGATATCGGATAACTACAGTCTGAGTAAAGTCATGAAGAGATCGACTTATTCATTTTTTGCAATGTTCGTATGATTTAGCTTGTATTTCATTGACTATATTTCTTGTATTACAGTATGGTCTGACGATTATGTTGTAAAAATATGGACTGTATTTTATTTAACCGTGTAAAAAAGTTAGTTACCTAGTTTAGGTCCAAAATATATTGTTTCAGCGGCAGCGGTTAAAGTAACTATTTAAATCGCTAGATGTGCCCTCATCGTACGTGGGTCGCGTGAAAGAATATGCACTGCAGGGAATGATAAATTTAATAAGATTGTCAGTGAGCAAGATTTAAATATCATTATCACTTTATCAGTTGGTATGGTGAATTAAGCGATTAAAATCTTTGCAAAAAAAGAGTCGAACGATGTGTTCCTACTTAGATATATAAGTATCTAATACAGTGAGCCAATCTATAACTAATGCAAAGTGTCATTGCCATTGTTTTTCTACCACACAAATCACTGTAACAAATCCATTAGTTTCGTACGCACGTAAAAGGATACTCTTCATTGATTACGTTCGAATCGCGTGCGATCAAATCGCGGTGATTGTTCGCGCTGCGTTTGCGCATGCCAGCCGAACTTGCGCGCTGATTGGTCAGAATAAACAACATCTGAATTATGTGGGTTAGTATGTAAGTACAGTCACGGGCACCAATATGTTTCTAAGCAATTTTCTCATGACGATTGTAATTTTGAGATAAGACTTATTTCATAAAATATAGGTTTTAATACTTTGTTCGTTACAACATGAAAATACAATCACGCATACATAAACTCACGCGTTTTTCCTAAGTAGAACTAAAGAATGCCACCTGCTATGATCCTGACATACTCCTTTAGCCTCGTCAACTTTCATATTATAATTATCTGGTTATACACGCACGCTGGTCGCAAATCCTATATGCGCCTGACCTTTCTGAAGAACCTTTTTCGGATGGGAAATCATCAAATGATTCCTGCCGCTCTGGGCGGAGCAGGAGGGAGTGTCAGACTTTTACTGACTAAAACCCATCCATGTTTCTTCATCGCCCTTTGTGTTCCGGGGCCACGGTATCTCTTTCGAACAGTCCCGCAGCCCCGGCAGGCATCGGCCCTTGCAGACCCCTTCCTTTCGCTGACATCTCTTTGAGGCGCCTGGAACACGAACACGCCATTGAGACGGCCTATCGTCATAAGACGGACGGACGGCGAGCTAGCCCATAGCTCACTGTGCACAGGTCCGTGCCTACGGTGGCCTCCGACGCCCGGTTTGTCGCTCGCGGCGGCTGGGACGTGAGGTTCTCTCCCTCTCTCACGATCCGCCACCTCCTTCGCTAGCATGATTGCTTCGCAGAAGTAGGTGACGGCGTCCCAGTTCGTCTCGCTCCGGACCATGGATTGAACCAGGACTGGACGCGAGAGGTCGCCGCCGTCAAGAACCTGCCATCTATAATCAATACAGTAAGAGAAAAACACTTTTAAGTCGCCAAGTCCCGTTTTCTAACTTACTTACGTATAACTATTAGTTAATATGCCACGTCTCGTAGCTATCGGTGTTTCTCTAAACAAAGTAAAGCTTGAAATATTATATCCGCGTCACCTACCTGTCACTTGATTCATAGAAAAATCAAAGAAAGATTTTCTGAGACGTTTTGTTTCTATTGGTCCGTAAGCTAAATGTCAAACAGACAGAGATAGCAACCTACCGATACCTGTGAGTAAGTTATTGAAAATGGCCGAAGTGTGCATATGTTGATGCTCCTGAGTGTACGATCGATACTCATAAGGCGTTTGATATCAGTTTATACTTAATTCTAAATCTGCAGTTACATTTATATCTCCTAAGTATGTTTTGTTGGTCGTATTGGGGGTATCATAGTAGCAATTAAACTAATTGGTACCAGGGTAACAGATCGCTCAGAAGTAAGATATTTGTTAATGATATGTGCTTGTTAGACTGGTTTAGCTGTTCTAGAGTTGTCGATGGTAGGAGATATAATCCTTTGTGCTTGCTTTAATTTATGTTATTCTGGTTGAACTTTTGGACTTTGGTTTTATTTAGTCTTTAGTTTTAAGTCAAATAATATGTTTTTTGTAAAAACTATAAAGACAATTTAAACTATTTAAATTAGGGCGAATTTCACCAATGAACGCGATCAGCACACTTAAACCGCGTTCAAGAGCTATCAGTGTCCTAATTGCTATAATGTAATATTGACTGTGTAGCGGCACTACAATAAAATACTTCGCTACATGGAACAAAAAGTACTACAGCGCCATCTATGACACAGATGATGAACTAACCGCGAAACACGTCAGAATCCTACATCGCGCAAACAACTTTATCCGCGACTTAGACTATATACGAGAACCCGACAACAACTGTCGGGCAGTGGCCCACCAGACATAACCCCCGTCTGGTCGGAGGATCCTCCCTTTTCTATGGGGGAGAGCTTTACACCCTGTTCTTCATACCCCCAAAACTGCTTGATTGGTCTAGTGGTTGGACTCGTGACTGCTGAGCATGAGGTCCTGGGTTCGATTCCCGGGTCGGGCAAATTGTTATTGGGTTTATCCATCAGGAATTTATCAGTAGCAGCCACGGAATACGGAGGACTTAAACATATCTGGCGAAATATAGGTGTAATATAATATTCACAGAGGCAGCACTTGAACACCTTGCCGTTTAATTGAAATAGGCGTTTAATGGTTTCAATAAAGCAGGAAATCCAAATAGAGCAATAGTAAAGGCTACCGTACAAATTGTAGATCATTGAGTATGTACATTAATGGACATATAAGAAAAACCGCAATACAATGGGCGAACACGTGCGTGCGTGCGGTTACACAAGGCTGTGCCACAGATTAAATATAAGTAGGTATGCTACATATAATCAGTGCTTGTACACACCGCGACATATCAAGCTATTAATATCAAGTATAACCTGACCATGCTTTGTATGGATTCCCCGTACAATGACAGATCCGCTTAGACTGGTTTTGCTTAGCTTTATTGATCACCGTGCGTACTGTGAATCATGAGCCACCTGGCGAAGATAATTTGGTAGACTACGTATTTGGAAACATGGTGAAGCCTAGGTTCTAAATTTAACATTAATCTCAGGCAACTTTAGGAATCGTATGAGATTTGCATAGTGCGTAAGTATACCTAATCCTTTCTTAGAGTAAAAGTCCAGGATGATGTTTAATTTCCCCAGATACAATGCAATTTTACTCTATAGAACTTTTAATGGAATCCTTTTCGTATTAGCAACTTTGTTCCTGAGGCTTTTACTGCGTTCGTAAATCCCGTATATCTAATTGAAAAGCTTGGCTTAGACCGACATTCATTGACATTCATTGGCTTGACATTAAACCGGATACAAACAGGGCAAAAAAATGAATTTTTACAGGAAGTCATTGATAACACTGCAAGCATTTTGATGACAAACAAAAATCTTCATCCTATACATGAAGATGAAATATTAGATCAGACTGGACTAAAATGTATGTCGTACTATTGATACGAATATGATGACGAAGATGAAAATTGACAATTTAGACTAGGAATTAACATCCGGATAAAACCGACCTAGCAGCCCTAACGTCCGAAGATTTGAATGATGTATAAGCCCAGCTGATGTATAGTCCTATTTAACTCTCAGATCAGCCAGAAGTAATGCTGATTTTATGTGTAATCAATTCCGAGGTTAGTGGGTGTGTAGTGCCTCAGCCTTTGGTTACAGAGTCCACGCAAATTACTAGTTCTGCTTTCCGTGTTGCGAAATTGCTTGCGAAGAATTCAAAATATGTATGTGAGTGTAGAGGGAAATTTGTGTGAATTGATCACGATTCTCTCTGTTGCAGTGTAAGTGACACCATTATCTGGATTCTAGAAAGTATTTGTTGGGCTATCTTCGTCATAGTATCTATTTGGTAGGATGGAGCTTTTGATTTTTAGTCTTCGGTTATAGAAATAAGCAGATCAAATTCTGCTGTGTCTGTGTTATCGAAAACACCATTTTTTACATACCCGTTTCTATTAGCTTTGTGTTTGTGTTAACGTAGGTACTGATTTCCTTTAAGAGGTTGTACAACTTCAAATAAGTAATCACGATTTGCTTTGGGAGTGTGATTACAAGCTTCAGTAAAAGCTTTACTTTCGAAGTTTTTGTGTTCATATTCGTACCATACAACACCGCGTCTTTGCCCTTTTTAATTTATCGTTTCTGAAAGTGTTTTCCTGTTTGTGTTCAGGATGAAGGCACTCTTACTTCTTTACTGATATTTTATGTTTTTAAAATATCTGCCATCATATCAGTACTTAATCACTTTCTAGCTTTATCAACTTTGTAATTATCTTTAATTAGATTTATCTTTTTTCTAATTTAATCAGCTTTAAGCTTTTAGCTGTAAGGCTGTAAGTATCTTTGTTTGTTTATTAATCCTCGTATCTGTCAAATGTTTTCCAATTATCCCTATGTTTGAGTGTTCTAATCAACCAACGGCTAATAAAATTAAATATAGCCACAATAAAATACCTTTTTTATTCTAACTAACTTGATCCAACAAAAAACGCTCTTAGACATTGCAAACTACGCCCACACACCTTTGGTACAAGGAATTAAGGCTTGTCATGTCTTAAGTTACAGTTAAGTTACCTTAGATGGATGTCACGCATTCTCTTAGCATATTAAAGTGACACGGTCGTAAACTTTTGATTGACTGCCGGCGGGAATAACGTCCTTGATACTTGTTAGTAAGAAAAAAACGTTTATAGATGTGAGAAGAACGTGGTAATTAGTTCAGCGAATGGTAAAATTGGTTGTCTTATTATCTACATATTGGGAGTTGGAGTGGTTTTAAGCGTATAATTGTTTCTATTTTAACGGGTTTAGTTAGCTGGCTTTTATTGTCTTCAAATGCTTAAGAATGATCAAAGTTATGTAAGCTCTTTTAATTGGATGGAGAGGAGAGGAAAGCCGAAGAAAAGATGGATGGATTGTGTGATGAATATGGAAAAGAAAGGAGTAAATGATGCCGTGACGTCAGACAGGGGAGAATGGAAGAAGAAAACGTGTTGCGCCGACCTCAAGTAAAATGGGACAAAGGCAGGAAGATGATGATGCTGTAAACTTATTGAAAAACAAAATATCTTCGCGACTTCATTGTTTTTTTTTAAGTCTGTAAAGGGTTATTTGTAAAACACCGACAACCTCTCAGGACTATGTTACTAACATCATAATCAACAAATTTTGTTCTATGACTTTAAAAATTATCCGTTTTATTTTACCAGATTTTCATACAAAAATAAAAATATTTAAATTTAACGCCCTAAATGTTACGGAGTCGATGCGAAGCAAAAGAAAGCGATAGTAGAATAGTGAGGGGAGCGGGGTTAGGGCGGCGGGGGCGCTTGAACTTGATCTATTTACGGGCGGCGTTTGTTTTTGGTTGATGTATTATGTTTTGTGAAAAGTCATAGAACAAAAGTTGTTGTTTATGATGATAGTAATACACTCCTGCAAGGTTGTCGGTGTTTTAGAAATAACCCTGTATAACTTCCAGCTTCAAATTGATATTGATATGATGTAGGTTCTATAAAGGGTATGCTATCTTTCTTATATTTTAGATCTATAGATATACTATAGTAACTGTAACGGTAACCTAAAGGTTTATAGACTCGCAAGTCAGACGCAATTAGGCAAGCTTTCGACTTGGTTGGCGTATTGGTAACATATTTATGACCTGTTAGACCTATGTTAGTCTTAGTTCGTTATCGCGAACAGCTAGCGTTGTCCATTTATGGTTTATTCATATCCTATCAAAGTTCATCGCCCACAACTTTGAAGCTCAAACGGTGTGTAATAATTCTCCTACCTCAGACTAGTGGTATGTGTGAAAAGTTTCCTACTACAGACACGGGTGTTTTTGCAACCAGTTAATTCGATTTTGAGAAAAGAGACGACTTCAATGAGATCATGGCAAGTGGTAAGCTTGTATATATTGTATAACGGGCTGATGTCCGCAACTCCACGTCAAAGCGCGTATTTTGCGTATGAGCTATAATCCACCACGCGGATGTCACATGTCTTCAAATTTTTGGTTCTAGGACATGCCGGTTTCCTCACGATGTTTTCCTTCACCGTTTTGAGAGCAGCGGTGATGAAATAAATTACACAAAGTAATGCGCATGTCTGGGTTCGAACCCACGACTTACTGTTCGTAAGTCGGGGCCGCCACCACTGGGCCACCGCTGCTCTCAAGTGGTAAGCTTATCAGCTAAGTGGACCAACGACGTTGAAAAGGCAGTAAGAACAGACGGCGTAACTTGGAAAATTGGAGAGGCCCATGTCCAGCAGTGGAGTGGTTCGACTGAGTTGGTTGACTGAAGTGTCTACATGTGTAAAACACTCTTTCTTCTTGGGTCTTTCCAATTACTGAAGATTGGCCATCAACTTCGAACAATTCTTTGTTGATATTGTACTAAATACAAGAGCTACTACATAAAAATATGTGAGTTTGGAATATAAAAACTTTATCCTCTCACCTCAAACAGAGCGACATTAATATGCGGTGCATGTTAAAGCGATATGCATAACGAAATTCAATAAATATGTCGACGCGCTCACAAAACGTAAACATGCAGTAAGCTCTTGTCAGATTTTAATACAACACGCGACAGGAATTAATTGGTTGCAGTTTTTACAATGAAGGCTTATTTTACTTTGTATGCACAATTTATTTTATTTTATTGTATTCATTTTAAATGTACACATATTAAAAAAAGTTTGTGATCACTAGCTTTAAGCTGATATCATTTTTTAAATTGAACTCTATCAAGAAAAATTCTTTGTTTTGTTTTCTTTATATAGAAATACCCTGTATGATATTAAAAAATAAGCATAATAATAAAAATAACAAGAAGAAGAAATCATAATATAATCTACCCTAACAAAAAAGATTTAGATTTTTCAAAGTGATTGCAAACTATTTTTGATGTGTATATATGTGGAGGATAGACACAGTGTAGAGCTAGTCATTGGAAAATCGAGTTTGAATGTTGAGATATAAATAAGAATAGCAGTTGGCCTAAGAATTGATGGTGAAACCAGAAATGACGGCTTATAGTGAGTGATGCCTGACATGGATAAAATAAACTGACTTCTAATAAGAGACACGATCAACGACCGACCAGCACCACAATTCACAAAGCCGCAGGGTCACAGTAGCCCTAGATCTAAAGAAGTGTAAGTCATAAAGAAAGTCCAGCTGTGGGATGATGCAGAATAACAGTAACAGACGTAACATATTTAAAGCTTAAGGCGACTACAGGAGCTAAATTAGCAACTCTATTTGTGATGGTTCAAACTTCGTTTGAAATCCTGTTAGAACAAAGTTCTAATCAGCTTGCACTACAAAGCGGTTGTTACGTCAGTCACTGCGGGTCGAATAGTGCGAAATGAGTGGTTTTTTTGCGATTTACAAAAAAATCTATTGATTGGACTAAAAACATAAAACACTATCATGCTAATATGTTGCTTGTAAGAATTATTTGGCAAAAAATCAGAATGATCGCATGTATTTTAGTGTGGTTTTTACTCTCAGATCATAGAAACAACAGGTTTTTACTCGTTAAAAGATCTTTTTAGAGATAAGTTCGTGATTTTTTTTTATCGAGTAAAATTAGTTGTATAAAGTTTTTAAAACACTATCATACTATAGCATATATCCTGGAGAATATCATATATTTTTCTGGTTTTGTTTATTGCAGTGAATCATATGCTTTTTTGCATTATAAAACTCGCGTTTAGCTTCTGTAGTCCCCTTAAGTAAAAGCTCTTTTGTAAATAAATGAAGATGAACAAATCACCCTTGTGTCTTGTTATTTAGAGTGACAGTGCAGGATAGAAGGGACTTAATCAAATAATATGGTCTCTAGAGGTAGTGCGAGTAGTGAATTTAGATTGTCTATATGCCAGGAATAAATTGGAATATTCATGACAGTGCTGTATATGTATATGTAGGTGCTGAAGTAAATCAATACAGGAAGCAATTTTAAGTCAACGTATGAATATGACTTCTTGCTGATATTTAAAAAGCTTTGGCCAGATTCAAGCGAGTCCCACGGAATGCAAAATCGCTGAAAAGTGTAATAGTGTTCAATGTTCAAGCTGACTCAAATAGTCTTGTGGCTTCCTCATCATCTGCGTAACCTTTTCACAACTATGTGAGGGTCGGATTACAGTCTAACCGGATGCTGCTGAATATCAGTATTTTACATGGAGGGACTGCCTATCTGACCTCAACAACCCAGTTAGTACTGGGAAATACGATACCCCTTGGTATGCACTGACTGGTTTTTACAAAGACAGCCGGGACCAATGGCTTAACGTGCTTTCCGGAGGCATGCACGGAGGAAACTCGGTATGTAACTGGTGGTCACCCATGACCAACACACACCAACACATACCAACCTAGGCAAGTGCGGCTTAACCTGAAGATCGACCCCGAGCTGCTGTTATTTTTTGTGGTTTCCTTACCACCCAAAACCCACAAGAGATTAACAGATCCGGCTAATATGAAATTTGGGTGGGCTTTGTAATTAGAACCTGCACATAACAGGTAACCAAAGACAGCGTTATGTATCACAAAGATTGCAATACACTCGCATAACAGTAAATGTTGTAATTAAACTAATAAACTTTAGTTTCCTGCTGTGATTCGAATCAAAACAATTTACAACTGTAATCTTAGCATTGCGAACGTTGATTACAAATAAATTGTTTACGTTTGGGGCCATTTTGTTTTAATAATATATCAGTGGTTTCATCTGTTCTAGATTGATTCAACGAGGCACGGATGGGAATGAGTTAGCACGACAATGACCCGAAGACTTCCGAAAAACATTCTTTGTAAACTAAAAACAAATGCACGTCGATCTTTTCAAGGGTATTTTTAATCGGGCCTGTGGACGGTGAGCTTTGGGCTAGCTCGCTGTCCGTCCGTCTTATAACAGGCCGTGTCGACGGCGCGTTCGTATTCCACGCGCGCCTCAAAGAGATGTCAGCAGAAAGGAAGGGGTCCGCAAGGACCGATGCCTGCCGGGGTTGCGGGACTGTTCGAAAGAGATACCGTGGCCCCGGAACACAAAGGGTGATGAAGGAACATGGATGGGTTTTAGTCAGTAAAAGTCTGACACTCCCTCCTGCTCCGCCCAGAGCTCCGAGGAGTAATTTGATGATTTCCCATCCGAAAAAAAATAGGCGCACATAGGTAAGTAACTCCTGACTCTGAAGAAGCATTAGATACGATTACAATGAATTTGTTTTCAAAACAAATAATCTCATCTTACCTAAGATTGGTTGTTATTTGAATGAGCTAATCAGGACAGCCTAAATGGTATTTGAATGGCTTTACCAACAGATTTTCGAGAACTAAGACAGATTTTTCTTAAAATGCTTCCATATTGTTCTCTCTCTTTTACTACAAGCAACCGTAGTTTGTACGTTCATTTGTAAATGAAAACAGTGCAATCCGCCGCCGGCGACGTTGGAAAATATTCTGAAACTTTTTATTATTTATAGCTTTCATAGCTTTCCGAGTTGTATATTTTATTGCCTTTCTTATTTTAAGTTATAGGTTTCTTCTCGTCCACTTTTTCAGTTTTCTTTTGTTTTTAAGTATTCGTGGAATTTATGACTTAAATGAATTAAGTTTTTTTTTTAGATTTACATTATAGGATTTATATCTTTTACTTATCTATCATTTGTCCACAATTTTCAGCATAGCTGTGTTGAGTATGAATGCACCAACTTACCTGTAAATCAAAAATACAATGTTTTAGTGAAAAGATTCAACAATCGAATAACAAAATTAAATAATTTTGTAGGTGGATAAAAAAACAGTTTCAAAAATAATCATGCAACATTGAACACAGAAATTACTACAACAATTATTTATTTTTACAGTAAAAATATCAAAAACTAGCGGACGTCACACGGTTTCACCCGCGTAGTTCCCGTTTCCGTGGGAGTACGGGGATAAAATATATAGCCTATGTTACTCGCTGATAATGTAGCTATCCATTGCTGAAAGAATTTTTCAAATCGGTCCAGTAGTTTTTAAGTTTATTCGTTACATACAAAAATACAAATCTTTCTTCTTTATAATATTAGTGTAGATAAGTATACCTAAGTATAGAAGTATAGATATAGACTATACAACAATATTTTCCCCACAAAAGCAAGTCACATTCATCCAACGACAAACTTTTCAACACCAGCGAAACTAACGTGGAACAAATTGCATTAATTTGTGCTAATTGTCAAAAAAACGAGCACAATGGCGTATTTACGGCGTTTCCGTTCATAGACAACAATTCAATGAGTGTAGACTCTGCCTTTTGTCTATGAATATCGGTAGAAAGAGGTTTTTGTGACTAGATGAAACATGAAGTGATATTTTGTCCGTCTGTTTGACTGTAGGTGTGTTTTTAACGTGATTGCACTGGATGTGGTCTGCTTTGTGACCAAAAGAGAATAAAAGAAAGAGAAAGAAAGAAAAAGCATTTATTAGCCCGCACAGGACAAAACACAAATTAAAATGATTAAATTAACAGTACAACTAATAAAAAAAAATTAAACAAAGAGAAAAAAAAAATCGAGAAATGATATTGGTCCTGTACGAGTACGAATACACATATGATGATGTAAAGACTGACACTCAAGGGCCCACACTCCCTCAAATGGCTTAGCATGATCCTCCGTTACGCCTAAAATACTGCAGCATTAATTTTGAAATAAATATATGGCAAAGTTGAGGATTAATGCTAAGTACTATGTGTGACGAAAACACGATTCCATAAACTTTTCTCGATAGAAAAAAAATTCAAAGTTACCTCCAAATCGAACAATAAACCGCTGGTATTCAAAAAGTACTTCAAAATAGATCATGAAACTAAGCATACTAACTGAACTAACTATAAAGCAGGTCTTATGTGTTTTATTTTTTTAGTCCAATCAATAGATTTTTTGTAAATCGCAAAAAAAACATTCATTTCGCACTATTCGGCCGCAGTGACTGACGTAACAACCGCTTTGTAGTGCAAGCTGATTATAACTTTATCCTAACAGTATTTCAAACGAAGTTTGAATCACCACAAATAGAGTTGCTAATTTTAGAGTCGAAAGGTTTACAGAATATTTCAAAGATTTTCTTTAGATGGGCTAAGTAGTGTCCTAGTGTCCCATTGCTAAGTAAAGCCTTAAACTTTCTCCTTGCAAACCTCTATGTGCGATCTCTGGCCAAGATTTACGCGAATGTTATATTTACAATTAGAAAACAATACATGTCAAATTAATGCAATATCAGGTTCGCAAAACTGGATCTTTAGATTAGACTTGATATGTAACCTAGTCGATTTAGTGTGGTCTTTAAATCTGTGTGCGTGCCTATTTGACATCCAACTACATAGTCATATTTGAAACAGGTGCGGCCCGACTTGACTTGAACTTTATTAACTTGTCCATCGATTGGATAGGATATTAGGAACTATATCCGCTCAAAGTAAACGTAAAAGGAGCTTGACATTTACGGCATTGATACAAATTAAAATAAAACTAGTTTGGATATTATCGCTACTCTAAAAGCCCGTTTACACTCGCGGCCGTGAGCTGTAAAGGGCTCGACACATCGGGATATGTGTCACGATAAATGCAGCAGGACTTATAAAACTACTTTCGTTTTATACTGAAATACTGTTTTGACATTTTAATAAAAGTCAAGATTAAATTATCGGCTGTACCGCCCGTTTTTACATTATATTGGCGATACAGGCGACTTATTATAAAGTGTTATTTATTTTTCGGACCAAAATGATATTGAAGCTATTTTGATATATTTGAATATCCCAGTGCCTAGGTTTTTTTTTTTCAGACATATTACGCCTCTAATTTTTAAGGCGAGGTACTTTCAAAATAATAAAGTTTTGATCAATATCATTTTCAATAACGACTAACGGTTCTACCATACATAAACAGAATTTAAAAACATTCATATTTATCCAATCCACATTAGTCAACATAACAGGACACAACTATTTGCCCCCATTATGACTTTTATTCATGAAACAATTATTTATGGTTAAAAACTTAATGCAGCATACATACACACACACATACACACACAATACACACATAGGTTTCTATTATATCTTTCGAAGACCGTGAGTCCGTGACAGCAAAAGCATTTTTGTTTAAAAAATGTAAATGCTACCTAATTAATTTAAATTAACTGAAACCAAAAAGAATAATTAAAACTATAAAGCAAAAAAGAAATGTTCTGTTTATTAATCATTTTCATTAAAATCTAAAAAAAAACCTATGAAAAATTCAATTCTTTGTTGTAAAAATGTTGAACCTTTTAAGCTCGCTAGTAAAACAATTGAATTAGTTATTTAAACATGATTTATTACAGGCACTCTAAAATTTATTCTGCACTATTTTTTGGACTAGGCTAGAGGCATTTTTCATGGCCTGAAAACCCCCAATTTTTAACTATATAGGTACTAATTTATTGCCCTTTTAACTCTAAGCTGACTTCCAAAATTTGAAATGGAAATTCAGTGTAAAAGATACTCTCAATCTGTGAATAAAAAAAGAGACAATCGCAAGTAAATTCGATTTGGCTGAATCGTAAATTCACTTTTCATTTTCACTGGTAGTATAGAATATATTAGAGAGAAGCTAAATTGTGTAGTTAGTGTTTTTAGTACTTTAGTGAGCCCATGGAATTAGGATTTTTAATTGAAAGAGAAATGGTAATTAAAGGAGAAAGGAGTAAAAGATGCCGTGACGTCTGACAGAGGAGAATGGAAGAAGGAAACGTGTTGCGACGACCCCAAGTAGAATGGAAGAAGATAATGAACAAGCCATGTGAGTTTTTTATGTATTACCTGGGGACGTTCTAAGTCCCAATTCAGACACTTTGGTAGAAAATGGCGATTGCTGCTTTGCGAAGAAACGTGTATAGATCTCGCACTAAGGGGCCGCCTCCATGCGAGAAAATATATATAATTATAAATATATAAATATATATATAATATATATTTTCTATACACTCTCTTTTGGGCCGTCTTCACGAGCGAGGAAATCGCAGCGATATTTTCGTATAGAAATACGTTGAATCGCTGCGATTCTCTCGCTCGTGGAAGCGGCCCCTAAGTCCGTATTCTGTGCTTTAATTTAGACCAGAGACGAAGATTATTGCAAATAAAGTAATTAGCTTTTCCCCAGAAGTGGGTCAATATGGGCTTATAAATAATAAGTTGCGCCTCATACAGCAGCACGGTACCGTATTTTTCCATTCATTTATCCTTTTCATCGCTCAGAACCGTCACATGCTAGAGTGAGACACAACGCCTGCAGCCAAGCGCATCGTCGATGGTGTGTGCTCTCCCGCTCTTTTTTAGATGAGGCGCAACCCTAATTTTCCGTTGGTTCTATTTCTAGATCTAAGTAATTGAATAAGTTCAAAGAAACGATGATAGATTTCATGTAACACATGTCGTAGATAAGATATAACTTTCTGTATCGTTTCGGAGACACTAATAAGAAATGATAGATCACTAACACTTTAGTACACTTTTTGCTTTCTCGCCTCTGAGCGTTCGTCGTTCATTTTCAAAATCATGTCATTCTTCTTTGCTTGTTTTTGGAGTTGAAGGACGCTACGTAAGATAATATTATAATGATACACAAATTTTGCTGTTGTCATGTTCTGTGTTGAGTGGCAGAATAATTAAACAAACAAAACGAATCAGCAAATGCCAGATGGCAACACCTCACCCTGTATCACCTCACACTGACTTTCAGCTGCAGCCCACGAGTGCCATACGCTCAAAAACATAAACAAACTTGAAAGATGTGTTAAGTTAAGGCACATAGGTTTTTGCGAATTAGTTCAAAATCAAGTCCACAACGAAAGTTTCCCGTATATTTTAAATTTAAAACCGATTTGTGCAAACACAGGTCTATGTGACCGAGATCCCTTGGGCCATTGGGCCCTATCAGAATACCAGCGCTGTGACGTTTTTTTGATGTTACAGCACCATGTTGCGATAGCCTTTTGGCTTCGTACAGGACTAATTTCGTTTCTTTTTATTTTATTTTATGTTAAATTTTTATTAGTTTATATTGATAATTTCACAATTTTTTTTATGAGTATTGTCCTGTGCGGGTTAATAAATGCTTTTTCTTACTTCCTTATTTCTTTAGATCGTTATAAAATAACCTTTTGCAACCCGTAAGGATCCATTCCTCCAGATAATTTACCTCTTCTCCGTCTTGGTTTATCCTGCCTGATCTTTTACCAAAAGATCGACCGATTCTCTTAGCCCACCTGCTACCAAGCCAATCCACGCAACAACAAACCACCATTAAAACCAAATCACACGTTGTTACCAGCAAGTTTAAGGTGAAAGCGTCAGGGTAGCCCGCGAAATTCAAATTTTCTTACGTTTTTTGCAATTTGCCGACCAGTGCTAGGTTGTATGTTGATTAAAATATTGTTCGCGATTGTAAGACGTATGTAGTTACAGAATTATAATCATCAAAATCATCAATACAACCCTCCAAGTTCATAAAGGTTTAGCAATGACTTTGACCTTGAAAAAATCGTTCCTCGACTTATATGAACTTAGAGGGTTGTTTTGATGATTTTGATGATTATAATTCTGTAAATAAATACGTCTTACAACCGCGAACAATATTTTAATTAACATACAACTTAACACTGGCCTGAAAATTGCAAAAAACGTAAGAAAATTTGAATTTCGCGGACTGGTTGGAGCATTCACCTTAACAAATGATCATAATTTTAACACCGATTGTTATATCTAGATTACGTGTTAAACGTTAATGGTTGTCATAATAATAGCCCACCTATACTTATAATATTGCTCCATATTATCTATAACCTTCGTTTTGAAGTTCAAACACTTGCACTAGTGTATAATTATTAGATTATTTTAATTATAAGTGTTGTGATTTCTACATCAGACATAATCGGTAATAACTTTCGTGTTTTGAGACACACTGATGCTTAGGATGGACAGCATGCATATTGCATAATGTACCATGACACATACTTGACTAAAGAAGCAAAAAACTTTTCAGTGCATAGCCCAAGACAGTAATTCTTAAGACGTAAGTACTACTTTGACTAGGAATAATCCTGTATCGTGAATATTTTGGCGTTTGTCTGAAAAATCAGGGCCATGGCTTAGAATTTTAGATTTAGGTTATTAGTTGTATTGCATTAACTAAATTGTCTCGTTCACCTCTGATACTGCTTATGCAAAATAATACCTACATGTCAATCGTTATGAACTCGTTTTTATTGGATTTAGTTTTAAATTGGCAATATTTCGTTTACTGGTAGTATTATTAAAAGTTATCGTCGGAATAACGGCTTCATAAAAATCTTTTACAACAATAACTTTTGCTATTGTCCCATTAAAAATCAACTGTAGTATTACAAATGGATCTTGTTATGAAATCATACTTTTTTTAAAGCAGCCGTGCCCGTGCCATTTACAAAACAAATGACATTTTTATTTTCAAATTAAGAAATAAGGTCTTATTCGTCGTTCACCCTGGCTGTATAGCTCAGGAGATTTATTTAATCTGTGGCTTAAAATGGCGCTGACATTATCAGCGTGGCCAAGCCGACGAGGGTTAACGTATCTTTGGGCCATTCGGTCTAATAAAATATAAATCTGTTCTGTTTTTAGACTAACCTATTTAGGATTTGAGTTAAACAGTATCGATTTTATCTAAGTCCATTTAGCACCAACTGAAAATAATTTAGCTCACTCAAAGTTTGAGTAAGTACAGTAATTTAGCATTTAATATCATAAACTAGTTCATCCGCAAAATTCACCCTATTTTTTGTTATGATAAAACAATAGATCAACTCTCGACAAAACCAATCAATTGATACGCATATTATCACCAAAAATATGACCGCATTACAACTAATTATGGTCACGGAAAAATTGTCCGAAGTAGCAAAATTGACGGCTAAAACAACGGGCTATTGTACAGTTGAAACAAAACACGGTGAGCCAACTGCGATTTAATTCGAAATATTCTCACAAATTGACGCTATCGACCGATCTACATCTGATACTATGAGGAATTGGACTTTCAATGTGTGGTGAAGGTCGGTATGTACTTTATTTGTACTTCAACTTGGTGATACCTAAATATTTCCATCTTAGTTTGGTGGTACTGTATTCTGTGGAGTTTTTTCACTTTTTGTACTAGATATTATGGCGCTTCAGTAGGTTTCATTAAAACATTGAGGTTTATTTTTAAAACGGGACCCAGTGATCTTGCGGATAAAGATTACTGCACGGACTAACATGAGTAAGGAGTAAGTCACCTATAAGCCTATCCATATTTCCATACTAACATTAGAAATGCTATATTAACATTATCTGTCTTTCTGTTACCTTTACACTACCTTAACAGGTCAAAGAATTTGAATATTTTGGCAAACGTATAGACCATGACCATGATAACATGTGACATCCACGTGGGCAAACCCACGGGCAAAAAGCTAGTCGGCTTATAAAATACCTGTGATATAGAAAGTTTGACTTTACTTGCCCTCGTGGACTCTTACTTAGTAGTTTACGAGGCTCTTCATTTCTCAGATAATACTTGAAAACGAAATAATTTACTTATAGATATTGTAAGCGATCGTAACATCAATGAAACCTCAATACATAGTAAGTATGTCATGTACCTAATCTGAAAATGAAAAAATAAGCCCAGTTGCTAAGCAATTTCAATGATAGGTTTACTAAAAAAAACGTAGCGGTCCCTTAACAAACCCCAAGCTTATTACATCTGCCCTCAATTTGATAGGAAAAGAGGGCAGACATCTTGTTAAAGTTTTTATAAAACGTGTCTAAGTTACCAATGAGGTTTTACATAAACCGTAATGTTGGCAAATATGGAAATATATTTCGTATGCGAATTTGATGCGATCAGGATAATATGGGAGGACAATTTGGTGAATATTATAAGGTGTGCTTAGGAGCCAACAATACGGCAAGCCCAAAAAGCAAGCAGACTGTTCAGAAACCCTAACATCATGAAAAGTAGTAGGTTATAAGCAAGCCAAGCTTTTAGACTTGTATAAAAGTACCGCCACTAGGATCGTGTAGTGAAGACACTGTTATTTAAATTGGCTATTTGCTAGCTTAAAATTCTAAATCAAAAGTTATTTACTCAAACTAGGCTAATATCAGCACTTTTTGAGCGTCAAAATTTACAAGAGACAGGTCCCCCAAAACGGATGTCGTTTTGGGGGACCTGTCTCTTGTAAATTTTCCTTCACCACTTCCTAGTGTTCTAGCTGAGAAGAAGTGGCCGAACAAACTCCCCAGCAACTACTAACTAACTAACCGATTGACCTTGCGATCGAGTCGAATTATCTAGATCGCTGATTGGTCTAGCTGAATATTAGGTCTACTCTTAGTTAAGCATAAAAGAACAGTATGGAATCGCAAATAGGTGTTGCCATGAGTTTTTTTGTCAGCCTGGAGAAACTCCTCCATGTAACCCTACAAAAAGTATAGTATGCGCAATTCCAGGACAATTTTTTTCAAATGCGTCATCGAGTAACAAACATCCTAACATCGTCAACAAACGTTGATATATAAGTAAGACATCTAAAGGGATTTAAAGTAGTGTTCGTGTAAGTAACCCAGAAATATCTACACAGACATAGTCCCACCTAATGTTTATGTTTGGCCTGAAAAACAATGATAACGACGTATAAGCCCCAGTTTAGAGCCCCCAAACTGTTGCCTAGTCACGTAGTCTAATGTATGTTAGTTTTATTAACACCTTTCTGTTCTCACAGGGCTCAGCAGTATCCTAAGCAATGTAGTTCAACTACTTTCAGTAATTTGGTTTCGGTTTCAAAGATTCCGTAATTGAATAAAGATTAGGACTGAGATTTCAATTAAGATTTTAATTAAATGGAATTTTGTTTCAGCATCTATATTAGAGTTTCATTATCGTAAAGTGGATCATCATCATTCATCATTTCAGCCGAAAGACGTCCACTGCTGGATATAGGCCTCCCCCAAGTGTCGCCACAGTGACCAGTCCCATGCGACTCGCATCCAGAGGATTCCCGCAACCTTCACCAGGTCATCGGTCCACCTAGTGGGAAGCCTTCCAACGCAACGCCTTCCGGTTCGCGGTCGCCATTTCAGAATTTTTCGGCCCTATCGGCCATCCGTTCTGCGAGCAATGTGCCCTGCCCACTGCCACTTAAGTTTGGCAATTCCTCAGGCTACGTCGGTAACCTTGGTTCTCTTGCATGTCTTCATTTACATTTACTTGGATGTCTTCATTTCTGATTCGATCGCGCAAGGGAACTCCGAGCATAGCCCTCTCCATTTCCCTTTGGGTGACTTTAAGCCTTCTGATGAGGCCCATTGTGAGCGACTACGTTTCGGTCCCGTATGTAATCACTGGCAACACACACTGGTCATAGACTTTCGTCTTAAGACACTGCGGTAGGTTGGACAAGAAGATACCGCGCAACTTCCCGAATGCTGCCCAGCCGAGTCGGATTCGACGATTGGCCTCTTTCTCGAAGTTAGACCTATTTAACTGGACCGTTTGTCCCAGGTACACATAATCGTCTACAAATGTCTACAAATCGTAAAATGGATAGGTTAATATATTGAATTCAAGTAAGAGTGAACAGGCATCTTCTGGGCACGCTCGTTCCTAGATAGACTTCATCTATCGCTTTCCATCAGGCGTTATCGAGGACAAAAGCAGGCCCACTTTTCAATAAAAAATAAATTTAAAAAGTAGCTACCTTAGTGACCTATTTTTATGTGCCACCATAGTTTTAATAGAAAGATAATTAAATCAACCTTGTTTAGCTTGTTAATAACCAGCTAATTAGCTATAACAGTACATCAAGGCACGCAAGGCATAACTGTTAGTCCTGCCTGACAATAAAAGAGCAAAATAGACCAAAACAAAACCTACCTTCTCTATTAAAGGCTTGCTCAAACGAGGGACAATTTGTCCGCGAACAATTTGCAACAACCAATGGACGTCAACCAATAGATGAAAAAACAACACAACTAATGAACGGAACATTACTATTCGGCGGAAAAAAGTCTCTCGTCTGCGCAAAAATGTCCAAAAATCCCCGAAACACGAAATCGAGCACTTGCTCGAATATTAGCAGCCAAAGGCTGTGTAACTCATCGGGGAACATTATATTACGTGTCTCCGAATATATTCACCCGCCATATTGAACGCCTATGAAAAGATTATGCATATTCGGTTACCAGCGTATCCCGAAAACTTGGAACGGAAACTTTGGCAACGATATCTGCTTACTTTTTATTCATAAGACCTATTTTTGTTCGTACATGAGTTCATGGCTTACTAAGATACCCAAGAATATTTGGCAGACATTTTTTTTCGTAAAATGCTGCGATAAGGCACATTTTTTCTTGTTAAAAGGATAAAGTTGGCGAGTTTGTGGGCTTTAAAGTTCAGCTGATGTTTTTTGTTGGTGAAAACTATTTCATTATTACGTTCAGAAGGTTTGGTGGACCTTAACGGTAATTTGAAGTAACTGAACAGGCATTCCTTCGGCTTTTCTTACATTTTATTCCACTGTCGTAGAACCTCGATACTCAGAAGTTAATAACACTAACCGTATTTCGAAGTACTGTAACGTGAACCATTATATTTTCTCGGAAGACAGATCGAAGTCTTATTGTTTCCTTGGTTTAGATATTGTTCTAGCTACGCTATTGATTCTGAGTATACTAGATTCCTTGAGTAAATTAAAACAAGATGATTGTGAAGTGTCTTTCAAAGAACTGCCAATTGAATTGAATACCTCTGAAGTACTTGACATTTTGTAGACAAGTCATTAGTTTCGTATTTGTAAATAATTATAAGAGTAAATGCCTAAATATTTGCTCCATTATTTATAATTATGCGGCACTTTCGACCACAAACTCCACAATGCTTGTCTGATGAAATTTGGTCACCGAACGACCTCACAAAGTCACAGCGGACGTTTAAAAGTCAATGAGTAACACGATCGCAGTTTGCCAAGGTGATTAGTGTTTTTTTCTTATTCGAGAAGAAATCGTTCAGTGCGATATGAGAGAGTCGAGAAACCCACCAAATGAGATGTGAGAAATAATGATTAGGAAAAGCTCCGTTAGTTCAATATCACCATTTTCTCTTTAGGTAATCTTGGAAGTTTTGTAAGATGAATAACAGCAGAGGTTTTAGTACAATTCATATAACTTGGAAGTAAGGAACACACAGCTGCCTTGCAAAATAATTGAAAATGCAAAAGTTTCGCAATTCTTTACAGCTTGGATCCTAGAAGCGTCTATTAAAAATCACCTTGGTGCAAATGTACGCTGACACAGGTAAAGTGCCATATGTTGCAGTGCTACATGGAATTTTCGTATCTAGCGTTTTAGAATAAAGATTATAATTGTTTGTGTAACTTATGCTCACGGTTGGTGTGATTCGAAGTGAGATAGAAGGTACCACGCCACAGATTTGATGTTTTATAAGCAGGTGCGCCGCCTGTGCCAGTTTTCAATTTGCAAAATGTTCTACGAAAAATTTAAAGCTAAAGTTTTGAATGTTCTGGTGGGCGGCGGTGGTTTAACGACTTGTTTCTTTACGGCGAGGTTAAAAACCTGGCTAGTACTAATGTCACCGTTACCTTTTCAAAGATCTTTGTAAACTAATTATGCAAATCACCTATTAACTGAAATCATATGTGCGTCTGGTAAAGGTTTGTATTTGGTGATAGTTTACGAGCGTGATGATCAATGCACTTTCCTCCTCTGTTTGAAAGAAGACTGATTATCATCTAATTGGCGTTTCCATGGCTAAATAATAACAGCCGCTCGGGTCGATCTTCAGATTACGCCATGCTGTAGTCTGCCAGTTAAGTAGGAAATAAAGGTCATTAACTCGCATACATTTATTCAAATACATAATTCCGAAAACAGAATGAATGACATAAACTTGTCCCGAAACTACCTTTATCGTGATCCTTGACTTTGTCTAGTAATAAAAAACGATTCATAATGTATTGTCGGGGTACCTACGAAGAGAAATTAAGGAAAGAGCAATGACCTTTAATTCCTACTTATCTGGCGCAGACTGTAGCCTAGTTAAGTCCGTGGATGGGTGACCCATAACATATTTACGGAGTTTCCTCCGTGCTTCGAAAAGCTGTTGGTCCCGGGCATCCCGGCTGTCATTTGTAGATCTTAGACAGTCGTTCCAGGTAGTCAGTGGCCTTCAATTCGGACAACCACTTATACTGGGTTATACTTTGTAATAACTGGGTAGTGGAGGTCAGATAGGCAGTGGCTCCATGTAAATTACTGGTATTCAGCTGCATCCGGTTAGACTGGAAGCTGACCTCAACATAATTATTTAGTAGGGAAAAGGCTAGGGAGATGATGAGCGTATCCGTGGCAATCAAAATTGAGCCAGCTCAAAATTTGGAAACGAGTTTGTGCCTCTAGCATCTACCATCATTTGCAACTTAAAACAGCAACATTCGAAGACCATTCAGTAAAGTAAATGAATCTAAAAGGCCAAGCAACAAGTTGTGGCCACAAACTCGCAATGCAAACCTCTTTTGAGTCGGTACTGAACGATGGACCGTTTCCCAACCAGAACAATGCGCTTTCAGAGAAAACACGCCAACAATGCTCAGCAATTTTTCTTTGAACCTCGCTTTTGCTTGAGCAGAAAAAAATATGTTGAAAAGGTAATTTGCAAGCGCATACTTGCGTGTTTATACAGGCTACTTGGTGTATAAAATATTGTATTATGATGTCAATGGAAGTAATTTTCTTTTAGGTCTTTTTGGGGAGGGTTTATTTTGGGTTGGCTGGAGTCATACGACGGATGTGATGACGTCAAGAGTTGTGAGGTTGTTGTAGCGGAAAAGAACGTGCAAAATGAGTGTGTCGTAGCTAGGTATAGCCGTGTGGTATCCGGCAGAGTAGAATAGAACCAACCCATTACACTCACGGGTGTCGAATAAGGCGACTAATGTCTGAGGCAGAACACCTTGCGCTTCTGTAGACCAGAGAATGGGCAGCAGAGTTTTCTGTTAGTCTTTCATTACTGCGATCTCCAATCCGCCTGCCAAGCGTGGAGATTATGACAAATTCCTCCCATCATGGGAGAGGCTTATGTCCAGCAGTGGACGTTATGGGCTGATGTAGTGTAGTGTAGTAGCTAGGTAAGCGCCATTTAATTCAGTTGATTGGTGATAATGTTGCTAGTAGAGTAACAGATTAATTGAAGTCCTGCTTTAACATTAACACCGAGTTTCTTCCGTGTCTCAGAAAGCCGTTGGTCCCGGCTGTCATCTGTAGATCTTTGATAGTCGTTACAGGTACTCAATGGTCCGAAAGCCTGTCAACCAGTCTCACTAAAGGGTATCGTTTGACTCAGTACTAACTGGGTTGTGGAGGTCAGATAGGCAGTCGTTTTCAGCTGCGTCCGGTAGTCGAAGTCGACCCCAAGAAAGTTGGGAAAAGGCAGAGATGATTCAGGTTCAGTAAAAACGATATGGACAAACTACGGACATCGGACTCTGACGGATAGTGTACCTATTGAAATGTGTCAGCGTCCGGTGGGTAAAGTTGGGTATTCTTACTAGCATTCTAGTCTAGTCTGTTCAGGCGTGAAAATACTTCTTTTGTTTTTTTTAATAAACAAAACGTTACAAACAACGTAACGTTACGTAATACAGATACTTTTCTCCTTCATTTCCATTTTCCTCCATTTCCAGAAGTGTCCTCAGTAGCAAAAACTTTGATACATTTGCTTGTATTTCTTCTGTTTCCCCCCTAAGGAATGCTTACAATGCAAATATTATTATTTGTCACTCGGATAGCCGGATCTTTCCCATTCTATACTTTATTCATGAGCACGCGTGGCTTAGTTTATTGTTTTAGAGTTATCTTGGAGATTGCGAAGTAGGTACTGCAATAACTATGGGCGAATGATTGAGAATTTATCCTAAAAACACAAAACAAAAAAGTGAAAAATAACTTAAGCTTCAGAAGTCGGTGACCTTTGTTTGATTCTTTTAGTCTTTTTTGTCACCGACTTCTGAAGCTAAAGTTATTTTACACTTTTTTGTGTTTTGTGTTTTTTGAAGTCGGTTTTATTTTTTTTCGAAAAAGTTTTTTTTAGTTGTTATATCATAGACAGATATTTGGTAGTCATTTATTTTACATTGTTAACAATACATATCATGGTAATAGGCTTATCCTCAATAAATTGAACTTAACATACCTAAACTGTCAAAATTTGGGAGTATTGTACACATCTGCGGACCCCTCAGAGCACACAGGCGTGATGTTACGTCATGATGTTGTATAAACAATACACATCCAAGCGATTGCAGCAATCGACCGATTTACCGTCTAGTTTTGAAGAGTTCCATTGTATATCTCCGAAGATCAGCATCAGATCTTCACCAAATTTAAATGCAACCATTTCAGGAGTATACTCTTTCAAATAAAAAAAGAATTTTGAGAATCGCTCCACAAATGGAGGAGAAATCGGTGAACATACATGAATGAACATACACGACCACAAGACTGAAGTTAAAATGTTCATAAAATGAAAACTACTGGGCCAAACTATGTTAAATTTTTAAGGGACCAAATGGCCCTCCTCCTTTTTGAAGTCTGTTAAAAATAGACATTGCAGAAAGGCAATTGTTTCATATCAGGTTAGTTAGAATGGAAGTTAACCACATCATAGTTGGGAAAAGACTAGGCAAATGATGATGAATGGCTGTCTGCCTAATTTCATCCAAATCTGTTCAGTAGAGTAAACAACCATCCATCCTCACAAACTTTTACAATTTATAGTAGTAAGATGTAAGATAGATAGGTAGTAACAGAATACTAAACTTCATAAGCTTTCTAAAAAACTACAAACTAGTATACTTACAAAAAACTGAAGAATATCAATCTATCTGTCAAGAGTAGTGATGATAACAATTTAATTATTTATGTACATACATACAAAATACTTAACACATTAGGTTAGAAAAGCACTAAGGTACTGCTTATTTCATTTATATGAAAACAAGTCATGTCATGTTTTCAAAGACAACAAACAATCAATAAACTGAAACAGGGCCAAGGCTCTGACCTCTGGGATGCGGAAATTCCCTGAAAAGCTATCGTAAAGAACGAGAAAATATTTCTGAACCAAAACGTAGTGCTATGTGCAAAAATGTTCTAAAAACAAATAATTTTTGTGTGAAAATATGTTGCGCACTATAGAAATCGATAAAAGAGTAAGTGTGTTCAAGTATAAAATGGAATTGAAAACTGCAACGCAGAAATCTGAGGAAGATTCCTTCGAGAAATACTTATTCTTAAGAACTTATAACTGCTTCAGCTAGGAATGTATCAAGACTTTGATGTAGACACACGCGCGTAATATAAAAGTTCAAGATGATTAAGAAAGTTAGAAATAGTTCTTCAGTAATCTCATCTTGACTTGACAAAGTGCAGAAAAAGAGCTTAATATTTCTATGGGCTATCTTTAAAAAGCTATCTAACATTTAATTAACGTAACTAGCTGCATAAAGGTCCTATTTAAAACCGAATAAGAAAACCCAGTGCTAAAGCGCAGACCTATTTTTAAAAAAAGAACAACACCAAAGTAGTCATTAAGTTAGTGGCGGGAATGCTCTCAGCTTTATTGCCAGCACTTAAAATTAAGACACAGTGTAATGTTACCCTCAGTTTTGTTCTCTTTAGCACGTGGTTTAATCTCGGGGCGTTAATCGCTTTTTAAACTTAGATTAAACGGCTAAAGGACAAATTATAAGAGCCCAAAAGTTTGGTGTTCCAGGTCGGAGCGGCCATTTTGGGCCAAGTTGTGGTTTCTTTGGCACGTGCAAGAGATAGCAGAAAGTCTTGAGTCATTGGCATAATTTGAAAATTTCTTTGTTATAGGTACTGCTGGGTTCAATGACAATAAAACTTAGACAAGAGACTAAGTTCGGGTTTTCCTCCTATTGTTTAATCTAATAAAATTGGGAAGATTCTTGGAGATGAATCTTCAGTGAATTGAAATGCTACAAAACCAGGATAGTTGAACGAAGTTTCCTGCTCATATTTTTTAATATTAAACCAACCACAAACCTCTATCTTCAGGTGTCCTTGTCATGATAACCAGCACAAAACCTCAACCACTCAGTTTTTTCTGCAATACGGAATAAACCTCCATTAAAGGCTGCCATCTCAGTAAAACAACAATGGCCATAAAAACCGTTAATGACTTAATGGATGGAGGCTGCATGACCTACAGCCAGCCAGTGTTTTGTGCCGCAGTACCACCACGTTGTCACTTCTGGCTCTCAGCCAAAATGTGCGCTCCAAACTTCCATATTGCATTTTGGCAAGGTACCTTTTAAACTTTATAAAAACAATTCGGTGTAAGAGGAGGAAATAAATAGTACCTACATTTTTTTCTATTTTTAGAAGTGTTACAACGGGTCAAGCTGTGTAAATCAAAATGGAGTACCTACTACTTACTCGCTGAAATATTTGTATGTCTGCGTATGAGAGAGATAAATATGAGAATGTTTGTGAAAGAAAAACGTAAGTAATGATACGTTTACCCAGACAAATAGCATTATCCTTTGTGATTTTAATATGAATGCTCGTCTCGATTAGCTCAACAACTAAGGTCTGCAGTAACTTGAGTGGCTATGATGTGGTTACTAGCAATATTGCTATGGAAATCTAATAAATCTCAAAAAGGATTATATGATTATAAATCAAACTGACACCCAAAATAACAGAAGCTACAAATAAACCCGAAGTACAGACAAATCCACGAGGACGATTCAGAAAGCGTACCAAGGTCAAAGAAGGTATGACGCACGAAGTATGCCAATCTGATGTTCTAGCAGTCAAATAAAATTTATTGGGCTCACTGTACCGAATAAATATTGGCCCAAGTATGTTTGGGGACACCTTCGTGACGTAGGTAAGTTGAAGAAAAAAGGTTTTAAGATAATGATGTTGTTGAACCTTGTGTCCTTGTAGATGTGGGATGAATACCAATGGCTTGGAATAAAGTTCTTGAGTTTTTAGTTGGTGTAGGTTGAGGATGCGGTCTGAATGATAAATGGTTTAGTTTAGAAGATAAATGGGGTACGGGAGTCGATCGGTTTAGAGGTTGATGTGACTAAGACCGTGAAGTAATATGTCATGTCTAAACACATCATCTCAAGTATTGTGTTTGAAAACAAATGAAAGTCGATATTATAATTTATCCCCTCGACTCGGTTTTATCACATGGGTAATCATTGTTCTTTGGATTTGCTTTATAGATTATAAAGCTCTCTCTTCTAGTAGCATTATCTGGACACATTATTGCTTCTATGTATATCCAACTTATTATCTTGTTAAACAGTTTATTATTTACTGATACTTTGTACGTCAATCATACGTTAGTAACCGTAGTTTAAAAAATCCTTAGTATTAGCTCCTATCATTGCGTCCATTACAAATGTTAGATCTGTAGTGTTGTAATAAGCCGTAGATAATGCATTAATGTTGGCATCATTAATATTCAGCAAGGACGGTGATACAATGCTAACGCAACAAATCAGTAATTTGTCAGTATTGGACTAGATTGATTTATTGGTCTAATTTAAGGCCATGTTTTAACGTCTTATTTATTTGGTCCAATATTTTTATAGTAAGATAATCTTTGAGTTCTTTATCTTTGAGTTCATTTTTCATTGTTTAAGACAAGTCAAAGTCTTATTCGGTTTTAAATACCTTATCTTTAAATGCATTCATTTATTGTTGCAATAGTGCCAGAGGTAACCATTATTTCCATATCGATATTGGAAGTAAAGAAAACTTCTGCAGTTGTAATAATCATCACCATATTTTCGGAATTTAATCTTAAACAAAAACCGTATTTCACGAGTCGAGTACAAAAATCACTTAATAGTTCTAAATCTGCAGTATTTCACACTTAAGTATCAACAATACAGTAACGTGCATATATCCGGAAGTGACCAACACACGAGGCTTTCAAGTACTTCCTAGTAATCCTGCAAGACGATTAGATAAAATTGAGCGAGCCTTACTGCCAGTAAACTGCCTGCACCATCAATCCGAGCTCATATCGATAGGCGGTGCAGTTAGCGAGGCAAAATGGCTCCTATTTTAACACAAAATGGCCGATTGATGTAAGAAATGGAGCTGGCAATGCTCTCGCATCGCGTTCGGGAGTAGGGTTAGCATCCTTCTAGAAATGTCCGGCCTTGTCATTTGTTCTGACTTTTCAACTTATGTGGATTTTTTAAGAAATAAAAGATAAAATAAAAACTACCAAAAACAGAAAGATTTAAAAGAAAAATTATCTGGACTTTTTTGCAAATGCCCAGGTTTTTGTCAAGACTTCAAATTTCAAAATGGTAACCCTATACGGGAAAAAAGAGTGGATGGAAGCCATTTAGTTCTACACGAGGGAAAGATATGTGGGTAGTTATGGATATAAAACGGGTTGTAGATCAAATGGATGCTTTGAAGATTTTGTTCGTGGATTGTGCATTTATTAAACGCTTCAATGCAGCCTTGTGAAGTGGGAGTAAAGTTAATCGCTGCTTAAAGTTAAACGTCACTGAACTTAAATCAGCGTTTATTGATTATTCAGTAGATAATAATAACTCTATTACTAGATTATTCTTTTGATTAGGTACTCCTGAAGAAATAGGGTAGATGATAAAAAAATCTAATTAATCCGACATATTTTTCTTTCTTCACGTAAACAAAAAATAAAGACGATACAGTGCATCGAAAACTCGTGTGATGCGTGTACATTTGAGTACATTTTTTACTCAAATGTGACGTCACAAGCCCCCCACTCATGATGTTTGACACGTTTTATCTTCGTCAATTTTTATTAATTTGATAAAACAAAAAACACGTATTCCATATTTTTCGATAATCTAACTGACGGACTAAAATAAACATATTTTTTTTAGTCAGTCATCATTCCTATTGCAAAAACATGACGTAAAGACTCAACTTTTGGAATTAATTAGCCATTTTTTAATTCAGGCTTCATAAACTCACTATTAAACGGGTTAATTCTTTGTTCTTCAAACAATGGAATCTCTTAGCTCATAAATAGGGTTTGTGGGAGACCTATTTCCATTTTAACGTAAAATAATTTCCATTTTTAACGCAAAATAATGGACGTTTTCGCGGCAAAAATTTTAATTACGCCAAATAATTTCGCCGTTGCTGCCCTGTAATCAATTTATTTAAGCTCTGCGTTAATTAAAATCGTGTTTCATTCACACAGTGCAATATACAAATAGTGAACGAAATAAACAATTAAAGCAAACCGTGTAATTCAGTTCAAATTAGTAACAGTATTTAACTAGTGCTTTACCTAAATGTATTTTAGTGAAGAGTGAACGATATTTTCCATTGACCACTTGATTTTTGGTGGATATGCTGTGTTTTGTGGACCATTGTGGCTCGTGTGGTAGATAAATTGTGACCTATTAGTAGGGGATGTTTTGCTAGGACCTCGTCTTTATCGGTGTCGTAAGAGAGTAAGCGCCATGAATTGACTCAAGTATTGTGTCATGAAGATGAACAACAAAAAAAAGCCTTTGAAATTGTTAACAAACTCCGATTAAAATAGACAAGTAATATTTTTGGGTGTTTAGTCTCAACGGACCGCTGTCAATTCATTTTGGTCCGTTCAGACGTAGACAAAAAATGTTTACGTCCGAACGGACCGGTGTCAAAAAAACAAATGAATAAACAACAATAAGTTTAAAGGGACAGTCGCATACATTGTTGTTGTTGTCATTGCTCACGTATATTGAAGCCTAAGGTCTGACTTGGCTAGTTTTCAAACGAATTTAAAAAAAAATTCGGGGGATGGAAAGGGGATGAAAGTTTGTATAAAATTTCATCATTTTTGAAGTTTGAATTGTAAAAAATTGTAGATGAGCTCATGCATGGTTAGAAATAAAAGTATACTGTGTCATTTGAAACTTCAAAAATAACGGAGTTTCATACAATCTTTTATCCCCTATTTTACCCCCTTAAAGAATAGTACATTTTGATACAAGTGGAGGAAGTTTGTTATTGTATTCGAGGCGGAGAGCCGAGAACTGCAATAACAAATGTCCACGTGTATCAAACGACGTTTTTCAATAAACCTTTGAAGAAATAAAATAAAAAAATATTAAAAATATTTTTGTCATGAATTATTAGGAAACTATGATTTAAATTTTCTTTTTTTTCCGCGCTTGGTTTCGCCAGGTTGAAAGAGAAGCAAAAAAAAAAAAAAAAAAAAAAAAAAAAAAAAAAAAAAAAAAAAAAAAAAAAAAGGTATAAAGCCGCTAAACAGCCTAGGTATATGTAAAATAGAAAATTCAAATATGTTTGAGTTTAGAACACAAATCAATGTTAATAGATCCACCCCAAAAAGTACTAGGCTGGCATGAGTTCAAGGTGATATTTATTTTAAGAATCGGTCATGTACCCCAAAAAGTACTAAGCTTAGGTTTCCGAAAAAGTACTAGGCTGGCATGAGTTCAAGGCACTGCAGACCCACCGTACCGTCCAGATTTGTATTATCTTCTTTAAAAAAACAATAAATTATAGGCAGTGTCGTACACGTCACGAAAAGTACTAGGCAAGCATGAATCCAAGATGGTATTTAAATGATATAATTGTATTACTAGTAGACCGATTCTTAAAATGAATACCACCTTGAACTGGATACTCACCATACCCCTGGACGTACCCCTGGTGGTACGGTGGGTGTTTTAAAGTTAAACGATACCACCAGGTAATAGTGTTTTAAAGTTGTAACACTAGTTAAAACCACTTCTGACCCTCTAGTAGCAAGACTTTTCGAGATATAAGCTTTAGAACCTGCTACGACTCCATGACGCGTGCTCGCTTCGGGAAAACTTCGTAAATAACACTCTTTGACTTCTGTCCCCAAAGTGCCGGGCCTACGCCGGCCTCCTTCCGGCCTACGGCCCGGTGCCCATGCCGCCCATAAAGGATTACAAAATACAACACTATTACCTGGTGGTATCGTTTAACTTTAAAAAACCCACCGTACCATCAGGGGTACGCCCAGGGGTACGGTGAGTATCCAGTTCAAGGTGGTATTTATTTTAAGAATCGGTCTACTAGTAATGAATACAATTATATCATTTAAATACCATCTTGGATTCATGCTTGCCTAGTACTTTTCGTGACGTGTACGACACTGCCTATAATTTATTGTTTTTTTAAAGAAGATAATACAAATCTGGAATAACACCTAAATTATAATAAAATATTGTTTAAATCATAACCCTTCCTTTTGGCTTCGCCGTAGTCGGGCAATAAATTAACATCTCATTTTATTTTTTTAACTTTTGCACCCGAATGTACTTGATGAAGTTTATTCATTTGTTTTTTTTGACACCGGTCCTTTCGGACGTAGTCATTTTTTGTCTACGTCTGAACGGACCGCGGTCCATTCGATTTGGTCCGTTCAGACTAAACACCCATATTTTTATAGCCGCGGGCATCTATTAGCAAGGTTACGTATCATAATACCTAAGTTTATCCTAACTATTTTTGATATCTATAGGTACTTCTATACTAATATTATAAAGAGGAAAGATTTGTATTTTTGTATCTAACGAATAAACTTAAAAACTACTGTACCGATTTGAAAAATTCTTTCAGCAATGGATAGCTACTTTATCAGCGTTTTGTCAGATGTAGTACTGGCAGATTCATTTTATGAACATTAGCGGACGTCACGCGGTTTCACCCGCGTAGTCCCCGTTCCCGAGCGAATAAAATATAGCCTATGTTACTCAGGGTGAATGTAGCTTTTTAATGGTGAAAGAATTTTTGAAATCGGCGCAGTAGTTTTTGAGTTTATTCATTACAAACATACAAAATACAAATCTTTCTCTTTATAATATTATAGTGTAGAAAGACTTCTTTCTCTCCTTCAAGTTTCATAAAGTGACTTTTCACCAATTATTTATGCAAAATAATACCTAATATAAATAAGAGACACTTCAAAACTTTTCTTTAGAAACCCGGTCTATGAAGTAAAAACAAACGAAATTACCGAATCGCTTTGTTTAAACAACAATAATAAAAGAGTTTGTTCAAAGATTTCACCATTTCGATGCTTACTTGCAATTTAATTTGCTATTAAAAAGTAAATTTGGAACTCGAAATTCAAATGATTGGTTCCTAATACCCCGCAATGTTTGGGCTAACGGATAGCACAAATTAAACAAGGCAAACGATTACCCATTGTCTACCTTAACCTGTTTAAATAAAGTTGAGTATTGAATAGCATATATCAGTCAAAGTTTGGAAACACTTGAATAGTCCAAATATTGACAATAACACATGCATGGTTACATTGTGAGCAGTATAGAATGTTTGTTCTGTGGATACCATTTAACTTGATTTTTTGGTATTTTGAATGGGGTTAACGACTTTAACTTATTTGCTAGATGTTTTGACATGTTTGGAATGCCGATATTTTATTTTACTTTACCTATATATAACAGATGACGTCACAGTAGACCTCGTAGGAGACGGAGTGAGCTCGATAAAACTATACCCAACTATGTCTTAGACCAACAGTGGGATGGCAGAAGTTAACAAGAACTGTTGTTCTTGTCCCATAACGTTGCCCGTAACGTACACTGCTGGACATAATAAGCTTCTCCCATGATGGGAGGAATTTGCCGTAATCTCCACTCTTGGCAGGCGGATTGGAGATCGCAGTGATGAAAGACTAACAGAAAACGCTGCTGCACATTCTCTGGTCTACGGAGGCGCAAGGTGTTCTGCCTCAGACATTAGTCGCCTTATACGACACCCGTGAGTTTAATGGGCCCAATGTATCATGTATCAATGTATCATGGTGTCTGCCTCGTTGGTCTAGTAGCTGCAAGCGCGACTATGCACGAGGTCCCGGGTACGATTTCCAGGTCGGGCAAACGTGTTAGTGGGTGCATCAGGAATTTCTTAATAACAACCACGGAGTCTGGATTTGTGCCCGTTTCATGGCAATAGGGTCGCCCCCTGTTACATGGGACTTAAACATAACTGACGAAGTTGGGTGTACTATTAGGCACCTACACCTCAGCCTAACCTTTCGAGGATTACAGGAGTGATGTTATCTATACTATACTAATATTATAAAGCTGCAGTGTTTGTTTGTTTGTTTGTTTGAACGCGCTAATCTCTGGAACTACTGGTCCGATTTGAATGATTCTTTCAGTGTTGGGTAGTCCATTTATCGAGGAAGGCTATAGGCTATATAACATCACGCTGCGACCAAAAGGAGCGGAGCATAAATGAAAAATATTGCAAAAACGTGGAAAAATGTATTCCTTTTGTGAGCTTCTGTCTTTGTGGAGGCAGTGTCGGAGCCGTATCGGTTGGAATGTGGGGTAAGGCAGGGCGGCCTGACCTCGCCCACCCTTTTCAACCTCTACATGGATGCACTCATCGTCGCGCTCAGCAGTGAGCATGTCGGTTGTCATGTTGATGGTGTATGCGTCAACAATTTAAGCTATGCTGACGACATGGTCCTGTTGAGCGCGTCGGTCTGTGGTCTGAGGAGGTTGCTAAGAATATGTGAGGATTACGCAGGTGAGCATGGTCTAAAATATAACGCCTCAAAAAGTCAATGCATGGTCTTTGCGTCAGGTGGTGGTAAGTGCCCTGAAACGGTGCCTCCGCTCTATCTGAATGGTTTACCTATGGATAGAGTAGATCAATTCCAGTACCTTGGGCACCTGGTCACGTCTGATCTCAGGGATCATGCGGACATCGATCGGGAGCGGAGAGCTTTGTCGAGAAGAGCAAACATGCTCGCCCGCAGGTTTGCACGCTGTTCAAATCCAGTTAAAATCACCCTGTTCAAGGCGTACTGCACCTCTCTATACACGTGCAGTCTGTGGGCTCGCTACACACAAGCTAGCTACAACGCCCTCCGCGTCCAGTATAACAATGCGTTCAGGGCAGTGTTGGGGCTGCCTCGTTTCTGCAGTGCCTCGGGCATGTTTGCGGAAGCGCGCACCGAATGTTTCCACGCCACGCGCCACCATGCGCAAGCGGTGCGCGTCCTTGGTGCGCAGGGTGCGAGCCAGCTCCAACACTGTCCTGGTGATGATTGCGGGGAGACTTAACTGTCCCTATATGAGGCACTGCTGTAACCGGCATGTTGTTAAGGCGTAATATTTTCATATAATTAAATACCATTGATTTGACATTTAAATTTCTTTCTTGTAATTCCACATTTTGTATATTATGATAATTTATTTTGACATTTATTTATTCTGAATTTATTGTGTATTTTTACTTTTGACTTGTTCATTTAATCTAGTTTGTTTCGATAATGGTTCTAATGTTATTCTGACATTCCAATTATTTATGTTTGTATTTGTGTCTATTTTTGTTTATAAATAATGTTTTCAAATTTAATTGTAATGTAATTCTGCAATTCCAATTATGTGTTGTATTGTTGTTTAATATGGGTCTCGGACCTGAAATAAATGATTTTATTTTATTTTATTTATTTATTTATGTGACGCAGACGAAGTTGCGTGGGTCAGCTAGTGTATGAATATGACTCAGTGACTTATTTTTATTAAACACTAGTGTCCCGCCCCGGCTTCGCACGGGAAGAGCAAGGCAGCTCGACTTTTTCCGACACTTCCAACAATAGGGTATATGCATGATTTTTTTTTATCACTCTAAACAAAGCGTATTAACATCAGAAATAGCAAAGTGAAATATTTTTTTTAATATCTATAAAAAATACTAAGTTATAAGCATTTGAATCTGCTGATTAGACAGAGAGATCCGATACAGCGAATGACGTCATTCGCTGCATCGACGTACAAAATCCATACTAAATTCCGTTTATCTAGAAAGAGATAGAAACGAAAGTTTAAATGGTTGTAACTTTTGTGTTGTTGGGCCGATTTATGTCTTGTTTTCGCTTTTTGCCATTATTTTTACAGTAGTATAACATTCCGTATCGAAATAAAAAAAGAAAATTTTTGCATATTCCCTATTATCGTCATATTTCAATTTTCAACCAATATACAAAAAACCTTATTAACCCTACAAAAAACCGCATTAAAATCCGGTCAGCAGTTTTTGAGTGTAACGCGAACCGACAGACAGACAGACGCGGCCGAAGATTTTGTTTTATAATATGTAGGGGATGGGGATGATGGGACAAAACAAAGCATAAAGCGTCCATAATTCGAACCACCCTTCAAAAATTGTAATGTTTACCATTATTTAGTAATTTAAAATGCAGATTTTCCATGATCCTTCTTTAAAACCCAAAAAATATTTTTGCAAATACAATGGAAAATAACTTTTAACTGTGAGTACTTAAGTAATTACAAAATGTAAATCAGTAAGACCGAAGCACGAGATTCATAAACGTTACTTAACACGAACTTTAAAACTAAGCGATGTTATTCCTGTCACTGACGCACAAAGTGTCAGACTACAGGTGTAAGGCTGCGTTTCCACCAAAGATGAGCGAGGATGCGTAGCGAGAGTTGTGTGTGATACCAACCAATAACGTCGCTTCTTTTTCACAGCTCTTATAGCTATTCTAGTTATGTGATTGGTTAGGTCCACACACATCCCTCGCTACGCATCCTCGCTCATCTCTGGTGGCAACGCAGCCTAAGTGTACGAACATAGTGGCCGCTCGAATCGAGCGTGCGGCGGGGCGGCGCGTGCAGCGTTCATGTCAAACACATGCGTTTATATGTGAGTGGCCACAGTAGACGCCCGTCGCGCCGGTCGGCAGCTCGACGCCCCGCAGAACGCGCCGCCCGACGCTATAGCGTCGAGCGGCCACTGTGTTCGTACACTAAGTCAGAGATGGGAAATGGCTAAGCCAAAAACGCACATTCCCTGGTAATGGCTGGTATCTCTATCTATAGACAAGTTGAAGCAATTACTTGAGTTTAAGTAATTACTTATGCTACCAAGAAAGAAAAGCTAAGAATTCTAACATTTGAAATTACAAAATAAAAATCGCATCTTAAGTTAATACTTTTACTAAACTTTAAATAACTTTCGTCTTGTTTCTAAATACGGGAGCAAGTAACGTTTGTAGATTTCAGCCCTTAGTTATTATCATTCCTTAGAAATAGAACTCACTCATTTAGTCACGATTCGAATTTAATTACAGTAAAACAAAGTTTGTTTTATTTTACTAGAGCAACTCGAATTTAAGCTAACAGAGAGTATGTTTGAGTTTGAACTCTCTAGTTAATTATATGGACTGGGGTTAATGAACTTTAAATTAAACATTCGTCTTGGGGATGGCAACTGAGGAACTAATTAGTGCTAGCATAGTTTGTTCTAAGCATCGTCATTGGTAGAAAATCTGGTAATCTATACTAATATTATAAAGAGGTAACATTTGTTTGTAAGTTTGTATGTAGGGGTAAGAACTGAACTCCGGAAGTAATGAACCAATTTTAAAAATTGTTTCACTGGTAGAAAGCTACATTATTCGTGAGTGCTATAGGCTATATTTTATTCCCGTACTCCCACGGGAACGGGAACTACGCGGGTGAAACCGCGGGAAGTCAGCTAGTGTCATTATATTTCAAAATGGCTTGACCTCATTGGTCAGATTGGTAACAAACTATGCTAGCGCCATCTGCTTTCAGCTTTCACCGGGCAACCCCATTGAGAGTAAGTAACATAACATCACGCCCGTAATTCTAGAAGGGTTGGGCAGAGGTATACCTATTTATAGTAGTCAAGTTAACGTTTCGCCGGTTATGTTCAAGTCCCCACATGTAATAGGGGGCGAGCCTATTGCCAGCAACCGGGCACAAACCCAGACTCCGTGGTTGCTACTAAAAAACTAAGTAATAGGCTTGTGTCCCGAAAAAATCTAATAAGTCCGTCAGTTAGATTACCTATCAAAAAATATTTGACACGTATTTTTTCTTTTGTTACGTAAACCAAAATTGACGAAGATACGACGCTTTTAAAATTCTCAATACGTCACGCACGCCGTGCTATAATTTTTAGTGCGTTATGACGTCATGAGCTTCCCGAGTTTTGATGCGTTTTATCTTCGTCAATATTCATTGGTTTACAAAAACAAAAAATACCTGTCCAAGATTTGCAATTTATTGATGGTGGGAACTAGCCTATTAGTAGATAATAATAGCACCTATAAAAGTGTCATAATAGGAAGATAACTCATGTATAATTCTCATTCATGGATTTAATAAGATACCTAAAGAGAAAATGAATTGCCTTTTCATAATCATTTTAATTTAAACTTCATTAGGCTAGTTGCGGCCAAATGCAAGTCTTTTTACTTTTTACAGTCGGGACCCATTAAATAATTTAGACTAAAATCAACGTCATCCAATAAGGGTCCCGGGTCCTGACTGTTGCAGTCAATATGTCCTGTATCCTGAACTTGTTTTATTCTTTTCAGTTTTTATTTAAAGTTATTAATATCTTTTTACGCAGCGCAGAGCTCGTGGCTAAATAATAACAGCCGCACGGGTCGATCGTTAGGTTAAGCTGTGCTTGCCTAGGTTGGTCTGTGGATGGGTGACCACTTATTACATACCAAGTTTCCTCCGTGCCTCGGAAAACACGTTACACCGTTGGTCCCGGCTGTGATTTGTAGACCTTTGACAGTCGTTAGGTAGTCACAGTCAGAGGCCCAAAAAATCTGACAACCAGTCTTACCAAGGGGTATCGTATTACCCGGTACTAACTGGGTGGTGGAGGTCTCATAGGCAGTCGCTCCATGTAAAATACTGGTATTCAGCTGCATCCGGTAAAACTGGAAGCCGACCCCAACATAGTTGGAAAAAGGCTAGGTAGATGATGAACAATTTTTTACGCAGGCATTTTTTAAAATTATTTTTTTATTAGTATTTAAAAAGTTTAGAGCTACACTTCAATATACAAGTTTATGTTTCAGGATTTTTTCTCAATCATGTTGGAAGAATCCATATAACTAGATTCTTTTTCAATGTTACTTCATTGAAAAAAGATCGATATAACGCTATACGGATTCCGTTACCATGATCGAGGATTAGATCCTAAGGTCTAATCCTTAGGATCAGCTTTTAGATCAGTTTCAAGTTCATCCCAACCTTCATTAAGGTTCTAAGATTTTAATTACCTATACAAAGTTAGTAAACACGCCCCTTGCTTCAAATGATTTTATGACTTGACAGAACATCCAGATTCCTTTACTATATGCAAGTGTAATACCTTCCGATATCATCACTATCTGCCTAGCTTTTTCCCAACTATGTTGGGGTAGCCTTCCAGTCTTACCGGTTTCAGATGAATAGGTACCAGCGCCTATCTGACCTCCACAACCCAGTTAGTATTGGCTAATACTATACCCCTTGGTAAGACTGGTTGTGAGACTTTCGGGTCACTGATTACCTGTAACGACTGTCAAAGATCTACAAATGACAGTCGGGACCAACGGCTTAACGTGCTTTCCGAGGCACACAGAAAACTCGGTATGTAATAATGATCACCCATCCACAGAACGACCTTGAAAAGTGCGGTTTAACCTTGAAGATCGACCTGTGTGGCTGTTATTATTTATCCACTAGCTTCTTCTAATATCTTCCTGTTCTAAATGATAGTGAAAACGGCATCAAAATGCAATGCTGACTTTATAAGAACGAGGTCACAAATACAGACACGAAGTCATTTAATTTATAATATGCAAAGGTGACGTCATAAAACTCTCATTATGCACTTGTTGCACAAAATTTAAAACAAAATAATGACGTGCCCGAGGACAGTAACACACTAAATAGATACGAAAACGACATTTAATTCACTGCCTCAAAGCTTGGTGCACACTAGGGCTTTCAATACCGGTATTCCGGGATCCCGTAATACCGTGATCACGGATTTTATTTTGGCCTTTTACAATACCGGTATTGACGCCCCAATACCGTGATTACGGTATTACAAACATTAGATCTGAAAATTATGTGATCTTATTCTCACACTTGTTTTCTCCAGCGCAAGCGTCCCGCTGTTATCTTAAGCTCACCCTCCCGCGTCCCACCTGAGATAATGCCCGAAATCGAGCTGTACTTATGTGTCGTTTTTGTTGTTGTCAGTCAGTTTCGCAAAGGCGACGGGATAACGCGTCTATAGACTTTGTTATTATGTAGTGTTAACTTGTGACTGTGTAGTTGTGATCTACTAGCGCGTATATTTGCTAGTTTAATTAGATTACCGTCGTTGCTGCCTCTTCGTGTCTTGCCCAAAACGTTCTTCAGGTCTGCCTGGTGCAGGGAATTCAACTAGTGGTTAAAGACGTGTTGTATAAATACCAGTTTCAACAGATTTTTTCTGCTGTTCCCTCTATCTCAATCGCCTCACCGCTAAATACTGACATTGAGTTTGAGACTGACAGCAAAGACAACAACGCTGATCAGACTAACCAAGGCTAAGACGATGCTTTGAATTATGTGGAAATACAACCGCTCGAAACAGAGAGACCTGAATTTATTTACAAAAACCTTATAAATAAAGTGAGAAAATTAGTCAAACTTTTTCGCAAGTCCCCTACAAAGAATGATTTGTTAGAAAAATATGTTGTTGAAATGTATAAAAAGGAAATGACGTTAATACTAGATTATAAGACAAGATGGAGCAGTATGGCTGACATGATTGGGCGCTTTTTGAAACTAAAGGATTGTGTATCAAAAGTTTTAATCGATCTAAAAATTAAACTCTGATTTCTCATTAAATGAATTGGAAACTCTAAACAATATTTACAACACCCTTTCTGTGGTCAAAGCGACGGTACTGGCATTTTGCAAACCAACTTATTGAAAGCTGATGTTGCTCTAAAATTTATGTTGAAAAAGTTAGATGGTTAGACTTGAGCAATAATCTCAAAATATCTCTTCAAAAGCGCATAAAGGAGCGGCGACTTTCAATATCTGGAGTGTTCCAATATTTGCACGACCCTGAAACTTTCTTTAGTAACGATGACGATGCTGATACCTTCACAAAACCTACATCTGATGAAATATTAAATATTGTCGTAAATTCACTTAAAATATAATAATGACACACAAAACGCTCAAAGAGATAGTGAGGCAATGACTGCTCATGAACATGATATAACGATAGAAGAACCTTCTACTTCATTGAATACGAGCAGTGAAAATGAAGACACGTCCATACAGAAACAACTAGAGAGAGAGATATCCAAATTGCCTAAAACCAAGAGTGATTTTTACATGAGACATATGACATTTAGATAATAAATTTATATTTTTTTGATATTGGACAAACAAAGTCTATGTAAAATGCCTTCCTGCAAAAAGAGTAGATTAAGTTTAAGTTTTCAGTATGTTCCTAATTCCTAGTCCTACCTAAATAATCAACCAATACCAAATTATTATATAAGAAAGCTATGTATAAAACGTGTTTATTTTATTATTTTCAATATAATTATAAGAACAATAAAGACTGATTTGAAAATATAAAAAGGCGTATTTTATTGGTTTTATTAATGTCCTAATAGAACTTGTGTTCAATACCGGACTACCGGTATTAATACCGGGATCACGGTATTGACTTTTCCAATACCGGTATTGATACCGGTATTGAAAAAGTCCGGTATTTGAAAGCCCTAGTGCACACTTAAGGCTAAATTGAGATTTCCGTTCGATATTTGACACCCACATAAGGCTGATTTACATTTGATAGTTATTCATAGCTCGCCTCCGCGATACTGCGACTACTCATGAATATGTGTTGCACAAAATGACAATGTACAAAGCAATCGTTTGGACATAACTTATTAATATTCTGAAGACAATAATCAGTGAAATAGTGAAGATGGAGGTCTACCTACTAATATAAATGGTTAACTACATAAACTACAAGCAGAAGATGCTATTGCAAGAATGGATGAATGACGTTTGTATAATAGTGGCCATAAAACTTCCATTTTAATTGAAGCTCTAGTTCCTACGATCTTATTGAGACCAAGAAATTTCAAAGCAGTACTAAATGAAGAGTCAATGAGTATCTGAAAATAAGACATAAATCCAATCCGCAGTATCATAATGAATGTATTTTTAAACGAGACACGAAATAATATTTATTAATAAATCCATCAGCGAATTTTACACTCAAGTATTATTCAAATTGGATTCAGCTCGCAAACAAAATTATTCTCTAAACTAACTTTTTTCTGATCAAATTCGATAATGAAGACTTGGAGTATGAGGGGGAGGGAGTTTTAATATAAATTTATCCTCGTGTGATTTACATTTGAATATGATTCGGTTGTGTCGTGCCAATGGCACCAAAAAGATGAATAAGAACGTATTTCCAATAACAATTGAAGAATACGAAAAATTCGACCTCCGACCTTTGTTACACAATAATAGAATACAATATAATACTTTTAAACACAAATTGAAAACCAGTTCAGATAGACATGAAAATTAGACGACTTGTCGACGGTTTTAGCATATTATCTCCGTATGTATCGAAAGGCATTGTCTACTAGAAATATTAGTTTGTGGTGAAGCCTTGGCACCATTTCGCAGAACTGACAAACCACACTTTTAAATTCAATTCCATGTTTGGCTTGATATTTTGGATTGCTTAATTTTAGGCTTAGAGTACTTGAAATAATGACTACAACTTCTTGAAATGACAGAATAAATAGTTGTCTAGTTATAACTGTTAATAATAACAAGTATACCTGTAAGTAAAAACATGGCTCCATGGGTATCGGTAACACGAGATTTATATTTGATTTAGAAATAACACCGGTGACTTCCAATATTTGTCAGTGACGGATTCTGAGAATTGATTTGATCCGATATCTACAACTTCAATATTCTATATGAATAAGGTAAACCCAAACCGGCTCTTCAAACGTCTCTTTCAACACGAAAACTACTTCAGAAAAAAGAATCAAAGCATTCAAGGGAAATTTTCAATCTTCTGATTTTAATATCATTAAAGTCAACGAAGAAGACACTTGAAAAGTCGTTACGTCTATTTTAAGATTTTTCGTGGGCGCACTTTGTGAAGCAGAGAAGGCTTTTAAGTCCCTAAGTGGTATTAAAGAGCTACACAGAATAAACGACCTCTGAATTTTGAATTTGACTCAAATCCCTTTAGTGAAGCTTCTTGCTGTTTAAACATAGGCTGAAATGTCTCCGAAGGAAAAGGATAATATTTTTATTGCTGGAATTTCTTGACTTCTATTTGTTATTTGTCTACTAGATAAACTCTTGTGTAAACCAAACAGTGTAGATACTGGAGAAACTGATCAATATTTAGGCATAACAGTAAACACAAGCAGATACTCCGTATTTGCTAGTGATTAATCCAATCCCATAGAAGCAGATGCAAATATATTCTCCAATTCTTGTAGTACATCATCCCAAGATATCCGGAGGGCAGCACTAGATCAAAACATTGCCAACGGTAAACCGAACGAGTCCAATAATACCAGAATGCACAATGTCATTGGAACGGGTTCCGACGCTTCGGGTTTATCCTCTGCTTTCTTAATTGAAATGTCAAGATGATTGCCAGTGGATATGTGATTATAATTCGCTACCGGTTTCGCCCTAGAGCTAGTGGAAATTGTTTTTTGGAATACCGTCATGTTTGCGGACAGATTCAATCCGGATCATGCATGTGCTCGTTTTACATTGTTAGAAATTATTATCCAGATTTATGCTATGGGATGCTTGCAGTACCTCACTTTGAAGTAGCCTATGAAATTGCAAATAGGCAAATATCTGTTACTCATTGTCTAGATGACGTAGGAAGCAAAGTTAAACAAGAATGTTGAATCAAAGAATACACATTTGAAACAGTTGACGAAACGACTGAATTGATGATAGTATTAACGATAGAAAAGATCTAGATGAGATTGAAAATTCTAGAGCTTTAAATGTTGTAAGTCAAAGTAATTCAAAGGAAGCATGCGGAAACGTGCGGAAAACGTCAAGACTATGATTGAATACATATGAATTAAAACAATGTGGATACAGTTATATGATACGGTTGAATGAAAATAAGTCAGAACTTCAGAATCGATCAATTTTCCTACCGTTATTAGTTTGTAATACTGCACTATATTTTTGTAACACGCAAACCACAATGACAATTTGAAATGTCCACGAACAAGACAAAAGATTTATGAAGACAATAATTCACAGTTTTGTAACATTACAATTGGACCAGTATAAAACATTAGAATTCTCCCACTGTGTCGGATTATATAGAATTATGGACCTGGTCTGATACTGGCTGCCGATAGGGTTTATTGGACCTAAAATGGAACCTCGTAAAACTAATTTAATTTTAGACTGGACATAGAAGAAATTTATTCTGGGCAACATTGTAAAGATGGCTCCGAGATAGCAAATGGTTTATGTTTCGGTTCGTGATAGAACAAGTTATATAATGTTTTTATTAAATCTGATAAAGTCTGTTTCGCTACGTCTATATTGATTATTGTGCTTTTACTTGTTTGTTGGCACTTTGGATATAGTTGCACAGCTGTGTCAGTGTTCATTTGAGATGTGTTATTTGTTATTATATTAGTTGGGTTGCCAATTGTGAAAATGTAGTTCAAAATTTTTCCAATAGAAAAATTGTGTCAGAAAAAAGATCAAAAAACCTGACACATTCGATATGGATTACCAAAATCTTCAGCTTCTAATTGTTAGTTACACATTGGTTGTTTCACTTTTTAACACTCTCCATATGCAATGAATATTATGTCATTAGGATTCGGGAAGTCCTTACTCACTAATTAACACATCCTAAACAATGATGTTATACTCGAATGAGTTAATACTGACTCATTGTTTTTCATCAAAATCGTGCATCCGGCTTATACACCACAGTTTAATGTAAAATGATTCGTTGTGGCTACGTTGCAAATTAATTATGAGTAAGAAAACTCGGATGACTTTGAAGTTGAGTTCATTGTACGTGGCTGAATTGTAAATCATGAAACATAATAAGGGTTTTGATGAACAGCTTGTGTTGTATTCAATTATAATTTATTTGAGAGAGTTACAATAACGCAAGTTACATGTTGACAAAAGAATATGATGTACTTGGAAAAGAGAAATCGGGATCATTGAGACATCCCATTAATTCCCATTAATGACGAGAAAAAAAAAACCCAGAAAAGAATTAGAAATAAGACTGTGATTGTAATGGAGCACTCGTTACAAGTGCTGGAGTGGAGGCCACGGATGGGATAGAGGAATGTGGGAAGACAGCCGACTAGGTCGAAGACGATCTCATTAAAGGTGCCGAAAGTAACTTAATAGCTATGAAAAAAAACCGACAAAAGTGGAGAGATTTGGAAGAAACCTACCTATATTCAGCAATGGTTGGTCAAAGGTTGAAGAGAGACAAACGGTAAAATATTTATCCTAGAAAAGAGTTAGGATTATGGCTACGACACATTCTAACGTAAAGCAGCGACGTAGACCAGCGGTGAGCCAGTGGTGACGGTCTTGACTTACGAATAGTAAGTCGTGGGTTCGAACCCAGACAGGCGCATTACTTTGTGTCATTTATTATTATTTCATCACCACTGCTCTCAAAACGGTGAAGGAAAACATCGTGAGGAAACCGGCATGTCCTAGAACCAAAATTCGAAGACGTCACATGTCTTCGAATTTTGGTTATTTTGGTTATTTGGTATCTACCAATCCGCACTGGGTCATTATAGCCCATTCCCTTTCATAAAGAGGAGGCCGTGTCCCAGCAGTGGGAACATTATATGCCGATAATGATGATGATGACATTCTAACGTCATCACCCCAAAAATATTTCAGGACGAAGCAACCTTTAAATAAAAACCTCATAAACGACATGTTACAGCAATATTTATGATCGTTATTCCACCCAAGTGTTATAAAATTTGCGAATAAACGAGATAACAATGTTACGAACGTAAACTTAAAAAGTTACGTTCTACAACATGTCGTAAAGACGACACGTTCTTAGTCAGAAATTGATAATTATGATAATCTTAGCCCGGAGAAGATGTTTTGTTTTGATAGCCATGATTAACATAATTTACAGTTTTATAGTGATCTAGTTTATATTTCAATCCCAGTTTTATGATAAGTTTAGTATCATTAAAGTATTAATGAAGCTTTAAGAGGTATTTTATCTTCCTAATGACTTTAAAATGTATTTAGACTGACATTTTTTTTACTATTTTGAGACATAACATACGAGAATAGCTTAAAACTCGATGACTGAATTATCTTCATCGTAGTACTAGGTATTAATAGGATTCACTAGCGGATACGCTAGTGAATCCTATTAATACCTAGTACTAATCCTATTAATACGTAGTACTAGGTATTAATAGGATTCACTAGCGGATACGCTAGTGAATCCTATTAATACCTAGTACTACGATGAAGATAATTCAGTCATCGAGTTTTAAGCTATTCTCGTATGTTCATCATCTTTTAGTTCTCTTTTTTGCCGGGTGTCAAGATACGCTGGTTTTTAGTTGTGACTTCCAATGTGAAGTGACTCCGTCATTTTATAAAAAAAAAAACCTTTATTGTAATTTTGATTTCATACTTATTTATATACAGTTTGTAACAATGATGGTTACGATATTATTGATTGTGCTGTGATTTGTTTATCTTTCCACGGATTTTGTATTGGGTTGTGATTAGGGCTTGCAATATCCGTTCATTTTTACTATCCAGATAATACGGGTATCAATATTTTACTATCCGGATTATCCGAATAATGCGGATAATACGGATATTTTTTAGTTTTATTCTAAATAAAACTAAGAAACTTTTGTACCACGTTTTAATCAGTCTCTCAAGCAAAATGACAAAGAAATAACAAACCATAACAATATTTCAAGTAACAATCACATAAGAAAACTAGTTCACTCTCTAAAATTTTACAATAAAAACCCGATACTGTACAAATAATTTGTATCTATTCTTCTCATACTTAAACAATTCCAATTAAAAATGAGATCTTACATGTATCATAAAATCCTAATCAAATCAACCTATTTAAAACATAATAATTAAATAAAAATATCACTTTAGAACAAGAACTGGTTTTAAGTAAGAAGCGATCGTGCGTGCCATACAATACAATACAATCTTGAAAATACGTGCAGTATGGATGTAAATTTAACTTTAACAAGTGGTCAATGTTGTTATGATCACTAATTTCTGTCACTAAATTGACTTATTGTGTTGTGATTTGTGAAGACGTGAATAAACAATTGCAAGAGTGATTAGCTCTATATTAAAATAATAAATAACATAATAACAGTTATATGTACTTTGCAGATGACAGCTTTTTATTTAATATTTAAAATAGAAAAACAACTAACCGTGTTATCCGAAAAATCCGGATAATAATGCAAGTAAAATCCGGATTAAAAAATCGGCGGATATCCGGGTAATACGGATATCCGGATATCCGGATTGCAAGCCCTTTGTGATATTTCGTATATATTTATTTTTACTTTTTTTCATAGTCCGATTTAATAGCTTGAATACTTACCTTCTTATTCAACATCATCACGTCACCCAAGTTAATGTGGCTATAACCAATCAGAAATTAGAATATGACGATTGTAGGTATTTCTATTAATTTCGTAAGAGGCTATTCAAAAACAAAATGTTTGAAGCAGAAGTTTTATTGTTCTGGAAAATGTTAAGTAATTACGATGTCGTAACTCAAACCGTTAATAAAGTGGAAACAAGTACAGCCATTATAAACTTTATACCCAAAACATCAACTTACTCAACTGGACCGCGACTACTGAGCTGGTCCTTTTTTTTATTTATTTTTTCGGATGGGAAATCATCAAATGACTCCTTCCGTTCTGGGCGGAGCAGTAGGGAGTGTCAGACTTTTACTGACTAAAACCCATTCATGTTCCTTCATCGCCCTTTGTGTTCCGGGGCCGCGGTATCTCTTTCGAACTGTCCCGCAACCCCGGCAGGCATCGGTCCTTGCGGACCCCTTCCTATTTGCTGCGCGACTGACTCTCTTTGAGGCGCGCGTGGAACACGAACGCGCCGGTCGACACGGCCTGTCGTCATGAGACGGACGGACGGCGAGCTAGCCCATAGCCCACCGTCCACAGGCCCGCGCCTACGGTGGCCGGGGGCCACGTGGTGACCCCCAACGCCCGGGGCGTCTCCGGCGGCGGCCGGGACGCTGAGAGATTCTCTCCCTCTCCCGTTCCGCCACCTCCTTCTCTAGCATTACTGCTTCGCAGAAGGAGGTGACGGCGTCCCATTCAGTCTCGCTCCGGACCATGGCTTGCACCAGGGCCGGACGCGAGAGGTTGCCGCCGCCAATCGCCGCTTCGAGGACACGGCGGTGCTCCGCCCACGCGGGGCACACCTCCACCGAGTGCTCCACATCCTGCATTCGGTTTTTCCATCAGGAATTTCTCAGTACCTGCCACGGAGTTTGAATTTGTGCCCGGTTGATGGCAATAGGCTCGCCCCCTATTACATGGGACTTAAACATTACTGACAAAATGTACCCACATTTTTTCAGTAATGTTTAAGTCAGGTGTTTTAACAGGTACACCCGTACCTGTTAGGTACACCTCTGCCAACACTTCGGGGATTACAAGGCGTGATGTTATGTTATTAATTTCCTCAAAGTACGACTATCAAAGGCGCTAAGTAATTAAATTTATCAGCCCGTACTACGCCCGCGTCTGTAAGAAAATTCGCGGGAATGACCGACTCGATGTTAACTGGATAAGATAAAATAAGTTGCTAACAAGTTACTAAGTTAGTCCTATTATTAGGTTAGGTATTGCATTATGGAACAGTAATAGGGAACCTGTTTTGCTAGACTATGTGACGCAATAGGAATAATAAAACAGTAGGTTGAATTTGGACAAGATTTCAACGGTAGATTAAAATTATTGTTAGTGTAAGTACCTACATTCGGAGGCAATGTTTTAGGAAGTTAATATTCATAGCGAAAGATTTATAAGATAGTGTTGTAAAGTATGAATGAATCATTTCATTTATAAACCAGTATTTGAATTATTCTTTTTGCAGTAAAGTAAATGTTCATTATTGCATTAGATGCAGCTAAATACCAGTTTTTAGGGTTCCGTACCCAAAGGGTAAAAACGGAACCCTATTACTAAGACTTCGCTGTCTGTCCGTCTGTCTGTCCGTCTGTCTGTCACCAGGCTGTATCTCATGAACCGTGACAGCTAGACAGTTGAAATTTTCACAGATGATGTATTTCTGTTGCCGCTATAACAACAAATCCTAAAAAAAGAATAAAATTAATATTTAAGGGGGGCTCCCATACAACAAACGTGATTTTTTTATAATAATTGGTACGGAACCCTTCGTGCGCGAGTCCGACTCGCACTTGGCCGGTTTTTTACATACAAGCACCTATCTGATCTCCTCCGCAACCCAGTTAGTATAAGGTAGTATGGTACCCTTGGTAAGGCTGGTTGTCAGACTTTCGGGCCACTGACTACCTGTAAAGACTGTAAAATATTTACAAATTACAGCCGGACCCAGCGGACCCACGGAGGAAACTCGGTATGTAATGGTCACCCATCCACGGACCAACCCAAGCTCGGCTTAACCAGAAGATCGACCCGAGCGGCTGGTATTATTTAGCCACGAGCTCCTCTATCCTTCCTATACATAGGTATAGACCCAAGTTATTAGGTAAAGCGTAACTGATGATGTAGTGGAGTAGATGACACTCCAATCAATTGAGATACTTTTTAAGAGCTGGCAAAACGCGGTTTTATCATAGACTGTATGGCAATAGCCAACTGTGACGTCACTGATTATTCAACTCAATGACTCAACTTTTTTTTTATTTCAAAGCAACTAAAAATCGAAATTAGCAATTTATTGAAAATAAAGTGCTTTTTTTAGAAATAGGTGTCTTGGAATTGTTGTTTTATGGTGTCATCTACCCTATTATCCCATTCATCAATGAGCTAAATGTATTTTTCCACGTACAAGATGAAGTAATTTTCCTTGTACCTACAGTATGTATGTATTACTACTACAACAGCCCTAAACGTCCACTGCTGGACATAAGCCTCTCCCATGATGGGAGAAATTTGCCGTAATCTCCACGCTTGGCAGGCGGATTGGAGATCGCAGTGATGAAAGACTAACAGAAAACGCTGCTGCCCATTCTCAGGTCTACGGAGGCGCAAGGTGTTCTGCCTCAGACATTAGTCGCCTTATACGACACCCGTCAGTGTAATGGGTTGGTTCTATTCTACTCTGCCGGATACCACACGGCTTATGTATGTATTGCGTACAACAAAACCTGAACTAAGATCCAGCATCCGTAACATGCAAAACAGGTACATTGTGAATATTGAAGAGGTTTGCGTCATAAATATAGAGAGATATTATGTATGTACAGTCAAAGGTCAAAATTCCACTTCCACCGCAATGCACATTATCGTTTGCGCTATACGGGCGGCGGCGCCTATACACACATACGCATATTTATCCGTGTGAGTGATGTTCCAACGCTAACAACCAATTTGGCCACCGTATCACTTACACAACTCATTGAAATTTGTAATAACAATCTTAAGCGGGCAACAAGTTGCTAATGTGTAAGTGTTGTCAAACGTTCTTATAGAAGAAGGTCATAAGTACCACCAATATTGCTTTGCCATTGTGTTGCGAGATTGGCAGTCGACTTCTGACTGTTACTGTACATACTTATTTCTATCAAGGACATATAACTAACTTAAGTGGCGATGAAAAACTAAGTGGTAGTAAAAAATATATATATTTTGTATTCATTACAGAGTAATATACTTTTTAATGCATAGTTTATAATATACTGCGTGGTAGTAAAAAATTAAGATATAGTAACTTCCTTATTTATTTTGCAATGATATGAAGAATTGAATGTGCTTTGTAGAGTCAACAGTCATGATCGCAGTGATTTTATCATAGATTTTAGGAAGGAACAAATAAATATCAGTTAAAAGATAACATGTGACGGATATAAAATAAATTAATCTTCTTGAATTGGAAACTTTATCACGCCTGTAATCCATGAAGGGTTAGGCAGAAGTGTACCTTATAGTACACACGCATTTTGCCAGTTATGTGTAATCCTATTGCCATCATCCGTGCACAAATCCAGTCTACGTGGTTGCTACTGAGAAATTCCTGATTAAAAAACCCAATTACACTTTACCGAACCGGGAAACGAACTCGGGAACTCATGCCGATTGAAGACATGTAACAGATAAAAAAGAACTTCTTAGCAATAGTATCCTGAAAGTCGTGGCCGAGGACCCGAGAGCTCCTGTACTGAGGCATGAATCATTGTCTGCATGAAATGCCTCGTAAGTACATACATGAATCAATAACCGACCTTTAAAATGCTTTTCTTTGTTTTTTCTTTAATTTGTTACTAATCCTAGTGTATAAGTCTTGTGTGTGTACTAACAAAAATGGTTCCTATGTTGTTGGGAATAAAAACTATTTATTATTATTGACAACACAAATGACAAAGGTAAAGATAATAAGGCTGGAAAAGGAGTAGCCACTGATATGACGACTAATGTATGTAAGAAAAATACATGTTGTACTGACCCCAAATTAAATTGGGGTAAGGGCAAAAAAAAGATTATTTCAACGGGCGAATTGATTTTCTGCAACCATCTCTCTATGAACTAATATCATTCTAATGCATCGGTGCTCTCCATCTTACAAGGGAGGCAAAAACTAAGCCGTTCACACTTCTGGACAACTTCATTATAACCAGTATTCTACGGAACCACACCTATGGAACATAAATCTCATCATAATTCTGTGTAAGGACTTCTCTTTTGACCCATTTTCCATCAAAGCCTATTTATTCTGTACGCACTCGGCTGAATGCAAACTTTTTTTAAAAGCGCGTAGTGGTTTATTTTTATTTTATTTTTCCCCCATGTCAACAATGTATAAACCTAGTGTCTGAGTGTATTTAGTGCTTATTGCTTATTTTAATTCCTTTTATTTGTACTATTATCGTGCTTGCTATTTAGTGATCCTAAGGTATCTACTACCATCTCTGTGTCTACTCATGAGATCATGTAATTGGCTCTGTGTCGCTTATACAATTGTTACTCACTTATTTTAGCTGTTGGTTCTCCTTTTATTAAATAAATCTATTAGCAATAATTGAGTGTGAGTGCTTCACTTGTATGTTTTCCAAAGTTATATCGAATCTTTATGGTAGGACACTGTTTTTCCTTCACAGCAAGAATCGGAATGAGTACCTACCTAAGTACACTTCCACAAACTTATCTGTGTAGGCGGGATACACAAAACTAAAATAAATTTAAGTACCAAGTTTGACATATCGATGCAAATTTACTTGACATGCAGAGCACACTTAAAGTGGTCATACTATGTATAAAATACATAAACCCAAGCTTTGGGGTTAGCAGGAACCTCAGAACGCCACCTGCTACAATCCTTACATACATCCTTTTTGCTTCATCCACGTTCATAAATCTGGTCAGATGTAAATTAAAGCCGGAGAAGAAGATTAGACAATTATCTGTTTCCTTAAAGTGAGTAGGTACAAGAAACAAAAAAAAAATAGATTTAAATCTTTCGGCTACCATATGAACAGTGAACTTAAAACACAATAAAATAACGCTGGCCCAGACAGACGTCACGGTACGGAAACCAGTTTTGATCTACCTACCAGCTAAGAATATATAATACTGTCTGTCTGTCTAGCAGTTTTTAGGTAATGTAGGTACAAACAACCACAGAATAGTACCTACAGAAGTATAATGAGTGAAAACCACAGGCACACGTTCACATAAACGTGGGCCAGCGTACGACAAGCTCAGGCCAAAATTCACAGACCAGTTAGTGACTTTACTCTGCCAAGTAAACGTTTTATTTATACGTTTCATTAAGGATCATATTCTTATGAATCGAAAAAAGTCGAAGTATGCCTAAGAATCTGAAATGGGCCCCATTTCATTCGAATACTAGAATAAGTAAACGCTGTACGTGAAGCAGGTCTGTTTGCGTGTATCTCTGTCTCCGTGGGGTCTGTGTCCGTTGTTTGAATGTGGCTTTCTGTAACTTAACTACTCTGTGGTAAAACGTAGGTTATGATTTCAACTTGCTGACGTAATATCCCGTGTCAAGTAAATCAGGGATTACCTTACCCAGTTGTGATATCATATTGCGATTCTATCTGTATGCCATGACCAGTGATTGCAGCAATATCCGTCTCCAATCGTTTTCTTATCACTATTTGGGCAATATTGACTGCACTAATAATGTGTAATTGCTACTGTTTTTCCTGTTGTTAATTTGATTATCTTCATTGCGTTTGTGTATCACCTACATTTTGTTACCTTTTACATTATCTTTATCTGTAATTTCATATCTGCGAGGTATAGAAATAATAATGTTACGAGGGTGGAAGTGGAATTGAATTGAGATCCACGATTGCCCGAATACCAGATTGTATGAAGAATTTCACAATGACAATGACTACCGAAGACAGGCACTGGTGGCAGAAAAGTCTGACAGTGTAAATTCCTCTATGGAAAGATTTCCCCTCAGTATTGAGGAACAAGAAGCGAGTAAGAGAAAGTAAGAGGGAGTGATAAGGAAACCTCATGCATGATTGTCTTAATATTTACAGAATCTAAAATCATTCACAGTGAGAACGATAGACAAAAACACCTGCTAGACATAAAATAACTGCATAACATTAATCACGACAAAGTTGTAAAACTGCATTACAATAATAAATTTGTCTCCAGACGATGAGATCATTCCGGAACAGGTTCCAACGAAGCTGTAGGTAATAAGTATTCATTTGTTGGTAATTAACAGGTAGACTAGTATAAGAATCGGTAGTTATTATAATAGGTGTCTGAAGAGGAAGTTGAGTCTATGTTGGACGTCTATTGGCGGAGCCTAATGGCGTTTTAAATAGGTAATCTTCTAAAGTATTGCTATTTATTTCAATAACTGTAATATTGTAATGGGGAATGGATACATTTTCTAGTGAAAAACAGATATTGAAAGCAAAATATTCCAACACATTGATAACAAGAAAATAAAGAATAGATTTATAAAAAAATATGGATTTCATACACAAACAAGGAGCTGAATAAAGAGTAGGTCATGTTAATGGACAAAATCATTGAAAGGGACGAAAAACATTTGGATACAAACAAAAGAACGTCACTAACCCGGAAAAACAAGACAAAACGTTTGTTCAACGCGACCAATGAATCAGGAAAAGATATCGTTGTAGACCGGAAAACTTCCCTGACAATAGATACACCTAAACCAAGAAAACTACCATTACTGTTCCGAAATAAAAGAGCAAACAAAGTAAATGTCAAATTGTTACCACGTGCGGTTGAATATACTAAGCTCTGGATCCCAGGCCTTGGGCTTTGCATCACTCAAGATAAATTAATATTAAACCCAGTTACATCACTGGGCCGGCCAAGACATTTCCATATAAAGACTGACCGACATCGGCCAGCCGGTATTTTTGAATATGCGAACAAGTTAACAATGAATATATAAACAAAACAAGAATCAATGAATATAAAAATGACATAAAGCAAGAAACATTTTACGAAAACACTAAACGGCTTCAGACAACTTTTAAATGTAGGAAAGAAAGAATAAAGATGAATAATATAACCTAGCTTCAAGTCAAGCAAGGAATACGACTAATACAATATCACATGGTTATAGAAGGTAATTGAAATTACAAAACTACGCCTTAACTACATGAATATTTACAAGTACGTACTCCTTGAATTAAACAACGAAACAAACATAGTTAACGCTAAGAATTTGAGGAATTCCGTCTTATTTTGCCCATTCGCTGCGTACTATACATGAGCAAGTGCGTTAAATTATCATACATATCATTCACCTGAGTCAGTCTACGGAAATGCGACAAGGTGATGTTTTTAAATTGCCGTCTTTGCACAAAAATGGCACTAAAGCAAGTTCCTTCAGATGGTAAAAAAGACGTGTCTGACGTCATTATTGCCAGTCTAAATATGAATGATGAGCTTTGCAAAGAAAGTAAACATGGGGTTCCTTTAGAAATCGATCTTAGTACCGTAGTACTAAGATCGATTTCTAAAGGAACCCTCGGAAATGCATGAATGCTCGGAAAAACGAAAGTATTTTATTGTTGTGATTTACCATACTATTACCGAATTTCTCATCTACATTATTATCATCTTCATCTTTTAGGAGATGATTATAAACTGCTTCAATGTTTATCATCATTTTCTTACCCTTATGCAATTTATTAGGAGCAGCACTTGCCTCTCCTGTTCCTATCTTCTTCGTGCATACTTCTTTATTAACAGTCATGCCAATAGTCCCTCCGTTTATAGCTATATCATCTTTCACACAGTCCATCCATTGTTTCGGAGGTCTTCCTTATTAAATGAATACCTTGTAAATTCACACTCAAAACCTGTTTCAAGGACTACAGGAAAAGAAAAAAACTTTAGCCCAAATTGTTCTAGCTAGACCATTTTTATTTATTGATTATGTCATTGTCATGTCTTATGTAAATAGAGGTCACACACATAAATTATGTGGCTATTAAATGGTTTGTTTGTTTGATGCTAAGGTCAAAGACGTAACTATCTCATCGTTTTTATACGGACATGTTAGTGGAAATATAAAGTAATTTGTGTTAAAGCAATCAATATTTATACATATAACATTTTGGACGAATTACTTGGTACCGTGGATCAAGGACATGAAGAGGGAAGCACTCCATCAAAGTTGTTAGAAAGAGTACGTACACAAAAGACCTCTCGCAGAAGTCCTGCATTGGATTGATATAAGAAAGAGACGAGATGAAATACACATACATTTTTTTGTTGAACCGGAAAGTCAAGTAGAAGAAAACCGCATCTTCAGTCACAAGTAGTCACAACAGGACAGATAGTTCAACACTTATGAAACAAGCAGATGAAGTATGAAGACTGGAATATAAAATAAACGAATCGACCCAGTCCACCCAGGTCCCTCTGATAAAACAAGACCTTTTACACCCAACGTAAAACACAACCGTCCTCATAACGCAATAAAAACGACAAGCTCAGGTGACGACAATCAAATATAGATAAAGAAAGAAAGAAAGAATAAGATAAAGTCTGTGCTCATACTCCTCGACTATGTCATTCTCTATGTTTATTATGTGCCACAACAATATTACAGCCCTTTCTTAGTTATTTTACCTTTTGACAGCAATTCAACAGCAACCTTGTTGTCAACCAAATAAAGATCACAATTTTATTTTGTCAGACTTGTCAGTAAAAACTAAAAACCTTATTACTACGAGCATAAAGATTAGTGTAATTAAGAGAGCGATGCAAGGGTGTGTAGGTAAAGTAATGTGAACGGACTGTCTCTTCTAGGACTTAACTCCTAGAAGAGACAGTTAAGTCTAGCACAGACTATATTAAGCTTGGTAGTACACTGTGAAATTCCGAAGCGACTGTTGTCATACATTTTGTATGAGATGCCTCATATTATACAGTGGCTACAACGGGTACGCTACAATGTTTGGAAGCTTACTCAGAAGCCTTTTTGTGTTTGGCTTTTGCGAAAATAAAAGGACAGTTACTAGTGTTTCAGTATTTAGGAATTTCTCGGAAAGAGAGACTTGATGTGGATAAAATTTTGTATCTCGCGTGGAATTGTCTTTATTTTTATTACTTTTGAAGCAAGCTCAACCTCCCAAAGAGCATTTGCCAAAATTATATGCTCCATAAAATCCAATTTAACGAAGATTTAACTCACTTGTGAATCACCATTCCATAAAAATATTGTTATTATGGTCACTTGACCTTTTATGAACCGACTAAAATATAGCAGCATTCACTATAAGAATTATTTTAAGTAGCTTTCATAAATAGCTTGACTTACAAGTGGCATACAAAAGACCTGTATTTTTCGTTTTTTAACGTCGATAACTTTTCATCGTCATTTTTGGCATTATGCTTGTGAAGTTGTACTTGATGACCTTGTGTCATTTTGTTTGCAGGTGACTTGTTAACCATTTCTTATTTTATGTACTTTACTGCAGATTTGGCCGTGTGGTATCCGGCAGAGTAGAATCGAACCAACCCATTACACTCAAGGGTGTCGTATAAAGCGACTAATGCCTGAGGCAGAACACCTTGCGCCTCCGTAGACCAGAGAATGGGCAGCAGCGTTTCTGTTAGTCTTTCATCACTGCGAGAGATTACGGCAAATTCCTCCCATCATGGGAGAGGCTTATGTCCAGCAGTGGACGTTATGGGCTGTTGTAGTAGTTGTAGTACTGCAGATTTCATTCTAGGTGTAAATGCTTGCGTGACGGTTGACAGGGGAGAATGGAAGAAAAAAACGTGTTGCGCCGATCCTAAGTAACATGGGACAAAGGGGGATGATGATAATGACTGCAGATTTAATTCCATTCGAGAGGAAAATCTTATATAGCTACCAGATATGGTATTGAATGTCTTGGACTAATGGACAGCGTAGTCAGGACTAGTTTAGTAGGATAAGGAAAAATGTAGTGTATGTTATTGCATCGACATTTATGCCATTCAACATAACTTTGGTACACTTCAAAGGACTTCACTTCACTTCAATTTTATAGTCCATCATAGATCGTAGAGTAATTCAAGCTTTCTCTATCTTGGCACTGGATTTGATTTATACTTATTGAATTGAATATTATTAGGCGCGGCATTTAGCATACAATCTTGGAGATAATTGCTCCACATAACATAATCGAAACAGCAGTTCCGGGTTCAACGCCTCAAAAAATCCTTGATCATAAAACATGTCAGCAAAAAAATCATGTTCTTAAAAGTTGCAATGTTTTACTTCAGAAATCTTCCGAGTTTATGTAATAAACCCTTAAAAGATGGTGAAGGAGCATCGCCTTGTATAGCAGTTTGATTTTATTGTATTGAATTGTAGAGGTCCTATTTGCATTACTCTTGCTTTAAAAGGATAGAATAATGGTCAACGTTTCGAATGTATCGCTATTCAACGGCCATTTTATTTTCCTTTTATTATGGGTTTGCTATTTTCGTCTGCTGCATTAGGAGGCTTTGGTATTTGGTGTTTTGTATCTTGTGTCTTTTAGATGCCTTTCTCTAAATTATTGATTGTATTATCTTGTATTATTTCTGTTGAAGACTTTTCATCGTCTATTGTATCAGTAAACGACCACAACTCATATATCGTCGTATAGATATTTAGAGTTAGTATGTAGTGAGGTATAAATAGCCAAGTTACTTCATCTACCTTTACATTCCAACTCATATTCTCTACCTTATGTATCTCCGTGAAGGGTAACATTTCCTTTATGAAAATGTACATCCGTATATTTAAGACTGCACGAAGCTTACGCCAAGATTCATCCCGACATTAATTAATATTAAAATGTACGCACCTAAAAGCAAATTGTGCGTAAAATTATTCAATTTAGGCCTGTAAGCTCATAAATGTAAAATGTATGGCAGCTAAGCTCAAGATTACCTTAGCACTGGTAGCTAAATGTACTCATTAACCTACATGGAGGGACGTAGGAATATGTAGTGAGAACTAATTCTAGCTTTCATTAAAGTAATAGTTACTTGTAGGAAAAAGTCTAGCCTCTCCTGAAGTATGTAATTATGTAGATTGAAGTTTCCTGGTGACATTTTTTTAATTTTGTCTCCGGAGTCTTGTTAATAGTCGTCTACTTATTCTTGTAATTTTCTTCCATTATTACCAGTGAGCCTTTCTTTAATAACTTCCCCTTATTTCTGTTCGTTTAGATTAATTTCTGCAGCATTAGTTTTATAAGAGCCCAGCTGTAGAGCTTTATTATTCAACACTTCCAGATTAGTGTGCGACGACACGTCACCCGAGCACTTACCTGTGCCCTACATTTGCGCTTCTCATTCTCCTTCTGATCTTCTCACTAGAATCCTTCCCACATTTTCCGGGAATTCTATAAAAATGGGATCATCTACATTGTGCCACTATGTACAATGTACGACACAAAATACCAAAATACATGTACATCACCATAATGCATGTTCCTTTTACCAACCCTTTCAAGTGTCTACGAAAATGGGCCATACGGAGTACAATGGCGGAAAAGTATGGAAAAGTCCCCGACTACAACAAAGAAGAATGTTGTGTTAGGAAAGTGTCCAGCTATGAAGATGGGGGCTATTCTCATAAGTAGGACGTTGGGACGGACGGGACGGCTCGCCTCGGTAATTGTGGTCACACGAAAACTCCACTCTTGAGTTTTAAGAATAGCCCCCGTACACTTGTAATCAAAATGTATTGTGAATTTTTATTAAAAAGTTTTTTGTTAGTTTCTTCTTTTTTTGTGTAGATGATTAGGACTCCCAGCAAAATATGTATGAGTAAGCAGAAAACATATCAAAATGACATTTAAATTAGCTGGTTGAGTTAGGTTTGTCTCTTTTTATTACAAAGCCTTGAGAAGGTTCACTGTCAGGGTCTGTTTAAAAATTCATAATATTAACATAATCGCTGTGAAATTAATATTCACCAAACAAAGTTCGGTATCCATTATTTTTTGCTGACGATTCGAATAATAGGCAGTTTTTGCTCTTAATTTTCGTAACGTGACACGGCAAAAAGTTGATTTTTAGGGCACAACTCTCGCTTCTTTTTTTTGCTAGTTTAACTTTATAGCGTTATTGCATTAACATTGTTTTTTCAAAGTTGATTGATAAGTAGATGTTTCTTGCTGTAGTAATTTTCTTTGACACTGAAATAATGTAAATGTGTACATTTATAGTGATATCATCATGATGCACAAGAAATACCCTTGTAGGTTATTATTGGAGGTTTTGAGGCCAAGAAGGTGAACATACATATTAGTAAGTCTATATTATGTTTATAGTAACATTTTTATATCCACATGCTGTTATTACAAGAAATCCTATAACAAGTTTAGAGACAATGCATTACTTACCTGTCATTGTATATACGTTCTAGAAAGGATTTATTATGACTTGGTTAATGCTTGAAATACTAGGGTTATTATGGAAACATTTAACGTCTAGGTGAGTTATGGGTTACTTATGGCCAACCGATTGCACGTTGGTTTCAAGGTCTCATTGTTAAACGCCATATTTTCACGTGACTTGTACAAAAATAAAAACTATTTTAATTAGTGGTGTACTTAATTTGTGAATTATGGAGTTTTGAATTTAGTCGTGTGTAAGTATAGAATTCGTGCACGCGATTTTAACTTTACTGCAATTAAGGCACATGAGTTGCTTTTAGTCAGGCAATTTTATCGTTTAATGTAGTATTAATTTAAGCCTGCTTCAAAGAAACTTTAGTTTGAATATGCACGTTTTTGTTAACCACTTTATTTTTTTAAATGTGTGTTATCTTTACGTTCTTATTAAATCTTTTTCTTGAAAAAAAGACGTAAAATGTTATAGCTTATAACACCACGTATTCAGAAACTTAACAGGGCACAGGGTATTCACCTTACCACTGTTTGTGACAAAATGATAGGCAATTAACTAAAATATGTCGGAATTATGAAGTCACGTGAAAATACAAGCATACCAGGAAAATTAATCATGCAGCAGTACACATTACGGCGGTGGAATTTTCAAAAGTTGTAAAGACATTAAACGCACTGTAGGATTTGCAACGTCCGATTTAGAAGGAACCGAAAGTTGAAAATTTAAAAGCAAGCTCAATGTCGCTTACGACTTTTCCAAATTCCACTGTCGCTTAGTTCACCATCCATGCAGTTAGACACGTATCGTCTCCCTATCGGCGACTACACTGAATCATTGCCATGATCCATGCATCATTATACAGGGGGTTGCTCAGGCATATAGGGGGGGTTGCAATTTTAAAAACGTACCCTGTACCAAGTGGCCACCTGAGGTTGGTAAGGTTGCCGGAGACACCACCGAAAACAATATATTATTACATGTTAATTATAGGTTCATATTGGAATAGAAGCTTAGGATTTAATTTAGGTGATTGACTGGTAGATAATTTGGATTCATCTTTGGATATAAGAAGCCTAGTGAATAATATTAGGTATTGCAGTAAGATATTAGAATTTTACACGTATAATAAAAAACCTTTTAAAAACCTTTAAAATAAAAAAAAACATTGCTTAAATATGTCGACTATAATATTTAACGGCGTTCTTAAAATAATAATAAACAGAGATCAACAGTAAAATTAACGTAAGAAACCATTTCGCACACAATAGCGCGAGTTTAATATCTATTAACTCAATCTAATATATATGATAGTCGTGTGAATAACATTTTCATATTATTTCTAAAATTTATATAATATGTAGGTTAAGTGCTGCCAATTGCAACCGAACTTTTTCAACCAAATAAAAATTCCGAGGCACGACGTGATTGCCAAAAAAAAAAAGCATTCGAAATTCGAGCACGGTCTGCGCAAATTCCGAATGTCAATTTATTTGTGCGGCAAACACCTAATTTTGTGCATTACTGTACCTACCTATTACTCTATGCGTTGCATCAGGGTCCTACCAAGGCAATGTTAGTTGACGAGTGCATATCGTTCGATACGATTGGCGTGACCGTCGAGTATGCGTTTAAGAAATTACTTCCACATAACGGTATTGTGGAAACTGGTTTGTAAGTGCCAGTGTGGATTGCTGTCGGCTAGTGATTTTTCCGATACTCGACATGTAGCTACATAACTCGGTGATAGTTGGAGGCTACGCACGATAAAATCTAGCTATTCTTGCGGTGTTGCGATGTTTCGATTAGATACTTGATGTTAGCGAGTTCTTTATGTAACAAAACGTTTGTAACCTACATGAGTGTGATGGCGATTTGAATAATTTTCAGATTTGAATTACACAAGATGACTTCTCGTTTGATATTATGTTATAAAACGGACTAGGGATGTTTTTCTCAACGACTGCGAATGCATTTATTTGACGACAAAAGTAACGAGCTCACATCAAATGACACATAATCAAATAAAATGCAGCAAAACGAGAAATGACAGTAGTAAAAGCACCATAATTTTACGAGTCGCTCAACTGGCAAAACATAATAAAAATAAAACGGCAGCGTTTATAAGGATTATAAAACATTTATCCTGTCCCGATTGAAAGTGTGATGTTTTAATGCAACGTTTATTACGATTTACTAGGCAGTCTTAAGACTTGTCCCGCCTACAGCTGCCCACGTGAGTCCGCACTTTTGTGAGCTTACATTACATTGTAAAATACTGCTACTGCATTTCTTGCGCTGTTCGAGAATATTTTTTTGTATCATTTTTTGATTTATGAAATGTATGTTCGATTTGGTATTTTGTTTATGATGCTTTTAGTGAATATGCGACAACATTTTTAATAGATAAGACTTAATATAAGTATATTAAAGTCAGGTAAATTGCCTCGTTATAGCTAGGTACATAATTAATGCACTGCATAGTTTTTCGAGTGAGTTAATTTGAAATATTTCACAACATGACTTTATTAATGTACAGTGTCGACCAACGCTTACTGTAAGTACCAATTTAAGTAATAAGCAGTTACTTTACATATACATACAGAACATAGTTTCCAAAGATTATATTCATAAACTCTTACTTATAAATATAATACCTAAGTAGGTATTAGAGAAAATAAAAGACTCTTCATGAAGTAGTTACGGAATTAGTTCTGGCAATAGCGTTAAAAATCGATTAGGGCGATGGAAACGATAAACTTGGTACGCTATGTACCTACCTAGTTGTTTATTATTCAAATCTACAATCTCAGAACAAAATACTTATTTACCAGCCTTGAGGTAAGTACCTATATGTAATGTATACTTAGGTGTTGTTTATTATTTTCAGTGCAATAGAAAATTGGGAATCAAACGAGCTTACCTGTTAAGCGAAGTCTTGATTCTAATTTTATGAGTGGCAATCTGAAAAATAATTATTATAACTTGGTAGTATTTCTAATCTACGTTACTTTCACACCGCGATTTTTAGAGAATTAAAAAAAGAATATTTTTTAAGAATTGCAACATTCGTATGCTGTCTGAGTGTCAAGGCTGAATGTCAAGTCGCGAACTGTCACTTATTTTAGAGATCTTATCATTGGAATAATCTCTGTTTTATGTACAGAGTAGTTCCAAATACCCACATTCACTATGTTTTCCTGAAAGGTTAAAATTGAATTAGGTAGACTAATTATTGCAGCTTTGGGGCTGTTAGTGTTAACTATATTATAGCGGCGGGTGGGTAATTATTTTTCAGATTGCCACTCATAAAATTAGAATCAAGACTTCGCTTAACAGGTAAGCTCGTTTGATTCCCAATTTTACTTCGTGGCAATCTTTCAAATAATTATTATAACTTGGTAGATGTTCAGAGTTGGCTGCAATAATTAATTTATTAACTGATTAAAATGCAAGTAATTCTGAGTGTTGATTTGTGATAATTACATTGGACCTTCTTCTGTAAGAATATTAAAGCTTCAAGGATACTTTACAATAAATATATTACATTTTATAAAAATAACTTTGATAACCATGTAATCAACATTATGTCTGACTTCGTTGATGCCAGCTCTAATTTGAGCTGTTGTTTTGGTTGTATAGTGAGAGTTTAATTCTGGAGTTTAGATACCCCTTTCAATTGAAATCTGACAAACTTACGAATATTAGGGTTTGATGTATTTTAATAACTGTTTTGTTGTTCCAATGGGTTAAAGTTAGAGCTAGGAGAACAATCAATGTCTTTGTTTTCAAAATTTTCTCATATTATCAAACTATGACGAAATTAATGATGCTTTTGATAGATTGAGGCAATGATAGCCTCAGATCTCTCAGTAAGTAATTTTATAATTTGAAAGCCAGTTGTAGTGTTAGTATTTAATAGATGTGTCTGCAAATAAAAAAGGCTCATCAACTCCATTATTTAGTGTTGAATTGTCTGGAAGTACTATCAAGGAATGCCACTGGCATTATTTTTATTCACTTAGGGCCTTTTGTTAAAATACTTGCAACAGAATAGTGCAACCAAGGCAATGTTTATTCACTTATGGCCTTTTGTCAAAATACTTGCAACAGAAGAGTGCAACCAAGGCAAGTATAGAGCTCCATAGGTATATCGTCTCAAAAGGTGATTGTATAACTATAAAAAATTTAATGTAATGATTTTATGATCACATACAATGTCTAACTATTGTTCAATAGTAGAAGAGCCAGAGTCCATTCAAAACACTGTTTTTAATTAATATTACAACCAATTAATCAGAATCCAGAAATCTCTTCACTTTATTGTCGTGAGAATTAAACTGAAGTATTTCCTATCAATAAGGCTCAGTCATTTTTTAAGGGTCTAGGTAGATCCTAGATCAAATATTATGGATATTAAAGTATTCACTCTATCATCACCAATTAATATAATTACATACAATTAATCAGAAAAGAAAGAGAAACCTCTTTATTACAGTGTGGATTAAACTGTTTTTATTATTAATTAGTACCTAATAGTACATAGTATAAATAAAGCTCAAAATTTTGCTAATGGTCTGATAGTCTTATGACTAAATATTATGAATGTTAAGGGATTCACTCCTTACTGGTAAAACAGAATTTGAGATGTAGTCAATTGGCTCGAAAAAGACGATTGGGGTATTTTCTCAAAACTGTTTGTATTTAAGTCTTAGAAACTGATTTCTGCTTAATACTTTTAGTCTGGTATATTTTGTACATTATGATTTCGTTTATAATTCATTTTTTAACCTATTGTTCCTATAATGATAGAAACAATATAAATAAGAACATTGTTATTATTATGTTTTCCCAGGCACCTTGTAAAGGAGCAATAAGTTTTTGCGGTTTCATAGTAGAAAAAGTATAACACTTAGAGGTCTGGTCTCCACGATAAATATTTGCTATATTAGTGTAATTTCCCAAACTATTTGAAATATTAGGTACTTCTACAAGAATCAGCAGTGTTTTCATGACAATGTCTTTCAAGTGTCTCGAACACTCCTGGTTTAATCATCTAGTAGTTCTAAAGAATTGACTAAATGTTGTGCAATTTGGTGGATGTGTGTTGACCATATTCAGTCAACATTGTGTAGGTAATTGGCAACATTGCCGCAATGTACCTACTGTCAGTTGTTATGAATTTTAGTTGGATTTTATTAGCTCTATACGAAATGTATGGCATTTTATCTGTTGTTGTATCTGCACTTCCATGCACCCCCCCCCCCCCCCCTTTTTGTTAGCTAGCTATTAAAGCCAATACTCCAATTGGTAGTGAAAACTGAAAATAAATGAAATTTCTTAGTTAAAATTTCTTTTTATGAGTTTGTATAAATCTCACAATAATGTCTGCCCATCCATCTTTTCGGGTATTTTAATTGTGATTTTAATTTTATGTTATGGTTCAATGTAGGTAGATGACATGCCAAATTATCTGTTGTTATTTGATAGGGATTAATTTGTTTTCAGCATGGTTCATTTTCTAGTAAGCTACAGCTGATTATAGGGGTCAACGCCCGGAACCAGAGGGCAATGAAGTTATGTTTTACTACTGTCTTCATAATAATTTTATTTCATTTCATTAATAGTTTTAAGGTTTATGTCAGCACTAATATGATTAAGAAAGGTGATTAATTATTATGGGTAAGGTTTAAGTGATTTTAAAATGCAATGCAATGCAGGAAAAAACTATCTGTCATGGGAACCCTTCCAAAAATACTCTTGCACATAAGGGGTACTTAAATGAATTGCATGATTAATATACCTACCCATAATTTAATATTGTATCTATGGATTGCTAGATAAAGCAATGGATTTTACTATTGGACATGTTATTTTAGATTGGGCTTATACATAATGATGATAAGAATATTATCTTTGTTCGAAGATGGGGGTGGGTTTAAATTTGCAATTTGATTTAAAACTAAAACAGGTTTAGTTGTTAATGTCATTTGTACATTGACAGGCTGTTAAGACCTCCAAACTTTGTAAGTCTATAACCCTTTTCGTCTCAATACTAATAGTTTTGAGTATTAGGACATTATGGTGTATAGATTTGATAACAAATGGTTTCTTGAACCATTGTACTTAAACCAAGTACCCAGATCATTACTTTACAACTGGTATATAATATGGTTAAATCATTCCGGTACCATCCTTGATGTGTTCTCTTTTGGGGCTACTGGCTTAGCACTCCAGTATCTATTACTGTGTTCAGTCTTGAAAGATTCTTGTTAACGGGATACTTTTTTGGATGTTTGAATTTTATTGTGCTAGGCACAAACAGATTAATTGATTTTCTTGTTGTTGGTGATAAAATCTCTTTGGCTACATGTATTAATTGTTTGGAAATATACATAATAAGCTAAGAATATAACTATTGTCCTTATAGGTTTGGTGTTTCATTTCATTAAAGAAAATATAAATAATATTAATTTAATTTCGAGGTTGACACGGTGCTGATGAACATTTGTAGGTTGTGTTATGCAGTGTCATTCAAGCCATTCATCGGTTGCTTTGCTTATGATAACAGTACAAAAATTCGAAGACATGTGACATCTACCAATCCGCACTGGGCCCGCGTGGTGGATTATAGTCCATTCCCTCTCATAGAGAGGAGGCCGTGTCCCAGCAGTGGGAACATTATAGGCTGATGATGATGATGATGAACATCACATAACCTTGGTTCACCATATGTATAGTAGTGGAACAGAAGTCTGTCATAAGTGTCTGGAACATTTTCCATCAGCTGTTCTCTCATAGTATTAAGTAAACAAAGAATCTTGTTCTATTATTTGAATGAAAAGTGTTATGCTTAAATGTAAATATTACTTCATCACTGAAAGATCAAAATGACAAGTTTATGGCATAGCCACAGGGTGCTTTCGATAATATCATACTTGACGTCGAAGCTTACACACATAGTGTGGATTATAACATGCTGTAAATATCTCGTATTTAGGCATGTAGAATAATAAATATCCTGTATAGTCTGGCATAACTTCCACCAAAATAGCATACATACACTTTTTGGGCTGGTGTTTACATTAGTTAAACGTATGTGTAACATTAATTTATACTTGATGTTCAAGCCAGCAATGATGTCACAATCTGTTTTCTGTTTTATTTTGTTTGTAAATGTATTACTAACATAGTTTGTAAGTATATTGTTACTAACACTGAGTCTTGTTGCTCAAATTAAATATATTATTATTATTAAAAGCACATTATATGGGTTTAACATGCTGTTAGTATCTCGTACTTAAGGATGTGTGGTCCTGACAAATGTATGTCAGCCAGCCAGCAACTTTACTCGCTGATGGGAATCCAGGCAAGGAATGGTTCCACATTCACTGCGAGAGTATAATGCATTTGCAAGGTTATAACACACACGGGATGTGCTAAGTTAAGCAGGGTCGTCTTACGACCTGCATGGTCATGGATATATAGCACAATTTTGTAATTACCTGATCAAGGTCACGAAAATGGGACATACCTGTCCTTTTGCCCGGCAATTTGGCTACGATGTCAATTAGATTTTCAGTGCTAGCATTGTTCAATAAATTTAGCTGGACACCACGTGTCACACTGATAGTTAACCATGCAGCTAGTAACATGAGGTGTTACTGGTCTTGAAAATGGCACTTACCTGTTGCTGGACCTGCCATTAGATTTTCAGTGTTAGCATCGTTCAATGACTCAGCTAAAGGATATCTCGTATCTCCACTGATAGCTTACCATCCAGCTAGTAACCAGTAGTAGTGTTACTGAGGTATCGCGTACCCACTGGAGGAAAAAGGCTTTAACGAGCTTACAACTCCCTTAGTGCTTCAATGAGCACTGTGGATATCGCGTATCCGGGGGTCATTTAAAGTCGGGCATCCAAGTTGTTGTCAGGAATACACTTTTCCTGCTTCATCTCTGATGTCTTCTGATAAATAATGTCCTTCCAATTTACGTCCCGGTAGCGAGCGTTATTTGTAAATGCTTGGATTGCTGTTTCGGGTTTACGATTTTCACTAAAGATGCACTTAGTACACTTGCTGTCACTCGACATTTTGTTATTTTGGTAAAATGTAATGTAAACTTAGTTTTAAATGAATAATTTGACGAGAAAGATTTTTTCTTGCGGTGTCGATAAGGCGCGGAAAAGAAAAGTGACAGTTCGCGACTTGACATTCAGCCTTGACACTCAGACAGCATACGAATGTTGCAATTCTTAAAAAATATTCTTTTTTTAATTCTCTAAAAATCGCGGTGTGAAAGTAACGTAGATTAGAAATACTACCAAGTTATAATAATTATTTGAAAGATTGCCACGAAGTAAAATTAAGCTCAAACAGACTCATGTCATACCAAATAGGTAGTTATGTAGGTTTTATCATTTATTTATTTAAGTATGTAATGTAGGTACCTTCAAAGTCAAACATGAAAAACAAAGTCATTCCATATTCAAGCACATTCATTAAAAATAATCCAATAAAAACAAAATCGAATCGATTTCCCGCCGTTCGCGTTCTATGTAAACATTCGAGAGACGTCCCCCACTCCGGAGTCTCTCGATATTTGCATTTCAATGTCGTAATCGATTTGAATCGAAACTCGATTGTCGATCAAGTAGGTACCTACCAGACGTTCGTACTACTTTCACTGGATCGCAATTATTATAGTTACGATAATATTTGTGTGCCACTTGGCGCTGATAAAATAGAATTTAAGATGTGCTCAAGTCTTTTGAGATAAGTTTGACGTGAAACAAACATTTCATATCCTTTGATGTTTCGTAATTAAAACGGCTCACAATGGTAAACTTGTTTCAGCATATTTTTCGATCCATTTCACTTGAAAAGTAATTAAAACGGAAGTTTCAAATAGTGTTGATTGACCCGTTACTAATTACAGTCTTTTTCCTAAAGTTTATTAAAAATCAAGATGAAGCGAAATATTCATTAATCAGGCGAAGTCAGCTCCCGAGAGGGAATTAGGATAACTCGACATTGGTGCCGATTCCCTTGTTTACAAACTAAACCAAATTTAAGTTCAGTGCATCTTTTTCTTTCTATTTCATTAAGGAAAGGACAGAAGATAAATTTTAGTTATGTTCTGTCAAATTAATCAGCGCCATACAAGTTTTAGACTTGACTACTAAAATTACATCAAATTACGTCAGGTGCTGACTAATTTGACAGGATTAAACTAATATTTATGTTCTGTCCTTTTCATAATGAAATAGAAAGAAAAAGCATTCAACTTTAATTTAGTTTAGTTTGTGAACAAGGGAATCGGCACCATTGTCGTAGACAAACAATTTTTGAAATTATAGTAGTATATTTTGGTAAGACTTTAAATCTACTGCAGATTTAGACTCCAAATGAATATCAGTAGCACTCAGTATCTTTGATGGAGGTACGCAACGCGACCAATCAAAGTATAAAAACCAGTTTATGTGTGTACGGCAAATCTATACAAAGCAAGGCCATGTTATAGTGGAAATGTATATGTTGATGCGTCGCCGAGTGTACAGACATAGATAAATACGGAAAGCAAGACAATGCTGTCGATTCTGTTGTGCACAAACTAAACTAATTTAGGCTTTTACTAAAAGGCAGTGCGAGAAAAGGACGGCTATAGCTATGAACTAAGTCAGAGATGTCAAACTAGTTTATGCCTTGCGCTTCACCGTGTTTTTAGTCGACATGTTTTACGTGCACCCTTCATTTGTATGGAAATATTAGTTCCAACTAAATTTGACAGCTCCAAAATTACGTCCGTCTCTTTCTCGCTATATTAGAGAGAAAAAGATAGCAATAGCCTAAATTAAGTTTAGTTTGTGCACAACAGAATCGATACCATCAAATCAATACTAAAATAATTTCCCTGAACTGATTGATGTTACTAAACTACCCGGTTTCCTACAACCCATTATAAAATAAATAATTCAGCTGCCCTCAATTGTTTCATAAAGTTATAAATCCATGAGAACTCACAGGTGACACACTGGTCTAAAGACTAAGGTATCATCAGAAGTGGGACATATCAGCTGTTAATTTTCCCATCGTGTCTTTGAGTTTATTATTGGAAACACGTTGTATGTAATTATATAATTATTGTGCTGGGAACTTGGGTAATAGGTGAGTGTATGAGGATGTCCTAATGGGACACTATTAGGAATTTCATAGTTAGGGGATATGGACTTAAATCTTATAAACAGAAGGCTTCAATAGAAAGGCTATGTTTGTTTGACGACGGGCGAATTTTCGTTAGTTTCTCATTTTATAAATAAGTTTATTTTTTTGGTAAAAAAGCTACTAAAGTAATTCGGAGAGCCTGGAAAAGTGTTTACATAGCGTTTCTTTTATTTCTATAATAACGACTATGGAAGAGTATAAGTTTGTTGGTAGCTTATATGAACCCAAATCTTTTTTTTTCCGACATCGTTAGACTCATCTAGAGAAATCAGAGGGCCTAAACTAAACCAAGGCTTAGGCATCCGAAAAAAAGGCCCTCTGATTTCTTTGAAACTTTCACTGGTTGCGAATAAAGGGAATAGCAAAATCTAGTCAAGACCGAGTGAACTAAAATAATGAGAAAGTATTTTAAAACTATAGGTTTACTATCTTATCTTACTAATAAAAAGTTAAATTACGAGCGATGTTACAAAAAATACGTAACATGAATTAAATACATTAAATCCACTAAGCGGAACGATAACATTGAATAACCGTTTAAATAACAAAATAATTTAAATAAGCGAAAGTTTTCGGTTTCATATATTTTTAGTTCGAATGTAGGTAACCAGAGTAATGTATGCGTAATCGTATTACTTATAGAAACTAGGCTAATTTGGGATTAATGAGGCCTATTCGTTGTTCGCATGTAAAACCAATTAATAAAAAAATACTGCCGCCATTTTAAAACAAATAACAACAGTATAAACCAACAAAAGTTGTTGATATTCTTCTGAATGGATTACGTCTCATCACAAATTTTACTTTTTATATGAAGCATAAGAGCTGACAAATTGATAATAAATAATCTATTACAAAACATAATACCTTATTTATTTGTCTAGCAAAATGGCGCGGCGGGTCAAATAAATTAGCTATAATGAATTAATAAGTAAATCTCGTTTAAATTATGCAACTCAGGTGACAACAGTCACAAGGTCAAAAGCTTGATTATTCTAGAATCTAGAAAAACGAATGATTCAATCTTTACTAAGAAACTTATGAGATGGATACGATTGTAATGACTTTAAGCGGAAAACGTCAAATTCCTTGAATCTGCAAACGATTTAACATGTCTTATTAATTCTCTAGAATCCCACAATCAGAATTAGGTTTATGTTTTACCAGTATGATTTACTGCGTATAGACATTAAGAGGGCACCTTTGCTACTAACTTAAGAAATTAGATTTAGGAGGTGCTTAACTTACCTACAAAATCCAACAAATATTGATAAATCCATCTAGCAACTAGGTACTAAGTTTTGTCTCTAAAAACTAAATTAAAACTAACTACTTTATTAATTTCTGTCGAAAATTCAAGCACGCTACTTATGTAACTAATTTTAAAAAAAACTCGTCCTAATGAAAGCTTTAATTTATCTACTCTTCTCTCAAGAGAAGATAAGGGAAATTTACCTCAACCAAATTCCTTATAAATATGTATAAAATTCTAAGCTAGAAAATAGGATATGCAGGATTTGCAGGAAACAGGATGTGCCCCACCTCCTTTCTTGCCTATCCTGCACAGACACCTGCACCTTCCAGGATTTTAACGAAGCCAATGACAGAGCTGTGCAGGTGGCAACATACTGGTCGGGTATTATTTGAGTTTATCGACACGCAAAGAAGAAGCTAGAAAATCAAACCCCGGGTACTGACCTTAGGCAAGGCGGCGAGGCACTGCTGCTTGACGTCCCATATGAGCTGGTCCCTGGGGAACTGCAGACTCTTCTGCACGTTCAGCTCTGGCACGTGCACGCGCACTAGGAGCCAGCCCTCCGCTCCCTCTGAGCACTCGCCCTCCATTACGCTACGCCATCTGGGGAAGAGGAAAGAAGAATTGGTTACTATTAATTTGGTCTTATTTATTATTTACTAGCGGACGTCACGCGGTTTCACCCGCGTAGTTCCCGTTTCCGTGAGATTACGGGGATAAAATATAGCCTATGTTGCTCAGGGTGAATGTAGCTTTCTAATGGTGAAAGAATTTTAGAAATCGGCGCAGGAGTTTTTAAACACACACAAATACAAATCTTCCCTCTTTATAACATTAGTGTAGATTTATTTAGGATCTCCAACAATGGATGTACACAAACATATGAAATAAGTAATGGACGACAAAAGTATCTCGTAGGCGTACTGCTTCACTTACAGGAGACCACAGCATGCACAATAAAATGTATAACTAAGTTAAGTAACAAAGATATAGTAAGTCTTAAAACCTTTGAAAACACCTAGCACCCTACCAAAATCCCTTCATTATCTGATTAGACTGTTCCTAACTATGTAGGGTCGTCTTTCAGTAGATCTGGATGCAGCTGATGTATTTTACATGGAGCGACTGCCCGCCAAAACAATCATACAGCAGTAATATTTCGGGACGAGAAAGAGATGTGCCTTTTTAGGAAAGGAACCATCCCATTTTTAAAACGGAACACATACTAAACACGTTTCAGTTAGTTGATAGCTTATTAAGGAAAATGAGAACCCACGACTTTCGAAAAAGGGGTATGCCTATTATCTATAGACAATATTATACGTTTAAAGAATCTTTCTCTAAAAAAGGATGGAAAACTTCACTCCTTTGAAGAGTTTCCATCGATTTTCCATTGCTTGACAGTTGTTCCGAAAGAAAAAGAATTGCTTAGACTTCCAAGAGGCACATAAAACTTTGCAAAAAAACGAAACACAAACAATCCACTTGTTTTGACATAAACAAGTAAACGTCATATTTTACTGTTTAGACATGTTGATAAACTGCGCAAATTCTCATGAAAAACTATTCGATTAAACTAACAACAGCTACCGAAATACGAATACAAGTAATTTTAACGTCAAAACAGCAAAATTAAGCCTTATATTTTGACGTTAAAAGTCGTAAAGTAAATCTATCAAAGAAGGCAAAAGAATATATAAATCAACTAAATAAAAAGAAATAGAAAAAAAGGCTTAAATTAAAAATAGCTGGCTTTTCTTTTCAGCCCCTTCAAAACAAGTTAGCACTAAAGTAAGAAAAGTATTGTACAAAGAATTTCGCCAAAACAGTTTCCCCATAATCCTTTTGCCCTCTAGTCTAGACAAACGTCCTATCTAACCAATTAATTTATCTAAAGGTACTATCCAAATTTAGGTTCACTCGACTAAGAAAAATAGTCTCGTTCGTTTATGGGTTTCTGTAGGATTTATCGGCCATAATTTTTATATACTGGTGTATGTCTAGCCATGTTACATAACAGTGTGTTACTTCGTATGAGTAGGTACTTCGTGTACTTGTTTTTTAACCAAGAAAAGATTTTTCCGACTTGATTGGTCGCCAAAGCGATGTCATTTGCTGTCTAGGGTTAATATCTTTTTGCTCCCGTATTTTTGTGCAGAGGTTTAATAAAATCATCGAACTGAATTCTTGAAAAGACTATCTCGATTACGCTTCAATTAATCTTTACTGAGAATGCTATTGTACGTTTTCTGAATAAATCAAAGAACGAGTGCGTTATTGTAATTCTTATTTACTTATTTTTCTACGTTTACTTCTAGAGAATTTGTAATAAATCTCAACGGACAATGCACTGCATTTCTCCTTTTATTGTTGTTCAATATACAGACAAAAATGCAAATTTTCCATGCTTATAATGTGTCGCATGCGCAAACCATCCGGTTCCGTTTCTGTGAACATAAAGCTGCGCCGGCGTTCTAGGAAAAATGGCCGCCTTATGTTTTTTACAAATTAAGGAATTTCTACTATTCTTAAGGAAAAGATAAGATAGCTAAGTGTGTAACTTTCAGTTAAGTGGATTTCGTTGGAATTTACTATAATGATATATTTGTCGTAATTGGTTTACAAATAATCGGATTGATAACGGTAATTACCGCTGACGAACAGTAGTATATTTTTTAACAAACAAGATACTGAAATGCTAGAAGCTATAGTTATCTAGAATAGTGTTTAGTGATATATGCTTGCAGGAAATAATCTAGAACGTTACCTAAAAACCTGAATTGACAGTTTGAACATGATACCTAATATTTACAACATATAAAAACATAATCAAAATATAAGTATTCATCATTAAAATGAACGTTTTCTTAGTAAGACCCACCCAATTATGTCTCTAAGCCAAGTTTATAACTAAGTAATCCAACGACAAACTTTGATGAACTTACGAAATCCGAGAGGGTTATCTTATCACTTAAACTTAAAACACACTTAAGCCTAGTGTGTACAAAATGATAGCTCTATCCTGAGGTCCCAGTAAATTAGGCTACAACATGAACATAACATCACGCCTGTAATTCCCTGAGGGTTAAGCAGAGATATACCTGATGGTATACCCACATTTCGCCAGGCATTTCGCAGGGCAGTTAGCCATCAATCTGAGAAATTCCTGATGTAAACACACAATAACACTTTGCCCGACTTGGGAATCGAAAACAGAACCTCAAGGTTAGCAGATGTGCTTGCACCCATTAAACCAACGAGCACACAAAACACAGGGAAATTACAATATCGTTTGTAACTTTAACCAATCACAAGCCTTTTAATTTTGGAACGTCAAATGCAACGGCCATTTTCTAAATTGAAAACTAAATAACCAATCAAACCGCGTTCTATTTTTAAACGCTGACCATCTTTTTTCGATTTTGGTGAAATTTTAATGAACTCTGTGATAAGGCATTTTTAATTTATCTTTGCGGCCTAACCTTCCGATAAGGAGTAAAAGTGATTTTTAATATAAATTGAATGTTTTCTTTGATAATTGTGCGTTTAGAAGTGTAATTAGGGCAGATACGATTATAGTTTTTTAATTAGACATGCATTAGGCAATAGAAACGATAACATTGTTATTTCTAATCAAAGGTTTACCACCAAAATACCGATGTTTTGTTGGTAATTTTGATTACAACTCTTGATATACCTATCGTTTTTTTTCAGCAACTGAAGTAGACTTTTCAGTCTACTATCTAGTCTAACGACTTAATGAAGATTTAATGCAAGATTTCTAGATTTTGTGGCCAGTTTTCCAGTTGTTCAGAAGTGTAAGACTCCTACACATTGCAGAAGGTAAGAACTAAGAACGCTACTACATCCGTAAACATCGTGGTCATTTACGGCGTCAGACGATTTTAAAGCTAAAGGCGATTCCGAGTCGAAAAGTGTCATAGTCGAAAAGAGTCTCGACAGATATAACGACAAAATCGCTAACTTTTGATTGGTAATTACTTACGACTAAATTCGGTTGTAATAATGATGCTTGCGAGTAACGCAAGTCTCTACATCCAAGATGCGATTCTCGCAAGCATTGTTATTGCAACCGAATATATTAGTTACTAATTAGCAATCAAAAGTTAGCGATTTTGTCGTTATATCGTCGAGACTACCGGCCCTGCACCCCTAACCAAGTTGACAACCTACAATCGTTAACGCTAGTAGAAAACTATTCAAATGAATGGGAATGACATCATCTCAACGTTAAATCACGTGATCATTTGATCAACACAAACGAATAGAAAATTCGTAGACAAGTTTACATCGTTCAAAATGATAGAATAGAATGTTATCGTTTCTACAATGTTTATCGCTAAACTCTTTGGTAGGAACGCTCACCATAGACTAAAGTGTAGGTTTTTTCTACAGACATTAGAGAACGAGCGATCGACTCAGTCGTGTCAACTTGGCTACCAATTTAGCGCTTTCTACAATCGCTTACGCCGGCGCCGCCCGAGGCGTTTACGACAGTAGAAAGAGAATCGATACGAAACGTTTGTAACTTGGCTAGGGGTGCTGGTCTCTCCTTATATCATAAAATTAGAAGAATTCGATACATAGACCTTTCTCTGTAATGCCCAATGAAATACTTCACAATTATTTTTTGGGACTAAAAACGAATCAATCCATCATGTATGCAGGTTTTAATTACAAGAGCACCGTTACATGTCCCACTAAAACTATCTTCATTGTAGTTTTATCAACATTCTTTAATAGAAAGAGAGATAATTACGTCATATGAAAGAATGAGATAGAAAAGTGACAAAGGTCCCTATCTAAGTAATTGAGGTATCGCTTGTAGTGTTGATAAACTACTTAATTGACAATTTGATCGATGAACAAAGCTATTAAGGTCACTAATTAAGATAATATATAACTATTAATAAAGGAATGTTTTGGAATAGAAGTGACATTATTATCACGCCTGTATATTGAAGGAGTAGGCAGAGGTCCCTAAAGTACACTCAGATTTTCCCAGTAATGTTTGTGTCTTAGGTAATAGGGGGGTAACCGGGCGATAATACAGACCCCGGGCTGCTACTGCAAATGCCTGATAAAAAACCCAGTAACTGCAGGGCTATAACGTATCTCTGTTGACAGCTCGAAATGATAGTAACTGGGCTCAATGTCCATCAAATAACTGTCAAAAGGTTAGTTTCGTATTATGCAATGATATTATAAAGAAAGATACGCCATGTTCATACTGAATGGCGTTCAGATATCGTTGCGTTGTTATTATAAGTACTAACTTAAATGTATACAGTAATTTAAAACTACGACAGCGATAGATAATACGGAACGTATAAGATAGAAAGAGATAGCTAGTTTTAGTGTGTTGCGCTTGAAGTACACGAGAGTATCATAGAGTTTGTCGATTCACCACAGAAGAGACATTGAATATAACAATAGGCAAGCGCGTGGAGTGCACGCTTGGTATAATTATTATTTATTATTTTTATGACAGTTACCAATGTACAGCTACTGCGAAGGAAAATTAATCTTTTTACAATATACTTATATTATATTTTAGATACTCTCGAATATTTGTATCAAATTTCTGAAGACAATTTATTAAAGTTATACGTTTGCGACTTTCATAAAAATGAAATAAATGTGTAGGATTTTGAATAATTAATAATATACTTCAACACAAGCGCCTGTGACAATAGTGGTATATTTCTTATATTGGTAATGAATGATGTTTTAAATAAAACAACAAACAAAATTGAATTCTATTTATTAAAAGGAAAACAAGGATTTTTGTATTTACGACGTCTTAACAAGGTGTTCCTATGGTTCATAGTGTTATTAGTCCCTATAAAAAAAAAACACTAAATAATTTGACGCTTGAGTCCTTTTGGAGTCATATATTTATCATCTTCTTTAAAATGTGCCGAACAAATTGTGCTACATTTACTAGGCATCCAGTCAAGTTCACTTCTTTCCGCCTTAACTATGCTAACCCATTTATTTTTTATTTACTCATCACTTGGAAATCTGTAAAATAGTAAAACATTATGAGAAAATATGTTTTGTCTAAGTACATTACTACGTACATTCCAATTTTACTAATAAAATATATGACAGCCCGCTATTACTATTCTCATTCTATATAATTTTAATCATAAAAAATTGAAACCGCAACGCTATATATTGTGCCTACCATTTCGCTTCTGTTTGATTAATCTATGACCACCTATGACGGATGCTATTTGTCTCTGTCACGCAGCAGATTGCCATCCAATTCTCTATCCTTTTCGAACCATCATGTCAATAATACGAAATTTATTTGAAAATGAGGAATAACTCGTGAAAAAAATACAAAATTGATATATTTTATTATACTTACTTATGGTATGTCACTCCACAACTCTTATTTTTCTTGGCACCATAGTTTTTGCACTTTCGGAATACACAACTTGGCATTTTTGTTACGCCGCGCACTCACGTTACCTCGCTCGCTGTTATAACCCGACTAAATCAAAGTGCAACAATTGTGTCACTTTGTCCTCAACAATTTGTGCGTGCTAGTGCGATATCTACCTCTTTTTACTATATAATATCATTGGTATTATGTATGACCAGTCGCGATCAAATATGACGTCATTGGTGCTCATCGTGGCTGATAATCACCGTAACTCATTTTGACAGACGCATTCGTATTGTAGTGGACATCACATTGATGACAACTGAGTTTGAAGTAGCTTTCGTAAAAGACGTTACACCGTACCCGGGCTGTTAGTCACCGTAAAGTGATATCCAACGTAATACCATATTTTGACATTCTCGGTTGTCATCAAAGTTCGGTGTACAACCGAAGCTTAATAGTCACTGGAGATCAAAAAGATACGTAATAGCCTTACTGGAAATCTGATCTTTCTGTCTTGTTGATGGGTGGAGAGGGAGAGGAAGACCAAGGCAACGATGAATGGATTGTGTGAGGAATGATATGAAAGAGAAAGGACTAAATGATTGCGAGATGGTTGACAAGGAAGAATGAAAGAAAAAAACGTGAAACGCCGACCCCAAGTAACATGGGAAAAGGTCAGGAAGACGGTGATGAACTGGCAATCTAACCAAGGACCTTACCCTTAGCCTTAGCAGTAGCGCTGGCGGTAGCGACAGAGATGTTCCTCCAAATAATAATAATAATTAAACCTTTATTTTCAGGCAACTTTGGCCCATAGATAAATACCTTACAGACTAACATACATGTGATAAAACACAAACTGTGTTAGTATAAAGGACGTTAAAACTACGTTAGTATCACTTCACTTGTGCACTATGTCACCGTGCGTTCATGTGGCACTTGCCCGTGGAAGCGACGGAACACCACTCCCTGCGGTCAAAAGTCCTCCTCCAAGACGAGGTGCAGATAACACGTTGGCACTCGCACCACGAACGCCTTAAAGTTGACGTTGCGGCGCGACTCCAACAGCTGCACTCTCGCCACGTACTTGGTCTTCTGACGCACGTACTCCACGATGTTCTCCGCTATAGTGGTGTAGTGTAGGCGGGAGATGTACACCGGCCCCAAAAACATGCATGCATGCATGCATGTCCAAAGCCCCCGTATTCATTATTGTCATATCATTTGGGTTTTTCCGTCGCTTTGTCAATTGTCTTTATTTTGACGAGACAGCAGCTTCCATAACTGGTGATCTGTGTCTTTGGGTCAAGGTTTACAGATGAACGTGTGATAGAGGTAGCTGTTTTGTTGTGCCTCCTTTTGGGAAACCTTTTTTACCGACTGAGTTTAGTAAGGTTCAAACATTTAATCTTTGATTTAGTGATTAATGAAACAAGATCTGATGTACTATCGAGGACACTCCCGCCTGACCACCACTAAGCTCATTTTTGCTTGCACTCGCAACAAAAAAACGCTCTCTAGCCCCGCCCCGTTGACTTTGTGTAGAAAAAATGAATGAAAAGATACCGAATCGGCCGAGCGCATTGACGACGCACGCCAAACGAGAGTTATTGTTACTTTGCGCGCCAAAGTTGACGCTTTCCTAATAGGCCCAAACTTTAGGGGGCGCGGCTCGGCGCTTCCGCATGATTTAAGCGAAAAAAAATTAAAATGGTCAGGCGGAAAAGACCCCGATAGTACCGGTACCAGATGAACGGGAATAAGGGTCGCAAGACTCGTAAGATCATGATGGTGAAAACATTGATTAAGCGTAAGACGCTAGAAAAACACCTTGCTGTGGAATGAATATTGCAGAACAGAAATAAAACCGGCCAAGTGCGAGTCGGACTCGCGCATGAAGGGTTCCTTACCATCGTAGTAGGGGGAGCCCCCTTTAATTTTTAATTTATTTTTATTTGTTAAAGCGGCAACCGGAATACATCTGTGAAAATTTCAGGCCCTACTCTCTAAAGCTTCGTCCATATATTCGGATCTATCCGTCTCTCTCGCGCACGTCTGCAGATGAGTGCGAGTGTGAGAGACGGATAGATCCTCTGACCCGACAGACGGACGGACAGACAGCAGGACATTGGAGACTTAGTAGTACCCCCCCCCCCCCTTAGGGGTCCCCGTTGGTTACCCTTCAGGTTCGGAACTCTATAAAGTTTCATAACAAGCTTATAATATGAAAAGCTCTCTCTAGGTAACATTATGAATTCATAACTTACGCAGGGTAAACAAGTAAACAAGAGTGCGCGTTTACCCTGTTCGTGTTCACTGTTGGGACAAGAGCGGATCGAGATATAAACATAACAATAAATATTGTCTCTGCGCCGAAGGTTGAAATAAACGTGCCCTGTATTATCTACTTACTTTAATCTCTCAATATTTTTCTAAGTTGAGGTTTGAACAACAAATAAGAATGAACTCCTGACGATATTGACTCGTGAATTCGACACCGTAAGCGAAGAAGTCATGATGTTTTAGGGTGGAAACTATTGCCCAGATGTGATACAGTGATGGTTTGAGTCATAAGTAATTTATTTCAGAACAATATACATTGTGTAGAAATGTTGTAAAATAAAATATTACACAATAGCCACGTTCTGGAGCCCTGACACAGCCAGAAGGCGTCGCGGCAGACCTCGTAGAAGATGGCGGGACGAGCTGGATAAAACCAACGACCAGTGGTCCACATATTAGCCCTGGATAGAAACAACTGGAAGTCATGGGGAGAGGCCTTTGCCCAGCAGTGGGATGGGTGTTTAGTAAACTGGTCCCACACAGGTAGATCCCGCGGGATCAGTCGACCTAGTGAATTTTTGAATTGGTCAACTGATCCCGATGACCAATTTTATGATTTGTATAGTCAAGTAAAAAAGTTTCTTGATATTAATTTATATGGTGATTCCCGTTGGCCCATCGCCCGTGTCCACACTGGTGGGGCGGGGTTGGGTTTATTTATTTTATTTATTTATTACCTAGTTTACCTACTCAAAATCAAAAATATTGTATGGGATCGAGTAGCGTTAGTACAGTTGTGCTAGTTACGGGCAGTAACCTTACGAACAGTACTAGGCTGGCATGAATCCAAGAAGGTATTTATTACTGGAAGACTTTGTTTACCCAGAATTATTGAAATGCATACCACCTTGAGCCTATGCAACCCTGGTACTTCTAGGGGAACATAAGTGTATTATATAGGCAACAAACGGTAACTTTTATCCGGTTTTTCGCCAGGGAAAACTTCTTCCTGTGACTCGCGAAAAGTACGCAGACGTAATTCGTCGCCAGACTAAGTACAGGCAGATAAGGCGATTCTCACATTGCACTGCGCGTCCGTGCGGTCGCGTTGTGCGGACGTTGCGATATGTATTGGCGGTGCACCGCGTGGAGTACTACGTGTGCATCAACGAATTCCATACAAACTTATTAGTTAGAGAGCCCATGACACTAAACCTAGTTCGATAATACTCCCAGATGATATATATTATGTATAATTAGTCACGTCATTAATGGGGGAACACGAAATGGCGATGCTGCAATGCAAAAACCTTGGGACACTATTAAAAAAAAACGATTTTTAGGTATCTAGTATGATCGATCTCCTGAAAAAAAAAAACAACGCTCATCGGAAAGATAAAAAATTATGTGTAAGATAAAACCACTGCTGCATTCTTCCAAACAGTGGAAAAAGTGGTTGCTGCAGCGATTGAAGTCGCCCTCCGCGCAGCTGAGGCATTTTGTCAGTAATCACACGGTTCAGCACGCGGGCACGCTCAGTAGTATTGGTCTATTGGTAGACGTGTTAATAAGTTTATTCCGTGATTTAAATTTATTTAATTTAAATGTTTTTATTTAGTCCTATAATTTCGTCTTTCTCATGCTTTCTCCATTTCAATACTTTCAACGTACTGTCCTAAAAAATAAACTTACTTACACTCACTTGCAAGAAAGATTTTTATCTTTTTAATGCCACTTTAAACCCTAATGTTTCATTAAAGCATTGCAGGAAAGAAAATAAGATGCATTTTAAAGGTCCTTTAAATTTTAATTATGGAAATGTCAAACTTATCTAATGAAGTGTCATACCACCGGCATACCACCCATTAACGGTGTTTTGTATTGCACGAAGCGACTTTAGCGCATCAGAGCTCATTAAATTACATTTTAGAGGTTATAATTTTTAATGGGTCGACGACGGGCCATTAAACCTATTTTTTTACGTAGTGTTTACTTTTATTTTCGCTGCTAAATATGTCGTTGACCAGCCTATCGTCGCTGTCTGATCCAGAAGATGTTCCTCGCCGCCGCCAAATCCTAGACAAAATAAATTTATTCGAAAAACATGATGGAGAAGAGCTCTGGTTGTGCTACTGAATTTCAAAGGAGGCAGCGCTGCAGCTTCGTGACCGCCTTAATCTGGAGCCACAGACCCTGAGGAGTAAGGCCATTTGTGGTCTTACCCAGCTTCTAATCTGTTTGCGGTTCTTCGCGATGGGGTCCTTCCAGATGGTACTAGCTGATCTGACGAACATAAACAGCTCTACCTACAGCCGAATAGTACAAAAGGTGTCTCGCCTAACCTAACCTAACCTCCACCTATATCAATATGCCTGAACGGAACGAGCTATGCATGAGCATTGGGGGCTCTTAAGCTGAAATGTTCCGCTGCAGAAAAGGATATTTTTCCATTAAGTAATGTTTTATGAGATCAGCCAATAGTGCTTTTTCTTCTGGAGTGAAGTTTGCACTTCCTTCACGTTTTTTGTTTTGGTTTTCAGACATTTTCACTCACAAACAAAATAAAACCTAAATAATAACACGCGACTTTCACATCCAATGAATTTGAAAGAAAAATGTTAGTCGTCAAATAAACCGTATTACGTGTCAAACGCGTTTTGTATCGGCCAATTAATACACAAATTGTGAATACTTTTAAAAAAAAACCGCAACCACTCGTTCAATCCATTCATTTTTTCCATTTATTGTTGGCAACAATGTTTAATGCTCTCATTAGTTAAAGGATCAAGTTTTTAGCGTAAAGTAGTTTGATGCAACAAACTAATGAAATCATTATTTTAATGATTTCATTAGCGATAAAGTGGCATTAACTAAAGAAGATTTAATGTGAAGCTTCTTGCAATTGAGTGTTAAAGTATCAAAAGTAAGGGAGTCCCAGTTCTTGAACCGGTTTTGCATTACCTGAATACCTATGACACAATTATTTTTTTCAAAAAGTACCAGGCTGGCATGAGCTCAAGGTAGTATGCATTTCAATAATTCTGGGTAGGTACGATCTTCTTACCAGAAGATCGTACCTACCCAGAATTAAGATGGTATTTATGACTATAAATACCACCTTGGATTCATGCCAGCCTAGGTACTACTGTTCGTAAGGTTACTGCCCGTAACTAACACAATTAGGTACTGTACTAACACTACTCAATCCCTTACAATGTTAAAAATACGGTGGGGCCAACGGGATTTTATTTTTATTCTTCCTAACATTTTTCTACGTGATGTTACTCAAATTTGAATTTCGACGGCATTTTTTTTGTTATTTTAAGAGCGGGACCAATATACTAAAGAAAATGACATAAAAATATTAATTTAGTAAACTGGTCCCGCGGGATCGAAATGAGCGGGATCAATTTACTAAAGAGCCAGTGGGATGACGCAGGCTAACAGTATCAGTATCAGTAAAATAGTACAAACAAACAATCGCAGCCCAAAAAAAAATACATGTCAAGATAATAAAAATAACAAATTCAAAACGATAAATAATCCATGTTCAATTTAAAATAATTAATAATACAGTCAAACAAATGGTTTGAGAAACAACTGCCCATTGCAGCATATAGATTACCAGTACAATAATAGTACCAGTACTATAAAATAATATTACCGAGAAGATCACTCGCATCAAGAACGTGTTCAAGGACCCATGTTCTTGCTTGTTATTTCAACTGCTTGGCTTTAGAAATTAGTATGCTGCTAGAACACCCCAAGCGACCTTCACAATAATCTTTAGTAAACTAAAGTATGATAATGGGGTCGATTCTGTTGTGCACAAACTAAACTTAATTTAGGCTAAGTATTGCTATATTTTTCTCTCTAATAAATAAATAAATAATAATAAATATTGCTGGACATTACACACAGCGCCATCTAATGCCACACTAAGCAACGAGGCTTGTGTCGTGGACACCAGATAGTTGATATACTACATAGATACTTTTTGTTTGTAAATACATACTTATTATACATATAAACATCCATGACTCGGAAACAAATGTCCATGCTCATCGCACAAACATTTGCTCCGACCGGGATTCGAACCCGGGGGACCCTAAGAACGTAAAGCAGCCTCACTACCGCTGCGCCAATCAGGTCGTCTAATAAAACGAAAAAGAGACGGACGTAATTTAGAGCTGTCAAATTTAGTTGGAACTAATATTTCCATACAAATGAAGGGTGCACGTAAAAATATGTCGACTAAAAACACGGTGAAGCGCAAGGCTTAAACTAGTTTGACATCTCTAAATTAGTTCATAGCTATAGCCGTCCTTTTCTCACACTGCCTTTTAGTAAATGATAGCAATACCCTAAATTAAGTTTAGTTTGTGCACAACAGAATCGACACCATTATCTCTTACATTCTAAATGATTTAAAAAAATAAAAACGTCATAAAAACAGCTCCCCAAAGGGTTCCATTTTTTATTCCAACACTGATCGACGAAGTAAAAAATACTCCGTGAATAATTTGATTAGGAGTATTTCACCATTACGAGTGAAGAATTATGGGGATATAAAACAAATTCTATAACGGCTAGGGATCCGACAGGAAGGTATCTATTGTTGTCATAATGGGTGCGCGACACGCACCATTTTAATTTTGATCCTGTTATAATAGACATTTCTTTGGAGAATCGGAACTTGCACAATGGATACTATTGTGTGTCGAAGGAAGATAGATTATGGGTTCGATTTATTAGAATTTGTGATTTTATTTCTTCTGTAATAAACGACAGACGGTTTGAAACGAAGAGTCTCGAGGGTTTTAATCTCTGGAGTAGCCTCGTCCCTACGTCCACTTGTTCAGCTATGGGCGTCTTCATACTGAAATGATGATAGCTAAACAGCTAAGCTAAATGATGTTACTGATACTGTTAGCCTGCGTCATCCCACTGCTGGGCAAAGGCCTCTTCCCATGACTTCCAGTTGTTTCTATCCCGGCCTAATGTGGACTACTGGTGAAAAATAAAGTTTGCAAGTTGAATAAGGCCATATACGGACTGAAGCAAGCTTCGAAGTCTTGGTATGAGAAAATAAATGGCGTTTTGACGAGCAAAATGAAGTTCAAACGTTTATCTTCCGAACCTTGTGTTTATGTCAAGTCGAGCGGGCAATCTATGACTATAATTGCGCTCTATGTTGATGACGTAATGCTATTTTCTTCAGCTGGTTGCCGAGATACGTCAGGAATCAACGAAGAATTAAAAAAGGCCTTCGAAATCAAAGATTTAGGGCTAGCACATCACATTCTTGGAATGAGGCTTTACAGACAACAAGGAAATAACTCTAGACCAGTCAAGCTATATTAAGAAGGTGCTAGAACGATTTCACATGTCAGATTGCAAACCTATTAAAACGTTGGTTTTAATTCAAATGATGTTAGTTAGGGTCAGCAGCGATTTCTGTTAGTCTTTCATCACTGCGATCTCCAATCTGTCTGCCAAGCGTGGAGATTACGGCAAATTCCTCCCATCATGGGAGAGGCTTATGTCCAGCAGTGGAAGTTATGGACTGTTGTAATAGTAGTGTAGCAGCTAGGGTAATTAATCCGACATTTTCATTTTGATGACCAACTATTCTTTTCACCAATCTTTGCTAGAATAACTTATCCTGACTAGATGAAAGAATCAATGCTGAAATATATCAAGCACAAAAACATATGAAATCTGACAAATAAGCTTTCACTCTCCCCAATACCTCGTCAACCTCTTTTACCTGTACTTCGAATCGTGTAAGGTAATTAGGCACACATATTCTAGATAACTCAGCGACGGGTTAATTGCGCCGGTTAAGATAGCACGTTAAATGTCCCAGTGATGAAATGTTCCACAGATGATAAATATGTGTGATTTAAGTGATATTTAAACGGTTGTAGTTAACTGTAATTGGTTGGGCTATTTATTTTAACCAGGTTGTTGTATGTGTCATGTCTTTGGATGGAGTTTCTTGTGTCACTTATTTATAAGCAGTCTAGATATTATATTTGGAACTAGATTGATGGAGTTAGCCGTCGTGATTTGACAACTTTTTCGAAGTAATCTTTTGTCCTTGTTACTTTACAGCTACAATAATATTTTAGTGTTGGATTGGAATGGCATTGACAGAGGGCGTTGTTGGTAAACATTTCAGAAATTGTTTACTGAATTTATTGCATTGGAAAAACAAAATGACGAGATTACCCTCAATTTGGGCTACGCGCCAGAACTTTCAATGATATATCATCTTTAACGCAATGCATGAAAGTGATAGATTCTGTTTTATCCTTGGAACAAAAACACATCAGGTAAGATGCGGCAAAGCTCAAGCCTATTTGGTGAAAAAACTACAGTTAGTTCTTTTTTATACTGTGTCCAGTTATCTAGACAAATCACACAAACACCTCGACTCACTATAAAGTGTTTCCAGTACACCAACTTCTAAGCAACGTTCCCAGTTAACTCCAAGTAACACTCTCAGTACAAACATGGCTCTATAAATTGCCCACAAGCGTTCGAACAAGGCTATAGAAACAATTGACTAGCGATGTACCAGACACCAGACCATCACTTAGTGACATACGGATCTCAACAGTGAGGTAACGGTGCTTTGTGGTACAGTTGGCAAGAGAGTTAGGTGCTCAGGCACAGGCAGAAGTCGATATTTAGTTGACTAGCAGAGAATCCCTCTTATGTGGTACATTTTGTGCATGAATTAAACAAATAAAATGTTACCTCTATGCTGTCAATATTTTTTACTGTTAAAGGCGTGCTTTTTGGGGCTAGCGCAAAGTAATTTTCCAGTCGGCCGAAATTGTGTGTGTATTTTAGCACAGTAAATTCGAGAACTGCGATCTTCGTACTGATCCTTTGATTAAACTATTGGTTAACTAAAGATTTATTGTATTTAGTGCAACTGTGCAACATTACACCATTCAGGATTTAAATGAAGCTAATGTTAGAGCTGTGCAGATAGTTACTTAGAGGTGCATACTGGTTTGACAAAATTTAAGTGTAATCGACACGTAAATAAAAAGATGTGATGTCCCTTAAACTTGAAATAAACTAAGAACAGTGATGACAATAATTGGTAGGTCCTCAGCACACTTAACACACACACCAAGCAACAAGTCCGCTTAACTATTTTATTAAAATAAGTGCCCGTTTAGCAAGCAAGCTACCAGGGCCTCAAGTCTGCTATTGCAATAGTGTCAGAATGGTCTATCATTGATTTCATAATTGTTGATCGATGCCATTGTCATTTTGCTAAAAGTTCGTAATCCTGTACACCGATCTATTTTTTCGACTGTACCATCCGAGTCTGTTCGTGTTTATCGCTCAACATAGTAAATATTGGCCGAGCGTTCCGACGCGCAGTGAGTACTGGTACTGGGTACATCAACCTGGTTTTCCTACAAAAAGCTGTGTTCGAGAGGAATTCTGTTTTGATAGTACGTTGGGCTATGTTTGGATGAGAGGCTGGAAGTTTACGGAAGTGTAGATTTTAGAACCAATAATATTGTTAAAAAAATAAATTCATTCGCACAGCAGAAGTTTTTTTTGTAGTTTCATCTAAGTTAGTGTCTTCCTATATTTTAGATGAAACTGCGCCCTAATTGCGTAACCCAGTTTCAATCACATTCAGAAAAAAATGGTGAAGGAAATTTGTCATCCATTGATTAAACGTGATAACGCAATTTATGTTTTTTACCTGTCCAAATGAGCATTGCCATCGGCTTGATCAACACAAGAAGTTTTATCTGCGCTAGTTTTTGTGTTCAATGTAGCAATGTTACATTGAAATTCAAAACATCTACAACTAACAAGCATATCTATGTAAATACACAGTAATACGAAACTGTACTCACCACAAATATCCCTAATAATTTCTCAGGCGCCACTTAAAGCTAGAAATGTACATTAGAAACAGCGAAACTATCCACAAGAGCCTATTATGACTATATAAGTATTTTTTAATGACCCCATACAACTTTTTTTGGCATTATTATGTCATCAATTAACACTATACCTCTAACGGTCCACGGGTAGATTGTCGTAACTGTACTTTTTGAACAATTTCCGTCATGTTCACACATTATTTTTGGGGGCCCATAAAAGTAATGTTTACATGCGACTATTAAGCTTTGGAATCTCACTCGGGCTTGCCTTTCTCTTGATAAAATGAGAATTTTTCGTAAACTTACCCAAGTGTAAATATTCAGTCAAAAAAACCTGGGATCTACAGTTGTGTTCGCTAAATGATGTCCTCCTTCCAAGTTTTATTGGTTTAGTTTTTTCGAATAATTCACACAGATAAATTGTTAATAAGAGCTGCTTTGTGTCAATATTTCAAAGTATTTTTTTATCTATTCTATTATATAAAGCTCGTCTATAATATAAAAATGAGTCGCTGAATGAGTCGCCAGAATGTGTTGCTAAGCGCAAATCTCGAGAGCAGCTGAACCGATTTCGCTAGTTCTTGTTTTATAATTTTCCTGAAAGTACGAGGATGGTTCTTACGGAGAGAAAAAATTAAAAAATTGCCTGAAAAAAAAATAAAGAATCGACTGTTAGGCGGTACGAAGTTCGCCGGGTCAGCTAGTAGAAAATAAAGGCTTGTGTTTAAATACAACTTGCCTGATGTGAAGCGAGGATGCGGCCTAGGGCCCAGGCCAATTTATGCCACTCTGAACACGGTTTATATGCGCTGATCGCGTTCAGTTCCAACTCCATGGTGAAATCCGCTCTAAACCAACTGCAACCTAAACTTAGTTTAAATATCAAACTAAAGATTTATTTTCATAACAAGTTTTCATGTTTGTACATCGAACTCTAAACACGTGTTTCTATTGAATAAAACATTTAGAACAATGCACAACAACATGGGCCATTATGTCGATAGGCGACACTTGACACTGGCCCTGAGAATTTTCCGCTGCTTCAATACATACACTTATATGCTAACTAACAATGATACAGTCCTTGTACACTTTGCTTAGAACATGCATGCATGTTTTATAATCGTATACAATTACCGAACCACCAGATTTAGCAAAATGTAACGGCAAAAAAGTCACTTTTGATTACCAATATTAGTAAATGATCACCAAAATTAATCCCCATTTTATCGTGAAATTAGTACCAACATTTATTTTTTTTAGTTAATGCCCACTAGAAATTGAACTAACGTTCTTTCATCCGAGACGAGGGAGATCCGATCGATGGAGCCCCGCGGGGCTCCTACTTCTGAATGGTTTATAAAAAAATAATCACGAAGGGTATGGGGCGGCGTCTATTCGCTCGCTGCGATCGCTCACCCCGCCATAGCTAACTAATCTATCCGTGTCGGGGTGACCCAAGTCGGCCTAGGCAAAACTAGTTTGTCATCAACCACCTCATTAAAATTTGGTGCTCAATTTACTAAATTTGGTGATCAATTGATATTTTAGATGAAAGATGTTAGTGGTCAGGTCACAAAGTTATTTTTGGTGGTCATTATATTTTCCCCCTTTTATAATTAGGTTGTTTGTGTTTGAGCATACGTTTGCATCTGATATGAAAGATAATTGGGCTCACTTTAACTTAGATGAATTTTACAAATCAATAATAAAGGTATAAATAATTGTGTGTTTACAAAAAAGAAAGAAAGGAAGACCAAAGAAACGATGGATGGACTGTATAAAGAATGATATGGCGACAAAGGAGGTGTCTGATGAGATGACGAGTGATAGAGAGGTATGGAAGAAGAAGACATGCTGCGCCGACCACAGATAAATTGGGATAAGGGGAAGAGAATGATGATGATGTGTTTACATAAATTTCAAGTTGTTAATCAGTATAATCGTATAGAGGAGCTCGTGGCTAAATAATAACAGCCGCTCGGGTCTATCGTTATGTTAAGCCGTACTTGCCTAGGTTGGTCTGTGGATGGGGGACCACCCATTACATACCGAGTTTCCTCCGTGCCTCGGAAAGCACGATAAGCAGTTGGTCCCGGCTGTCATTTGTAAATCTTTGACAGTCGTTAGGTAGTCGTAGTAAGGGTATCGTATTACCCGGTACTAACTGGGTTGTGGAGGTGTGATAGGCAGTCGCTCCATGTAAAATACTGGTATTCAGCTGCATCCGGTAAAACTGGAAGCCGACCCCAATATAGTTGGGAAAAGGCTAGGCAGATGATAATCAGTTATATCGTAATAGGGTAGATGACACCATAAAACAATAATTCCAAGACACCAATCTCTAAAAACACTTTATTTTGGGCCTGAAAACCTGCTTTATTTTCAATTAATTGCCAAATTCGATTTTGAGTTTGTTTAAAATCAATAAATAGTTGGGTCATTGAGTTGCATAAACAGTGACGTCACAGTTGGCTATTGCCATACAAAATCTATGAGAGAACCGCGTTTTGACAGCTCTTAAAAAGTATCTCAATGAGGGATTTTCTTTTTAGCTGTTCCCTAGTCGCTGGATAGATGGCGCTAGGAGTAAGTATGATAATGCAAGGAACGGAACCTAAAAAAACTGATTTTAACAAAGCGCGAGAAATGTAGGTTATATTCGGAAGGTTAAGCAAATGAAAGTATCAGTCAACGAGAGTATGTGACGTGACACAATGTTTTTTTTTTCAAGCGTTTTGGCTTTGCCACCAACTATCATAGTAAGTTCAACGCCATCTATAGAGTTCTTGGAAACTAAGTTTTTTTTTTAAACCTCAAAAGGAAAACCTCTCATTGATTGATATGTCATCTACCCCATTAAGTACCTACACAAAACCATCAAAGGTGGGAAAGGTTCACAGGGCACCAAAACCTTCGTCTCCATCAACGCTGTAAACGAGAAAAGTACCCACAGGAATTGAAATCAGAAAATTTACACAGAGGTGGTTGACCTAAAATTAAAGAGGAACTATTGTAGTAACTGGAAATTCTACTGTTGATGGCCGAAAGTGAAACATCTGGAATCTATTTCATTCATACTGATGAAAAGTGATAACCATTTCCCTTTTACTCGACTAATTTTGGAAATTAGGCCAAATACCGACATACTGTTGGTAAATCGACATCACTCACTATACAAACATCGGATGTCAGATTTACGTATATCCCAGAGGGTAAGTTTACCTTTCAAGATTTATCTATCAACAAACGCTAAGCAAAGACGTAAATCCGCCGTTTAATGTGATCTTCGCTCAAGAATTTAAATCTGGTGTCACACATAATCGGTCACCCACAGCTGTCTAGATTAACTGTAGTTTAGCCGCGTTAATCGAGTGATCTAGCCATCCGTTAACATGGTGTGGTCTGTCTTATTAGTGCAGTGCGTTTCAATGTGGTTGAATCATTATGACTGCAGTTTTAGGATGGGATTCAAGATTATCATCACTACATATTATAAAACAAAGTCGCCCGCGTCTGTCTATCCCTATGTATGCTTAGATCTTTAAAACTACGCAACGGATTTTGATGCGGGTTTTTTTTAAAGGGGAAAATATAATGACCACCAAAAATAACTTTGTGACCACTAACATCTATCACCTAAAATATCAATTGATCACCTTTAGTAAATTGAACACCAAATTAGTTTTGCCTAGGTCGACTTGGGGCACCCCGACACGGATAGATTAGGTTAGAAGGGTATGGCGGGGTCGAATGAGCGAGCGATGCGAGCGAATAGACCCTGCCATACCCTTCGTGGTTATTTTTTTATAAACCATTCAGGAGTAGGAGCCCCGCAAAGAGGGGCTCCGTCGACCGAGTCTCCCTTGACTCGGATGCAAGAGCATAACAGTTCAATTTCTGGTAATTTTACGATAAAATGGGGATTAAGTTTGGTGATCATTTAATAATTTTGGCAATCAAAAGTGATTTTTTTGCCGTTACATTTTGCTAAATCTGGTGGTTCGTTAATTGTATGCCTTTTTTAATAGATAGAGTGATTCAAGAGGAAGGTTTTAGTATATAATTTGCGGGTGGGCAAAGCCGCGGGCATCAGCTAGTGGGGCATAAAGTCTTGGGTATTGTCACCTTGATTTGAGTAAGATTAGTATGAAATCTAAAAGCAAGACGAGTATGAAAATAATTCATAAGTAGAGTGTGTTAATATCATCCAACAATTTTATTTCACTGCCATTTCGGCGCAACACTTTTTCTCCACTGTCAACCGTCACGCTATCATTTTAGTTATTTTCCTTGCAAAACAGAAATAATTAAGTAATTATTTGTTCTAGCAAAACAATCTCCGTGATAAAAACACTATCCAGATGACTAATATACTTTGCAAACAAAATAAAAAACCTACAGGTATAATAAAGGTAGTATAAGATGAGTACAAAACCCAGCATTATCTCATACATTTGGCCATTTATCACCGTTTATTGCTTTCATATGTAGCGTACGTACCAGTCAGTGTCGTAACTACGTAGGCGGAGTGGCAGACATTTATTTACGTTTTTTTTTTGTTTTTACAAAAATGATGTACAGGTACGCCGCTTTGCGATCACACCCATTTTATTGGCGTTCATTTGTTTGTTTTAAAGGTTGGTATTTTAAGGTTTATTAAGGTTTTTGACCCAGTTTGGGCAATAGAGGTTATCGCATGAATTCGCCGCTAGAGGCGTTCGTGTAGAGTAAGGTCTTCAGAAATGTCAGATGTCATAGTGTTCGGTTTTTTATCACGGATTTTAACTAATATTTACGATTTTGGTCAAGATTGAACCATTCCTGATTATTTCTGTCTTGAAGATTTTAGCAAGTTTGGATCTAATTTTTAGTTGGTACCTACTTGGAGGAAGAACAATTTTTTAATGTTTAATGTTTGCTAATTTTACAGAAAATATTGTAAATATGTATCTGAAGACACACACTATGTTGTTATACGTAATTAAATAAACATTTTATGAAGTTATAGGTACTATAAAGTATGAAATTTGGACCTTACTCGTCAGTGTCGCCATCTAGTGGGCTCAAAAACGATAGCCCTCATTGACGACGATCGATTACTTTGGACTATGTCAATATAATTCCTCGATTCTTAAAGAATCTGAAAGGATTAAATACCTGATAGGTACTTTGAATTTTTTTTTGTTTACCCTATACTGAACCACTGTTGGGGAAAGGCCCTTTTCATTATTTATTTATTTAATCGATAAAATAGTAGCACTAATCAATTCTGCCACAACAGAATAAATTAAAATGGCTTACAGAAAATGTGGACCCATATTAACATTATCTAGCTAATTAATTTAAAGGTTTTTCCCAGAGTATAATTTTTAAGAAATCATCCATGAATAATTTAGAACAAGTACTTACATCATCGTGTCGCCAGTCGCCACCTATATAAGGAAAATTGTCCAAGTGTACACTTGCAGCCAAAAAGATTAGGAGCTCGTTTTTCGATAACACAATTTACAATCTATAATTGACACAGAAATAATTGTAATTGCGATCTCAAGTGGATTGCATTGATAACGATCTACAATTTGCGTAGATCGAGTATCTTTGTGTAATTACAGATATAAAATATTATCAATCATCGTGTTGGTTATCAAAGTCTGTGAGGCTCAAGGATTGTGGCGCATACTAGATTACGTACGAGTAGAACGTTGTTAGGGAAAAAGTCTTATCATAAATTATATGATCAATGATTGGACGGCCAATTTAGCAAACGAGTGGTGGATTGGCAAGCGGAGTGTTGGACGCCTCCCAGCTAGATGGACCAATGAACTTAAAAAGGTCGCTAGGTCAGACTATATAGTTACGTTGTCCTCTAAACACGGTGTTGTGGCTGCGGGACTTAGGGGAGGCTTATTGTCAAGCAGTGGACTGCGATAAACAAAGTTTGTTCTTGATTCTTGCTAATAAAACATTCGCAAAGCAAAAGTACGGTTATGTGGGCGAATTAAACTACTGTTTCGTTTAAAGTCAGTGTCGTAACTCATAATATTATTTGTAGACTATAGGATTACATGACAGGTTATCTCTAAAGTCGATAATGTGGTCGATTGCCGTGTGAATTTTATATAAGAAGTTGTTTATGATAGAAAAAGCTTGACTGAAGTAGGGGAATTAGACATGAGTGGTAATTTAAAGACTCTATTAGATGTGATAGTTTGTGGGACCACAAACTGTTTGGTGAAAAGTCAGAAAACAATGGGTGCGAAATAACCCGTTAAGTTGGTCAATTATAGTACTTTAAACACTAATAGTTGGAACTTTGGAAGGCTGGAGTTAGCTTTTTTTACAGTACAGTAAAGCCTCTCCTACATAAAAGTAAACAGTTTATACTGTGAAATAGATAAAAATATTTTTTTATTAATACTGAATACCCCCATGGGAAAAAGGCGTGAGTTTATGTTTGTATGTATTAAGGAGTGAATAAGTATTTGCGATAGAAGAACCCAGCATTACAAAATAAAAACAACAAAAACTGCATACAACAATATCCAAACAAAAAATGATAATTATAACAACACAGACAAGGGCAGGCACTGATTATAATTATCTAAGCACATGCTCAGGTCATTGTGGACGTGAGAAAGGCAAGGCCTTGCTCCGGCAACAGTTTAGTTACAATAGGAGCAACATCGGCGCAATTAGTGGGTGGACTAGCCTACGACCTGCGGCTAACGTGGCCTTTGGGAACTTTAAACTTTTGGTGGGTCAATAAAAATGGTCGCATGTGTACAATTACTGTTGTTTGGTAGGAATTTAAGGCCCTTCTAACCCTAAAATTAGCAACTCTATTTGTGGTGGTTCAAACTTCGTTTGAAATTCTGTTAGAATAAAGTTATAATCAGCTTGCACTACAAAGCGGTTGTTACGTCAGTCACTGCGGCCGAATAGTGCGAAATGAGTGGTTTATTGCGATTTACAAAAAATCTATAGATTGGACTAAAAAATAAAACACATAAGACCTGCTGTATAGTTAGTTCAGTTAGTATGCAAAGTTTCTAATATAATTTGAAGTACTTTTTGAATACCAGCGGTTTATTGTTCGATTTGGAGGTAACTTTGGTTTTTTTCTATCGAGAAAAGTTTATGGAATCGTGTTTTCGACACACAGAGGACTTAGCATTAATCCTCAACTTTACCATAATATATTTATTTCAAAATTAATGTTGCAGTATTTTAGGCGTAACGGAGGATCATTCTAAGCCATTTGAGGGATATATAGCCCGGCCGTGTCGTCGTTTACAAAGCTATTTATTATTAGGTACTTATGTGTTTGAAATCTATGTAATATAATATGTTGAGTAATTTCTTGGTTCTTCATTGTCAATTAGTTGATTTTCTGTAATTTTTTTGTTTGATAAAAATATGAGGAAACACTTTCTACAATTCAGTTTACGCAAAAAAAACCTTTCGAACCAAAATACGAAGGGCAATTAACCAAGATAGGTATTGCATGATCTAGGATTTAGATACCAATTTACCTGAAACGTTTTTTCTCAAAAATGAAAAAAAAACCACAACGAGAAGCAGTATGTAAGAAAATAAATTATCTACTCTTCCTCCTATTAAAATTTTAATTATTAAAAAGCTTGCTAAGGACAGTAATTACCGTGGACGATTAAAAAGGAACGCTAAATCAGTTCCCGGGAACGGCGGAACTAAGGAGTTCTCACTGCAAAGTTAAAACAAAAAAAAAAGACAAGGTTTTTTTTATAGGCAGAGGCGATAAAATTACTACGTCAACAATGCCGGGGAATTTCTTGCCGTAACGGACAGTTGCGTGGAAAATTCATTCGACGTTCTTTTTTTCCCGTGTTGATTTTATCGCGTATTTATCGCATGTCGATAATTTGGCACTAATTGTAACCAGTTTTTGTTTATTGCCTGGTAATAGACTCGTTTAGACTGCTATAATAGTTGATTCTTAGTAAGGAAAACGTGAACACGAAATTATTCGCGTGATTTAGCAGCAGTGGTCTAAATTAAACAACCAAGATTTATGTAAGTGTAGATTTTAATAACTACTTTTCTGATGTTGAATAAAACTAGTCTAGATATAAAAGCGTAAAAAATCTTCTTGTTCGTGCCAATTATTATTTAACTTTATGCACTTTGTGGTTTGAATTAGATTGTAATCTGTATTATAACTAATTATGCCTCATTTGAACGCCCAATAAAAGAGAAAAAAACGAGAAGTATGGTACTTATATCGGTTGTACAGTTAGCCACAAAAAACGTTGGCCGAACTATTCGTACGTTGAAAACGTGACGAGTCAATCAGAGGTCAATGGACCCGACTGTACCTACCTCCGTACATTTTATTCTCAGTTATTGCCTTTTGGTGTTTGTCAACGAACTTACATTTTTAATTTATCGATGTTTTCATTGGCATTCAAATTAAAATAAAATTTTATCTTGTTTTTGTCACTTTTATTCGTTTCAAATTGTTCTTTTTTCTTTTACTAATCAATCGTCTTGTTATGTTCGAGTTGTATAGCCTCATGCTTATAATTAATGAGAGAAAACCGGTTAAGACTATTACCATAATGTTTCGATTGCATCTGACTCACGTTTTCCTTGTAATACCTACTACAAACAGATCACATTTCTAGAACATTCGTCGGCTGTAGAAAAAGCAAAGCAAGATTTATTCATATCGTCTCATTCCCACTGCTGGGACACAAGCCAAACGCAAGCCCAGTGCGGGTTGATAGATGTCACATGTCTTTGAATTTTCCGAAGGTCTTAAGGCGCAGGACACACAGAAAAGACTTAAGACGCAGACATGACTGTGTCTCTTCCGCGTCTCTTTCATAAAAAATGTATAGAAGCGTGGCGACGCAAAACATACAGAAAAGGCAGGGCGCGGACACGACGCTTGCCCGTCTGCGCCCTGTTATAAAACAGATAGAAAGGACAGGGCGCGAGCGGACGAGAGGCGGGCGAGAACGGGGTTGGTAACCTCCCGGTCTTCTCAGGGCATCCGCAAGGGATACTGGTGTCAAGAGTCTCCTCGCAGACCTGGACAACGCCGGTGCACTCAAGGAGCACATGTGCCACCACCGTTTCCTCCACCTCCATGCACGCATTCGGTCCGAAGGCTTCTGTGTCTACAAGGTTCTGTCGCTGGGTGATGCCATCTCATTGATTGCATCCTCTTTTATGCCTGTATGTTTGATTTTGGAATCTTTACTTAGGGTGCCGGATACTTCGAGCCCGAGAGTCACTACAGCCGCCTCCTCTCTTACGACGAGGTGGTAACCCCAGCATCACCTGTAGTGCGGCAGTGGGTGATGTTGCGGGGTGGGGCGCGGTTGTTGCTCGTCGTCTCTCATGGCGCCCGCAGGCGTCACGCCCGTGCCCCGTCTTTTCTATGTTTTTTAAAAAGTCGCGACAACGCGGCGGCGCGCGGCGGCGTCCCGTCTTCGACTTACGTCTTTTCTGTGTGTCCAGCGCTTTAGACATGCCGTTCACCACAAAGTTACTTCATAAGTTCATAACATTAGCACAGTTCTGGTAAAATGTAGTTAAACAGAGATAAACGGAGCGCTTGTCAAGTTATTTCGTAACGTCAGTTTATGGGCCGAGTCTCCCATGCGTCGTAGGCGGCCTGCCAACACACGAGGAAGCGAGAGTGTGCCGACTTAATTAACGTAGTTAGAACTCTGCCCACGACACTAAAGCTTGAATAGTCACAAAGTAAACAATACAGAAGAATAGAAACATAAAAAATTAAGAAAAAAAACGGGGGAAAATATAATGACCACCAAAAATAACTTTGTGACCACTAACATCTATCACCTAAAATATCAATTGATCACCAAATTTAGTAAATTGAGAACCAAATTTTAATGAGGTGGTTGATGACAAACTAGTTTTTCCTAGACCGACTTGGGGCACCCTTATTTTTTATAAACCATTCAGAAGTAGGACCAGGTCTCCCTCGACTCGGATGCAAGAGCATAACAGTTCAATTTTAGGTGGTCATTAACTAAAAAGAATAATTTTTGGTTCTAATTTCGCGATAAAATGGGGATTAATTTTGGCAATCATTTACTAATTTTGGCAATCAAAAGTGATTTTTTTCCGTTTCATTTGTATGCCAAAAAGTATGGTGGTTCGTTAATTGTATGCCAAAAAAAACCTGTCACCAAAGAGGTAAATAGTGAGGGTGATAGTGGAAGAAATAAAGGTTATACAGCCAAAAAAAGTCGCTGAACCCGAAAGACTATCAGATCATCTAGAAAAACTTTGCCTAACAAAACAACATCTTTTGTTAGATTGAATAGCAGTGATAGCACCAAAACTTAAGCAAAACAAAACAAGAAGAAATCGAGTATTCAATGGGTCATTACTCCCAAAACCACTGGAAAAGTCCAAAGTGCTTCTTTTTTTGATCTAGAATCCTATTTCCAGCTCTAGAATTTATCGTTGAACCTTTTCACCGTTCCTATTTATTGCTTCTGTAGTAAAACAGTAAGTTTACTCGCAGCTGCTCTTACTACAAACACGTAGTAAAGTTTATAGATTTGCGTTGAACTTCGATTGTTTCATTTTATTTATATGGCGTCTCGTTTTATGTGTGAGAGGCGCCGTCACCATATTAGATAGGTAGTTGTTTGGTCAAATGTCAATGGTGTCTATTCTGTTGTGCACAAACTAAACTTAATTTAGGCTATTGCTATATTTTATTAAGCAGAGCGAGAAAAGGACGGCTATAGATATGAACTAAGTTAGAGATGTCAAAATAGTTTACTCATGCCTTGCGCTTTACCGTGTTTTTAGTCGACATGTTTTTACGTGCACCCTTCATTTGCATGGAAATATTAGTTCCAACCAATGATATTAAATTAAACAGATATGTTATGAGCGCGCAATCGTGAAGACTCGAAAACGCAACAATTGGCCTGTTTTTCCTTTATTCTGCGTCACTGCGTGTACGTGAGCTGGCTCTCCCCCGCGGAACCCTTTTTTTGGTGGTTTTGTAGGTGTATAACATATCTGTTTATTAGAATATCATTGGTTCCAACTAAATTTGACAGCTCTAAATTACGTCTGTCTCTTTCTCGTTTTATTGGAGAGAAAAAGATAGCAATAGCCTAAATTAAGTTTAGTTTGTGCACAACAGAATCGACACCAATATTGATTTATTGACCTTTGTGGATCTACTAATTTTATTTGACTGTTATTGGCTTTTGATTTACCATTTTTTGCTGAAATTCTGGGTTGGGAATAGTTTCATTTAAAACATTGGTATTCAGCTTTAACCGACGATGAGTAATAGAGAAGTTTGGTAGAAGAAGACATACACAAGAATGAAGATGATGATTATTCAGCAGCAACCGATAATTCTGCTGGGGCCGCCAACATAGTTGGGAAAAGAATTTCACGTAAAATTAACCTAATATCAAAAGCTTTTCTCATTCTTAAACATATCTTTCTTTATTGTTAAAAACAAAACAAAGTTCTTTTTACAAGACGGAGAATAAGGAATATGCATGAAATACAAAACTCTTTTTATTTATGAAAAATGCCTTGTATTGGCGCCTTTAAACATTGTGGTACACTTGTTTAAGTTTCTAATACATCATTTATTTTACAATTTACTATTTTATGTAGCATGTTTTTTGTGAAACGGAACGCACTCTCAAAACGCATCGTCATCAATAACGACGGTATTGACGTCAAAGTTCATTTTGTCAAACACACACTTTCATTTGAAGAGTGTTTAAAGTTTTTTGAAAAAAGTATATAAAATTAGTAAAATTATTTTATTAAGGCCAAAAAAATTAGATGTAAACAAGGCACATTGTGGATAATGACGTCACATCATGACCGCGACAGCTACGGACGTTTTAACTGTCATAGAAAATTGCAGGAGTTTAATATTATTTTTGTGCGACAAGCAGTAGTTCAACTTAACTTTTAATACTTTTCTTGGGTTGATAGTACTGTATTTTTAAATGAAGAAAAAATTACATGCATGCCTATTCCCTATTGTAGAATTTCCCGTTTTGCTTAGGTAAACCAGCTGCATGCACATTAAAGCTATATGTATAAGAAATGCTCCAGATTCCGTGGGTGGTTGTTTACACTATTGCACAAGTCAAGACAGTATGTTTGTACGTGCATCGTCCGAAAGCCACTGACCTAATTCCAAGACTTGGGTAACAAGCTGATTATCTTTTTACTTTAATCTTCTTATCAAAAGATTAGGGATATCGTTTATCATTCAGAAGGAATTTACTATCTTTTTTACTATCGGAGACTATGGCTGCATTAAAAAAAAAAAACGGAGCAGTCTTTGGGGACTGCCGATAGAAAGCCCCGCCCCAGTCGTAGCACTGGTTATGCCCCGCGCATGCATGTGTGGTGCTACGCCGTAGCGGATGCTACGAGTGCTACGAACGGCTACGAAGCGTGACCGCACTTTACGTTACGTGACGATGAGTTCAATGTTTTTCCTTCACCCAAAAAGTGCACAACGCGCCTAAAGAAGTTTTCACTTCAAAAATATAGAATGCACAACTCTCTTTTTTGAAGTTGGCAACGAATGCAGACGCAGTATCTACGTCAAAGTAGTCAAAAAGATACATACACTTCAGCTTACTTATCTGTGTAGACGGGAAAACTCAGAACTAAAATAAATGTAGGTACCAAGTTTGACATATAAGTAGATGCATTTTTAAAACAGCCTCGCTCCTGAGCAGAATAAGGGGCAGTCACAATAGCATCCTGAAGGCGGTGGCGGCAGAAACTTCCTCCCACTGATTTAATAAAGAATGTTTTTTTACATTTCTATGCTTCCTCCACTATAATAAGGCAACTTGTAAGAAGACTAATAACCCTAGAATTTTGTTGTCCTAGTTACTATGGCTATTTACTATTGGTTATTTACTATGGGTGGTCCTCTTATCAACTCGTCTTTAGTTAAGTTACTAACAATAGTGTTTAAGTGCAAACAGAAACAGAAACAGTAACCACGAAATGGAAAATCGCTGTCCCAAGCTAATTTTATGTAGTAAATCTTAATATTTCTCAGTTTTTTGTATCAATACCGACAAAGTATTACTTAGTCTTGCCACACCACAGCTTAGTTAGTAATTTAATAATGTAGTATTTGAATAAATGAACCTCAAACACCTCAAAAAACAGTCCCCTGGTACGTCCCTTTTCCAGAATTACAAATCTTCTTAACAATATTGATTTTTTTGCCGTTGATACCTAAATAATCAATATCTAAATACATAAAACACAGTAAGCATCTATTAATACCATCACAATTATGTTTTTACAATAAAAATTTATTCAAAATATTTATGTTCGAATGCTGTCCTCAAATTACTAAAACAACTGTTAAAATTTTAAAACCATACTGAATTCAAATTTTGTTTTGGCGCGAAGCATTTAAATCGTGAAACGGAAAGCAATCGATGTGAATTTCATTCGGTTGTGGAGATAAGCGGGCAGCCGCAATTTTTTTTGTCCTACGATTGCTTCTGTGATGAACCACGCATCTCGGCCATTAGTCGAAACAGTCCCCTGGTAAGCCTTTTTTTAAATATTTTAAGACTTTAAATAACGACAATTTGTTTAAAATGATTGATTATATCTACGTACGTAGCCACAATTGTTTGGTTAATCTGATATGTTTCATTGATTTTGTTTTATTAAGTATTTATGTAAAAATGACAACCCCTGGCCAACAGTCCCCTGTCGTTTCATCGCACAGGTTGTTAAATATTTTTATTATTTTATTATTATACAGACTGACTTTAGTGTCATACAATTTAATACTGTTAAACTAAGAAAGTTTATCAGTATTTTTCAGATTCTCAGATGATTTTGTTAAGTTTAACAGAAATGTAATATAATAAGTAAAATTTGTTTTAATACTGTTGATTTATTCCAAAAATAACATATTTAAGAACAACAAAGAAAAATAAAGACTTTGATTACTTTAATCAACAAAAATATGCACTTGGTTTTTTGGTCCATATAAACATGCTCTTATAAGCCAGGGGAGAACAGTCCCCTGTCATGGTTTTGCATAAAATCGTCCATAACTCAAAAACTAAGAGAAACATGTGTCGGCTTTTTTAAGATATATATTTAATTTACTAATGTCCTCCATTTTATTAACAAACTTTCTCAATATGTAATCAAATTTGCTTAGGACAGTCTTGTATGGACGATTTTCCAAATAGCAGAGAAACACCCTACTAACAATTTATGGATCTCTTAGTTGGCGAAATAAAATGATTTTATTTATTTATTTGTTTCCTGACAATCAGCGGCACCTTCACCTGTACACTTAAAGTGTTCATACTGTACATGGTAATTCTAAAATGTGTGGTAGCTGTAGTTACCATGATATCAAAGGCAAAGACAGCTTGCCAAATTGAGGCACAAAAAAAATCTGAGACAACATGCTTACAACCAACTTATATAAAAATGAGTGGGAGGAAAATCCCATGATCACGATTTCTTGCTTTATTAGTTTCGAGTATAATATTACTTTAATTAAACAATTTACTACCTGATTGATGTTTTGATAATGTTTCGACCATAAATATATTCATTCAATTGTCCGAAAAAAATTCAAGGGCATGATTTATTTAGATATAGTACCACAGATTATGTCATTCTGTAAAGTCGACGGTCGACCATTTTCAATCTTATTACTAAGGCCATAAGAGTGAAAAGAGGCAGACCATCACGGTAGACTCGGTAGTACATACCCAAATATAAATCATATCACAAATTGTATTCAAATGGCCCAATTATAGCAACCGCCTATTAAATGTAATTGGATTCGACTCAGATTTATGAATTGTAGACATTTTAGGAAATACTTGATCTATATTTGATGTACTGGATTCCTTATGGGGATTTGTAACGATCTATCAAACTCATGGTCAAAGCTTTTAATTTGAGTTAGTAAGGAAATGCCTTTATAATTTCTTAATTTATCAAGAGTTTTTTGACAAATAGACAATTAGCTTTAGGCGGTTCAAAAGATAGAAACTTGTTTTAAGAATACAATCAATCTCAACTAATTTGAATAATTTTTCACAAAAAGCAATGCACCTTTATGTTAAAGATATATTTAACAAATTATTTTTATTAATTACTATGTGTATTATTTATAAACTACAAATATATCTAAAATAATAATAAAATATTTACAAGTATCAAAACGAGAAAAGAATTACAGGACGTTTAAACTTCGTCCACATCGCTGTAAATAAGAAAAGTGCCCACAAGGCTGGAAGGCTGGGCATTGCCACGTTGGATGGCAATGTTGATTATTGTACAAATTATTGTACCAGACTGGTGGTATCATGCCCTATTTAATAATTCAAGTCTAAAATACAAATGGAGTATTGCAGTGGTACAATCTCCCAGGTTCATTAATCAAGAAAATTGAAGATCTTTTAAAAGTTGGTATCATATCAAATATCTTTCAAATTAACAATTCATTTGAACTTCTTCTTCTTCTGTATTTTCCTTGCAATAAAACAGGAGATGAGAATAAACTCCAAGAAATGACACCTCTGAAATGAGACGCCATTTAAAATTACACTCCTTAAATTCCCGGAACACAAGTAAACGAGAATATTATCACAATTCTTATCTCAGACAATTGTGATCTCGAGAACAATAGGTTTTAAAACAAAAAGTTTATTGTACCGGTCATTTTTGCTGATAATGACCTATGTTTCTTTAAGAGTAATATTTTAAGAGATGACGGAAGCTAAATTGAACTGTTTGGTTTTAGCAATAAAGATCTCTACAAGCTAAGTAATAATTAATGATAAGGGAAACTAATTTGGCTTTGTAGAAAATTGCTTGAAGAAAGGCTCGCTCTGGCTCAATAACCATACGAACGTAATCTATCTCTTCATTGATTAGTGGCTTCCAAAATCATTTATAAGTTCAAATTATTTCGCTAAGCATCAATTGACAGTCTATGAGAACTAATGAGAAGAAACCACTTCATCTATCAATCAACTTCAGTGATAAAATAAATCAATTTAGACATCGAAATAAAGGCATTCTCATTCATAAATTCACGAAAAACATTCCCAGGGGCTTGAAAGCAATTTATAGAATCAACTTATAATAATAGAAAGCCCATTACAAAACGCGATGCTCAACAAATAATCTACCAAGTTACTGTTACTTTATGATTAAATCTACAAGGTTTTCTATTTGCAATACAATAAAGATAGATTATCTTCTAATTATTTTCACGTCACGGCGTATCGTGCGGTAAGGAGACAGAGTACAAAGGCCCTATTGTAAAATGCCCTTCATTTTATACTCTTTCTTGTTCATCGACTACAGCATCATCAAAATTAGTACCGGTTCCTACAAGGTGACTTTTTGTGATGTTAGAAAAAAATATTTGATTGTGAAGAACAGATTTGTATGATGACGTCATTTCTTTGAGTAGATAGTCAATTTCTAGTGATTACTTTTTTTAATTTAGAGTCTATGTCTTATTCAATTATTCATGACCAAAATCATAAGTCAAAGTTAAATCGTGCAAAAGTGTGGTGTTCCGTAGGTTCATCACGAAAACAAATGATCAAGAAATAAGCATTATCAGTAGACAAAACAGTAACACGAGAGAAGCCGAGAAGGACTGTACCAACCCAACTGAACTTGGATGAATCAGCGAGTAAACACATTCTATACAAATCTAACGGAACAACAGAAGCAAGTTTGACAGCTACCAGTTCCCACTATTAACAAGAGGTCAATACTTCAATACAATACTTATTTCAATCCCATAGAAAGTAAATAACGGCATGAGTAAGACTGTAAGAGTAATTATAATTTTTTGACCGACATCAGAATCTGATTCAAATGAAGATTATAGGAGATAGGATAAAATAAGAGAATCATAGAAAAACATGATTTATAATAAATGGATAAAAAAGGCAGACAAATATAAAGAAAACTAGCCACAAATGAAATAGCTATAGCAGAAGTAAACACTAAATGTAGATGTCGATTGTCAGATCTGGAAGAAAAGAGAACTGCGATCTGTAATACATTACGTCACCAACCCAAATAACTTGGATCAAGGGCAGAATCAGAATCAGAATCAGAATCAGAATCAGAATGCTTTATTTGTAAACATAGGTCAAATTACAATAGTGGTGTTACAGATAGGTAGGTCCTCTATGTTTTGCCCAGAGGCGTACAAATATTTTAATTACATTGTCTTTACTTCTAGCAACAATTTAACTTTTAAAATAATTATCATAAAGTGGTAGAATAATTTAAAATTATGTAGACTTTCACATTGGTAATAAAATCAATTAATAGATAGGTGTACATGCATATCAATATAAATAAAGAATATAATCAATTTCAATAAAAATGTCAAATAGATTAATCAGTATAAATAGAGAATATAATCGATTTCAATAAATGTCAAATATATTAGGTTACATGTCTTAATATTAATGCTAATGTCAATAAGATTCAAAATAGGTGAGGTGATGTACAATTTTCTGAAGCAGAAATTATAGAATTATCGTCCAAATATTCTTGTAGTGAGTAATAGCATTTATTTATCAATATTCTTAATAATTGTGTTTTGAAATTGTCCAGGTTTAACGTTTTTATTTGTTCAGGTAGTTTGTTAAATATTTTTTCAGCCATACAGAAGGTACTTTTATTCATTAGTGCAGTTTTGCCATAAGTCACTTCGAGTTCCAACTTATTTCTATCGCGCAACTTTCTGTAGTAACTTTTAGTAGCTATTTTATATAGTGAAATGTTAGATTTGACGAACACATTTGTTTCGTATATGTACAGCGATGGCAAGGTAAGTATTTTTAGGCGTATAAAGTACGGTTGGCAACTGTCGGTGCTTTTAAGGCCACACATAGCTCTGACACATCTTTTTTGGGCTCTAAATAAGCGTTCTCTGTCAACTGAATTGCCCCAGTATATTACGCCATATCTGAGTATATGCCATAGCAGAACAATGACATTGTTAATTGAAAGAGGATTGATTAAAATCCCAGCTACACACAATATTTATCGAAGGCGCTTCTTCTTCACCATTACAGAACTCTAAAAATATCCTGTCAATACTGTGTCTTATCAAGGCTAAGCAAAAAAATACGAGTTGAATTGAATGGTAGATGTTTTTCATCATATAACCTTCTATTGACAGGATCAATGATCCCAAGAAACGGAAAAGTACCTTACTTGGGTCCATATAACTTGTTTCAAAGTTTTTTTCACGACCAATATATTCATACGTCGAGACTTTTCTAGTTACGAGTATGTTTTGATGTCGCCGTTGATTTGCGAATCAATAGGAAATATATGGACTGTATAAGTAGGTATGAGCATATCGAAAAAGTTTGGGCCATAAGAAAGATGGAGAGCATACTCAAAGTGGAGACAAAATGGACGATAGTAGCTAGACTTCTTCCATTGCCGAATTAGCCACAAGTGGAGTTTTTGACCCTGCAGCAATGCTTGAAGAATTTCGACAGCTGTGTGCTCGATAGAATTCCCTATCGGCAAAAATGACGAAGTACTTCACAAACGTTCATCCCATATTTAATTTTTAGAGGATGAATTCAAATTATTTCCCTAATGCTCATTTTTGCACAAAAGGAAATTTCATGCCTCTACGCTCAGCAGTTTCGCGAGTGCGTTGCTGTATACCCTACACTACATTATACTGATTTTTAGCACATTTCATCCATTCTAAGGCAAATACAAATTGTGAAACTTCCATAAAGGACCTTACCTATAATTTTCAACTTGACTCACCCAGTTCTGTCACGTTTATCACTTAGGAAAGCACTTGATGCGAGTGTTTGTTTCCATAATTATGTGGTTCTAGTTAGACCTATGTGTCACTGTAAACTCGAGTGTAGTAGGTGCATTAATCCACTTCATTTTAAGTGTGATTGTGTACACTCACTCATTAGAGTATCTTTATCTTTCAGCAACGCATTAGCATCACTTTTTTTATTAGAAAGGTCGCTTTAACCCATCTAATCTATACTTAACATTGATAGTTCATAAAATAATTAGTAGACTTGGTTCTTGCCAAACCACTTAACCATCGGCAAATCTGGGTGGATTTGGCATAAGATCATTAGCAAAGTATGCAATCGAATTTGTGTTTCTGTTTCTCATGGTGAATACTAAAATGGATGAATGTCTCGGGGACTAGGTATATAGATTCTTGTGCTATAATAGAATCCAGCCGTGAAATGAATCCAGAAATGTGATAGTTGAATACAGCATTTGATTAAGTAATTACTCCAGACACGATGCTAAAAAAAATAGAAGACGTAGATGTTATTTAGAAGTTAGCGACTAAAATCAAATTACAATCATCTATTTACCACTCCCATGGTCTCTACAGCCTTTAAATAATCTGACAAGACAAGATGAATGATAGCAGACCTTCTGTAATAATTTATTCCATGTAATTGTCGTGAAGCGATCGAGCACATTTCACTTGGCGATAACTCGCTCATGATTTGTGGGTCAGTATTACTTTCTACTTGCATGGACTGGTCTCGTTATCGGATACAATGTTATTGTATCGGCTTCTTGTATCCCAAGTGCCGTGATAGTGCCGCCTTTATTAAGTTTTTGTGACTTCGTATGGTGATTTGGTGTAGCAGTTGCTGTTAACAATACAATTTCCTCCTCAGTGTTGGTTTTTTTTTACGAATTTAGAATACTTATTTGAAGATTTAGCATGCATGCCGTAATGTAAAATGTATCGGGAGTATTACAAAAAATGCATTGTATCTGTAATTACGTCCTACATTTGAACTTTACTAACACTTCGCCGCAGAGGGCAGCTGCCGAGAGCAGCAGTGGCCCAGTGGTGGCGGCCCCGACTTACGAACAGTAAGTCGTGGGTTCGAACCCAGACAGGTGCATTACTTTGTGTAATTTATTTCATCCGCCCGCGTGGTGGATTATAGCCCATTCCCTCTCATTGAGAGGAGGCCTGTGTCCCAGCAGTGGGAACATTAAAAGGATGATGATGATGATGAACACTTCGCCCGCGATTTTGTCCGCAAAAATTGTGATAGATCGGCTTATTTGCATGATTTGATTTCATAGATCTCATCCATCGCTTTCCATCAGGCGTGATCGAGGTCAAGAGCAGGCCCTTAATGTAATTAAAAAAAATATATATATATAGATAAATGTATAGCCTATATCACCCACGAATAATGTAGCTTTCAGAAAGTGAAAGAATTTTTAGTTTCAGAGATTACTCCTTACATACAAACTACCTCTTTATAATATTGGTGGACTGTAAGCAAATAAAGAAATTATTTTCTTTTATAAGTATACAGAAGACGTCTCATGTCATACAAAATAGTAACGAATACAAAGTAGCACAGAAATTAGTAAAATTAATAAGTATGTTTTGTTAGTCATTGATTGTTATTTTTTTCATCAAGCTTGCAATTTGTATTACAAAAGTGCAAAGCAGAAGATCTAAATTTTGTTAAATCTGCAAAATAAACAGAAAATGACAATACCAGGGATCCCCCAACATATCAAATTTTTTTCGCAGAGACATCAATTTTTAACCCTCGTCAGCCCCGTTAATTTTCTACAGTTACTACGAAATGAATACTTTACGTGTGTAATTAAGTTACCTTGGCAACTAGCAGTAACTCTATACGATTGTCACGCTAATACCCGGGAGCAGGCGAGCGAAGCCGGGCGTCGAGTTACGTGCACGGCCGGACCGAATAACTGGAACTAGGTAACCGATCACTTGCTATATTATTATATGAAGCAAGTGCGGAGTTTTTCGCGGTTTCGCAAAACCAAATACGCGAATAAGTAATTTTAATTGTGTAAAATACCTACATAGGTATAAAGGGTGTAAAACACCTCTCAACGAAGCCGAAAGGCACTTGTTCTCCTCGTCATTGCGATCATTTTTTTGTTCTACACCATACTTGGGAACCTTCTAGTTACGGAGATATTGGGGGTCAAAGTTCCAACTTTTTTTGACAAGTGTTTTTTAAATACTTACAACTTTTTAATGTATGATTTTTACTTTAAACACCTCCACTACCCCCGTACTATATATAGTAGTAGTAGTATAGTAATACTATAGTTCTACCACAAAACATGATTTTTCACCCCAAAAAAAAAAGTCGTTTCCCAGCAATAATTTTTGCGTAAAGTTACTTACTTTGATGTAAAGAGTGCTTGGTTAACGGCTTCGTGAGGAGGTATTTGGCACCCTGTATTTTTTGACATAGGTAGGTATTTAATTTGATATAAAATTCTTTTCATCCATTAACCAGCTCGGTGAAAGTCGTTCTTTAAGGGATCCTATACTATAAGTCCGCTTGCCAGTTGGCATAGGCCTCCTCCAACCTACTCCATTCTGATCTCTCTGATATTCCAAATGCTCAATGATACGTAATGAGAAAAAACACATTCATAAAACACATTCCTCAATAAAATCAACAACTCACCCACTTATTATTCCCACTTCACAAACGCAGTTGCACGCAAGTGTACAGTAACAGTCAGAAGTCGACTGCCAATCTCGCAACACAATGGCAAAGCAATATTGGTGGTACTTATGACCTTCTTCTTAAATATGCGTATGTGTGTATAGGCGCCGCCGCCCGTATAGCGCAAACGATAATGTGCATTGCGGTGGAAGTGGAATTTTGACCTTTGACTGTACACATCAAGCGAGGGAGCAGAGAGCCGGGTGCGTTCGACTATCGATTGCACACACTTCCGACAACTACTCGGGGGGCTGCTCGAGTATCGAGTCCCTGTATGTTCGTATAAGGTAGCGTTTGTGAGTCTGTGAGCTAATTGACGAGTCTGTATGATGAAATGCTTGCACAGCGGGCATGAGAGGGTTAGTTCTAAGCCTATTGGTTCTGGGTTGATGAAGTGGGCTGTTTTTTTGTTTTATGATTGTTGTGTTTATGAGTATGATATGCGATACTGGTAGTAATGAAAAGGGTTATAATTTGTCATTTAATGGACCCTCGTTTACACAGTTTTGGGTCAATTGTGGTCAATGCCATCCGGGTTTGGGGATATCCGGGCTGTCAGGGCCACAACTCTGATGATAATTATACCCTATTAAATTACCTAGAGGATAGAATCGTTAAAGTGTTATTCATCTAATTACTTACATCGAAACAGATAGTTTGTGCGAGCAGTTATGAGAGCAGCGGGGGCCCAGCGGTGGCGGCCCCGACTTACGAACAGTAAGTCGTGGGTTCGAACCCAGGCAGGCGCATTACTTTGTGTAATTTATTTCATCACAACTGCTCTCAAAACGGTGAAAGAAAACATCGTGAGGAAACCTGCATGTCCTAGAACCAAAAATTCGAAGACATGTGACATCTACCAACCCACACTGGGCCCACGTGGTGGATTATAGCCCATTCCCTCTCATAGAGAGGAGGCCTGTGTCCCAGCAGTGGGAACATTAATAGGCTGATGATGATGATGAGATAGTTTGTTAAAATATCATATACGTCCGGATCGAAGTTTCAGTAGAAATGGATTTTTACCCGGCTGGAGCCAATAGGCTCAACCCCTATTACAAATCTGGGTTTGAAAAAGCAGTTTAAAGCTGTTTTGGAATCAGGTACTACTTTGCAGTAAAATGTTGGCTTTGGTTAGACTAAACAAAACTACAATATTTTTTTTTTTAGAATTTAAATATGGTGATTTCTACGGAAAAAACTCGATCTAGAAACGTTAATTTCAAAGAATGGCCCCTTAATCTGGCTCTATTATTAAAATAATAATTCCTTACTTCCCATATCCAACAATCTCAACTATTACCAAAACACCTGTATACCCCACATATTTGTACAGGTGTAACACCGTTCTTAGGAAACCGAGACATGTCGTAAATGACCCGGCGTTGAACCCGAGACCTCACGCTCTTTGTCACCCTGTGCTACCGGAGTATTTAATAGAGGAGATAAGAGGAGGTGATAAAAATGCAGATAACGGTCTACAGAGGGTCGAAATAACGGAAACTTGTGTAACTGACAAATTTTTGTGGGAGATACAGAGATAATATATTTATGACAAATCAGTAGCCATGATTCATTGTTGAAATGCTAACTGACAGATTTTTTATACAAAGGCGATCAGGGGGCCTAAAAAGGCCAGTTTGCGCCAAAAGATTTTGTATACAAAGTCGATCAGGGCGCCCAAAACGGCCAGTTTATGCCAAAAGATATTTTATACAAAGGGGGTCAGGGCCCTAAAAAGGCCAGTTTATGCCAAAAGATTTTTTATACAAAGGCGGTCAGGGGGCCTAAAAAGGCCAGTTTGCGCCAAAAGATTGTTTATACAAAGGCGATCAGGGGGCCTAAAAAGAAAAGGCCAGTTTGCGCCAAAAGATTTTGATACTTACAAAGGCGATCAGGGGGCCTAAATAGGCTGCTTTAGCAGAATCATAACAGGATAAAGTGACTATTACGGAAAAAAAGCTATCATAGTACATAACAACATAGATATAATATATAACAAACACGTTCTCAAGTATAGATCATAGCAAAACACTCGACTCTGTAGTTGGTGCAAACAGCTTGAAGCCACGGTTGTTATGTAAGTAAATGAAAACAACGTTAGGTAGGTACCACACAATATGCTAATATTATAATAATGAATAATGAAATACTGTTATTGTTAATATGGCAGCGTCATGCATATTTTCACAATAGGGAATATGCATAAATTTTCTTTGTTTTATTTCGATACGGAATGTTAAAGTAGGTACTATAAAAATAATAACAAAAAGCTAAAACAAGACAAATCGGCCAAACAACACAAAAGTTACTTATAACCATTTAAAGTTTTGTTTCTATCTCTTTCTAGACAAACGGAATTTAGTGTGGATTTTGTACGTCGATGCAGCGAATGACGTCATTCGCTGTATCGGATCTCTCTGTCTAATCAGCAGTTTCAAATGCTTATAACTTAGTATTTTTTATAGATATTAAAAATAAATCACTTTGCTATTTCTGATGTTAATACGCTTTGTTTATAGTGTTAAAAAAAAAGATCATGAAGTGCATAGGTTTACCCTATTGCCACTTACAGATGCTTAAACGGTGTTTTACAGATTTTGGCAAAGCGAAGGAGGGCCATGAGGGATTTTTACAGCTTTAAATGAAACCAGCACGGTACATAATATCTATCTAGTACTAATGTTATTCTGTGTGACTCCACTGCTGGGCATAGGCCTCTCTCCATGACTTTTAAATCTAGGGCTAATGTGGACCAGGGATGTTACGAAGCTTCGACTCCGATTCCGATACATCGTAACTTCCGATTGATTTTACACCTCCGGTTCCGACTTCGGTTCCGATACTTTTAAATCGGAGGTTTTAATCGGAGGTCAAAGCATAGCAGATAGCGGTGGACGGTGGCGACAACGCGCGGCGTTAAAAGGTCTGAATTAATAAAACTAGAAACTGAAAAGAAAAATGCAGTACAGCCTTCGACTTCAACGCCTCTTCAGGAGGTCAAAAAACAAATTACTCTCAAAGAAACTTTAAGGAAAAATCAAAAATGGTGTATGTCTAATTCGAAATCAATTTTTTTGCCTGCCCTTAATACATTTTTCTTCTGCCACCATTACCGACTCCGCTTATGACTCCGATTCCGGTTCCGACTCCGACAAACCAAATTTAAAAACTACGACTCCGATTCCCGTTCTGATCAAACCACCTCCGTAACATCCCTGATGAGGACCTCTGGTCGGTGGTTCTGTCTAGCTCATCCCGCCACGGTCTACCGCGTCGCCTTCTGGCTGTGTTACATCATGGTTATTTTGGCCCACAGCTCGTCGGGCATACGGCAGACATGGCCAGCCCAGTCCCACTTCAGCTTAGCGGCTTTTTGAGCAACGTCAGTAATGGTTGGAAGAAATGAATGTTTTGGAGCGCAGTGTGGTGTTGCGTATAATGTTCTAATACCTATCTATAAAAGTAAATACACTAAAGTTTCTAAATACCTGAATTTCAATGAAAGTTATCGACTTGATCATGTGTAACTGCGTATTTAAATTAGGCCCTGAACAATTGAAAGTGTATATGAGTTTTGACACCATTTTCAGCATCCGCCAGATCGTTTCTCAAGAAAAGGTTACTTAATATTGATATTTTATCACCGACGGAAGCCAGGGCTGATATCTGGTGCTATAAAAAAGTTGTGTTGTCAAGTGTAACATAAAGCATGACTTTTCACTCATGGATTCTTCCCCTTCCCATTTTAGAACGTGTGCAATACTGAAGATTGGCACACCCCTTGTGTTTGACTGAGTGCCTTCTTTAGTAAGAACCCCTATCATTTGGTGTAGCCAGCTGAGGCAGAATGTGCAAAAAAAAAAAACGTATTTTTTTGAGTTGGGACTTCCTCAAAACGATCACAACGAAATTCATTGCAAACTACAAGCTGATATTAATTTATGGGATTATGATTGAAATCATCCTCACATGCAAAAAAATCATTTGATTGCTATCATTGATGCCGATTTCAATCAACAACCCTGATAAAAGATTGATTAGGTCATTGACCGCCGCAATTAAACCTCCCAGCATTAAACAGATTGCTTCATCTGCTCCATCATCTTCTACGTCTTGAATACCCTAGATCAGCCTTTCCCAAAGTGGGCGATAACGCCCCCTTGTGGGCGCTGCAGGCCTAAAGGGGGGCAGTGAGAGAACCAGAAAAAAAATGAGGGCGTTGTGTAGAGGCTTAGGGAGCGATTTGTAATTTCATCTAGGAGGACTCTTAGACACCGACTGAGCTCTCGACTCTCGACTACAACTTGTGAACATCAACTAATATTAATTAAGAGATCGAGATCGAGAGAAGAATCGATTATTACTTTAATTTGAAGTTATAGTGGTTTTTAAGTACCTAGGTGAAAAAATGGGGGCGCCTAAAAAATATTTATTCTCAAAGTGCGCAGTAGACAAAATAAGTTTGAGAACCCCTGCCCTAGATTGTAGCTTTGGAACCTACAGCAACTGGAATCTACAATCCTGACCAATTTCTCATAAACTCTTCATGAACAACTGACCTCATTGCGCAATACATTGCCTGCACAATAAAAATGGCGTAACTGCTGACAGCCGGGTATGTAATATGTTACATGTCCGAGTATTTTGAGTGGCACAGCAGTTGTAAAGGTCAACGTTATTCACTGATTGGTCAGAAGATCAAGATAAATACAGATTGATTATGAAAAGATGACCTACTCGTGTCATTCTTTGAGGCTACCTAATATGAGGTTCTGTTACAAGAGAGGTGTTTGTTCCCCGCAGTGAGAACGTTAATAGGCTGATAATCACTAAACACAAAAGGTGAAAGATTTCAATACATCTGTATGTATTCTACATGTATTGTGACATTTCTGGCAGTGGCATCTTCTACTGATATTACCTGGAAAGGCTTATGTTCTGCAGTAAAAGCTCTATAAAGCGCTGGACACACAGAAAAGACGTAAGACGAGGGCAGGGCGCGGACAGGGCGCAGACGGGGCGCCGTCGCGACTTTTTAAAACATATAGAAAAGACAAGGCACGGGCGCCACAAGAGACGACGAACGACGGGCGCGCCACGTGATTCCTGGCGCGCGCGTCGCTCGACCCCGCCCGCACCCCCGTTCTCGCCCTCCCCTCGTGCGATTGCGACCGTGCCTTGTCCTTTCTATCTGTTTTACAACAAGGCGCAGACGGGCAAGCGTCGTGTCCGCGCCCTGGCTTTTCTGTATGTTTTGCGTCGCGACGCTTCTATAAATTTTGTATGAAAGAGACGCGGAAGAGACATATGTCTGCGCCCCGTCAGCGTCTTATGTCTTTTCTGTGTGTAGAGCTTTTACTGCAGAACATAAACCTTTTAATAATACATAATTGAAAGTTTATCAAGGAAATATTCTTATGCTTAAGTAAATAAGCTTGGTAGACAGACTGGTGTTCATGATATTATTTTTGTTACCAGTCGTCTTTCGCCACCTATTATCGGCATTTTTTCCATATTATTTCCCTTATTAGCGTATAATCAACTGAACAGTTTATCAGATACAAATTTGATACAATACAGGTATCTAAGTGTATTAGTGCCAACTATATTATCCTACTAACCTTGTAATCATATCATATGGAGACCGATAAGTGTTGGTTATCGTGATTATATTTGCATTTTTCTGATTAAATTATTATGTCATGTAAATATTATATTACGCACGTAGGTCTTTAATTGATTAAAGTATAAGAAAAGCTTTAGTAATTCATCGAACCATAATGACATGCTTAAGAGGGAGGGCTTTAATCAGGAGTATGATGGTAATGATCGTAAATGACGCGCATTTTTATAAAAATCAGTTATATTTATGTCTGTGTCTAGCTCTAGACAATCAAGTGACGTGTCTTTCTATACGTAGATTGGATCTGTTCTGATTAGCACTAACTTTTGCTAGCACATTTAAAGACCTGGGAACCAACGCGCTATGGCATGCAGTTTTATTTGGCATACAATTAAAGAACCACCAGATTAAGCAAAATTTAACGGCAAAAAAATCACTTTTGATTGCCAAAATTAGTAAATGATCACCAAAATGAATGATTTTAACGTGAAATTAGAACCAAAAATTTATTTTTAAAGTTAATGACCAGCGGTATTTGAACTGTTATAATGCTCTTGCTTCGGAGTCAAGGGAGACCCGCTCGACGGAGCCCCGCGAATCTGAATAGTTTATAAAAAAATAACCACGAAGTGTATGGCGGGGTCTATTTGCTCGCTTCGCTCGCTCATTCGACCCCGCCATACCCTTCTAACCTAATCTATCCGTTTCGGGGTGCCCCAAGTCGGTCTAGGCAAAACTATGTAGTTTATTATCAACCACCTCACTAAAATTTGGTGCTCAATTTACTAAATTTGGTGATCAATTGATATTATAAGTGATAGATGTTAGTGGTCACAAATATATTTTTGGTGGTCATTATATTTTCCCCCATTTTATTGTACTTGAATTGAAAGGAATAGCAAACAGTTACATAACAAGAAGAACGAAATACGTCAAACTAGTTTGACAAAATGTTTTGGTAATTTTACAAGTAACAGCACTGCTTGCAGTTAGACATAATAGTTTAAGAATATTCATAGAATAAGAAGTGTTATTTTTAGAAATGAGAACCTTCTCCTTTTTGAAGTCGGTTAATAAATTAATTTTCCTCGATGTTTTGACTGAAATTACCACCCGACTATTTATATAAACACTATGCTTGCCTAAATTACCTTCTAAATTAACTCAGGGTAACACTCGAGTTCAACACCTCTAGTTTAATTTTAGTCGTGAACCTGAACCTGTGACCTTTCAGTTAACACGTTTAGGAACACGTGGCCCCAAAGATGCGGGGGTGTAAACTTAACCCTTTATTGAGGTCTAATTTAACCTAGGTTCAAGAGCCTTTGAACCGTTTACATAACATCACGCCTGTAATCCCCGAAGGGTTAGACAGAGGTGTACCTAATAGTACACCCGCATTTCGCCAGTTATGTTTAAGTCCCATGTAATAGGGGGTGAGCCTATTGCCATCAACCGGACACAAATCCAGACTCCGTGGCTGCTAATGAGAACTTCCTGATGGAAAAACTTAATAACACTTGGCCCGATCTAGAAATCGAACCCAGGACCACAACGAGGCAGTCCATACCGTTATTAAAGAATTAGCCATGGTCTAATAATTATAATTATAATTGTATTTAATAAATTGGTATATAATGTATAACGTTTAAAATGTAAAAATCATTAATTAAATAATAATATATTGTAGGTACCTGAAAATATTTGCACGCCATGAGAAATGGCAGACATGTCGTGAGCCACTCCTGTTTAAGATCTTGCATGCATGTATTATTTTAATTCTGTATGTAAACACATGTTTGAGCTAATAAAATTTCTCATTCTCTCATTCTCATTCTTATTCTCATTCTATCCGTGTGTCAAATTTCATTGTTAATAAATTTAGACGTAAAAAGGTAGACACACGGATTTTAATTTCGCAAATTATATTATTAGTACGGATACATAAATAAAATGAATAAAGGGTTTGTAAAAGGAAAATGAGAACTTAATTAAATGTTGGAATTTTATTGTTTCACTTCCATATATTTTATGGATCCCCAGAGGCATTCTAAAAGTAAAGTAATGGGGTCAAAAGGAATGTATGTTTGCCAATACATAGGCCTTTACAAAGGTTTGTAACGAAGTTGGTTAGCTACGTTTTCAGTAGTTTATGAGAGTGAAAACGTACTAAGTGGAACAGTAGCTAGCACTTTTCTTTACCCACAGGAAAATGGAGCTAAATAAATAGCATTAGGGCAAGGGTAACCCACAGAATAAGTGCTGTATGCTCTCGATATTCTACAGGAGTTCGTGGCTAATAATCGCTCGGGTAGGGTCTTTAAGTTAAGGGCTATTATATCCCTCAAATATTATCATCTTAGCATGATCCTCCGTTACGCCTAAAATACTGCAGCATTCATTTTGAAATAAATATATGGTATACTTGAGGATTAATGTTAAGTCTTATGTTTGGCGAAAACACGATTTCATAAACTTTTCTCGTTAGAAAAAAAAATCCAAAGTTACCTCCAAATCGAACAATAAACCGCTGGTATTCGAAAAGTTCTTCAAATTAGATCATGAAACTTTGCATACTAACTGAAATAACTATGAAGCAGGTATCATGTTTTTTATTTTTTCCAAAAGACGAAAATTTGATTTTATGAAGTATAAAAACCACTCATTTCGCACTATGCGGCCTGCAGTGACTGACGTAACAACCACTTTGTAATGCAAGCTGATCAGAACGTTATACTAACAGTGTGTCAATCGAAGTTTGAACCACCACAAATAGGGTTGCTAATTTGAGGTAGTATAGGCTCTTCAGTATTTTATGAGAGTGAAATCGTACTAAGTGGAACTGGAGCTAGCACTTTTCTTTACCCACAGGAAAATCGAACTAAATAAATAGCATTAAGTCTAAGCTAACTCACAGAATAAGTGCTGTATGCTCTTGATATTCTACAGGAGCACGTGGCTAATAATCGCTCGGGTAGGGTCTTTAAGTTAAGTACCTGTAGTCGCCTTAACTTAAAGACCCTACCCGAGCATGATAAAACATATTCTCTCTGCAATAAACAAAACCAGAAAAATATATGATATTCTTCGGGATATAAGCTAGTATGATAGTGATTTTAAAACATAATCCAACTAATTTTATTCGAAAGAAAAAAATCCCGAACTTATCTCTAAAAATTTCTTTTAACGAGTGAAAACTATACTAAAATACATGCGATCATTCTGATTTTTTGGCAAATAATTCTACAACCAATATATTATAGCATCATTGTGTTTTACTTTTTTAGTCCAATCAATAGATTTTTGCCTCCAGGCAGTTAAATGTTTTATATCGTACAAAAGTATTAGCAGTTACAAAACTTTTATTATATGAATATCTATTAATTTTAGTGTTAGGTATTAATTGGGTTGACGTAACGTTTTTACTAAATTGAAGTCCAATTATTTTAGTTATCTATTGGCAACACGTTTTTATCATAAAACCCGTTTTATTTTGATTAAAAACTTGTATAATTTGAAGATTGTAAAAATTGTAACAAGAATCACATAACTGCCTGGCATTTTCGAAACTATGTTGGGGTCCAGCCGTTTCAGAGATTTGATGGAACAAACAGAGTTTAATCACCTCACAAGGAACAACACTCCATAATCCGCAAGTTTTACAGCCAATGTGAATTCAGTAAAAACCTGTTATTTTGAAATAACAAACAGACGCTCCAATTTTTTTTATACGTTATAGTTTGGTGATATGACTATCAGTCCTAGAATGTATATTTAAATCAGTTAAACCACGTGTGTGTGTGCGTGACTATACCGAGGTCCAGCATTACTTCCGTTAAAATTGAAACTTTATAAAAATAATAGTTTTTAACACGCTCGCTATACCAATCAATTTCCCACAATGTACCGTGTGGTATCGTTACCACCTGTGCGATAAGGAAACCACGTGAAACTGTGATTTCTTATTTTACCATCTGTTAAAATGTATAGTTTATACGCCTTTCACACTGGCTGTAAAACTTGCGGATTATGACGAGTTTTTCCTTGTGAGGTGATTATTTTTTCAAATTACCTATTAGCTACAATAAACACGTAGGCTAAACTTTTTGGTATCTGTTTTAAGAATATAATGTAGAAGCTCTTATATTACATGTCATAACTTTAACTCATACTAGTTTCAGATAAAGCTTAGGTAGGTACTTCCTGCGGTGGCACGAAAAATACTGTACGAATTATGAAGCGAAAAAGGATCGAACTTTGCGAGTAGCCATTTGCAATTTGAGAGGCTGTAACTAGATTATGAAATAGGAACATTTTGCAGAGAGATAGTAACTAGATAGATAGAAACTATATCCTTCTCCAAGCCCGTCAGCGGATAAAATATAGAGCAGACTTTTCCTTCCACAAAAATAAAATACTGCTTAAGTCTAGTGGGACTTACCTAGCCTCTCCATAAAACCAAAGACCGCTTTGCAGAATGAGACAATCTTTCCAAGAATCACGATAATGATGGCAAGCAAATGATGTACGCTTACCAGGTAATCCTAGGTAAACTTATTAGCCTAGTGAAGTCATTTAGGCTAAGACTTCGACGATTAAAGACTTATAACTTATAAGGGCCGGGTCTTTATTCCATTTCCTGGGCCATTTTATATGGGAACCTATCTGATTACTTAGCGTTGACAAGATGAATACTGCTGGCTATGTATGGGAAAACTTGTTATTCCAATTATAACTGCTTATAAATGCTGGGTTCCTTCCTCTATAGGTAATACCAATGGTTATTCGTTAAATCGTTAAACCCTGCTAACTCGTTTAATAGACATGACGGTTCTGTTTGAGGGTTTACCTTAAGCACAGATAAATTAGCAACTCCACGTATGTTTGTGGTGGTTCTTACTTCGTTTGTAATACTGTTAGAATAACGTTCTAATCAACTTGCACTACAAAGTGGTTGTTACGTCAGTCACTGCAGGACAAATAGTGCGAAATGAGTGGTTTTTATTCTTTATAAAATCAATTTTTCGTCTTTTGGAAAAAATAAAAAACATAAGACCTGCTTTATAGTTAGTTTAGTTAGTATGCAAAGTTTCATGTTATAATTTGAAGCACTTTTTGAATACCAGCGGTTTATTGTTCGATTTGGAGGTGACTTTGGATTTTTTTTCTATCAAGAAAATTTTATGGAATCGTGTTTTCGTCACACATAGGACTTAGCATTAATCCTCAACTTTACTATATCTTTATTTCAAAATGAATGCTGCAGTATTTTAGGCGTAACGGAGGATCATGCTAAGCCATTTGAGGTAGTATTTTGTACAACCTGTATAGCTTTTATTAAGTTTATTGTCTTCAATTGTGAAAAATATAGAGTATGAATGTGGATATGTTAAGAGTAGAGGAAGAGAAACAATGGATGGACTGTATGAAGGATTGATATTTGGCAAGAAGAAGAAGGTATCTGATGAGATGACGAGAACCTAATAGAGAGGTATGGAAGACGGAGACATTCTGCGCCTACCTCAAGTGAATTGGGATAAGAGCGAGGGTAATGATGAATTGTGAAAAATACACAGAAAATATCAGAAAATCCTATTTTTCTTTAGATAAAAATCGATTGGGTTGCGGAGTTCAAATAAACAGTCACTCCATGTAAAATACAGGTATTCAGCTACTACAGTCTAGATGCCGAGCCCAACATAGTTGGAACAAGGCTAAGCTGTGGAAATGTGATGTTGCGGCAAACCTATCTTCGACTTAAAAATCACGATACCTACTTCGTGAGTGTTAGGTCCCGGATCCTACCTAGTTACCTAGGAGGCTAGGACGGTATTTAGGTAAATTGCAGACCATGAGTGTGGGATACTTGACGCAATCTGTTTCGCGCTGCTTACGATGGAGAAGTAGGATAACTTAACTAGGTAAAGAGATAGCGAGGTAGGTAGGTAAGGTAGATTGTGATAAATGTGGGACACTGAGGTCTGGTCTCGGAAACATGCTGCAAGTGTTTTATGGGAATTTTTTAAACCGTTGTTGAAAACTTTAGACGATTTTTGGTCTCTCTTGTGAAATTTTATACGGAGGAAAATATATAATGACCATCAAAAATAACTTTGTGACCGCTAACATCTATCACCTAAATTATCAATTGATCACCAAATTTAATAAATTGAGTACCAATTTTTAATGAGGTGTTTGATGACAAACTTTTGCCTAGGTCGATTTGGGGCACCCCGACACGGATAGATTAGGTTAGAATGGTTATTTTTTTATAAACCATTCAGATTCGTGGGGCCTTGTCGACCCGGGTCTCCCTTGACTCGGATGCAAGAGCATAACAGTTCAATTTCTGGTGGTCATTAACTAAAAAAAATATTTTTTAGTTCTAAATTCACGATAAAATGGAGATGTATTTTGGTGATCATTTATTATTTTTGGCAATCAAAAGTGATTTTTTTGCCGTTACATTTGCCAAATCTGGTGGTTCATTAATTGTATGCTGTTTTGTACTAACATACAACGTTGTGGTTTTACTAGTAATGTAAGGTCTAGATTACGTTTGTTGGTGCAAAAATAAATATTTTATAGCGACTAGAAAAAAGGGGCCACGACCTCGTATCTATCTGTAAATTATGAATGACATAGATCAGATTCGACCGTCATATCCACAAAAATAACATGATTATGCTGAGTTGCTGACCTAATGGTTACAGTCAGGTTATTCCTAACATAACAATATTCACAGTTCATAAGTAAGGCCATTCGTGTTCGCAAGCCACGTAAACTATTGCACATTATTTTCAACGGTTCGTAGAAACTCGCTTTGTATCAATGCTGTGCTCCGTTCACCAAAGAAAGGTACAAGACGATAAGAATATACAGAATTTACCGCCAATCAACAAGTACCGGCGATATTTCGATTATCTACGGTACTTACAAAAATGTGGACGGTATTTCAACGGTAGGACCGACCCGGACCCACCAAACGGGACATTAATAGGCTGTTACTGATTGTATTAGGTAGCAACTACCTAACAACCACAAACTCAGTGATCTCTGATCTTTAGACTTACCACAAAAACTTCGTTAAAGAAAAATCCAAGTATTCGAATGCACAGAAAAAATATAGGTATAACTCGTTTTACACACACATTGACATAAATAATCGATAAGCACTTGAAATCCACAATATTATTGAGCACAAACACAATTCGTAACTTGTTTTTAATCACTAAAATAATTTTCGTTTCGATGTTACGCGGGAACCGTGATAAAGCGCGGTACGCACGTCCGTCGCTGCGCGGTTATCACTCACGACTAGTGAACGAATGGGAATGGAAGAACGGAATGTGGTGACCGAATGGTGCGCGAATACGAGTATATGAGCACGCGTTCATTCCAAAGTTGTCTAGCGCATAGCACCTTAAGATTCAATGAAGCAGAATGTATATTTTTTAATGCGATTGTTGTGATAGCATTTTATTAGACCGTATACATTTACGTCAAGAGTAATTGACACAATTTGCAGCTGCAATCTTATCTTAAAATATTAATAATAATTTATTAATAGTGATTCCATCATCTTCCTACGTAAAATTATATCGCCTTGGTCTCTAATCCCATCATATCTTTACAAGCTTGATAAAAAACTATAGTACTTACTATACAAATTCATTCCTACTTAAACTTTCATTGAAATCGTGAAGGGGAAACATTACGAGGAAATCCACGTAGTAATGAGCCCTGTAAAGGCTGTAAGCGTTCGTAATGCCTTTGAGAATGGCAGAGGAAGGGGAACCTCCACTCACGTTGCTAATAAACTATGCGGATGTATGGGGGATAGATCCAATACAAGGTAGATGCTGAATAAATAGGTCAATTTGTGTTATTTAGTCCCACGATTATTATTTTAAAGCCGTGTGGTATCCGGCAGAGTAGAATAGAACCATTACACTCACGGGTGTCGTATAAGGCGACTAATGTCTGAGGCAGAACACCTTGCGCCTCCGTAGACCAGAGAATGGGCAGCAGCGTTTTCTATTAGTCTTTCATCACTGCGATCTCCAATCCGCCTGCCAAGCCTGGAGATTACGGCAAATTCCTCCCATCATGGGAGAGGCTTATGTCCAGCAGTGGACGTTATGGGCTGTTGTAGTATTATTATTTTATACGGTAACGTAACGTAACCCCTTGATCTGGAAGTCTACTGAAATGAAATGATTTTTCTGTTCCAGAAAAGTCGACTAATTTATCTCTGTAATTTAAGTGGGTCAATCACAATTTCTAATATGGCAAGTAGCTGTAGATTTACAGACTCCCAGAAGACTAAGTAGTCTCAGTGAGACTAGATCAGACATTATTACGAAACTGAAAACTGTGTCCAAAACTTCGCGGCATGACACCAGACCAAATCAATTGAATCCATTTCTCTAAGACAAAACACCAAGGAAACAACTTGAACTAGTTCCCCGTTACGGCTATTTATGTCAAATTCATAAACACCGAAGCTTTTGTTCTGAGTAACCTACTTTCATTCATGTTTGTAGAAATAATTGACATTGCCGCGAGAAAGGCGAGCGTTAATAACAAAATTTAATTATTATCACTTGAAAGTGTGGCGATAAGGTTGAGAATGACTTGGCATTTGCTTTTTCACATGGTATAGTACCATAGTGTGGGGTCTCATGTCCGGTTGGTTATCTGACTACCCGTTTCCTTGATTCATTGAGGAGTGCACTTTCTTTAATATGAAGTTTTTAATCATTTATACTAAGTGCATTGAATAGTGAGTCTAATAGAAAACACGTTGTTGTGACGTAGACAATATCGAGCTCCATCATCAATTTTGCTGAAATGTGAAGTTAACTAGTTCATTATCTAAAAAAAATAGATTACAAATCCAACGAAAAACGTACTTAATGTATTAAAAATAAGTTGTTCTGAACAAAAGACCTTTTTCAATAGCAGTATCCTAAAACCAACAGAAATAAAAATCTGATTCAAAAGGAAATCTGTTTTCGTGTTGCCATAAAGGTCACGGCTCACGTTATTCATAATGACCAAACTTCGGAGAAAAGCCCATCTTAATAATACGGGCCCTTCAAAAATCGGGCCCATTCAGAACGTGTAAGTGCTTTATTTTTAGAACACACGTTTACAGTTGCCGGGGAAAAGGGTCACATTTTATGTGAAGAAGCATTTAAAATTGTTCGGAAAGCCTTAAAAGTTGAACGTGATTCTGAATTCTCGCTCGAAGTTACGAGCGTTTTTATTGCGAAAGTGTTCAATCACAATTATACGTAAGGCATGTAAAGATGTTTCACGGATATAAATCTCGATCTAATAAAAAGCGTTGGAAAGCTGTGAAACGATTGGAACTAACGTACGCATGAATAATGTATGCAAAATTGTATTAGATCTCGCTTGGGGATATGTTTTTACATTGTTTGTGCTGGGTTCCTTGTTAAATGAAGCGCTTATACCGGATTTGATATATTATCGAGAAGAAAATTGGCGAATTGAGTTCGAAGAAACTCTTTTTTAAATGCCACCACCGGAATTTCTTAGAAAGATTCTTTTTTCGGTTTCCGTCTGACAAAAAATAACGTACAAAAATTTTATAAGATTATGTCATTGATTCTCGCAAAAATCATATTGCGACAATGAACAAATTGAACGTTGACGGGATTGAAAAACAAAAAGGGAACGAAGGGACTGAACAATTCATTAATTTATTCAATTTACGAAACACCAACAACCTACACCTAACAGAATTTGGAGCATAATTTCCTGCAATAAAGATAGTAGACTTGCGGCTAGAGTACGGTACAGTGACTGCGTAAAAGAAGAAAAAACCGCAAGCGAAGCCGCGACAAAAACATGCGGGAACTGAGAATCGAACGACATAATTGCATCGATTTATTGCGTTGAACCTAGTTCGCTCGTGAGAATGTATTTTTCTATTTAAATGATTGGTTAAGTAACGATCTACATTTTGTCGTGTATTGCAATCATGGGTTGCTAATTCCGAAGGTATTTCACGTACAAGATTTCCGTTCGTTAAAATATCTTGATGTTTGCACTTTCGTTTGAGGAAAATACCGTGAGACTCGTCGATAAAAAATTCTACACGCGTGTGTGGAAGAATATTGGCTAACTTTTTCATATCAAATAATATGATGCTGCTGGTGCCCTGAATATTAGAGGATAGAGATATAAAAATACGTTGAGGTATAAAATAGGTCACATGAAATTCACTACATCGGAAACCAAATGTGATGTTCGATCGTAAGGTATATAGACTGTAGAAGACCAGAAAGGTTCAAATCTAATTGATAGGAGGGGTTAGGACCAGTAGGCGGCTACGCCAATCGTGCAATCAGTGGCGTTTTGTATGTCCCCCAAAGTGCACGTGGACATGCACCTTTACATTTAGGACATGGATTGGTCAGGGGCACCGCATTATGGGTGTCGTAATGTACGTAATGTTTACAATACTGAGATATTAGTGCCCTTTGGCTGCTAGAACAAAATTAACAGTTGTGTATAGCAGTACAATCTGAAAGCAATACGCAACGCTGTATAGGATTCGAATGTGGGGATAGTGCAATATGCAGTCGTAACATGAGAACAATAGATTTCCCTCGATTCACTTGTACTACTAACTACTGGCGTGAACTAGTTCTACAGCTTATTAAATATGTGCTTCGCCTTATAAGGCAACCAGAAGCAGCTTGGTAATTCTGGTTTCAGACCTGGAGAGGAAGAGGTAAGTGATGTTATTAGCGATAATGGTAATATTAAAAGTTAAAATTATTGGAATGATACAAGCCACCGAAAAGCTAATACGATAACTTCTGTTGTAAGTTGTTGTTCGGTATGCGCTAAGGTAGCCAGCGAATTTTTTTTAATGTTTTTTTTTTTATTTTTCGGTCAGTGTCAACTGTCAGGTTGTAAGTTGAACGAATTTGATTCGTGACCGGTCGGGGTCTGCTTTTGTAAAAGTGAAGTTGGTTACAGAAAGTTACGTTAAGAATAAATTACTAATATCGTGACTGATGACATCATTAATGGCTGTGAATACGAGTTTAAGTGTTTGTAAACGCACCCACCATACGGAAATGCCCATTTGATGAAGAGGTTTTGGCCAAGTGACGCCCATGAAAGAAACCAGCTATAGATATTAGGGTTGACATCACAGATGAAGAAACAAACACTATTTTGTACGTAGAACTCGGTTGGACTTTTTTTTAGGGTTCCGTACCCAAAGGGTAAAAACGGAACCCTATTACTAAGACTTCGCTGTCTGTCCGTCTGTCCGTCTGTCCGTCTGTCTGTCACCAGGCTGTATCTCATGAACCGTGACAGCTAGACAGTTGAAATTTTCACAGATGATGTATTTCTGTTGCCGCTATAACAAAAAATACTAAAAACAGAATTAAATCAATATTTAAGGGGGGCTCCCATACAACAAACGTAATTTTTTTGCAGTTTTGTCTAATGTTTTTAAATAATGGTACGGAACCCTTCGTGCGCGAGTCCGACTCGCACTTGGCCGGTTTTTTTCTTTAGGATTAACAACGACCGGAGGTGTTAGATGGGGCAATAAACATTTGAGTTTCTTGATTAATTCGGCTTTTAATTCCGGAGGTTTCATTGCAAATAAGTAATAGCAATATTTTTGTTAAAAAATCGGTATCTTTTTTTAACACATTGGTGGGCAAAACGTGACCAAGAATGGGCGTTTCCCCTAGAGTGGAGCACGTTTAAAAAAAAAGTTTATTTTCTTCTTTGACTTTGGTAACCTCACAAGACAAGTAATTAACTTTATGTTCTTCTTCAACGATAACACTATTGTTATTGAATTAGAAAAGTAATAAATTATCATATTTAACTGTATATATTCAACTTTAAGTGGAGTTGCGTAGTTAGTAATTTACTAAATTTACCCAGATTAAGTTCGACTTGAAATAATTTCAACTTTGTTAATCTATTTCGACAAAAGTTATTTCCAATCTTAATTATACATTTATTCATGAATCAAGTTCATTTCAGATGTGTTATGAGTTAATGTAAGCTTCGTGTTTATTGTGACTGGTGTTTTTTTTAGTTTTTTTATTTTATTAATTAGGTAACTTTTATTTTTTATATTAATATGGATTATTTAATCTGAAATAAACGTTTAATAATAATAATGTTAACGTCACGCTGTGTGCCCAAAGGGGCAAGCAGAGGTGTAGAGTAGAACCATAAAGGGTGTAAAACAACTCTTAACGAAGCCAAAAGCCACTTGTTCTTCTCGTTATTGCGATCATTTTTTTGTTCTACACCATACCTAGGAACGTTTTAGTTACGGAAATATTGGGGGTCAAAGTTCCAACTTTTTGGCAAGTTTTTTTTTTTTAATACAAGTTTTTAATGTAAGATTTTTACTTTAAACACCTCCACGACCCCCGTACTATTCAATACATCCATCAGCACAATGTTTTGAGTGCGTTACATTGAGTTCTACCACAAAACATGATTTTTCACCCAAAAAAAAAGTCACTTCCCAGCAATAATTTTTGCGTAAAGTTACTTAGTTTGATGTACAGAATGCTTGGTTGACGGCTTCGTGATGAGGTCTTTTACATCCTGTATTTCAGGAAGATGGGCTAGCAAGCAGTCCTTTTGCATTTTTATGATATTTTTCATGTAAATAAGGATGTCATGTGATCCTATTTGTGAATAGCTAACATAGAGCTGTTTACTTCCGCAATTAAATAAAATGGATTAAGAAATATAATGAGATTAAATATGATAATTTTTGATAAAACGTGAACGACGACTGGACTTATGATTGCAAATATAAGTACGTGATGGGCTGATGGCACTTGATTTTCAATAATTGTTAATCCTTGATTAATAAATGGGTATATTTTTATATGCAGATAGATAAAAAGCAACTTTATCTAAATATACATAACAATAATTTTAATTAGGTATCATGCCTGTAGTTGTGAAGTTTTCCTACTTAAATAGACAGAACGTTAAATTAAGTGAATTCTACCCCGTTCATTTCTATCTTCTTTTGAAACATCTACAAAGAACGCTAAAATCTAAACTACCAAATCTAAAACAAAAAAGTAAACAACATTCCCACTCAATATCCCATCTAAGGTGCGACACCAAATAAACGACATCGCGAATGAATGACTGAACGAATGAATGGTTCTATTTAGGCGCGATCATTGACAGCGAAATATTTGCCGCCCGTGTGTAGAATACTTTATATAACTGTGATGCGAACTAGTGATGCGCGATCCGATCCGATACTGTACTTATAGTATCGATAGAACAGGATGCGATACTTCGACATTTTGATTCGATATAAAAGTACTGGTATCGGAATATTTATTCCGTTCTTATCCCACATTGTCCTAAAGTGCAATTCTTATTTTAATTATTACATCAGTCAGTTCAGTGGGTCTAAAATGGTCGCTTTAGCAGAATCGTAATAATTATGAATTACGTAAAAAATTTGAAATTCTTAAAATGGACTTTATTGTTTTGACTTCAAAGTCCATTTTAAGAATCTAAAATTTTTAACCGGATTCTTATTATGATTTTGCTAATGCGGCCATTTTAGGCCCGCTGAAGAATTCAAAAAAAGAATTACTGTTTTTTTTCCTGTAATTGAATAGACTCTGAGAGGTAAAGAAATATGATACAATACTTATATTAGTATCGATTCAGGGTATCGATAGTCGATACAAATACAAGTATAGTGCATACCTACTGTGAACGTTCCACGTACTCGACATACTTCGTTCAAAGTACCTAATGCGTACATGCCTTTACTTTGATTAGCGTACTTATATTATGTGCCCTTAGAGGTTACGTGTATGGGAAAACTGTAGGGAAAGTAAATTTTCGTTTACAGTTTAGTGATGGCTTGTTATAATTTGTATGATTGTAACAGTTTATGGAAGTGTAGCTTTACGGCTTCTATAGGGCTATTACGTTTCTTTTTGATCTCCAGTGACTATCAAGCTTCGGTTGTACACCGAACTTTGATGACAACCGAGAATGTCAAAATATTGGTATTATACGTATTACACAGAGTGGATATCACTTTACGGTGACTAACAGCCCGGCTACGGTGTAACGTCTTCCACGAAAGCCACTTCAAACTCAGTTGTCATCAATTTGATGTCCACTAAGCTTAATATAATCGCAATATTAGAAGAATCGATACGAAAGCGTCTGTCAAAATGAGTTACGGTGACTACCAGCCACGATGGGCACCGATGACGCCATATTTGATCGCGACTGGCCAAACATAATACGAAACTAACCTTTTGACAGTTATTTGATGGACACTGAGCCCAGTTACTATCATTTCGAGCTGTCAACAGAGATACGTAATAGGCCTGCTGGACAAACAATGCTGCATAGTATTTCAATGATTCTAGGGGTAGGTACCTATACAGTTATGCTCTGTAACGATAGTCTATGAATGATTTTGGTGACTAACGATATTGCATGGAAACCAGTCTTTTGAATGATAGTTTTACCCCTTTACAGTAAAGCGCGAAGGAAGTAAATGCATCTATGGTTCAATAAAATTTCACTAGTTTTGGTAGATTGACTAGAAAAGCTGGCAGGTTTTTAAATCTAACTGCTGGAGTTACCTACAATTAAAAATATGTCAACGTTTCTAACAAGTTTAGTGTCCACTGACTAACTACCTACATGTCGAAATACTGCAATTGGAACTGAAAAATGTAGCAAAACTCGCTCTTCGACTAACTACTAACTAACACCGGAACTGCTGTTCCGGTGTTAGTTTTCAAACACGAACTGTCACAATCCGATACATTGGAGAGTATTTCTGTGGAAAATTCTTTCCGAGAACTGTGAATCAGCGTAATGAGAGCAGCGGTGGCCCAGTGGTGGCGGCCCTGACTTACGAACAGTAAGTCGTGGGTTCGAACCCAGGCAGGCGCATTACTTTGTGTAATTTATTTCATCACCACTGCTCTCAAAACGGTGTAGGAAAACAACGTGAGGAAACCGGCATGTCCTAGAACCAAAAAATTCGAAGACATGTAACATCTATCAATCCGCACTGGGCCCGCGTGGTGGATTATAGCCCATTCCCTCACATAGAAAGGAGGCCTGTGTACCAGCAGTGGGAACATTAATAGGCTGATGATGATGATGATGACTGTGAATCAGACCCAATGTAAAATATTATCCTAACTGGTAGCTTTTTTTTTTGGGACAAGCCCGCCACACTATTCCCAAACCACTGTAACTCCTGAAAGCCAGAATCAACAGTGGCGACCACCAGAAAAGCGCCGAGACAATGAAGCTCGACGAAGTCCCAGAGAATGAATTTAACTGTCTTGGATCCCGCAACGAAATTAATCAGAAAAGTATAGCGGAGGAGTAGGAAAAAACCGTAATTTCCACTTCTTACCTAACCTAACTGGTAGTTGCCTGTTATCTATACATAATATAATAAAACAGTAACGAAAGAAAAACTGTACATTGAGAATTTTCAAGAAAAAATAAGTGGCTTTCGTTAGAAAAACGTAACTGATGACAAAAAGTGACTTTTTAGATTTTTTGTCTATTTGTCTGTGTGTATGGTACGGCTTCACGCCAAAAGTACTGGATGGATTGAATTGAAATTCAGCAAAAATTTTCTTTGTAAACCAAGGAAGGCTTTAGGCTACATATTATCACGCCGTATGTTGTGGGAGGTAAGCAATATTGATTTTAAAAGGTTTTTGTTCGTAATTGAATGCACAAAATAATTGAAAACACAAAATGACATGTAGACGAAGCTGCGCGGGTCAGCTAGTGATGAATAAGAGCCAAGAAATGTCTTTCTTTAACTCATAAATCCGGACAAGTTGAAAGATGAACTCTCACTCTGTCCTATATAAATTGCAACTACTACTATAATTGCAACAACGTCTCATTTCCAATAACCATGACAGAAAGAAACAGCTGGATTGTCTTTACAAAATACTTATAGGGCTCTAATATAACGTTTCTAAAGGAGAGGGAATCTAATCTCTAGAAAGGAACTTAAAAAGAAGATAAACTCGTCATGTTTCAGGGCAGGTATTGTAGAGTTTAACATAACTTATTTCTTTATCTGTGCAAGACTGTAAAACCTATGTAAACTTAACTGCATGCAATGCATGCATTAAATGCATGCTTTAATGCATGTATTATACACAGAAGCTGTTGGTGAACCTATATTAATAAATAAATAAATTATCAACCCTTAGTGAAAAGATTTGGAGGAACTAAGCCTTTTAGCAAACTAACAAACAAACCATACATTTCTATAGCACTACGAAGTTAAGCTACACTCGTCACGGTCAGCTTAGGGATGGGATTTATTCGTCACACATCAAACCCCTATTTATTGATCCATGCCTTGGAGATTTGCAGGCGTAAATCTGCCGTTCCAATATGGTTTTATACGGCAGTCTTCTCAGTTGCCAGAAAGTTCGAAAGCCAAGCTTTAAAATATCAATATTACTTAGATTCTTAGAAACTAGGTAACGAAGGTCAGGTGGCCACTTCGCTCTATGCAAAACTGATATTCCCTATCAACTTAGCCAGAAAGCCGATCCTAGCATAAGTAGTTTCACAAAGACAGACCAACAACGAACAATAACACTTACTTCTGTGTCTTTCGCCTTTCTAAAGATAAACCCTTTTCTAAGGGGTGATGCATACTTGTTCGGGTCGGTAGCGGCAGCATACGCCAGCATATTTAGTTTTAAGTTTAAACACTAACACACACAATGAACATATGTTAGTCTGTAAGGTATTTATTTATATTTATGGATTATTCCAGAAATCCCCACCGACAAACCCCTACCAGTGGGGATCGTTACTTTTTTTCCAGAAATCCCCACTAGTTAAATAATCTCAGCCCAGTGGGGATTTTTAGAAAAAAATAAACAACAATCCCCACCAGATGTTGTTGTTTCTAAATTGTTAAACAAAAATGCGTTAGTCAAACCGTTTAATTTGGCTAAGGGCCAAAGTAGCCTGAAAATAAAGGTTCTATTATTTAAGGTTTTATTATTCAAAATCAACCTTGAACCTAATGCTTTAGCGAGAAAGTTGAAAATCTATTTAAGAAATTTGACAGATTGTAGTAGCTTGGTGTTCCATCGTCTGTACATTCGATTCAGCAGCCACTAAGTCGACCAAAGAAGCCTTGGATGAGAAACATCTGTGAATGGACCAGATTTACGAGTGCTGCTGAATTCTTGAACTCACAACCAGGACACCAGGACAAATACTCAGAGTTTATGGCCAACCGTCAGTAATTGTCTCCAATTCTTGACACCAAAAGAAAAAGAAGAAAGCCGAAGCAATTACTATTTTCGTCTATCCTTCGGCTCATGCTAATTGGTAAACCCGCAAACTTCAGCACCTACCGCTGAATCATGTTCAGATTGGACCGACAATTTGAGCTTGGCCGAACGGTTTTTTCCAGACATCTCAACTACAATTTATTAGATTTTGCTGCCAGGCGGAATTAAGCCGACTCGATCAAGTGTACAGCACACTTAACAGAGCAATTGTTAAGAAAAATTTGTATTTCCCCCGTTCCTTTCGCCGACCTTGTTACCAAAGCGTTAGGGACTTAGTTGAGTCATGTCTTTGGAGTGCTATCGGATATCCAGTCCAGATCTGACTGACTATACATCGTGGATCCAGTTTGTCTTATCACGGTCTGGGAGACATGACACTGCGCAAGTAACGTGTACAGTTATCCATCCAATGGATAGTTTGACTACGCCCAGTGGTGGTGATTAGTTGGGTGCAGATGGGTGATTTTGTTTCCCATTTTAATAAATTTATTTTCAATACACTTCCTCGAAAACTGTTCCTTAACGCACTACGTTTAGGTACAACATGCAGTGTATTTCACACACGTGCGATTTTTTCTACTTTCCCGCACGTGTGCGGGAATGAAAATTGCCACAGATAACTATACCTATACTTAGTCCAAATTGGTTCAATGCCTTTAGTCTGAGGTGAATGCTTTTTTTTAATTTTTGCAAAGCACTACGCGTCATTACGGTATAAATATTTTTTGAATATTCAAATTGTATTTATAAATGGAATATTGTAGATAAACATGATTATTTAAAACTAATAGTTACTTTTATACACAAATTAACATTTATTTGTGTTCTGAATTCAAAAATATAAAATTTATTTATTTTTTAGATTAGGCTGTTTAGCGGCTTCATACCATTGCCTCTCCTTCAACCTGGCGAAACCAAAGCGAAAAAAAAAAGAAAATTAAAATCATAGTTTCATAGTTCGTGACAAAAATATTTTTCGTTATTTTATTTTATTTCTTCAAAAGTGTATTGAAAATCGTCGTTTGATACACGTGGACATTTGTTATTGCATTTCTCGGCTCAAAAACACCCTCGCCTACGGCTCGGGAGTTATAATTCCGCCTCGATTACAATAACAAACTTTCTCCACTTGTATCAAAATGTACTATTATTTAAATATTTTTTGTGATCATCTTAAAGATGATGGTGAAGGCGTAAATAGTAACATTACCACCATTTTACATTGTAAGTCCCAGGAAGTCTAGGAACAAGTTGTCTGAATTTTGGCAGAATTTTGTACCCTAATTCAAGAAACCTGAGATTTTTCTTCAGGGTAAAAAGATAATTATTCATTTACCATCAATGTATAGAATTCATCTATTTAGTATTGATGCGGTTATAGGTGGCACTTCGTCTTAACTATCAATAATTATATTAATATTCCCATATTATTAAACTATAATTGGATGGTGTATGAACTCAGCATGTTAAAATACATGGAGCACGTTTTCATGACATAATGATATTATGCTTACAATGTGAGTCATTTAATTTCATCAATATTGAAGTATTGTTCGCAATTTTAATTAAAATATGCATGACTGCAGTTACTTAAATAATTGTATTAAAACAACTGTTACAGTTTTAACAAATATGAACCACCTTGTCACTCAGTTATACCAACAATCAAAATCAATTTTAACATTTTTTTTAATTAACTTTTTCGCCAAGTCCAATCTTTGTTCTTTCAAATTCGCCCTCTTAGAGACTACTTTCTCATAGGCAGTAAACTTTCCTCTCAATCATCTCCGCAGCATCAGTGAGGTCCGTTGAATACCGTTAGCAACGATCTCCGAACCGCAAGAGTCCGATTGGTTATCTAATGCCACATCGTGCAAGGTCGGCCATTCGCGATAATAACCATTATTATTGGCTATTTGCTTTGCTGTCTTCTTTTTGAGCTCTTTGAAACCGGTACTTTATAATAGTAGATTATCTAAGAATAGTAAAGTCAGTGCCTTGTTAGTTTTTTTTTAGGTTAAGTATCGCATTGTACGATGTATCGTCATCAATTATTTAGGAGTGATCATCAAATTATTGATGCTGGCTTTTAAAAGAAGTGAATTATTTTAATATAGATTGCTGTTTTATTTTCTTAGCACTGATTTTCTTATCACTCAATTTGCACGTAATTTGCACGTAATTTGCACGTAATTTGCACACTTGAAAAACTTCGAAACAAGTAAAATGTCAATATTGAATTTGGATCTGATTAAATAGAACCTTTTCTGTTAAGGGCCATATATGCCTCAAATGGCTTAGCATGATCCTCCGTTACGCCTAAAATACTGCAGCATTCATTTTGAAATAAATATATGTAATGTTGAGGATTAATGCGTAACAAAAACACGATTCCATAAACTTTTCTCGATAGAAAAAAAAAATCCAAAGTTACCTCCAAATCGAACAATAAACCGCTGGTATTCAAAAAGTACTTCAAATTAGATCATGAAACTTTGCATACTAACTGAACTAACTATAAAGCAGGTCTTACATGTGTTTTATTTTTTTAGTCCAATCAATAGATGTTTTGTAAATCGCAAAAAAACCACTCATTTCGCACAATTCGACCGCAGTGACTGACGTAACAACCGCTTTTATTTTTAGAAGAGCCATAAGTCAAAAAATAAATTTTATTTAGACAGCGATCTAAGAAAAGGTTGACAAAATGAGGATAGGTATATTCCCAACCTTTTGACTTTTATTTAGAGAACCCTTGGATCCCACGCTTCATTACTTTTACAGCCAAAAATAGTTTTTGGATAGTAACCTTTAACACAATTTCAAGTCTCGTCGTTAACATTCACATTGTGTGTTTGGCGTATAATTAATTAAGAGAATAGATTGAGACTATGTTAAGTATCACAGATTGCTACAAAATACAATTACGAACTTCATAGTTCATAAGCATAGTAGCTTCTAATAAAGTAAATTAACGTTCTCGTACATAACATTCATGTACTCTGATTCTGACAGCTTTATAATCAGTTTTACATTTTATAGGAGACTAGCTGACGTCACGCGGTTTCACCCGCGTAGTTCCCGGTCCCGTGGGAGTACGGGGATAAAATATAGCCTATGTTACTCAAGGTGAATGTAGCTTTCCAACGGTGAAAGAATTTTTGAAATCGGAGCAGTAGTTTTTGAGTTTATTCATTACAAACATACACACACACAAAAATACAAATCATTTCTCTTTATAATATTAGTGTAGATATATAATATATAGGAGCTCGTGGCTAAATAATAACAGCCGCTCGGGTCGATCGTTAGGTTAAGCCGTGCTTACCTAGGTTGGTCTGTGGATGGGTGACCACCCATTACATACCGAGTTTCCTCCGTGCCTCGGAAAGGACGTTAAGCCGTTGGTCCCGGTTGTCATTTGTAGATCTTTGACAGTCGTTAGGTAGTCAGAGGCCAAAAAAAAAAAGTCTGACAACCAGTCTTACCAAGGGGTATCGTATTACCCGGTACTAACTGGGTTGTGGAGGTCAGATAGGCAGTCGCTCCATGTAAAATACTGGTATTCAGCTGCATCCGGTAAAACTGGAAGCCGACCCCAACATAGTTGAGAATAGGCTAGGCAGATGATGCAGATGATGATATCTATACTAATATTATAAAGAGGTAACATTTGTTTGTAAGTTTGTATGTTTGTAAGTTTGTTTGTAGGGGGTAATCTCCGGAAGTAATGAACCGATTTTAAAAATTGTTTCACTGGTAGAAAGCTACATTATTCGTGAGTGCTATAGGCTATATTTTGTTCCCGTACTCCCACGGGAACGGAAACTACGCGGGTGAAACCGCGGGACGTCAGCTAGTAATATATATAGTGTAGACCAGAAACAAGATTTTGCTCGAATTATTAATCGATCCTTATTCATTAGGTTGAAAATGCTTTCTCATGGTGTAAAATCTTTAGATAAAATCTTTGGAAGATCCTTCACAAACACTTTATCGTGACGACGACGGAGATTTCAAAATTATGAGAATCACTCAAGACTTGAGAGTGCTTGTAACTTTGGCAAAATTCTTGGCTCACTTGATTCGATGGAATTTGATGAAGGTATGATAGGTGCACTGAAAAGGGAAGGTATTTTGAAGAATTTGGTTTGTTTACGTCAAAAGTATTTTTGTATTTGAAACAAAAAGGCAATCACGTCTAAAAATAACTTAAAACAAAAAAAGGGCTATTGGCAAGAGATAAAAATTACAAAAATGATCGTGATAAATAATCGGGAAGCCTTTCAACATTCTGTATTTACATCAAATTAACGAAGGAAGGAAGGAAAACGACTTCTTTTTTTGGTGAAAAAATCTGTTTATTGCCCGTGGGTCGTGGTACATTATTGAATGAATTAATAAATGATACGTTTATTTGTAAGAATACAGGTAGTTAACATAAATTCTTAATATCTATGGGTTTCACTATATTCGGCATTTCGGCCATACAAATATTAAGATTTTACATTTTTACATTTTGGTATACTAATAGCATAGCATTAAATTAATGTTATGACCCCTGTACTATTCAATGCATCCATAAGCAGTGATAATCACATTGTTTTGAGTGCGTTACAGCGAGCGGAAGGTATCGTTAACCGTGATTTTTCCGTTTATTGGCCGTCGTGAAACCAAGCAATCCAATGTGGTACCACGGGAAATTATGTTGCTTATGTTCTTGTGTTGCTTATGGATGCATTGAATAGTACAAAGATCGTGTGTAAGTTGCAGTGGCGTAGCAGCTAGTCCTAGTAGGGCCCTGTATCAATTTTATTTGGGGGCCCTTTGAACCCCAGTGCGGCGAAGTCCAAAAAAAGGACACAAATTATTTTGTCAAAACTAAGAAAATAGCACCCTGATTTACATCGATTTATTTTTCATTCATTTTAATAAGAGAATGTGTGAGCGAGCAAAGTGATACAAAAAAAATGTTAAACTGTGACCATGATTAGCACAGCTTATGACTGAAGAAGAGCTAAAATAGAAAATTACAGCACCCTGAAAGGATTTAAATTTTCATCAAAAAGCAAGCGAAGTGAGCTCGAAAAATTGAAGCTTTCTGGACTGCAATAAGTTATATTTTCGTTTTATCTTTTATCAAGAAGAATATTTGAGGTTGGAGAAGGTATTGTGATTTTTTTCCTCAGCAGGGGCCCAGGGGACCTGTTACTCGGGGGCCACGTATCATTGATACGGCTGAAACGGCTGTAGCTACGCCCCTGGTAAGTTGTAACTTTGACTTCTATGTCTCCAGATCAGAACAAAAAAAATCGCAATGACTGGAAAGACTGCCTTTGGACTTCGTTCAGGATGTTATTACTCTCTTTAGGGGTATTCTCCCAAGAAAATTATGGATTTATTGGCAACCCCAAATCCAACATGAAAATAGTAGAAGTAATGAAATATTTTATTTTAAGAAGTTTGCTTTAGCATCCTCGTAGTAATTAACTGATCAGTCTAACTGTCAACTTACACACAAGTTACGGACGAAATGTGGACACCAAATTCATCTTTCACGGAACCTTAAAAAGTGTAAAAGTCAATAAACCCACACAAAATAAAGACCAACATGATCAATAACTCACATCAAATGTCAGTGCAAATGAATTGTGTCGCTACTAAAAATCTAATTCGCTATCGAATAAGCAAACAGTGGGCCGGAAGCGGGGAGCGAGCGACGCAATCAGTGCGACGGAAACGACAATTTGGCGACAATTTCTCGTCGCTCGCGCCCTCGCGCGCTGAATTAGCGCTTTCGGTGTGGGCTGGGACTAATGTCGAATGTGTTGGTGTGTGTATTTGTTTAGGGCCTGTGTGAGGTGTGTGTGTTGGGAATAGTGGGTGTTTTTGAGTGAGTTAATTTTACAAAATTACAGCCAGTTACAACTGGTAGTGTGTGGATCGAATTGCCTTGTTGTTAAGATTTCTGTGATTTTAACAAAAGCTTTTTCAGTGTTTCTGTTATCGATTGACGATAGAAGCTTCTTAGGACATACTTTGAGTAACTTAAGATTGCACTATCTATACTATATCTATACTAATATTATAAAGCTGCAGTGTTTGTTTGTTTGTTTGTTTGAACGCGCTAATCTATGGAACTACTGGTCCGATTTGAATGATTCTTTCAGTGTTGGGTAGTCCATTTATCGAGGAAGGCCATAGGCTATATAACATCACGCTGCGACCAAAAGGAGCGGAGCATAAATGAAAAATATTGCAAAAACGGGGAAAAATAAATTCCTTTTGTGAGCTGTTTCTCTTTTATGTGACGCAGACGAAGTTGCGTGGGTCAGCTAGTGTACACTAAAAATAAGCGTAAGTGAACTAGTTACCTGAGTGCAATTGCAGGAATTCTAAATATTAAAGCCACATACTCGTACATAATATTATATTATTATATCACAATACCCACGTCTTCACAAGGAGCTCGTGGCTAAATAATAACAGCCGCTCGGGTCAATCTTTAGGTTAAGTCGTGCTTGCCTAGGTTGGTCTGTCTGAGTTTCCTCCGTGCCTCGGAAAGCACGTTAAGCAGTTGGTCCCGGGTGTCATTTGTGATTCGTTACAGGTAGTATTTGACAGTTGTTACAGGTAAGTAGTCAGTGGCCCAAAAAGTCTGAGAACCAGTCTTACCTAGGGATATCGTATTACCCAGTACTAACTGGGTTGTGGAGGTCAGATAGGCAGTCGCTCCATGTAAAATACTGATATTCAGCTGCATCCGGTTAGACTGGAAGCCGACCCCAATAAAACTTGGGAAAAGGCTAGGCAGATGATGAGACGCACGTCGACACAATACCCACGGTTTTTATTAACAAATTAACGTACTTGAGCCTCTCATGCTGCTTTATAAATTGTCGGGAAAATTTGTGTTCGGTGTTCAGGAAACGTCATTATGTCAACAATTTCTCTTGAAACCCGCCCCCTCGCATGCCAACGGCACTTCAAATAGGAAAAATTGAGCTCCCGAAGCTGTTTCGATGAGAATTAAGTGTTGTTCCTGTTTCTCGAGAAAATGATTGATAGGATGAAGAAAATTGTGGCATAAGGATTTTGTTCGTTAGTGAGTTGGTCTTGGTACTCGTCTTGTTAAGTTAGGGGTTAATAATAAATAAACATCGCAGACAGGGCGCCGTCACAACTTTTTTACATATATAGAAAAGACACGGACGCGTCGCAGACAGGGCGCCGTCACGACTTTTTATGGCGCAAGATGCACAATGGCGAGCGGGCGAGCGCGAGCGCTGTGAGAACCTGCCCTCCGCGCCCTTTCCGGTCCCCCGCTTGCGCCCGTGCAGGCCCGCGCCGTGCCCGCGCCCTGTCCTTTCTATATGTTTTCCAATAGGGCGCCGACGAGTTAACGTCGTGACGGCGTCCCGTCTTTTCTGTATGTTTTACGTCGCGACGGCTGTATACATTTTATATGCAAGTAGATTAAACGGGCGCCGTGACTGCGACGGGTCCGTGCCTTGCGTCTGTTCTGTGTGGCCGGTGCCTAAGCGCCATGATCGCGGCTTGACTGGAGAATGCGGGAAAAAATTGTTAGGAGCAGACAAATCCGTCTACCCTCTTTCTTTGTCTTTTGCTAAGTTTAGTTATGAAGCGTGATAGCTCAGTGTTTGACCAAGCCAAACCTGCTCAGATGGAGATTCATTGATGACTGCCCCGTAGTGCAAATGTAGTGCTGCTCCACAAACGATTTGGCACTTAATATCGAATATCGTGGTCCGCGTGCTGTTTGTTGTTTATGGGAGCTGATGGATGCTACTGAAGGCGTCATAGTCAACTCGAAGCTCAGTTGTGGGTTGACAGAAATTTAGGTTGCCATCGACACGCTAAGAAGAAGACGTTGGTTTGTGATTAGGTAAAAAGTTCTGTCATTTAAGGCTTATGAGGCGAAAAATTATGAAAATACATCGATGGTTCCGTTTGAGTCCAAACACATTTACGGGCCGCCTCCACGAGCGAGCGAATTGTGGCGATTCAACGTATTTCTATACGAAAATATCGCCGCGATTCTCTCGCTCGTGGAGACGGCCCCTTAGTCAAAAGGATAATTAATGTTTTTATTTATAGTATGGCGCGTAAGAAAAACGAGTAGTAACAATATTATAATAGTATTGATTAGTGTCTAACCTGGTGGTAAAAATAAGTTTCATTATCCAAGAGTTTAAGAAACAAATGCCCAGCCACTTTAGAAAATTCAAGACCATTTAGTTGCATTCTAAGAACAATCAGCAAGGATCGACGGTAAGAAAAACTAAATTCGAAACTACCTACGTAGGTTTAGACTTCCAAGAACCTTCCTACGTAAAGCTATAAATTTTAGGAGACAGTATTATAATGTTTGAACAATTACTATTTCACTTAGGTTTCTCTGCTTAGCCGCGTAATCACTTAGTTAGCCTACGAACTACATGCGAGCTTTATCATTGCCAGAAATGCCTTCGTCTATTAAACGAGTTTTCAACACACTTGCGAAGAAATACAATAATAGAACAAAAAGTATTTTTGTTATGAATTTAATTAAAGGAAACTATGATTTAATTTACTTTTTTGCTTTCGCAGGTTGAAGAGAGGAAGTAGTAATGTCGCAAAACAACCTAAATATTAATCATGCGAAATGCCTATTCAAAATCATACGAAAAGCCAACCCATATGAAAAGAAAACAATCAATAAACGCGAATATTGTAATCATCATCATCATCATCATTTCAGCCGAAAGACGTCCTGAACCGACTGCTGGACATAGGCTTCCCCCAAGTGTCGCCATATCGACCAGTTCCGTGCACTCGCATCCTACGGATTCGCATCATCGGTCCACCTAGTGGAATATAATATTGTAATATCTCAACGTAATTATGTATAACTTTGTTTTAGTAATATGAATAATTATAATGGATTATGACATGATAATCCCATAAGTACCTTAAAGTATTTAATCAGGTAAAGGATAATGGATTCCCAAGTTATTTTTACAATTTGTATAAACCACGTGTTATGATAACATAGGTACTTCGTTACACATTTTATAAGCATAATATGAATGAATCCGTGACATAATAATAGATAGATACTTATATTTAAGGTATTATTGATAATGGCAGATATTACAATCCAGACACCTCAGAACCGGGGTTGCGGGACTGTTCGAAAGAGATACCGTGGCCCCGGAACACAAAGGGCGATGAAGGAACATGGATGGGTTTTAGTCAGTAAAAGTCTGACACTCCCTCCTGCTCCGCCCAGAGCGGGAGGAGTCATTTGATGATTTCCCATCCGAAAAAAAGAAAAAGAAAAGACACCTCAGAAAAACTGAAATTTGCGTTTTGCGGTAAGGCATTTTCATTATCTACATTATATATGTTATCGTTTCCTGCTTCTGATAGGTGGATGGTCTTATAGATATCAAAATCAAATCAATTTGCATACCGCAGTTCTAGACATAGGCCTCTCCCAGCTGTGGCACAACACTGTCCCTAGCCTTCAGCATCCAATCTGTCCCAGCCATGGTTGGGAGTTGGAACATCGACGTACAAACTATGTATCACTACAACATGTCACATTATTCGGAAGAATTGGCTGTTCCATAGTTACATTTTGAGCGTGTACGGTATGGTGTAGGTGTTTTTGTAGGAAACAGCAGGTTTTTTTAAATTGCCGATGCAAAAGTTTGGAATGATCTACTGAACATGTGCTGGGTGATAGTGTGTGTGTCGATATCCCTTCCACCCCGAATACAAACTTGGATATTATGGTACAGTTCTACGACCGATCAATTTTCTAAAAATATCGCCCTGAATAAAATTTGCTTGCAAATAGAATCTGCATCTCAAAAAGTACCAAAGATCGCTTTATCCAATGTTACCATATTTATATATGTCCAGTGCTTTCCTAGCCGAAATCTGCCTAGCCTTTCCCCACCATGCTGAAGTCGGCTTCCAGTCTCATCAGATGCCGCTGAATATTACCTTTTTAAAATAGAGACATTCAGTTGCAATTCTACACTTCATAAAGCAAAAAAAAACGAAACTTATACTGTCACTTACGGGACTGTATCTTTACTGTATCTTCTGTGATTGTTGTTTGTTTTGAGCTCCTGATAAACCGTTCCTTTTATCAGCAAAAGGGTTTAAAAAAAAATACAAAAAAAGCCTAAAATAACTACTTTCGGAAGTCGGTGACCTTGTTTTCATTGACATTATTGCCGAATAAAAAAAAGAATTTCGATAAACGACCCCAGTAATCACGGAGTAATCGGTGTACACACATAAAAAAAAATGCCGGTGGAATACATAATTAACCTCCTCATTGTTTAGAAATCGGTTAAAAATCAAGAATGCTTTTACATAGTTTTGATATACTAAATGTTATATTGATATCATATTTAGGCATACTATCGCCGTCCGTATTTTAGGTTCAACTCGGTTACCGTTCTCTATAAATTAATACTAATGCGCCTCGGTGCGGTGCACACGACTGACGAGCTCCAAAGGCGCTTCTATCTTCGATTAAATTGATTCTCCATCCGATGCTGCACTGGTTGATTATATTTGTTGGTTGGTTGATTATTGATGCTCAGCTTTAGATAAGTAGACAGTTTTGAGTTTAAAGTGACTATCTACCTAGGTACAGATTGTTCCATGTCAGGGTTTTGAGTCCGCACTTAGTCCTTAAAGTGGAGTGGACCTTTGTACGAGTTGTACGTGAACTGAAGACTGAAAAGTGATGGCACATTTGTACTGTTTTATTACATTACATTTGTCTGTAGAGAAAATACAGGTGCCACCAATTCACTTCGTTTTTTTTATGTATCTGTGTCTGTAGATACAGTTTTCAGTGTAACCAGAAGCGGTAAAGTGCCAGTCCTTCAAGTGAAAAATAAATACTGGTACCCCAAAACTTTTTACTAGTTTCAGACTAGCCTTTGAACCCTTAGCCTGCCTTTGCAGTCAATAACTGTAGCAAGCGACGAAAAGAATAAACAGTGTATTTATTTATTTAACAATTTATTTATTTAACAATTTGTTTATTAAACAATTTTATTTTTTATCAATTTATTTATTTAACAATTTATTTATTTAACAAAATTTATTTATTTAACAATTTATTTATTTAGCAATTTATTTATTTAACAATTTATTATTTAGAAAAAGTTTATTTAACTATTTATTATTTAGAAAAAGTTTATTTAACTATTTATTTATTTAACTATTTATTTATTTAACTATTTATTTATTTAACTATTTATTTATTTAACTATTTATTTATTTAACTATTTATTTATTTAACTATTTATTTATTTAACTATTTATATTTTTAACTATTTATTTTTTTAACTATTTATTTATTTGACTATTTATTTACACACTTAATATAGAAAAGAAGAAAGGAACAGAAAATAGTACTAAGGCGATGCTTATTTCTAAAGATATCTCTTCCAGCGTACCTGCGAAAGGAGATACTAAAAAAGAGATGTAGGTAAAAGATTAAGAGAAAATGGAATGGATGGTGGGTATTTTGCTTATTGCTTGCCTAAATTAACCATTCCTAAACAGAATAACTGTAATTACAAACCAGTATCTAAAATATTTCGAACAAATACCTGACGGCCAAATTAGTGATCAAATATCAGGCAGCTAGCAATCAGGTATTTTGTCCAATGAGACACAAATTGTAATATCGAGTAGGATTTAGATTAAATTCCTCAAATTAGAATGTATTTTACGTAAAATGGGCTGACATGGCATAAATACATATGTTTTGCTACAGATTACAGATATGGCGTCTAAGATAATGATGGATTTGACCGCATTATCTTTGCTTTATGTTAATTTAATTGATATACTAAGTTTAGATTAAACAAGGTGGGCCTGAAATGACTATTATGTCAAAGATATACCGGAATATATCCACGAGCTTTAAAATATATTTTTTACGAGTGAATAATAAATTACCTATGTTTTAAAATTAAATGAGGTTGGTTTTTTTACAATCCCATTATTCTGAGAAGAATTACTAAAACAAACTCAGAGGTTTGTCTGTTTTCAAGTACAGACACCTCCTCGGAATGTCCGAGGAGGTGTCTTTACTTGAAAGAGGTGCCTTGAGGTGCGGTGTCTTGAGGTGTTGTCTTGTTATATGAAGACCATGCACACGTGTCTGGTGTTGCATTTTGAGCAAAGACCCACAGATTTGAGTGGCATTGATGCCCAGCTATCCAAATACTTCGGGTATCTCGGAAGTATTGGGTCTCGCGGTTGAGGAGAGGGATCTAAAGATAAGCTACCAGTGCATGCATTTGTCAGTTGTCGCATAACTCAACTCAGAATTTATTTAAAAACTTTGATATTACACTAAACAAAAAAGCAAATAAAAGTCTCTATTTTTCAGCTTAATCGGATTTCTGACAAAAGAAAAACCATAAAAGGTGACCCAAGAGAGATAAACATTTTTCAGAGCTATAAACTGCATTAGTCATAGTCTAGAATACGAGCTTGATTCACAATGGAATCCGCTACACCGCGTGCATACCGGATTTTATCTCTGAAGTACTTGCTCCTGTAAGGACGCAACCTCCACCTACATACTTTCTCCCTCATACCTTAGTAAAATCACGTAGTGTGATAGAGATAGTGGATGTCAAGGAGATTTGGTCGCATTTCAGCTGGAATATAGTATTGTCAGTGGATGTTTTACGTTTCGTTTTACGTGTAAGTATTATTTCGGTTCTGCTTTATATTACTGGTATACTGGCCATTTTATTTGCGCTGGCTACGATGTAATAAAATATGTGATCTGAATTTTTATTGTGATGGAAATGGACTTGAAAAGAAGCTTGGCTTCATGTCCGGTAAAATAACGGACAAATTACACTGGATACTGACAGATGTTTTATTGAAGTATCTGTTATTGTGCGGTCAGTCAGTCAGTCCAGAATTTGTCCGTATGGGTTCAAACAAATCCTTAAGAATACGAGAATTATCTCTTCAATTATCTCATTCAAAATTCACCTGACTTAAGAGCCTATACTACCTCAGATTAGCAACTCTTTTTGTGGTGGTTCCAACTTCGTTTGTAATACTGTTAGAATAAAGTTCTAATCAGCTTGAGGATCTTCAAATATAAGACCTAACATTAATCCTCAACTTTACCATATATTTATTCCAAAATTAATGCTACAGTATTTTAGGCGTAACGGAGGATCATGCTAAGCCATTTGAGGTAGTATAGGCCCTTAACATTTACTCAACTCTCTTCATAACATTTTTTCCTAAATTAAAACATAATACTATAATTACGTACAAAAACAAGAAATCTTAAGGATGAGTTTCAAAAAGGCAAACATGAAAATATTAAGGAAAATCCACCCACGTAAGATACCCAAGATTTGTCGGCTCAAAGATATATTTCTCTTCGTTCCTACCTTAATTACCTTCCCTATATTATTTGCGTACACCTACCTTCCAAGGATACATTATTTACGTGTGTATCTAACAGCGTGCGTGATTCAACTGAGTGCCAGGAATGAGAACAACGCAGATTAGGTACAGAAAATCTGACTCTGCTTCCGTTGCAGCCAGCCCGGTCACGTATCCGCGGCTTGCTGTGCCACGCCGCACTGCGGTGCCTGTGCGGCGGCTGGCAAGCCAGCCGACCACCGGGCTGGAAGCAAGGCCTGCGCTGCACCCACCAAGGCCACCAGAGGCAAGGGGAGGCCCTCCGCCGCCACCACCACCACCGTCGCCACCGCCGCCGCCGCAGCCGCAACTGCCACCGTTGCCGCTGCCACTGTCGCCGCCACAGAGGGGCCCTCGCAGGGGGCTAGGGAGGAAGCGGTAATGGAGTGCCAATAACGGCCCCATTACGCTTCCTCCAAGCGAACATCAACCACTGCGCCTGCGCTCAGGATCTGTTGCTCCAGAGCATGGCGCAGTGGTTGATCAACATTGCTGTGGTCGCTGAGCCGTATTTCGTCCTGCCCAGGGAAGACTGGGTGGCGGACCTTAGCGGCTCAGTGACCATAGTGTCGTCGGCCGCCGCCGGTACTCCGACCCTTGAAAATGTCAGGAGGGGTCGGGGGTGTGTAGCAGCCCGGTTCGGGGAGATCGTAGTGGTGGGTGTCTACTTCTCCCCGAGCCGAACTCTCGCCGAGTTCCACAACTCTCTCGCAGAGTTGAATGTTGTCGTCGGAAACCATTCCCTCCCCGTGCTTGTCCTCGGGGACTTCAATGCCAAGAACTTGGCTTGGGGTTCTCGTTGCACAGACGTGCGGGGAAGGATGGTGGAAGACTGGGCCCTGGAGAAGGGCCTGGTCGTCCTAAATCGGGGTTCTGTCCCCACGTGTGTGCGGATGCGGGGCGAGTCGGTGGTGGACATTTCGTTCGCTAGCCCCGCTCTGTCACCGCGTGTCATTGACTGGCGTGTTATGGAGGGGGTGGAGACCTATTCTGACCACCGGTACATCCGGTTCGACGTCTCCACCCAGACCCCAAGCGCGCCGGTCCAACAGGCCCCGAGTGGTCCGCGCTGGGCGCTGAAACAGCTGGACCGGGAGCTCCTCCTGGAAGCCTCGATCGTGCAGGCCTGGGTGACATCACCGGACAGGCCTGCCGACATCAATAATGAGGCAGGGTGGTTCCAGGAGGCCATGTCTGACATATGCGACGTGGCAATGCCCCGTGTTCGGCCAAGATGCGCCCGGCGTCAGGTGTACTGGTGGTCGCGTGAGTTGACATCTCTGCGCGAGGCGTGCGTGGCTGCGCGACACCTGTACGCCAGGCATCGCAGGCTCCGCATCCGCCCACCGGATGCGGCAGCCATTGAGGCGGAGCTTTATGAGGGGTACAGAGCGGCGAAGACCGCCCTCCGCGAAGCGGTCCTGCGGGCCAGGGATCAGGCCCGCGAGGAGTTGCTGGGGACTCTCGACAGAGATCCGTGGGGGCGCCCTTACAAGTTGGTGCGGGACAAACTCCGCCCCTGGGCCCCCCCACTGACGCAGAGTCTCCGGCCTGAGCTCGTGGAGGACGTGGTGAGCACTCTGTTCCCTTCGCGAGGGGAACACCCACCCCCGCCTATGGCTCCGCCGCCTGCGATGCTGGAAGCGGACCAACAGGACGACGACGACAACGCTCCGGAAGTGACTGGGGTAGACCTGAGAGTGGCGGTACGCAGGCTCAGTGCCAAAAATACCGCCCCGGGACCCGACGGCTTGCCTGGCAAAGCCTGGGTCCTGGCCTCAGAGGCTCTTGGGCCCCGACTGGAGGGGCTCCTAAGCGCATGCATGGAGAGAGGCCAGTTCCCGCTTCGTTGGAAGACGGGGAAGCTGGTCCTCATCCGGAAGCCGGGGCGCCCTGCGGACTCTCCGTCCGCATACCGGCCCGTGGTGCTGCTCGACGAGGTGGGCAAGCTCTTTGAAAGAGTCATTGCAAACCGCCTCGCCGAGCACCTTGCGGGGACTGGGCCGGACCTTGCGGAACACCAGTATGGTTTCCGCAAGGGGCGCTCTACGGTGGACGCCATCATGCGCGTGAGAGCCCTCACGACGGGGGATGCGGTGTCCAGGGGGGGGGTTGTCTTGGCGGTGTCTCTCGACATCGCCAACGCCTTTAACTCCATGCCCTGGAGCTGCATTAGGGAGGCACTCCGGTATCACCGGGTGCCAACCTACCTCCGTCGAGTGGTCGGGGACTATCTGACGGACAGAGCCGTCATCTACCCCGGTCGCAGCGGAGAATGGAACCGGCGAGAGATGTCGTGCGGTGTTCCGCAGGGATCGGTCCTAGGGCCGCCCTTGTGGAACATCGGGTACGACTGGGTGCTGCGCGCCGACCTCCCTAGCGGTGTCAGCGTAGTGTGCTACGCTGACGACACGCTGGTGCTGGCACAGGGGAGGTCGCACGAGGCGGCGGCCGAAGCGATGACACGCGGGGTTGCGACAGTAGTTGCGAGGATCCGGCTACTGGGTCTCGAGGTGGCACTGCACAAGTCCGAGGCCATGTGCTTTCATGGGCCTCGGAATGCGCCACCTCCGGGATCCTCACTGACGGTAGGAGGGGTATCCATCGGTGTTGAGTCGACGTTAAAGTACTTGGGACTTGTCCTTGACAGCCGGTGGAACTTCGTAGAACATTTCCGACGTTTGGCCCCCAAACTGGAACGGACTGGGGCTGCCTTCAGGCGGCTCCTGCCCAATCTGGGGGGGCCGAACGCCTCCTGCCGGAGGCTCTACGCGGGAGTCGTGCGGTCAATGGCCCTTTACGGGGCCCCGGTGTGGGCGCGTTCATTGAGGCTGCGAGCCGCCCACTATTTGAACGCGCCCCAAAAGGTAGTAGCCGTAAGGCTGGCCCGGGGGTACCGTACGATCTCCCGCGAGGCGGCGAGCCTCCTTGCCGGATTGCCGCCATGGGATCTAGAGGCGATTGTCCTCGCGCGCCTACATGAATGGCGCGCGGAGGCGCTACGCCGGGGGGAAACTCCGCTGCAGCGACAAATTGTCGCTCAGCGGACAGACTTCCGGCGGGATCTCATGGCGACATGGAGAGAGCGACTGTCGCAACCCCGTGCAGGGCACGCCACGATAGTGGCGATAAGTCCCCTCTTTGAGGAGTGGCTTGAGAGACGCCACGGCGTCCTCACCTTCCGCCTGACGCAGGTCCTCACCGGACACGGAGTGTTCGGGAGGTTCCTGCACCGAATCGGGCGGGAGGAAACGCCCGGGTGCTTCCATTGTGAGGATCGACCGGAGGACACGGTGGAACACACGGTGGAGGTGTGCCCCGCGTGGGCGGAGCACCGCCGTGTCCTCGAAGCGGCGATCGGCGGCGGCGACCTCTCGCGTCCGGCCCTGGTGCAAGCCATGGTCCGGAGCGAGACGGAGTGGGACGCCGTCACCTCCTTCTGCGAAGCAGTAATGCTAGAGAAGGAGGTGGCGGAACGTGAGAGGGAGAGAACCTCTCAACGTCCCGGCCGCCGCGGGAGACGCCCCGGGCGTCGGGGGCCACCACCACGTGGCCCCCGGCCACCGTAGGCGCGGGCCTGTGGACGGTGGGCTATGGGCTAGCTCGCCGTCCGTCCGTCTCATGACGACAGGCCGTGTCGACGGCGCGTTCGTGTTCCACGCGCGCCTCAAAGAGAGTCAGCAAAAGGGAAGGGGTCCGTAAGGACCGAAGCCTGCCGGGGTTGCGGGACTATTCGAAAGAGATACCGTGGCCCCGGAACACAAAGGGCGATGAAGGAACATGGATGGGTTTTAGTCAGTAAAAGTCTGACACTCCCTCCTGCTCCGCCCAGAGCGGGAGGGGTTATTTGATGATTTCCCATCCGAAAAAAAAAAAAAAAAAAAAAAAAAAAGGTACAGAAAATCTTCTGCTGAGAATAGGCCTGTGTCCTGAAAAAATCGAATTAGTCCGTCAGTTAGATTATCAAAACATATTTGTTACGTATTTTTTCTAACAAAAAACCAAAATTGACGAAGATACGTCGCTTTTAAAATTCTCCATACGTCACGCCATGCTATAATTTTTAGGGCGTTGTGACGTCACGAGCCCCCACTCTCGAGTTTTGACGCGTTTTATCTTGGTCAATATCCATTGATTTACAAAAACAAAAAATACGTTTACAAAAAAAAATCCAATGCTCTAACTGACTGACTAAATAGATTTGCAATTTATTGATGGTAGAAACTAGCCTATTTTAACGACTGTTTTCACAAGTTTACTCATATTGATACAATAAAAATATCGATAGCCTTGTTTAAAAAATAAAGAACATGATTAACGTCATTGTGCCTTACATTTACGATTTTTGATTAGACAGTGGAAGCCCTATTCTTTGAAGGAAAATCCGGGAAGCACTGGAATCATTGTTAGAACACGCTACTGTTTCGCAGATTAGCAATACTAATTTGCAAAAATTTGAATAGCATAATAAATAACTTCCCCTAACTTCTGCACAATTTTGGGGTTTCTACGTCTTCTGGCAAAATTGTTTCCTTACCACGAGCAATATGGACCTCTATGCAGCGTTATCAAAAGATTAACCTGTTAGGTAGCATGATATCGGGCTGTTATGGTTCAACTTGGATGACATCAACATCCAGCAGTCTGTATATATCAGCACTTCTGTGCTTGACTTTATACTGGCAGTGCGTAACAGAGGCGCCACAATTAGCCAGCTCAGGAAATTGATTGCGATCGTCCGCGTCGCTCAGATCGAAATAATTGTTACTCGCTATACTGTTTTATACCAGACATATCCTGAATTAAATAGTACTGGTTCCCCATCACACTTCACTAAAGCAATGTTTGATTGTAAGGAAATTACGTAGATCGTCAAGTCGTGTCGTGTGTCGGATACTATCAATTGATTTCCATTTGATGTTTGTGTTTGTGTGGTGGCTTTTAAGTATGGGGCCAAGCTAAGTTATCTCTTCTGACTTTATGTAACAAATGAAGATCATCTGCTAAGAACTTGAGAACCTTGAGCTGTTCCACCGCGAAATTGACAAGGAGAAATATTCTAAGTTAATGGCTAACTGAGAAGCACCACATTTTTCTTACGAATTCTCTTTGAATTGATCTTATCAAAACTCTTCGGAATTTCAAAGTTTTTTTTTGGAATGTGGATATTCTTCTTCGTTTTTTCTCTTGCAGATGTAACACAATAGGACAAAAAACCAGATGCATGATACATTACGCACCTATTTAATCTGAGTCAGATGGCATGACCAGCAAAATACACTTCACAAATCTAGGCTAATATCTAAGTTCATTTAAATCCATAACGTTATGCAGTTCTAGTATTATCTCCAAATGAACTGTGAACTCGAACGGACGCAGCTAAATCAAATTGCATCGTAATTCGTAGTACGTAAGCGGCACAGTGACATACAGTATTTAAACTAAGAACAAATGGTTGGAATCGGTTCACACACAACACAAGCTCAGTTGTTGTTATTGGTTGTAAGTTTTTTTTTAATACTAGATAGGCTTGGGTTTGGCCGCAACGCGCCTGTTGTGAAGCGAAGATGCTGCTATAGGGTGAAGCATGCTGTGCAATTGAGGATACGTTCTGTGTGAATGTGTAGTGCAAGAAATGGAGCTGGTCTTTTTTGCGCTTTATAAACATTGCCAGGAGGTCGCTGTTGGTAAACATTTAAAATTGTATCTAAAAACAAGATGGTGGCCTTTGTTACGGCTAAGGCTACGCGCCCACAGAATGGGTGTTTAGTCTGAACAGACCAAAACGAATGGACCGCGGTCCGTTCAGACGTAGACGAAAAATGTTCACGTCCGAACGGACCGGTGTAAAAAAAAAAACAAATGAATAAACTTCATCAAGTACATTCGGGTGCAAAAGATAAAAAAATGAAATAAAATGTTAATTTATTGCCCGACTTCGGCGAAGCCAAAAGGAAGGGTTATGATCATGCATCACTAAAACAAAAGAAAAATTTTAACAAACATTTGGTTTACTGGTCATCTTTATACCGTGGTAGCGGTAGTGACGGTAGCACTTATAACAGAATCTCCTCGACCAATGAACGTGCGCAGATAAATGAGGAACACTGAACACTGAGCAGTGGTACGTGCGAGGAGCAGCGCGTAACGCGGGAGCTATTAGTTAACCGCATAGCGATTGAAATATACTGCGTGTAATAGGAAATGGTTGGTTTAGTGGAGATGAGCAGACCCATCTTTCTTATTAAGAAGGTTAGTAAATATGGGTAGAATTATTGGAGGTAGAAGGAGTGTTTCATGGTTCTGGGTCCTGGAGGTCAGATAGACAGTTGCACCATGTGAATTAGGTAGATACTGGCTTTAAGCTGCATTTGGATAGACTGGAATCACGCACTAGTATTGTTGGGAAAAGCCTAGGCAAATGATTGTGAAAGATTGATTGATTGTATCATTCATTCATACCCTAGAGTAGAGTAGGGACTCCATTTTCCGCAATTAGCTCTCATTCGGTCCGTTATGCGTAGGTGTCATGGCTAAGTTAGCCAGCCTAGCTCCGTCCAGAAGCACAGAAGTTTCCTGGGAGCTTTGCAGGATTCGCGGAGCGACCTCACCGTTCCGAGGATTTGTTTGCGTTGGGTAGCCACAGCCTCGCATTCCATTGCATTGACATGGGCGGCATTCATACCCTACACTTAGATAATAATCAATCTATTATTCCTAATATCCAACAGCATCTTAGATGCCAATCCTCAAATGTATAAGTTTCTTCTTGCGAGTTTAGTTAAGTTAATTACGGAACTTTAATTTTGTTGTGTCCCAAAAATCCTATCATCTTTTAACATTTAGACTTCTGTATTTCTATTCATGTCCATTCCAGTCTTCATAACTTCGACTTGAATCCTCAGTTGAATTTAATTTTATTATAGCACTTGTAATGCAATTTCTTAGATGAGCAATTGCAGTAAGTATATACGTGTTCCTACATCGTCAAGTGCCCGCATAATATCGGAAGCGTGTAGTTTGTTAGCCGCAACGATTTATTTTATTAATTTACTCGGAAGACTCGGAACTAATAAAAAGGTTTACACATTCATCTTGCACAAGCAAATAATATACCTCAAAGTGCAGCTCACAGTCATTTCCAGCACACAAGGAACAAGGTATATGTTACTTTTGTAATAATTAAAACAACTTCTTGATTGGTATGGGTTTGGTTGCCTCTTTTTTGCAAGGGCCAACCAAAAATTGCATTTCATTTGAGCCCAGAGTGAGGGCGCTGGAGAAAGACAAGAACGGTTCAATATCCACTTATTTTTAATTGTATTTTTTGTTTTTACTATGGATACTTTTAACGTGCACATCTTGCTACATTGTTCTTACATAATATACCATCTCAACATGAATGATGTAACCAAGATTTTGTAACAATATTTTGATTTAAAAGAGTGTCCATGGAGTTTCTTGTCCGTTCTTCTCCATAGAGATCTACGCTAGGGAATGAGCAACTACAGTACTTTAATAGTTTTTAATTATGTCTTGTGACTAGGACTTTAGCTACATTTAATTTTCATCGTTGTTTCGACAATTCAAAAGTGCCTGTAACTGGCCTACTTGAAATAAATGCTTTGATTTTGATTTTATCAAATCATTGGGATTTGGGGTAAATTTTCACTTCATGTCACTGAAAATGAACGTAATCGAATGTCTTTTTCTTCCAAAAATCTCATCAGCCATTATCTCTTCAAAAACTGATAGGCGCTATTGATGGTGAAAAACTCGTAGCTAAATTCTGGAATGGAGCAGTTTAGATGCCATCAGCAGATCGGCACGCTAAGACCTATCTTTTTAGCAGTTTTTGCACCATCATCATCTGCCGAGCCTTTTCCAAATTATCGGCTTCCAGTCTAAACCAGATGCAGTATTTTACATGGAGTGACTGCCTATTTGACATCTCCACAACCCAGTCAGTATCTTAGCATTGTTAATCAAACTCAAAACCATTTTGTACATAAAATGCAGTTCTATAATCCAACATTTATTAGGATTTGCTCGTCTAACGTAACCGTGCGCGTAACAGCGGGAGCTCGCAATTAGTTAGCCTTAATAACGTGCAACTACGAAATATACTGAAGTAGGCGCCGAGTTAGGTATATGATTTATCAGTATGTCGCGGTCAGTATGTTGTGTCATACAAGTATCTGGTATCTACTAAGTTACTCATGAGTGATTAAGACACATTTGAGCAGGAAATTATGGTTACTGTTAGCCTTCGTTATCCCACAACTGGGCAAAAACATCATTTTTTAGGGTTCCGTACCCAAAGGGTAAAAACGGAACCCTATTACTAAGACTTCGCTGTCTGTCCGTCTGTCTGTCCGTCTGTCCGTCTGTCTGTCACCAGGCTGTATCTCATGAACCGTGACAGCTAGACAGTTGAAATTTTCACAGATGATGTATTTCTGTTGCCGCTATAACAACAAATACTAAATATAGTCAATGGTACGGAACCCTTCGTGTGCGAGTCCAACTCGCACTTGGCCGGTTTTTTTTTCTTTTTTTGCTCAGAATAGTTACAGCACTGATGACAAATATTTGTATCACTTGTTTAGTTTTTTTTTATACAATATTTTCTTACTTTTGTATAAATTCCTTTTTTCCCTATTATTTGTGAATGTGTGAACATTGTAGGCTTTGTAGATTCCCAGATGCTTGTTAACTTTTGTTATATTTATCTTGTTGTACATTTTTTGGTTAGGAAGCAAATACTTATTGTCGGGCCTACGCTGTGCCCCCATACTTAAGTAGGTACTAATTTCTGTAACACGTTAATATATAACCATGAAGTTTCTTGCCGGTTCTTCTCCATGGAAACAACCAACCCGAACCGTGCACCTTTTCGACGTTTTATAAGTGCCCATGTAGGCCTATGTGAATTAAATTTTTATTTTATTTTTGAAGTGAAAACTTCTTTATGCGCGTTGAGCACTTTTTGGGTGAAGAAAAACATTGAACTCATCGTCACGTAACGTAACGTGCGGTCACGCTTCGTAGCCGTTCGTAGCACTCGTAGCATCCGCTACGGCGTAGCACCACATAGGCATGCGTGCGTATAACCAGTGCTACGGCTGGGGCGAGACCTGTGTACTTTTTGTTTTCACTTCTATCGGCAGTCCCCAAAGACTGCTCCGATTTTTTTTATTAGGATATCTTAGTGACTCTTGCTTTTGAAACTCGGTTATATGACAGTTTTTTTAAGGCATATAATTTTAGAAGCACAGTATTGGAGATTCTTGACACTGCAACGATGGATGGACTGTGTAAAGAATGATATATGGTAAGAAAAAAGGTGTCTGATGAGATGACGAGCAATATATAAGTTTGGAAGAAGGAGACATGCTGCGCCGACCACAAATGAATTGGAATAAGGGCAACAGAATGATGATGATGAATATTGGAGATTTCTTTTTTATATACTACAGTGTTTTTTTTCTTCCTCAATCACAAGACCAGCAGGATAACAGCTTCGTTAGATTAAACTCAGGTTTTTCTCACTTACGTAGGACATATTTAACATTTCATATTTTTCATGGTCCCAATTATTAAAACCATCTAGATCAGGGTTTCTCAAACTTCTGGCTCCACGTACCCATTCAAGTTTCCAGATGACAGCGAACCCCCAACCTAACATTGTATATAGAATCAAATAAAGTTTATTCATTGAATAAAAGGCCAATAACAAATATCTTATTAATAATAATGCGATGGATGGGCTTGTTTCTTGTCACAAATTGAGTCAATTTTTGGAATAATATTGGACAATTGAAGCCTTAATTGCGCGCGCGCCTTCATGCTTTCCGCAAGCGCCTGCCAGTCACCCAGCCGCCATTACGTAAATAGCGCCTAGCGTCGCATGGCAAACCCCTAGGGGTTCGCGAACCCCACTTTGAATAACCCTGATCTAGATTCTCCACGGAAAATTAAGCCAAATAACCAGCAAGTTCCAACCAGCAATATCCATTTACAACCATCCAAAACAATATTAATACGTGAATAATAAATTAAATTCACCTGTAATGGCCACGAATGGAGTCAAGTAGCGCAACCCGTCATGTTGTCCGGGAACTAAGCACGCCAATGGGATATATTGCCGGCGTGGATCACGACTCACGCACTCGGATTTAATATCTTTGTGTGTTATGGGAGAATGTTAGGAAGTTTATGGTGCTCTTGCGCAGGGAAATTGGTTGTAGATTATCTTTCGGTGTGAGGAAAAATTTTATAAGTTTTTCTGGAAAATCAATCCAGAAGAACTTAGACTTAAGTTATTGAAGGCACACAAACAGATTGGTTCTGTAGAATCAACAGACAGAAGTGTCAAAAATCGAAGAAATGTGACATCCACCTGATCCACCAATCCTCTCACATATTAGGAACCTGCGTCAACAGTATATGTTGATTTGGAGTGCGACAAAATCCAGGGCAGTCTCGACATAGATAACGACATTGTCGGTAACTTTCGATCGCCAAAATAACAATGAAAAAATTTGCTTGCGAGAATCGCATCTTGGATGTAGAGACTTGCGTTTCCCGCAAGCATCGTTATTGCAACCGAATTTTTTCATTGTTATTTTGACGATCGAAAGCTAACGATAATTTTGTTATATATGTCGAGACTGTCGGCCCGCCCCTAGATATTAGTAATTTAAGAAAATACTAGGTTTAAAGATTCTTTATTTTATTCTAAAAGAACATTTACATTGTTCACTACACTACACTGAATCATTCTTGAATCAAGGATCGTTGAATGTGAAGGTTATATATAAGTTTTGAGGACGATGGGCCATTAGTAGAGAAAACAAATGAAGAGAATGAGTTGGTATAATAAGAAACTCGTCGAAAATCATTTGTTTTTGTATTGTGAATGAAAAAGTCTGATAACTAGTCTTACCAAGGGGTATCGTATTACCCAGTACTACTTAACTGGGTTGTGGAGGTCAGATAGGCAGTCGCTCCATGTAAAATATTGGTGTTCAGCTGCATCCGGTTAGACTGGAAGCCGACCCCAACATAGTTGGAAAAAGGCTAGGCAGATTATATTAGGTACGGTAGAAACTATAGCGTAACTATTCTTTGCAATGTGTCCAAAATTTCTAGAAGGTCTCTAGTGCTACCATCTATTAGTCAGTATGACTTTTTTTTTGTAGCCAGTAATATGCCTTCTTCATCTCCTGAATAATCTAATTCGTACCTCCTAAGATAGTGTACCTAGGAAGCTGTAACGGCTGCGCGTGCGCAGGACGACTCACGCTTGACCGCCTGACATGGCTTACCTGAAACAAGATGGTACAAGAATTAAATGGTATATTCAGTAGTAACTACAATCAGGGGAAATAATTGTATAGAAAATTATTTCGTTAGAGTACATACATCGGACTCATTATTCCATCGCCAGTTTCTGGACGAGCAATTGACACCAGGAACTGGTTGTCAATTTAGGAAAAGCAGAATAATGGCCTAATTCCAAAACAAAAAAATATAACAAAAACACAAATATATCATTATAAAAAAACACACAAATATATATGACTAAATAACTCTCAAGTCCAAGTCGAGTCATAATAATTATTATTAGTTTTCTCGCTATTTAATTTTTAATTTTTGGTATTTGATAGAATATCTATTAGTTTATTTTATGTGTATACATATGTGTATTAGTATCAATATAAATATATACATTTTCGTTAACAAGAAGTTACTTTTTAGACATTATTTTGTACCATATCACTACTACAACAGCCCATAACGTCCACTGCTAGACATAAGCCTCTCCCATGATGGGAGGAATTTGCCGTAATCTCCACGCTTGGCAGGCGGATTGGAGATCGCAGTGATGAAAGACTAACAGAAAACGCTGCTGCCCATTCTCTGGTCTACGGAGGTGCAAGGTGTTCTGCCTCAGACATTAGTCGCCTTATACGACACCCGTGAGTGTAATGGGTTGGTTCTATTCTACTCTGCCGGATACCACACGGCGGCATATCGGCGGCACCATATCACTATGTTTTCCTATTTAACCCAAAGGTTAAAGACTGGACAACTTACAAGACTGGTAGAGAATGCCTTGTGGCATTAAGTCCGCCTATGTACCACTCTTGTACATGAAGTTAAGAAAAATAAATAAATATAAAAATAAGTCTCAGAACCAAGATAATCATGTTCGTTACGATTAGCTTACTCATACTGTCGATAAATTTAAATCGGTAAAACACACACGTCAAAAAAAACTGAAGGGAAGCTATATTTCCCCAAAATCATCATCATAGCAATATGTCATATTACAATTATATTTTTAGTTTACCAACAAAATCAAAATAGGCAATTAGGTAAAAGGTATATCTGCAGATTGAACGCGGAAGTTCAATCCAACCATAAATAATAAACCCTTTATTCCTCGCAATAAAATACTAAACAAATCCCAGAGACTCGCAATAGAATCTGAATTGTACCACTGACAGCTCCCTACAGGGTACAGCTTCCTACTGCTAGCGGTTTAGAGATGAGCTATGATGCGCGAGCGCAGGGATTTAAGTCGACCGTCCACTACAACCTAAGAATCTTATCAATCGTTTGTAATACTAGTATAAGTTGGCAAATAAAATCGTGTTTTTTGGAAAAATTACTTTTCACACCACCTGCTCGAAAATGTCAAATTATATGTCAAGCAACCTTAACCTAAAGTGAGTCATTAGTGGCCCGGGGGACCGGCCGGTCAATAATGTTGTACTGGATTTCATTATGACCCGCTGGTCAATAATGTGATTTGAATTTGGAATCTCACATGCTCAGCTAAATTGGCAGTATAGTACTAACAAACACCCTTTGGTGCCAGAAAGAGGAAAGCTATTCTCGATACCCTTACTACGCGTGAATGATATTCTCGATTTCCTACAAAATCATGACGACTGCTTCTTCATATCGTTGCCATGTTTTCTAAGACATAATATTGTAAGAATAATTAGATAACTACGAACCATTTTTTAAAAGGAATGGAATAACATTAAAACTCGCATTAATAATAACAAATACCGTACCGCGCCGCAGTATCGTAATAGTAATTGGCTGTAACATTAGTTAATTATTGTTACTGTTTGTTTATTTAATAAATACTTTGTTTTTCGTACTATGGCTATTATTTTCTCACAGTAGGTGTAAAAAGCAGAGTATCCTCCTCTGGGCTAAAGGTGTCTTTGCCTTGGGCCAGCTTGAAACCCTCGCTGCATTCAGGATTCTTGTATTAACTCCCTCGCTTCGCTCGTGAGTTAAACTCTTAACTTCCTCGCTGCGCTCGGGAGTTAAATCCCCAATCCTTCATTGCGCTCGAGATTCAATATGACGCCTGTGACATAAGACACAACTTTAGCCCCTCGGTGCATAATCTACTATTATGTCAAGGTTTTTTTTTTAATGGCCACTCTCAGATCAACTCTATTTAAGGTTGCATACTGCTTAGCCGGACTATTCATGTAAAGTGTATACAGGGTGTAAAGACCTCATCACGAAGCTGTCAACCAAGCATTCTGTACATCAAATACCACTCAAAAATATTTAGGGGGAATCCGGGACCGTGGTCCTGGTCCCGAAAGCCCCCCGACCCAAACTAAGTAACTTTACGCAAAAAATATTGCTAGGAAACAACTTTTTTTTGGGGTTAAAAATCATGTTTTGTGGTAGATGGATGGATGGATTGAATAGTATGGGGGTCGTGGAGGTGTTTAAAGTAAAAATCTTACATTAAAAACTTGTTTAAAAAAAAAACTTGTCAAAAAGTTGGAACTTTGACCCCAATATCTCCGTAACTAGAAGGTTCCCAGGTATGGTGTAGAACAAAAAAATGATCGCAATGACGAGGAGAACAAGTGCCTTTCAGCTTCGTTAAGAGGTGTTTTACACCCTTTATTTAATTAAGTAAACATAACATCAATGGAAACATGAATTTGGGATAAAATGCGCACGGCGAAGTTTGCCACGTTAAGCAGTCCATAGACTATAGGTTATCCATGACAGTTTTAAATGTGCATGCAAAATCAACTTCTATGGAAGTATAGAGGACACACTCGTAACTGTGAAAAGACTGAAGCATGACCGTGCGTAGCAGTGGACCATCCCGCCTACATTTTTATACAGAGCATAGCCATAGAATGCATAGCATGCATGCATAGCTATGGAATGGTAGCCTTTACTGCTAGTAAATTGTGCGTAGGAGTGCGCAGAGCTGTCTCGATGTTATTGTAGGACTCTTTAGAGGAAGCTTTAAGTTAAATGAGCAGACATGAATGGTTATCGTCGGTATACGAGTTATAAATCTTTATAAGTCAAATTAAATTGGTACTTGAAGTGTCTCTTTGATTTCTACATAATTTATCTTACCCGTTCCTAATTACTTAGCAGATGATGGAGGGGGTACTGAATTTACGGCTTTAAGGTATCCCATGAAGACTCAAAATCATACTAAGTAAAGTATTCCTTCCATCTGTAACCTACGATGATAAATAGGAAGTACTTTTGTAGCCGTCATTTGGTGCCCGTTCTATCATGTCTGTGCAGTATGTTCGAAAACATGCCAGATAGTCATGCTGATAAATAACATCAAAAGAATATATACTCATAATATTCCCCATAGGAACAAAAATATACTAATCCAGGTCGTCCTCTTTAGTCATAAGTAAATAACGGTCCAAATCCGACCCACCCATTCTGCTCACCCTCATTATCTTAAGGTCGTGAGCACAATGATGCATCTTGTAGTTCAGTCGACGGTCGGCAGTGTGACCTCGCGCCCTCTGCTTGTATGCAAATCATATGAATTACGACTAATCTGCATTAACAATAGAGTTGAAAATGTATAATTATTTTTGTTTAATTGTTTTATATGGTTATGAGTTGTTGGGTTTGTTACACAACAATTTCAATTAAAAGGTAAATTGAATTGGTATGTCTTGCATTACAAAGTCACCATTTAAGTCTATGAGCGATAACAATCATAAGAATTGAATGGGACTGGAAAATAAGGTAACGAGGAGCTTAGTTAGGTTTGTCAATTAATAATATATATTTATAATGTTATGAGTCTTAGAAATAAGGTTTGAACCCAATTGCTAGTTGCTTAGTCCCACATAAAAATGTTAATTCATAAATCTTATGGGAAAGTGTAATTTTTTTGTTGTGACAAACCCGCCACACTTTCCCGACAACTACACAAGTCGTAAGACCTAGTCAACAGTGGCGACAACAACAAAGAGCGCCCATGTAATAAAACTCGCTGATTCCCTGATTCCCCTTGAAACGGTTCAACTGTCTTAGATTCTTCAACGAAATTAACCAGAAATAAAAGCGAGGGAGGGAGAGAGAAGGAAAGAGAGCCAATTGGAAGAAAAGTGAGCCCTTTTAAACAGTTGACGCATTTTTAATTTTTATGAAAAAGCCTGATTTGCCAAAAACGTAAGAAAATTTGAATTTCGCGGGCTGGTTAGAGCATTCACCATAAGAACACCAAACTATAAACCCTGAAACACTATGAACGTCTATGGTATTCGTTCTAACAGTTACCTATTATTAGACACTGGCTGGTGTGAGAACCAAGCTTCAATGATATAGTGGACAGGCTCTGTAATAAAAGCCGCTATGCAACGGAATAGAACTTTAAAAGGATGGAAAAGGACGAATTTTAACTATGGTATTAGAATGAGATATTATTCTTGAAGTAAGACATATGTAGATTTTTTTTTAGTACGAGTTCTTACACAAGTGACTCTATGTAATAAAAATAAATTGAGAATGACAAAACTTTACTTTTATTTGTAATGTTAAATTATTTCAATAGCTCGTCAATTTTTGTCAATACTCATTCAATTGCATTCAAAATTATATTGATGTTATAATTGGCGTAGGATAAAAGTTGATGGTTATAATTAATCACAAAATAAATAAATAAATTAAACCTTAAAACCTAGGCCATTAAAAAAGAAAATGACTTTTACTAATGTTATGGGTAACTGAAAAAACTTCTAAACACTACCCATACAATGAGAAGAATTAAATAAAATATTTAAAAACAGTCATCACACATTAATATACAGCGTGTGTAAAACACGCGTAAATATTTAAATAAAAATTAAACGAACGCAGCTGCAACAGTTTTAACAGCATTTTAAACGGCATTCCAAATATAGTTCCACCGTTAAATTGACAGATATTTTCACATGTAACGCGACGAAACTCAGTAACTGAGCCATTACTGTGTTTATTACCAGTTAAACTGTTTCCTCGTTTGCATTAAAACATAATTTCCTGATCTCTTGACTCTTTGAACTTTAAATAGAATCTAGTTCATGGTATGTTGTTTAGTTTCATTGCATTTATGGCTATATTATCTAAGATGGATATTTTACCCACGGTAAGCTTGTAATACGTGTAACTTTGGGCTGTTTTTACCCGACTGCGGCGAAGCCCAAAAGGAGGGAATTATATATTATTATCTTTGATGGAGCAACTTTAAGTTTTTCAGAAATAAACGCAATATTTTTTGAGTTTTTTTTTTTAATCTCTGGACATTACACACAACGCCATCTAGGTGCCACACTAAGCAACGAGGCTTGTGTCATGGACACCAGATAGTTGATATACTACATAGATACTTTTTGTTTGTAAATACATACTTATTATACATATAAACAAGACATCATCTCATCACACAAACATTTGCTCCTGCCGGGATTCGAACCCGGGACCCTAAGAGCCTAATTATAAAAATAAAAAAGGAGAAATCACTGCAGTCCTGACCTGCTTTTATAAAGCTTAAAATAACGTCATGATTACGGTAAGTTTATTATTTTAACACCCTGTGTATCAGAGCCATGTTGCAGGGAAATAACCTTAATTAAAGAGCCTAAAAGTGTGTACCGCGTAAACTAGTGCACATGTGGGACTACCAATTTTAATTAAACCTAAAAAAATTGCACAGGAATTTTATTTCATTAGGTACATTAAAAATTCTAAATCGCACTCGGAAAAAAAAATTTACTTCATAATATCGTCGTATCCTACGAATAGGGGCGTAACTGCATAATAGCTACTTTTCAGGAGACACTTTTTTGTGTTTAATTAAATTAAATGTGACAAAATATGTATTGGTGGTTTAACATAATGTGTATTGGTATTTTATGGTTTGGTTAGCATTATTTTCAATAAATTATCTTTATAGTTTATACGCATTTTGTCCCTTAAATCCTAGAAGACGTAGAAGAAAGACACAAACGTAATTAGGGCTTCGTCTCTACTATACATACGCAATTTAGTCATTCCATAGAAAACGGCCACAATCACCATGAGGGTTTTTTTCTATGTACCCTATATTGGAAATGAATAAGTAATTAAAATGACTTAAAAGTTTTTTATTTAAAAATTAGTTTACGCTCGCCGCAACTAACAATCTCCGCGTTCCGCCGAATACTAGCCGAGCGGCGCTAAGACGAACGCGCCGCGTCCCCGCACCCCCACTACTCGCGTAGAACGAAGGCGCGACGGCGGTTGTGGCTTTTTTATTCGTTGAAAACGTAGTGCTTAAAATTGTGGCTTTTTAGAAAACCTAATTATTTGATAACCTGTGCGGTTTTTAATTGTTTTGTTAAACTGGTTATCTGTGGTATGACGAGCAGAATTGAATTATGCAATAAAAAAAGAAAGCCCTTATGTTCGTTAGGGCACTATTCGTAGGATACGACGATATAAATTTACCTAAAGCTGAAATTTTTAAACGTTACTTATCACGAACTTTATCTATGTTGTTAGTTATGTTTTGTTACATTCCTGACACTGTTGTCTAACTACAAATTAATGGCTGCAAGAGACGAGAACAAAGTCAAAGCACGAACTGAAAACCATTTATAGATAGATCTTGACCCTCTAGTCTCCGCCAGATAAGTAAGAATTAAAGGTCATTGCTGTTCCGTAGTCAACTAGGAACCCTTATAGTTTCGCCATGTCTGTCCGTCCGTCCGTCCTCGCTTAATCTCTGTGACTGTTAGCACTAGAAAGCTGAAATTTGGTACCAATATGTATATCAATCACGCCGACAAAGTGGTAAAATAAAAATTGGAAAAAAATGTTTTATTAGGGTAGCCCCCCTATATGTAAAGTGGGAAGTGTTTTTTTTTTTTTAAATTTCTACCCTAACGTGTGATATATGTTGGAAAGGTATTTAAAAATGAATAGGGGTTTCCTAAAATCATTTTTTGATAATGTCAATAATTTCGAAAATAATCGCTCCAAAAGTAAAACAACAATGTGTCCCCCCCCTCTAACTTTTGAACCATAAGTTCAGAAAATATGAAAAAAATCTGAAAAGTAGAACTTTATAAGGACTTTCTAGGAAAATCATTTTGAACTTGATGGAAACAACAGTTTTTGTACAAAAAAGACAAAAACTTGTACAAAATAATTTCTGGACTAAGTTTATTTTATTCGTATATGCAAGCATTTTTACATAATGGATACCCACCTTTAAACTCATAAGTGGGAACACTTATTGTGGCGGACGGGAAACTACGGAACCCTACACTGAGCGTGGCTCGACACGCTCTTGGCCGGTTTATATTACTAGAAAAAGTCAAGGATCACGATAAAGGTCGTTTCGGGACAAGTTTATGTCATTATTTCCGTTTTCAGAATGATGTATTTGAATAAATGTATCCGGGTTAATGACCTTTAATTCTTACTTATCTGGTAAAGACTATAGTCAGCCCTAGTGTTATACGATAGAAAGTAATTTTCAACATTCCTTATGCATGTATACGCGAAGCCTATATTAGCGAAATGATTCTCTCCCCGTGGACCATCATACCATCATGTTGTCTAAACGCACCCGCCAGCTATACCACTTTGTACACCACACCAACACACTACGTAAGTTAAATACCACTTCACTTCAAGTACATGTTATGCCGTGTCTACACGTCTTGCTTTTCTAGACCCGGTCCGGTCTAGGTTGTTAGGACTCATTAGGTATTCTTTCGGGTAATTATTTAATGAGGTGGCGAAGAGTCATTCTTATGATCAGAACCATTTGTATGATCATTTAATTTGAGCAATATCGTATCGACAATGGCAGAATCAATTCAACTTTTATTTACCAACATTTTTGACTTTGCTAGGTGATCCAATTATTTCGCCTTCCTTTAAAGCAGTGTTTTTCAACCTTTTTCATGACACGACCCCCTTAGTATGAAAAAATGTTTGGCGACCCCCTTTTTTTCATGTATTTTATTATGTTACAAATATTAAATCTATACAAAATTTTATATTTATAAATAATTTTAACTCATTTTTTTTTTAATTTGTATTTCGATTGAATTCTCAAGTAGCAAAAACGGATCCACGATGGGAGAAATATTAGTTAATGACAAACAAGCGAAACCACAATAAGATGGATGAATACTAATAGGTTTTTATTTTGTTAATTTGTATGAACTTTTGTCTTACAAATGTTTATATCCTTTAGTTAACATTTTCTTATTAAATTTATTTTTCTAGGCTTTATTGTTTTTTTTATTAAGGTAGTTTTCACGACCTCTTGCGACCAGTATAGCTAGAGGCTTCGCGACCCCCAGGTTGAAAAACACTGCTTTAAAGCGTACAAGTTGGGTACCTATTTCGTCTTATGAAAACTCTTAGAGATTGGAAAAAAAACTATGCAAATTGAAAGTTCATAAAACTATTGGAGCGTGTCCGTTTTTCATGGTTATGTATTCATAACCCCATGAAGTTATGGCAAGAAATAGTAAAGGGTCAAATATTACTACATAATCTTGGTTATGCAACCAAAAATCCACACCAAAAACCACCAAACCAACCAACCAACCATAAACTATAAAATCTACACTATTATAAAAATTTTGTAGGTTCTTCTTAGCGTGTCGATGACAATTTAAATTGAGTCAGCCCAAAATATGGCGATGAGTTTGGCACTTTCAGTAGCGTCGAGACACGGTAAAATAAAATTGAACGATCTACAGCAGGAGGCGGCAAAAGCCGGGCTTAAAATAAACATCAGGAAGACCCAGGAGATGAGAACTGGTGTGAAGAATCACTCACCGTTGCTGATTGGCACAGAGGCAGTGGCACGCGTCCACAAATTCACTTACCTCGGGAGCGTCGTGGCAGAGACTGGGGGCAGTGAAGAGGACATCGCTTCACGGTTCGCCAAAGCCTGAGCAACCATCCCTCAGCTGAGACCTGTTTAGCAGTCGCGGAAACTGATCCGAAGGATTAAACTCAAGATATTCGGGCCCAATGTGAAATCCATGCTGCTTTATGGGCGTGAAACGTGAAAGGTCACAAAGGACATCTCACGCCAAATCCAAGTTTTCGACAACCGCTCTGTCGTGTTCGTCGCATTCTCGGAATTTACTGGCCCGAGACCATCTCCAACGTAGAGCTGTTAGAGGAATGCCACGAGAGCCCGATCGACCGCCAGATCAAGCGTCGCAAGTGGAGATGGATTGGCCACACGCTCCGAAGGGACCCCGACCACATACCCAAACAAGCTTTGGACTGGAATCCCCAAGGAAAAAGAAAGCGTGGCCGTCCCCGTCAAACCTGGCGTCACACAGTGTTGGCAGAAGCGGCGAGCATCGGAATGACATGGAGCGAGGTGAAGCGTGAAGCTCAAGACCGATCGCGATGGAGGACATCTGTGGACGCCATCTGCCCCATCTAGGGGACATAGGACATTAAGGCGCAGATACATGACTTTTAATGATTTTAAATTGATCATCACGTCTTAACTTCTAGTCTAATTTCTTTGAAAAAAATATGTGTTATACTAGACCATTTCCTTCATAATTTGATATGTGAAAATGTGAAGTTATATTTTTATAACATAGTGTAATTAATTTGTAAAGTAATGTCTAACGCGGCAAAAAAAACGATCATCACGCAAAATCTATCGGGCGTATTTGCATGAAACTTAGATCATCTCAAAGGCAATTTAATGCCCCATATTTTAGTATACGGCTTTTATTCATATTGTGTTTAATAAATCAAGGTGGGTTATTTTTTCGAATAATCTTGGTGCGCATTGAAGCGGGGCTCTTCCGGGCGACGGGCGGCAGTGCATCACTGACCACTGTCACGGGTAGACGCTAACGCTCGGAGAAAACACAACACAATTTTAAAAATGGTTGCTAAATCCAAATTATTGAAAAAGAAACGCCATATTCTGGAAAGAAATAGATTACTGAGGTAAGTAACGTTATTTGAATCAAAATAAAATCATTTGATCATATTTATTATATCATCGGGGAATTGGGATGGATTGAATAGTTTTCCACCCGCACGCAAAATACGCACTTTGACGTGGAGTTGCGGACACCAGTCCGTTATACAAATTTACAAAATCATTTAACTCTATCGAAAGTGGAAATTATCGTAGGTACCTAAAAAAATATTCAAATAAGTATAGGCTTATTTTCATTGTAGTAAACATAATTTTATTTAGGTAATTTAAATGTTTGTGTTATTTCTGTTTTAGGCGAATACCAAATAGCAAAGATTCTCGAGTCGTAAATGCAGAGACGAGGTAAGTATTGTAATGTACTATGACCATACCACTTCAATTTAGGGACAGTCCGGGTTTGAGTTAAATAAATAGGTACTTGAATGCTCTTATTGACATAGTTATTGGTTGTTCTTGGTACGTAAGTAGTATACTCGTATGTATGTTCGCACGTAAGTATGTTGGTACGTAAGTAGTACGCTCCTATGTATGTTCGCAGTCGAGGGCATACTACTTCATCATCATGATGAAGTAGTTATGATGATGAAGTAGTTAGCCCTCGACTGCGAAGATGTAATTTTTGGATATATATAATAAGTTGCATAAATTTTACATAGACTGCATGCTTCCAGAACTGGTCGATCCAAGACATACAAGGAATATGACAATAAGGGACCCCTCGTACATAGTTAGTGCTATAGAGGGTCGCAAAAGAAAACAGGAAGAGGAAAAAGAGAATAAAAAGAAACAAAGGAACAAACGAACTATGACGACGGAAGAAAATATAAAAGACAATACAAACAACCAAGAGTCACTTTGTGATACAAACAATCACACACATCATAATGATTATGTGAAAGTATTCAATTTTGAGGAATTTTAAATAAAAATATATTTCATAATTCATGTTTTTTTTGTTGTTTTATTTAACATACACACATAAACTCACGCCTTTTTCCCATTGACGCCAACTGCTACGATCCTTACACACCAGACCGAGTTGTGCCAAAATGTTCCATCCCACAATGAACACATTTTGAGTTATTTCAGTTTAAACATTCAGACGATGTTTTTCCATATAAAAATTCCGATTTTGTTGAAGGTATCAATATTTGGAATATTGAATATGGTTACTAATAGTATGTTTTACAATATACAGCCGCTGCTACTTTTTAAGATATTGAGAGAAATATCGTCTGGATCATTTCTGCAAAAAATAAATTTGTATGACACTGTGTCAAAATTATTTTTGGAATAATGATCCAAATCACTTCCATGAACAGTTTAATATCTACGCAAGATTTTCATATAAAGAGTGACTATGAATAATAAAACTCATTTTTTTTTATTGGAAAACACCTCATAGCGAAGCCGAAAGGCACTTGTTCTCCTCGTCATTGCGATATTTTTTTGTTCTACACCATACCTGGGAACCTTCTAGTTACGGAGATATTGGGGGTCAAAGTTCCAACTTTTTTAAAATACAAGTTTTAAATGTAAGATTTTTACTTCAAAGTTTCAAACACCTCCACGACCCCCGTACTATTCAATCCATCCATCAGCACAATGTTTTGAGTGCGTTACATTGATTTCTACCACAAAACATGATGTTTCACCCCAAAAAAAAAGTAGTTTCCCAGCAATCATTTTTGCGTAAAGTTACTTAGTTTGATGTACAGAATGCTTGGTTCACGGCTTCGTGATGAGGTCTTTTACACCCTGTCTATTTGTGGAGAAAAAGAACGAAATCGAAACGTTAACTGTCATAACAGAACTAATCCTCTTCAATGTCAAAATCAAGGGTCCCAAATCCGTTAACATCATCAGTTACCTTTTTGTTCCCTTTTAAATTTTTGTAGAAATTTTTACAGTCATCTGGGATTAAATGCATCATAGACTTGATGTCATCCAGCTTTGTCTGAGCTATCTCTTTCCCATGCAGCCATAATGAACCCAGATTATTTTTGTCAATTTTCATGACACGTACTCCTTTTCCAGTTTTTTTTATGTCGAGCTCTTGAAACTCTTCGTCAAAACCGTTTCTCATAAAAATTGAGTAGTGGTGATCCTTTTTTAAGAGAATTTCTTTCGTCGCCAGCCAGTTAACTTTTACTTCTCAATATCACTGCAGCTTAAAAACAAATCTGACTTCATTCTCACTACCTGTAACGGATTTTGTTTTTTACAATGCTTCATGACGTCCATGTACTCTTCTACGGTGTAAAGTCTTTGTATACCTTTGCACGTTTCAATTTTTGAAAAGTCCGTGTCGTTGAGTAAAAATGTGTGTCCGGGTTCTAAAAATCTTATCGAAATGGTCTTCAAATTAATATGGGAGTGTAATGCTGCTTTTAACATTAAAGTTAACTTTATATTTCTGTTCTGACCCCCACAGGAATCACTTAATTAATTTCAATATCTAATTTGCAACAATGATTCAAGCCATTTGGAACAAAATATTTCTGGTAAATTAATAAAAAACAGTTTTGCAACAACGATTCAAGTGTACCTGAATCATTGTGACAAAACCGATTTGTATTAATTTACCAGAAACATTTTGTTCCAAATGACATGAATCATTTCCGCTATTTATTTTCCCAAAGTCCCATAGATGTGGAGTGGTATACTTTCAGTATATCTTTTCCTAGGGAACAGATAATTAAATGAGTCTTTGCTATATGAAAATAAGGCTCATTTTAGATTGTTTGGTATAGATAACTCAATTTCGATAAATATGTGGGTTGGATCATTTTGGCACAACTCGGTCCACCTATTCTATTTATTTCGTTATCGTTCATACATCTGGTGACACACGTGCACAAATGAATCATCTTTTTTGTTTTATGTTTTTCTCACAGATGACAAAAACATTATAAATACAACACAAATACTTAAAATAATAACATCAATCTTTTGTTATTATTTTAATTACGTACCTATTTAATTAGTACTTCCCATTTCATGTATGGACACATTCATTATTTACATAGATATATCGGATGACTTTTTTTATCAGTTTCCAAAAAAATGGGTACATTAAGTGAACGGAGTAGAAACTTATGGCATACCTAGTTATTTTTCTTCTTTTTACCACAGCTTACAAAAAAATTGATCTGTCATCAAAAAACGCTACAAATTTCAAGTAAACTTTTCTTATTAGAACAAAGGAAGATAAATTTTGAAAAAAAAAAAACGAATTTCAAATCATACGCAATTCGGGTATGATTCTAATTTCGAATTTTTTTTTCGAAAAAAAAAACCTAAGTACGTCATTTGCTTCTACTCCGTTCACCTATTATACTTGCCCATTTTTTTTTTAAGTGATAAAAAAGTCACCTGTATAAACCAACTTATTATACTAAGCAAATTTTTTAAACAATAAGATTGTAATCATAATTAATTATCAGAATATCAATTTATTTATTAACACAATATTTAAAAAAATATTGCATGGTGATAAAAATGAAGCAGGATAGTCCCCACCATCTGAAACGTATGGTTACCGTACGAAATTACGTGAGTGCAGTTGCGGGGTCGCGGGGCGCGGCGCGCAAGCTCCTCCCACTCTGTCAAGGACGCTGGCAGTTAGTGTCGCCTTAAGTCAAGTAAGTCAGGACACGGTAGGTATCAAGTGCCCCATCGTTTGTGGGGCAGCACCACATTTACACTCCAGGGCAGTCAGTCATCTATGAATCTCCACCTGAACAGGTTTTCCAACTCCTGCCCAGGTAGAATACAAGGTAGGTAGATATACAAACTAAACTATAATTTGACCGAAACCGCCATCAAAAAATCCGATCTGAGTTCCATTTCTTTGTTGAAATTCACCAATCGCCGCCATCGCCGGTGCCTATTAGATCCCAATGCGATAGCGGTCGGACCAACACGATTCACGATTCTCATTCCGGACTATAAACGAGAATTTTGGGAACGGAAAACCCAATTGCCTCTTTTCCGAATTCGGAATTTGGGACTCTCGCACGGAAATATACTTCACTTGATTTGTGTAAAGCTATATTTGCTATACAGTTGTAATATACTGATGATAAAAAGAAAATGTAGAAGTTAGCTTTATAATTAGTCTATACTAATATTATAAAGAGGTAACATTTGTTTGTAAGTTTGTATGTAGGGGGTAATCTCCGGAAGTAATTAACCGATTTCAAAAATTCTTTCACCATTAGAAAGCTACATTCACCTTGAGTGACATAGGCTATATTTCATCCCCGTACTCCCACGGGAACGGGAACTACGCGGGTGAAACCGCGGGACGTCAGCTAGTATTTAATAAACAGATAAATACTTTTTAATCCGTTTATTTTCTTGAAAGCGCACTAAGTAAAGCCAATAGCGAATTTATTTAAGAAATTGGTTCAGTATAATAAAAAGCTGTTATTTTACAAACAGACACCTGCATTTTGTTTGTATAGATTAATTAAGGTAAGGCCTATTGTTAGTGATAACGGGCATTAGCATAAATCCTGTTTGCTTTAAAATGCCATTCCATACACTCAAGTTCTGTACTGGCACAATTTACCTCTCACACTAAAAAGAAAACTAAACATAAAATAAAAAGCAATCGCAGAATCTCTACACAATCTTAAACAAAGGCGTATCACCAAACTATTCAGAGAATAAGATCCAATCCAGAGGGCGCTGCACTCCTTCTTATGCCATCAACGTCGCACTCAATCAACTGTGTATACAGGGTGTAAAAGACCTCATCACGAAGTCGTCAACCAAGCATTCTGTACATCAAACTAAGTAACTTTACACAAAAATTATTGCTGGGAAACGACTTTTTTTTGGGGTGAAAAATCATGTTTTGTGGTAGATCTCAATGTAACGCACTCAAAACATTGTGCTGATGGATGGATTGAATAGTATGGGGGTTGTGGAGGTGTTTAAAGTAGAAATCTTACATTAAAAACTTGTATTTAAAAAAAAAACTTGTCAAAAAGTTGGAACTTTGACCCCCAATATCTCCGTAACTAGAAGGTTCCCAGGTATGGTGTAGAACAAAAAAAACCGGCCAAGTGCGAGTCGGACTCGCGCACAAAGGGTTCCGTACCATTATTATCAAAAAATCACGTTTGTTGTATTCCCATACAACAAACGTGATTTTGGAGCCCCCCTTAAATATTTTTTTTTTTTCTGTTTTTAGTATTTGTTGTTATAGCGGTAACAGAAATACATTATCTGTGAAAATTTCAACTGTCTAGCTGTCACGGTTCATGAGATACAGCCTGGTGACAGACAGACGGACAGACGGACAGACAGCGAAGTCTTAGTAATAGGGTTCCGTTTTTACCCTTTGGGTACGGAACCCTAAAAATGATCGCAATGACGAGGAAAATAAGTGCCTTTCGTTTTCGTTAAGAGGTGTTTTACACCCTTTATAGATGTATAGTTGGTGCCAGTTAAGATGAGAATAGCGGTCATTGACCCACCTACATTTATTAAACTTCTTAACTTTGAAAACCAAAAATAAGCCTGTCTTGAATCGTCATCTACCGTGATCTTCAACATTTTTTGTAATGAAAAACGATACTGGTTTATTTGTTTTGGTTCGTACGAAGAGATATTAGGGAAAGGGCAATGACCGCTATTCTTATTTTAACTGGCACCAACTATAGATAGATATCGCGAATCACATTAGTGTGCTACGGGGTTAAGCTCCTTGCGGTAGCCACTGGTTACTGCTGTCAAACGGTACCTATTGTGTTAATTGGAAAGCTGGTATATTGGGGTTAGTCACCAACTGGACACGAGAGACTGAGCACACGTGTGTCCAGTTGGTGAAACTCACAATTAGTATCACTTATTATTTCGTCATCTGGACACGCCAAAATTTTTACGCGTGTCCACATAGTGAAACTTAAATTAAATAACTTTTATGTTTTCGCCAACTGGACACACGTCCGCATTTTATCTGAATTCATGAGAAAGTACAGTCACGCAGATTGATTTTCTGTATCACAAGCGGTCTGTCTATACCTTTCTACACCGGGCGCACGCATACACTTTACTTCACTCTCAGACGGCGCTGACGTCCTACACCTAATTACCTGTAGCCACTCTACGCAATATCAGGCGTAGAACCTAACGAGGGAAGGGGGGTTTACTGGGAAATAATACACTGATAAACTTTCATAACTATTCAGGAAGCGATTCGGAGCTTCAGGACTTTTCACGCACAACTTTTTCACTGTTTTTCTTCATAATATATTTGCCGTACCGATGACCACAATTCTTAGAAATGTTGTGTTTACTAAGGTACTCCGGAACTTTACTGTAACAAGAACCCTGATTCGCTTCCTGATTTTGGAAAATTTTAATGAAAATTTTGATTATCGATACATGCATCTTTTCGGAAAATTACAATTTTGTGCTTATATCTAAGTACATTATATGGCTTCTACATAAAGTTGTTTATGTACAAACATGAAAATCACAATAATCTTTAATGTAATTAGGAAATTATTTCCAAAAAACCAGACAACTTTTCCAACAGTAGCTGGTTGAAGGATCTTCCAGGCTGAATTACACGAAAACTGTTGCTGTGACTGTAAGTATCTAATTGCCATCTACTAGACGAGTACATGGCCTATCGAAAATTGTAACTTATTTTGTCGTGTCTGTATTTTTCAGCCTTTCCTTCAACTGTTATTCTGTTAGACCAAATTTTCCTATTACTGACGAGTATAGCTGCGCTAGATTGTCATACTCTCGTCAAAGTGGATTTCCTGAAGGGCTAAGTTATTAAAAAATACTATATCCAGGCCTAGGTCACAACCTAGGCTACCTGGATCTTACTAAAATACTAAATTAAACTATAAACTCCACTTGCGAGTTTATATGAGTCTAGCGCTTATGTAAATTACTGTTTTTTACTATTCTAATCACTGAAAGCACTTAATATTTGTCACTATATAGCCTATACACTGACTCTACACTGTTTTACTATAACAAAAACACTGTATGCTGATTAGGTGACGTTCGTCGCGAACAACAATCATGTTCGGCCACATTCCACTGGGAACAGGTGATTTTGTATATCAATGTAAAATATTCACCATTTCTGATATTATTTTTTTTAATTCAGAAATTGACAAAATCACCCGTTCCCAACTGTGGAACGTGGCTGAACATGATTGTGATACAGAACATCAATCTGCGTGACTGTACTCAATCTCATGAATTCAGATAAAATGCGAAGGTGTGTCCAGTTGGCGAAAACATAAAATTGATTTAATTTAAGTTTCACTAAGTGGACACGCGTAACAATTTTGGCGTGTCCAGATGACGAAATAATAAGTGATACTAATTGTGAGTTTCACCAACTGGACACACGCATGTCCAGTCCTTCGTGTCCAGTTGGTGAATAACCCGTATATTGTTAGTACCTACTAAGTACACATACATACATCATGCTATAGTTGGTGCCAGTTAAGATGAGAATAGCGGTCATTGACCCACCTACATTTATTAAAGTTCTTTACTTTGAAAACCAAAATAAGCCTGTTCTAGTCTTGAATCGTCATTTATCGTGATCTTCAACATGTTTTCTAATGAAAAACGTTACATGGTTTATTTGTTTTGGTTCGTTCGAAGAGATATTAGAGAAAGGGCAATAACCGCTTTTCTCATCTTAACTGGCACCAACTACATGACAACGTTAGTATGTATATTTCAATCTGTGTGAAACTTCTCAGAAGTAGATTAGTGATTCTGGGGTCATTGGCACACGTAACTTTATCGGTGTTGGTTTAAACTTTAGCAATGCTAATTAAACTTAAACAAAGATTAATGAAAGAGGGTAGATATATATGTCTGCACGTAACAATTTATTTACCATCCACCCGTATTCTCCATTCATCCCGCGATCATGGCGCTTGCAACTCAATCCTCAAAGCATTTATTTCAATTAGACCATTACGGCACTTATGAATGTCAAAAATGCAAAAAAAACACAAAGCTACAGTCCTAGTCCACAAGACATAATAACTTGAGAAAGTACTGTAGTTGCCCATTCCCTAGCGTAGATCTCGATGGAGAAGAACGGGCAAGAAACTCCATGGACATTCTTTTAAATCAGAATATTGTTACAAAGTCTTGGTTACCTACATCATTAATGTTGAGATTATACATATATGTGAGAACGATGTAGAAAGACGTGCACACTAAGAGCGTCCAGAGTAAAAGGTTAAATCAACAATTTATAAATAAAATAATTAAAATGAACCATTGCAGCTAAGAGATGACCAGTCCCAACTGACAGCGCCCGTACACGAACATGACGCATGTCATGCAACAGCGTCAAAATATCGGGAGCACAGAATAATTGAAAATCACGAAAGATACCGTAAAGCTTAGTTATAAACTGTGAAAGCTTATCAACTCAAATCTATAAAATCTATAAAACAGTGTTTATTCAATCATTTTCATCGTTCACTCCCAACCTCTTCCTTCTATTAAACATAGGTACTAATTATAGCTAACAGTAAAATCAGCTGACAATCTAACCACATACCACACTACCCTCATTCCACAACCAGTAGATTTTCCCGCAACCGTCGATAAAAACCAACCAGCCGTAGCCCGGTTCACCATAAACGGACGGCAGACGTTACGGTTCCGCTCTTGTTAGATAGCTTGATACTGCTGCATTGGAGCTATACAGCATAAATCGGAAAAGTGAGGTCATTTTTAAGAGTGTGTACAGACTATCTAGTAGCCGTGTGGTATCCGGCAGAGTAGAATAGAACCAACCCATTACACTCACGGGTGTCGTATAAGGCGACTAATGTCTGAGGCAGAACACCTTACGCCTCCGTAGACCAGAGAATGGGCAGCAGCGTTTTCTGTTAGTCTTTCATCACTGCGATCTCCAATCCAGGCCAAGCGTGGAGATTACGGCAAATTCCTCCCATCATGGGAGAGGCTTATGTCCAGCAGTGGACGTTATGGGCTGTTGTTGTTGTTGTACAGACTATCCAAAAGGAGTCGTCTGTCTCGGTGTAGATATGTGATGAGGAAGGCTGGAACACATGTGACTATAGTTGGTGCCAGTTAAGATGAGAATAGCGGTCATTGCCCTTTCCCTAATATCTCTTCGTACGAACCAAAACAAATAAACCATGTATCGTTTTTCATTAGAAAACCTGTTAAAGATCACGGTAGATTACGATTCAAGACTTGAACAGGCTTATTTTTGGATTTCAAAAAGAAGTTTAATTAATGTAGGTGGGTCAATGACCGCTATTATCATCTTAACTGGCACCGACTATAAAAGGGTGATGAATATAAATGTTGAGAGATGGAGAGGGAGAGGAAGATCAACGAAAAGATGGACAGATAGTGGAATGATATGTAGAAAAAAGAAATGAATGGGTGTAGCTTACTGGGTAACACGGTAACCCTTGGAAAGACTCATAAGTCAGACTTTTGGCTTCGGCTTCTGGCTAAATTCTAGTAATGATTGATAAAGATCTACGAAAGGCAGAGAGCCCTGGAACAACTGTCAAACTATTCTGTTCACTGAGATAAGATATAGAAATGGAGTCCAAATTCCCAATTTGTGTCTCGTTCTAATTAAATTCCTAACTGGAAACTACACTACATGAGGTCTTGTCGTCCTCAAAACGTCTGTGAAGTTTCTCTAAGTAATTTAATTTGACCCTGTGTAATAACGGTCAATGACCCCTGATATGTTTCGTTGATTGCCCGTGGTACCACCAGTGTTACCACGGGTAAAAAATAATTTCCAGTGGTGCCACTGGATCACTTGGTGGTACCACGGGATTTTTTTTTACCCGTGATAACACTGGTGGTACCACGGGCAATAAACGATAAGTTTTGGTTAAATTATCTGGTATCATCATTATCTTTATTCGCCTCTCCTGCCCTTATCTGAATGTATTTGGGGTCAGTGCAGTCGGGCCTGTGGACGGTGGGCTATGGGCTAGCTCGCCGTCCGTCCGTCTCATGACGACAGGCCGTGTCGACGGCGCGGGCGCAGGAGTGTTCCACGCGCGCCTCAAAGAGAGGAGGAGGGACAGTTCGAAAAAGATACCGTGGTCACGGAACACAAAGGGCGATGACGGAACATGGATGGGTTTTAGTCAGTAAAAGTCTGACACTCCCTCCTGCTCCGCCCAGAGTGGGAGGAGTCATTTGATGATTTCGCATCCGAAAAAAATGTTCAGCGCAGTATTTTTTTTCTCCCACACTTCTCTTTTACTCATCATCTCAGTTAAATTATCTGGTATATCATACAAATTCTTCTTCATTATTGAGTTTATTTATTTATCCTTCCGTTCATTGAGAAACAAGCCCTTGAATGCATTCACAAAGATTCTCTATCAAGATACAAAATTTATCAAATTTACATTTCAATTCTCAAGATTGAACGCCTCTTTAATAAACAAGTAATCATAAGTTTACTCCGTTCGGAATTGAAAACCAGACAGACAACGCCGCGGGCCGAAGCTAGCGCACATAAACTCAGCTGCTTGCATCTCCTTCTGTGCTACGCGGGTAATTATTTAATCTTCAATCAGTCACGGAAAGCTTAAATATAGACTGAGAGGTGTAGTGAAGGAAAATCAGAAGGCTAAGGTCGTGAGCAGATCTCGACAAAACTTGTCTTGTCTTCTCAAAATATTAAAACAGTTTTTGAGTGTACTCGTTTCAATGATCGACAAAATTAATATTTGGTTCGATAAGACTAAAAAAAAAATCGGAGCAGTCTTTGGGGACTGCCGATAGAAGAAAAAACAAAAAGTACACAGCCCCGCCCCAGTCGCAGCACTGGTTATGCCCCGCGCATGCCTATGTGGTGCCACGCGGTAGCGGATGCTACGAGTGCTACGAACAGCTACGAAACGTGACCGCACGTTACGTTACGTGACGATGAGTTCAATGTTTTTCCTTCACCCAAAAAGTGCTCAACGCGCCTAAAGAAGTTTTCACTTCAAAAAACTATTTCGGAAAACTCTCCGTTTATTTTATGTCGCTGAAAAAAGGGAATTCGTTTGGTCATTGAAAAGCATTGGTTGATAATAAGTAAATATTACATGAATTAAATAGATACAAAGTAGAATCTGCATTTAAACATGCTGCGCCGACTCCAAGTCTATTGAGATAAGGGCAGAGAATGGTAATGATGTGTAGAATCAACATTACATGCCGATTTTTTTTTGGAAGTCAAATATAAACTGCTTATTTAACTAAAACGTTAGCAGCATAGCAGGGATAGCTTAGTAGAGTGACCGTCGGACTGACAAATGATAGGTCTTTTTTTTTTCGGATGGTAAATCATCAAATGACTCCTCCCGCTCTGGGCGGAGCAGGAGGGAGTGTCAGACTCTTTCTGACTAAAACCGATCCATGTTCCTTCATCGCCCTTTGTGTTCCCGGCCCACGGTATCTCTTTCGAACAGTCCCGCAACCCCGGCAGGAAGTGATAGGTATCGAGTTCGAACCCAAGGCCTCTGATTTTTTCGGATTTGCGTATTGTATCACTTGCTTTAGTGAAGGAAAACCACATGAGGAAACCAGCATGCCTGAGAGATATTTTGTGACGGCATGTATAGCCAAGTCAGAAACCCATGTGGGGCATAAAAACTGACACCAGGTTAGGCACTCTAACCCATGATAAAGAAGAAGGACTGGCGCACCGAGGGTTCCGTATAATCTTGTAAGTATTTTGTTATTAGACTACATATTTACGGTTTTCAGATTTTTTCCTTTACACTGTAAGATATTGCTTCTCGCCAAATTTCATGATTCTAATTCAACGGGAACTACCCTAGAGGTTTTCGACCCAAAACCTATAGGGTACTTCCGGTTGACCTAGAATTGTCAAATTTGGTTGAAAGTAAGGTCTTACAGCACAAGTAATTGGCAAAGGGAAAATTCCTAAAATAAAAAAAATAAAAAATTTTGGTACTTACAAGTTTTCGAGAAAATTTAAATTTGCCCATATCTTTTTTATCATGTTAACTCAGGACCTTGATTTTTATACACCTATTAGGGACTGTAAATAGACCTCAGTATCTGGCATAAATTTCAACTTGCTAAGTCCACCCGTTCCTGAGAAAATCGGTGGTGACACACGGACAGACGGACAGACAGACGGACAAGAGAGTGATCTTATAAGGGTTCCTTTTTTACCTTTTCAGGTACGGAACCCTAAAAACGAATATTTATCATACGAGTAACTTCCATCCGTCACTCATTCCAATAAGCAAGAAGACACATTACATCACAACACAGTTTTCCGCATTTCACATACAATTTACCCCAATGACCTTAAACCGTTATTATTTTCAGTTAGCTCAGCAACGACAAAAAAATAAAAATACTATGCGGTGCTACTCAGTTGTTAGTAAACCCACGCAGCTCGTAAACTGCCATACAATTGTGACCCGAATGCCTGAAACAATAATAGCGCCATTGGGAAAAGTTTTCCTTTCGATACGACATTGTTCTTGACCTTGTATGAGCTGTAAAATCTAGACTTCAGGTTGAGAATAAAAATTGGTCACAAGCTACTTTCTTGATTATCATTCCTACTTTTTTTTTCATGGCAATTAATGGCTGTCCATTTTAATCTTATGACTTATAAAAGTGACACTTTCAAAACGATTTGTATTTCGACTAAGGTACTCGATAACTGGACTCACACAGGGAGCAAGCGCGGGTCGGGCGCGGGTCGGGTGCGGGACGGGTCGGGACTACGGCGCGTGTAATTGCGTGTATATGGACGCCAACACACCGAGAGTGCGCGAGACGGCCAGTTGTCAGTTATCTATACTAATATTATAAATAGGAAATATTTGATTTTTTGTTTGTTTGTGTGTTTATTACGATTTAACTCTAAAACTAATCGACCGATTTTAAAAATTCTTTCACCATTCGAAAGCCACGTCTTTACTGAGTATGATAGGCTATATTTTGTCCCCGTACTCCTACGCGGAACTACGCGGGTGAAACCGCGTGACGTCCGCTAGTCTGCTATATTCAAATTAAAATGTCATAACCTGCCATTTTTAAAGATAAATATTGTGGCAAAGCAGTTATTAAATAAATCTTCTATCGTACCATTTAGCTACATTAGCCAATTAACATCAATAACTTGGCAAAATAGGGTGAAAGTCGGAAAACCGCGGTTGTAGGCCAAGGCCGATGGATATCATACCATTCATACCTACAATCGGAAATCCGGCGACCAGCCCCGTATATGACCGGACCGGACCTGACATTTGCGGTTGGCTTTAGCTCGTATAAATCCGTGATATTGGAACCATAACTCCGGATATCGGATCAGCTATATCGGTCCGGAATTCCTGTGGTTCGGTTGGAGGTGAAAGAATAAGGTAGTTAGTATTAATTGGATACGTATCCTCTTTTTGGGTGAGGTTTTGTCAGAGTTAGTCTGAATGCGTAGACCTCTGCCGATAGGACGCATTGGAAATCATGTAGTCAATGATCTCAATTTTTGTCGGTAATTACAAAACAAATGAAAATATAAGTTGGTGACCTGATAATTCATGATAAAACCCTTATTTTGTTAGTTTTCAATACATGATTAAGTAACTTTTGTAACAGAGAAAAAAATATCAAACATACCTCTTTTTAAAAAGAGATTCACATTTAATGGGCAAACGGGACCAATTTAAGCCTCTTAACTTTCTCCGTAGATGAGCCTATACATACTCTTTAAAATTGTAGAAGAAATTTCTGAAATTATCGTTCCCAACTGAATTAAATAACAAAAACCATTTTGTCGTTTACGTCCTTTAAGTTATAAGCTAGCAATCCTCGCCCCGCTCAGACGCCCAGTCCCCCGCTCAGTCCCGATGCGCGCGTGCACGGTTTTAGAACGATGCCTCGCCTTAAAAGATAAACTTATATTTTCACAAGGGATATCTTCCGTTTAAACAGATTAAGTAACAATTTATTTTCCATACACCCGCATTCTCCATTCAACCCGCGATCATGGCGCTTGCAACAGCGTCGAAATATTGGGAGCTCAAAACAATGAACAATCACGGAAGATATCCCGTAAGTGACAATATAAGTTTAGTTGCTTGCTCCTGTGGTCCCAGTCGTGCCCAAACGGGCACGGTGCCAATGATATTATATAGTAAAAAGAGGTAGATATCGCACTAGCACGCACAAATTGTTGAGGACAAAGTGATACAATTGTTGCACTTTGATAGCTAGCTATCTCTGTCTATCTTATACGTTCCGTATTATCTATCGCTGTCGTAGTTTTAAATTACTCGCAACGATATCTGAACGCCATTCAGTATGAACATGGCGTATCTTCTTTATAATATCATTGCACGGTGCATTGTTATTTTAATTGTGTCTGTAATTACGGGTATTGAAGTGCTACACCGTGAAAGCTTAAAACAGTGTTTTCATTTAAGATGTCTCCCTCTCTAAAAATGCTAGTCTCCAGGACAGTAAGATGACGTTTCAGCTGAAGAACCCCGGTAGATTCTTTTAAACGATGTGCGTTATCTCACTTAGTGTGGAAGTGAGGCTTAGTTCTAAGTTTATTTTTTAATCACACTTCTTTTTCTTTGGTAAACCTGTTCACATTCATCTAATTTGAAAAACTTAAACAATTGACTTGTTCTTCTGCACCACATTTTCCTATAGCCAGATCTACCCAAGCGTACACGACAACCGTAAGGCGATGGTCAAGAGAATTAATTGCCGCGGTAAATAATGCTCAACGGCCATTCAGGTGTGTTAGCATCGGTATTTCCTTGTGTCAGCCATTTTCTCGGCAATTAAAGATGAAAGCTATCAATATTGGAGACATTTGACGTGTTATGAGTTTCCCGTTATGGCGTAAGGCTTTTGTAGCAATAATAGGTAATGGAAGGCTTTAAGTTATGCTTGAATTGCGGTTATGTTTAGGGAGTAAAAGTCTTCACAAAAGGAGCCTTGTTGCTACGCATGCATGAGTAATGTTTTCGTCTGTTTTTCAAGATTAGAAAAAACGAAATTTCTCTTAAATTGCAGCTACCAGAGTCTCTTACGTTACAACTATGGCAATCGCTTTCAATATTTCATAGTTTTATAACGACTTGACTAATTGAAACTTTTTTTATTTTTGATAGAATGTCTTTTTGTCTAGATCAGTGATTCTCAAAGTGCTCTGGACCCCCAGAAGTCCACGGGAAACTCGACGGGGGTCTGCGGATGCGTGAAAAAAATGGGGGTTCACAAGTTGTAAGTGGAGGTCCACGAAAATTTATCTTCTTTCGATACTAAAGAATAAAAATGTTGGCTTGGCTTTATCTATCAATGTAGGCAGTTAATAAGCTATTTACAAAAAGTAAAAAAAAAAAACAAATGTTTCGGTGATCTAATACAGTTTGATTTTCGGTGAAAATGGTCTTGAGACTTTAAAAAAAAGCAAAAAAAAAAGCTTTAAGATTCTAATTTTCCAAAAAAACTTGGGAGCGGTCTTCATGCAATCCTAAAAGATAGCGCGAAAAATAGTATTGCACTTTCTTTCCTTTTTTAGTTCACAGGCTTTACTTACGCCTCATATTCACCATTCATAATACTATTTATCATCCTTTTTATTTGTTTATATATCTACACTCAGCAAATCGATATATATACGATTCATTTAAAAAAAGACTACTCTTGGATCTGATCTGATGAACATCAGATAACAGCTTAGTTTTCGCTGTCAGATACTTAAACTACCCAGGGGATCCAGCTAAAAATCCACCTGGGACTATTACTCCCGATCTGCGGAAGCTAACTACGTGCTTGACGTTCTACTTGTCTCACAAAACTATACTACGTCTGGTCCTGAGATCTACCCTGTCTTACTTCAAAGCTGACTTAGTGGACTCTGAGATCTGCACGACGCCCCACCAGCAGTGGTTTCCTGCAACCCTGACGCCTGTTCCCGTTCCTACAGTGCTGAGCTGAATCCTAACCATCTAAGTGCGTGAACTATAAAACTATAGAGAGTGCGTGCTAGGTAGGTTTTATATAGCTGTATTTTATATCTTTCCTCTATTAAATTTTAAATTGAACAAGTCTGCTTATCCCTTTATTTTAATAGGGTCAAGTAGATTTGTTACAATGCTTGAAAAAAAATCAGAAAAAAAGTTTGGGAACCTCTGGTCTAGATAGACAAGGAATTTGAAACAAGATTGCCAATTTAAAAAAATAAACATGAACACAAGCTCTTGAAGAATAAAGCCTATATTTCAATAAAAGTAAAATTGGTGTTGTTTATCTGTGCTGTTTGTTTTGCAGATTGAAGATCTACGAAGTGTCAAGTGTCGCAGAATTTATCTCCCGTAACTTTTTCTCGAAATTCAGCTTTCCCTTTCAATGCTTTTAGTGTAAACATAAACAGAATTGATTAATAACTGTGGCGAAGGCATAATCCAAAGTGCAAACACTTGCTACGATACCAGTAAAGTAGGGTGACCATATACAGCAGAATGTGTATTGAGACACCAATTTTTATTTTAATAGGATGTCGAAAAAACGTAACAAAAACAGTTCTTGTTTTGTTCCCAATCTTTAATTGGCGATTTTAATTGGTACTTTGGTTCACAGGAAACAACTTCAATTTCTGATTTATTATGAGAAAAGATAAGGAAAAAATTGCAAAAGATAACGGATAAAGAAGTTATTTTGGGAAGAAAGTCTCTGGCACGTGTTTTTTGATTTTTACTTAGGGAAAACTTGAGAGAAATGGTTATGGATAACACTGAGTGGGTTTCATTTTGATCAATTGGTATTTATAGATAAAGCACTTTTTTGATTTATTGAAACTGACATCGGCGAACATAAACTAAGGAGGTTCTATTTACTTTCCCGAAACTAAAAGCACTAGTTTCTTTCTTTGAAATCTTACATAAATATGATGTCTAAATGTTCAAAAGATTCTAGACAGTACTCAGTTATGAAAGCTTTGTTATATCAAAATCATAAAAAAATGTTTTATTGTTTTCCCCGAACAAAGTTCTATGAAAGAGTTCCCTTCATCGCGTTTTTTTTGCTTCTAATTTTTCGGATTCATTCCGAACTTTAATACTGCAACTTTTCTTAGTTTTCCTCGTTCTTGGTGAAAGTGATTTCTTTGTAGATTTAATGAAGCCTGGCTTGCAAAAGTTGAAATAAGCAGAAACTACAGATATCGAGTGAACTAGTTTCTGAATTGATTTTACGACAGTTGTATTATTTTATGCTTTGCGATCTGGGCTTTATGATGTAATATCAATAAACGTTTATTGATGTTGCGAAGTTGCGACTTACGAGAATTTATGTGATGTGCTTGCGGAAGGAGAAGACGCTGTCGTAAGTAAATGGATATGACGGCATGAGTGGAAGCTTCATATTATTATTGTAGTAGTCCTCTTGTCGATTTTGTTAAAGAACAATAAGCAAATTGTGTCAAACCATAAGCACGTGCGTAACTGATATATGTTTCCATCTCTGTCTTGCATTTGTAGTTTTCCAGTAGTTTAACAGTGACAAGGAAAACACAGCCAAAGTAGGTATGAGCTACGTAACGTTTAAAGATCTCAGTGTAAGATACTCTTCCTTCTCATCTTCCTTTTAAAATAAAGAACTCAGTCACAAACAACAAAATGAAACACTCAACGAGTTCAAAGTACCTCGCATTACTTCTCAAGGACCATGTTCCTCCGTCCTTGAACTCCATGAATCCTGCATCCAGCCTTGGCCTTATAAAGCTTACGAAGGTCACCGACATCAAACACCGTTCCTTCGGCATAACGTGTCAGCTGAGCATAAAGCGCACTTATGAGCACGCTAACTGTCGTCTGGCCCCTTGACCAATACTCCGCATGTCGGGCGTTTCTTGCGAGTTCGAGATTGTGGTATAAGAGGGCGAAGGGAGCGGTATAGGGATGTACTTAGAGAAATTTAAGTGCAACTCGAGGCAGGTAAAATACAAAAACTTACATGTTTTATCTTTTAATAAAATGTCTAAACTACTACCCACAACCTGCTGCAATTCTTAGTAGGTCTTTATCGTATACTTTTAATGCTTCGACCATAATCTTTATCTCATTTCAAAAATCATTCTATTTCTGTAATTATTTTCAGCATAACAACGTATCTTTCACATAATAACAATGCAATTATTCCCAAAATCCCATTTCTCTAGCCTTTAACAGATTCATATGTAGCATGTCTGGTTTTCCCAATCTGCAGAGACCATAAACATGATGCTTTGGAAAGGTAATTGGTTGGCCGAACTTCATACATGAACCTGAACCTCCAGGACTATGCTAAATACCGAAATGTTTATTCTGCTGTTCGCTTACATCTTAAACCCACAATCATTACGGCGCAACTTTTTGCTAGCTGTCGCCTCGTACGGTAATTCAGTTATGCCTGTGACTTCATTGATTGAAGCCTCCTCGCGTTTACCGGTCACTGGGGAGCAACTGTTCATACCGGCCTCCTTGCGGTAATTGATTACCGCTGATTGAACTGAACCGAATTATTCTCTAGAGAAATAATTACTTGATTATAGGCACTTAAGTGGTAATGTGTTAAGATGAATGGATGAAAGCAGAATGGACACTTTAATTCTACTTAGACGAATTTGTTCTGTTTTCAGAGTTCATTTGTCGTTATGATTTATGTGGGCTTCGAATGCATTACGTTCGTTGTCATCAGATATTATTTCAAAAATCCTTTCTAATTGTATTTATACCGGACGTAGGCAGACGGTGACGCAAATATATTCAAAGTTAGCCCTTATTTTTATTTTGTACTGAATAAAACGCTCCAACAAAATAATAGGCTGTTAAAAAAAGAGAATAAACCCGAAGGGAACCAGAAATAAAAATGTTTTTCAGCCTCCAAAACCACTAGTACAAAGTAGTGTGCTGTAGCAGTGGTTGCCTCATACAGGATAACACGTATGTGGCTTAGAATCGCGCCTTCCCAAGGACCTTTGACAAAGTAATGACGGAGCGCAGACAAAGGGCCCAGACCCTCCCCCCCCCCTTCGAGGTACTTGTCTACCTCCCCTCTGAAGGGTGGCACAGCCTAGGGGCCAGGGTATCTATGGCTTGAGAGGATAAAGCCCTGTTTGAAGTACGATTCTTAGAAGGATTTTTGTATTTTTGGTTCAAGTGCTTCTTTGTTCAATGTTATTAACTAACTGTTGAGGTTTTTGTTCAGTGGACGCAAAATTTTCCTTTTTGTTAGAATGATGTTTCTCTCAGAATTAACCGGTCTTAACAAAATGGTCCATTCAAGAAAATGGCCTATACAATTCTATTTTAACAAGCTTTCACAAACGGGAAAGTTTTGAAGTTCAGCTGCGTTTTAAAGTTCACAGCGTAAACATGAGTTTATGTAGGGTTAATTAATCCATGAGCTTAACTCTAAGCAATATTGCAGAAAGAAACTAAAAAAGAATAAATACTCATAGTTTTGGCAAAAATACTTTTTACAAAAAAAAAAAAATACTGTGTCCCAGGATCACCCACAATAACAGTCACCCTACAAATGCAAGTGCCACCCGCCATTACAGATCGCACGTTTTGATTCGCCCGTGTTCTCGACGTGACGAGACTGGCTCAAGTGAGGCCTGCGGCGTGGTAACCCTACTGTAGGTTACCTACGATGTTTTATGTGAATAATGTACCGGTTAGGTAACCCACTGCTCACTGGATTGTGGGATTATGAAATCTGTTATGTATTGAGGGAAATTACAGTGGTAGGATTTGGTAGTATCCATTTTAGTGTTTGACCTTAGGTACTTATTTGAATATGTAGAACCTCGTTTTGCACTCCGATCAAAGGTGCGTAGTACTCCAAACCGCGTGCGAGTACAACCCGCGAACGAATCAAAATGAGTTTGTAAGGAATGTTTGTGTGTTCTATTGTTTCTGTTTCTTCATCATCATCAGCCTATTAATGTTCCCACTGCTGGGACACAGGCCTCCTTTCTATAAGAGGGAATGGGCTATAATCCACCACGCGGGCCCAGTGCGGATTGGTAGATGTCACATGTCTTCGAATTTTGTGGTTCTAGGACATGCCGGTTTCCTCACGATGTTTTCCTTCACCGTTATATACATTTCTGTTTAGCCCATGAGAAAGAGGACACCCTCTTTCTATGTATGTAAGTATGTAAAAACAGAGTAATTACTCATGTCTTTTGGCACAACTTAGTAGTTTAGAGATTAAGTATTGAAATCAGCATATGTTGGCTGAGCCTCGAAAGATGTTCGTCGGATGTGTGTTGGATGTTGTCAATCCAATTAAAGCTAGCTACTTGTATAATTTCTGAACGGAATGAAAATTAAGAAACACTTAAACTTTTCCAAAGAAACTCACTTACATATTCATAATATAAAATTATGAGCAAGTATTCTAAACGACACAAACCATAAATAAATTATTTCTATCACCTCAAGTCCGCTGTATATACATGTGAGAAATAGATTCTCTTTGCAATCAGAATAAATGGCCCCCACTTGCTTGAATTATTAGAAAATGCCGCTGGCTTTTGACAATTTAGTATTACTTCTGTTTTACTGTCGGGAGGTAATAATAAATAGATGCTGGTTTTAAAATTAAGACCGAGCTTTGTAATATTGATTAACTTTTATATTCGTTGGTTGTAAGTGCCTCGTCGGTCTAGCGGTTGCATTAACGACTGTCGGACATAGTGTTATTGGGTATTTCCGACAAATTTTCCCAGTCTCTCAGCAGCCACGGAGTTTGGATTTGGCAGTGACAGGTAGATAGTAATAGGCTCAGTAAAGCATTAACGGCCATTTTAAATAACTTACTAATAGGTAACGGAAGGTTGCTGTCTGTTTGACATTTAGCTTACGGACCGTTAGAAACAAAACCTCATAGAAAAGCTTTCTTTTATTTTTCTATCAAAAACAAGTGACAGGTAGCTGACGCGGATAGTATATATTCGTATTAACTAACGGTTATACGTAAGTTATAGAAAACGGCTGTAAGAGAGTTAGGAAAGTAAATAATTAAGACAGTTACTAGGTAATACTTATTAGTTTAAGTAGTTGCGTACCTACCTAACCTACCTGTCAATTATTTCTAATTTATTTAAACTCATTACACAAATTAGAACCATGGTAATTGGTGTAAGACTAGGTCAGTGCAGATAGTGGATTGGTGTCATCTTAAGGAATTTCATGCAATTAGTTGACAACCGTAATTCATTTAGATTTGTCATAGAAAGTGTTGCAGTTTAACCTGATTAGGAAACTTCTAAGTAATGATTATTAAATAAAATAAAATAAAAATAGCCTTTATTTACTCTGACCTTCTTAAACACACTAATTGGTAATTTGGAAAATATGAACTACACTTATTGGTTTTCTATATCTAAACTTAAATTACAACTTTAACTAAACTTATATCATACTTTTAACTATACTAAAATTACTACTTTATCTAAACTTAAATTATACTTTTAGCTATAAGTTCTATTATACTTTAATTAATTTAAATAATATTTTCCTGTTATTTGTTCGTCTTATCAGCTACCAGGTCAGGCTATCTTGCGACATAGGCCTCCTCAAGTTCCCTCCATAATTGTCGATCCCTTGCTCCTCCAACCCTTAGGCAGATCATCCTCCCATCTTTTTATCTGCCTTCCTCTATGTCTTTTTCCGTCCCTCGGGTACCATTCTGTAACTTTTTTGGTCCACTTTTCTTTTTTATTTTATTTATTTAATGTATTACAGCACATGTGTAGGAAAAAACCGTAAATATGTGGTTCAATAAAAAAATACGGACAAGTTTGTCCAACTCGCAATTGTCTGTTTTTTTTTTATCAAATGCGAGCCAACTTCTACCTTATCTAGAACCACCATTAACTATCCTACTGCTAGACACTATTAGTTAATTTATACCTTTATTTATTACAGTTAACTGCCGAAACATCGCCACTATCGAATCTTGTAGACCTTTGTAATAGTCAATTAATTATAGTGTGTGAGATAACGATATTGTAATGACCTGGTATACACGTGTTAATTTGTATTGGATAGTGTTGATTTATGACTGATTGGCAATTAGGAATAATTGATTATCACAGCAGGTCAGTTGAATTAAGTTGCATTTTAATTTGAAATTACTTCATCTGTTATTTTATGTTGTTCTAGTTATCCAAAACATTACCCTCCTTTGGAGCTTCCCCGCGGGTAAAAAATCTTTACATAATGTAATAAGGGTCTTCTTACAAGGGTCGAGTCTACAAAGTTATTAATAGCGAATGGAAGCAGCGAAGCGTGGGCGGTTTAGGGGCTATCTTAGGTGATTTCAAACGTTCGAAAAGTGTTTATTCTCAGCGTAATTTGTTTAAAGGAGTTTTTATTTTTAGACTTGTTTCATAACAGGGTCACTAACAACATTTTTTGGTAACATTATACGGGTGTAAAAGACCTCATCACGAAGCCGTCAACCAAGCATTCTGTACATCTAGCTAAGTAACTTTGCGCAAAAATTATTGCTGGGAAACGACTTTTTTTTTAGTGTGAAAATCATGTTTTGTGGTAGAACTAAATGTAACGCACTCAAAACGTGCTGATGGATGGATTGAATAGTACGGGGGTCGTGAAGGTGTTTAAAGTAAAAATCTTACATTAAAAACTTGTATTTAAAAAAAAAACTTGTCAAATTTGGAACTTTGACCCCCAATATCTCTGTAACTAGAAGGTTCCCAGGTCCATGTAGAACAATGATCGCAATGACGAGGAGAACAATTGCCTTTCGGCTCCGTTAAGAGGTGTTTTACACCCTTTATAAAGAATGACTAGCTATATTACTAGTTGAATTAGTTTAGCTTTAGGTACTCTAACTAGCTTGTTTATAACAATGTCGTCTCCAAATTTTGGGCTCACTCAATTTAAATTGTCATCGACACGCCAAGAAGATAACAATGAACAACTTTAAGAGAATCAACAATCTAGAGAGTGGTATGATGAAGTGGCTGCGCACATTAACAGCCGCCAACACTGGACACGGCTCTTTTAACAAACACCTCTTTGTCGTAGGAGTCAAAGACAGCCCTCTGTGCCGTGCCTGCATGGAGGAAGACGAGACAGCAGCCCACGTGCTTCTACACTGCCCAGTGGTTGCAACTTAGAGGGCAAAGTACTTCGGTAACCCAGGTACTGTCCGCGAGATCATCAGCAACACCAAGGAGCTGCTGGCCTTTCTCATAGAATTGGAGTGTAGGTATAGAATAATTTTCCCACTTGTACACAAATTTGAAGTAAAAGTAAATTAGCGCTTTAAACGTGGAGTTGCGGACACCACCCCATTAGACAATACATATTGAAGTGGGAAAACTTTACTATCAATTGGATACGCTCAGCAAGTTCACAATTAACGCTCTTCACATTCAGTGCTTCATTTAGCAATCTATAAATATCATCTATTTATATCATACTAAACTCAAACTTGGCTGCTCTCACTACAATACCTCCAGATCTTAAACAAGCCAAATAATTGTTCCGAATGAACCGGTTACCGATGTTATCATAAGGTTATTTAACCGCGGGTTTCGTCAGAGCAACCGTTAATAACTGGTTGTGCAACGACACCTACTTATGTGATGGCGTTTAAAACTGTAACTTGGTGTAGGTAACGGAATATTAAGTAAGTCAGCTGGGAACTTTTGGGATGTGTGAAGTGCCGTGGGTACGATAACTTAGGCTCACTAGATCCTTAAGTCTTCTCTTAGTTATTAGTTTGATGTATATAAGTTCTTGTCTAGTATCAGCTAGACAAGAAATATCAACGTTATCATTTCAGCCGAAAGACGTCCACTGCTGGACATAGGCCTCCCGCAATTGTCTCTACATTCACCGGTCCCGTGTGTCTCGCATCCAGCGGGTATGGCTCATATCTTTTTACGAAAGGTTCTTCTCTCAAAAGTGCCATGCGTGGGACTTTTAAGGTATGCACGCGCACCATAGACACGCCGCAGTAGCCGTATACGAGAAAATTGGAGCTTTTTGGGCCGTGTTATGTTAAATTTTCATTAATTGCTCATTATTCCAGCCTCTTATCAATTAGAGTTTGAGGTTCTAGGAAGAGTTTGTGGTTATTTTCCTTAACAAGTCGGGGTTACTTGTTGCTCGAGGGCCCAGTATCATTGATACAGTTGACACGGCGGTAGCTATGCCCCTGGACCGAAACCCAAATAAATAAGATCCTATCTATTAAAAATACCATCAGAATCAGCTATGTCATGATAATCCCGACTCTGACACTCATCACTCAGCACAAACAATACAAACCAATACTAATCAGAGATATGGACAGGTAATACCTAATCAAGCGCGCAGCGGTGAAAGCTGGGTAATTAGTTAGATTTGTAATTAGGTCGATGAATGTGCATGAGCTATCGATATGTGGCGGGATGGTGGGATGAAGCGGAATGAAGTCAGAGGTCGAGGTGCACATCACTGGCTGCGCTTTGATGGATTTTTTGTTGGGGCGGATTTTGTGAGATGTGGTTGGGAATTAATAAACACACACATCAAAAAAAGTTTGTAATCACTTTGAAAATTCTAAATCTTTTTTGTCACGTTTTTATTAAAAAAAACTAGCGGACGTCACGCGGTTGAACCCGCGTAATTCCCGTTTCCGAAAATTATTTTACTCAGAGTGAATGTAGCTTTCTAATGGTGGAAGAATTTTTGAAATCGACGCCGTACTTTTTGAGTTTATTCATTACAAACATACACACATAAATACAAATCTTTCCTCTTTATAATATTAGTGTAGAAGTGTAGATAAAAAATAGTTTTATTTTTTAATTTCAAACAGGGTATTTATATTAAAAAAAAACACACAACAAAGATTTTTTCTTGATAAAGTTCTATTTAAAAAAATATGTCAGCTTATGCTAGTGATCACAAACTTTTTTGATGTGTGTACGATGTCATTGGTGTGTATTGACTGGAGTAAGCACACAAATGGAATTACACCAATAGCCACTTGCTTAAACCACACTGCGATAGTCAGGTCAAATCTGACATTATCATCATCTGCCTAGCCTTTTCCCAACTATTTTGGGGTCGGCTTCCAGTTTTACCGGGTGCAGCTGAATACCAGTATTTTACATGGAGCGACTGCCTATCTGACCTCCACAACCCAGTTGGTACCGGGTAATACGATACCCCTTGGTAAGACTGGTTGTCAGACTTTTTGGGCCTCTGACTACCTAACGACTGCAGTCAAAGATCTACAAACGACAGCCGGAACCAACGGCTTAACGTGATTTCCGAGGCACGGAGGAAACTTGGTATGTAATGGGCAGTCACCCATCCACAGAACAACCTAAGTAAGCACGGCTTAACCTAACGATCGACCCGAGTGGCTCTTATTATTTAGCCACGAGCTCAAATTTGACATAACAGACAGTGAAAATTGAATTACATGACATTCTAATATTCCTCGTAGCCTCGTTGGTCTTGAAATCACAATCGCGACTGTTGAGCATTAGGTCCTTTTTTTTTTTTTTTGGGACAAGCCCGCCACACTGTTCCCAACCACTGTAACTCCTGAAAGCCAGAATCGCCGAGACAATGAAGCTCGACGAAGTCCCAGAGAATGAATTTAACTGTCTTGGATCCCGCTACGAAATTAATCAGAAAAGTATAGCGGAGTAGGAAAATCTGTAATTTCCACTTCCCTCCATATCAGCAGGAGACACAAAGAAACAAGGCCAATAGGCGCAAAGGGACGTTCACAACTGGGATAAGCCCAGTTGCCTAGCACCACGGATAAAATATTAACATTAATGGGTCCTAAGTTGTGAGCAGTTATATTTGATTCCAATAATAGGTATGGCAAAAACGCTTGAACGCACGGAAATTTGTTCTAGTTTCTACAAGGTCTGTGTAGTAAATAACTCCGGATGTAACCTGTACACTATCCAACATAATATTGCGTTCAGTCTGCCAAAGACTGCACTCCCATAAAATATGATGTGCTGATTGTTCATATTCGCAGTCAGATGTGGAACATTGACAAAGAGGCGAGTTAACAAGCTTGAAGGAAAATAATTTACTCTTAAAGTTACCATGACCGGTGAGAAATTGAGCAACACAGTGATCAACCTCCAGCCATGTCCTGGCCAGCCGCTCACGAACGGATGGAAAGAACTGGTGGAGGTGTCGGCCCTTGATGGAATTATCCCACCTACATTGCCATTCAGACAAAAGTTCCTCCCAGACGTCGGTCTGTGGTTTGAATAATCTAGAAATCTTATCACGGTCACGTAGGTTTAAAAAGTCTGCGTCCGTGGTCTCACGCGCGTTATAGTACATTGCAGCCCGTCGCTGCACTTCAAGATCGACTGGAAGTACACCTGCAAGTACCGGTAAGGCTTCAGTACTAACCGTCCTATACGCTTTGCATAAGAATATCAAAGCCAAACGCTGGCTTTGAAGCAATTTACGTCGTACCGCTCCTATGGTGGCCCTATCGGCCCAAACAGGTGCCCCGTAGCACATACACCCCAAATAGGTAGCTCCATAAATGGTCTTTAAAGTTAGAAATGACAGACCCCACGTAGATTTGGATATTCTAGTTAAGGCATAAAAGTTCTTTTTAGCTTTTTCACCGACAGTTTTTATATGATCTATGAATGAAAAATTCTTCTCTAAGACCAAACCAAGGTAGCACACGGACTGCTTTCTTTTCACGGGAACGTTATTAAATTTAATACTAGGCCACGATTTAAGATTACCTTTTAAAATTAGTTGATAAGTTTTTTGCGGTGCAAAGGTCAGACGGTTTCGATCGCCCCACTGAGATATTAATCGTAGGCAAGTGTCAGCTAAATTCTCGAGTCCAGCCCGAGTACTTGACTGAATGAGCAGCAGGCCGTCGTCCGCGTAACCGGTTAATGAACAGCCGGGTGGGAGAGGAATCGCGAGAAAATCATCGAAACCTAAATTCCACAGATACGGAGCGATTACCGAGCCCTGAGGACATCCCATGGTAAGGGACTTTGACATAGAATGATGTCCGAGTTTGAGTTTCGCGGAACCATTTAAAAAATATGAATAAACAAGATTATATATGTTTTTATAGCAGCCGCGATTTTTCATTTTAAGTAGTAGCATCGGCCACCATGCGTTATCAAAAGCCCCGGAAATATCTAAAAAGATTCCAACCACGTACTTGTGTTCCGAGTTATTAACAATTTTTCTAACAGAAAGTGCCGCGTCTACGGTAGATTTTCCCACGGTGAAACCGAATTGGTTGTTATGAAACTTTGGCCCGTCTGGCAGCAAACGTGGAACGATAAGGCGCTCCAGGAGTTTTCCCAAAGATGGCAGTAGGGTAATGGGCCTGTAAGACTTAGGGTCGTCCGGTGGCTTATCACCACTTTTTGGAATTATTCGTATAAAGCCACGTCGCCATATAGGTCCTGGGTTCGATTCCCGGGTCGGGCAAATTGTTATTGGATTTTTTCATCAGGAATTTTCCAGTATCAGCCACGGAGTCTGGCTGTGTACCCGGCTGATGGCAATAGGCTCGCCCCTTATTACATGGGACTTAAACATAACTGGCGAAATGTGGGTGTATACGTACTATAAAGCACACCTCTGCTTAACCCTTCGCGGATTCATCATCTGCCTAGCCTTTTCCCAACTATATTGGGGTCGGCTTCCAGTTTTACCGGATGCAGCTGAATACCAGTATTTTACATGGAGCGACTGCCTATCTGACCTCCACCTCCACCCTTCGCGGATTACAGGCGAAATATTATGTACCTACCTGTGCCTTATATACAGGGTGTAAACAACCTTATCACGAAGCCGTCAACCAAGCATTCTGTACATCAAACTAAGTAACTTTACGCAAAAATTATTGCTGCAGGGAAACGACTTTTTTTTGGGGTGAAAAATCATGTTTTGTGGTAGAACTCAATGTAACCCACTCAAAACATTGTGCTGATAGATGGATTGAATAGTACGGGGGTCGTGGAGCTGTTTAAAGTAAAAATCTTACATTAAAAACTTGTCAAAAAGTTGGAACTTTGAACCCCAATATCTCCGTAACTAGAAGGTTCCCAGGTATGGTGTAGAACAAAAAAATGATCGCAATGAAGGGAAGAACAAGTACCTTTCAGCTTCGTTAAGAGGTGTTTTACACCCTTTATTTTTAAGGGGCATGATCAATGGAATGTCTTAACAGGTTTTAATAAGCCTATCCCTAGGAATCCTATTAGGAATGAGGAAGCGTAAACAAGATAATTTTCTGGGTAATCTCTACAAAATGTTGCTTGCTGTTGCTATATGTATTTGTTTCACAATAAATATAATATGAATTATATAACACATCACAACACACGCAACATATAAATAAATAAAGTGTTTAAATAAAATTACCCATCATATACGGTTTCAACAGCCAGTAGACTAATGATAATGATGATGAATTTAATTTAAACCCTCTTCCTATTGACCAACGAATAATTTTAGGACATTAGCGGTATTGGTACATGATTAGATAGCTATCAGAGACCTAGCTTTTAAATAGAGAAACTAGTATGAGTGTGTGACTGTGTGTGTAAGTAAGTATGGCTTGATCGTCTTTCTACGTTGTAAATTTGTAGACAGCACTCACAGGGGTGGTTATTAAAGTTTACATATTCTTCTGCAGCTACAGGAAAATGTTCTAATATAACGATTGTAAAGTTTGGAGTAACATTAGAGGATCGAAAGACCTATTGCATAGAACGGAGTTCGAGTCCTACTTTGAAACGGCATAAAGTCATTTTCATAGAAGTAACTTCAATAGGTCTAAGTTTTAGATCGAATCCGAGTCGCTCGTGAAACAACGTCATGCAAGTCCTACACGTGTTCAATCACAATTGTGTTCGCGGTGACAGCAAGCTCACGGCCAGCGCGCGTACTGCGAGCTTGCACCTCGTGGACGGCGCGCGGTCTGCGAGCTTTCACCTCGCAGCCGGCGCGCAGACTGTGAGCTTACACCTCGCTGACGACACGTAGTTAGCGCGCTGGCGGCTAGCCGTAGCCTAGCCGCTGTGCTAGTTCGGTGCCGGTATAATGTGCCATGGCCTTTAATATGGGGCTCTTATTACAATGATGCTGGGCCCCCGCCCAGCATCATTGTTACGACTGATATGGCGGTAGCTATGCCCCCTTAGTAGGCGTTTAAGTCCTACTTTAAAACGGCATAAAGTCATTTTCATTAAAGTAACTTGTGACCTTACAGTTTCCTGGCTCCTACCAGGAAAATATGCCAGAAAACTGTAAGGTCACAAACTCCAATAGGTCTAAGTTTTAGGTCTGGTGTATGGTACCGCCGTAAGAATATTTTTTCTGGAAATACATCAAATAAAAGGTAGCCCTTTATGCACCTCTAAAATCACTACACTGTACTGATGCCTACTAGGATGACATTGTAGGAAGCTTGGTCTCTGAAAAATATTTACTCCATGGACTATTGATGCAATGAGTGATAGATGTGTTGACGGACATGCAATGGTTTCCTCAATAGGCAATTTATTTGCACTTTGTGATAGAAAATTGGTTTGTATTGACTCTCTTGCATTAAGTTTAATCTGCTGCTTTTATTCATGTTTATTATGATCGTGTGTTAGCAAATTAGGTCTTTTGCCAGAGGCAGATAGATGCGGAATTACATTAATCTATACTAATAGATATTATAAGGAGGTAACATTTGTTTGTAAGTTTGTATGTAGGGGGTAATCTCCGGAAGTAATGAACCGATTTCAAAAATTCTTTCACCATTAGAAAGCTACAGTCACCCTGAATAACATAGGCTATATTTTATCCCCGTACTCCCACGGGAACGGGAACTACGCGGGTGAAACCGCGGGACGTCCGCTAGTCGTAAATATTATTACCGTCATCCGTATGTATTATTAGTTAGTTAACAGTACGAGATAAATATTGAGCTCCTTCTAAGAGTTTCAAAGTGCATGTAAACATACTCAAATTGTGTGGCAAGTGCAATATCCAATCTACGAACAGAAGTCATCTGCACAGTTGTTGTCGATAGGCTTAACTTGCGGATAACTCTGATAGTACGATGCAGGATTTTATAGTTGGATGAGAATAGCGGTCATTGCCCTTTCCCTAATATCTCTTCGTACGAACCAAAACAAATAAACTATGTATCGTTTTCATTACAAAAAATGTTGAAGATCACGATAGATGACGTTTCAAGACTTGAACGGGATTATTTTTTGTTTTCAAAGTTAAGAAGTTTTATAAATGTAGGTGGGTCAATGACCGCTATTCTCATCTTATCTGGCACCAACTATAATTAATTTGCGTCGTAGATTTCGCTAGCGATTTTTCTGTCAATTTGTCTAAGTTCGATATTGGATTAGCTATTTTTTTCATTAAAAAGCTAAGCAACAATCTACTTTATCATGGAATACAAAGTTCTTATATTGATCAACAAATCGCTAACCCATTTCGCAACTTAGGACCCATTAATATTAATATTTATACGTGGTGCTAGGCAACATGGTCTATCCCAGTTGTAAACGTCCCTTTGTGCCTAATGGCCTTGTTTCGTTCTGTCTCCTGCTGATATGGAGGGAAGTGGAAATTACGGTTTTATCCTACTCCTCCGCTATACTTTTCTGATTAATTTCATTGCGGGATCCAAGACAGTTAAATTCATTCTCTGTGACTTCGTCGAGCTTCATTGTCTCGGCGCTTTTCTGGTGGTCACCACTGTTGATTCTGGCTTTCAGGAGTTACAGTGGTTTGGGAATTGTATGGCGGGCTTGTAACCCATTTCGCAACACACCAATTTTAACGGATTATCCAGACAACATATTCTACATTTTTCCAACCACCACCATATCATAACACACTATTCCAAAAATAACAGTGTACGAACCACTCAATCCCGTACGAACGCGGAAATACTGACCGCGTCAATTTTGTGCGATTCCCGACGATTCTCAGCGGCACCGTGCGTTGTGTTGCGGTTCGACGTCATTACCACATGCTAGAAGGAATGATACAATGATACTACGAATGTGCTTTAAGATGATTGCTCTTTATTGTGGATGTGGACCGTCATGCTTTGTGAAATGAGCGTGAATTACGAGTTATATGAACAATAAATTACTTAAATGCAGAAATTGTGCCCTCCGGATAAGTTATTTTCATTATGTCTTTAGATTAGACGATCATCATCTAATCATGCACGTCTTCCAATTACTGGCAATGGATACCTATTGCTATAATCACGAGACTTTGACGAACATATAAACAGTCGACACGAACATAGGAAGAAGTAGAGTTGGTCTAGACAAAAGACATTCAGCCCGTGATAACCATGATGGAAATTGGCTGAACGGATGCGGATGATATTTGGCACAGAGATAGGTTATAACCTGGATTAACCACTTTCCATAAACATGATCTAGGATACCATTTATTAAGCTTTATTTCACTCAAACTCAAAGCATTTAGGTATTTCAATTAGACCACTACAGGTATTTTTGAATGTCAAAAACAAAACGAAGCATCTACAGTCACAGTCACAAGGCATAATAACTTGTGAACGTACCGTAGTTTCCCATTCCAAAGTGAAGATCTCTGTGGAGAAGAATGGGAAGATCCATGGACACTCTTTTAAATCAAAATATCGTCTAATTCAAGTCGTAGTAGAAAATTGGCGCGACTTGTGTCACTCAAGCGGATTGGTAATCAAGCAAAAATGTGGACTCTTTATTTAAAAGAGTTCACATTTTTGCTAGATTAACATTAAGATTAATTGCTAGGCAAACTCTTTACTTCACGAGGATAATTCGAGGAGCAGGATTCTTTTATTGATAGCCCTTTCATTGAGATCAAATTCATTCACTCAAGATGACCACAACACGAATATGTTTAACCTGTAAGTGTACCCATGCTCCTGCATTCCATACGCATATTAAAGTAAACGTTTCCCCCATATTATTTGTTTAACAGTGCAACATTACTTAAATTACGTACCCCCGGGAATTTCTCGCTTAGAGGAAATCTTGCATTTCCTAGCATCTCTGAAGGCTTTGTTTACCAAGCTTTAGATATTACACAGATATGCAACAGCGTGAAATCTGTTCAGCTTGAAGACAACAGCTTAAATTCTGTCCAGCTCAAAAATAAGAGCTTGAAATCTGTCTCAATCCTTTGTTTTTAGGGTTCCGTACCCAAAGGGTAAAAACGGAACCCTATTACTAAGACTTCGCTGTCTGTCCGTCTGTCCGTCTGTCCGTCTGTCTGTCACCAGGCTGTATCTCATGAACCGTGACAGCTAGACAGTTGAAATTTTCACAGATGATGTATTTCTGTTGCCGCTATAACAACAAATACTATATATACCTAGTCAATGGTGCGGAACCCTTCGTGTGCGAGTCCGACTCGCACTTGGCCGGTTTTTCTTGAACCTTTGTCTATGGTGCTTGCTTTGAGGAAGTTTGCTATTTTATAACTGTTATTAATAATGACGGTACTGTTTCCTTGTCTATTAAAAGCTAAAGTTGGCTTGTAGTCTTTGATAGAGACAAAACGATTGCCTTTGTTAATAAACATAGTTTCTGTATCAATGAAGAGCGACTGTTTCGTTGCTTTGGTCAATCAAAGGATTCTGGCTAGAATTTCCAGCACAATCCTGAGTTAGGAAAATGTTTTGATTTGTTACTCTCCAGACATTGAGAAGGTAACAAGCAATCAGCGATTACCCTGATGGGAAAAGTCAACTGGACTTGGACTGACACAGCTAACTAAAAGCTTTTGTCAATCCATCCTTTCACGGCACGGTTGGCGCAGCGGCTGAGCGGTTGACTGCGCTGCGAGTAGCGGGTTCGATCCCCGCACGCACGGAACAAAGTTTTGTATGGCCTACAAATAGTTGTTCTAGGTATAGCTGTTGGTTTGTGTGAGTTTAAACGCATCCACAATACGGGAGAAAATCCTTGTTCAGGGCAACGTTTTTTTTTTTTAATAAAAGTACCTGTACTTGTAAAAACATCTAACGCTAAGAAATAGCCACTTTATGTAGGCCTTCTGGAGATGACAACCAACTGCTTAATCAATGATTATAATAATGCAAATGCAATAAAATCTTTAGTAAGAGACTGTATTTAATTTTGCATAGGATTCAATTTTCAGCATCATCATTTCAGCCGAAAGACGTCCACTGCTGGACATAGGCCTTCCCCCAAGTGTCGCCACATTGACCGGTCCCGTGCGACTTGCATCCAGCGGATTCCCGCAACCCTCACCTTTTTTTGTGGATTCAATTTTAATTCAAACAAATTCCTAACACGAATATTATAGCTTTACTCCAGTAAATGGTTTCAAAACAATAACCGACGATTGGATTCCAAATATTAATCAAGGTACCAACAGTGGACTTAGAAATGAGGCGTCTCCTTTGTAACAAAAGGTTGGAAGTATCAAAATTAGTTTCCTAAAGGTGGTTTAGGAACGTTCACTGGGAACATCTCAATTTCGTTCTGCATTACCATATTATTGGAGTTTTGCTAAAATGCTGTGGAGCTCGCGTTTAAACATAATGTAGGTAGTTCCGGGTTTTGTACCCGAGAAGAGAGTTGTCTTACTATTTGTATTGAAAAGGGCTTGGAAATACCTTAGTTATAAGAATAGAATATTATTATAACACCTCACTAAGTTCCTATTCTAGTGCACTAGTAGATAAGTAAGAATAGTATGCATATAGTAATATCACCCATTTGGTTTAATTGTTATTTTAGGCTTTTATTTTATATTTCGTATACCAGAAATGGTTAGGTAATATGAGGATCCTCATTGTTATATTATCATTGTGTAACATTTATGTACTATCTATAACCGCTTCTTGAAAAAAAAATCAAAATTGCGGAAGAAAATCTGGCTAAAAAATTCAAACCCCTTTTAAAGTGTGTTTTCGAATAGGAGCAGTGTCAGCGGATAAGTTAAGGTCGTATGTTCAAATCCAGACTGGCACCACATTAACCGACTTCCAAAAAGGAGAAGGTTCTTTTAAATGACTTACTTTCGGAAGTCGGTGACAAAAAAACACAATGAAACCTACAAAGTCACCGACTTTCGAAAGTAAAGTTATCTGGGTGACATCACCATCATCTTGATTCAGATAAAATCAGCATCTCAAAGTACATTAAAGTTTTATTTGAACAGGTATATGATTTATTATTATATACTTCAACCATGTTTTTACTAAAGCTGTAGGCTTGATTTTTATTACGTATAGAGATATTATGCAATATAACGCTATTCATACCTTCATGTCTTCGTAACTTTATGCCAAGGACTTAACTCTACTGGAAGTTCCAGTAAGTACACCAACAGGCATCATCTGCCTAGCTTTTTCCCAACTATGTTCCAACTATGCTGGGGTCGGCTTACAGTCTAGCCGGATGTAGCTCCAAGTAAAATAAATATTTTACATAGAGCGGCTGCCAATCCGACCTTCACAACCGTTAGTACTGGGTAATACCTTGGTAAGACTGGTTGACAGACTTTCGGTCCACTGACTACTTAAGGCCCTTCTAACCCTAAAATTAGCAACTCTATTTGTGGTGGTTCGTTTGAAATACTGTTAGAATAAAGTTCTAATCAGCTTGCACGACAAAGCGGTTGTTACGTCAGTCACTGCGGCCGAATAGTGCGAAATGAGTGTTTTTTTGCGATTTACAAAAAAACTATTGATTGGACTAAAAAAATAAAACACACAAGACCTGCTTTATAGTTAGTTCAGTTAGTATGCAAATTTTCATGATCTAATTTGAAGTACTTTTTGAATACCAACGGGTATATTGTACGATTTGGAGGCAACTTTGGATTTTTTATCTATCGAGAAAAGTTAATGGAATCGTGTTTTCGTCTACTTGTCTACGTGTACTTAGCATTAATCCTCAACTTTACCATATATTTATTTCAAAATGAATGCTACAGTATTTTAGGCGTAACGGAGGATCATGCTAAGCCATTTGAGGGATATATACTCCTTAACTGTCAAAGATCTACAATGGACAGCCGGGACCAACGGCGTGCTTTCTGAGGCACCGAGAAAACACAGTACCTATGCAATGGGTGGTCACCCATCCACGGACTAACCTAGGCAAGCGTGACTTAACCAGAAGATCGATCCGAGTGGCTGTTATTATTTAGCTACAAGCAAAGTACTATCACAAAATCTGATTGTCAGTACTAGATAACTCTTTCATCGAGTTTCGATACTTGTCAGCGCTGAATTAGTCAGGTGTCATAGTAATTTATTGGTTATGATTGTATCGAGACATAGTCCACATTGTTATTTGATTAGACTGGCAAAGGGTAATACAATCATTTGTGGAGTCGACGCCGTAAATCGTTTCGCCACCCTGCGATTGCGACTGATTTGCATCGGAGTGAATGAAAAGTGGATGATTTTATCGGTTTGTTGAAATATTGTGAGTTTGTCGTCAGTATACTTTAGTATTGTGTAGTGAGATTCAGACATTAACCTACTTTAATTTATCCAACCGAGGGTTTAGATAAAGTGTTAGGAGTTTTCCTTTAATCAAATGAGGTTTTTTAAGCCACTTTTATACGCCTTTTTTTTTCGGATGGGAAATCATTCCTCTCCCTTAGTGATACGTCGTGAGGTTTTAGGCCACCCCTCCTCCTAGCCCCTAAATCACGTGTATTTTTAATTATTTCATGATTCTTAAAAAAAATAGGATTTTTAGTACACAAAACTAAATTCCCTTGCACTAGCTTTTATTTTACGTGGTCACACAATTAAATTAAATCCGATACTGATAAAAATTATTTCATACAACACACATTTCCTTTTATTTTGTCGCATGAAAAAATACACATCCTTGTCACCCTGCCCCCCCCCCCTTCCATCGTGATTTTTACAGACTGCCTCCCCCTGTTTGAATGGTGGTGGAAACATCATAAATGTTTTGAATTTTGATTGTGCGATGTAGGACTTTTAGTTCTCACCTGGTGACATAGATGACGCTGCTCATCTTTTTGTATTTTTTGCTATCAATGTGTGCGTACGAAACGAAGGCACAAGCTAAATAAGGCCACTATAAGGTAATAAAGTATTTATACAGGTATGACAGGAAAAACGAGATCAAGTATTTAATATAGTTCAACCCAAATTCCTCCACAAAATGAAACTGAAATAACTCAACGTAAACATTTTCAAACCTCAATCTCCTTTGCGAACCGTAAGACTTAGTACTAAATCTTAGATTCAATTAAAAATTCACAACAGGATATGGTTTCTGTTGACTATCGCTCATAATTTATTCCTGACAGCCTATCCAGCGGTGCTTAAATCTAAGTTACATATCCTTCAGCGGAGAGGCGTCATGCGGTGACAGATAAATGAGGCTCCTAGGAGAATATCTTAATCGATACATGGTTATTTGTTTTGATATTGAATATTTAATAACGATACTAGAGATTTTATCTTAGAGCCTGATCAGGCTGGATAGATTCCGTCTAGCACTGTATATTAAGTAATAATGTTTCTATTCAAGATATATATCTATATATATATATATATGCAGGAAAAAGACTTGAATCTACGGCGGTTTCTTCAGACGGTGAAATAAGAAAACGTTTAAAGACTTGGACAATAACGATGAACATAAAAGGAATTCTTATTCTATTCTTGTGTTGCTCGCTGAAATGCTTTTTGTTACCAAAGATGAATTAACAATACTTTATTTATAACAGTTAAGGAATGTTTCAATTGAAGAAAATTACAGTTACCTATAAATAAACGTTGACGATCCTAGACTCTTATTGCTTCACAAAGTATCGGCTTCAACCACGCCTAGTTATTCTTCAACCGCTATAGAAATCGCCAGTCTAACTACCTACATTTTTCTTTAGAATACAATCAAGCCATAAACCACTTAAAGATTCAAGATTCCTTAAAATAGCACCAACTGGGACATCTTTGACGCTGCATCGCTAAACATTTGAAAAAAGAACATTACACAATACGCCACCGTCCGTCATCTGACCATAGTTTGATTCCAATTACAAATCTTAGAAAAACAAAGACTAAGATTTGTAAACGTTACTTGACGTAGTTTTGACTTTAGACATAAATTCCCCTCTCTATCGTGTACCTGTAGTGTGACAGTGACGGCACCAACGCTTAGCCAAAGCACGTGTTAGGTAAGTATCGTTTCAAAATCTTTTCTCTCAGAATTTGATACCAAATACGACAACTAAGTACCAATAAAAAGTGAACAATGTGAAATGTTCTACGAAATCATTGAATGCCTAGTGCTTAAGAACAGTTACAGACGGACTAATTACTTTTAATCACTGGTAATGAGGCACATAGACCGGTATTGAACTCAATCAGGCAAAGAATGGAAGCGTATTCGATTAATCGATTGTTCGAATTAATTGTTTGAATTGTATTGTAAAGGATGGTGGATTGTGTGAAGGATGATATGGCAAGAAAGGAGTTGTCTCATGAAAAGTAGGTAATACAGGGTGTAAAAGACCTCATCACGAAGCCGTCAGTCAACCAAGCATTCTGTAAATCAAACTCAGTAACTTTACGAAACGACATTTTTTTTGGGATGAAAAATCATGTTTTGTGGTAGAACTCAATGTAACGCACTCAAAACATTGTGCTGATGGATGGATTGAATAGTATGGGGGTCGTGGAGGTGTTTAAAGTAAAAATCTTACATTAAAAACTTGTATTTAAAAAAGACCTTTTCAAAAAGTTGGAACTTTGATCCCCAATATCTCCGTAACTAGATGGTTCCCAGGTATGGTGTAGAACAAAAAAATGATCGCAATGACGGGGAGAACAAGTGCCCTTCGGCATCGTTAAGAGGTGTTTTACACCCTTTAGAGAAGTATGGAAGAAGAACGCATGCTGTGGCAACCCCAAATAAATTGAGATAAGGTCAAGAAAATGATGATGTAAAGGATGATGCTGGTTTGAAATTTGCTGTAATGTTGAGCATAAGAATAATAAAATAATCGAAACTAAAGCATAGATAATCACAAAAAATGCAGTGGTTCAAATGAGCCCTTAACGTCATAGCTTGAAATGTTGAATCGGCATGGTTGTTGTTGTTTATGTAACACTGTTACATGGAGTTTTTGGCGCTTTAATTTTTCAGGAGGGCGCAATTCGTTGATTTAAGATTGAAGAATTAAAATTACGCGTGACTGAAAATATCATTCTCAGCGAAACAAATGGGGTCGCAGTGTAACAGTTGGTCACTTTAACCATTTTCATCTTTTAAGTTTTGCGTAAAAAGTAATGCAACTTAGAAACTTATTTATGGTGTATGGTGTAAATCTATATCTATAGATTATCTTCAATATCTATTTTAGAACGTATTACCCTAAACACTATTTAATTTAAATGAATATCTTAGGAGTTATCGCAACTCGGCGGGTTGCGGAACTGTCTAAACTGGGAACCTGCCAGCTGCGGGGCCCTGGATCGCAAAGGGCAACCGAAAGAACTTGGTGTCTTAGTCAGTGTGTTTTAGTCAGTAAGTCTGACAGTCCCTTCCGCTCCACCCAGGGCGGGAGGACCCATTTAATGATTTTACTACCCAACAAAAAAAATGGAATTATTACAAAATAATTTTACAGTAAGCGCACTTCTTTTTTTGTTCTATATTGGGCCCAAGCGAACCCGGGGCGGGTCGCTACTAGATTTATAAAACGCTGACCGCTATAACGTAAGATCTGTCTTACCCACGACCCGTGCTTACATAAACTATATCATATCCACAAACTGCAAAAGTAATTAAATCAGAAACGACGTCATTTTTTTTCATTAATGTTACAAGTTAATACACATAACTGGGTTCAATTATATCACTCATGTTAACCAATAACTCACAATGATTGAATCAATCGAAGCCGGTCTGACTCACAACACACATATATCATGTTACTGATTTTCGAAATACCGATTTATGACTCAAAGATTTATATTATCATGAGAGCGAAGCACCGCAGTTTGTATTTAATAAAATATCAGTTTATTATAGTCATTTTTCATTTCACATTTATATAGTCGGTTGGTTGGTTGGTGTTGGTAGTTGGTTGGTTTTGTTGAGCAGTCTCTTAGGATTTATGTAATTTTTAGTCTTTCTTTATTATCAACTAGTAAACGCCAGCGGCTTCGCAAGTATGAATGATGGAAATTATCCAATGGGAACATATACTAGTAAATAACCTGGATTAGAAGTATCATATAAATGATGTTTATTTTGCAAATACAAATACAAATAATTTTCTTTGCTTTCAAATAAATAAATAATTTATTTTCTTTCACAAGTAGTCTAGTGGTTTAAGTGACCTTTTAGACAAAAATTGCCTGTGTTAGGTCACTTCTTTCTTCCAAAACTTAAAGTTACGTGGTGTACTTACCAACAATTTTATATATAAATAAATTGGTTTTTATAAACAATTTTTTTTAAACTGAATGTTGCCGGTGTGTTGTACCTGACAACTCTGAGAAGAAACAGCCGAAACAAACTCAGACTCTTTTAAGGTCCAGACATAATCTTGGTCAACTCACATGAGGGCTATGCAGTTTAGTGTCTGAGATGGCTGTTTGAAGAAAGAACCACACAGATTTAAGTGGACCTGTCCAGTCAGAGCAAGAATTTGTCAGTTATCGTGTAACTCAAGGAGCTCAACGACACGACCAACAATAACGCCCTAATCCAAGTTTACCGAGGCTATTTTATTGAAATCCATTCAGGATCATCGTTTATGCATGATTCACAAACTTCAAAATTGACATCTAGACTGACACATTTATAATATTAAAGTAGGATTCTCAAAATAACAATTTATGACTCAAAGATTTATATCAAGAGAGCGAAGCAACGGGCGCAGCTTGTATTGAATAAAATATCAGTTTATAGTTATTCGCATTGAGAAAGACATACCGGAGTACCTTAGTACCGGACCTAGTAAGGGACCGCAAAAGTGCCTACTGTTCGCGATAAGATCAGCATAACTCTGTTCAAGTGGTTGAAACGCGATGTAAGGCTGGGACTACAACGTTCAAAGTCGCGCTTTTTAAGCGAAGCGCTTTTACGTGAGCACTGTGCTTAAGTATCGCTTGTTCTACGATTATGTGAAGTGTATAATGAAACCCTCCTAAAATTGTTCGTAGTCACAAATGGATTATTTGAATTAAAATTTATTTTCATCGTAAATACTAGACTACGTACAAATGAGTTCTGTGAAGTTCCTTCAGATAATTTAATTTGTCTATAAAAGCTTTTTTCTTTTACATTTAGAAATCATCTTTCACGGAAAATGAATTTCTTGAAAGCAGTGAAAGGTAACGTAAATATTGAAGGAACGTAAGAGTTGTAAAATGAAGCCTACAATTTACGGAATTCTTTTTTGTTATGTTTTTCGTTGAGGATTTCCCTCAACGAAAAACATAATAAAAAAGAATTCCGTACAAACAAGAAAGATTTATTGAGGAAAAGTTAAAATGTTTTTACGACTCCCCCATACATATTACATTGCTACATAATTAAATAAAGTGCTATAATCTCAGACCTTTTACCTAAATAGTCGAATTATAGCTGAGAGCTCTCAACGGAAAAATTCAATGAATTTATGATTTTTGTTAAAAAAATTTGGGTCTTAAATCAGTTGATGAGGGAAGATTTTTAAAATATATTTCACTTACAATTTGCATTTTATTTTATCAAGTTTATCCTTCCTGTTTCTTAATTCCTTTCACGAGTTTTTTATAAAATCAATTTTGACTTTGTTAATTTAGAGCTCTTTTTAGGGTTCCGCACCCAAAGGGTAAAAACGGGACCCTATTACTAAGACTCTACTGTCCCTCTGTCTGTCCGTCTGTCTGTCTGTCACCAGGCTGTATCTCATGAACCGTGACAGCTAGACAGTTGAAATTTTCACAGATGATGTATTTCTGTTGCCGCTTTAACAACAAAAACTAAAAACAGAATAAAAAAAATATAATAGGTCTCCCATGTACAACAATACAACACCGTGTTTTTTTTTTAGATAATGGTACGGAACCCTTCGTCCGTGAGTCCGACTCGCATTTGGCCGGTTTTTATATTAACAGTTAACAACATACCAATTAAATATCCATATTATTATTTTTTTCTAATCATTTAAATCTAAGCATAATCTCTCCTGTATACACCAGGCCGAAAACTAATCCTATGTTTATAACATACTTAGCTAGTACCGCTCGTAAGAATTTTAAGTAAATATAATCGTCCTTACTGTTCTCTATATGGGATACGGGACTTTTAAGCGAACCTGTTTAATTAAGCGAAGTTCCGCCGTTGTGCACTCCGCATTATAATGAGATGATGGAACGATTGTATAGGCTTAACGAAACTGTAAATTGTGTGATTGGAGAGTATTGTTCTTTGTTTTAATTGTCATGATTAAGGTATGGTGTTACCAGCCGCACTCTCAAAAATGACTATTTTTTTAAAAATACATCCTAAGTGCTTACTTGCGTTGTATAAGGAAGTTATGCAATATAACATTGTTCAGTGGCTTCATTTCAACTGTGCGTTGCATTTAAGATTATCATTTGAGTACGTAGATCAATTTTTAAGTAAGTCTGAAATGGCCAACCAGTATTGAGGAGGCCTGGTTATCAATGCTTGAGCCTTTTCTGTCCGAAAAGAGGCATATGGCCAAAAGTGGGACAGTAACAGACTGATATTATTATTTTATTAAAGAAGATACAAGTTATTAAGGAAGTGTTTATGATTGCTTACTACTACTACTACAACAACAGCCCATTACGTCCACGGCTGGACATAAGCCTTTCCCATGATGGGAGGAATTTGCCGTAATCTCCACGCTTGGCAGGCGGGTTGGAGATCGCAGTGATGAAAGACTAACAGAAAACGCTGCTGCCCATTCTCAGGTCTACGGAGGCGCAAGGTGTTCTGCCTCAGACATTGGTGATGATGCTTACCTCAAAACAATTTCTCTCAGCTCCCGCGACGAGACTGGACTCTGTAAAGACGAAAAATAAATTGATGAGACAGAATTCCTATAGTGAATGTTTCTTTAATAACTTTGCTGTCAAATGATTCTTCTTAAAGTACTGTTTTAATCAACTCGTGTTATCCCACTGCTGGGCAAAGAGATATATCTACATATATCTAAAATTGGTCGAAGAAAACTAAGTACCTACGTACTTAGTTTTCTTCGACCAATTTTTAAACAAACGCGCAATAGCCTCGCCTAAAGGGGCTGCTTAGGGGCGCTTAAGCACTTTAACTCTCTAAATACTTGAACTCATTAACAAAAGAACACTTGAACTCGTTAAATACACAATTAATATAGAATCTGATTGACAAAATCAATGCTTTAGAGTTCTAGATTATTTACGTCTATTTAATTCATTACAATATACTTCACTGTAGTTACAGTTAGAAAATAACTAAAAACGGCCGTTTTTTTCCCATTTTGTATCTGTAACGACAGCGAGCTGTTTCAATGAGTTAAGCAGACCTAAATAATTTAGAAGACCAAAAGATTGATTTTGTCAATCAGATTTTATACGAGTATTAATTGTGTATTTAATGAGTTCTGATTTTTTTACTAAAGTGGCGCTAGTGTGCATGGGGGAGCCCTTTAAGTACACGGATTTATAACCACATGGATTATAAACATACGCCTGAAAAAAGAGCTAGTTTTCTATTTAGGGATACACAAAGCTATCAGTCCATGTCCTCTAGAATATTCAGAACAAACATCTCGTTACAACTGTTTCAGTCAGCTATTTAATATTTACGCTAGGATGCGAGCGTTCAACACCGATACTTCAAACTTGTTGAAAGTAGACTACATTTAGGTCTCTACCGCTTTAACAATAAGGTCTAAAATCACGTGATTTTCATGTTGATAATAGAATAGTCCTTTGGGATGGTATTTCAGCGTCTTCCATTTATTGCCCGATAACTGCCTATCCCGGGGGTGTGTTCGAACTTCGAACTCGCCCGAAATTCAGCCAGTCCTGTTTTGTGTTTATTTATTTGTCTATGAAGTTTTGTGGGCGGTTTTATTATAGAACGAAAGTAGGACGATCAAGGAAATATGGAAACGGTGCGTGGGAGCTAAGATATAGTATAGTCTGGTCTAAATATACATAGTTTTAAATAGAATTCTCAAAGGTACAACTATGTTGGGGTCGGCTGTCAATCCGGATGCAGCTGAATACCAGTATTTTACTTGGAGCGATGGCCTATCTGACCTCCAGATTCCACAATCCAGTTAGTACAGGAAAATACGATACCCCTTAGTAAGACTGGTTGTCAGACTTTTGGGCCACTGACTACCTGTAACGACTGTCCAGGATACTACAAATGACAGCCCGGACCAACGGCTTAACGTGCTTTCCAAGGTACGGAGGAAACTCGGTAGGTAATAGGTGGTCACCCATCCACGATAAAGATCCTACATAAAGAGACCTGCGATGTTTTAATTACGATGATGGAAAAGTTAAAACATCGCACTGAAATAAGTTGCAGACAAGCATCATCATCATCATCATCATTTCAGCCAAAAGACGTCCACTGCTGGACATAGGCCTGCCCCAAGTGTCGCCACATTGACAGGTCCCGTGCGACTCGGATCCAGCGGATTCCCGCAACCTTCACCAGGTCATCGGTCCAAGACAAGCATAGGTTTTAAAAATACGAAACACTTTGAAGGCGATTACCACTCGCCTTAGCCTTAAGTTTTTGTGAGATGAGAATTTGGCACGTACAAAAAATATGTCTTGCAATGTGAACCGACTTAAAAGTTTTTTTTTAAATGTATATAATTTATTTTAATTTTAAAAGAGGATATTCAAGACCTGAAAATAAATTTATGGAGAGACAACCAAAGCAAAGCATAAGTATGTATTTACCTATATCGTGCTTAACGGCAATCATGCTAACTGTACCCAGAAAATTATTATCAACGAAGATAAATCACTCAATTTTGTAATAGTGACATAATTTGCATATCTAATCTGTTACAGGCTGTAAAAGATAAATAACATAGCTATGTCACAATGATCACATTCTTTGTCGATCATTATTAGGCAACTATTAGTGCTGCCGAATTTATTGAGCACATTATATCCTGGACGCTGGTGTGGGGTCCAAGATATGAGCTATGAGCGATTGTAAGTTTGTTCAGATTAGTAGGTTAATGTTCTTAATAAAAAAGCTCCTTCCTTCTTTACATCAACTTCCTTATCTATTGCTTAGTTCATAGGCTTAGTTAGTCAATTGTTTAGTATAATGTTCTCAAGTGAGAATAACATGGTAAATTGCAATAGCATAACTCATTATGCTATTTATTTATTGTTTATTACACAGGGTGTAAAAGACCGCATCACGAAGCCGTCAACCAAGCATTCTGTACATCAAACTAAGTAACTTTACGCAAAAATTATTGCTGGGAAACGACTTTTTTTTTGGGGTGGAAAATCAAGTTTTGTGGTAGAACTCAATGTAACGCACTCGAAACATTGTGCTGATGGATGGATTGAATAGTACGGGGGTCGAGGAGGTGTTTAAACTAAAAATCTTACATTAAAAACTTGTATTAAAAAAAAAAAAAAAAAAAAAAATTGTCAAAAAGTTGGCACTTATTGATATTATCAACCCGACTACACATGATCCTGACTGACATAACATAACTTGATATGTTATGTCAGTCAGGATCATCTATACTAACTTTGTATGTTTGTAAGTTTGTATGTAGGGGGTAATCTCCGGAAGTAATGAACCAATTTTAAAAATTGTTTCACTGGTACATTATTCGTGAGTGCTATAAGCTATATTTTATTCCCGTACTCCCACGGGAACGGGAACTACGCGGGTGAAACCGCGGGACGTCAGATAGTGTATGTATACAATTATACCAGCTTATTACTGTCCCACTGCTGGGCAAAATCCTCTTCTCAAACAGAGAAGTATAATAGGCTTGTATCCTAAAACAATCTAATAGTCCGTCAGTAAGATTATCAAAAATATTTGACCCGTATTTTTCTTTTGTCACGTAAACCAAAATTGACGAAGATACGACGCTTTTAAAATTCTCAATACGTCACGCCGTGCTATAATTTTTAGTGCGTTGTGACGTCACGAGCCCCCACTCCCGAGTTTTGATGCGTTTTATCTTTGTCAATATTCATTGATTTACAAAAACAAAAAATACGTGTCCATTATTTTCCAATGCTCTAACTGACGGACTAAATAGATTTTCAATTTATTGATGGTGAAAACTTGCCTATTATACCTACTTACAAACCCTATTTTTTTTATCGCTGCTCTCTTTTCCAATGAACCACAGACCACGCTGAGCACTGAAGTCAATATTTTAGCCGCAAAGCTGTGGCGCCACCGCCATTGCTGCGCGTAGGCACAATCCTGGCCAACAATGTACATAGCACTTTATATTAGTCGGTACTATAAACCTCTAGAAGTACGCCATAATTTTCTATTAACAGAACTTAACTTTGGCAGTAAAGGTTTAAAATTGGGTGTTTAACTACTATTAAGATTGTACAAGAATTTAAACGAAACTGTTACACAGTTACTTTGGTATTTGTGGATCCTTGTCAGACTTTCTGAATTCTAACTATCGTTGTAGCCTGATTCCCAATTTTGCGGTGTATCGTGTTACCCAGGAATTTGGTTGCTGAGGTCAGATAGGAAGACACTCCAGATAAAAAGCTGGAAACAGCTTCCGGTTACATTGGGAACCATATTTGGGGAAAGGCTGGGTAGATCATGTTTGTTTTATGCTTGTATTACATTGCAATGTTGATAATTATATAATAAAGTACTTAAACCCAAAGGAAATTCTCCTATATTCAATTCTATGGACTATTCTATAAGACGTCGCACTTATTTTAAAATCTTTGCCATAATAATGGGTATAAAACCATTTAGTATGAGCACTAAGTCCGCGGGATCCAATGTCCACTAACCACACATGTCACATTGTTTTATGTTTTGTTTAGTTTTAAGTTTTTATTCATTTATTTTGTTATTCTTTTTGTTTTTCATTTTCTGTTTATTTTTATACTGTGTGCACTTGTGGCGTGTGCCAAAAAACTGTATTTTCTTTCTTTCATTACAAAAGTATGCGAATGACGAAGAAGTAGAAGAACTAACAACAGCTGACAAATCAATGACAAATCTTCATTAAAATGCAGTTGCAACGTTCTAAGTAATACATTACATACAAATTACATAAGGTAAATAGGAATTATGCATAATTTTTTTTTTTTTATTTCGATACGGAATCATAAAGTACTTATTATAAAAATAATGACAAAAGCGAAAACAAGACATAATCGGCCAAACAACACAAAAGTTATAACCATTTAAACTTTTGTTTCTATCTCTAGATAAACAGAATTTAGTTTGGATTTTGTACGTCGATGTAGCGAATGACGTCATTCGCTATATCGAATCTCTTTGTCTAATCAGCAGTTTCAAATGCTTAAAACTTATTATTTTTTATAGATATTCAAAAAAATAATTTTACTTTGCTATTTCTGATGTTAATACGCTTTGTTTAGAGTAATAAAAAAAATCATGCATATACCTTACCTACTTATGATTATTTCTGAACAATGGTGGCCCACCAGTTACGACTTAAGAGTCTAGGCCATTGGACCTCACCCCTCTTCTTCTTAACAGGTTAAACAGATTTTACCTACATCGTAAGCAAGATTGAGGCCGAACTTGGAAGCGTTCAACTCGTGCCTGATTGATTTAATTCAATGGTGTAGCGATTACTAATTAAGATTGACCAATTTCATAACGGTGAAGAAAAACATCGTGAGGAAACCGGCATGTCCTAGAACCACAAAATTCGAAGACATGTGACATCTACCAATCCGCACTGGGCCCGCGTGGTGGATTATAGCCTATTACCCGCACTGGGCCCGGGTGCTATTACCTCTCATAGAGAGGAGGTCTGTGTCCCAGCAGTGGGGACATTAATAGGCTGATGATGATGAATTCCATAACATGGAGAAATAGAAGGAACGTAGTATTTTTTTTAATTTTGAGTGTAGGTCACTTAAACTAAAAAAAAATAAACACAAAGTGTGTTGTCAAGACACCAGTATATTTGCGATTCCCAATCAATCATCAGACCAAAGAAAAGAAAATAATATAACGTTAGGTAATAGACGTTTGCGAGTGCTGAGGTTAACAATGTACTTAATCCTAACATGTTATTAAGGCTGATGCTCCAGGGTAGCCCGCGAAATATTAAATATTCATATGTTTTTTGAAATTTGATCGAACTCGATTGAATATCGATAATTCATGAAAAAGTCATTCAGTCGAGTTACATGAACTTGGAGGGTTGTATTGATGATTTTGATGGTAATAATTCTGCAACTTCATACGTCTTACAGCCGCGAATCATATTTTAATCAACATACAACCTAGCACTGGCCTTTTTTTTCTTTTTCTTTTCTTTTTTTTTTCTTTTCGGATGGGAAATCATCAAATAACTCCTCCCGCTCTGGGCGGAGCAGGAGGGAGTGTTAGACTTTTACTGACTAAAACCCATCCATGTTCCTTCATCGCCCTTTGTGTTCCGGGGCCACGGTATCTCTTTCCAACAGTCCCGCAACCCCGGCAGGACCTAGCACTGGCCTACTAATTGCAAAAACCGTAAGAAGATTTGAATTTCGCGGGCTACCCTGGAGCATCCACCTTAACCCAAATATCCACATTAACCTAGACCGGGAGTACAAGTAAATCTTTTATAATTCACCCTTGTACCAGCATGGTAGTTTTGATCTCATAATATGACCTCTAGAAGCCTTACACTGTAAGCCGAGGTTACGACTGAAACCTATACAATGTACTCGTAGTATTGTGTTTGTACGCGTAGTATAAAAGTGCGTAATATTATGGTAGCCCGGAGATTTGCAAAAATTGCCTCTTTTGTAAAATTTTATATTATAACATCATCTTCATCTGCTTAGCCTTTTCCCAACTATGTTAGGGTCGGCTTCCAGTCTAACCGGATGCAGCTGCATCCGGTTAGACTGGAATATAGGTATTCAGCTGAATACCTATATTTTCATGAAGCGACACTGACCTCTACAAACCAGGTAATCATTAAATCATAATCATAAATCTTTATTTATCTCGACATCAATAATTACAGGGGCACAATCTTAAATAGACAAAGGTGTCTGAAATAGACTCACGGGTGTCGTATAAGGCGACTAATGTCTGAGGCAGAACACCTTGCGCCTCCGTAGACCAGAGAATGGGCAGCAGCGTTTTCTGTTAGTCTTTCATCACTGCGATCTCCAATCCGCCTGCCAAGCTTGGAGATTACGGCAAATTCCTACCATCATGGGAGAGGCTTATGTCCAGCAGTGGACGTTATGGGCTGTTGTTGTTGTCTGAAATAGGACAATCCTGAGGTACAGATCACCTCTCTGGATTATTGATGCTCCAGGGTAGCCCGCGAAATAAAAATTTTGTTAGGTTTTTTGCAATTTGCAGGCCAGTGCTAAGTTGTATGTCGATTAAAATATTATTTGCGACTGTAAGACGTATGTAGTTACAGAATTATAATCATCAAAGTAATCAATACAACCCTGCAAGTTTATAAAGGTGCAGGAACGACTTTGACCTTGAAAAAGTCATTTTTCCACCTTTATGAACTTGGAGGGTTGTATTGATGATTTTTAAACAGGTACACGTACCTTTAAAGCTTAGCTACAAACCAAATACGTTTAAGTACCTATACCTCATTCTTCTCGAATCGATGACTCACATTTTGTCCGACCAGTATGTCATGTAGCGACCTGGACAGCTCTGTCGTTTACCTGATCCAAGTCCCGAAGGGAGCAATTACTACGTAATTGAATAGGATTGTAACAAGAGCAAAACCGAAAACATTTCCATCCTTTGTGAGTTTATTGACCCTTTGCCCGTTGCCAACTTCACACATAAGTAGTCTTTATTTTCGGCCCTTAGCTACTCAACGAACCAATCCCTTTTCCAAACTATGCTCAAACAGGCGGTCCTAACAAACAACAATTCTGCCCCTATATTCATTCTAATTAATTAATGCCCCCTAACTTCCTAATTAACACTCAAAAATCTCATAGGACACTGTTTCAAAACAGGTAATTTAATAACCGATGATAAGTTTCAATGGAGGATGTAATAAAGCTCAGTAGACATTAATGGGCGGACGCGGTAGCGGGTTAGTGTCGTAATTACTACAATTGAGAGGTATCATGTGCTACTGCACTTCTGAGGATTGTGTTGCTTGATTTTGTGGTGTTATTTGTATATGGTTAACATGAACCTCAACAACCTATCTTTTCTTTAACTTGAATTTTGTTGATTTCCAGCTTAACCAGTTATGGATTGAAGTCTTCACGTAATATATTGACTGAATAGTCGGATCAGGGAGCAGCAGTGGCCCAGTGGTGGCGGCCCCGACTTACGAGCAGTAAGTCTTGGGTTCGAACCCAGGCAGGCGCATTACTTTGTGTATTTTATTTCATCACCGCTGCTCTCAAAACGGTAAAGGAAAACATCGTGAGGAAACCGGCATGTCCTAGAACCAAAAAAATTCGAAGACATGTGACATCTACCAACCCGCACTGGGCCCGCGTGGTGGATTATAGCCCATTCCCTCTCATAGAGAGGAGGCCTGTGTCCCAGCAGTGGGAACATTAATAGGCTGATGATGATGATGAGTCGGATCAGTCTTTGCTTTGCCTAGGTTGGTCCGTGAATGGATGACCACCCATTACGTACCGAGTTTCCTCCGTGCCTCGAAAAACTCGTTTAACCGTTGGTCCAGGCTGTCAATTGTAGATCTTTGACAGTCGTTAAATAGTCAGCGCCCGTCTTAAAAAAGGGTATCGTATTACGTAGTGCCAAAGTGCCAATCTTTTTAATTTTTTTCATATATTTTTTTTAAATATGTCAATTGCATATTTTATATTACCTATGGTTAATTGTCAAATTTCAAATAATTAATTTTAAGTACCTACTTTCAATTTTAGCTCTAGAATCTTGACTTAATTTTGTTAACCAAAAGTACTAATTTAAAATTCAATACAATTATACAGGGTGTAAACGGACCCTTCAAGAAGCCGTGAACCAGACATTCTGTACGTCAAACTAAGTAACTCTACATAAAGCTTATTGCTGGGAAACGATCTTTTTTGGGGTGAAAAATCACGTTTTACGCTAGGACTCAATGCAACGCACTTAAAACAATGTGCTGATGGATGCGTTGAAATAGTACTTGTATATAAAAGAAAAAAATAACTTTTGAAAAACTTGGAACTTTGACCATCAATATCTCCGTAAAAAGAAGTTTCCCAAGTATGGTCTAGAACAAAAAACTAATCTTAATGAGCAATTTTGTAGCAGCGTTTAAGCATTCATCGATATTTTGTGCGTCGAGAGTCCGTATTCTTCTCATGACGCATGAAGGGGAGAAGTACGTACCAGTACCTTTTCACTTCGTTAAGGGTACTTTTTGACCTATAATATTACCAAAATCCAATTTTTATATCATGAATATAATAATGAATTAATAGACTGAAACCCGACCCTAACCTAGTTTGAAGATAAGCCTAGGCGGAAAAGTACTAAGAATAATGAAATCGAATTTAAATCCACTTTGTAAACGCCAAAAGTTTCTGATGAGACTCGACGTAAAATGGAATCCATTACGGTTTAGCATATTGTTTGAGTATTTTGATGATAATTTATTATCTGCTAATCTTTGAGGGACTAAATTGATAAATGATCTTCTCCAAAGTGAAGATTCATTCATAAATCAGCAAATGGATATTCTAATAAATCCTCATCTTCGTTCGAAGTTGTAGAATTTCTAGGTTTAACGAAGCCTCAAAGAAAGAGGAATTCCTGTGAGTAAAAGCAGTTTTCTTTTGAAGTCGAACTAGTGAGTTCACCTTTGCATATTTCATGATCGATGCCATGTAAAAGGTAATTAATTACATACCTTGAAAACATTGAAAAGACAATAGACATGCAGGAACCATGTGAAAACTCATCATCATCTGCCTAGCCTTTTCCCAACTATGTTGGGGTCGGCTTCCAGTCTAAACGGATGCAGCTGAAATACCAGTATTTTACATGGAGCGACTGCCTTTCTGATCTCCACAACCCAGTTAGAACTGGGTAATACGATATCCCTTGGTAAGACTGGTTGTCAGACTTTTTAGGCCACTGACTACCTGTAACGACTGTCAAAGATCTACAAATGACAGCCGGGACCAACAGCTTAATGTGCTTTCCGAGGCACGGAGGAAACTCGGTATGTAAGGGTGGTCACCCATCCACAGGCAACCTAGGCACGCACGGCTTAACCTAACGATCGACCCGAGCGGCAGTTATTATTTAGCCACGAGCTCTTCCATGCCATGTGAAAACTTTGAAACATTATTTAGTTATTTCGAATCTTCATTTTTAAACCGTCTCTTCATTACATGTTCTCTCAAATAATACCTTATCTGGCAATCTGGCAGCAGGCAATTTCAAACAAACACTTTCCTTTTATTGTTGATCTGGTAACAACAATCAACCAATCAATCAACAATCTGGTATCAATGCCTTTTGGTGATCATCAAAAAGACTCGTAACGTCTTTGTAACCGCTACGATATTAAAAAAACTTTAAAAAAATTGTCCTACGCACTAGTTTTAAGGTTCCGTACCCGGTAACCAACGGGCCCCTATTACTAACTACTAAACCTCCGCTGTCCGTCCGTCCGTCTGTATGTCAGCAGGCTGAATGATATGATCCGTAACAGGGAGACCGTCGAAATTATCGCAGAATGTGTATTTCTGTTGCCGCTAAACAATAAAAAATAAATTAAAAATGAAAGAAAATGAAATGGAACAATGAACTTGGAAAAAGCGGAAATGAAAAACATGGAATCAAAAATGAAGGGAATTGCCGCTATAGCAACAAAAAATAAATGAATCCTCTACTACGATGGTACAGAACCCTTCACACGCGGGTCCGACTCGCACTTGGCCGGTTTTTTTTTATTTCTGGCTCCATATATATATCTGCAAAAAACCATTTTTGTCCCTTAAGGCGGATTTAAATTATTTTTAGACCCCCAAGTACAACATTACACAAATTTTATTATACTTAAATATAGTACACATAAATAGCAAAATGATAGCCGATGGTACATCGACACAAGTACTCATTATAAAAAGGATTTTTTCTTCAGAATTTTTGTTTTATTTTTCACCCTGTAGATGTCAGGTGTGTCGTTAGTGCAGATAATAAGCTGCTTATAAAAGCTAGCATCATTATAGCTCATTGTTGCGGTCGGAACAGCACTAAAATAGCTTCATCGAATAATGATAGTGTTGGGATGAGTCGGGGGTAATGGCGATCAGAATATTGGTTGGTAAAGATTGGTAGCTGGTACTCAATTCTTTCGTAGGTACTTACTAGGAACCTACTTTTTTTTTACAATTATTAGGTACTAGCGGACGTCACGCGGTTTCACCCACGTAGTTCCGGTTCCCGTGGGAATACTGGGATAAAATATAGCCAATGTTACTCAGGATGAACGTAGCTTTGTAATGGTGAAAGATTTTTGAAATCGGCGCAGTAATTTTTGAGTTTATTCGTTACAAACATATTCGATGATTGATGTTTTTTTTTTTACACCGATTACGCAGACATTTATGATCCGATTTACGTGATTCTTCTTTAGTTTGATGCGAAATAGTTGCCATTTGGTCCCATAAAAATTTAACATAGGTTGGCCCAGTGGTTTTCATTTTATGAATATTTACTTCAGTCGTGTGGTATAAAATACAAATATTTCCTCTTTAAAATATTAGTGTAGACATAGTACATAGAAATAGTAACGATGACATCTAAAACTCGTCTAAGTTTTGTCACACAATTTCGTGCTTTAAACTTTGTTCTTAAAAGAACGTAACATTACGCCCGTAATCCCCGAAAGGTTAGGTAGAGGTATACCTAATAGTAGGTACACCCATATTTCGACAGTTATGTTTAAGCCCCTTATAATAGGGGGCGCGCCAATTGCCATCAATCAGGCACAAATCCAGACTCCATGGCTGCTGCTAAGAAATTTTTGATGGAAAAACCTAATAACACTTTGCTCGACCCGGGAATCGAACCCAGGACCTCACGCTCACCATTCGACCATAGAGACATTCTTAAAAGAATTGATCCAATTAAATTGTCGGACGTAACTATCGCACTATAAACCTAGCCAACAAACCTGTAATCATTTCAACGTACTTCAGACTACATAGCAACCAAAAAGGTTGAGAAACAAAGCATCTAGATTTTTCGCATACCGCACATCCCTAGCCCATAGTAATAAAATTACTTTATACAGCGTCTCGACTTTTTTTTAACACGTCAATATCGATTTTACAGCATTACAAATACAGTTTAATTTCACTTGACAGCTTGAAAGCCATCGATGAATATGCGACGACACGCGGGTTGTAAAGTGGATGTGCAATTTTTTTTTTTTAATGTCGTTTAATATCTTCGAACATGTCCCGTGCTCTATGCGCTAGTGTGACAAAGTTGCCTGTAGAATAGCACCATTTGAAAATGGATTTTATGACTTTAACGGTTGGGTTGGTTTTAGCGCGTGCTGACGAGAGGTCAATGTTTTCATAAAGTCTAGTTCTTTTTTTAAAGATTACAGTTGACTGATTCTCGAATGCAATTCAATAAAAAAGCGGCTGTGAAGCTCGTTACGATAATGATTTACGAATTTATTTTATTTTTAATACTCTTCTGTAAGAAATTGCAATTAAACATACTTGGTAGCGTTCTTTAGAAAAATATTTTATTTAAAGCGGCATTATGTTTGAAGTCGTTTTGAACAAAATGGCGACGCCCGTTGAAAACTTGAAAGACAAAGATGGGAAAAGCTTTTGCATGTATTTAAAAATGTTTTAAAGGGGGAAAGACCTTTTTGTCCTTATTTGGGTCATTTTAAACGTCATCATTTGACACATTTTCTTAATTTTTATTAAAGTTGTAACCTGCCCTTTAAAATTTCTATCAAAAAAAATCCGTAGGTTATGTCTAATGAACTTGCAAATTTTGATGTTGCTTCTTGCTTCCCCAAACACGAAAATCCCACTGTCGGAGTACGTTTGTTGTCAGTGTCTACATGGTCAAAATGACAAAACCTTGTCCTGCAAGAGAATGCTGGAATTACACATTTGTATGAAACAGCTTGTTTTTATTATCGACTGGCAGCTTTAAGTGCTATTAATAATCGTCCGCAAAAATTGTGACTTTAACTAATCATAAGTTTCGGAGATTACCCCCAAATCATAGTATGCTGAATTTAATGGTGGTCAATAGTTTAATTTAATTATCCCTTTTTTTTTTCGGATGGGAAATCATCAAATAACTCCTCCCGCTCTGGGCGGAGCAGGAGGGAGTGTCAACCAATAAAACCAATAAAAAAAACCTAATTTAATTATCCCTTAGGTTTTTTTTTATTGGTTTTATCAAGAAACTTATTAACATTATTATTGACAAAATATACGTAAATAAATAAATAATTTAATTAAAATAACTAAATTATTAATTGAATTAACGTAATTTAGGTGAATTGGGTCTAAATAAAATAAAACCCTAATAGCTTAGGTACCTGGGTACCCTTGCTTAATTTAGAGGCACTGATCCGTCGCTCAAGCACAGGTTATATCGATAAGATAACAGTAGACCATTATCATAACCATAAAGGGTGTTGCCAAATGTGTAATCTCTGCAGTTAGCATAATGCTAACTATGTATGTTTGTGGTTCATGTGATCATAACGTCACCGTACCTAGCATAGGTAATCCTCCAAGTGATTGAAGTATTATTAGACTTTGATTTTTGAGGTTTTGACTTTGACTTTGGATTACCAGGACTTCAGGACCTCAAAACGGCATGACAATAGTCATCATAAAAATTATTGGCGGCCTTTTTCCACCTACTGCCTCGTTGGTCGAGTGGTCGAAAGCGCAACTGCTAAGAATGAGGACCTGGGTTCAATTCCCAGGTTGGGCAAAATGTAATTGTATTTTTCCATTAGGAATTTCTCAATATCAGCCACGGAGTCTGGATTTATGCCCGATTGATGGCAATGGGCTCACCCCCTATTACATGGGACTTAAACATAACTGGCGAAATGTGGGTGTACAGTCACGAGCACCAATATGTATACACTTTCCTTAATTTGAACGCAATTTTCGCGAGAAATCACGATTGTAACTTGGAGATATGATCTTTTCCATAAAAATATGAGTCCCAAAATACTATGCTCGTAACAACATGAAATTTTAATCAGAACAGTAGGAGAAAATCACTTTTTAAAGTTGTGAAGCGTGTTTACATATTGGTGCTCGTGACTGTACTATTTGGAACACCTCGGTCTAACCCTCAGGAATTACAGGGGTGATGTTATGTGTCTGCTGCTGAATATAGGCCCTTTTGTACCATGCTTGCCTGGTCTGCTCGAGTCTCAACTAGGTCTTACCCAAGATCTTCTGAATTTCATTCAGCCATCTGGTTATTGGTCTGCACTTCTTCTACCGTCTCTTGGCAACCATTCATTGAGGACTCTACTGCCACCTACCATCACCACTTGTAACCAAGCGTTCTGTCCACTTTCATTTTAGAGCCACTTACTAACTCATTTTTTTTAACGGATGGGAAATCATCAAATGACTCCTCCAGCTCTGGGCGGAGCAGGAAGGAGTGTCATACTTTTACTGACCAAAACCCATCCATGTTCCTTTATCGCCCTTTGTGTTCCGGGGCCACGGTATCTCTTTCGAACAGTCCCGCAACCCCGGCAGGCATCTGCCCTTGCGGACCTTCCTTTTGCTGACATCTCTTTGAGGGCATGCGGAGGTGGCCGATGGAGTAACATTTTGACCTTTTAGTGGCCAATGCCACCTAAGAAACCAGGGCTGTCAATGGGTTGACGATATCGTCAAGATCGCGGGGAACGGATATATAAGGGATGCGCATAACAGATAAGAGTGGCAGAAAAAAGTGGAGGCCTATAGCCAACAGTGGGTAATAACGGGCTGAAATGATGAATGGCTCATTTGATGACAATTTATCTTCACAATGTCAATACGCTATAGACCTACAATGAACACAAATAGAAGTTCGCCGATGTCCACACACAAACAGGTCATGTCATGTTTGAACTAGATTGGATCTTTTGTTTTCTTTGCTTCGTTCGGAAACCCCTATTTGTATAGACGAAGGTCGCTATGACAATATTTTTTGCAATCAAGTATGATTCGTCGATATGGTTCAATGAACCAGTCATCAAATTCACCTTTGCCGCTGGAAAATATCACAACGCGTGGCTGAATCACTGTTTGATATTTACTTTAGTTGAAAGTTTTCAAAAAGAAAGATACGTCCATTAACTTGAAATGCGTTTTCAATGCCCCAGTTTGTAAAACATTACTCACATGTGATGATTTTATTTTATTTATTTTATTTTATTCTATTCGGGAAACTTACAGCTAGTTTAAACAATGTTATCAAATAATATGGATTTGATGGCCAATTAAAAGTCTCCACATTTCTACATTTAAACAAACGAAACAAAAAAAAAGACAACAAAAGAAAAAGGCAGGTACGAAATACTTACTCTAAAAAAAAAAAATACAAAACAAAATTTTAGTTTAGTCAGTTTTAGTTAAACCAAAAACTAACAAAACAAAATGAAACGATTGATACAAACAAAAAATTTAAAACTAAAAGAAAATACTAAAAACTACAATCAGATACAACCAAGGTACTGATCTGTAAAGAAGCTTATATGATTGATGGTGTTATTTTGATTCAAACAGTTGTAACATTTTCTGTATTTGACACCAGATTTATTAACCTGAGCTTGATCAGGCCTATAAATATCCTGTAGTAGGAAACTGCCAAAGTTCAAAGCAAAACAAAACATAATCAATACGTCATTCACCACTACACAATACTATCAGGAAGTGAACCGAGCCAATAGGAAAAACTGACATGTTCCATGAAAACTACGTTCCCGTGGGATTCCGACATCCCGAAGCTATGGGACATGGGAATTAGCAGACAATAACCCTGCGATGTTCATTGGAACACTTTGACTTTGTGATCATGTCGGTCGGAGGAGGGTTAAATGTCAGGGGACAATGTATTGTGGGTTGTGTGTAAATTGAGTTCATAATGCAGGTTTGTTTTTTTTTCGAGTTCATGTTTTTAAGTTTTTTTATACAGGTGACTTTTTTATCACTTTCCAACAAAAAAGGGTAAAATAGGTGAACGGAGTAGAAGCAAATGGCATTTCAGTTTTTTTTTTTTTATAAATCGAAATTCAAATCCATAGGAAGCCTAGGATTTGAAATTCGATATTTTTTTTTTCAAAGTTTCTCTTTCTTTGTTCTAATATAAAAAGTTTACTTCTTTGTAGCGTTTTTTGATGATGGATCAATTTTTTTCTAAGCTGTGGAAAAAAGAAAAATAAATTAGGTATGCCATAAGCTTCTATACTCCGTTCACCATAAATACCATTTTTTGGAGAGTGACAAAAACGTCATCCGGTATACTAACGCAATAGGGTATATGCATGATTTTTTTTTATCACTCTTATCAAAGCGTATTAACATCAGAAATGGCATTTGAAAATGCTGATTAGACAGAGAGGTCCGATACAGCGAATGACGTCATTTGCCGCATCGACGTACAATATCCATACTAAATTCCGTTTATCTAGAAAGAGATAGAAACAAAAGTTTAAATGGTTATAACTTTTGTGTTGTTAGGCCGATTTATGTCTTGTTTTCGCTTTTTCTCATTATTTTTATAGTACTTAATCATTCCGTATCGAAATAAAAAAAAGAAAATGTATGCATATTCCCTATTCGCCTTATGTGAAGCAATGACACCTAGGGCGGAGCACGCTTGCCCTATAAGAAACCGATTCACTAGAACTTTGAATAGATCTAGATTATAATGATCAGGAAACAGAGAAGCCGGGAGTGAATTAAAAAGACTGGCCATGTTAGGACAAGTACGGGTGGAACATTTTCTGTCACTAGCCAGTTTAATTTTGGATTAGTAGATAGGTATTACGACCCTATTTGAGCTAGGCTGTTCCGTCATCAGTCTTGTCAAATGAGATCGTAAGTCGCAGAGGACTTAGACCACTTAATCTTCTGCAATATCCGATCTCATTTCTCAGTCCTGGGCTTTGAACCCAGTAGCATTATATTAAACCTGCCGGATCCACTATATTATCCAAACAAGAAAAAATCTCTACACTTTTCAGGTTTTGTGTCGTGGCTGTGGGTTTTGGCTTGGCTTCTCTTCAGGCCAAAGTGACCGAAAGAAACTGGATGACACATGATTAAAGTAATCTGCTAATTCTGCTTAGCCTAGTTGACAATCTACAATCGTTAACGTAATCGTTATCGTTAGTAGAAAACTAATCAAATATATGGGAATGACATCATCTCAAGATCTCAACGTTAAATCACGTGATCAACACAAAACGAATAGAAAATTCGTAGACAAGTTTACATCGTTCAAAATGATAATAGAATGTTATCGTTTCTACAATGTTGATCGCTATACTCTTAGGTAGGAATGCTCGACATAGACTAAAGAGTTGGTTTTTTCTACAGACATTAGAGAACGAGCGTTCGACTCAGCCGTGTCAACTTGGCTACCAATTTAGTGCTTTCTACAATCGCTTACGCCGAGGCGTTTACGATTGTAGAAAGAGAATCGATACGAAACGTTTGTAACTTGGCTATGTCCTGCAGATCGTCTGTCCACCTAGTCGGTTGTCTTCCCACATTCCTCCATCCTGGCCGTGGTATTATCGCCTTCATCAGGCTTCAATCCAATACCCTCATAATTAACTTTGAAGGTAAGCAGACTGCATACACTTGGCACATGCTGCAGCCACGTAGCACCGGTTTATCATGTCTTAAACCGGTAGTTATTGTCTTATAATGTACCAAAGACATTGTAAGCTAATGAGGTACTATTCTCACAGTATTTCGTGCCATTCGATTGATGTAAGCGATAAATTCCGATCGTAATGTGGGGAAAATGCATTGGTTTTGTATTTTATGGCTGTATGATACATAAATTAATTCTCGTGAATGCGAAATTTACTGTTATGGTTAAGTGCTTGTGCTATATCAATCGGGCGTGATGTAAGTTATGGTTTATGCTGTGGTGAATAGATTACCCAATCAGAAGGGAATCTGTGAATCCGTGTGTTCATACTAAAAGGTGAGATCAGTTCAGAGCCCTGGAGAACATAGGCATACTACTACAACAGCCCATAACGTCCACTGCTGGACATAATCCTCTCCCATGATAGGAGGAATTTGCCGTAATCTCCACGCTTGGCAGGCGGATTGGAGATTGCAGTGATGAAAGACTAACAGAAAACGCTGCTGCCCATTCTCTGGTCTACGGAGGTGCAAGGTGTTCTGCCTCAGACATTAGTCACCTATACGACACCCGTGAGTGTAATGTATTGGTTCTATTCTACTCTGCCGGATACCACACGGCTAATACACACACACGCACACGGCCCATAGGCATAGTGAAGTATCAAAGTCTTCGCGAGCCACAGAAGGTATGAAAGATTCCCACAACACCATGGATTGATAACATGAAGGCAGACTAACCATGCAGCCAAACCAAAGTGACATCTTATCAGCAATAAGTGATGAAGAAACTTAATACAGAAGTTGGGTATGTGTGAGAAAAAAGAAGTAAAAGCTTATGTGCTATTCCAGACTATAATCTATCTCTGTGCTTTCATCCAGATCCGTTCTGGTGTGATTGAGTAACAAACGGGGAAAAATATAATGACCACCAAAAATAACTTTGTGACCAACATATAACACCTAAAATATCAATTGGTCACCAAATTTAGTAAATTGAGCACCAAGTTTTAATGAGGTGGTTGAGGACAAACTAGTTTTGCCTAGGCCGACTTGGGCACCCCGACACGGATTTTTTTTATTCACCATTCAGGAGCCCCCGCTTCGCGGGGCTCCGTCGACCGGGTCTCCCTCAACTCGGATGCAAGAGCATAGCAGTTCAATTTCTGGTGGTCATTAAGTAAAAAAATAATTTTAGGTTCTAATTTCACGATAAAATGGGGATTCATTTTTGTGATCATTTACTAGTTTTTAATCCAGTTTTTTTTTTACATTACATTTTGCTAAATCTGGTAGTTCGTTAATTTTATGTGACAAACATCAATCCAAACATTTACATTTATAACAGTAAGTTAAGCTACCGAAAACTGCCAGCTGCTAGCCAGCTGAAAGTTAGTGATAATAATGTGTGTAGGTCCTCAGGGCAGGGCCAATTCTCGGAGATGAAAGCTCATTACAAACTTGCTGCTGAGCGTCTCCTCTTCTTCGTCGTCACACTTTTGGCAGAGTGGTCGTGGTCGTCACAACAGGGGTGGTGGCAAGCTTCACAATCCGTCGCCATTCCTCCCGTACTGTGGCTTTTCTTGTGCATTCGTGGAGTGGACCATTGAGTGCAGTTTTGACTTGGTCGGTCCAACGCATTGGTGACCTACCGCGCGCTCTTGTGCCTTCAACCGTTCCCTGCACTACAAGTCGCTCCACAGATGTGTCTTCTTGACGTGTGATATGCCCAAAGAAAGTGAGGATACGACATTGTACGATGGCCAGCTACTGATGTATGTGCCAAAAACATTATAACCTTAAGAAAACAAAAGAGTTCGACTGCCCACCCTTCATATTAGAAGCCTACAGTTCTTCATAGTTGCACCACAAGATGAAGCCTTTACCATAAACCCTACACAATACACACTAACTTTACGTCTATGACGTCATAACCCCAACCTCACCGATTCGACATAACTTTTACAACTTCATAAGCTTTTCTCTGCTGTCACACACTTCTGTATTGCCAACATAATAAGGTTCAATATCCTTCAAATCGTCAGTGTTAGGCACTTGTGGTCAAAGTAGTCATGTGGATTCTCAACCACAAACGAACCAACCTCTTCCTGGCTCGTGGGAACTAACTTTGTATCCGGTGATTGCTTGCGGGACCCAAACGTGTTTCATATTATTAGCGTCATGGTTAAATTATAAATCTTGTGGGCCTGCGCAGACGACAGACTATTCGTGACGCACTTTTTTAGTCTGTGAAAAGAAAACCTAAGCAATTATATGAAGTAACGCATACGACGCGCAAAAAGTCCGGCGATTAAAAAATCCGTGTCATTCTGGCGGATCTGGCAATCTGCACTCGTAAGTGCCCACATAGCCTACGATGAAGATGTGCGTCGTGTACGTTGAGTCTGCGTAAAATCCGCGACGGTCTTTTTGTATGCCATGCAGAAATTTTGTGCGCTACAGACTCGATCGCACAAAAAGTCCGTCTGCGCAGGCCACAATTGAGGCAACGAGATAGCACTCTGGTGTTTTAAATCAAACAAATAACATAACGCCTGTTCTTCCTGAAAGGTTAGGTAAAAGCATGGTAAAAGTGTAGTACAATCAACAGTGTATACAGTAGTTTAAAATTTCGCCAGTCATGTGTAACTTGAAGCGAGTCTATTGCCATCAGGCGTGTCCAAATCCCGAATCGAGGTTGCTACCGGAAAAATCTTGATGGAGCAACCTGGCGGTCGGTCTCAGGGGAACATCACTAAACATTTTTAACAATAATTCAACTGAACTCGAATTGTTTTTTTATCGACTCAAACTTATGACGTTAACGGAGAAACAATAGACCAATTAATGATCTAGATATTGATCGATCAGATCAGAACCAGAATTAGATCGCGTAACTTCAGTCCTACAGGTATGATTACAAGATACAAATCATAATGACAACACGTAAAACAACAGCATCACGCCCACGAGGTACGCTTGTTTGCACGGTCTTGCAACGTATTGACAGACCGAGCCAATCGGCAATGATCGGTTGGACTCGGTTAAATTCGGCAGGCGCTTTGTTTTGATACATGAACCCCGCATGAACCAGCCTTCTATGCTTCTAAAAACAGGATATTGGATTAAATTGAGTATGAATTTCTAAACGGAACTATACACTATTACATTCCGTTTAATCCATTTGAGTTAATTTAATAAAGAAATTCCCAGTCATAAATAACTCGGATTTTGGAATTTCGTTCGAGTGACATATACATATTCCCTATTACATAGAAATGATTTCATTATAACGAGAGAAACGTGGATGTATTCATCTACTATCTCTACCCCGTCGGAGAATAAAGCCTTGATGTTGCGTTATGTTACCCCATAGATTAATGTGGAGAGCTATACAGCTTTATCAAGCTGTTAGCTGTGAAAGGGAAATTCACTCTCCGAAATTCTCCGAAGTATCTTCGTGCACATTGTCGCTTCCGATCGCGAGCTCTATTGTGCGGGTCCTTTCAAAGAGTTTCCTGTACTATGTTCCTTGCGAATGTATGTATGTAATATGTATGTAGTCCCGTTCTTCTAAGAAGGGACTATTCACACATAACATCACGCATGTAATCTCTGAAGGTTCAGGCGGTATACCTATACCTAAAACTAGTATTACATACGGGACCAAAACGTGGTCGCTCACAATGGGCCTCATCAGAAGGCTTAAAGTCACCCAAAGGGCAATGGAGAGGGCTCGGAGTTTCCTTGCGCGATCGAATCAGAAATGAAGACATCCGCAAGAACCAAGGTTACCGACGTAGCCCGAAGAATTGCCAAACTTAAGTGGCAGTGGGCAGGGCACATTGCTCGCAGAACGGATGGCCGTAGGGCCGAAAAGTTCTGGAGTGGCGACCGCGAACCGGAAGACATTGCGTTGGAAGGCCTCCTACTAGGTGGACCGATGACCTGGTGAAGGTTGCGGGAATCCGCTGGATGCGTATCGCACGGGACCGGTCAATGTGGCAACACTTGGGGGAAGCCTATGTCCAGCAGTGGACGTCTTTCGGCTGAAATGATGATGATGATGATGAAAACTAGTATAACCTACACCCACATTTCGTCAGTTATGTTTAAGTCTCATGTTAAAAGGAACAAGCCTAAGGTTCCATCAACCGCATCCAAATCTCGATTTCAGAGAAACTCCTGATGGAAAAACACAAAATATAGATAGATCTATTGGGTTTGTACCAGCATGTTTTATAATCCTATATGATTCCATTCCACTAATTGTTTCAGTTACCAATCGGATTCCATTCAAACCATTGTCATCATCCCTCCACTCCCAAAGTATTAATACCATAAAAGCTTTCAAATCAATTCCATAAGCTGTTTCCACATAAATCCTGAACAAACAGACCGTTTAAAATTATTAGTACGATCTACAAACATAGTCCAACTGTCCAATATATTTTTTTCGAGCGAAAAACAAAACGAACGACTATTTTTCACGTACGCGGCAAAAACATTTACAAATACTGGCGGGGCTATTTCAACGCTTTGACGCTCCGGCCACGACCTCAGGCGACGCAAATTGTGACGAGTCAAGCGAAACGCGCGTCGTACCTATCACATGTTTCCTTCGAGCGAGTACCGTAGCATTCTGTAAACGCGGTTTCAGACTAGCGTTTTTATTTGTGCCTAGGGGTTACGATGTCCAGGCTCGAGACTTGCCTATACGCGCCTAAGCTAATCGGAAACCTTCATATTTATTTGTTTTCAGCATTTATTCGTTTGTTTTATTTGCCGCTTGATCGTCTAGCTCGTGGCCACACGGTAACCTGCGAGCGTGTCACGGAATATTTTACAAGTCCAAACAGGTCGGGCAAAGTTCAGGGGGACTGGTATGTTCAACAGTTAGAAGTTCCACGGTTCAGTTTTGCTAGCGAACCTTCGTTTGATAGGATAGATTTGTGGGAATATTAGATATGGAAGCATTTATAGCGATAAAGTCGCGTCATCGTTTAGCACTAAAAAGTTTTTAACATAGGTAATCGAAAGAATAAATTAAAGGAATTTAAGAAATGGATTTAATTAATAATAATAATATAACAATAATCATTATTTCAAAAAGCCAAATACAATTTGTCCATCTTAATCAAAACATAAAACGCCATAATATGAAGCACAACACTATGAATTATTTGAGACAGTGAACGACTGTGTCTGTGCTAGTATTAACTGTGTTACAGACACAGGCGCCTTTGACAATTTGCTGCATTTTGTAGGAATTTTTGTAAGCATAAAAAACTTGAACTGTGGTCAGGGGAAACTTTTAAGGACATATATATTATATACCATGCCATTTTCAAAAAGGGACAGGGTAACTTACCAATATGTGTAATGAAAAATAAATGATGAATGAAGTTTATTTTGCAAATTTGGCAAATTTGCAAAATAAACTTCACAACACTTTTACGTCTTTTGTTATTTAAACTAGAAAGGGCCGGTGTTTCGTACCTACCTTACAACTCTGAGAAGAAACAGCAGAAACAAACCATACTAATCTTGGTCAACTCACATGAGGACTATGCAGATTAGTCTCTGAGATGGTCTGTTGAAGAAATGACCATACAGATTTGAGTAGACCTGTCCAGTAAGTGCAAGCTTATGTCAGTTTTCGTGTAGCTTGACTAATAACTCAAGGGGCTTAACAACACGACGAAAAATACCAAAGAAAGTGATGTATGCATGTGAGCGTCGACAAAGCAAAAGCACTCAAAGGATGTTCTTATGTCTATCTATACTAGTCAGCTGATATAACTTTATTTTCTTCAATAATAAACTACTTAGTATAAATAAATACTCTATATAAAACCAATTTACTTGACCGGTCAAAGAAAATAGAAACAACAAAGTACCGTCTGTGTCTTCCCACGCTATTGTTACAGGCAATTGAAGCAACCTATTGGGGGTTACTTAGGCTCGGCGCACACTGGCGGCACGCCACAGCTTGGGATCTTTCGGCGTCCCCACATGTAAGCGCACACTGACGGTAACTTTGCCACGGTATGATTAGGCATGCCGTGTCAGCAGCCTTTGGAATACCTCGGCATTCCGGTGTCTAAAGTCATCGCCGATGTCCTTAGATGCGTGCATTATCTTGCCTCACAGTATCCCGAAGATTGGCGAAGCGACCCGAGCCGTGAGTTGCCGAAGAATTCCGAAGGCTGCCAACACAGCATGCACGGCATTATTTTGGACTTACGACCATTATGATTGAAATTCCAACTTTATTGTTATACTTTTAAGTTTTAGTCTTATTCATAACCTAAAAATCCCTTGCTATGCTTCGCCGTCAGTGTGATCCGAGCCTTAATGGTCTAAAGCGGCCAGCAAATATTACTTCTATTTAAGCCGTCTTCCAATACTTCGAAACAATATACGAGAAAATGTAAGTAATTGAAACATTTCTGCAGTAAAGACATCGTATTAGAGAAGAATAAAAGTTTATTGAAGACAATCAGCAATAGTGTTTTAAAAAATATTTCAACTTGATAATAACTTTCTAAGTCGTGAAGAAAGTTTTGAGTAAGAATGTAGATGGCTAAAGGAGCACGGCAAGACCAAAGAATCGATGGAGGGACTGTGTAACGAATGATTTGGCTAGAAAGGTGACTACTGAGATGACGGCTAATATACATATTACAGAATGGAAGGAGAAGACTGCTTAGCCAGTCCTAAATAAAATGTGATGTAGGGCAGGAGACATGATGGTGAGGCCTCTTTCTACGATTAGCGGAAAATGATCTTCATACCGGATGACTTTTGTTATCACTTTCCAAAAAAATAGGGTATTGGTGAACGGAGTAGAAGCAAAAGTACTTGATTTCTTTTTTTTTTTGCGAATTTTTTTTTTTTTTAAATATCGATATTCAAATCATAAAAAATTCGATATTTTTCATTGTTTTTTTTTTTTTAAATTTCTCTTTCTTGGTTCTTTTATGAAAAGTTTAAGTACTTGCTTGATATTTGTAGCGTTTTTTGATGATCGATATTTTTTTTTCTAAGCTGTGGAAAGAAGAAAAAAAAAATCGGCCAAGTGCGAGTCGGACTCGCGCACGAAGGGTTCCGTACCATTATTATCAAAAAAGGGCAAAAAAATCACGTTTGTTGTATGGGAGCCCCCCTTAAATATTAATTTTATTATGTTTTTAGTATTTGTTGTTATAGCGGCAACAGAAATACATCATCTGTGAAAATTTCAACTGTCTAGCTGTCACGGTTCATGAGATACAGCCTGGTGACAGACAGACGGACAGACGGACAGACAGCGAAGTCTTAGTAATAGGGTTCCGTTTTAACCCTTTGGGTACGGAACCCTAAAAACTAGGTATGCCGTAAGCTTTTACTCCGTTCACCTAATATACCCATTGTTTTGGAAAGTGATAAAAAATCATCCGGTATAAGCAAGCAAAGACTTCACGGTCGTTTGAGTATATTTGGATGATGATGTTCATGTGTCCATAAAAAACTTCTAGTACTAAGTACCTGATAAATAGGGGACAAATTGGTAGCTGTAACATATCCCATGGTAGAAGGAGAAAACTGCTAACAGACCGAATTCTGCTAAGGAACCGAATACATCAGCCGTAGACATTAAATATGACGGATTGAGTACATACATATCGCTCTACGTTAACCTACCTAACCTCCATGGTGTGGACCTTTGTCCACTTGTGTTGTGTCCCAAGTAATAATAAGGTATCCACCTCAAGGTACAATAGGTAGGCATAACTCAATACAAGGCACTAACTAACCATGATTCACTGGTTTAAAAACACCTACTTACATGGAGTTACTTAATTCAATTCATCTGATTGGTGTTAAACTGTTAACAAGCCTGTGTTGTCGGCTCTTATGGTATCTAATATTAAGTTAGATATAATGTTGCCTCTGTTGACTGTAACAATGTGACATACATATCAAGATAGAAATTTTTCATAAAAAAACAGCCGTTCCAAATAACGAACTTAGAACGAAAAACACCTAACCATATACCTACCGTATTAATTCGATGCGATTTGCTCTATCTAAAATCGACAATCGACACTAACTAAAATCAATTCTAATTAATTAGTGCCGCCTATTTGTCATCAAAATTTAATTAAACTCATTAAACGCCATGAACGTGTCAACTGAAACTAAAATTATTTTGTACACAGTGCAATTTAATCAAAAACGTGGACAACATTATGAAAATGATTTCGATTTTACTTCTATTTTTAACCGAAGAAAGAAGGTTATATCTGAAGTCGACGAGCATATATATACATATATTTTTAAATGATCACGCATTACTTCTTACAAAGTAATTAATCCGTTTTTTTTTTTTCAAATATGCTATCGCAGGTAAGGTGGTGTATTGTGTTGCACAGTAGAACCAGTACCTACTTAGTGCAGTGTTGACAATGTGTGGGGTCGTCTGATATTGTTTACTTCACAGCATTATGCTTAGGCATGCATGGTACTTACCGTGTAATGTGCTGACGAAATGGAGATAAGATTCATAGTTTTTTCCTTTTCTTTGTGTTTTCTCTTAGTAGGTCTGTAAGATTTTTTGTGTTGTGGTGTATCATCTGCTTAGCCTTTTCCCAACTATGTTGGGGTCGGCTTCCAGTCTAACCGGATGCAGCTGAATTCCAGTATTTTACATGGAGCGACTGCCTATCTGACCTCCACAACCCAGTTAGTACTGGGTAATACGATACCCCTTGGTGAGACTGATTGTCAGACTTTGGGCCACTGACTACCTGTAACGACTGTCACAGATCTACAAATGACAGCCGGGACCAACAGCTTAACGTGCTTTCCGAGGCACGGAGGAAACTCGGTATGTAAGGGTGGTCACCCATCCACAGACCAACCTAGGCAAGCACGGCTTAACCTAAAGATCGACCCGAGCGGCTGTTATTATTTTGCCACAAGCTCCTCCTTGTTGTGGTGTATGAAAATAAAAGAAAAAAAAACGATGAATAGACTGTGTAAAGGATGATATGGCAAGAAGAAGAAGGTACCTGATGAGATGTCGAGTTATAGAGAAGTATGGAAGGAGAAGATATGCTGCGACGACCACAAATGAATTGGTATAAGAGCAAGAAAATGGTGTCGATTCTGTTGTGCACAAACTAAACTTAATTTAGACTATTGCTATCTTTTTTTCTCTAAGTAATAACACGAGAAAGAGACGGACGTAATTTAGAGGAACTTAGTTGGAACTAATATTTCCATACAAATGTGCGGAAAAAAGGGTGCACGTAAAAACATGTTGACTAAAAACACGGTGAAGTGCAAGGCATAAACTGGTTTGACATCTCTAATTTAGTTCATATTTATAGCCGTCCTTTTCTCGCACTGCCTTTTAGTAAAAGATAGCAATAGCCTAAATTAAGTTTAGTTTGTGTACAACAGAATCGTCACCAATGATGATGGTGATGAAAATAAAAAGGGGCTAAAGCTTACCAGATTACCCAGCAACAGGCTCGCGTCATCGCGTGGAAACATTATAGGTTCTTGTATTATAGTGTATTATCTATGATTATAGGCTTGGCTATGCTATGTTGTCGGGTCATTTAGTTCCCTTCAATATGGTTGAGTTGAATGGCGCCGGTACATGCGTCATGTTCGTGAACGGGCGCTGTCAGTTGGGACTGGTCATCTCTCTCTTAGCTGCCACGGTTCATTTTAATTACTTTATTCTTAAATTGTTGATCTAATCTTTTACTCTGAACGCTCTTAGTGTGCACGTCTTTCTACATTGTTCTCACATATCTGTATAATCTCAAAATTAATGATGTAACCAAGATTTTGTAACAATACTTTGATTTAAAAGAGTGTCTATGGAGTTTCTTGCCCGTTCATCTCCATAGAGATCTACGCTAGGAAATGGGCAACTACAATACTTTCTCAAGTTTTTATGCCTTGTGACTGGGATTGTAGCTTTTTTTTTGTATTTTTTACATTCAAAAGTAATGGTCTAATTGAAATAAATGCTTTGAGTTGAGTTGTTGTTGTTATTTGTTACTTCTGAGTCCTGCACTTTGTGGTCAGGCCAAAGCCAGTACTAACAACATGTTGTCGTCTATGTGAGCTAACTGTGGTAAAACCTCATTTAAACTAAAGAATATTAAAATCATCGACACGACAAAAAACAAAAAGACAACGAATACAAATCTTTAAGTAAAACAAATAAATAAATTTTAACATCAACGTTCTTTGTTTCATAAAACAAATCCAATCAGTCGATATCTAATCAAAACTACAATCATGTTTAAAATCATGTACCTACGTAATCAAACAAGATTCATCCATAACAATGCATTAAAAACTTGAGGGACTCTCAGACTTGCTTTCAATTTACGTTGTCAATTCAAACGAGCAACAAAAGCTAAAGCGTGAATTGACGTGAGTAAATTGTGAATTGAATCCATTGCCGCGGAGCCAACGAAGTGAACCCACTCGTAGAACAAACGTATTTAGCTTGCGAGAGCTTTGCAAATATTTTACTGTAGAAAAACATTATGTTTTGTCTTTAGAATGTCTTGCTTTTAGACAAACTACTGTACACAATTTATCAAGTAGTGGTCTCTGTTTTGGTGGAATAATTAAATAGTAAAATACGTTACAAAATAATTGTAGTCAAGATGAATAACCAAATTCACCTCTCATCGACAATTTATAAGGGTCAATTGAATTTAGCTAGCGAAACACTACTTACCACCACTTTTTTTAACGAATGTTAAATTAAGTAGCAGCCATTGAAGTCTAGATTTATGACCGGCTGATGGCAATAGGCTCACCCCCTATTACATGGGACTTAAAACATAACTGGCGAAATATGAGTGTACCATTAGGTACACCTCTACCTAACCTTTCAGGGATGACAGGCGTGATGACGATGATGTTAACTATTCTGGGTTCCTTGACCCCAAAAAATCATCAAATACTTAATGTCTAGATATCATCACAGCTGCGGAGTGTCGCTAGCTAAGCTAATTTGACTGCCAATAAGATTTATGTAAAATTTGGCACAAAGGATCTATGCATTTGGGACTGCTTCACTTAAATTATAACCTAAAGTTAAATTACAAAAGTAATTGCCAGAAGTAAGTACCATTAGGACATCAAATGATTTATTATAGTTAAGCTCCCTATGAGATAAGCTCTGACCCGTGGCAAGAGTATCCAGATATAATCCGCATCTTGGATGTGGTTTCTACCAAGTAATATCTTAGGATAAAAGTCTCAAAAAGAGCATCAAGGAATTACTGACAGACATAATTATGCCGTTACTACTACTACTACTACAACAGCCCATAACGTCCACTGCTAGACATAAGCCTCTCCCATGAAGGGAGGAATTTACCGTAATCTCCACGCTTGGCAAGCAGATTGGAGATCGCAGTGATGAAAGACTAACAGTAAAAGCTGCTGCCCATTCTCTGGTCTACGGAGGCGAAGGTGTTCTGCCTCAGACATTAGTCGCCTTATACGACACCCGTGAGTGTAATGGGTTGGTTCTATTCTACTCTGCCGGAAACCACACGGCGTTAGTTAATTATGCAGTTAAGCTGGTCTTTATTTAGCAGAATACACAATTGATTAATTCGATTTTTCTACTTAGGGCCTAAGCACACGGCGTATTTTAAACGCGCAAACGACACGCAGATGACGCGCGTATACGCGTTTCAAACGAGATTAAAACGCAATCTTGTAACCTAAGCACTCGTGGCGATCGTGAAACACGCGTCTACTGCGCGTATACGCGCGGATATACAGCGATACAGACGCGCTGTAGTCGCTCGCCGCTTCCGCGTTTTGGTCAGAGACTCCTCGTCAGTTGTACAATGGCGTCCCTTTGTACGCGCTTCAAACGAGTTCGAACGCACTTTACACGCGCATTTGTATCGCGCGTTTTACGCGCGTTTGAATCTATAAATCGCAAAAATCGTCATCTACGGCGCAGAAAATGCGCATTCCTGTAACGCGCGTCGTCTGCGCGTTTAAAATACGCCGTGTGCTGGGGCTGTAAGACTCGCCTGCACCACAAACCACTAAATGCATTTTATAGTCCGCTTTAGTGTCGTTTTGAACTAAATAAATTTGTTAAATATGCCAAAACTTCGACACCAAAACACAGTCTCGCTAGAAATATTTATCTACCCTCTAAATTCTGTTCTCCCATTACACTCAGCCCAGTGGTTCGAGCACATGCATTGTTGTGGCATATCGCGACTTTTTGTCGCCATAGACACGGTGCGACCCTCTGTGCACTATACTAATCGATTTCACATTTTCATTATTTATGACATGCGACCTTTAGGGGAGAAAAATCGAAAATCTTTTTTTTTTTGTTTATCAGATTTGTGTGATTTGTGTTTTAGAGTGTGAAATCAGAAAATATTTGTTTATTTTTAAGGGGGAATTTTTTTTATGTCTTTTTAGATAAAGGTGACGGATTTTAACATTCTCCTCCGTATCTATTAAAGTGTTATAAAAGTGATATGAAAGTGTTATATGCGATAACGGTGATGACCGACACTCCCGAGTTTACGTCAATAATGTTAAAAGTTGTTGTAGAAATACGAAACGTTCCGGAAGCGACTGCCCTCTTGTCTAAACCCTCAAGATATACACGATATTTAATTTTGTGTGTATATTTTTTTTTAATTTGTGTGCAATAAAGAATAAGAAAGAATAGGATACGCCTGCGTATCCGTGAACAATTTTTGCGCTCTAAAATCGGCGCTCGACTCATTACAATATCCCTTGCATAACCCACCCACAATTATAAATTGTTTACAGAAACAAACCGGAAACACGTTTTCAGAATTGCATCGCGTTCGATGTTCCAATAACACCCACGTCGTTGGATTGTGGTGTCAAAACAAAGCAATATGAGGTGATTGTCATTGTACCGCGAAGTGTTCGGTTCAAATTGTGCTGTAAGCCGTTAGATGATACTCTTTATATATTATGTTGTGCTTGTGTTGCTGTCTCGCAATTAGTATGTGATATCTATTACGCTATAAATTATCGTTCATGCAAAATAAAAGTTTGAGTTTCATTGATTGATTTAATGATTTACTTAATCATTTGAAAAAAAAATAATTAAAAGCGACTAGTGGCCAATTGTTTCGCACGTACAACAAACATCAGAAGAGAATTCCACATTATCGTTTCTTGCAACTGTTAAATATATTTTAGCTATAGTTTACTTTTATGCACTAATTATACCATTGTTTGAGAAATAACACTACTGCACCTAAATGTACACTTTTGTAATACTTTTTTAAATAAATTATTCTTATTAGAATAACACACACACACACACACAGAAAATTCAATATTTACAGCATTATAATGCTGTAAATATTAAATTTTCTGTGCTTTATCTAAGTTAAATAATTTGTTACAGACATTCCGGTGCAAATTCTATATAACTAAAGGTGAAAATCGAATCAAAATCTAGTCTTATGAAGCAGTAAAGGAACCCGCAACATACGATAAGCAACTTTGTTCATACATCAAAATCTAGTTATGACAACCTCGATATCAAAATTACGATCCCTCAAACAACAACCGACTACTTCGTTACACCACATCACATAAAACACAATACATATTTCGTCCACATCCCCCGCCTGACGGCGCACTGTGCACTAATAGAATGCACAAACGTGCACTCTTCCTATCCCACATACATTGATGGTTCATTTGTATTCTAGTGTTGTTCGTTGTGAACTAATCAAGCGATGCAACCCATCCTCCCTGGAGGCCTGACTGGAGGCCTCTGGCGCATATTAAAGGGGATAGAAAAGGCCTCGTACTAGACAAGCGCGGAAGCGGCGGTAAAAAGTGTTGAATGTTTAATAGTGCGCTTGCATAGTTATAATATTTAAATGTATCGATTTTGGTGTATTGTTGAAGTGAAAATAGAGGGGATTTGTGGGTGGGGTGTTTAATATTTAAAGCCGAAGGGAGGCTAGTTTATTGGTTGAGGCAGTTTAGACACTTGTTGATTCAGATTATAACCTAATTTTACCAAACATAGGTAGTAAATGTGCCTCTGTCTAGTCCAAAGGATTCATGAAACGCGACTTTGGGAAATATCGCTAGGTTCCCTTGATAGTAAATAAAGTTAGTCTTTGAAATTGGTATAGTATTCGTTGTTAATAGGGTAGATGACACCATAATACAATAATTCCAAGACACCTATCTCTAAAAAAACACTTTATTTTGGGCCTGAAACCGGATTTATTTTCAATTGATTGCCAAATTCGATTTTTAGTTGCTTTGAAATCAATAAATAGTTAAGTCATTGAGTTGAATAAACAGTGACGTCACAGTTGGCTATTGCCATACAAAATCTATGAGAGAACCGCGTTTTGACAGCTCTTAAAAAGTGTCTCAATTGATTACCCCATTAATCTAAATTTCTACAATATTGCCATAATAATAATCATTCACACTGTTCGCTGAGGCGGTGACAGCGTCACAAGTTTACGGCTTAGGTAAGCATAATTAGACTAGACTAGTTCCCACTGCTGGGACACAGTTCTGCTCTTAGTGAGAGGAGGGTGCCATAATCCGCCACGTTAGCCCAGTACGGATTAGCTCGAGGACTCCAGCCCGCTTAGCATGACCACCGAAGAAACGAAAGACAATCGACAAATGTTTTGTTCATTTGTCATTTTGTCGATTCAATGACAGATGAACAAAAGATTTGTCGATTCTCTTTCGTTTCTTCGGTGGTAATGCTAAGCGGGCTGCACAATAGCTAGGTTCCCGCCCCGCTACTACCCAGAACATAGCCTTACAACAGCCGGCATCCGCTCCGGCGCCGGCGACACATGTCGATAATATCTTGTCGCGGCCTTGTCAGTCGTCACTGGACATTGCTGAAGGCCCTTACGTCGTTACAATATCACATCACACCAGGAATATTGATAATTGCTATGGTTCTTGCGGCATATTGATTTGAAGAGTTTTTATGGTATGTTATGAAGTTAAACTATACAAGATGACTTTTTTATCACTTTCCAAAAAAATGGGTATATTAGGTGAACGGAGTAGAAGCTTATGGCTGGCATACTTAGTTTTTTTTTCTTTCTTCCACAGCTTAGATAAAAATTGATCCATCATCAAAAAACGCTACAAATTTCAAGTAAACTTTTCATATTAGAACAAAGAAAGAGAAATTAAAAAAAAAAATACGAATTTCACATCATACGCAATACAAACATGTTTTGAATTTCGATATTTTTTTTATTTTTTTTACGCTAAAAAAAAAACTAAGTATGCCATTTGCTTCTACTCCGTTCACCTATTACCATTTTTTTGGAAATTGATAAAAAGTCATTCGGTATGGATATTGAAAACTAAACATAATACGGGTCAGGGATGCACAGTGCTAAGGGCCGCTTCTCACGTCAATTATTTCATCATCCTTGCTCTCAAAGTGGCGAAGGAAAACACCCTAAGTAAACATGACCTAGAACCTAGAATTCAAAGACATATTGTCATCTACCAACCCGCACTTGAGCCGCGTGGTGTATGACAGCCCACTCGCTCTCATAGAGTCTGAAGTAAAAAATTCGAAGCAGACAAACAGTCCAGTCCAGTCTTACCAAGGGGTATCGTATTACCCGGTACTAACTGGGTTGTGGAGGTCAGATAGGCGACGGTCCATGTAAAATACTGGTATTCAGCTGCGTCCCGCAAAACTGGAAACCTGGCTAAAGGCTAGGCATATGATGAGACAAACCGTCTCCTCGTGTATGCACGGAAATACGCGAACGCCCAATTTAATACTTAAATGTAATACTGATACAGTTCTATAGTCAATGACATCAAAAAACTGCTGCTGCTGCGAGGATTTTCCAGCTTGGAGGAAACGGACCCATAGAGAACAGGCCAATACCAGTGCAGTGGGAACATTACACGGATATTAATTATTTTTGAGCTCCCGATATTTTGACGCTGTTGCAAGCGCCATGATCGCGGGATTGCCATGTTTTGCCGTGACTTAGTGTCGAGCTCCACTAATGCGCGAAACAAAAGACAAAGAAAGAGGGTAGACAGATTTGTCTGCCCTAACAATTTTTTCCATCCACCCGCATTCTCCAGTCAACCCGCGATCATGGCAACAGCGTTGAAATATCGAGAGCTCAAAAATAATCAATAATCACGGAAGATATCCCGTAAGTAACATTTTAAGTATTACACGGATATTTTTGGACAGACTTAGATAGGCAATAAACCTGGATTTTGACCAATAAAGACCTAAGCTGAACCTGCTAAACACAGCTTTAACCACATAGTTCTATCACACTTTATTAATAGTCAAAGCATATTCATCATATCGATTTAGAGAGGAATATGGGCCAAGGGCCGACCCTACTAAAATATTCAGCGTCGGGAGGAATAATAAATGAGATGATCTCCCAACAGACGGATAGAAGTCTAGTTATCTAGTACTAAGACTATTTCATTTAGGACTACCTAGTCTGAATAAGTATTTTGTCGGAGTGTTATATAAGGGGTCTTTCTTGACATCCGATGTTTAGTATTATGCCAGATTTGTGCCCATTTACTTTCGATTCGGTACTGCAAAACGCTCGCTCTTCATTATTTTAGAACTTATAAGCGTAACTAATGATGTGGATCTACTATGAATAGTGCTTCTTTTTTTTCGGATGGGAAATCATCAAATGACTCCTCCCGCTCTGGGGGGAACAAGAGGGAGTGTCAGACTTTTACTGACTAAAACACATCCATGTTCCTTCATCGCCCTTTGTGTTCCGGGGCCACAGTATCTCTTTTGAACAGTCCCGCAACCCCGGATACGCGCCTAACTTACGCGGAATATTGTCGTGTTGTGCTGTGCCATTCAGTGTAAAATACTGGTATTCAGCTTCATTCGGTTAGACTGGAAGCCGACCCCAACATAGTTGGGAATAGGCTAGGCAGACGATGCTGTGCTAGGCTGTAAAGTGAAAGACTTATGTTTTTTCTGTATCGTTATTCAGTGGCCGCAAACGGTCTTTCTGCACATAAGGTTTATCTGTAGCGAGTCTGGATAATAGTTTCCACCATCAATAAATTGCAAATTTGATTAAAATTGGAAAATAATGGACACGTATTTTTTGTTTTTGTAAAAACAAAAAATACCTGTCCATTTTTTTCCAATACTCTAACTGTTTCATCCACCAAGTTCTGAACGCACCTTTTTTGACGTTTGACAGATTACGTTTCGTTGTCTGTGGTGCGATGACGTTGGCTTGTCAGTGCAATTTTGGTTGAAAGATGGTCGCACCGTGCTTGTAATTTTGGTACACGCTGTCGCGTAGTTATTGGTTGAAAACTTTGAGTTATTGTTAATCCGATACCATCTTGATCGGTGTTTGATATTTTGTTGATAATTGAGTGAAAATTGAGAAATCTCGCCATTTTGGGTCTTGACCGCGAGTGATTTTTTGGTTATGTCCGGCCTGTTTGTGTCATTTGAACGCCGGTAATTTCCTAAATTCAGTGTTGGACTATTACATCCCCGATTGGGTTATCAAACCGGGATAAAATTCAGTTGGACATTGGTGAGGGTTGCCACGTGTGTGATAGGAGGGTTTGTCCAGAAAGACGTCGGTACGCGCTGGGCGTCCATGGAACCGTTGTAATCTCACATAACTACACATACACCACACAAACCACAGTTATACTTACACCCCACCCAGATAAGACGGAACCAGGGACTACGTCACATCACCGGTACCAACGTGATGGTAAGTGTATTGAATAGTTGTTTTTCCTTTGTCAATTTGGACAAATATATTTTGATTAGGGCTCCGCGTAATCGCGGACATCGTGAGTCTGTTCGTGCAGTCTCACACAACTGGTAGCAGAGCGTGGTTTAATTGTTAAATTCACCACTTATATTGAATTATGAGTTAAAAGTATTGAGAAGTCTGATTTGTTGCCGTCGGCCTGACTCAAATTAAACATAGATTGTTTGACATAATATATTATGATATGTAGTGTCCCTTGTGGTTTGTACTTTAATTTGCTATTGTATAAACAAGGTATTGCTTGTACAGGGTCGGATTTGAACTTGTAATAATTCAAACTAAGTTTATTATTTGGTTTAAATTGTAGTTGGGTCCGGGAAAATTATTCCTGTTGTTTATTTAATTGAATTTAATTTGTTTATTTGATATTTGTCCCAATGGCTTCATTGAAAGCTGTAAACCAAGCCATTGGTGGATTGACCTCACAGCTAAGATGGTTTGCCTCAGCTGCTGCGACCGCTGAGCGTCGAGACCTGGAAGAGGCCACACTTGCCCGGTATGAGCAGTTGAATGCGAGATTGAGTGCGGTTGACACTTTGTTTGCTCGCTTCAATGAAGTGATTTTGGACTTGGACCTGGAAACATTGGGTCAAGCAGCCCGTGATAAGGTTGTTGCGGATTATGACCAGATGTTGAACCTGGGTGACATAATAAGTATGCGCGCCAGGGAAATTTTGAAGAGTCGGGACCCTGCCCAGGTCAAAACAGAGACCTCTGTTGTTGCAGGCCCTGGACTTTTGGGTAGACTGCCTACCCTGGAGCTGCCACATTTTGACGGTCACTTGGACCATTTGTTAAGCTTCAGGAACCTATTTGACAGTTTGGTTGATGCGCGCTCTGACCTCCGACCGGCCCAGAAGTTGGCTTATTTGTTGTCAGCCCTAGGAGGTGAGGCTCGAGCCTTGGTGCAGCACTTGCCGGTGACCGACTCGGCCTATCCCACTGCTCTGGAACTTCTATCCCGACGGTACCAGAACAAACGTTGCCTGGCTGATGTCCATATTGACCAGATCTTGGGGTTGCCGGCCATCACCAGAATGTCAGCGTTGCGTGCTGACCTTTTGAATCCGTTGCTTGCAGCAACCAACGCCTTGAAACGATTGGAGTTGCCGGTGGACTATTGGTCCTATTTCTTGGTACACTTAGTGTTGCAGCGGCTTCCTTCAGATTTGAGGTCCCGTTTTGAGCAGAAGTATGGTGGGGATAGTGCCACCCATCTTCCCCCCTTTGAGGACCTCGTCAAATTTTTGGAGGATGAGTGTCGTTTCCTCGACAACGCCCGTGGTGCCACGGGGTCAAGCCAACCGCCCTCTCGGCCGAGGGCCCAGGGACGGACTAGGACTGTCGGGCCTGGTGATAGCCGCCCTGCCCCCCGTTTTGGTGGCACCCAGAGTAATCTTGTTTGCGGCTATTGTAAGGCCACGGGACATGGCGTACCAACTTGCGCGGCCTTCTTGGAGTTGCACGTGAGTGCCCGCCGCCGAGTTGCCAATGCACGCCGTCTGTGCTTCTCTTGTTTGGGGAATCATTTTCATCGGGATTGCCCCAACCCCCGCCCTTGTTCAATTTGTAGGGGCTCACATCTGAAAGTTTTGTGCGCGAACGCGAACCGCTCTGACAGACCAGCCTCTGATGGGGGTTCGCGCAGGGGGGGGGTATAATGGAGATGAGCACCGGGCTCCTCGCTCGCCGGTTCAGAATCGAGGAGGGGCCCGCAACTTTGACCGCCGTACTCCACCCCCCACGCCAGTTGATCGGGAGCCGCGCGACCGCCGATTGACCTCCCCTCGTGAAGGCGACTATGCAGCTGCTGGTAGGCGACGTTGGCCAGACCAGCACCGCCTTCCCTCCCCTCCGTTGGCGGAACGTCCCCGTTTGGAGACGCGCCCCCCGCCACTCAGGCGCCAAGTGGGATATGCCCCTCCAGCGATGGCGCGCGGCTCGGGACATCGCGCGGATGAGGAGTTTGACTACTATCCTCATCGGGATAGACCCCAGCCTGGATACGGCGATCGGTCGCCGCCCAGGCATTACTAGGAAATTGGCGCCTGTCCCGCTAACGTACCTCCCCAGATCGACACGGTTTTGTTGCCAACGGCATCGGTCAGGGTCTGGGGACCCACGGGGGACTCTGTTGTGGTCCGTGCCATTTTGGACACGGGAGCCCAGGGTTGCCTTTTGTCGTCTTGGTTAGCGGGTCGGGTGAGCCTGGATGTCCGTGCCTTTTCAGGCACGATTAATGGAATAGGCGAAACACCTATCCCGACTGTTGAGGGACAAACCTTATTTGAGCTCACTCCTGTGAGTTGTTTGGACCCTAAGTTTTTTCCTTCGGCCATTGTTCTGACGAGTATTTTGGGCTGTCATCCCCAACGTCAGCTGTCGCCTGATATTGTCCGGTTGACGTCAGGCCTGGATTTGGCTGACCGCCGGTTTGATTCCCCTAATACAACTCATTTGATATTGGGTTCCGATGTACTAGGGAGAATATTGTTGGGTAATATGAAAGTCTTGCAGCCGAACGGTTTGGTGGCTGTCTCGACCATCTTTGGCTTTGCGGTGATGGGCCCAGTGTTGAAGGCTCCCCCTCCACCTGAGCCTGATTTTGCGTTGGCGTGTGGCTCCGCTCTCTCTGACGCTGTTCAGAGGTTTTGGGAGGTTGAGGAGCCACCGCAAGTGGCCCGCTTGAACCCGGAACATGAGGAGTGCGAGTTGTTCTATCAGAACAACACAGGTCGACTCTGTTGGCGATGGATCGCCGTATGGCCAGGGATCCGGTGCTGCGGCAGAAATATTTAGATTTCATGCGTGAGTACGCAGACTTGGGACACATGTCGGTGTCAAATTTGGATTGGCGCTCAGTTGAGCATTACTTTCTGCCGCATCACGCGGTCCTCAAGGCATCCACCGGTAAGCTGCGCACAGTATTTGATGGGTCTGCGCGGACTTCCTCTGGTGTCTCTTTGAATGATTGCTTGCACTCCGGCCCCAAATTGTTGAGGGACCTTTGTGATGTCATCACGTCTTTTCGTCGTCATCAAGTAGTCTTTGTGGCTGACATCAAAATGATGTTCCGGCAAACGGTTATTCACCGGGATGACAGACGTTATCAGTTGATCCTGTGGCGAGAGAATCCCCGGGACCCCATGGTTGTTTATGAGCTCAACACGAATACGTACGGCCTTCGATCGAGCCCTTTTGTTGCTATTCGTTCGCTTTGGGAGCTCGCGGACCGAGAACGCTTGAGGTTCCCTCGGGCGTCCGCCATCTTGAAAACGGACTTGTATGTTGATGACGTCTGCACTGGGGCTTCCACGGTTGAGGAAGCTATCCTGTTGCGTGACGAGTTGGTTCAAATTTTGGATTCCGCTGGCTATGAGTTGCGTAAGTGGGTGTCCAACTCGCCAGCACTGTTGGAAGATGTGGAAGAGGATCATAAGCAGGATCCTCATTTGTTTGAAAATGCTGACAACCCTGCTATGTTGGCCGTTCTCGGCGTTCAGTACCGACCAGTCCAAGACACCTTTACGTATGATGTCGATTTGGAGTCACCACACACTTGGACTAAACGCCTGGTATTGTCTACTGTCGCGAGAACCTTTGACCCGAATGGTTGGATATGCCCGGTATTGTTTTGGGCGGAATGTTTTCTCCAGCGTCTTTGGACCGCGCAACTTGGTTGGGATGAGCCACTTCGGGAAACCCTTTTGGAAGATTGGCTCCAATTTGTATCCGCACTTCCTGCGGTCAACGAGGTCGCGTTACCACGCGCTATCCTCCCCCCTGGGAACTATACTGCTACCCTTCATGGGTTTTGTGACGCATCTTCGCACGGTTATGCAGCTGTTGTTTATCTGCGCACCGTCAGCGCGACAGGCCAGGTGAAGTTGTCACTGATCATGGCCAAGAGCAAGGTGGCCCCCCTCCGGACGGCATTGACCATCCCTAAGCTAGAGTTGTCAGGGGCGGCGCTTCTTGTGCGTCTCTTGAATCACGTTGCTCAAACTTTAGGTGGATCTGTGAACATTCGGAATTCTTACGCCTGGACGGACAGTCAAATTGTTTTGTGCTGGTTGAAGACGTCCGTCCACTCCTTGGAGGTCTTTGTGGCGAACCGAGTGTCACAGATACAAAATTCCGAAACGCCTTTGATTTGGAGGCACGTGCCTGGAGACTTGAACCCCGGCGACGTAGCCTCACGTGGGTGCATGGCCCCCCGCCTGATTGTGCACCCCCTTTGGTGGGGACCGGATTGGCTGACTCGCCCCGAGGATGATTGGCCTCGAACGCCAATTTTGATGTCGGATCCTTTGCCCGGGCTTAAGGTGCTCGCTGTTGGGACGAAGAACCCTCCATTTGATCCGGATATTTTGTTGAATCGATACAGCTCCTTCGACAAATTGTTGAACGTTACCTCGTGGATCAGGCGTTTTGGTCACAATGCTAGGAATCCAGGGGACAAGCGCCTGTCACCGGTTCTCTCTCCTCAAGAGCGACAGGAGTCACTCCTCCTGTGGGTTCGCTCTGTGCAGGCCGTACACTTTGAGAAGGAGATCGAGACCTTGAAGTCCGGTAGAGTTAAGTTGTCGGGAGCCGTTAGTAAGTTGAACCCCTTTTTGGATGAAACGGGTCTTTTGCGTGTTGGAGGACGGTTGAGGCACTCTAGCCTTCCTTATGGGGTCCGTCACCCCCTTTTGTTGCCCAAGGCGGGCCATTTGATTAAATTGTTGGTGACTGATCGTCACATTAAGAACCTCGCACGCCGGTTGCAATGCGCTGTTGGCCATTCTGCAGCGAGAGTTTTGGATTTTGTCGGCTCGTCGTACCATTCGTAGCATCGTCTTCCGTTGCATACCGTGTTATCGGACTAAGGCCCCAACGATGCAGCCCCAGATGGGAGACTTGCCTGCTGATCGCGTCAATGAGGCGAGGCCCTTTGCAGGCGTAGGAACGGACTTTGCTGGTCCCTTTTCGATAAAGACGTCTACCCTTCGCAATAGTAAAATTGTCAAGGCTTATTTGTGCGTATTTGTCTGCCTGTCAACTAAGGCAGTGCACTTGGAGCTGGTATCCTCCCTCTCGACGGAGGCCTTTGTGGCAACTTTGGATAGATTTACGTCTCGCCGTGGGTTACCTTCTCTGATCAGGTCTGATTGCGGTACCAACTACAAGGGTACAAGTAACTATTTGAAGGAAGTGTATGACTTTCTTAATGAGAGCCAGGTTGACATTGGTAACAAATTGGCCCGTCGAGGGGTCACTTGGTTGTTTGACCCGCCAGCCTGCCCCCATTGGGGGGGTATTTTTGAGGCCGCGGTGAAAGCGGCAAAGGGACTCTGGCGGAGATTGTTGGGAGACACCGTTCTCACCTTTGAGGAATTAGCTACGGTATTTTGTCGCATTGAAGCGGTACTAAATTCGCGTCCATTGTGCCCGCTCTCTTCGGACCCGAACGATTTGGAGGCTCTAACCCCGGGCCATTTCTTGATTGGACAGCCACTTGTCGCTCTGCCTGAGTACCCTTTTGTTGATGTGAGCCAAAATCGGCTATCGCGGTTTCAGTTGGTGCAACAGCTCACTCAGAGCTTTTGGAAGCGTTGGAGCTTAGAGTATCTGCACATCCTCCAGCAGCGCGTCAAGTGGACTGATAAAACTCATCCGCCCAAGATAGGAGACCTCGTCCTTATTAAGGATGCCAACCTTAAGCCTCTGTATTGGCGCCGGGGGCGCATTCTCAATTTGGTGGCTGGCACCGACGGGGTACCTCGTTTTGCTGAGGTTTTAGTGGATGGATCGGTTATGAAGAGAGCGGTCGCAACCTTGTCAAGACTGCCAATTGATTAGCGGACGGGACGGCCCGTCCGGGGGGGGTAGATGTTTCATCCACCAAGTTCTGAACGCACCTTTTTTGACGTTTGACAGATTACGTTTCGTTGTCTGTGGTGCGATGACGTAGGCTTGTCAGTGCAATTTTGGTTGAAAGATGGTCGCACCGTGCTTGTAATTTTGGTACACGCTGTCGCGTAGTTATTGGTTGAAAACTTTGAGTTATTGTTAATCCGATACCATCTTGATCGGTGTTTGATATTTTGTTGATAATTGAGTGAAAATTGAGAAATCTCGCCATTTTGGGTCTTGACCGCGAGTGATTTTTTGGTTATGTCCGGCCTGTTTGTGTCATTTGAACGCCGGTAATTTCCTAAATTCAGTGTTGGACTATTACATCCCCGATTGGGTTATCAAACCGGGATAAAATTCAGTTGGACATTGGTGAGGGTTGCCACGTGTGTGATAGGAAGGTTTGTCCAGAAAGACGTCGGTACGCGCTGGGCGTCCATGGAACCGTTGTAATCTCACATAACTACACATACACCACACAAACCACAGTTATACTTACACCCCACCCAGATAAGACGGAACCAGGGACTACGTCACATCACCGGTACCAACGTGATGGTAAGTGTATTGAATAGTTGTTTTTCCTTTGTCAATTTGGACAAATATATTTTGATTAGGGCTCCGCGTAATCGCGGACATCGTGAGTCTGTTCGTGCAGTCTCACACACTAACTGACGGACGGGCGATGGGACAACGGGAATCACGATACAAATTAATATCAAGAAACTTTTCTACTTGACTGTCTAATTATAAAATTGGTCAACGGGATCAGTTGACCAATTCAAAAATTCACTAGGTCGACTGATCCCGCGGGATCTATCTGTGTGGGACCAGTTTACTAAACACCCTAAATAGATTTGCAATTTATTGATGGTGGAAACTAGCCTATTATCCAGACTCGCTACAGAGAAACCTTATGTGCAGAAAGACCGTTTTTCGGCCACTAGACTAACGAGACAGAAAAAACATCAGTCTTTTACATTACAGTCCAGCACAGCATCATCTGCGTGACGCGTGTCTGACTGCGTGTGCATCAGTGAATATTGACAAAGATAAAACGCATCAAAACTCGAGAGTAGGGGCTCGTGACGTCACAACGCCCTAAAAATTATAGCACGGCGTGACGTATTGAGAATATTAAAAGCGTCGTATCTTCGTCAATTTTGGTTTACGTAACAAAAGAAAAAATACGTGTCAAATATTTTTTGATAATCTAACTGACGGACTAATTAGATTTTTTCAGGTCACAAGCCTATTAAGTATGTACCTGTTTGACGGTAATAAGCTCGCCGCCATGAGACTTAAACACAACTGGCAAACTATCAGTTTATTTATTTCCCAGTTGAAACTGTAATTTATTATTCATCAAGAAGATAAAGCTGTAAATAAATCTCCATAAATCTAAGTAAAACTTTCCATCTTATCAGTTCGAAACAAAAGTTCTAAACTCCTGGAAATGGAATCGATGGTAAACTCTTGCTAAAGTTCATTACAAAACACGACCTCCATACGAAACTTTGGCAGCCGATAATTGTTTAATTTACATACTTATTAAGTAAAGATAAACGCGAGGATATACAATTACGGAAAGTTGGAAAGCGATCCTGTGTATTCGAGGAATCAAACCGAAGAATGAACTTAGTAGGAAACGCAGAAGTTTTACTTCGAACAGTACCATTATCTAAAGGAGGAAATAATGGAAAATACTAAAATAGGTATTAGAGAATGCATCAATTTGAGGAGCCCGTGGCTAAATAATAACAGCCGCTCGGGTCGATCTTTAGGTTAAGCCGTGCTTGCCTAGGTTGGTCTGTGGATGGGTGACCACCCATTATATACCGGGTTTCCTCCGTGCCTCGGAAAGCACGTTAAGCCGTTGGTCCCGGCTGTCATTTGTAGATCTTTGACAGTCGTTACAGGTAGTCAGTGACCCAAAAAGTCTGACAACCAGTCTTACCAAGGGATATCGTATTACCCAGTACTAACTGGGTTGTGGAGGTCAGATAGGCAGTCGCTCCATGTAAATACAGGTATTCAGCTGCATCCGGTTAGACTGGAAGCCGACCCCAACATAGTTGGGAAAAGGCTAGGCAGATGATGATGAGAAAATGCATCAATTTCGAAGATAAATGAAGAAATCCAAAAAAGTAAAGTTTTTTAACGTTCTAGGGTAGCCCGCGAAATACAAATTTTCTTACGTTTTGTGCAATTTGCAGGCCAGTTCTAGGTTGTATGTTGATTAAAATATTGTTCGCGACTGTAAGATGTATGTAGTTACAGAATTACAATCATCAATACAACCCTCCAAGTTCATAAAAGGTCTAGGAACTTTGACCTTGATAAAGTCGTTTCTCGACCTTTATGAACCTTAATAAGGCCTAAGTAAAATGAGCAACAGGGAAAACCTGTGAATAAATTAATTCATGGCAAGGTTGGCGCATTTCGACGGCACGGTTGGTACAGTTGCTGCTCTGCGTGTCGCGGACTCGCGGGTTGGATCCCTGCACGGTATAAATATTTGTATGGCCCACATAACAGGTAGTTTTTCCAGATCTGACTGTTTGTGTGTGTGTCTTAAATGTTTTTAAACGCATCCACGAACACGATAAAGGAGAATTTCCTAGAGTGGGGCAATGATTTGAAAGAAAAATCAAGTTGTCTAAACAAGTTGTCAAGTTGACTAGTGTTCGACTAAAACATGTATTTTTTACCGAAACCGAAGGTTCGGGTTTGATTATAGTTTCGGCCGAAACCTAAACCGAACCTTTTATAAACGTGATTAAAACGTTGAATAAAATGTCAATGGGCCGTTCTTTCCAGATATATGAACAATGAAACATCTCGGTGGCCTAATATTGCAGAGCATCGACGATTCACTTTTATCTGTTTATCGAATTGCAACATTGTCATAGTGACACTGGGTCTAATTTAAACTACCCTAAAAAGTGAAAATTTAACATTTACTGTAGGTAATACTGAGGCAGCGAAAGTACGATGGTTTAAGTTTCGGCGCGGCCGAAAGGTTCAGCTGTTTTTTGACCGAACCTTTGACCGAAACATGATCTTTAGGCCGAAACCGGCCGAAACCGAAACCGAAACTTCGGTCGGACACTATCTAAAACTAATGTTAGTCACGGTGGTTACTAAAACCAATCATTTTCTTACGGGTTTACTGTTCCAAGATTTTATTGCCTAACCTTTAAGTTTATAACCATAGGATTATAATCACTATTTCTAACAGAATATTTTAATTAAATCAACAATTACCAACACTTCGAAAGCGAATTAAATCATAGCTATACAAGAGGAAACTACATAAGTTGGCATTTAATGACGCCTTTCCTGGAACTATTTCAGAATTAGGTAGCTAACTAAACCTTGGCCTAAGTTATAATCCTAAATGAGTAGTTTTAACTCAGAGAGAGAACGCAAATAACCTCCGGAAGGTAACTGCTGCGTAACAGTACTTAATACTAGGCAGTACTAAATAGTATAACAGTGATAGCCTAGTGATGTGATCGTCGGAATGCAAAGTCACAGGTCTCATGTTCGAATCCGAGACACATGCCCGACACCTGTGACTTTTCGGATTTACCCTACCCAGGCTACCCTATTTTACAAAACGCACATAAATCCGAAAAGTCGAATTAGTCGTAATGCCAAAAAAAAATCGAATTAGTCCGACAAATAGATTTCCAAAAAATATTGGACACATCTTTTTTCTTTTTTCACGTAATCAAAAAATGAAGACGATACAGTGCGTCGAAAACTCGTGTGACATCACATTTGAGTAAAAAAATGTACTCAAATGTGACGTCACAAGATCAAGACCACTCATTCATTTTTGACACGTTTTATCTTTTTGATATGAATGAATTTGTGCCGTGTGGTATCCGGCAGAACTAGCCGTGTGGTATCCGGCAGAGTAGAATAGAACCAACCCATTACATTCACGGGTGTCTTATAAGGCGACTAATGTCTGAGGCAGAACATCTTGCGCCTCCGTAGACCAGAGAATGGGCAGCAGCGTTTTCTGTTAGTCTTTCATCACTGCGATCTCCAATCCGCCTGCCAAGCGTGGAGATTACGGCAAATTCCTCACATCATGGGAGAGGCTTATGTCCAGCAGTGGACGTTATGGGCTGTTGTAGTAGTAGTTGTAGATATTTTTCGATAATCTAACTGACGGACTAAACAGAATCATACGTTTTTTAGTCAGTCATCATCCCTATTATCACTTGCTTCGATGAAGGAAATCATCGCATCGTGAGGAAACAAGCATGCCTGAGAGATATTTCTCGACGGCATATGAAGCCAAGTCAAGGGCCTATCGGCGGTCCGGGGTTACGGGACTGTTCGAAAGAGATACCGTGGCCTCCGAACACAAAGGGCGATGAAGGAACATGGATGGATTTTAGTCAGTAAAAGTCTGACACTCCCTCCTGCTCCGCCCAGAGCGGGAGGAGTCATTTGATGATTTCCCATCCTAAAAAAAAAGGGCCTATCGGCGGTAAAAGCTTTGACAATAGGATAAGCACTAATTACACGAAACAGAAGACTAAGCAAGCTGCTGACTGAATAATAATCACCATACAAAAACTCGACAACCAGGGTCGAGTAGAAGCCCAACCAGGGGCCCTACTCTCTAACGTTTTGACCGTACATTCGGATCTATCCGTCTCTCTCGCGCACGTCTATAGATGAGTGCGATTGAGAGAAACGGATAGATCCGAATATATGGACGAAACGTTAGAGAGTATAGGGCCTCAGACACGCAACCCGTTTAGTCGGAGGACCTTCGATCTCTTTTCAACGGAGGATGAGCAACTTTCACAAATTTTGCTACCTATTCCTTGTATAGGTACCATTTAAAGTGACTGCGCAAATAATCAAAATTACATCTATCTAATAAGATGTAAAAGACCGCTTAACGAAGCCGAAAGACACTTGTTTCAATCATTGAGATTTTTTTCTTTTCTGGAACATACCTTTGAAGCTTGTAGTTACGGAGATTATCCGTCCGTTACTAAAGCTCCAGGAGATTTATGTCAATTGATGTTAATCACTACTACTACTACTACAACAGCCCATAACGTCCACTGCTGGACATAAGCCTCTCCCATGATGGGACGAATTTGCCGTAATCTCCACGCTTGGCAGGAGGATTGGAAATCGTAGTGATGAACAGAAAACGCTGCTGCCCATTCTCAGGTCTACGGAGACGCAAGGTGTTCTGCCTCAGACATTAGTCGCCTTATACGACACCCGTGAGTGTAATGGGTTGGTTCTATTCTACTCTGCCGGATACCACACGGCTACCTGCCGGATACCACACGGCTAATGTATAATATAAGATAATAAAATATAATAATCTATACTTCTATACTAATATTATAAAGCTGAAGAGTTAGTTTGTTTGTTTGTTTGAACGCGCTAATCTCAAGGACTACTGGTTGGAATTGGAAAATTCTTTTAGTGTTGGATAGTCCATTTCTTGAGGAAGGCTATAGGCTATATAACATCACGCTACGACCAACAGGTCCTGAGCAGCGAGGGTGAAACCGCGGGGAACAGCTATAGTTTATAACCTAGATTAAAACATAAGATTTATTTTTCTTTTTATCCCGGTAGTGAGATGCCACGAGACAATTATCAAACTTCACGCGGGCGAAGCCGCTGGCAGAAGCTAGTATAATATAATGTATGTTAATCACTAGTAGACACTATTGTTAAATAGTGTCTACTAATTAGTCGTTTATTAGAGGTAAAGTGTAGTAACTTTGACATCCAAGTATTTTTTGTTAATACATATTATTGATGTTATAACTGTAGGTATTCTTAATTCCTCCATGGCCGCTGTACTATTCAATGCATTTATCAGCACAATGTTTCGAGTGCGTTACATTGAGTGTTACCTTAAAACGTGATTTTTTACCCCAAAAAATGTAATTTCCCAAAAATCATTTTTGCGTAGAGTTACTTAGACTGATCTACAGACTGCTTGGGTTCGTGAAGAGTCCGATAACACCTTGTATATCCCACAATATACCTTGCTTTCTGTCCCCTTTCTTCATGATACAAAATTTAGACCAGGTCCTCAAGTCTGCAATTACAATAGTGTCAGAATGGTTTATCATTGATTTCATAATTGTTGATTTTGACAAGTTTGGTAATCTACCAATATGATGGCGTCATTATGACTTTCCAATTGTCAACCACTGACACTCCATTGAAAGAGATGGCATAGAATGGTAATCTCGTACAAATGAATGAACTGGTGCTATTTACGAACTTCTTACTACTTCAGATTGCATAAACACCAATAAATAATGTGTAAAAATATATATAATTAATGAAATCTGGAGGGTTTTATAATAATGACAATACGACAATGTCAATACAACACAATTCTATTACGAGACCATTGACCGACCAATGATCGACCATTATGAATTTAGCAGATTACGAACTTTTTGCAAAATGACAATGGGATGAGAATGGGATCGTGTTGGAATGACGAATTTATAAAAATAGCAGACTAAGGCCTCAGGTAGTATAGTATGAATAGTTTAAAAGCAATTCAGCTAGCCACGAAGCTTGGGTGTGCCTGTAGTTACAAATTACACTAGCACCGCCTACCGCCCTCGCTTACCGCTACTCGTAAATAGGACTACTGCTAATGGGAATATAATCGATTCTATAAATAATCTTTAAATATTTACTATTTCTGTTTGTGCTAAATGGAATAGGTTGTGTTTGCACAGACTTGGGGATAATCAAGTATGTTGCAATGCAACTTGCATGAAAGGTTTTAAAATGCAAATCTGAAGTGTTCTGACGCCAGCAGTTTTATGTTTACCTTTTGTTTATCGGCATTTGTAATAGGAGGTCCTAAGCAAGACAATCGTTTTCAAAGCGGTTTGTATTTCTGCAACGACTTCGAAAAGTAAATTGACACAAAGTTTTCGATAACTAACGTCAAAAAGCAATACATTTTTAACTCGACACTCATTTTTGTAAGAATTTATATACTCACTGAATATAGAAAAGAAGAAAAGAACAGAAAAATAGTACAAAGGTGATGCTTGTATTCACAAAAAAATTATATTGTGCGTGATGATACGTTATTTATGATAGGTAGTTTAATTAAGGACGAAGCTACCGCATTAGAATTTTTAGAGGTTTCCTGTAATGATTGCAGTGTTTATGATAAATAAATACTTTGTCTAGGTACTTTGATAGTATTTTTGATATCTTTAGTATATTCCTACAAATATGAAATCATCATCATCTGCCTAGCCTTTTCCCGGCTATGTTGGGGTCGGCTTTCAGTTTTACCGGATGCAGCTGAATACCAGTATTTTACATGGAGCGACTGCCTATCTGACCTCCACAACCCAGTTAGTTCCCACAAATATGAAAACATGGTTGTCAAAAACCTCTTATAAGTAGATAGATATATTTTTACAAATTACCATCTAATTAAATTTTAATTTTATTAATAAATTATCTTTACCATCTGCCTACACTATACCTTCGCACAAATATACCTGGCCTAGTTAGCAGAGTAATCAATCACCTCGGTCTACAATAGCTTCATCTTAGCAGAGCACTCTCACAATCACACAGAGAACACATTTATATGTTTAACCTCAGCTGTCGTCTTCAAATGTATACCTACGTACATAAGGTACTGTCTCTTGAGATTTGAGATGAGTTTATTAGAATCTAGTAGAGTTCAAGTGTTTTGTTCTATAAAACTACACTGGCCTGCAAAACCAAGTAGGTACCACACTTTTAAAATTTCAATTTTTTCTAAACACTATACCGAGAAGTTAAAGAATTAAAATAAAAAACGTTTTATAGCAATTTTCATCAGCTTTTTTAGTTTTTATGTACTAAGTTAAACTTTTTTTTCGAGTCCTTTTTGTTTCGAAGTACTTACATCTTAGTACTTAAAAAGTTATTGCAATTTTAAAAGTGTGATACTTATTTTTGCAGGCCAGTGTAGTTGATAACTAACCAGTTTTGTCATAAACATTATCCATGAAGTACCAAAAGTTATTTTGTTGAGGGCCTACTCTACCTCAAATGGCTTAGCATGATCCTCCGTTACGCCTAAAATACTATAGCATTAATTTTGAAATAAATATATGATAAAGTTGAGGATTAGTGTTAGGTCTTATGTTTGGCGAAAACACGATTTCATACAATTTTCTAAATAGAAAAAAATCCCAAAGTTACCTCCAAATCGAACAATAAACCGCTGGTATTCAAAAAGTACTTCAAATTAGATCATGAAACTTTGCATACTAACTGAACTAGCTATAAAGCAGGTCTTATGTTTTTTATTTTTTCCAAAAGACGAAAATTTGATTTTATAAAGAATAAAAACCTCTCATTTCGCACTATTCGGCCGCAGTGACTGACGTAACAACCGCTTTGTAGTGCAAGCTGATTAGAACGTTATGCTAACAGTATTACAAACGAAGTTTGAACCACCACAAATAGAGTTGCTAATCTGAGGTAGTATAGGCTCTTCAAGAAATTTTCAAAACAAAACCTTTACGGCGCTTAATTTCCAAAGGCGAAGATATACTTTATTGACAAATTGGTTTTCGAAGGATTTTTTCGTTAAATGGACTATCAGAAAAGTATCAGTTTAACATTGTGAATTGCTTAGATTTCTCACAATCAGCAGTTTATGATGGAGAGGTAGAACATTTCCAAAATTTTTTAAAAGGTTGATTTCGCAATAACGACCCAGTTTGGACCCCAAGTTATCGGTATCAAATTTGTTGCAAATAAGGTCTAGTAACACACATGTCAAAGAATTAACCAATTACAAATCACCCTGTACAACACCTAAAGAACAATAACATTGCGTACCACACATCATCATATTATTATATGCCTTTTCCCAACTATGTTGGGGTCGGCTTCCAATTCCTTTTACATGGCGCGAATGCCTATCTGACTTCCTCGACCCAGTTAGCACTGGGTAATACGATACCCCTTGGTAAGACTGGTTGTCAGACATTTTGGGCCACTGACTACCTGTAACGACTGTCAAAGATCTACAAATGACAGCCGGGACCAACAGCTTAGCGTGCTTTCCGAGGCACGGAGGAAACTCGGTATGTAAGGGTGGTCACCTCACCATCCACAGACCAATCGACCCGAGCGGCTGTTATTATTTAGCCACGAGCTCCTCGCGTACCACACAGTTTTCCACTAATAATATTTTGTTCTAAATGCTGAACATCACACCCTTTTACATAATCACAATCATCACAAGGTTTAATTAACATTCTGTGATCGTTTTACACCCACAAACTTCAGAAGATGGGCAATATAGTACTATTTATATTCTCGTCTTTGAGATGATACGAAAGTTCTCCTTATTCAAACGAGTTACGCATAATGAATCTTAAATTAGTCTAGACTAGATGCCAATTGTGGATCCAAAAATAGTTCAATACTAATATTTAATATCAAAATACAGACGGACGGTTTTAGGTAAAACGTCGTAGATTTCGAAATTGCGTCTCACAATCGGACAAGTTTTCATTTGCATTTTGATCCATCAAACATTTTCATTGAATTTTAGCATAAAATGAAAGTCAATAATATCGCCTAAAGTCATAACTCACATGACACGAAATGACCCATTCCTAATGACCACACGATCAATCACCCAACCATGGACAATTTAAAAGCTAAGAGGGAACGAGAGCGCAAATGATGCATAACGGTCCCTATCTATCCTAAAAAACCAAATAAAAAACACAACCATCCGTCATACACATCCAACATAACCCCCAAACGCTAGCCTGATCAGAAAAGTCCATTAACATGCAAAAATAACAAAGGTACCGATTAACCCTCTCCTGCCGTCCCGGGGGTACTTTTAACATGGAAACGCTGAGCCCGTAATAGCACGCTTAAGGGCCTATACTCCCTCAAATGGCTTAGCATGATCCTCCGTTACGCCTAAAATGCTACAGCATTAATTTTGAAATAAATATATGGTAAAGTTGAGGATTAATGCTAAGTACTATGTGTGACGCAAACACGATTCCATAAACTTTTCTCGATAGAAAAAAAAATCCAAAGTTACCTCCAAATCTAACAATAAACCGCTGGTATTCAAAAAGTACTTCAAATTAGATCATGAAACTTTGCAAACAAACTGAACTAACTATAAAGCAGGTCTTATGTGTTTTATTTTTTAGTCCAAGCAATAGATTTTTTGTAAATCTCAAAAAAACCACTCATTTTGCACTATTCGGCCGCAGTGACTGACGTAACAACTGCTTTGTAGTGCAAGCTGATTAGGACTTTATTCTAATAGCATTTCAAACGAAGTTTGAACCACCACAAATAGAGTTGCTAATTTTAGGATTAGAAGGGCCTTAATGCTACACGTTTATAAACTTTAGTCGAGTTGTGTATGATTTGATGTATGGGGTTAGATTAATTTTAGTGGTATAAAGGAGGGGGTAGTTAAGTGGATTCGCTTGATGTGAAGGCTCATCTGCTTTCAAGATTATATCCGACTAAAAGATGAATCAAATTCCTTGTCTACCCTGTCACGCATGTATTCTCCAAAAGGTCGACCCCTTTTCAACCTTATTACTCAGGGCATAAGGGTCGACCGTCAGTGAACGTAGTAGTACATTTCGCCAGCTATCAGGCCTGAAGCTAGCTAAAAATACGATTCCTACCATTTTTCTTTCAAGAACAAAATATACTCTACGTAGTGTATGTAGTTACGTTATAATCCCATGTACGCACAGACAGCAAAGCAAATAAGTAACCAGGGTCAAAATATATAGTTGAAGTTTTCTTAGAAACCGATGGATGTTTTCGAATGAAATGAAATGTAATTGATAGAAATATTCAAATTTGTTAGTATTATTAAATTTTTATCTGAAGACGTGAAGTAGTTTCCTAAAAAAAGCAACTATATCTGACGACCATGGTTACTTATTTGCTTTGCCCTCTGTACCAAGGTATAATAAACGGTAGTATTGTCATAAACCGAGCACAAATACAGCCTCTGGGCTGCTACAGGAAATATCTTAATGGAAGAACCAGAGCCGTCTCTAGCCCATGTAGTGCCCGTGTGCAAACAGTACCCTAGCCACCCTAGCACCCCCTAGTAAGCGCGCGGTCCAAATGGAATGGGTATAAGTACAAGTAACAAGCACATCAAGTTACCACAAACTGTCAATTTTCCCCAATGTATAATAATATCTACTCTATTGTTTGAAGATTAAATTTGAACAAGAAATTTGTCGGGTTTGGATACGATGATGTGCTGTTGTGTGTGTTTCGAATTATACAGGGTGTTTACCCTAACAAGCCAAAAATGCATTGCTATGTTGTAATCTACAAATATAAGAACAGCTCCCGATGCTATACAAAATGTATGCAAAGCGGTGCCGCGACCGGCCAACGCGCGTGCCCAGTGGGGCTCTGTAGCAGCGGTCCTAAGGGGCGCTCGGCGCCCCCTAGGACCGCTGCGCCCGTGTGCAACGCACACCCTGCACACTCGGTAAAGACGGCCCTGGAAAGAACCCCACATATCATTTAACCCAACCCTAGGATCAATGCCAGGACCCCACAAGCTAGACAAGACGAACAAGGCTGTCAATTACCAATGAATTACTTTAAACTTTTTTTTTATATCAAACTTCTCGATAAACTCGTGGATCGAAAAGATGCTATCGGGCCTCATACCAGCGGTAAACATAGTCTTTCGCTTTCAATCGTTTATGATGAGCAGTGCAATTTTGCTACCCATCCGCCGACATCTGCTATCGAACCATGTAAGTAAGTATAATTATGAAACCCTGGAACATACAGAGTTGGCTTAATCTATTAATATTCATAACATAAGTACACTGGCTTGCAAAACTAAGTATCACACTTTAAAATTGCAATAGCTTTTTAAGTACACAAGATATACTTTCGAAACAAAAAGGACTCGAAAAAGAGTTTAATTTTGTACCTATTAACTAATAAATCTGTTAAAAATTGCTATAAAACAGTAAAAAATAAAATTAAAAGTGTAGAACTTAGTTTTGTAGGCCAGTTAAGGTGCATATTTTAAGACATGGTTATTGATTTTCATCCCGATTTGAGTAGGTTATGGATATAGAAATATACAGGATGTGAGAGACATCGACGTACAAAAAGAATACCACGTGCTCTGTACACCATTCTGAACTGATCACTTAGAAATCTATCAAGGTGTAATTTAAAAAAAACCGTTCCTGCATAAGTCCAACACACGGTCAAAGTGTATGGAACAGCGGTTTTTTTTTTTAATGTATCTTCTTACGTTTCATCATCATCTGCCTAGCCTTTTCCCAACTATGATGGGGTCGGCTTCCAGTTTAACCGGATGCAGCTGAGTACCAGTATTTTACATTGAGCGATTGCCTATCTGACCTCCACAACCCAGTTAGTACTGGGAAATACGGAAACCCCTTGGTAAGACTGGTTGTCAGGCTTTTTGGGCAACTGACTACCTATAACGACTGACAAAGATCTACAAATGACAGCCGGGAGTCCGGGACCAACAGCTTTACGTGCTTTCGTCGTAAATACCCGACCAGTATAAAGGGTGTATTTTTTTTTTGTTCTACACCATACCTGGAAACCTTTTAGTTACGGAGATATTGGGAGTCAAAGTTCCAACTTTTTGACAAGTTTTTTTTTTTAATACAAGTTTTTAATGTAAGATTTTTACTTTAATCACCTCCACGACCCACGTATTATTCAATCCATCCATCAGCACAATGATTTGGAAGTGAGTGAGGAAACCTGGACCTATAAAAAGTAAGTCTGAAATCGCCAATCCGTCTTGTACAAGCTTGGTGATCCTGTGAGAAGAGTCCTTTGCCCAACAGTGGGACAGTAGTAGGCTCTTATTATTATCTAGGATTTAAAGTTGCCCATCGGGACGGTCCCCAGGTCCCAGTCTAACTGTAATTTAGTCGTGAAAAGGGATCATAGAGACAGATAAATGAAGTTAGTTTCTTATTAAACACTAGCGGACGGCACGCGGTTTCACCCGCGTAGTTCCCGTTCCCGTGGGAGTACGGGGATAAAATATAGCCTATGTTACTCAGGGTGAATACAGCTTTCTAATGGTGAAAGATATTTTGGAATCGGCGTAGTAGTTTTAGAGTTCATTACAAACATACACACAAAAAAAACAAATCTTTCTTCTTTATAATATTAGTGTAGATATTCATATAAATTACGAAAGCATTTCTATTTTATAGACCAATATTAACACAGAAATTATTTGCAAATTATAGCCATTTTCTCTCGAATTGGTCCCACACGAATAATTCTGCTAGAAAGCTATTCCACTAATGTATGGTTTTATAGGGCTATTGGGAATTCTTGAATTATTTAACGTGCAAACTGTATTTGAGATAATTACAATTCAAGACCTAGATAACTTTTAAGCTAAAGATTTAAATAGTTAAGATTCGAGCTACTGTGTAAAACAATTGTCACCTTTCTGTTTCATTAACTACAACATCGAAAGTTTCACTTTTTAGGGTTCCGTAGTCAACTAGGAACCCTTATAGTTTCGCCATGTCTGTCCGTCCGTCCGTCCTCGCTTAATCTCTGTGACCGTTAGCACTAGAAAGCTGAAATTTGGTACCAATATGTATATCAATCACGCCGACAAAGCGGTAAAATATAAATTTGAAAAAAATGTTTTATTAGGGTAGCCCCCCTATATGTATAGTGGGAAGTGATTTTTTTTTTAATTTCAACCCTAACGTGCGATATATTGTTGCAAAGGTATTTAAAAATGAATAGGGGTTTCCTAATATCATTTTGTTGATAATGTCAATTATTTCGGAAATAATCGCTTCAAAAGTAAAAAACAATGTGTCCCCCCTCTAACTTTTGAACCATAAGTTTAGAAAATATGAAAAAAATCTGAAAAGTAGAACTTTATAAGAACTTTCTAGGAAAATCATTTTGAACTTGATGGAAACAACAGTTTTTGTACAAAAAGTTGTACAAAATAATTTCTGGACTAAGTTTGTAGTATATTCGTATGCAAGCATTTTTACATAATGGATACCCACCTTTAAACTCATAAGTGGGAACACTTATTGTGACGGACGGGAAACTACGGAACCCTACACTGAGCGTGGCCCGACACGCTCTTGGCCGGTTTAAATAGATTTATCTGTTTCTAAAACCACCAAAACCGCCATCCTAATTTGGGTGTTCAAATTACGTCTCTTCTCACGATTCTAAAATGACTGACTTTAAACTAGGCGAATTCCAACAATATTCTACTATGAGAACCTAATAATTTACAAAGACACGATATACCCAGAATTTGAAGATGATCGAAATGTAATTTAAATTTTGGATACACGAGATACCGAAATTCTACATCTAGATCATTTTATGCATAAACATAGTTTACAGACAAGCCTAGTTCTGGAAGAATGCATTTAGTAAAATGTTTTGAAAAATACTTTTCAATAGGTACACTTCCTCGAAAACGTGTCCATAATGTCACTACGATTAGGTACGACATGCAATGTATTTCACACGCGTGCGATTTTTTCCACTTTCCCGCACGTGTGCAGGAATGAAAATTGCCACAGATAACTATACTTACACTTAGTCCAAATTGGTTGAATGCCTATAGTCTGAGGTGAATGTTTTTTTTTTAATTTCGGCAGCACTACGCGTCTTTACGACATAAATATTTTTTGAATATTCAAATTGTGTTTATAAACAGAATATCATAGATAAACATGATTATTAAAAACTAATAGTTACTTTTATACACTAATTAACATTATTTATGTTCTGAATTCAAAAATATGAAATAAATGTATTTTTTATATTAGGCTGTTTTACGGCTTCATACCTAGACCTCTCCTTCAACCTGGCGAACACAAAGCGCGAAAAAAAAAAAAAATTAAATCATAGTTTCTTATTTCGTGACAAAAATATTTTTCGTTATTTTATTTTATTTCTTCAAAAGTGTATTGAAAAATGTCGTTTGATACACGTGGACATTTGTTATTGCAAATCTCGGCTCAAAAACACCCTCGCCTATAGCTCGGGTGTTATAATTCCGCCTCGAATGCAACAAACTTTCTCCACTTGTAAGTATCAAAATGTACTATTGTTACACTGCCTCGTTGGTCTAGTGCAGGGTTACTCAAAGTGGGGTTCGCCATGCGACGGTAGGCGACAAAATTTACGTAATAGCCATTCATTTTGTGACAAGAAACAAGCCCATCCATCGCATTAATATTAGTAGGATATTTGTTTGTGGCCTGTATTTGTTACGTTTTATTCAATTAATAAACTTTATTTTATTCTATATACAATGTTATTCTTTTCTTGTTGGGGGTTCGCTGTCAACTGGAAACTTGAATGGGGGTACGTGGAGCCAAAAGTTTGAGAAGCCCTGGTCTAGTGGTTGCAATCGCGATTGCTGAGCATGAGGTCTTGGGTTCCATTCCCGGGTCGAGCAAATTGTCTTTACTTTTCAATAGGTAAGCCATAGGTTTCGAGTTTGAACCCAGGCACCTCTGATTTTCCGGATTCATGTGCGTATTGTATAATTATCACTTGCTTCGGTGAAGGAAAACATCGTGAGGAAACCAGCATGCCTGAGAGATATGTCTCGACGTATGTTAATCCAAGTCAGAGGCCCATGGGCGGCATAAAAACTCTGACACCAGGTTAGGCACTAACCACACGATAAAAGACAAAAAATAGGTAAGGAATTTCTCAGTATTACCCGCGAAGTCTTGATTTGTGCCCGGTTGATAGCAATAGGCTCCCCCCATTAGGGGGCGTCCATTAATAATGTCGTGATTTTTCGACCCCCTCCCCCTTAGTGAGATATCGTGAGATTTGACTTGTCCCCTCATCCCCTCCCCTAATCACACGTAAGATTTATCAAAATACGCAGTTTAGTGTAAATACGTTAATCTGGGCTTGATTGCGTTGGAATTATTTAAAAAACATAATTTCCTTAATTATTTCTATTGAATAATCATTATTGAACATTATTATTTATTGTGTAGGATTTAGCCATATTTTATTGCAGAACCATGTTTACTTTAACCTAGTTTTTTACGATTTTACATGGTTTCTTGCGGGGAAAAATTAAGTGATATATTGCTTAGACCCCCTCCCTCTCTCCCTCGTGAGATTGGGTGAGATTCGGCTCGACGCCCTCCACCTCCTAAACGCCTCACGTAATTAATGAACGCTTTACATGGGACTTAATCATACTGGTGAAATGTGGGTGTAGGTACTATTAGATACAACTCTGCCTATCCATTCGGGTATTACCGGCGTGATGTTGTGATATGTGTAAATATTTAGCTTAAATTTGACAAAAACTGGATCCAGGCTGGAATGTATCACCAAAAACGCATTTAGTATCAACTACCTATCAACAACCGATTCTAAAATCAAATTTATTCACAATGGAACACATTTATCGATCTTTACACGTTAGTTCACTTCTATCTAATATCTACGGCCCACAGTTACTATCAATCGGTACTAACTGCAGATTGCTCGGGTGTGTAATCGGGAGGCGTGCAGTAGTAAACAATTGCCGGTCGACATCACCCTGTGATTGACGTTATGGCACGGGTGAGGATTAGCGCACGTATATAATACCCGAACTCCACCAAAGCGGAGGCGAGCGGAGCGGAGAGAGAGAGAGAGAGATGTGCAGGATTCAATCGAGGAGACGAGACACCCGATGTAGGTTTCAATCAATGTGATTGGGTTCATCAATCGCTCCGCTCGCCTCCGTTTTGGTGGAGTTCGGGCTCTCCTAGGTTGGTTTTCCTCTAAAGATGTGCGGGGTAGCTAGGCGGAGCGAAGATGTGTAGTAATGCTGTGAAACATAGTGATGGTTTCCAAAGCCGTGCGAGGAGATTGCACGTTGCGTTTGGTTGTAGGTTGTAACCAAAACTGTGGCATTCCATCCATCCATTCCATCCATTCACCTGTAGTCTGTACACACCATTCTACGTTATCAGGATTGGTTTCCGCACCTTAGTCCTTCAAGAGACCAGTACATGACCAATGGCGGCCGTTTTGGTTCGCTACATCGTTTTGTACACATCTCTCGCACTTATTTCTCGCTCTCATCCTTCGGACACATATCTCACTTTTTTTTTAATTCGTACAAATGTTTCGTTAGCCATTTTACACCAGAGCTGCACTTAGCCATTCCAGGAAAATGAATATCTTCATCATCATCATTTCAGCCGAAAGACGTCCACTGCTGGACATAGGCCTCCCCAAAACATAAGCCTCCCCCACCTAAAAGAGAGAAAATGAAGTTATCCAATCCCATTTCTGGTGGAATCACTGCCTTGTAATGCGGCTTCAGATTAGCGCGCGTAATGTCGATCGACATTTCAAATTTCGATCGACGTATTGACGGCTAATATGGCCGGCCGCTGCATCGGTGAATGCATGAACGACTGAACGATTGAACTTTGAACGTAATTGTGTTTGTTGTGGTTAGAAGTTTAGTCGGTCAGTTTGGCTTGGTGTTTATTTCATTAGACTAAAATAGTTAATTGTTTGCCTTTCGGAAAACAACAGGTGATATTAACTTATTTGTTACTTTGTAACGCCCATTTTCTTCAGGGGCCGCCTCCACGAGCGAAAATATCGCCGCGATTCTCTCGCTCGTGGAGACGGCCCAAAAGAGTGTATAGAAAACGTGGCAAGGACGAAAATATCGCCGCGATTCTCTCGCTCGTGCAGACGGCCCAAAAGAGTGTATAGAAGAGTAACAGTGTGACATTTGAGGGTGTTACTCGTTGGGAACAAATGGAAAAAAATATCGCCGCGATTCTCTCGCTCGTGGAGACGGCCCAAAAGAGTGTATAGAAAAACGTGGCAAGGACGATAATATCGACGCGATTCTCTCGCTCGTGGAGGCGGCCCCTAAGATAATGTTGGTTTAGATTAGATCATGATTATCATGTGTGAGGAATTAGAGAAAGTAAATGGAGTAATCGATAGCGTGTTAGTCCAGAGGGGAGAATTGAATTTAAAAACATGCTAAACTTGACACAAGAGCAGGAATAAGTTTAGATCAGAATTTGTGTGAGACGAATTTTCCACACAATTCAAGCCTATATTTACTGCATACGAAGACTCAAATTAAGGAATTGCGGTTTATACCAATTTAATTCTTGCATCTGGAGTAGGTACATAGGAACAAAAAAGACAAACGCACTGCCTCGTATGGTCTTGTGATTGCAGTCCTCAGTTCGATTCCCGGATCGGGAAAAATGTTATTGGGTTTTTCATCATGAATTTCTCAGTAGCAGCCACGGAGTCTGAATTTATGCCTGGTTGATGGCAATAGGCCCGCCTGCTATTACATGGAGCTTAAACATGGCAAAGCGTAGGTGTACTGTCAGGTACACCCCTGCCTAACCCTTCGGGGATTACAGGCGTGACTTTATATTAAATCTAACATACAAAATAGTTCTCAACATATATTGTCACTTACGGGATCGTGATTATTATTTGTTTTGAGCTCCCGATATTTCGACGCTGTTACCAGGGGTGTTTAGTCTGAATGGACCAAATCGAATGGACCGCGGTCCGTTCAGACGTAGACAAAAAATGTCTACGTCCGAAAGGACCGGTGTCAAAAAAAACAAATGAATAAACTTCATCAAGTACATTCGGGTGCAAAAGTTAAAAAAATAAAATGAAATGTTAATTTATTGCCCGACTACGGCGAAGCCAAAAGGAAGGGTTATGATTTAAACAGTATTTTATTATAATTTATGTATCATACTCCAGATTTGTATTATCTTCTTTAGAAAAACAATCAATTATGGGCAGTGTCGTACACGTCACGAAAAGCACTAGGCAAGCATGAATCCAAGATGGTATTTAAATGATATAATTGTATTCATTACTAGTAGACCGATTCTTAAAATAAATACCACCTTGAACTGGATACCCACCGTACCCCTGGGCGTACCCCTGATGGTACGGTGGGTTTTTTAAAGTTAAACGATACCACCAGGTAATAGTGTTGTATTTTTTAATCCTTATTGGGCGGCATGGGCACCGGGCCGTAGGCCGGAAGGAGGCCGGCGGAGGCCCGGCACTTTGGGGACAGAAGTCAAAGAGTGTTATTTACGAAATTTTAGAGCACGCGTCATGGAGTCGTAGCAGGTTCTAAATATGCAGATGTCAGAAGTGGTTTTTAACTAGTCTTACAACTTTACAACACTATTACCTGGTGGTATTGTTTAACTTTAAAACACCTACCGTACCACCAGGGGTACGGCCAGGGGTACGGTGGGTCTGCAGTGCCTTGAACTTAAAAGAATTTTAAGAATCGGTCATGTACCCCAAAAAGTACTAAGCTGGCATGCAGCTTAGTACTTTTTGGGGTACATGACCGATTCTTAAAATAAATACCACCTTGAACTCATGCCAGCCTAGTACTTTTTGGGGTGGATATATTAACATCATAGAGATAGAAAGAAATATGGAGGGGCCCCGATATTCTATACCTACATTTGCATAGACAAATGTGAGTGAAATACGAAACAGAATGTGAAATATCGTTTTGCTTCATTCTATTTAATGTGATAATCGTATTTGATAAAAGAGACAACAATATTTCAGCTGTTGCTTCATAATGACAACATTTTGTTGTGACATAGTAACAGTTGTAGGTAAGTGCCGTATCCGCCATATTATGCGACGAGTTTTGTGGTAGTTCTGCTGTCAAATGAGTGTTTACTTTTGCAATTATTAAGATTTGTGAGAAAATTACGAAGAGTTTATCTATAAAATTTGCACGTATATGATGGAAATCAGATAATCAACATTCCTGCGTGTTGTGTTATGATGTGTTGTGCAAGAAAGAAGGAAAATCAACATAAATTGTCTTTTCACAGGTTAGTAGCCGGTTTTCATGAAATAATACACATAGTAATACACTTTTGATGAAAAAAATGCTAAGGGATCGTGAATTTATGGCTGTAGTGTTCATATTTGGGCTTATTTTCGTCCAACAGACCTTTTTTTAATTTCATAATTTCATTCGTTTGTTTACAATAATATGTCATGGTGGAATAGTGTGGTACCGTTGCGGTAATATTTTCCGATACTAGTTCCTTCGCTGTGCTGGTACGATATCGGTATAGTACATACGTGTGCTAATCGGGTCGAAAAAAGATTATTATTGTTCGCACGCAAATTAGGTACGCGTTATGACTGACGAATTTGACGTGGAGTTACGGACACAACCCGCCCGCCCGTTACACAATACAAAACTGTTAGAAATAAAATAAAGCAGGAATCCGAGATCCAAATACGTGAATTTATTACAATATAGATTTTTTTACACGATGACAAGAACAGACAGACATTGAGTGACACATAGAACAACTTAATTCAAAAATTTTCTTTCTTATAAAAATCTCTCATTTAACCTCTTTCAACATATTGCATAACGAAATTCCTATTTTTTCAGGCATCCATCAAAAAACAACATCAAGAGTCATCTGTTTTCTGTGAGACGAGCAACGTTAAAAAATCTGATGTTTGCCTAGGTTGGACTGTGGATGGGTGACCACCCATTACATACCGAGTTTCCTCCGTGCCTCGGAAAGCAGTTTTTGAACAAACTAACATTGTTTAGAAATGAATAGGTAGTTTGTTTTATTTTGATATACTTACATAATATTGTTATTTTCATACCAAATGTTTATTGAATAAATAAAACACATGTTGATTTTTACCGAAGTTTTATTTAATTAATAACTAAAAACGAGGTGCGATGCTCAATTAATGTTTGTGTTTTCATATTTAAAAAATAATCTGCATAGTATGAGCCATTAAAGTTGATTTTTGACATACTTATGTGTATTGGTATGTTTGTAAAATATTACAAGAAATGCAATTTACATAGACCAATAACTATTTTCGTACCCACCAAATTAGTATCCTTCGAATTGGCCAGGAAATGAAATTACTGTATCAGGCAAACCTAGTCCGCATACATAATAGAAGCTACAGAATAAGCGAAAGCGCAAAAGTGATGCGACTAAAATTGTTTATAAATTCTGTGCAGAAAAAACACTACATTTAATAACGGTCAGATATCAGAAGAGCATTAAACTTACTCATTTTTTAGGGTTCCGTACCCAAAGGGTAAAAACGGAACCCTATTACTAAGACTTCGCTGTCTGTCCGTCTGTCCGTCGGTCCGTCTGTCCGTCTGTCCGTCTGTCTGTCACCAGGCTGTATCTCAGGAACCGTGACAGCTAGACAGTTGAAATTTTCACAGATGATGTATTTCTGTTGCCGCTATAACAACAAATACTAAAAACATAATAAAATTAATATTTAAGGGGGGCTCCCATACAACAAACGTGATTTTTTTATAATAATTGGTACGGAACCCTTCGTGCGCGAGTCCGACTCGCACTTGGCCGGTTTTTTGTTACAACAGACTGTAAGAATGTATGCTATAATAATATAGAGGAAAGATTTGATTTTTTGTTTGTGTGTTTGTTACGTTTTAACTCAAGGTGGTAAAATAATTTTTAACAGTAGTTACTGTTAAAAATTATTTTACCATTAGAAAGCTACATCTTTACCGAGTAACATAGGATATAAATTATATTGATGTCATGCAAATTAGCCGAGCTATCACAATTTTCGCGGGCGAAGTGCTTAGTAAATTATAAATATGATTCAAACGTGATATCTAGTAAGACTCGTAAAACTATTATGTAGTATTAGTATCGATACTTGTTATAGTAACACTATATTCCCTAATTGGTACATCCCTATCATTGGCAGCCATTTTATGAGAAATTTTGTGGCACCTTTTTTTTATAGGTATTTCCAGTCCATCTACTTCTCAAGTCAATGATTAACATTTATTTGTGTTCTAAACTCAAACATATTTGAATTTTCTATTTTTCATGTAGGCTGTTTAGCGGCTTTATACCTTTGCTCCTCTTTCAACCTGGCGAAAGCAAAGCGCGGAAAAAAAAGAAAATTTAAATCATAGTTTCCTAATAATTCATGACTAAAATATTTTTAGTTTTTTTATTATTTTATTTCTTCAAAGGTGTATTGAAAAACTTCGTTTGATACACGTGGACATTTGTTATTGCAGTTCTCGGCTCTCCGCCTCGAATACAAAAACAAACTTCCTCCACTTGTATCAAAATGTACTATTCTTGGGGGTTAAATAGGGGGTGAAAGATTGTATGATACTCCGTAATTTTTGAAGTTTCAAAAAAGTGACACAGTGTACCCACTTTTATTTCTAACCATGCATGAGCTTATCTACAATTTTTACAATTCTAACTTCAAAAATGAAGAAATTTCATACAAACTTTCATCCCCTATTTTACGCTCATAAAGAATGTTTTTTTTTTTTATTCGTTTGAAAACTAGCCAAGTCAGACCTTAGGCTTCAATATACGTGAGCAATGACAACAACAACAATGTATACGACTGCCCTTTAAACTTATTATTGTTTATTCATTTGTTTTTTTTTGACACCGGTCCGTTGAGACGTAAACATTTTTTGTCTACGTCTGAACGGACCAAAATGAATTGACAGCGGTCCGTTGAACCTAAACACCCGTTACCAGCACCATGATCGCGGGTTGACAAACGCTTGCAACAGCGTCGAAATATCGGAGGCTCAAAACAAATAATAATCACGGAAGATATCCCGTAAGTGACAATATAATTTTAGTTTTTTCACTACACTTAAAGTGATAAACCAGTGATAAACCTAATAAAAAATAACATGCGTCTCCATTATCAAGAAAAACCTAGTTATACCGTGAGTGCGTTTTGTCGTGAGTTCCAATCGAGTTTCGAGTTTAAAAGACTAAAAAAGAGGGTCCCACCCGCATACCTCTTCAGTATTCCCGCGATCATGATGCTTGCAACAGCGTCGAAATATCGGAAGCACATAAAAGCAAAAGAAAATCACGGATATTATCCCGTAAATACTTTAAGTGTAGTGTTTAAAAAAGTTCTCACCCGTAAATATCACCGACTTGGCGGTGAGTCGTATAAATACCAGAACCATGCCAGTCTCACTCACGAAGCGACAAATGTCTAGCAATATGTCGCGGAACTGTCGTGCGACAAGTATACAAATGTCGCCATGTCGTACGCGACACCGTGACAAGGCGCCGCATATTTACGTTCACACTCGCTAGTCACGACGACGTTGTCTTACGTCAAGCGATTTACATTTTTTTCGCAAATTTTTGATTTTTACTTCCTGGATCAAATTATTTTGATCGGCGTACACGAGTCGATAATAATAGTGATCTCCGGATGATTGTCGCTTGTTATTGACGAAAATTAGAGGCGAGACTGACATGAGACAGAGGAGCGAGCTGAATTGACGCAGAATTATTGTACTTCAATTTTATTTATTGTAATCGTGTCTTATTATATTGTTCATTATTGTGTATTATTTACTTAGCTTTAATTTTTAATTTATGTGTAGACCAAGGAGTTTTTCCTGATTTAATGAAATACAGTAAAGTCATACCTCTTTCCAAATCCGGGGACAGTAAAGATACTAATAATTATAGACCTGTATCCGTGTTACCAGTTTTTAGCAAGGTTTTTGAAAAAGTAATGCTTAATCAAATGCTCTATCATTTTAACACCAACAGAATCTTACATGATCAACAGTATGGCTTCACCAAGGGACGTTGTACAACTGACGCCGGTGTAACCTTATTAAAGCACATATTTACTGCGTGGGAAGAGTCTCAAGACGCCATAGGATTTTTTTGTGACCTCTCCAAAGCGTTTGATTGCGTAAATCACGACACATTACTTTTGAAACTTGAGCATTACGGACTGGGTAAACTTGCACTTAGTTTGGTAAAATCTTATTTGAATGATAGACAACAACATGTTCAAATAAATGGTGTTAATTCACAGGGGTTAAAAGTAAAAATGGGGGTTCCACAAGGCTCAATATTGGGTCCTTTCCTCTTTCTAGTATATATAAATGATCTACCCTATTTACTGAAAAACCAACCTCAAAATATGGTGTTATTTGCTGATGACACTTCCCTAATTTTTAAGATAAATAGGCGGGCCCAAAATCTAGATGACGTGAATAATGCCCTACTTCAGGTCCAAAATTGGTTCACAGCAAACAATTTGGTATTAAATGAAAAAAAACCAAATGCATAAGATTTGCTTCACCGAATGTTAAAAGTAGTGATTGTGATATAATATTGAATAAAGAGAAACTTGAATTCGTAGATAAAACGGTTTTCCTGGGGATTACGCTTGATTCAAGGCTACAATGGGGTTCTCATTTGACATCTCTTGCGGGGCGGCTAAGTTCAGCAGCCTATGCCATTAGAAAAATCCGTCAGTATACTGATGTAGATACCGCTAGACTGGTTTATTTTAGTTACTTTCATAGTATAATGTCTTATAGCATTTTGCTGTGGGGACGGGCTGCAGATATTGAGTAGGATTTATTCTGCAGAAAAGAGTCATCAGAGCCGTATATAATCTTCGTAGGCGCGATTCTCTAAGGGAACTGTTTAAGGATATTGGCATCATGACGGTACATTGTCAATACATCTACGAAAACATAATGTACGTCAGAAAAAATCTGCACCTTTTTGGTAAAAGGGGTGACAGACATAATTACAGTACTAGAAATAGGGACCAACTAGTTCAGCCAGGTTTCAGACTCGCTAAAGTAGACTCATCTTTCATGGGGTACTGTTTGAGATGCTATAATAAAATTCCACAAAGTATTCTTGAACTGAATGAGACGAAATTTAAAACATGCATTAAACGCACACTATGTATACGATTATATCGCTGATAAAAATGCTTGGCTCAATGCTGGTCCTGCTCCACATGGACAGGGGCGCTTAAATTGATAGCATTAAATTGTATTGTTGGAGCTGCTGAAGATTGTACAACTATCTTTGCATTGTATAGAATCAATCTCTTTAGTATTATATAAATGCATAGCCCATATTGTGTGAGTACTATGTACTAGAAAGCTATCATTCACTGGAAACCTACGTCTTTTCTTGACTTGAATGTGCCCTGGCGGTTTGGAGTATGTCATGCTCACTCAATTGTCTCGCTGGTGGTGGCGCATGTGTCGGATCATTTAGTTCCCTTCAAAATGGTTGAGTTGAATGGTGCTGATCCATGCGTCATGTCCGTGAACGGGCGCTGTCAGTTGTGACTGGTCATCTCTTGGTTGCCATGGCTTATTTGAATGAATTATTTTGAATTGTATTTTTTTTTTTGTTTGTGTGTTTTTGCTGTGGACACTTTTACCGTGCACATCTTGCTACATTGTTCTCACATAATATACCATCTCAACGTGAATGATGAAACCAAGATTTTGTTACAATATTCTGATTTAAAAGAGTGTCCATGGAGTTTCTTGCCCATTCTTCTCCATGGAGATCTACGCTAGGGAATGGGCAACTACAGTACTTTCACAGTTTTTATGTCTTGTGACTGGGACTGTAGCTACATTTAATTTTCATCTTTGTTTCGACAATTCAAAAGTGCCTGTAACTGGCTTACTTGAAATAAATGCTTTGATTTTGATTTTTTTGATTGACAAACATAAACTAACAAAACGTATTCATTGTAGATCGAAATTTTATAATCATATTAATTTATTTGATAAAATTGAGTTTATTTGGAATATAATAGACGCTGAATCAAGACATTTATGGCTTAAATTACGCTTTCTTAACGATGTTTTCCGTGAAAACTCAAGGAATTTAAAGAAATTCTAGAACACCAATAAACAAGTAAAACATTCAACTTATCTTTTAGTAATTTTAGCTTTTATAAGAATTGAATGTAACAATGTGAATTTGAGCGTCAAAGTTCCATTACCGACGGTTTTTCTTGCAAAATGAGTTCGTAAAATATTTATAGTAAATTACACGAAAATAAAAATGAAAATGTGTAACTCCAACTTACAAGAAAGAAAATAGCACTATCGTTATTCTTATGCAAATGATTAAAATATCTTACAGCTTCTGAAAATTACTGCGTCAAAAATCATGAATTTGCGTAAAAAATGTAATAGGACTCTTAAGACTGATGTTTAAAGCCCAACCTAGCTTATCAATCTGGAACAGTCCGGAACGGTCTGGAACAGTTCACAAACCAAATTAAACAGATCTTAATGAAACTACAAAAGCTTTATAAACTACCAGTTGATAGGAGTATGCCTAATTATCTACGGTTCATCAACGATGCAGACGTGGCAAGAAATTAGAAAACATTATTCTCATTCAGTACTTACCAAGCATTCTGTACATCAAACTAAGTAATATATATAATAATAACGACTTTTTTTTTTGGGGTGAAAAATCATGTTTTGTGGTAGAACTCAATGTAACGAACTCAAAACATTGTGCTGATGGATGGATTGAATAGTACGGGGGTCGTGGAGGCACACCTCCACAAAAAAAAAAAAAAAAAAAAATTGTAATGCAAGATTTTTACTTTAAGCCACAGCTTAAAGTAAAAATCTTGCATTACAAAATTTTTATTTAAAAAAAAACTTGTCAAAAAGTTGGAACTTTGACCCCCAATATCTCCGTAACTAGAAGGTTCCCAGGTATGGTGTAAAACAAAACAATGATCGCAATGACGGGGAGAACAAGTGCTTTTCGGCTTCGTTAAGAAGTGTTTTACACCCTTTATATATAAGTAACAAAGTCACTAAATAAAATACGAAAGAGATTTATGATGCTTTATTGGGACTATCAGGAGCATCCGATATCCTATCATAAGTATATTTAAATGTAAATACATAATTCCATGAATGAACCAACAATGAGCCCCAAATAATAAAGTTTATGTGTATATGAAAATCAACGGTCTCTTTCAGGGATGTTACGAAGCTTCGACTCCGATTCCGATACGTCGGAACTTCCGATTGATTTTACACCTCCGGTTCCGACTTCGGTTCCGAAACTTTTAAATCGGAGGTTTTAATCGGAGGTCAAAGCATAGCAGATAGCGGCGGGCGGCTGCGACGACGCGCGGCGGCTGTGGTCAACGTGTACGAACAGGTTTATGCGTGTCGCCCGGGGAACACAGCACGCGTTCTGTCATCGATTCATAATTCACTATTTTATTTTATTACCTGCCCTTAACACATGTTTCTTCTGCCACCATTTCCAACTCCACCTCCGACTCCGCCTCCGACTCCGATTCCGGTTCCGGTTCCGACTCCGACTCCGACAAACCAAATTTAAAAACTCCGACTTCGACTTCGGTTCCGATAAAACCACCTCCGTAACATCCCTGGTCTCTTTTCACCACCTCAAAAATCTACCCCAGAGACCGCTTTATAGAAACAATAATAAAAATTCAAATCCGTTTATTTCTATACCCACGAATATACTCTCAGAGGCGAATAACAGTCTCCTAATGGTTGTATAATGAGATTTTTTCGTATCATTTCAAAGAATCTAAGAGTTCTAAAACGCCGCGTGGTAATCATAAGGCGGTGTGTCGACGCCCTATTTTTACTTTTTAGGATTCGAGGGGAACAGGGGAACTTTTGATTGTGACGTGACTGTGTTTCTCTATGGTTTTTTGTGATTTCGTTTTTAAGAATAGAGTTTTAATTTCAAAGGATGGATTAAACTTTTCAAGCAGATTGTAGTTTTAACAACAGCATTTTTTTCAGGCCTTTTTTAATATCCCTGGATAAAAAGTGTATTCCAGTTTTATAAATTCACGTTCCGTCATAACGTTGTATTAAAAAACCTCAATTAGCCAAATTATTTTTTAGTGTTGCCTGATACACAATTAATTTCGAATAGACTATGAACCTACTCGTAGTAAATCCCTTTAAAATCTTAATCACAATGTTCGTGTTATGGCCTATTTTCCTCAATATAAATTTTGGTCGGCAAACCCCATCATAAATCGTGGTTAATCCTTTTAATTTTTTCTACCCAATAACCCTCGGTTACTCCTGGTTAATTGGAGGATAATGCCTTAATTCGTCACGCCGTGCGCGGTCGCGGACGGTCCAACACCGTATGATTAGTTGAGCTCTAACCAGAATTTGTGGATTTTGGAAATACCCATTTTTTTCCTCGTTCGGTTCGTAGAGACTGATTAAGTTTGTTTTTTCCCTTTTTTTGAACCATGTTATCGTGTACTAAATGATACCTTTTGTACCTAGCAGATTTAGGTTAGGGTGAAAAAAATGTACCGTGTGTTATTATTTTTTAACCGACTTCAAAAAAAGAGGAGGTTTTTATGTTAGTGTGTATGTATGTTTTTTTTTTATGTATTTTACCTGATTTCTCCCCCATTGGTCCTGTTTGAAAAAAAAAATACGCAAAAAATAAAACCGACTTAAAAAAAACACAAAAAAGTGAAAAATTACTTTGGCTTCAGAAGCCGAAGACAAAAACACCAAATCAATTAAACAAAGGGTCAAGGGCTTCAGAAGTCGTTGACCATTGTTTGATTAAGTGTTTTTGTCACCGACTTCTGAAGCTTGCCCTTTGTTTAATTGATTTGGTGTTTTTGTCACCGGCTTCTCTCTAAAGCTAAAGTTATTTTTCACTTTTTTGTGGTTTTTTTTAAGTCGGTTTTATTTTTTGCAAAAAAAGTTTTTTACCCGACTACTGCAAAGCTAAAAGGAGGGTTACGTTTTTAACAGGCTACGTATTCAATGGCAGAAAAACACGAGGAAAGATCTTTACAATCTTTAAAAACGTATTCTATTGATCGGCGTGGGTGTTATTAACAGCCTTCCTGAATTCACATCATATATGACGCATTATATTCCATAAGAATGCCTAACTGGGTTATATAAAGAAATCAAAAGTAACCCATAGCATGCAAACTTCGTTCCAATATACTCCTTACGTAACCCAACCCTGTAACTCGACTTAATTTGACCTTTAGACCTTCGAGTATAATATTTGTCCAAAAATATCTAGATGTATCCAAAATTGCGTCACAAAAATAGTGGTTGTGTATTTATATATGAAAACTGCTGATAGAGGAGAGTTGGAGCATCCAAAACATTGAGAGCGCATGCGCCAAGCCTCCCCTAGTCTGTCTGTTCGTTAACCTCAGATGTAGGGTTGCTAGATAACGAAAATATGAAATATTAGCTGTTTTTATACATAAGAAAACAAAAAATTGGTTTCTACTTTGTAAGCAACCCGTGGCTTTTAGGACTCTAAATTAATGTTATGTAACTTAAATTAAACTCGTCAACCTTTTTATTAAAACAAGAAATAAACTTGGGCAAAAGATCAACTTTATATTTCATGAGACTGCTGGTAACTACCATCTTAACTAACCTAATTGACATGAAGCCTACCGTAAATACTGTTTAGTAGGTTATCCAATTCAAAATTATACCGTGGTACCAAACAAGTAAGACACATTTACAGATTTATTGACCAATAACGAACACGTTAGCCTTTTCGCGTGCACCACTAAATTTTACTTTTCCCAACCATACTACAACAGCCCATAACGTCCACTGCTGGACATAAGCCTCTCCCATGATGGGAGAAATTTGCCGTAATCTCCACGCTTGGCAGGCGGATTGGAGATCGCAGTGATGAAAGACTAACAGAAAACGCAGCTGCCCATTCTCTGGTCTACGGATGCGTAAGGTGTTCTGCCTCAGACATTAGACGCCTTATACGACACCCGTGAGTGTAATGGGTTGGTTCTATTCTACTCTGCCGGATACCACACGGCTACAACACAACCATTTAGTTTTAAAACAACCAAATTCTCTCCACATTTCCAACTATTTCGATATTACAATCTCATTTTCAAGCGAACATTTTTGAATCCCCTTTTGGAATTCAGAACAGTTTTATATTAAAAAATCCGGGAATATTGGACAATGTTGGCAACCCTACTTGGAGATGTGGCCATGCAGTAGCAAGGAAGCGGATTTGTCTCGAGCCCTGCAAGGTCGGTGGAAAGTAGGCGCGGGGTGCGCGGTAAGGGGAGGGTTGACGCGTAATTTTTCTTCACCATCTATGCAACCGAATTGGGTAGAATTATTATGGGTGCTTTGTAGTGTAGGGCTGAATTTTAGGGTTGATTCTTTTGTTTGATTTTGTACTTAGATGTATTATTGAGTTCTCTTTCAATAATTGATTTGTTTTTGAGATTCATGTAGAGGTTTAATTTGATTGTTCAAGATAAATCATGGTTTGCAATTATAAATGCTTCATATGTGCTTGCTATATGTTCACTAAGCGCCCGTATAGGATCCCTTAAAGAACGACCTTCACCGAGCTGGTTAATGGATGAAAAGTATTTTATATCAAATTAAATATGTCAAAAAATATATTGCTAATGGGTTGTCTAAAAAAATTCAATCCAGAATACATTTTTTTTTTCAACATTCACTGGTTTGGCTAATAGACAAATTCCATATCAATCGAAAATGTGAAACCTGTAAAATATGCAGAGAAATGTCAAAAAAAAAATGAAATTGCTAATTAATCATATCCTGGACTGAAATTTTTTAGACAACCCATTTGCAATATATTTTTTGACATGTTTAATTTGATATAAAATAATTAACCAGCTCGGTGAAGGTCGTTCTTTAAGGAATCTTAGACTGTATAGACATATCAATAAAACAAAAATCATTAATCTTATAAAATACCTATCTATAGTCTTGTTCCAAAAGCAAATTACTCTATGAATAAAGCAAAGATTCATCCCGCGTCAATCAGTTACGTAAAATAAATATTTTACAAACATTATCAACATACAAAACGTCTCGTTTATTAACATTCTGCTTAATAAATAACACGGCTAATTAGCTCATTCGTCTCGTGCGTAATTAGTGTAACGTTCGTAATTAAATAATGATTCAACTAATTAATAAATCAAGACGACGACGTCGCGGTCGCAGGTAAGAGTGACGTATTTCCACATGTTGTGAATAATGTTGAAAGCTCTTTTAAATTTTTTAATAGAAAATATCACGCCTATTAGCCTCGAAGGGTTTGGCAGGATTAGGTACCCTGTACCCTGTAGCGTTGCCAGCTCCGATTGGATTAAAATCGGGGTACAGGTGTACCCTACACTGCCCTACTAAGCGCAAAAGCGGTATCTAAAAAGAAATCGTTAAATTGATTTTTAAACCATCGGATAGCTTTAAAAAATATTCATCTAATGAACTAAGCCTTTTAGCGCTATCTTGTTCAAAACATATAAAAATACCCTTAAGAAAGATTTCCCGATCTCAGTTTTACCTTAAATCATTAGTGATTTAGAGGTATATCAATAGGTAGAGTAGGGGGGTATCAATGGGTAGGGTAGGGGTATTAGAGGTATATCAATATTACGTAGGCAAACAGCCGTATATTGCCTATCACTGTGAGCATAATCGGCAATAAAATTTTGAAAACTCAAGTTTTGCCACCACCAAAGAAGAAAACTGCAATGGAAGGCATTTCTAAAACCAAAAAAGAAAATATTTTGAAATCTTTTCAAAATATTATACCTCAAAACAGAATGTCCTTTTGGAGAGAACTCCCTACTTTTGACCTGATTAATTTCATAGAATCCGTTTTTTCTTCAAACATTTTTTTTTATGCCATTATAAATTTGAATAATAAAAGACTTAATAAATATATTTTGATCGTTTTTTTCCTTTAAATAATACATATTTTATTCGATAGAAAAATCATATTTTTTTGTATACGTACATGTAGGAGAAAAGCTAACGAAAAAGCGGTAACTCAAATTTTAATTGTATAATTACTAAGCGGTGTAGCAGTATCTCTTCGCTTTTGCGCTTCGTTGGGCAGTACAGTACATCCAAATATCGCTAATTTAAGTCCCGAGTTCCAATTGCTGTCAACTAGGCGAAACTGCAAACTCCAAGCTGTCACTAAGGAATTCCTAGTGGAAAAACCTAATAACACTTAGCCCGACCCGAGTCGATACTCGATTGACGACCCGAATGGCGCAGCGGTAGTGAGGCTGCCTTACGTTCTTAGGGTCCCGGGTTAGAATCCCAGTTGGAGCAAATGTTTGTGTGATGAGCATGGACGTTTGTTTCCGAGTCATGGATGTTTATATGTACGTATAATAAGTATGTATTTACAAACAAAAAAGTATCCATGTAGTATACCAACTATCTGGTGTCCGCGACACAAGCCACGTTGCTTAGTGTGGCACTAGATGGCGCTGTGTGTTAATGTCCAGCGATCATCATCTGCCTAGCCTTTTCCCAACTTTGTTGGGGTCGGCTTCCAGTCTAACCGGATGCAGCTGAATGAATACCAGTATTTTACATGGAGCGACTGCCTATCTGACCTCCACAACCCAGTTAGTACCGGGTAATACGATACCCCTTGGTCAGACTGGTTGTCAGACTTTTTGGGCATCTGACTACCTAACGACTGTCAAAGATCTACAGATGACAGCCGGGACCAACGGCTTAACGTGCTTTCCGAGGCACGGAGGAAACTCGGTATGTAATGGGCGGTCACCCATCCACAGACCAACCTAGGCAAGCACGGCTTAACCTATCGACCCGAGCGGCTGTTATTATTTAGCCACGAGCCATGTTAATGTCTAGCGATATTTATTTTATTTTATTTTACTCGGGTCGGGGACACTAAGGTCCCCAAGTAGGACCACATGCTAAGCAAGTGCTAAAGACCAAGCCAATCTACAATTTAGATGAGCGTTTTCATGATTAAAGTAATTATGACTAAAGCTCTCTATGAAAGAGTTCCCCCGATTAAGATAATTCTTAGGTAAATCTATTCTTGAATGATGATTAGTTTTAATCTCGACTTAAATCTGATTGATTTAAAACCTAATCTCCAAAAGCGAGGTTTTAATGGAAACTGAGCATCAATCTTAATGCTGAGTTTTAGTTCTGATTGACAAAATGTAAAGTAAATCCTTTGTATAATGATTTTGTACAAACCTGTATCACAGGACCGTGTTGGGACCTTGAATTTAAGGGCCTAACATGCCTCAAATGGCTTAACATGATCCTCCGTTACGCCTAAAACACTGCAGCATTAATTTTGAAATAAATATATAGTAAAGTTGAGTATTAATGCTAGGTACTATATGTGACGAAAACACGATTCCATAAACTTTACTCGAAAGAAAAAAAATCCAAAGTTACCTCCAAATCGAACAATAAACCGCTGGTCTTCAAAAAGTACTTCAAATTAGATCATGAAATTTTGCATACTAACTGAACTAACTATAAAGCAGGTCTTATGTGTTTAATTTTTTTAGTCCAATCAATAGATTTTTTGTAAATCGCAAAAAACCACTCATTTCGTACTATTCGGCCCCGGCCGCAGTGACTGATGTAACAACCGCTTTGTAGTGCAAGCTGATTAGAACTTTATTATAACAGTATTTCAAACGAAGTTTGAACCACCACAAATATAGTTGCTAATTTTAGGGTTAGAAGGGCCATACGTTTATATTTAATTATTGTCCTGTGCGAGTTGCAATTTGTTTTCTTTCTTTATTATTTTTAAATTGTTTGCTTACGTCTACCCAAGAATGACAGTCATGTCGCCAACTAGAGTACACAGGCACCTTTTAAGCCCACGCCACGTGCCGACGACGTGTAGGTTTAAAAGATCACAACTATACCCGAGCACCGACAGGTTGATAACCCATCCGCTGCAAATGCCGTTCATACCAGAAGAACTTTGAGGTTTTTGCTCCGATTGTGTCCGGAAAATCGGGGAAATAATGGAGTATTCGATCTTCGAATTTTTTATTGAAGAAACGAGCAAGTGTCTTGGATGGTAGGAGCATGAGTTTGTAAAAACGTAAACTGTAGCGTCATTTTAAAGGTTCGTGGTTGGTTCTAATGTCTGAGGCAGAACACCTGGCGCCTCCGTAGACCAGAGAATGGGCAGCAGCGTTTTCTGTTAGTCTTTCATCACTGCGATCTCCAATCCGCCTGCCAAGCGTGGAGATTACGGCAAATTCCTCCCATCATGGGAGAGGCTTATGTCCAGCAGTGGACGTTATGGGATGTTATTGTTATGGTTCAACATAATGACTTTGTTGCCAATATAAATAACATGTTGGCTAAGACCACCAAGATATCTACGAATTTCTGGCAAATCATACTATTTTTTTATTGGTTTATTTATCGTTTTTAAAAAGGGGGTACAAACGGGACCCTATTACTAAGACTCCACTGTCCGTCTCTCTGTCACCGGGCTGTATCTCATGATCCGTGATAGCTAGACATTTGAAATTTTCACAGATGTACTTACATCATCTGTTGCCGCTATAACAACTAATAATAAAAAATAAAGATTAATTAAAAATGAAAGGGGGCTCCCCTACTACGATGGTACGGAACCCTTCATGCGCGAGTCCAACTCGCACGTAGCCGGTTTTTTTTAATTACATTTTTATAATTTTTTCGTCTACTGGTATTCAGCTGCATCCGGTAAAACTGGAAGCCGACCCCAACAAAGTTGGGAAAAGGCTAGGCAGATGATGATGATCATTTTTTCGTCTAAATTGTTGTTTTTTTATATCTAAGTAATAAAATTACGTTTTGAAATAATCAAAATTTATCAAAAAAATATTAAAATCACTCATTACATTTACGATTTAGATATAACAAATAGATTGAGTGAGACGGAATTGGATAGAGTTGCATATAGTTGGATAGAGTTGGATTGTTTTGGATTGAGTTGGAATGAAATGGATTGAGTTGGATTGAAATCGTAAATAATCTTCTAAATCAATAAAAAAAAACATTTCAAAATAACTTTTTATTATTTTCTTAGCTTAGTTGGGAACTTTATATTGCGCATGCTCTGGTCTTCAATCAGTGTAAGAGTACATCTACTCAATACCTTGTTGTCTATTATCCATAATCATGTCGTGTCCTGTGTACATATTTGCTTTATACTACTTACTACCTTTTATATGTTTTGTTGGAGATCCATTCATTAAAAAATAACTCGCAGCTAAGTTATTCATAAAGTTTGAACAGAACTATATAAGATTTAAAGTTTTAAAGGCCTATACTCTCTCGAATGGCTTAGCATGATCCTCCGTTTCGCCTAAAACAATGCAGCATTAATTTTGAAATAAATATATGGTAAAGTTGAGGATTAATGCTAGGTACTATGTGTAACGAAAACACGATTCCATAAACTTTTCTCGATAGAAAAAAAAACCAAATTTACCTCCAAATCGAACATTAAACCGCTGGTATTCAAAAAGTATTTCAAATTAGATCATGAAACTTTGCATACTAACTGAACTAATTATAAAGCAGGTCTTATATGTTTTATTTTGTTAGTCCAATGAATAGATATTTTGTAAATCGCAAAAAACCACTCAATTCGCACTATTCGGGCGCAGTGACTGACGTAACAACCGCTTTGTAGTGCAAGCTGATTAGAACTTTATTCTAACAGTGTTTCAAACGAAGTTTGAACCACCACAAATAGAGTTGCTAATTTTAGGGTTAGAAGGGCCTTAAGAAAATAACTAGCAGCTAACTTCTTCATAAAGTTTGAACAGAACTATGAGACGTAAAGTTTTAAACATCAAAACTGAATGTTTAAACAATCACTTCTTAACGTAGCCTTTATAAATAAACCCCTATTTATTTTACCCATCACATTGCCAATAATCGTCATTTAACAGGCAATAAACAGCCATAGACACCAAGTTTTCCTTTACACATTTCAAACTAGCACGACCAAAGACAATAATGAAAAAAGTTTCCCCACTAACTCAGGGTTACCACACAACAAGTTATAGTATTTGCGGCCAGTGTCACTTAGGGTTTTTATCACATTTATGATTTCAAGCGTGTTTTCAGCGGGGCAATAAAATAATTGCTTAGCACGCGGCTTATGCGTTTTCGTACGTTTTCACTACGTATGCGTTTGAGGATTCATCGGCAACGGCAGTCCTACACTTCTTCTTCTTCTTCTTCTTCCTACACTTCTTCTTCTTCTTACACTTCTTCTATAGTCTGCGCCAGATAAGTAGGAATTAAAGGTCATTGCTCTTTCCTTAATTTATCTGCGTAAGTACCCCGACAATACATTATGAATCGTTTTATATTACTAGAAAAAGTCAAGGATCACTATAAAGGTAGTTTCGGGACAAGTTTATGTAATTATTTCTGTTTTCAGAATTATGTATTTGAATAAATGCATGCGGGTTAATAACCTTTATTTCCTACCTTATAACTTATCGGTGTAGGCGGAAAAACACGAAACTAAAATAAATGAATAAACCACCTTGAACTTCACACTTAGAGTGGTTATACTTTGTGGCTAAAGGCTAGACTATAGCTTTATCAAAAGTGCCTGGAACTGGTCTATTAGAAATAAATTATTTGAGTTGGACGTTAGTTTACAAGAATGAGCAAGACAATCTAATGTAGAATATTGTGAAATCGTGGAGAACACGTCGCGTAGTCGTGGTGTGATAACGCTCTAAGACCAAGAATATGTATGTATACGTTACTTAGGTACTTATTTTTGAGGAGCTCGTGGCCAAATAATAACAGCCGCTCGGGGCGATCTTTAGGTTAAGCCGTGCTTGCCTAGGTTGGTCTGTGGATGGGTGACCACCTATTACATACCGAGTTTCCTCCGTGCCTCGGAAAGCACGTTAAGCAGTTGGTCCCGGCTGTCATTTGTGATCTTTGACAGTCGTTACAGGTAGTCAGTGGCCAAAAAGTCTGACAACTAGTCTTACCAAGGTATTACCCAGTACTAACTGGGTTGTGGAAGTTAGACTAGAAGCCGACCCCAATAAAACTTACGAAAAGGCTAGGCAGATGATGACTTAGGTACTTATTTTTGCAAAGCCTTACTCTTATTATTGTCGCACAACTGTCGAACTAGAAGTTCAAGAAAAATGCGGAAATGTATCCGAGTCAAAACCCGTGCTATGTAACGTTAGACCTCCGTAAACAAAACGAAAGCATTACCTGACACGGAAGTGGATGGCCTCGACTTTAAACAACTCCGAAGGGTCAACCCTAATTACAGGATACGGTTCACAAGCATTTGATTTTTATTGGTTTTTTTTTAAGGTCAAAGGGTTTTGCGAGTTTTTTTTTTGGTAAAGGTGAAAGAAGTGTTTGTTTTATTTGTACCCTATTTCTATTGTCTTAGGCCGTAATAAACGTTCTTTGAAAGATCTAAAAACCCTTTTTCTAAGGGTAAAACCCTAAGGTCCCTTGAAGTGCTCAAGCGTACCTTTAGATCTAGGGATTTTGGGCAATAATGAAGGCTAAGAAGCCTCGTCCTTTAATCACGTGAGGTTGAACAAAGGGAGGGGTCAGAAAAAAACACGATCAATCACGAAGGGCACACAATGTGACAAACACGTGTATAGCGAACAGTAATTGTGATTTTTCTTAGTAGTTCTCCGAGTGCTAACTGTACTTGCCGAACAAAAAGTTTACAAAATGGGATTCAATGTATGAAGATCAAAATAGTTACAAAATGGGATTCAATGTATGAAGATCAAAATAGTTACAAAATGGGATTCAATGTATGAAGAGCAAAATAGTTACGAAATGGGATTCAATGTATGAAGATCAAAATAGTTACGAAATGGGATTCAATGTATGAAGATCAAAATAGCTAAAAAATGGGATTCAATGTATGAAGATCAAAATAGTTACAAAATGGGATTCAATGTATGAAGATCAAAATAGTTACGAAATGGGATTCAATGTATGAAGATCAAAATAGTTACGAAATGGGATTCAATGTATGAAGATCAAAATAGTTACGAAATGGGATTCAATGTATGAAGATCAAAATAGTTACAAAATGGGACTTTTGTGATGATATTTTGTTTAGTTGTCGAAATGGGAAAGTTATGAGATAGGCTGAAGCCCTTTTTCGTGCGCGTAAAAAAGAAAATATCGAGTGACGTGTAAAATATGTTTTACTAATTATATAATTAAAAACCCGAGGAAGCTATTTTAGTCTAAAAAAGCAAGAGATTTTTTATAAAAAAAAAGTTATTTTTTGTTAATTAAAATTTCTAATGTTGTCAATAACAAAAAAAATACAGGTGATGCTGAGATATAGGGATAGGAGGGGTAGCAGGTTCTAATTTTGAAAAATCTAGTCCTTAAAATATTTGTGTCGTAAATCGTAATTATCACGGTAAATGGCGGCAGCCTCTCTAAATGAGCTCAAATTCCACCATCACTAGCCATAAAACCTATTCAGTAATGCACCAACTCCCCAACTAATAGGTGTAAGTCACGACTCCATTCCTCGTGACATCTGAGGACTCGATCCGCATTACCAATGACCTTAGAGATGTAATGCCGTTGTCAATGGGGGGTCACCGACCTCGGCACATATGTGTTATTTAATATGCAGTTTTATTTGCATGCATTGTGCATTATTGTGAGACGTCAAGCTGTTTCCAAGATGAATTATGGACCTGGGTATTCTTTAGAATGTGTCTAGGGTTACCATTTCGAGAATAAGAACTTAATTTCCAAAAACACCCGGAAATTTGTGAAAAAAAAATTAAGTTTTTTTTTTATTTATATTTATTTATCACGTCTGTTTCTCCAAAGGCTGAGTTGTACATAATAACCTACAGTGCAGAAATTATCTTTAATTGGAAAGTCAAAAAAAAAATTGAGGTATTCGAAGTCCATGATGAATGGTGTCTCAAAAATCCGGACATGGCAGGACAAATCCGGATGGGTGCTAATCCTGTGTTACAACTATAGGTTTTTAAAATATACATAGCAGCTGTCTTTCAGTGAATAAAATCCCTTTGAGAATTAAAGTGCTTTGATATACCTGTCGTATACAAGAGATGGATGAATAGGAAGGCTTGGCTCGTGTCGGCCTTTACTCATGTCGGCAGGAAAGTGTAAGAATTGCTCAAGGCCTGGAAAGAAAGTTTATAAACTAGTCAGCATGTTTTGTTGCGAGGTTAGTACTTCTGGTGCATTTCTGGTGATTACACCCTAACTACCCCAAAATTCTTAGCACTAATTTCTTGTTCCTTCAGCCCTGTAAAGCACCAACAACAGAATTCGTTAAAAAGTCTGCAGCGTAAATTCCTCTACTCAGAAATGAAAATAACAAGCATGGTAACACCACACTTGCGAGGAAAAGAACCAGTATAATCAAGACGCCGACTGAAAAAAAATAATAATAATGAAAAACCAAAGTTTAGGAAAAACTCCGTGGATTTTCCTTCATTTCCCGACGATCTGGCCAATTTCCAAGCAGCCATAGACGACTACGTTTATCAATACACATCCTGCAGCATCCCTGAACTTCTTATCGATCGGGAAATCTTGCAAGATGCTTCTGTTATGATAAATAAAATAGAACAGACGGATCTTTTAATACATGCAGACAAGAAAATGCTAATAACGGGTGTATGAAGCGTTACTTTTATGGATTCTTCAGCCAAGCAAGACGGTTGACTCAGATTTAATCAGGAACAGAGAAAATGTATGGAGAAAATACGTCTCTCGTTATGAGTAAATAACAAGTACAAGTCCTTTTAACAACCGTCAAAAATACCGTAACATTTACTGCAGAATCTACTTAATACGACCACATACGCACGTGAGCCATATTAAAGCAAACGCCGAACGTTTAACAAAAACACACGCAATAATCATACGCAGTAATTAAACAAGTTACGCGATACCAGACCTTAAGGGCTTTTGTGTTTATCTCCACAACACTACTTACCTTGTTAACGCAATATTCAGGCGAACTAGTGCGGCTAACAATCCAACAAGACAATGCAACACTCACTAACGATCATGTTCACAACACTAGACGACTCGAGGTCTACAATAGGGGTTTATTTTCGTTTCGATATTAGCGACGATAGCGAAGCGAACGCTCTCGGCTCTGTCTCGCGACTGGCCGGTATCGAGCGGGCGACCGGCGACTCCCCGCGCCGCTCTAAACCAATTTATAATACATACAGAGGCGCAGCATCCCCTGAAACCTCTCCACCCAAAACCCAACCTTACCTTCCCTATAATAAAGTTAGATTTGATTCGCACACAAGATGCCGCAGAGGCAAAAACGTCGCCAGTCGTCGCAGAAAAGCCAAGGGTGCGAATTGTGTACGTTTCCTTCGCTTATAATTGAAATCAACGTACAGGGAAGATCTTTGGGCTTGAATATTTATAACAAGGACTAAATTAATTGTCATTGAAGTTTTGCCTGACCCTGAATAGTTTTAGAAGTCAGGTATCTTAGGTATTAGGATCCAAGAGAGCTGTACTGACAACTCGTTGTACTTTTATCTAAGTACTCTCATATGTATAGGTACTTAATGTTCCGCATAATCATGCCTCATTTGTCATTCCGACGACAGACTCCGGAGATGAAAATTATCTTTTCATATTTTCACGTTGAGGAAAATGCTTAAATTTTGTTGACAACTTTAGTAATTCCAGTCACTTTGTATCAAAATAATATATTTCATAGCAACGTAACACAACATAACATCATGCCTTGTAAGAAGTGTACCTGTACATGTAATAAGGAGCGAGCTTATTGCCATCAACCGGGTACAAATGCAGACTCCGCGGCTGCATTGGCTGCACTTTGCCCGACCCGGGAATCGATTCCAGGACCCCATGCCAATCAAAATTATATTCAACTAGCTGATGCCCGCGGCTTAGCCCGCTTGACAAATTATATACTAAAATAAAACTTTCTTCTTGAATCAATCTATCTACTAAAAAAACCCGCATCAAAATCCGTTGCGTAGTTTTAAAGATCTAAGCATACATAGGGACAGACAGAAGCGGCGAGGGGCTTTGTTTTATATATAACTAGCGGCCCGTCCCGGCTTCGCACGGGTGGACATTTATTTTCCTCTAATCCCCCCCCCCCTCCCCTTATAATTGTGAATGTCAATTAATAGACAAATAATTTGCAATAAAATAATATTGCGACTATAAATGAAGATGTAAGCTATCCTATCTTTCAAGTTGGATCAAACTGCACAACGGTGTGCAAATTTGATTAAAATCGGTTAAGTAGTTTAGGAGTCCATCGCGGACAAACAACGTGACACGTAATTTATATATATTAAGAAGATATGTAGTGAAGAAGTTTTTTTTAAACTTAGTAAGTACACACGATATACATGGCTTTGTACTTTTGTATTAGAATATAAGGAACCTATAAGCAGTTGCGCTTTTCTCTTCACGATAAAACAAAACCGTAAAAGAAGCTTTGAAACGTAAATAAACTCCGTTTTAGTATTGTAAGTTGAAGCGTGTTCAATTTATCGAGTATTCTTCTTTTTGTTTTCATCATAGTACGATTATATAGCTTTGATGAATTGATATTATACAATGGCACCACAGTGGTAGTGGCAGCTCCATTCATACCATCAAGCAGATTAGATTACATTTCAGTTCATCTAATACAGTAAGATGTAACTGAAGGAGCTCGTAGCTAAACAATAATACCGCTTGAATCAATCTTCAGTTGGTTTGTGGATGAGTGACCACTGAGTTTCCCCCGCGCCTCGGAAAGCACATTAAGCCGTTGGTTCCGGCTGTCATTTGTAGATCTTTGACAGTTGGTACAGGTAGTCAGTGGCCCGAAAGTTTGACAACCAGTCTTACCAAGGGGTATCGTATTACCCAGTACTAACTGGGTTGTGGAGATCGGATAGGCAGTCGCTACATGTGAAATTCAGCTGCATCTGGTTAGACTGGAAGCCGACCAACATAGTTGGGAATAGGTTAGGCAGATGATGATTCATATTTATGGGTTAAGACTAGTTAAGAGTCCTATTACATTTTTACGCAAATTTTTTGATTTTTACTTCCTGGATCAAATTATTTCGGTCGGCGTACACGAGTCGATAATAATAGCGATCTTCGGATGATTGTCGATTGCTACTGACGAAAATTAGAAACGAGACTGACATGAGACTGACTGAATTGACGCAGAATTATAGTACTTTAATTTTATTTATTGTAATTTTGTCTTACTATATTGACAAACGAAAACTTATGAAACTTATTCATTGTAGATTAAAGTTTTATATCATGTTAATTTATTTGATAAAATTTTGTTTATTTGGAATATAATGGACGCTGAAACAAGACATTTACGGCTTAAATTACGCTTTCTTTACGATTTATTCCGTGAAAATTCAAGGAATTTAAAGAAATTCTAAAGCTCCAATAAACAAGTAAAACATTCAGCTTATTTTTCAGTAATTTTAGCTTTTATAAGAATTGCATGTAACAATGTGAATTCGAACGTCAAAGCTCCATCGCCGACGGTTTTTCTTGCAAACAGATTTCGTAAAATATTTATAGTAAATTACACGAAAAGAAAAATGAAAATGTGTAACTCCAACTTACAAGAAAGAGAATGGCACTATTGTTATTCATAAGCAAATAATTAAAATATCTAACTGATGCTGAAAATTACTGCGTCAATAATCATGAATTTGCGTAAAAAATGTAATAGGACTCTTAACCATAATACTTTATAGTAGTCATGTTTTTTTTTTTTAAGAACAACCGGTTCTGAAATTACGAAGTCCTACTGTGTAAGTAATGTTCTCTAGCTTACTTTAACCAATACATTCTTACTGAAACGATGACATAGGTACCTACGAAGTCCCTATTCTTTGGACATCGCCTCTCTCTTCCGGGAAGGGGGATTACCGTTCTTCCCTATTGTCCCCAACCATGGCAGGTAGCCAAAAGATCCCTGGTCGAAATATTTGAACTACCCTGCATTACGACACTCGCGAAAATGGGAAATATTTAATCATTTTTCATATAATATTCAATTTTGTAGAGCTGATTGTGGTTATTAATGAAATTACAGCTAGTATTAAGAAAAATTTAACGTATTGTCTGTTTATCTCTTTTGTTTTACTCTTCCAATTGGAAAACGCTTTCAAAGCCTTTCATATTGCACAACGACTTGCAATACAATTGACTTAAGCTTTTCAGTAACTTAAATCAATCCAAAATTATGACTTTTTTCGCTGTTCGTATTTATTTGCCGCCATTCTGTATTTATTTAGTGTATAACTGTCCTTATTCTTGATTTTATAATAGGGTATATGCATGATTTTTTAGGGTTCCGTACCCAAAGGGTAAAAATGGAACCCTATTACTAAGACTTCGCTGTCTGTCCGTCTGTCCGTCTGTCTGTCACCAGGCTGTATCTCATGAACCGTGACAGCTAGACAGTTGAAATTTTCACAGATGATGTATTTCTGTTGCCGCTATAACAACAAATACTAAAAACAGAATAAAATTAATATTTAAGGGGGGCTCCCATCGGCGCGTTCGTGTTCCACGCGCGCCTGAAAGAGAGTCAGCAAAAGTGAAGGGGCCCGTAGGGACCGATGCCTGCCGGGGTTGCGGGACTGTTCGAAAGAGATACCGTAGCCCCGGAACACAAAGGGCGATGAAGGAACATGGATGGGTTTTAGTCAGTAAAAGTCTGACACTTCCTCCTGCTCCGCCCAGAGCGGGAGGAGTTATTTGATGATTTCCCATCCGAAAAAAAAGGGGGGCCCATACAACAAGCGTGATTTTTTTTGCCCTTTTTTTGATAATAATGGTACGGAACCCTTCGTGCGCGAGTCCGACTCGCACTTGACCGGTTTTTTTGTCATTATTTTTATAGTACTTTAACATTCCGTATCGAAATAAAAAAAAAAGAAAATGTATGCATATTCCCTATTGTGGCAACCCTATTTTCTGTTAAAAGATCAGTTCCTGGTGAGATTAATTATTATAAGCTAACCGACGTAATTTATTAAAGTCAAAGCAGATCCTGGTGATTAATCCTTGTTATAAAATGTGAAATTATATTCTATCGTCTTTATTTAGTGGACCGTATCATGCTGTTATCTTGACTTGAAAGGGCCATAGGGGAGGATCTTTTAGGGGTTATTACATACAGTAAATTCATATACCGTGCTTATGGGGTTTTTAAGACAAAACTTGATGTCCGTTTTCAGTTAAGGCCGTCTACGCCAAGCAAAGTAGGTATTTAACGCTACCACCCCTTACGCGAAACAAGTCGTGCACACGCGTCACCGACTTGAACCCAAAGCTGAGCGAAGTGTCACAGTATAGGTAAGCGTGTCGTGTAGGCAGTAGGTCAACTTATTTTATTAAATTGTCAGCTTGATTTATTATAATAGGTAGTAATTGCGAAAACCTAACATTTAAATGTAATAAATTAATTTGAATAGATATTGTAAATTCAAATTGCTGCAAGTCGTAATTTATTCAATTATTTGTGTACCAGACGGGTGGACTCGTGTTTGGAAATTCAAAAACTATAACAGAACCAAATCTGAGCCACTAACCGCCCTGTACCGAAAGTTCCGGGTGTAAACGTTAGCTTCGTGGAACGGAGAGGTGGGTTTGGAAAATACGAATAAATAAACGTAAAAAATAAATAATTACGTACGTACGTTTGAATAAATAATTTCTATTATTGTAGATGGAGAAGAAATGAAACACTATTTGACTATGGTAAGACACTACAAGCAGACAATACTGGAAAAACTGAGCTGAAACTGTAATCGGAAAGAACTGTTAACTATTCGGATATCGAAACGAAACTGACTGCTTGAATATCGTAAACAAAACTGACTGTTCCAATGTCAAAAACAAAACTTAGTATGCGGTGCCTGCGCTGTGCTTTCATACTATTAGCAGACACACAAAAAATATTCGCGAATCCTCTAGAGGTGTGTAGTATTTGTTCGCTAGACAATCTTTTAATTCATACAAAAAGCATGAACAAAAAACATTAACAAAAAAATACAAAGGAAACTATAAACAAAAGGATAATAAATAACTCGAACGGAAGTAGGTACTTTACGCTCTCGGCGTACGGTCGAAATTAAATTAACGTTTCTCGATGTTTTTTATAAGTAGTTTGCGTACGCGCACCTGTGACGAGACTATTCTCGAGGGAATTTGTACCTACTTACTTTTAAAACTAATAATAACAGAAAGTACTCGACAAAGAATCACAAACACGGCAATAGCGTACTTTCTCGAACGTTCTTTCTATAGACTATATAAAAACACTGTTTGAGACACTTGTCGCGAACAATTTGACTAGGTTTCTTACATTGTTTTTATCTCACGAAGAGACACATGCTTTATTTGTTGTATGTGTCACCGTCAAATTGTAAATACCGTTAGATTATAATCTATCTCGTGAGATTGTAAACTCGTTCGTTGAAGAATTCCCTCGACTGTCTATGGTCTCCATCATCAGACCAATGGCACTTACAACCCATATGGGTGCAAAGTTCTCATCAATAGAAATGAATTAAATCCAAACACAAGGTAGCTACTGTAAAACGTTGAGGAGTTCCTTTGACTGTCCTTCGTCTTTATCATCAGACCCCTAAAGATGACCACAACCCATTTAGGTGTAAAGTTCTCATCAATACAAATTAATCAAGCCCAAACACCAGGTAATTATTGTGAATCGTTGAGGAGTGCCCTCGACTGTCTTCGGGTTCCATCATCATATCGAGTCCAGACTTTCTTTAAATAGTAGTGCTCTAAAATACTCAATGAAAAAAAAAACAAACGCACTAGTCGCACTACGATGTTCAAAGGTTCCCCTCGATTTCTCTGAGATGCCATCATCAGATCCCAGTTTCATGGTCATGGTACTACTCTTGGAATATCTTCTTTCCAACAAAAAAAGAATTATCTAAATCGGTTCATAAACGACGAAGTTATCCTACGGTCAAATTGTGAAACCTCCTCCTTTTTTTAAGTCGGTTAAAAAAGACTGTACTGTTATAATTACACTACGTTCTTTAAATAAATCGTTCGATAAATCGACGGGACAGCCGTGCGCCAGCAAAAGGGACATAGGTCCTACCTCGTCAAGGCCTGGCGGGCGACTGAATCCACGTGCGCAAGCCGTTTTCTTATATAATAATTTATTATTAAAAGGATTAAATTGTTTTGAAAAAATTAACCACAAATAATTGTTCTATATGTTATTAACTTTGCTTAGATATTTTTTTTTGGAAGTAAAACTTTCATATTCTCCAAGTAAAATAAGAAAAACATAAAAAAATATTCGAATTAGGCTCCTGTTCGGATTTTTTTTTCATCGAGTGAAGTTTTTGATATCGTGTTTTGAACCACAAATTATCTTAGTAAATATAGTCAACTATAATATCTATTTGTTTTGCCTTTAAAAAATCACTATTTATTTGATTACTATTGAATCAAAGTTATGTAAAATTGGGAAAATTGGGACTACCTGCCCTTAACACTTAAATTAATACATGAGTCAGTAATACTACAGTAATTAGTGATGGATTTTTGACTTCTTACAATGTGCTTATTTAGGCGTTCGCTTAGGAATCGCCTATTTTTGTGAAAACGGGTTCATGACACTGTCACATTTATGCAACCAAAGACTTAGGCAACGTACGCACTGATTGGTGTTACTTAGCGCCTAGCGAGTAGCTAATTGAAACGAACGTTTTAGACATCCGCGTCCGGCCGCACTGCGCGCTTGGCAAGTAATCATAACGACGTTGTAGCCTTTTTCATGAAATAGTCAATGAATCAATAATGAATTAGAGGGTTGTAGGTATTGATGATTTTAATGAGTATAATTCTTTAAATACATACGTATTACGGCCGCAAATCATATTTTGTTCAACTTACAGCTTAACACTGACAGGCAAATTGCAAAAAAAGTAATCAAATTTGAGTTTCGCGTTTTACCCTGAACCTTACACCTTATGTCACTAGGTTGCAAGGCACCCGTTAGTCCGTACGTAGCCGAAGAGTTCTCTGAATAGTCAACTTACGTATAAAGACTTCTTTGGAGCCCGAAACTATTCAAGTACACTGAAAGTGGCTCCGGTGACTGAAAAGTTGTGCGGTAATCAGTTATCGTGGTGTGGACATGTGATGTGGAGGAATGAGGAAAATGTCGAAAGGAAAGTTTTGAGTATGAATGTGAAATATAAGAGTAGAGGAAGACCAAAGAAACGATGGATGGTCTGTGTGAAGGAGGAGATGGGTAGAAAGAAGGTGACTGCTGAGAGGACGAGAAATAGAGAAGAAGAAGAAGACATGCTGCCATTTGTTGGTAACTCCAACAAATAATATATTATTTTAATTTTTAAGTTTCCGTTTCCTTATGTCAAACGAACTGTCATTCATTCAGTCTGCAATAAATCCGATCCGATAAAAGCCTGCCTTTTTAGTTATCTGCTTCTACACCTGCAAAACCTCCAAGAACCAGCCCTGCTGCGATACTCCAACATATTTGTGGTCCTTCGAGCCGGATCTGAACCAGCGACCTATGGATATACAGTCCACTGCTACAAATTGGGATAAGGTCAAGAAAATGATGATAGAAGTAAAACCATAAACACTCATACATTCAACCTTGTACCTAAGTTCAGTTCCATCTCACCATTACAACAAGACGCAATACACAATTGGCTCGTCAACACGTACGCTTTGCTCATTCTGTCATTCACCGACATGATCTTATTAAGGAAGTTATTTAGGAGCCCCGAGTAGCTTAGCAACACCTTAAGCTCAACATAATGAGAGAAGTTTACCGGGAAATGAATGATGAGGTGGAAATGAGTTTATTTTTCGTCTAGCTAACAGAGTAGGGATAGCAGCGAATGGTGAATGGTATAAATAATGTTTGGAAAATAGATTTTTGATCACCTTATCCTGCTTTTTCTTTTATACAGGGTGTAAAAGACCTCATCACGAAGCCGTGAACCAAGCATTCTGTACATCTGTAGTACGCAAAAATTATTGCTGGAAAACGACTTTTTTTTTTAGGATGAAAAATCATGTTTTGTGGTAGAATTCAATGTAGCGCACTCAAAACATTGTGCTGATGGATGAATTGAATAGTACGGGGGTCGTGGAGGTGTTTAAAGTAAAAAGCTTAGATTAAAAACTTGCATTTAAAAAAAGAAACTTGGAACAAAAAGTTGGAACTTTGACCCTCAATATCTCCGTAATTAGGTTCCCAGGTATGGTGTATAACAAAAAAATGATCGCAATGACGAGGAGAACAAGTGCCTTTCGGCTTGATTAAGAGGTGTTTTAATTACACCCTTTATGTAGGAAATATTGTAAGTCGTATGATATTAACTTGATGAATTTAAGAACATTGTTTCTCGACTCTCGGAAGATTTAGTTATTTTTTTCTGCTGACTGTCCAAATAACTTAGCTACAATATTTTGCGTCCACCGACTTAATGTTGTTTGAAGTTTAATTTAGACTGTTAAAATGAAAGTTTTTGGGGAAAATTAACACTAGAAACTTATAACTTACTGTACTCGGTTGAGACTACGCCACGTTATTTCTGCCTTCGGTGTCATTCACCCGTTTAATTATGACATTGTTTCCTTAAACAATATTTTTTCAAGTGTGAATTTTTTATATGTCTTTGTGTAACCTTGTAGGTACGGGGAGGCTACGTATCAGTTACTTTATAACAAGGAGGATTATTTTGGACTCCTCATCATCCACCTGCCTATACTTGCCTAGCCTTTATCCCAACCGTGGGGTGTGCTTCCAATATAATTGGATGCAGAGTACCAGCAGTACCAGTAGTATTTTACATGAAGCTTGTCTGAGGAGGCGCCCGTGGCTAAATAATAACAGCCGCTCGGGTCGATCTTTAGGTTAAGCCGTGCTTGCCTAGGTTGGTCTGTGGATGGGTGACCACCCATTACATACCGGGTTTCCTTCGTGCCTCGGAATGCACGTTAAGCCGTTGGTCCCGGCTGTCATTTGCAAATCTTTGAAAGTCGTTACAGGTAGTCAGTGACCCAAAAAGTCTGACAACTAGTTTTACCAAGGGGTATCGTATTACCCAGTACTAACTTGGTTGTGGAGGTCAGATAGGCAGTCGCTCCATGTAGAATACTGGTTTTCAGCTGCATCCAGTTAGAGTGGAAGTCGACCCCAACATAGTTGGGAAAAGGCTAGGCAGTTGATGGCAGTCTGTCTAACCTTCAAATTGAAATAAGTGTGCAGGGTAACCTTATTACAAAACCTCTTGTTATGATTAAGAGAAAGACATTCGGGCTTATAACTACATCAAATATCTAAGACATGTAATTTAGTTCGATATGTAATGATTTATTGACGACCCGAATGGTGCAGCGGTAGTGAGGCTGCCTTACATACTTAGAGTCCCGGGTTCAAATCCCGGTAGGAGCAAATGTTTGTGTGATGAGCATGAACATTTGTTTCCGAGTCTTGGATGTTTATTATGTATAATAAGTATGTATTTACAAATAAAAAGTATCTATGTAGTAAATCAACTATCTGGTGTCCACGACACAAGCCTCGTTGTTTAGTGTGGCACTAGATGGCGCTGTGTGTAATGTCCAGCGATATTTAATTTATTGAACTCTTATAATTATTTAAAACCACGCCTGAAATCCCTGTAGGACTAGGCAGAGGTTTAGATAATAGTACACCCACATTTTGATAGTTATGTTCAAGTCCCACGTAACAGAGAGTGATCCTATGCCCATGATCCGGGCACGAATCCAGACTCCGTGGCTGCTACTGAGAAATTCCTGATTGAAAATCTCAATATCACTTTGTCTGACCCGGGAATCGACCCTAGGACCTCATGATCAGCAGATAATCTCATAAAAACCGACATCAGCAAATAACCCATTGAATCCTACTTTACCTAAACAAGTTACTTTAGTAATACCCCATCTCTTTAAAATATAAACGAAGAAACTTATAAAAATAGACAAAATAAATGACTTCAGTTTCGTTGAATGACACAAATCCCCAACCGAATGGATTCAGTGGTTTTAAGATTATCCTGAACTGATAGATTCTGGAGCCAGAGCCCGCAGCTCTTTATTTTTCACGTTTATTCTACTTGAAATATAAAATGCTTTTACTTTATCTTAAAGTTTCTTATCTGCCCTGAAATTGTGGGATAGAATTCCAATAGCGTTTTATGTTAATTGAAATGTATCAATTTCTGCCAGTCCCCGCGGGATAAAGGCGTAAATAACTGTGTTCCAAAAGTATGTGATGATAAAATATATAAATGTATCAGAAATGATATGTTTACCTAGTCGTTGCTTTGTTTCAGGCGCGGATAGGGGGGGGGGGCGCAATGGGTGCAATTGCCCCCCCCTGAACTGGACCAAATACGTCATTACAGCTGCCCCTAGAGGCTCAGGATTTTAAAAGTTATAGCTTTTCCTGCCTGATGCCATAGAATGGTATTGTACGTAATAAATTGTAGCGTAAAATGGAATTTCCCCTGCCGAAAAACATTTGTCAAAAAGGCTCCTTTTTCTACCTCTGGATTGGCACTCTAATTGGATTTTTGCATTATCAACTGGTATAGACAGAGCCTGAAATAAATTAGGAGCCCCTTGCCCCGAGGCCTTATATGCATTGTTGCAATTGTCTTAGACAATGTTGTAAAAAAATTGCGAGCTCGCTCCGCTCGCTCTTGCAACCTAGTTTTTCTTGAGTCTTGACTGTCTATAAGAGACCCAGGTAGCTCCAGTAGGTCGAAACAATTCTAAACTGTTCAAGGTAAGTATGGTGTTAAAATTTTCGAGCTCGCTCTATTTTGTCTTGAATTTATCTAAAAGTCGACCAAGTAACTCCTATATGAAGGATCGAAACCATCCTAACCTGTCTAAGGCAAGGTGTCATAAGAATATCGAGCTCGCTACGCTTGTCCTTGCAGCCTACTTCCTCTTGAATGTTGCCTTTGTCTGAGAGTCGATCTCATGAAGCGTCTAAACAATTGTAACCTGCCCAAGGTAGAGTGTTACAATTTTCGAGCTCGTTTCGCTTGGTCTTGGAGCCTTTGTTCATTTGCCCTAAATCGATTAAGTAACATATTTTTTGTATGAATTTTCCGTAAGATAGGTAAAGTCAAACAAAAATTGCCCCCCCCAAGGAAATCCTGTATCCGCGCCTGCTTTGTTTGGATGGATATCACCGTAACATCCGTTTTGTCTCCTAAATTATTGTCTCTACTAACATCGAGACAATAATCTGTCTCTTTTCTAGCTTATTGCTAGATAACAAGATGGTTGTAGAAAGATTGAATAGTTGACTAAAAGTGCAATCACAATTTCAGCTTTTCAGCTTCGACTTTAAAATCGAAATTACCATACACTGTTAGCCACTCTTTAAACAATAAAGCATCATCTTCTGCCTAGCATTGGTCTCAAGTCTAACTGGATGCAGCTGAATACCAGTATTTTACATGGAGCGACTGCCTATCTGACCTCCACAACCCAGTTAGTACTGGGTAATACTGGACAATATAACAAAAAAAACGAATGTAAAAAAGTGCGGTACGGTCACGTAAAACTTCTCCGAACGAATTTATTAACAAGGAGCTCAACAAAAACTCGTTTTTCAGGCTAAATTTGACAAAAATTCCTTACTTAGACATCCAAAAATAAGGCCTAGAAATAAAATTGCAAAATAAAAGCTGGAAAAGTTTATATATAGGTTAGAATACTGGCCCTAATTCATATTCATTATTCTAAAGTTTCACTATAAAAAGTTGCCGCTTAGTATCGAGTAGAAAATCCGGCAAAATACTACACAAACTTTCTCTTCAGAAAAGAAAATTACTCTAAGCCACTCGGCACAGGGTTCAAAGTTGAACATGTTTCTCTGAGTCTGAACCAACTGCATTCATAAAACTTTTCCAGTTAAGCTCCTGTCTTTTTATCTAATTAAAAATACAATTCGATTTGTACAACGAAACGTTTTTATGCGACAGGTCGAACTCTATAGCATTTCACAACTTTGTTTTATTTTGGCATAGAGTATGCACAAATAGAAAGAGATACGCACTCGTCTCATTATTATCTTATTTATGATGACACAGGAGTAAGAGTAGTAAGTAGGAACGCAACCTTTGATCTTTTGGTTCCGTTTATTTAACAAAAGACCAGGCGCTTTGGTCCACTGAGGACAAATATCCATGAAATATGGAAACAATGTCCGCGAACTCAACGCATACAGTGTGTTATTATTATAATAATAATATATTTATTTCCATCAAGGTAGGTAAAAGAATTTCTGCGTTATTATTGAAATTGACATGTACCGAAATGTATATTGTATGCGTTGATGTTGATGCCCCTTGGTTCGTTTGTACCATTTTTTTGGGGACTCCCCCGTAATTTTGTGCACTCGTGGCACTTTTAGTATGTGGTACTTTTGACACAGTAGTATGTGAGCTATCTAACAAAAAAAAGCTCCCCGACAAAAGTCTTCGTCTGCGCACTCCTTTTCCGTACCTTCATGATCGTAATCTGACACAATCAAATAATTGGCCCCGCCACGCGGCTGTGCTAGGCATTTATCATGTTCCACGATTCTCCTCTACACCACATAATCTATGCCGCTATCAGAGTGCTATCATCGGTCGCGGCGCATTTCAAGGTGCGAACTAATGAATAATTGAGACGGTGCATCCCTTTCTCGGAGATTATGTTCTACTGCAAGCCTTATTGTATTACCTACTCGAGTGCTTCGAGCTGTAAGCTTTATCGAAGCTGGATCAAAGCTTGTTAGAGCTGCTTTTGAATTGTATAAGTTAAATCAATGTTTGTAATGAGGAACGGTTTTTCAGAAGGTGAAAATTTAATGCTTCAAAATAGGGTCTTTGATTGTTATTTGTTAAGATTTGCCAATTGAACAGGGATGCAATTTTAAATGCGCTACGTCGTCATGGGTCCTTTGCAAAAATCAACGAAGTTTCGTAAAAAAAAAAACTTGCCGTGTGTAGTGTAGGTAATCTAGTCAATCTTAGCTGATTTATGTCTTAATACTAACTTGATAGAATTTTTCAAGAAAACTAGTGTAAAATTGGTCAAGGAAACATACTCTAGAAAACATAACTAAATAAGAAAACCTCTATGAATACAGAAATAGATAAAAAAGAGACAGTAATCAAGGACGAAAACCTTCTAGAAAATTGTAAATCTTTCCACGTGAGCTGGCACAGAAATATAACGTCCTTCACGAATTGTAAGGACAAGTACGTCTTCGTATAAAGTTAAGGTAAAACGAAAACCGAAAATATAACAGTATTATTGTGAAGACTTTATATTACTTTGTGGTCACAAAAAATGAAAAGAGTATGTTTAGATGGTTTGGTCATGTGGAAAAGATGAGTGAAAGTCGACTAACAAAGGGTATTTACAAGGCAGATGTGAGTGACAACGCTGGGAGGGGACGCCCTAGAAGGAAAGGACATACACTGACCTAATTGGTGAAGTTCTTCAGAAAAGTTAGGTGCGTAGTACTCGCAACCGGCGTGCGTGTATGTATCAGCCCCGGATCTTGAAATTTTTCGAGGCGGGGCAAAAACTAAGAAATGCCGCCCCCGCCCGTCTATATTTTTATCATTATCATTATTTCACCCATCAGACGCCTAATGATGGCCATAGGCCCAGGGTTGGACCGTGAGTTTGTTGGGCCCTGGGCTAATACTACTTGGGGCCTGGCCAAGGGCGTCGCCAGCTTTTGGGCCAGAAGGGGGGCCTATCGGAAGGGTGCGATTTGTAAGTTTACTATTTACGGATGTAGCTGAAGTGCATATAGCCACTTCAAAAACGTTAGCACCTCCGTGACCTCGGATTGGTTAGTTTAGGTTTTGAAGAGTTATTTGAAAAGGTTAGGCACTAAATGAAAATTAGATTCTTAAATAGATGCTACTAAATCAATTTAGGGAGACAATTTAATGAGAAAGAGGAACTAAGACTCTAAGAGCTAGCGAAGCGAGCTCGAAAATTTTAACATCCTACTTTGGACAGATTAGAATTATTTCTTCACTATACTACAAATGTCACTTACGGGATATCTTCCGTGATTTTAATATCGGGAGCTCAAAATAATAAATAATCACGGAAGATATCCCGTAAGTGACATTTGTAGTATAGTTATGAACCGTGAAAGCTTAAAACAGTATTTCGTCACTTCATACAGGAGTTGCTTGGTGGACTTTCAAAGTTAAGATTTAAGAAGAACTTGACTGCATGAGCGAGCGAAGCGAGCTCGAAAATTTCTTGACACCTTGCTTTGGACAGGTTTGAATTGTTTCGATCCTTCATACAGGAATTACTTGGACGACTTTTAGGCAAAGTCTAAAGAAAGTAGTCTAAAAAGCAAGCGAAGCCAGTTCGAAAACTTAACAGTTTACCTACCTTGGACAGGTTAGAATTGTTTCGAACTACCGGAGTTACTTAGGTGACTTATGGACAAAGTCAAAATTCAAGAGAAATTAGGCTGTAAGAGCGAGCGAAGCGAGCTCGAAAATTTTACGTCTTTCCTCAGAAGAGAGAGATCTAAATCGATGGGCTAGTATGCATATGGGGTGTCTGCAGGGCGCTCCTTCTTCTTCAACAGGAACAGTTTTGCAGTCTTCAACAGAAATCAATGAGTTGTATCGTTACAACTCATCATTATCGCAACTTTGACCATATTATGTCTGCCAAGCTTGAATTTGCCGCCCCCTAAACTTGCCGCCCGGGGCATGGGCCCCGGCTTGCCCCCCCCTAGATCCGGCCCTGGTATGTATGACCAAATGTATGAATGTGGACGAGGCTAATGGAGTATGTAAGGATCGTAGCAGGTGGCGTTTTAAGGTAAAATGAAAACCGAAAATATTATGGTATTATTGTGAAGATTTTATATTACTTTGTAGAAACAAGAATTTAAATGAGTATGGTTTGATCATGTGGAGAAGGTGTGTGAAAGGCGACTAACAAAAGGTATTTACAAGGCAGATGTGAGTGACAACGCCGGGAGGGGACGCCCTAGAAGGACATACACTGACCTTATTGGTGAGGTTCTTCAGACAGGTCAGGTGTGTAGTACTCTACCAGATGTATGAATGTGGACGAGGCCAATGGTGTGTTAAGAATCGTAGCAGGTGGTGTTCTGCGGTTATATATATACATAATAATATTTACAATATAATTTATATAATTACTATTTACATTATATTGACACAATATTTATCATCATCATCATCATCATTTCAGCCGAAAGACGTCCACTGCTGGACATAGGCCTCCCCCAAGTGTCGCCACATTGAACGGTCCCGTGCGACTCGCATCCAGCGGATTCCCGCAGCCTTCACCAGGTCATCGGTCCACCTAGTGGGAGGCCTTCCAACGCAACGTCTTCCGGTTCGCGGTCGCCACTCCAGAACTTTTCGGCCCCATCGGCCATCCGTTCTGCGAGCAATGTGCCCTGCCCACTGCCACTTAAGTTAATTAATCATTATTATGTTATTTTAGATTTAAAATTGACTGAATTTTACTGTGTTTTATATTCATAATTTGTTGTTATAGCTATAAAATAATTAATGTACAAACTAATTCAAACAGAGTGCGAATTGTTATATGAATAAATAAATAAAGTTTATGGGAAAAAGGTATGATTTTATTTACCTATGTTTTATTTTGAAGAAGAGATCAGACTCGACTCTTTTTGGAAGTCGGTTGAAAATGAGGTTTTATTTTTCTCCAAAATCGAGCTTACCTTTGACCAGTAGGGCTATAACGTATCTCTGTTGACAGCTCAAAATGATAATAACTGGGCTCAATGACCATCAATTAACTGTCAAAAGGTTAGATTCGTATTATGTATTGTAGTACTTATATATGTTAGTCGCGATCAAATATGACGTCATCGGTGCTCATCGTGGCTGATGGTCACCGTAACTCATTTTGACAGACGCTTTCGTATCGATACTTATATTATTTCAATTATGTAAACATAGTGAACAACAAATTGATGACAACTGAGTTTGAAGTGGCTTTCGTGAAAGACGTTACACCGTACCCGGGCTGTTAGTTACCGTAAAGTGATATCCACTCAGTGGGATACGTAATACCAATAATATGATATTCTCGGTTGTCATCAAAGTTCGGTGAACAACCGAAGCTTGATAGTCACTGGATATCAGAAAGATACGTAATAGCCTCTGCAGTTCGCTCTATTTTTTTAGTAATTTCAGCATTCGCCTAGCTATACTTATCTCAAAAATTCGCCCTATTTCTCTCGCGTGTTCAGATCGATAATATTTTATATTTATACTCCGATTGTTTGTTGGAATATAAACTAGGTGGCGGGCAGCGCGGCGTGGCGGCATTGCGTGCGATGTTACTGATAAGAGGCGGCGACCTTTGCGAGTCGGCTGTTTGTTTTTAATCGTTTTTCGTCGGATACTTTTACTATTTACTGATTTATTGGAGTGAGAGATGGTGTGGGCAGTTGTTGGTGGATACTAGAGTTATTATTTTCGTGAATGTAGGTGTAGTATACTACTAGGGTTAGCCCTCCAAGGAAAATATAGGAGTTATGTGAGTGAGTTCTTAAAGTTTTAAGAATTTCTCCTGTACAACAACAACAGCCCATAACGCCTACTGCTGGACATAACTCCCTCTCCCATGATGGGAGGAATGGCTCTCCCATGATGGGAGGAATGCCTCTCCCATGATGGGAGGAATTTGCCGTAATCTCAACGCTTGGCAGGCGGATTGGAGATCGCAGTGATGAAAGACTAACAGAAAACGTTGCTGCCCATTCTCAGGTCTACGGAGGCGCAAGGTGTTCTGCCTCAGACATTAGTCGCCTTATACGACACCCGTGAGTGTAATGGGTTGGTTCTATTCTACTCTGCCAGATACCACACGGCTATTGCTCCTGTATCGGACAGTAATGCAAATAATCTAATCAAACCTGTGATCCGTAGTGCAAAACCAATCGATCAGCCACTGCAGTACCTTGATATAAGTACTTGACAACAACGAAAGTCCCATTCTATTTCTTCTTCTACTGCCTGTCCTGTCCTGTGTTCCTGTGTTACTTATTGGGCACAATACATTTTTTCTTACATTGTCCCCTCTCAATCGTCACGCTATTCCAAGTACTCCTTTTTCTGTCATAATTATTATCATTTCTCACACAATTTATCCATTTATCGAAGCATCAGTAGAGAATATTTCCCAAGTTTCTTACGTTCAAAACAACATGCTCATAATTTTAAATTTTACACTCAATCCATCTCGTAGTTTTTTGGGATTTCATGCTTAAGGCTGATGCTCCAGGGTAGCCCGCGAAATTCAAATTTTCTTATGTTTTTTGCAATTTGCAGACCAGTGCTAGGTTGAATGTTGATTATAATATTGTTCGCGATTGTAAGATGTATACAGTTACAGAATTATAATCATCAAAATCATCAATACAACCCTCCAAGTTCATAAAGGTCTAGCAATGACTTTGACCTTGAAAAATCGTTCCTCGACCTTTATGAACTTGGAGGGTTGTATTGTCGATTTTGATGATTATGATTCTGTAACTACATAAGTTTTACAATCGCGAACAATTTTTTAATCAACATACAACCTAGCACTGGTCTGCAAATTGCAAAAAACATAAGAAAATTTGAATTTCGCGGGCTGGTCGGAGCATTCACCTTAACAGGCAGATTTATCCAACTACTACAGATCTGGTTTCCCATCCAAAGATACATCAAACGAAAAATACTTGTAAGAGTATTCCCATTCGATAGTACTTACCTATTATGTAGTGATTGTTCAAAGGGAGATCTGGTTCAAATTTTATAAACGTACATTCCTGCTGTATATAGTCTTTGTCACATGGGTATTGTGCTACTGAAGCCACCTCTTTAAGCCCACGCAAGTCTCTTATCACAGATATCATAGTAGGTAGGTATCTGCTCTTACCTTGCTGAAAACTGAACAGATTATATTGAAGGTCGATAGGTACCTACAGAGTAATTTAATATTCGTCTCGATACAGTTACCTCACCGAGTCGAAAAATATATAAAGGTCCTCGCGCACTATGCGGTTACACCCACGACTTTTGGCCGCAGAAGCTTTGACCAGTAAGAAAGTTACGTCGCACAACCGGGCGTCCGACCAGTTTTGTTCAAGATAGCAGCCGGTCATGCGACAAGTCGTTTTCGTGGTTCTTCCCATAAGAAACTCTAAGAAACTTATTCATCATCAGCCTATAATCTTCCCACTGCTGGGAACACGGCCTCCTCTCAATGAGAGCGAATGGGCTATAATCCACCACGCGGGCCCAGTGCGGATTGGTAGATATCACATGTCTTCGAATTTTTAGTGCATGAATGCCGCCGGTTTCCTCACGACGTTTTCCTTCACCGTTTTGAGAGCAGTAGTGATGAAATAAATTACACAAAGTAACCTACACACACCTGTCTGTACAACTGTCTGGGTTCGAAACCACGACTAAGTTACTGTTACTGTTCGTAACTCGGGGCCGCCACCACTGCTCCTGAAACTTATTACCTAACCATAATATGGTTTTATCATCACATCTACCTAGTAAATAACTTTTTGAAATTTATCTAAGTTTTAGCGATACGTCGAGACTAAAAACAAACTAACGAGTAAAATGTAACCAACATGTTCCTACTAATATCTGATAACTTAAAAAAAAAACAAAAAAAAACCGGCCAAGTGCGAGTCGGACTCGCACACGAAGGGTTCCGTACCATTGACTATATTTAGTATTTGTTGTTATAGCGGCAACAGAAATACATCATCTTTGAAAATTTCAACTGTCTAGCTGTCACGGTTCATGAGATACAGCCTGGTGACAGACAGACGGACAGACAGCGAAGTCTTAGTAATAGGGTTCCGTTTTTACCCTTTGGGTACGGAACCCTAAAAATTAAGAAAACCTAACTAAACAGCGACAACAAAAGTTTAACGATTTTAGTTTTATAGATCGCTTCTACTCTACCAATGAATTTAGTTTTGTAAGTAGTGGTTTCAAAATTTCTTTATTTATTTTTGCTACGAAAAATTTGAGCTATCCCCATAAAACTCTGAGATGTATGGGTCCTATCACTTTTTCCCAGTATCGGGAAAATTAATTCAAGGTTTGCATAATTAAAACACACCCACGCAGTTTTCCATGAAGGTCACTGCATCCATGCAGTTTTAATTAAGTTTAATCAAGTTCATCTTGTCCGAGATATGTTTTTAGTTATTTGCAAGTTGCTCTTCCACTCATACACCCACATGCATGCGAGGTTGTTTGATCAATAAAAGTTAAAAGAGAAGATTTTTTCCTTTTATGTACAGGGTTAGTTTTGACTTGCGACCCACGGATGCCTCTCAAGTTAAAGGGGAAAATATACAAGTCCGTGATTAGACCTGTCGTACTGTATGGATCGAAATGTTGGGCTGTGAAGAAGATGGATGAAAAAAGATTGCATGTAGCGGAGATGAGAATGTTGAGGTGGATGTGTGGTGTGTCAAGAATGGATAAAATAAGGAATGAGTATATTAGAGGAAGTTTGAAAGTTGCGCCAGTTAGAGAAAAGTTAAAAGGGAATCGACTGTCTTGGTATGGGCATGTGATGAGGAGGGAAGAATTGCATGTGACTAAAAGAGTGATGAATATAAATGTGGATGGATGGAGAGGGAGAGGAAGGCCAAGGAAAAGATGGATGGATTGTGTGAGGAATGATATGAGGGAAAAAGGTGTAAATGATTACGTGACGGTTGACAGAGGAGAATGGAAGAAGGAAACGTGTTGCGCCGACCACAAGTAACATGGGATAAGGGCAGGAAGATGATGATGATGTACAGGGTTAGTTTTCAGTGACCAGCCAAAATTTAAAGTTAAGATCTAGATAACAAACCAAAAGTGCATTTTAAATATTATTGTCGAAAAATATAATAATAGCATTCATTTGAAAGTGTCCTAAAAATTTCCTAAATCATAAACCTAGTGGGAATCAATGCACTTGTGTGCGTACATGCACCGCCAAATGTATGTGTGTGCTAACTGCTACCTATCTAGGCTGTTGAACTAAATTGTGCTATTGTAATATCCACACTTTTGCTTTTTAGTGGTGGACAGGAATTATTATTTTTTTTTTTTCTGTATAAGGAAAATATGATCGATTCTAAACCATTTCTGAAAATTTGGCTGGTCTTTGAAAACTAACCCTGTATAACCTTAGCTTTTATTATTTTTCTGTCGCATCTTGTGAATTTATTAGGTTAAAAGGTTGGTCAGTTCTTTTTCTCTTTTACATGTAGATTAACTCAAATTGTGTTAGACCAGTATGTAGCCATCTGCACAGCTCTAACATTTGCTTCGATTAAATCTTGATAGATGCAAGTGGTTTGCAGGATGGGTCGGGGGGAATATCCTACAGAGGGTCTCCTCTGTAACAATCTGTTTGGGATGAATCGAAGATACCCCATCTGGCCAAATTATATCTACAGTTAATAAACAAGGAAGAATACGGAATATGCATGAAATACAAAACTCTTTTTACTTATGAAAAATGCCTTGTATTGGCGCCTACAAACATTGTGGTAAGTACTCTTGTTTAAGTTTCTAATACATCACTTATTTTACAATTTACTGTTTTAGGTAGCATGTTTTTGGTGAAACGGAACGCACTCTCAAAACACAACCGATAACTATTGACGTCAAAGTTCATTGTGTCAAAAAAACACTTTTATTTGAAAAGTGCTTAAAGTTTCACTAAAAAATTTATTATAATATTGTTATTGCAATTTTTATTTGATTAGAGCACATACAATTAGTAAAACTATTTTATTAAGGTGAATGCTCCAACCAGTCCGCGAAATTCAAATTTTCTTACGTTTTTTGCAATTTTTAGGCCAGTGTTAAGTTGTATGTTAATTAAAATATAGTTCGCGGTTGTAAGACGTATGTAGTTACAGAATTATAATCATCAAAATCATCAAAACAACCCTCTAAGTTCATAAAAATCGAGGAACGATTTTTTCAAGGTCAAAGTCATTGCTAGACCTTTATGAACTTGGAGGGTTGTATTGATGATTTTGATGATTATAATTCTGTAACTACATACGTCTTACAATCGCGAACAATATTTTAATCAACTTACAACCTAGCACTGGTCGGCAAATTGCAAAAAACGTAAGAAAATTTGTATTTCGCGGGCTACCCTGACGCTTTCACCTTAAGGCCAAAAAAATTAGATGTAAACAAGGCAGATTGTGGATAATGACGTCACATCATGGCCGCGACAGCTACGGACGTTTGAACTGTCATAGAAAATTGCAGGAGTTTAATATTATTTTTGTGCGACAAGCAGTAGTTGAACTTAGCTTTTAATACTTTTCTTGGGTTGATAGTACTGTATTTTATTGATTTAAGTAAAGAAAAAATTACGTGCATATTCTCTATTGTTTGCTAAGGACGAGAGGAATGTTTTTGCGAAAGGCCCTTTCATCATCTTCATCATCACTATAAGCTTAAAGCAGTCCGCTATCGGGTTGATGACACTTTTAATGTTCCATACTGTTCACCCTTACATATCGAGTTTCCTCCGTGCCTCGGAAAGCATGTTAAGCTGTTGGTCGCGGCTGTCATTTGTAGATCTTTGAAAGTCGTAACAGGTAGTCGGTGGCCCAAAAAGTCTGACAACTAATCTTACCAATGGGCATCGTATTACTACAGTAAAACTAGCTGACCCACGCAACTTCGTCTGCGTCACATAAGAGAGAAAAAACTAACAAAAGGAATACATTTTCCCCGTTTTTGCAACATCTTTCATTTATGCTCCGCTCCTTTTGGTCACAGCGTGATGTTATATAGCCTATAACCTTCCTCAATAAATGGGCTATCCAACACAAAAATATTTTTTCAATTCCAACCAGTAGTTCCTGAGATTAGCGCATTCAAACAAACAAACAAACTCTTCAGCTTTATAATATTAGTATAGATACTGGTATTCAGCTGCATCCGGTTAGAATGGAAGCCGACCCCAACGTAGTTGGGAAAAGGCTAGGCAGATGGTGATTGTTCAGAAGGAAATCGAAACGCTCCTATCAGCATTTCTATATGCACTCTTCAAGATTCTAAAAAAAACAATAGCCCATAGTATGCCCATAGTCTATCAAAATGTATGTCAAGTTTGACATTATTACTTTTTTTGTTACATAAAACAAGATCCAGGATGGTCACTGACTCGCTGTTTACGAAAAAAACCGTATTCCTACTTTATTTTGGGAATAATTAAGTACCTACGTATGTTATTATGTAATTAACGCACCTTAAAAACACATTCGGACCCTTTTATTTACTTAATCTCGCAATCAAATAAATACTTACAGCCTAATTTTCCCTCCCGTTAATATTGGGTCCGTACCCCTAATTACATAAATATTTCCATGGGCAACAGGAAAGCGGGCATAGCGTGGTAATAACACCTATGTGCTACCATTTCGTGTATTATGTATGTCACTAATTGCTCCTCAAGGAGTCGGGTTATGTTACATAGTGGGCGTGTTGGTGACTTGGTGTATGTTTAGCTAAGAATAGTTACACTGGTGTAAGGAAAGTTCCTTTGTTAGTTTTCGTTGATAGTACCTTACCGACTGACCTTTGGTAAGAACATCAAGCTTTTATAGGGCCTACCAGAGAAAAGATAAATTCCGTGATGAACATTAGATATATATCTCTCAAGTCTCTTTTTTTTTAAACGTTGCCCCTCACTTGGAATTTCTCCTGTATCGTGAGTGCGTTTAGAAACATTTTAATTCACATTCACAAACAGCCAGACCCGGAAAAACAACCTGTAGGGGCTGTAGGACATACACAAATATTTGTTCCGTGCGGGGATCGAACCCGAGACACGCAGCGCAGCAGACAATCGCTTACCCACTGCGACGAAGCCTAAACAGAGGTATGTTTATATTCATAGGCTCTTGGATACTGTAGTCTCGACACGCGTTAATAGGTGGCTCATTATAGATTGCCATCTACACGCTAGCTAAATGGAGACTACACACCGAGTCCGCCGGTCATGTCGCCTACGAAAGTTGCCGACATAAGAAAAAGAAGACAAGTAAAAAAGCAGTAATCGAACAATCCTCTTATTTATAAAAATGACTATAATGGAATTTAATAAGTAGCTACTAAGTTACACAAAAATAATAATGAGAATTTTCATTCAGGGCTTATTACACATCAAACCAAACACGAGGGAGACGAGAGAGCATATTTATCTGTTGCCGCTCAAATGCCTTCAAGACCTGGGGCATCATGAGCAAACACCCTAAAAATTAAAATGATGATAACGTGTAGATACACAAAGGGTGGCGACGCCTCAGGGCGTAGGGATATCTGCGTGTATCATGGGGTGTCTGGGGGTGATTGGGGGTAGTACGCCAATAATTGGCATCAGAGGGTCTTCAGCCGACTGGAAAGTCGCGAGATGAGATAACGACATGTCTCGCATTTCTACTATGGATGTAGTTTCGGTGTTTATCTAATGATGATGTTTATAGGCGTTGACAGATGAGTATGTAATACCTATCATTGACGATAATCATCGTCGCGGGGTGTATTCAAATATCGCAGTCAACGACTATTATACTGTTAAAGTGTTTCCTACAGATATCGTTGATTACCTGATTACTATGTTACGTTACATCATCATCTGCCTAGCCTTTTCCCAACTATGTTGGGTTCGGCTTCCAGTCTAACCGGATGCAGCTGAATACCAGTATTTTACATGAAGCGACTGCCTGACCTGCACAACCCAGTTAGTACTGGGTAATACGATACCCCTTGGTAAGATTGGTTGTCAGACTTTTTGCATGGGCCACTAACTACCTGTAACGACTGTCAAAGATCTACAAATGACAGCCGGGACCACCAGCTTAACGTGCTTTCCGAGGCACGGAGGAAGCTCGGTATGTAAGGGTGGTCACCCATCCACAGACCAACCTAGGTAAGCACGGCTTAACCTAAAGGTCGACCCGAGCGGTTGTTTATTATTTAGCAACGAGCTCCTCTACTGTGTTACATTACAATTTAAATAATTATCAAATGTACTACTGACTGAAATTGTTCAAGGTATTTAAATTAATAGGCTTTTAAAATAAAGGATGACAAGCTTTTCAAGAATTACCACTGTAAAAAATATTCTCTCCAGTTATAAAGTATTTGGTATATATCTCAGATCTCTGTAAAGCTTTTCATATAGCACGTCTGTCTAGCGGCTATATTAATTCACCACGGGAAAAAGTAAAAGAAAATCCACGAAGAAACCACTAAACACATTTCGCTGGTAGCAAAAAGCTTTTAACAGCGTGAACACCATTATCCAGCACTAAAACGATACACAGTAAACACAAACAGCCAATTTAATTTGTATCATTTTTATTTCAGACCCTCCGTGATAGTACGACGAGGTGCAATTACATGGATGTTGCGCTTACTGAAGCGAGAAAAACGTTTAGGTAATATTTGGCGAAAACGTTACAGAAAAAGGAGAAAGATTTTTTATTTTTAAAAACTTTAAGAGACATGACTAGTAGCATATTACAAACAAACAAAAAAGTATCTATGTAGTATTTTAACTATCTGGTGTCCACGACACAAGCCTCGTTGCTTAGTGTGGCACTAGATAGCGCTGTGTGTTAATGTCTTGCGATATTTATTTATTTTTATTTTTATTCTTTTTTTTGTGGTGCCTTCATAAAAGAAGAGTATCAAAATACTTTCTGGCGTGGCGGTACTTTCATGCAAGCCTAAAAGCTTGGCTTGCCCTACATGAGCTAAATTAGCAACTCTATTCGTGGTGGTTCAAACTTCGTTTGAAATTCTGTTAGAATAAAGTTCTAATCAGCTTGCACTACAAAGTGGTTGTTACGTCAGTCGCTGCGGCCGAATAGTGCGAAATGAGTATTTTTTTGCGATTTGCAAAAAATCTATTGATTGGACTAAAAATGTAAAACACTATGATGCTAATATGTTGTTTGTAGAATCACTTTCCAAAAAATCAGAATGACCGCAAGTATTCTAGTATGGTTTTTACTCGTTAAAAGAATTTTTTAGAGATAAGTTCGTGATTTTTTTTATGGAATGAAATTTATTGTATTGTGTTTTCAAAAAACTATCGTACTAGCATACGTATATATCCTGAAGAATATCATATATTTTTCTGGTTTTGTTTATTGCAGTGAATCATGTGTTTTTTTTTTTTCATTATAAAACTCGCGTTTAGCTCATGTAGTCGCTTTAATGATGTAAGGGTTTCTGAACAGTCTGCTTGCTGTATTATTAAGACCCTAGGCACGCCACTTCTGGCCAGGGTATTCCGACACTCTTCTTTGAATTCTATGCAGCCAGCCTCTGTTATTATCTGACTAGTATTTTATTTATGGCAAGAACTACTTTTTTAGAAATCATTTTTTTGCCATGATTTAGAAGCATTAAATTTTACGAATTCTTCTTTCATGGTAGGTACGTCTTAATGCAAGGTCATCTGCCTAGTCAACTATGTTGGGTTCGGCTTCCAGTCTTACCGGATGCAGCTGAATACCAGTATTTTACATGGAGCGACTGCCTATCTGAACTCCACAAACCAATTAGTACTGGGTAATACGTAAATTAATTGGTTTGTGGAGTACGAAGTACGTGTGGAGTATGGAGTACCCTTGGTAAGACTGGTTGTCAGACCACCTGTGACGACTGTCATAGATCTACAAATGACTGAAATAACTCATGAATAATAATAATAACTAAATGACTGAATGATTAAAAGCACTTTAAGCCGTTGCTTAGAGTGCTTTCTAACACACGGAGAAAACTAGCTTTAAATGAGTCCCAACCCATCCACAGACGAGCAGCTCTTATTATTTAGCTACAACCGAGAAATCCAAGGTACCTACCTATCTTAATTAATAATTACGGTTTGTTAATTGCATTCGATGAAACTTTTCTTACAATTCCAAGATATTCCCACCTACAAAACACGCTTTCTTTCACCGTTCTATCGCCTTCAGAACTACAAACTTTAACACACGTTCATAGGGTTGAAAATCCGTTAATTTTCTGAACTATTATCCATTACATTGTGGCCATGTAATTAGCGGTGTTAGCATTCTCTTTTATTGCTTATTAAAACAAATGGTGATCACCCGAGGGTCCGCCATTTTGTTACTAAGTGGTAATAAAGTATGGATAAGTAGACAGAGGGTGAGTTAGGGCTTTAGGTGTTGAATTAGGGTTGTTCGTGGATATTTAACATCAACTTGTATAATTTATACAAATGTTTTTGTGAAAATAATAGATGTCTTCATTAGGACTAAAACACTAATTAGCAGTCTCTATGTTACGAGTTTGTTGTGTTGGGAGCGTTTTCATTAGGTACTAAATTACAGAACTAACTATAATCCGCTTATAAGGTTCCCACTGCTGGGACAAAGGCCTCCTGTCTATGCGAGGGAATTGGCTGTTATCCACTACGGGGGCCCAGAGCGGGTTTGTCCATTTCTTTGATTTTTTGGTTCTATGAAATGCTGGTTTCGTATTTTCAGCAGGAAATACATTATTAAAAATCGAATTAAAACATACGCTGTAATAATAGGGAATATGCATAAAATTTCTTTTTTTTTATTTCGATACGGAATGTTAAAGTACCTACTATAAAAATAATGACAAAAAGCAAAAAACATAAATTGGCCAACAACACAAAAGTCTCTTTCTAGATAAACGGAATTTAGTATGGATTTTATACGTCGATGCAGCGAATGACGTCATTCGCTATATCGGATCTTTCTGTCTAATCAGCAGTTTAAAATGCTTATAACTTTGTATTTTTTATAGATATACAAAATTTCACTTTGCTATTTCTGATGTTAATACGCTTTGTTAAGAGTGATAAAAAAAATCATGCATATACATTATTGTACAATATTTGAATCGTGAGTTTTATGGCCACAATCCCGATTGGGTTCAATTACAGCTGTGTCAGTGAGTTCAGAGATCGCCACAAAAAGGACGCCAGCGTTGACAACAACTAACTGTGGTCCAGCGGAGTGCGCGCTGATTAGGTGAAACGTTCCAACTGTTGTAGGACAAAAACGTTCTGTACCTTACGACTTTTCTTAAAACCATAACATACCATCACGCCCCTAAACCCCCTAAGGCCCTTCTAACCCTAAGATTAGCAACTCTATTTGTGGTGGTTCAAACTTTGTTTGAAATAAGTTCTAATCAGCTTGCACTACAAAGCGGTTGTTACGTCAGTCACTGCGGCCGAATAGTGCGTGAGTGGTTTTATTGTTGTTAGGTTGTTGGTTATATTATTGGTTTTATAAAAAATCTATTAGTTGGACTAAAAAAATGAAACACATAAGACCTGCTTAATAGTTAGTTCAGTTAGTATGCAAAGTTTCAAGATTTGAAGTACCTACTTTTTGAATACCAGCGGTCTATTGTTCGATTTGGAGGTAACTTTGGATTTTTTTTATATCGAGAAAGGTTTATGGAATCGTGTTTCATCACACATAGGACTTAGCATTAATCCTCAACTTTACCATATCTTTATTTCAAAATTAATGCTGCAGTATTTTAGGCGTAACGGAGGATCATGCTAAGCCATTTAAGGGATAGGTGAATGCTTCAGAGTAGCCCGCGAAATTCAAATTTTCTTACGTTTTTTGCAATTTGCAGGCCAGTGCTAGGTTGTATGTTGATTAAAATATTATTCGCGGTTGTAAGACGTATGTAGCTACAGAATTATATTCATCAAAATCATCAATACAGCCCTCAAAGTTCATAAAGGTGGAAAAATTAAATTCTGTAACTACATTCGTCATAAAGCCGCGAACAATATTTTAATCAACACACAACCTAGCACTGGCCTGCAAATTGCAAAAAATGTAAGAAAATTTAAATTTCGCGGGCTACCCTGGAGCATCAGCCTTAAGAGCTAGGAAGAGGTGTAGCTACAGTACACACGTTTCGGTATTATGTTTAAGTCTTGTGTTATAGTATAGGTGCGACCCTATTTGCTCCAATAGACCGAGAAGTTACTACTGTTACCGTAAGCCTGTGTCATCCTACTAACTGGGCAAAGACCTCTCCCAACGACTTGCAAATCCTTCGATCCAGGGCCAATGTGGACCACTGAGAGAAGTTATTTTTATTTCGGAAAGTATTTTTCTTCTCAGCTCTTAGACTGGATTTTAGCTACATTTACGGGCCGAAGCCAAAGCAAATGTAGCGTGTGGTGTGTTAGTTTTGTGATTATTTATGTGTTGTGATGTCCTATTTCGTTCTCTAATAGAAGAGAACGAAGTAGGACATCATCATCATCGTTCATGCAGATAGCTGCATGAACTTTCTTACAATTGTACACGTATTTAAAATCGGTGCTTTTTGCAGTATAATGTAGAGGGTTTCATTAAGGTCTAATAATTTTAAACTATGGAGGAGATGATTTGGGATTACCCCTTTTGAGGAAAGGACTATTGGGACAACGTATACTTTTTTCAGTGATGGTTTTCTGTATGTTGTGTGTGTTGGGAACTGCTATATCTATCAGGTATGTAACTTTACTATTATTATTATCAGCCATTTGTGTCCCACTGCAGAGCAAAGGCCTCCCTTACCTCCTTCCACTTATCCCTAACCAGTGCTGTTATGCGCCAGTATTTGTGATAGGAGTCGAGTTCGTCCCGCCATCTCCTTCTGGGCCTGCCGCGTTGCCGTTTGCTGTTATTTGGGACCCATTTTATGGTAGGTGTAGCCCATAGCTCCTCCAGCATGCGACAGATGTGGCCAGCCCAGTTCCATTTGAGCTTGGCAGCCGTGTGACCTACATCGGCAATTTGAGTCTTGGAACGCATTATCGAGTTCCTTACACAATCAGTGAATTTCACTCCAAGAATACTGCGCTCCATTGCTCGCTGACAGACCCCGAGTGTGGACTTCTGACGGTTGGTTAATGACCATGTCTGCGCTCCATAGGTGAGGGTAGGAAGAATGCACATGTCCATGAGTTTTCTCTTCAGTGAGAGAGGGAGAGTACCCTTAATTATTTGCTTCATCTACCAATAGCTCAAGAACGTACAGCCAATTATCTCAAGAAGAAGTTACTGAGGGAAACCTCAATCACACTGCCCGACATAGGAATCTGTCAAATCAAAAACACGTGAAAACAATAACACCCAACTAAATTACATCCATATAATGAAAGGATGGATGGATTGTGTGAGGAATATGAAATAAAAAGGAGTCAATCATAGCGTGACGGTTGATAGGAGAGAATGGATGAAAAAAACGTGTTGCGCCGACCCCAAGTAACATGGGACAATGACAGGAAGATGATGATGATGATGATGAAGTGCTACTGAGAAATTCTACAAACTACAAGACGATCTAGTAAAATATAATTGGCCTATACTACAACCTTACTCCTATAGGAGATACAGTGCATGACGATATGCTTTATGAAATGCACAAATTATTGCGATTCCAACTCTAACAAAACGGTTGAATGCCTTCGCGACTAGGGTTACCATCTGACCGGATAAATCCGGTCTTGACCGGATTTTTAATGCCAATACCGGACTTCGCCCGGATTTTGTGCCAGACCGGATTTTTCGACTCATGCAGAAACAGACTATCAGTGGAGTCCAATAGAGCCATCGTAACGTACTAAGTATAACTGGAAAGATTATAGTGTGAGCAATTTATCAATCAAATTTTTGTGGTGAAAACCTAATTTTAAAAGTTATTTCTACTTAGTATTAAAAATATAATTAACACTTTTACGTTGTTTTGATTATTGAACATGATTTATTGTTTTTTTTTCTAACTTTGAATGAAGTTTCAGTTTTTTGTTTGATCGTAGGTAAATTTTATGCTAGACCGGACTTTTTTGTCAAAAATCGGGATTTTTCATCCTCCAAGACCGGATTTCCGATTTTAGGCCCTGGTAACCCTGGTACCTTTTCGGAGGTAGGTGTGAAAAAAGTACAGACGTTTTTATAAATACGGAATTTAATTTTAATTTTAATTAATTGGAAAACCGATCTATTTTACATCAGTAATAAGTTTATAGCAGATAAATAACTAGTACTCACGTTTGTGGCACATTTATGTGACTTAAACAAGTTATATAAACCACCTGCCAGCTGTTACACTACACCATAGGAGGTACAAGTTTATAAGCACTTCACAACACAAAATGTCACAATTTGCCGAAGTCCTGGCTGCACAAAAAACCCTGGAGGAAAACTTTCTGAAGAAAATGAGTGAACTTGAGGCCCAAATACAGTGTGCCGGGCCCGCCAAGGATACAGTGGCAAAAATAGCGGAGGAGTTTCGTGGTTTCCGGGAGCTTGTATTCTCCATGCTTGGGCTGCTGCGAAGCCAAATCAATGAGTGTGCCAAACAAATTGATGGCTTAGAGACCAGGCACCGGCGGAAAGCTTTGGTTTTCCAAGGGCTTGCTGAAGCGGACAACGAAGACTGCACGGCTGTCATCCTGGATGTCTTAAATACCAAGCTCGCACTGAAAAACATCTCAGCATCTTCGATTAAAGCCTGTCACAGACTGGGGGCTCTCAGCAAGGATCATCACAGGCCTATCCTTGTCAGGTTTGCCAGCGTAGATTCAAGGTCTTTGGTTTGGAAGGCAAAAACCGGCTTGAAAGGTTCCAAAATGGCTGTGAAGGAGTTCCTGACCAGGACCAGACAATTTGTCTTTGGCAAGGCACGGGAGCACTTCAGCATGAGGTCGTGTTGGACACAAGATGGGGTTATCTTCATAAAGGCTCCTGATGGAAACAAGCACAAGATAACTTCCTTCGATGAACTGAAGCCCTTGGTAGCCCAGTACCCCAAGGCACTGGACGTGGCTCGTACTGCGCGTGGAAGAGGTGGCGGCGCTGCTGGGAATCTGTAAAACACAACGGGAAAATAGGTTGGAGTATTTGATTTGTTGGTGTTTCTCGATTAATAGTTTTTAGATTCATTATCTTTACTTACTTACCAGTTTATATTTGTCCCGTCTTATTGTAGTTATCTTGTTTACTTTTGTTTCTTTAGTTTGAATAGGTGCATAGGTGTATTTAGATACCCCCAACTGTGTTTATTTTCATAAAATACTTGAGTGGTTTTGTTTCTGCACAAGTCAGATAATCAGATTGACGTTTAGAAAAACTTAAGTGACAGTGACGTTTCAAGTATACGTTTTGAAATATACCTGTTCTAGATGAATAATTTGAGCTACACACACAGATTATATTATTATAACGTTTCGTTCCACGTGCAATCTCTCATAATTTGCAGTTGGGTGTATCTCCTTCTTTTTCTTTAATTAACTTTTATAATTTCACTTGTAAAATTACTCTATTCTTGTCTTTTATGTCTGGGAGTGACGGCTTTCTCTTTTCCTTTGTATGTTGCTGTGTTAAGTGCTATAATTTTATGCTTGTTTTATAAATGTTGGTGTTAGCTGGCGGGTGGTGCAGAATTGTGCACCTGTTAGTGATAGTTTGTTTTATTGATAGCTTAATTGTATTTTTTTCCTATTTATTTGTATAAGTATTTATTTATATTTATTACGTATATTTATGTCAGACAATGAAACCTTCTTCTCCGCGGATGAATCTGCGGCTTCTTCAAGCGATGGAAGCTTTTGTTCATTCAATGATACTCTTGCTGATTTTTTGCAACAAAAATTTAATGATGCGTCTAATCGGTTGGTGAATGTGTGTCACATTAATGCTCAAAGCGTTCCGAGCCACTATAGTGAGCTTTACGACGCATTTAACAGCAGTAATGTTCACGCCATCCTGATCTCCGAGACTTGGCTCAAACCACATCTCCTATCCACTACTTACCCTCTTACTGGTTTCACTCTTATACGGAATGATAGGATTGGTAAGGGAGGGGGTGGTGTTGCCATATACCTCCGTAGTGACTTTCCATATAAGATACTTGCTTCTTCCTCTTCACAATATTCTGCTTCTGCTGAGTTTATTTTCCTTGAAGTCTGTGTCAAGGGAGCCAAAACTGTTATTGGTGTCGTTTACTGTCCCCCCACTATTGATTACTTCACTGAATTCGAATCAGTACTTGAATCCTTGGGTTCAGAGTATGCACATCACATCATCATGGGCGACTTCAACACTAATCTACTTGCCCGTACCGCCCCTCGATCCCGTAAACTCCTCCATCTTATAGAGTCGGTTAGTCTGCACGTGCTGCCGCTCCAACCTACCCACCATAACACTGCTGGTGATGACACCTGGCTCGATCTGATCCTCACCTCGAATCCTTCCCTCGTATCCTCCCATGGTCAACATGACGCTCCTGGGTTTTCTCATCACGACATGATTTTCCTTTCATATATCCTGAAACCTCCCAAACCCAAACCCAAGGTTCTGTACAGGCGTTGTTTTGCGCGGATGAATGTTGAGGAGCTTAAGAAGGATGCATCCTTGATTGATTGGGAGCCTATGCTGGAAGCCTCTTCGGTTGACGACAAGGTTGCCATATTTAACGATGTTGTGGCCAACCTCTATAATGTTCATGCTCCCATCAAAAAGTTAAACTTAAACGTCCTCCTGCCCCATGGATGACAAGAGGGATACGAATGGCGATGCGACGTAGGGACCGAGCATTCCGTAAATTTAAGAGGGATCGTACTGACGAGAACTGGTCATTATACAAGGTTGCAAGGAATAGATGCAATCAGATGATACGCAACAATAAACGCCGCCACATTCTAGATAATATAGCTTCTTCCTCGTCTGCCGATATTTGGAAATTTCTTGCAACTCTGGGTATCGGCAAACCGCGAAATTTAGACCTTCCTAACTCTGTTGACCTGGACGAGCTTAATCGGCATTTTTCTGCCGCTTCCTCCATGGATCGCTTAACCAAGCAACAAACTTTAACCTTAATTTCTGGTCTAACGCGTCCTAATATTAACCACTTTTGCTTTGTTCCAGCTGAACCGGGAGAGATCAAAAAGATCATTCTGTCCATTAAGTCGAAAGCAGTGGGTTGTGATAATATCACTCGTGGTATGATCATAACTCTTCTGGATGATCTTCTACCAGCTATTACCCATATTGTGAATTTTTCCCTGTTTTCCGGAGTATTTCCTTCCCTGTGGCGCAAAGCCCATGTTTGTCCGCTTCCCAAGGTCCCTAATCCCTCTCTTCCTACCCATTTCCGTCCCATTTCGATCCTTCCCTTTCTATCCAAAGTGCTTGAGGCCTGTGTCCACAAACAATTCTCCAATTTTGTTCATCTGAACTCACTCATCAGCCCACTTCAATCTGGATTCAGGCCCGGGCACAGCACTGTTTCCGCCCTACTTAAAGTGACTGGCGATATAAGGGCAGGGCTGGAAGACACCAAGGTAACGGTACTGGTGCTAGTCGATTTCTCGAATGCCTTTAATACCGTCAGTCACGACATCCTTTTGGCAATTTTATCCCATGTTATGGTCTCTCCCGGAGCACTGGAATGGTTCTCCTCTTACCTTCAGGAACGCCAGCAGTCAGTTCATGTTGGGGATTCCTCGTCATGTTGGTGTGATTTGGAAACTGGTGTTCCTCAAGGCGGTATTCTTTCTCCTCTTCTGTTTTCCATTTTTATTAATCTCCTTACTTCTGAGCTTCAGTGTGCGTATCATCTGTATGCCGATGACTTGCAGTTGTACTGTCAGGGGAGGGTTGATGAAGTGCAAGATCTAATCGACAAGCTAAATAGGGACCTGTTGGCCATAAAAACCTGGTCCAGTAAATTTGGTGTGGCAGTAAATCCGAATAAATGTCAGGCTATCATCGTTGGGAGTTCTCGCAGTCTGAGCAAGTTGGATGGTACAACCTTGCCACCAGTTCTTTTCGACGGTACGGTTGTTCCATTTAGCACTGATGTAAAGGATCTTGGCTTGCACATCGACAGCACTATGAAATGGCATACTCAAGTCGCTCGTGTCAGCCAAAAGGTTACTGGTTCGTTGCGGGCTCTGTACCGTTTGAAAAACTTTTTACCCTCAAATACGAAAACAATGCTTGTACAGTCCTTAATTTTTCCTATCATCGATTATGGTGATGTGTGTTACTTTGACCTGAATGCAGATCTCCTCGACAAACTTGACCGTCTTCTAAATAACTGCATTCGATTCGTTTTCAATCTGCGTAAATATGATCATGTGTCCGAGTACCGGTCTCTTCTTAAATGGTTGCCCATACGTCAGCGTAGGGAGCAAAGGGCTCTAACCACCTTGTTTTCTTTTCTTGTTTCTCCCACTTCCCCTAGTTACCTTGCTCCCCACTTTCAGTACATTTGTGCCAACCATACTAAGAGTCTGCGATCATCGCAAAACCGTGTTCTTCACTGTCCCTCTCACCGTACTGACTTCATTCACCGTTCATTCTTTGTGCAATCTATTTCTCTGTGGAATGCGCTTCCCCAGGAAATCAGGATGGCAACCAATCGTTTAGCTTTCAAAATTAAAGTTCGAGAGTACATTCGCAAGAAGCTGGCAGTTTCATCACAGCGGTAATGTTTTCACTATTGTTTGTCTTTTTATTTTAATCCGTGAATATCTATTTACAGTAATAAATAGTTTGATATATATTTATAGTATTTATATATATTTATAGTATTTTATATATCCTTCTATTTTACCTTATTATTAATTAAATTTGTTTCAGATGTACACCTACCACTGCTTGTCTCTGCATCACCCAAAGGTTGACTGGTAGAAAATGCCTATGGCATTAAGTCCGCCTCTGTACTTTGTGCTTGAAGTGTTAAATAAATAATAAATAAATAACCCTATTCGCGACACACAAGTAACAGCTCGTTTGAGATCGCTGTGCTCATACAGCTCCCATAGCTCGGTTCGCTCGTTTCGCTCGTAACGGAAGTAGGCGTGAGCTTGTCGTGTGCACGTCTAATGCAACTTCCGGTTGGTAGCGGAACTGAAATTAAGTTTCGAGTTATGTGAAAAATTGTTTATTGCCTGGTTTTAAAGTGTTAGTATTTTTTTAATAATAGCACGTGTGAAAGCTGTCCCAAATACTCGTATCTGTGTGGCATGGCATTACTTTAAAAGCTAATAAAAATCACACAAACTTGGTCAGAAGCAGAGCCAGGATGCTCACTTGGAATTGAATTTGAAATTAACTGCAGACAGAGTTGGATGACGGCAAATATGACGACGGTGTGTGGTTTTTATCTTTAGATTCTGAAGTTTTGTTTTCATACTTCAAGAGAAAACCACACAGTTTGAACACAAACCAAAATGTTTGTTGAAACCTTTTCCATTTTGTTTGGCCGCTGTGAGAATGCGTTTCTGACCGCGTGTATCAGTTGGTACATAAATTTAGCGCAAAATAATAACTTTTATTTATTTAACCTAAATGTTATACACAGCTACTAATAAATAAATAAATTTATTGTTACTTGATTTAATGATATCGTTTTTAATAATATTATTTGTTAGTAGGGTAAAAAAAGGATAGTTATAATTATTTTTATCGTAAATTCATCGCCACTTCACCATGAAACTAAAAATATTAGTGGTGTTTTTATAAAATATTGCCCAGTTAAAATAATTGGAGCCTGTTGGTAGATTAAACATAATAGTGTTCAAATTTATTATTATATGGAAACCGTAAAACGTATTTTGTTTAAAAATATCTACGTGAAATATTTCAAACTAGCTTCTGCCCGCGACTTCGTACGCGGATCCTGTTGCTTATGCCAGCGACAAGGGTCGTCAAAATCGAAGACCTCAAAACGTCTGATGATGATTTTAAGAGCCCGGGGACGGGAATACAACGGGATGCACGAGACGATTCGAGACGTTCCAGATCTTTCATTTTTGTAAGTCAACAGGAAATGCCCATCAGACTAAACATTTTTATAAGTCAACAGGAAATGCCCATCAGACCAAACAACACTTGCTGAGACGTCATTCCTATGTGTTATGGTGTAGCTGGGCTCTTGGAGTTCCACAACAGGTGTTCCAGATCTTCAAATTTATTCTCTCAGCAGAAAATGCCCATCACGTGGAACAATTTTGCTATAATACCGTTTTTGTATCTCTTATAGTTTAGCTGGTCTGTTGCGGTTCTGCATCAGGTGTTCAAGTTTCCAAGATAAATTATAGCCTATATCCTGCCCAGACTTAATACCTATACTTACAACAACAAAAAAGTCATTCAAATCCGTCCAGTAGTTCCGAAGATTAGCGTGTACAAACAAACAGACCCACAGACAAACAGACAAACAGACAGATGTTTTTTTTTGGATTCGTGCTCTATTACTGTTCCTAAACCCCCCTTTTTTTTTTTTTTTTTTTTTCGGATGGGAAATCATCAAATAACCCCTCCCGCTCTGGGCGGAGCAGGAGGGAGTGTCAGACTTTTACTGACTAAAACCCATCCATGTTCCTTCATCGCCCTTTGTGTTCCGGGGCCGCGGTATCTCTTTCGAATAGTCCCGCAACCCCGGCAGGCATCGGTCCTTACGGACCCCTTCCTTTTTGCTGACTCTCTTTGAGGCGCGCGTGGAACACTAACGCGCCGTCGACACGGCCTGTCGTCATGTCATGAGACGGACGGACGGCTAAACCCCCCTCAATTATTACTTTTTTAATATATTCAATGTACAGACACAGTTTTTTTACTGTTTTATTATATGTATAAATATTTAAACAAGTTTAGATTTTTTTACAGTGGAGTTTCTATTCAGTAGCTGTAGAAGTATTATTAAAATCTAATCTGTTTATAAATAATCTAGTAAATTGAGTACACAATACAGATTCCAATAACCTTCTCTAAACATAATATTGTAGTAAAGATTAAGGTATTAAGTTCCAGTGGTCCCAGGGGAAATTATCAATGCTGGAAATTGGAACATATTATTATAGACCGTGGTTACTCGTTAGTAGTAGTTAGTGAACGTGATTGTGGGTAAGATTTAGGTGACACCTCGTGTTGGGTGTTAGGAACACGATCGATGGAATAAATGGTTGGGTAATTGGGTTTCAAAAACTTCAATACTTACTTTTGTGTGTCAGGTTATTAGGTGTACGTAAAAACAAGAATGTCATAAACTCCTCTTTTTGGAAGTCGGTTAAAAAATACAATAAAGTCATTCTTTCAAAATCTGACACGAATTATCAAAGATTATTTTAATTAGCTAAGGGAAGATATGCAAATATACCAAGTTTGCTCTACTTCTAAAAAGCGCAAAAGCAAACAAACCGTTGCGACGTGACACACTGGCAGATGATGGTACTATCCATTCCTCCTCTGCCTACCTCCGAAGAATACAGGCGTCATGTTCCATCGTGGCAGATTAGACCGTTTACTAAATCCCAAACTACTTCCAAACAAATTCCCTGTTACATAATTTAATAACTACCAGATAAGGAGGTCACCTCACATGTTTTATTAGCCGTTCAGCCCCGGAAGCACCTCACCTGTCTACCCTCCACGTCGAGGGGGGAAATGGCTATAATTTCCCGAAAGGTGACGTTCCCGGCACTTGAGAGTGGGGGCGGAAATTGCAGCCAAATGCAGCCCCCGGATATAAAATGATAAACTTTCCACTTTGATTTCTGATGCTGTTATTGAAATATCGAGAGGCGGGCCGGTGTAGTAGACAGTATCATTGATATTCAGTAAGTCAACTAGGAAACAACCGGCGCCGGTGCCGTGCGAGTATGAACGTGGACGAGGCGCAAGGAGTACGTAAGGATCGTAGCAGGTGCCGTTCTGTAGTTCCTGTTTACCCCTTTGGAAAAAAGGCACGCTTATGTATTTAAATTAAGAGCACGGTCAGAATCGGCACAAACACACATGCAAAGCGTTTACACTAATTCTTAACATGCTTCAGGAAACAGATTATTCGTGGCTAAGTCGGGGCTGTCGCATCGAAACAATTAGTAACGTTTTGTGTATATAGTGCATCGTAACAAAAAGTTTAGTTGAAAACCACAACATGCCGCATTTGAATTAACAAAAAACCGGCCAAGTGCGAGTCGGACTCGCGCACGAAGGGTTCCGTACTATTATCTATACATTAGACAAAACGGCAAAAAAATCACGTTTGTTGTATGGGAGCCCCCCTTAAATATTAATTTTATTCTGTTTTTAGTATTTGTTGTTATAGTGGCAACAGAAATACATCATCTGTAAAAATTTCAACTGTCTAGCTGTCACGGTTCATGAGATACAGCCTGGTGACAGACAGACGGACAGACAGCGAAGTCTTAGTAATAGGGTTCCGTTTTTACCCTTTGGGTACGGAACCCTAAAAAGAGCAAGTTGGTTCACTGGTTATCTCTATACTGTGACGTTGGGCGTCGGTCGTTGGGCAATCGTCGGGCACTCGTCGGAAAATGAAAGCTTGGCTGTTATTAAATGTAGGTAAGTGTCGGCTTCGCTGAACAAATAACAGATTGTTTTTATTTCGTTTCAATGTGGAGTAGTGAGAGTTCATTTTGGTTTGCAATTGATTACGATCCGCTGAAAATATTTAAAAGCCGATGACGAGTAAAGTTACTGACTTTTTACAGTTTATTTACTGATAACTTTTAGTTTGGGAAACCTGAAGTTTATGTATTTAATGTTTTACAGGAGAATCATTATTATCATCAGTACGTGCGTCAAAAGACCAAGTACGTGGCGAGAGTGCAGCTGTTGGAGTCGCGCCGGTTCGTGGTGCGAGTGCCAACGTGTTATCTGCACCTCGTCTTGGAGGAGGACTTTTGGCCGCAGGGAGTGGTGTTCCGTCGCTTCCACGGGCAAGTGCCACATGAACGCACGGTGACATAGTGCGCAAGTGAAGTGATACTAACGTAGTTTTAAGGTCCTTTAAATTAACACACTTTGTATTTTATTATATGTATCTTAGTCTGTAAGGTATTTATCTATGGGCCAAAGTTGCCTGAAAGGTTTTATTATTATTATTAAACTTGCCTACCATCACTGCCTCATTGCTTCAGGCTCTTTGGTCACAAGTAAGTAAGTAAGTAATTTTTTTTATTTAATTTTTTGTTATTTTTTAGTGCAAAAGTGTTATTAGGTTTTTCCATCAAAAACTTCTCAGTAGCTGCCACGGAGTCTGAATTTGTACCCGGTTGATGGCAATAGGATCGCCCCTATAACTTGGGACTTAAAACATAACTGGCGAAATGTGAGTGTTCTTCTAGCTACACCTCTGCCTAACCACCTACACTATGTTTTGTTAAATAAACTTGTGAGAAAACTGTATCATTTTTAGCTAGGGAAGTACTTAAATGACTTTAGAGCGTCATGTTATATTCATTGTCCACAGCTTAATACCAATTTTAAGTTTTAGTGTGATAACATTACCTACTAGGAACGTCGTGGTATAATGTTTATTCCTACTATAAAGGGTGTAAAACACCTCTTAACGAAAACGAGAGGCACTTAATCTCCTCGTCATTGCGATCATTTTTTTGTTCTACACCATACCTGGGAAACTTCTAGTTACGGACATATTGGGGTCAAAGTTCCAACTTTTTGACAAGTTTTTTTTTTAATACAAGTTTTTGATGTAAGATTTTTACTTTAAACACCTCCACGACTCCCGTAATATTCAATCCATCCATCAGCACAATGTTTTGAGTGTGTTTGTTACATTGAGTTCTACCACAAAACATGATTTTTCACCCCAAAAAGAAAAGTCGTTTCCTAGCAATATTTTTTGCGTAAAGTTACTTAGTTTGATGTACAGAATGCTTGGTTGACGGCTTCGTGATGAGGTCTTTTACACCCTGTATTTATATCTCTCTCTGCCTAACCTTTTGGGTTTTACAAGCGTGATTATGTGACATTTCGTCAGCTACAAGTTGGTTACTCCATGTTAATTGGTCAATCAATATTTAGTAGGTATTTATGATGCAACATTGTTCTCCAAATCATTTTATTATTTAAACTGTCTGCATTTAGAGCACAAAACACCTTATATTTGTATGAATGCCACCAATTAATTAACAAAAACAATTATGTGTTATCAAGCAATTCTCACCCTAATATTTTAGTTCAGAGATAGCGTAACACGGTTTTCTAGTAAATAAACAAAATTATCTACACACCAATTAATTGCTATGATAACCTATGCCTTGTTAATATAATAAATTGTTACTTAATTATTATAAACAAACTATGGTTGAAATTGTTGCCGGTTCTTTACCGACTTGACATTACTGAGTGGATAGGTATAGGTGTACTTACTTAAAGGTACTATCGAGAACACTCCCGCCTGACCACCACTAAGCTCATTTTTGCTTGCACTCTCAACATAAAAACGCTCTCTAGTCCCGCCCCGTTGACTTTATGTAGAAAAAACCGGCCAAGTGCGAGTCGGACTCGCGCACGAAGGGTTCCGTACCATTATCTATACATGAGACAAAACGGCAAAAAAATCACGTTTGTTGTATGGGAGCCCCCCTTAAATATTAATTTTATTCTGTTTTTAGTATTTGTTGTTATAGCGGCAACAGAAATACATCATCTGTGAAAATTTCAACTGTCTAGCTGTCACGGTTCATGAGATACAGCCTGGTGACAGACAGACGGACAGACAGACGGACAGTCAGCGAAGTCTTAGTAATAGGGTTCCGTTTTTACCCTTTGGGTACGGAACCCTAAAAATGAATGAAAAGATACCGAATCGGTCGAGCGCACTGACGACGCACGCCAAACGAGAGTTATTGTTATTTTTCGCGCCAAAGTTGACGCTTTCCTAATAGGCCCAAACTTTAAAGGGGCGTGGCTCGGCGCCTCCGTATGATTTAAGCGAAAAAAAATTAAAATGGTCAGGCGGAAAAGACCCCCATAGTACATACTTTCACCAGTCAGCCATGAAAAAGCGACCTTATTGCCATCAACTGGACAGAAATCCTGACTCCAGATTGCTTTATAACAATTCCTGAAGAAAAAAACAAACTACACTCTGCCCAATCAGAGATTCGATGGACAGGATTAAGGCTCAGCAATAGGCATGACGACAGTATAAAAAAATTGCGAATCTATTTAGTCCGTCAGTTAGAGTATTGGAAAATATTGGACACATATTTTTTGTTTTTGTAAATCAATGAATGTTGACAATGATAAATCGCATCAAAACTCGGGAGTGGGGGCTCGTGACGTCAGAACTAGTGAAAAATTATACCAAGGCGTGATGTATTGAGAATTTTAAAGGCGTCATATCTTCGTCAATTTTGGTTTACGTAACAAAATAAAAAATATGTGTCCAATATTTTTTGAAATTCTATCTGACGGACTAATTAGATTTTTTTTGCCGTCTCGCCTATTCTAGAGACCACTTTGAGCGTTTGGTTTATTGTACAGATGTCAGCACATCAAGCTACTACAATCTGTCACATTTCTTTAATAGATTTTCAAATTTATGGCTAAAGCATTAGGTTCAAGGTTGCGGAAGTTTGACAGTTTCGGGTTTTTATTTTTTAATTTGAATAGGCAGAGTATAGGAAAGAATGAACGAAATTACCGTCATCATCATCAGCCTATTAATGTTCCCACTGCTGAGGCACAGGCCTCCTCTCTCTGAGAGGTAATGAGCTTAATAATCCACCACGCGGGCCCAGTGCGGATTGGTAGATGTCACATGTCTTTGAATTTTTTGGTTCTAGGACATGCCGGTTTACTCACAATGTTTTCCTTCACCGTTTTGAGAGCAGCGGTGGTGAAATAAATTACACAAAGTAATAACGGGAGATGCACCTGCCTGCAGGGTTCGAACCCACGACTTACCTACTGTTCGTAAGTCGAGGCCACCACCACTGGGCCACCGTTGCTCTCGAAATTACCGTACGTACTTGCAAAACACTGAATAAAACAAATTTTGCCGCTTGAAAAAGAACTACCACTGTCACCGCATAAACACATCCCAGTGAACGAATGAACGAATGCTTCCATCTTTTCTACCCACGAAATACATTTTCCGCTCCATCTAACTTAAAAGAAAATTCCATCTGGAAAAGTCAACGGACACAGAGTGAATTCCGAGGAGCTAGTTTAGTAAGTGGTAGTGGATGGGTCGGTCAACTCACTGCACTCACATAACCTAAGGAAACTGCTTGAAATTTTAAGGAGAGAATACATCAGTGTGGCAAAGCATTCATCTTAAAATGATGTGCCTTTGTTTAGTACAGCTAGACAAGCAGAATTGTCCCGACATCGCCTAAGTGGGGTCGTGGATTTGGGATAGATACTGTACTGAAGCCGTGTGGTATCCGGCAGAGTAGAATAGAACCAACCCATTACACTCACGGGTGTCGTATAAGGCGACTAATGTCTGAGGCAGATCACCTTGCGCCTCCGCAGACCAGAGAATGGGCAGCAGCGTTTTCTGTTAGTCTTTCCTCACTGCGATCTCCAATCCGCCTGCCAAGCGGCAAATTCCTCCCATCATGGGAGGGGCATATGTCCAGTGGACGTTATGGGCTGTTGTAGTACTGTAATGAAGAGACCTTACCTTTGTGACCATTTAGGAATTAACTCGTCTTCCAGAACGTTGTAATGAAAAAGGAAATAAACAATAAGGTTCAAATTAGAGTAAGAAGAGAAGAGAGAGCTTAGCCGTACGTCAAAAGAAGGACTTGTAAAAAATATGGTTTAATTTGATAACTATGTAAATAAGTATTGGAAATCTGCCCTAAAATTTCCCTATATTAGGTACACACTAAAACCACCAACAACATAAAAATGATCCCCACAGTACCAAGGCAGCATTAACCATATCTATTTTGCAAATTGGAGATAAGTATTTAGGTGCAAACTAATCTGACGTTAGAAATAGCTAAATGATGTTTTTAATCCGCATCAGAAAAGTCATACTCCTAACAAGTCTGAACTTAGCCTTACATTCATTTCTGTGTGCAATTCCCCTTTTACTAAATCAAACAAGCATTTACAGCTTCCAACATAGTTAACACCGCTCAAAACCCTTTATCTAAAACACAATATCTCGCCTCGTTAGATTTCTAAACAATCCAGTGTTTGTCCTTAAAAATCGTTGTCCGCCCACTGTGTAGTTGTCCCGCTAATTCGTTCATTAGCATTGAATGGCGGTTCGGCGCCACTTTCGCCGACAAGCTTGCCTTCGCCAACACGGCAAGCCGAACGCCGACAAGCTAAAGGCACAATGTGACGTATGTCGGCGAAGCTGTCGCCGTCTGAATTATACCTTCACTAGCCGACTGGGGTACTAGTAGGCTCATTCATTATTGATAAAATCAGAATAGGATATTTATGTGGGAATAACTGGGCGTAGATGTTTTGAGGCGATTTCTTGCGGCGACAAGACGAAGTTTGTTAGTCTATCTCTCAAGTGTTTCGGGAGATATCTTCCGAAAAACTTAGAACCTGTCAAAACTGATTAGTCCAATTTTCAAAGAAAAAGCACCGACTAAACAGACTCATTTAAAATAAATTTTATCTAGGACATTGAATTCTACTTATAACCGGCTCCATGCTTTGAAGCCAACATGATTCCTGGAAACCCCATTATACATTCAGAAAATGTTATCCCACAAACTTCTGAAGCTCTAGAAACTTTGCAGCTGAAACACTTCCCAGTTTCAGAGCAAATAAAATACCTACGGTACCTAAAACATTCATTTAGTATTCACGGTACTAAACCAACTGAAATGAAGACGATAAAACGTACAATTTCAATTCAGGACAACTAAGTAAGTAATTTCATTTCGCTGCTAACTCAAACTTGTAAAATAATTTCAAGAACAAAATTATTCCAGTTTTCAACAACTTGCTTTATAATGAAATACAGCTAGGACGCACGCATAGTACCTACTGATTTGTGAAAGGCTTTTGGGTAAACTCCTAATGAATTTTAAGCTGTAGCATTACTAGTTGACAGTTATTTAGAAACTAATGGAACTAACCCAATATTACTTTGGCCAACTCGGGAATGGAACCCAGAACAGCTCAACAGTCGCGCTTTCATTAAACGGAGCTGTACCTATGAAAGATAGTAATCTCCTATTCCAAAGAATAGTAACGGACTCACAGTTTAGTCATAACTAATCTGGGTTAATATATTGAGACGCATATGATTTGCAAGCGCCGATGTAACGTCGACGGTCAGTAACGAGATTACCGCGTAATGCAATTACTTGCACCCCTGAACTACGCGCGATACTCGCACCGTATCACTACGACCTGTAACGTGGACGGGTACTGATGTTTACATAACGTAATTACAGACTACCAATAGTGGTGAGAGGCAAGTTTTCAAAAGCAAAGATTTTCTGATTAGAAATGTGTTGTTAAGATTAAAAGTTATGTGGATTACCTGAACGACTAATTATTACATAGTACACCTAGGTACCTACTAGATTTTGAGTCCGCAAACTATATTGATTTTAATAATAAACAAGTTCCTAAACCTATTATTTACCAACAATGTTAATTGAGATCTGAATCCCTCCTAACAAGAGACTTTCAGCACTCTAAAAGTACCTACTCGCAGTGTCACGGAGCGGTGATCCAATTCCTTTCTGACCCGTGGAACACCAAACTGGTTCACCTAGGTGTTCCACGGTTAACTTTCTGTACCCCTGGTTCACCTAGGTGTTCCACGGTTAACTTTCTGTATCCCTGGTTCACCAAGGTGTTCCACGGTTAATTTTCTGTACCCCTGGTTTACCTAGGTGTTCCACGGTTAATTTTCTGTCCCCCTAGTTCACCTAGGTGTACCACGGTTAACTTTCTGTACCCTTGGTTCACCAAGGTGTTTCACAGTTAACTTTCTGTGTCCCCGTACTTCTGAATATTACAGTCTATTGGATTACTCCTAAGTAGCCTGTACAATTTATTTTTAAAATAGGTACAGAGATAACCACCATCCTCTTTCAATAACTAATGGCCACTTAGAATATTTATTTCCTCATTATGTCAAGTTTAGCGTTATTATATTCACATTGTCATCTTTGCCTATAAACCTAGTTATTTTATAAACTTAAATAATATTAATAAAGTATGTCTGCCGAACAAAACGAACAACTTATTTTTATTTATAGAAAAGGAGGACTTGTAATGTTACATGCGGGTAATCAATATTATAAGCTTGGACTATAAAAAATGGACAACAAATGTGGCGGTGTTCATTGTACAAAAATTAAATTTCAGGTCTCTGCAACGCTTAGTTTTAAAGATCTCCGTGGCCACGCGGTTCTCCGCGTTTCGATGGCGTGGCCACGTTCAAACCCTTATAACTTTTTAACCATAACTTTGACAAATTTATGGGAATTTATTGGGAATCAACTTTTACAAACTTTTACAATATCTTGGCATAGTTTTTTTTAAAAAAAAACGCCGTGGCCGTGCGGTCGAATCGGACACGTTTCCTCCATGTCTCGGAAAGCACGTTTGTCGGCACGGTTGTCACGCTGATGGACCCGGCTGTCATTTTTCCATCTTTGATAGTCGTTACAGGTAGTCAGTGGCCAAAAAGTCTGACAACCAGTAATACCAAAGTGGTATCGTATATTACCCAGTATGAACTGAGTTGTGGTAGTCAGATAGGCAGTCGCTCCATGTAAAATACTGGTACTCAGCTGCATCCGGTTAGACTAGAAGCCAACCCCAACATAGTTGGGAAAAGGCTAGAGAGATGATGATGAAGTTTTTTCTCATTAGTTAATTGTTTTGAAGTATAAATGTGTTAACATTTGCGCTAAGAGCAAATTTATCTTTACTAATATAATAAAGAGGAATAGTTAGTATGTTTGTAACGAATAAACTCAAAAAAGACTGGACCAGGCTATAAGGGGGGGGGGGGGGGGTTGAATGAGTCGGCGAAGTCACTGGCAAAAACGAATATTACATAATTGTGGCGGTATTCATTTCCACAAAGATGTTTAAATTGGAATTAAATTGATACATTAATACAGCATTTATTTTATTATTTTTTTCTTGTTTTGCCCCGAAGAACTCTTATTTCATCAATTTAAGCTTTTAACTTTTGAAAGTACGATATTTTTTCATAATTTACGGAGGTTTCCCAGTTAGGTGAACCATGGGTACAATATTTTATATAATCATTCTGAGTTCACCAATTAGGCGAACTACAGGTACATTATTTTGTATAAATACCCATGGTTCACTCATTAGGTGAACCAGGGGTACAGAAATTTAACCGTGGAACACCTAGGTGAACTAGAGGCACAGAAAGTTAACCGTGGAACACCTAGGTGAACCAGGGGTACAAAAAGTTAACGGTGGAACACCTAGGTGAACCACTTTGGTGTTCCATGGGTCAGAAACCATCCAATTGCCTATAGATTGAGTGATGTCGTTGAACCCTACGTTGAGTAGATCGACACCCCAAATTCACACCAAGAAGTCTCTATGCTAACATAAGCAAAGAGAGATTTAAAGCCAGCACTGAGCGAATTCAGACTATGGATGACGGAAATGATCTAATGATGATGCATAAAAAACTGAACAACTTTTGTTCTATGACTTTAGGGAATTCATAACTTTTTGTTTAGTTTTACCGTACATGTCGATCAGCTGCTTGCGTCAGTTTCTATGAAAACTACAGATTTTTTTTGCGAATTTCAAGAATTTGTAGTACAAGAGTTGTTCAGATTCATGGTCCGAGAGACCACACGGATGTCGTGCGTTTATTATGTTACACGTACACTCCTTTTTCTCATCCATAAAACCTGATCATTCTCTTGCACCAAAGCTTAATGAAACCTCCACCACCAAAAACCATTTACCTCAACCAGGTACCTGTCGTGCTCATGATCCATCACACTAATCGGTATCTAACTCCAGGAGTTACAAAAAACAAATTGGATAAGTTTCCCATTTCGTCGCCCTACCTCACGAACGACGCCGAACGATGAATGTTTACAGAAACGAACGCCTCTTCAAGTAAATAGATGGAGAATATATATCAGTGTATTATGTGATGGAAACAACGTTAAGAGTCCTAAATTACATTTTTTACGCAAATTCATGATTTTTGACGCAGTAATTTTCAGCAGCAGTAAGATATTTTAATTATTTGCTTATGGATAACGATAGTGCCATTCTCTTTCTTGTAAGTTGGAGACACATTTTCATTTTTCTTTTCGTGTAATTTACTATAAATATTTTACGAACTCAGTTTGCAAGAAAAACCGTCGGTGATGGAACTTTGACGCTCAAATTCACATTGTTACATTCAATTCTTATAAAAGCTAAAATTACTAAAAGATAAGTTGAATGTTTTACTTGTTTATTGGAGTTCTAAAATTTCTTAAAATTCCTTGAGTTTTCACGGAAAAACTCGAAAGTCATAAATGTCTTGATTCAGTGTCCATTATATTCCAAATAAAATCAATTTTATCAAATAAATTAATATTATTTAAAACTTCGATCTACAATGAAAACGTTTCATTAGTTTTCGTTTCTCAATATAATAAGACAAAATTACAATAAATCAAATTAAAGTACTATAATTCTGCGTCAATTCAGCTCGCACCTCAGTCTCATGTCGGTCTGGTCTGGACCCTCTAATTGGGTCCGTGGCTTAGGCCCCCAGTGGTCGAGGCACCCGTGGCCGACGCGCCCGATTTGATAAATTTAATTCAAAGCAATTTTTGATCAAATGTACTATCAGGGACAAAAATAACCATCATCTACCTAGCCTTTTCCCAACTATGTTGGGGTTGGCTTCCAGTTTAACCGGATGCAGCTGAATACTGGTATTTTACATGGACCGACTGCCTATGTGACCTATACAACCCAGTTAGTGCCTATTTCGTCGATAACAATCGAAAATCGTCCGGAGATGGCTATTATTATCGACTCGTGTACGCCGATCGAAATAATTTGCTCCAGGAAGTAAAAATCAAAAATTTGCGAAAAAAATGTAATAGGACTCTTAAGAAAATGATGGAGTTCTTACATATTATAAGTTTTCGCTATTTTAAAAACAACGTAATCCCGGAAAGGATATGCAGAGGTGTATCTATAGTAAAACCATATTTCGTTTAAGTTATATGTGTAATAGAGGGATTAACTGTCCCGTTGGTCTCGTGGTTACAAGCACAACTGCTGAGCCCCCCCCCCCTGGGTTCGATATATCTCGATAGTGGCTCGGAGTTTGGAAGTTGGTGGTATGAGGCCAAGTTTCCACCAAAGCGGTGACGAACGGAGCGGAGAGGAGAAGTGCAAACGTCAACCAATCACAGGACGGACGAGAGACCTGATGTAGATTTCAACTACGTGTGATTGGTGGGTTTCACACATCTGCGCTCCGTTTTGGTGGAAACCGGTCCTGATACTCCCCCGCCTCGGAAAGCACGCAAGCCGTTGGTCCGGCCGCCTGATCTCTCTCCGGTCTTGTCGGATTGCCGTAAATTTATGTATATTTTCCTCGTACCTACCTTCACAAATCATACAATACTCGTAGCGTCTATTCATAGAAATGATATCAAAAGAAAATTCTACCTTTCCCTTCCTTGCTGGCTTAATGTCCATTTTTAGGGTTCCATACCCAAAGGGTAAACGGGACCCTGTTACTAAGACTCTCATGAACCGTGATAACTGAATAGTTAAAAAAAAATCACAGATGATGTATTTATGTTGCCGCTATATACAATACACAATAAAACAGAATAAAATAGATATTTAAGGCCCCCTTTAAATATCTATTTTATTCTGTTTTTATTGTGTCTCCCATACAACAAACGTGATTTTTTTGCCCTTTTTGTGCTCGATATTAATAACAGCAACAAGTATACGCTGGTAATGTTCATAGAATATTTAGTTGTATATTTAATTTAAAAATAAATAATTAAATTAAAATTAAATAAATTTTAAGAGGGGCTTTTGTCTATTGCTGTATAGAAAATGGTACGGAGCCCTTTGTGCGAGAGTCCGACTCGCACTTACAAGAATAAAACATACTTTTTTTTTAAATATGTGTATCGTGAACATAAAAAAATAACAACAAATGAATCCCTTACCAGTTGCCATAGCGAAACCAATGAAAAACGCTTTCAAAGTAAAGCCAATTGATATAGCGGGGAGAAATTTTCCATTGATACCGTATCAACGTTATAAATAGACGCCACCTGTGTGCTTGGACTATATGATTTGTGAAGGTAACTAGAGATGTACAATACGAGCCAAACATCAAATAGGTATTCGAAATTAAATTTTACTTACTTAGATATTTTCTCTCCCGTTTTACGTTCGCAAGTTATGATAGTTTAGTTTATTTGTAAACACATTTGAACAGTATACAGGGTATAAAGACCTCATCACGAAGCCGTCAACCAAGCATTCTGTACATCAAACTAAGTAACTTTACGCAACAATTATTGCTGGGAAACGACTTTTTTTTTGGGGTGAAAAATCATTTTTTTGGTAGAACTCAATGTAACGCACTCAAAACATTGTGCTGATGGATAGATTGAATAGTACGGGGATCGTGGAGATGTTTAAAGTAAAATCTTACATTAAAACTTGTTTAAAAAAAAAATGTCAAAAAGTTAGAACTTTGACCCCCAATAAAAAATGATCGCAATGACGAGGAGAACAAGTACTTTTCGGCTTCGTTAAGAGTCCTATTACATTTTTTTCGCAAATTTTTGATTTTTACTTTCTGGATCAAATTATTTCAGTCGGCGTACACGAGTCGATAATAATAGCGATATTCGGACGATTGTCGATTGATATTGACGAATATTAGAGACGAGACTGACATGAGACTGAGGAGCGAGCTGAATTGAGAATTATAGTAGGTACTTTAATTTTATTTATTGTATTTTTGTCTTATTATATTGACAAACAAAAACTAATTAAAGTTATTCATTGTAGATCGAAGTTTTATATCATATTAATTTGTTTGATAAAATTGAGTTTATTTGGAATATAATGGACGCTGAATTAAGACATTTATGGCTTAAATTACTATTTCTTTACGACTTTTTCCATGAAAACTCAAGGAATTTAAAGAAATTCTAAAACTCCAATAAACAAGTAAAACGTTCAACTTATCTTTTAGTAATTTTAGCTTTTATAAGAATTGAATGTAAGTATGTGAATTTGAGCGTCAAAGTTCCATCGTCGACGGTTTTTCTTGCAAACTGAGTTCGTAAAATATTTATAGTTAATTACACGAAAAGAAAAATCAAAATGTGTAACTCCAACTTACAAGAAAGAGAATGGCACTATCGTTATTCTTAAGCAAATAATTAAAATATCTTACTGCTGCTGAGAATTACTGCGTCAAAAATCATGAATTTGCCTAAAAAATGTAATAGGACTCTTAAGAGGTGTTCTACACCCTTTATTACTATAATAAAAAATGCTATTTTTGTTAAGGAACTACAACTATGCTAGGCTTACTTCTTGATCAAGTATTTATTTATTTATCGTATGGTTAGTGCCTAACCTGGTGTCAGAGATTTATATTATGCCGCCCATGAGCCTCTGACTTGATCAAGTGAAACTATAATTCTATTATAGATAGATGCAAAATCTGTAACCCGAAAAGCAGACCCCAAACGAAACACCTAAAGGATACCAACTGTATTACTAAGGCGCGGATACAGGATTTCCTTTAAGGGGGGGGGGCAATTTTTGGAAATTTCTAAAAAAAAACTTTTTATAATAAAAGGGCGTTACAAGGGGGCCGCCAGATTTTGGGCCAGGCGTAGCGAGAAATTCTTATGACACCTTGCCTTTAGAATGGTTTCGAACGTTAATATAATTACTTGGTTTAATTTTAGATAAATTGAAGAAAAAGTAGTCTGTAGAGCGAGCGAAGCGAGCTCAAAAATTTCAACACCATGTCTACCGACCTATTGGAGTTACCTAGGCCTCGTAAACACAAAGTTAAGACTCATGGAAAACTAGGCTTCAAGAGCGAGTGTAAAGCGGAGCCTTTATGATGTTTTTTCGCAGGGTTAAACCATATCTTAATTTAAGTGATTCCATTTTACGCTACAATTTATTACGTATAATAACCATTATATGGCATCAGGCGGGAAAAGCTATAACTTTTAAAAATCCTGAGCCTCTAGGGGCACGGGCAGCTCCCTCCACCTGGGGACGCCCATGACAAGATAACTAGAATATTTAGTTTCAATTTCGTCAACTAGTTCAAACTTGGCTAATGACGTATTTATGGTCCGGTTCAGGGGGGGCAATTGCACCCATTGCCCCCCCCCCCCCCCTGTATCCGCGCCTGGATTACTGTACACTGACTAGTTCTGCTGACAATCCGTGTGTAGCCTGGAACTAGGAATAGGATACAAGTTACTTTTCATTCTGTGTTTATCGTTGTGGAAGTTCCTACACTAGTTCCTACAGTGTAGGAACTTCCACATTATTATAACTCGACTTTTACATGGTGTAGGACCTACACCATGTAAAAGTCGAGTTATAATAATTATTATTAGTTTTATCGCTATTTTATTTTTAATTTTTGGTATTTGATAGAATATATAATAGTTTATTTTATGTGTATATATGTATTAGTATCAATATAAGTATATACATTCTCGTAACAAGAAGTTAGTTTTTTAGACATTATTTTGAACCCTAATATTTTTCCTATGACTGGTAGACTGGTACCACTCTTGTACATGAAGTTTAAATAAATAAAAGTCAAAAAAAGCAAGTTAACACTAAATTGAAAACACTGCATAATACAATGTAATGGTACAATACATTTTATAATTTGTGTTAACTTCAAATTAGATATAGAGACGTTGACGATGGAGAGATGTTGCTTGTTTATATTGCAAACGCCAAACGGCATCAAAAAACAAAATGTCAAAACCGCCTAAAATGACTTAAAACTTGAAGACCGCTTGCTAATTAGACCGTTCTTGCTTTAGACCAGTTTATAATAATAATAATAATAAAATAGTTTATTGGTAGAACGCGAATGGATAAAGTAAGAAATGAGTATATAAGAGGAAGTCTGAAAGTGGCGCCGGTGACTGAAAAGTTGTGTGGTAATCGGTTGTCGTGGTATGGGCATGTGATGCGGAGGGATGAGGAAAATGTCGTGAGGAAAGTTTTGAGTATGAATGTGGATGGGTATATGAGTAGAGGAAGACCAAAGAAACGATGGATGGACTGTGTAAAGAATGATATGGCAAGAAAAGAAGTGTCTGATGAGACGACGAAAAATAGAGAAGTATGGAAGAAGAAGACATGCTGCGCCGACCCCAAATGAATTGGGATAAGGGCAAGAGAATGATGATGATGATGATGGTAGAACAAGTTTAAGTTTTTACAAAATTTTGTGATTGGATCCTCCTTTTAGGCAGATAGTGCCTGTGTTAGGAGAGTCCGCTCTTCCATAGCAGGTCGTATTATACAAAAAGCACAGCGTATTATTATTATACTAAGACTAATTAGGATTAAGATTAACTTACAAATTAAATGTGTGTATGAGTGGGTGTAAGTTTGTGAGTGAGTATATGTGAGAGAGAGAGAGTGAGCGTGAGTGTGTGTATCTACCTATGTGTATGTGTCAAGGTTTCAGAAGTGTTTCGGTATCATTGTAGGTGAGCGTTTGTATCCATTCCATTATTACTTTTTTACTGTCATAGTAGTTTTTGGGATAAATGAAGATGTATTTATTGATTTTATTATATAGCGCTGCAGATCGTTTGCTAAATTGCATACTGGCAAATAAAGTCCTTGTCCTGGGGACATTTAATATCATGTCTTTCCTTCTTTTTGACAGTATGCCAGCATCATAGGAAAGAGACTTATGTTTTTTTAAAGTAATTTGTGTTATATACAGTTTCCTGACTGAGAGCAAATTACTAAGTCGAAATAGGTCTTCAGTAGGATATCTCTTTTTTTTAAAATACATGCACTTGATAAGGGCGCGTTGTGCCCTTTCTAGCGTTAGAAATTTTGTTTTGGCTGCACCACCCCAGACAGGGATGCTGGGATGATAGGATAGTACTGACTGGACTAGCGCAACATAAATCATTTTAAGGAAATCTTTTTGATGGCCTGAGTTATTACTGGCAGTCCTTGGGACGACGTATCTAAGAGTCCTGAACATCCAGCTTAATTTCCTGATTCTATTGGCAACCTGCTCAATGTGCGGGTACCATGACAGTCTCTGATCCAAAATAACGCCTAGGTACTTAATATGAGGTACTTTGTTGATTGTTGAGCAGTCACAACTTTTGCGATTGCCGTTATTACAATTATGAATTCTTACATTAAAATCTTTACCTGGTTGTGTACGTTGCCCGACACTGAAGCAAATGTAATTTGTTTTTGTTACGTTCAATGTAAGCAAATTAATTGTTAACCACTTGGCAATTTTTGCCAAGCCTGTCTCAGCACTAAGCCTAACATTCTGCCAAGTATCCCCGGTGAAGACTACAGCAGTATCATCCGCGTAACAGAATACTTGTGCGTTTGCAATATTAATGTTACAGAGTTCATTAACGTAGATAAGGAACAATGTAGGTCCCAATACGCTTCCCTGCGGGACGCCATAAGACGTGTGTGCGTCTTCACTAGTGTACTGACCCACTCTAACTCTCTGTTTCCTGTTTCTGAGATAATCCTTGAAGAGGCTAAGAGGTGTTCCACGAATTCCGATACATTCCAGTTTTCTTACAGTTTGTACTTAGACCAGCTGCTTTATAGACTGCTTGCTAATTAGACTTATTGTGCTTTAGACCAATATGTACTTAGACCAGCTGCTTTTTAGACCGCTTGCTAATTAGACGATTTTTGCTTTAGACCAGCTACTTTTTAGACCACTTGCTAATTAGACCAGCTGCTTTTTTAGACGAAATGATACCAACCCGTGTTAGAACTTCAACGCAGATATTTGTAGTAGAAAAACAAAAATACACGCATGAAATCAGTAACAGCTTAGTCTATTATCATGAAACTGAAACACTTTTGTTTTTAGAAAGTACCTACTGCTCCAACGAGGCGCTAGGTGATCGTATTAAATTAGATTGCAGGGGTACAGTCATAACTGCGTGGTTCTCGATTAGAGGATAACCCCTTCGATCCCGGGGGTGTCATAAAGTAACTAATGAGTTGGCAGCTGTGTCGTTTGAAGGGTACAAGCAGTAGTGACCACCTGTTAACTAATTAAAGCCATAAATCTGCAAAGTTAAAATTATTTGGGATAAACGAATGAAAATCTTTACTGGTTGTATTAGCACATACCTTTTGTAAACTAATATGACGTTCCTCATTATTAGTTAGAATTGGAATCCAGTAAACACCATCTCACAAGGATTGGCTACGAAGACTTGAAACAAATTCTTAGAATGGAACCAGCTGGAAGCTGGCAGCGTGCGCGCCATCTTCAGTTGGCAACCACAGAGTACTTTATATATATTGTGGCAACAGACACCGGTCGAATAGACGCATTTTTATGTCGCGATCGTGCGTCCATCATTATAAATATGTTGCTGTGCCTTCTCACAATATACAAATTCATAATTACAAGGTTGAGTAGTCTCATTGTAACTATCCTCAACAACCATAATAGATGTTTTCGAAAATTTCGCCAAGCTGACGAAGTTTTATGTGCGAAAAAATCTGTTAGAATCAATTGGTATAGTTTGGTATACCTGTTGCTATTGTCGTTATCCTCATAAAATATTATCACTTAAATTCTATTTTAGTCTTTCTTTATAGTGTGGTTAGTGCCTGACCTGGTGTCAGAGTTTTTATGCCGCCCATGAGCCTCTGACAGTCTGACTTGGCTCTACATGCCGTCGAGAAATATCACTCAGGCATGCTGGTTTCCTCACGATGTTAAATGGTAATTATACAATAAGCATATGAATCCCAAAAATCAGAGGTGCGTGTCTGGGGTTTGAACTCGATACCTATAAACTTGGCAGTTCGACGGTCACTTAAGCTTTCACTACTATTCAATATCTAAATCTTAGTGGAACTCAAAGATTTTCCAACTGTTATACGTTAAACTGCTATGTATTTTTCAACTGTTATACGTTAAACTGCTATGTATTTTTCAACTGTTATACGTTAAACTGCTATGTATTTTTCAACTGTTATACGTTAAACTGCTATGTATTTTTCAACTGTTATACGTTAAACTGCTATGTATTTTTATTACTTTTCTTGTTTCACACCTCATATTCCGTAACAAACAGCTCGTTTGAAATAAATCTTGCTCCAAAAATCCATCCCACAATGAAGCTTCGACAAGCACCCCAAACTCCCCGTTCATCTACAACTTGTAGTTGTGTTGTGCCCCTTGATGTAATGAGCGAGCGTAATGAATGGCGGGAGTGAATCGATTGCGTCGCCGCCGTTGCCTAGCAACGCGGGAGGCGTCGCGACGTCCACGCTGCCACTGACTTGACTGACGACGCATGAGTTGGGGTCACTTGGGATTGTTTGTTTTAATGTTGATAGGGTTTCTAATAATAGGGATCCCTTCTTTTTGTATAATGTTCTTTTTCCTAATATGCTTTGGCATAACTGTTTTGGCATAATTTGTTTTGCCATAATAATACTTTGCCATTTTTTTTTTGCCATACAGTTTATGTTGGCATTATCATCTTGAATGCTAATTTGTTTTGACATAAATTGAATTCGCATAATGTTACTAGGCATAGTGACTATTAGCATAATAGTATTTAGGCATACAATTAATAGAAATACCGGACCGGGTCTGCCCTACCCCTAGAGTGTAATCTAAGTGGGATCCCTTTTTTTGCATAATCTTCTTATTCCTAATATACTTTGGCATAATTTGTTTTGCCATAATAATTCTTTGCCAAATTTTTTTAATTTTTTAATAATCATCTTGAAGGCTAATTTGTTTCGGCATAAATTGAATTTTGCATAATGTTACTACAGTTGGATGACAGAACACAACCTTGAATTAAATTTCAATAAAACTAAAATCATGTGCTTCCATCCACGTCAGAAAACCCCTTTAGACTTAACATTTATTTACAACGACGAAAAAATTGAAACAGTAAAAGAATTCAACCTACTCGGCTTATCCATAGATACACATTTAAATTGGAAATCACATATTAAAAAAATCAGGTCAAAGCTATCTAAATTTGCCTATGCCCTCCGTGAAATAAAAAAATCCACTAATCTCTCCACTGCTCTTGTTAAGTATTATGCCTATGCATATGCATGGTTAAACTACGGCGTAATATTATGGGGAAATAGTACAGACGCATCAACACTATTCATACTACAAAAACGACTGATTAGAATACTAGTTAACATAGATAACACAGACAGCTGCAAACCCCATTTCCAAGAACATAAACTTCTAACCCTACCTTGCATATATATCTTGGAAATGTGCAAATTTGTTAGAAATAATCAAAAACTCTTTACTACACGCGAAAACATACAGACTCGCTACACACTACGACACAAAAACAGACTAAACCAACCAGGTTCTAAGCTAAAAATTCACTCCACAAGCACTTTAGTAATGTCAGTTAAAATATACAATAAACTACCTGATGAAATTAAAAATGAACAAAAATTTAATATCTTTATAAATAAATTAAAACAATTTCTATTCTGTAAATGTTATTATAATGTACATGAATATTTAAATGATAAATTTAATAACTAAACAATAATATCAAAAAAAAAACGCAATAATAATTTATTTATAATTACCAATGATAATAATAATATATATGTATAATTTAAATAAATATTAATGTATAAATCCAATATATGAGTGGTAAAAATTATATGTACACAACTAGTTATAAGTTATAAAATTGTTAACAAATATCTATAATAGCCTTCCTCCTAATTTTTATGTTGTTATGCCCGACAGGGCCCACAATGCTCCAAAACAAATGTATGTCTTTATGTACCTACCACCTAAGTTCACATTGTGGAATGCAATAAATGTATTGAGTATTGAGTATTGAGGCATAATGACTATTAGCATAATAGTATTTAGGCATACAAATAATATAAATACCGGAATCAAATTTTAGTTATTTTTACGTATTTATATTGACTTAAAAATTAAATAAGTTGTGCTACAAAAGTTGGTGACAGAAACGAATCGCTGCAAAACCGACTCCACGTAGTCTTGTCTGCCCTACCCCTATATAGAGTGTAATCTAAGCCCGCGTAGGCGCGGAGGGGCGAAGCGGCCTGCGAGTTGAGGAGCAGGTGGTTTTAACGCTCGCCGCCGTAGATGAGGCTGACCGGCGAAGCCGGCCAGCAAGCCGAAGCCGCGGTGGTGAGCGTAAAATACATCTGCGACGATAAGCTCGCGTGGGACCGCCGGAGCCCCGCAGCGCCCGAGCCGTGACAGAAACCTTGCCTGCTGCATGTTGCATACTGCATACTTGCTTGCTGCATGCTTGCTTGCTGCATGCTTGCTGAACGCATGCTTGCTGCACGCATGCTTGCTTTATGCTTACTGCATGCATGGTGTTTGCTTGTTTAAATGTTTGCAAGCTGCATGTTTGCTGCATGCATGGTGTATGCTTGTTTGCATGCTTCTTACAAGGAAAAACCACATATGTTCACAATCAACTACTTATGTTCAAAACAAATATGTTATGTGTCGTCAAAATAAATTGGTATATCCAATTAGGGTATGGCTAACATTTTAGGATTATGCATATTATTCGTAAATCAATTTATGCCTAACAATGTAATGCTTAATCATTAATCCCTACACTGCATTCAGTGCCATATGAGTGACAACCAATAAAACCGGTATTATTCATAATTCGAACCAAGTAGCGACATCTATGATTATGAAAGGAATGTGACAATAGTCAATGGCAACCAATAGTGCATTAATTGGAGTTAGATGGCAGCACTACCGCGCTCAGCTAGTCATTCAATCGAAAATTTTGATCAATTGCCGTGTGCCGTGCGAATGAACTTTGAAAATAAAGTAAATAATAGTTATTGACGGATTGCAACAGTGGAAAAATTGTTTCTATATCGAAAAATCTGTGTACTAAGTAAATGTAAGTATATTTTTTTGATTTGACAGTGTTTTGATACTAAAATTTTACAATTACTACCGTACCGGATGTGTCACTTCATGCAGTGATGGTCCAATTTTAGATATTGTTACTAATAATAGTATGTTGTGTTTATTTTAGATAATGCCAAAGAAATGTTTATCCAGCGCTCAAATCCAAAATTATTTGATAATACCATCAGGCAGTAAAGACGAACAAGACACTCCTCAGGCGCTGAAAGTGATGATGATATTGCCGCAATTCGAACTACCGTCAACCAACTTTGTGAAACGTTTAGCGATGCGGATGGTGAAGGGCAATGTGTGTCACCGAACAGGTATGAACCCGCTGCACCATTATCAGGGTCCTATGATCATGTGACTGGAAATTCTAGCGTACCTGGTGCTGATATGCAGCGGCATATATCAAACCATAGTGGTTCAATTCCTGTAGTTCCAAGTACATCTAGATCAACTGCTTTACGAACACGTCAAGTTGTATCTTCCGCCTCAACTGCACCACGGGAAGCTACCCCTAGACCTACTGCATCCGCCGTCAGAAGAAAGCGAAATATCATTTGGAAAAAAACAGCTTTCCAACCAACCAACCGTGAGTTTTGTGGACAAACCGATCTAGAGCCACCGATTACAGAACTTGAAACGCCATTGCAATATTTCTTGTACTTCTTTGATGATGATCTTCTAAGCCATATCGTAGAAGAAATGCATAAGTTTAGTGTACAAAAAACCCATCGAATTTGCTTATATTTGCTTAAATGCCCATGTACTTTTTCAGCTCTGTAACGCTTGTTACAGAGCTGAAAAAGTACATGGGCATTTGTCTGCTTATGGGTATTGCTCCATTGCCCCATACTCGAATGTACTGAGAATCTGAATTAGGTTTGCCATTGATAAGAAATACCATGTCAGTAAACCAATTTGAAAAAATTTCGGCAATATTTACACTTCAATGACAATACCACTCAGTCACCAGCAGGTACTGCAGGACACGATCGTCTCCATAAAATAAGACCTGTATTAGCAACGCCGCAGAAGTTGAAAGACTTCAAGTTAGAAGTGGCAAAGAGCCTCTGCATGTGTGGTCCATCAATGAATAAGAAAAAAGGCCGGCCGTCTTCTGTAAGTGATGACTTGATAGAGAAGAAAAGAATGAGAGCCAATGTAGCGATTCTTCCTCCTCGTGACGTAAGGCGTGATGGATGTGAGTACTTTCCTATGTGGTGACAGAAGCGCCAGCGATGCAAGTATCCAGGCTGCAAAGGAAAGTCGTTTGTTGTGTGCGAAAAATGCAGGGTCGAACTTTGTTTCAACAAGGACAACAACTGCTTCCGTCTGTTTCATCTCTAGTAATGTAGCAAATATAGGTAAGTCATTGCATGTTGTGCCACATATGGAACTAAATAAAAAATATAAAAATCTCCATTATTATTTGTTTTTTTATTTTTTTAACTATTTTTCCCGGGTTCTACACCACAAATACGATTAGGTAAGTTTTTTTTTCTGAAAAAAAAAAATCATGCAGTGTAGGGAATTAGATAGATTATGCTTAAAAAAATTATGCGTAAGCTGTTATGCGTAAATAATGTTATGCGAAAATATAATTAGTAGTAACAAAAGTATGCCAAGTTATAATTATTAGGTCTTAAAATTGTATGCAAATGGATATGGAACCAATCTAAGCCCGCGTAGGCGCGGAAAGGCGAGGCGGCCCGCGAAGGCGCGAACTGAGGAGCAGGTGGTTTTAACGCTCGCCTTCTTTGTTATGCCTATAAAAATATGTTTTAATATCATTATGCGTAAATAAAGTATGCCTAAGAATGTTATGCTTAAGATTCCTATTACATTTTTTACGCAATTTTTTGATTTTTACTTCCTGGATCAAATTATTTCGGTCGGCGTACACGAGTCAATAATAATAGCGATATTCGGACGATTGTCGATTGATATTGACGAATATTAGAGACGAGACTGACATGAGACTGAGGAGCGAGCTGAATTGAGAATTATAGTAGGTACTTTAATTTTATTTATTGTATTTTTGTCTTACTATATTGACAAACGAAAACTAATGAAACTTATCCATTGTAGATCGAAGTTTTATATCATATTAATTTGTTTGATAAAATTGAGTTTATTTGGAATATAATGGACGCTGAATTAAGACATTTATGGCTTAAATTACTATTTCTTTACGATTTTTTCCGTGAAAACTTAAGGAATTTAAAGAAATTCTAAAACTCCAATAAACAAGTAAAACATTCAACTTATCTTTTAGTAATTTTAGCTTTTATAAGAATTGAATGTAACTATGTGAATTCGAGCGTCAAAGTTCCATCGTCGACGGTTTTTCTTGCAAACTGAGTTCGTAAGGTATTTAGAGTAAATTACACGAAAAGAAAAATGAAAATGTGTAACTCCAACTTACAAGAAAGAGAATGGCTCTATCGTTGTTCTTAAGCAAATAATTAAAATATCTTACTGCTGTTGAGAATTACTGCGTCAAAAATCATGAATTTGCGTAAAAAATGTAATAGGACTCTTAATCATTATTATCATTAGAGAAATGTGGCTTTAAAAAATTATGAGTAAGCTGTTATGCGTAAATAATGTTCTGCGAAAATATATTAGGAGTAACAAAAGTATGCCAAGTTATATTAGGTCTTAAAAAATTATGCAAATGGATACTAAACCTTATAATATATGGTTAAAAACAGCATAATAATATATTATATTGTAGATACATATGAGGGAATAGAATAGAATACATACCTATTTATTTTTCCTTTTTAAAAGCGTGACGTATAAATGGTTTAGTTGTCATCATCGCCAGCCTTTACAATCATGAACCCGAGCTGTAAACTTGTGTCACAATCGCGGATTTAATAGAAACACATTGATAGAAGACTATTATTCGAAGCTTCTTTGATGAACCGACTAACAACCAGCATTAAATTTAGTTTTTTTGCTTTGAAATTAGAATACCCAAAAAAAACATCTTGGAAAAACAAAAGCAAAAAAAAATCTGCATCAGAATTACACATTAAAATCCTACTAATATTATAAATGTGAAAGATTGTGAGTATGGATGTTTGTTACTCTTTCACACAAAAACTACTGACCGGATTTGGATGAAATTTTTCACACAGATAGTTTATTACTACTTTTTATCCCAGTAGTATTATCCCATGGGACAATAATTATCAAACTTCACGCGGGCGCAGCCGCTGGCAGAAGCTAGTATCAAATAAATACCCTGACACGCTAGATAGAGTAAGGTTTATATTGTGCACTGAGCAGCAAGCTATATACGGACAGCAAAGTAAGCCGAACAAAATATCTCGAGCCATATGTGATGTATGGCGAGCAATCGACGTTACGATCCGTTTGCGGGCGGCCTAACGTACGGGCTAGCTCGGAGTCTGATATCCTGAGTGTACGGCCCAAGTTATGAACGAATAAACATAATCTTACACTTCTTGGTTTTGTATGATGTAACATTACACCGGAATATAGGAAAGCTATTGTTATCGTTGCGCTGTTGCAAGCGCCATCGCGCGTTGAATGGAAAATCACCCGGGATGGAAAATTGGAAAATAAATTGTTAGGACGACAGACATATCTGTCTACCCTTTTACTTTGTCTTTTGCTATGCGCACTATTGGAGTTCGACACTCATCTGCCATAGCCTTTTCCCAACTATGTTGGGGTCGGCTTCCAATCTAACCGGATGCAGCTGAATACCAGTATTTTACATGAAGCGACTGCCTATCTGACCTCCACAATCCAGTTAGTACAGGGTAATACGATACACCTTGGTAAGACCGGTTGTCAGACTTTTGGGCCACTGACTACTTAACGACTGTCAAAGATTTACAATAGACAACCAGGACCAACGGTTTAACGTGCTTTCCGAGGGTTGAAGGAAAGTCGGTATGGAATGGGTGGTCACCCACCCATCCACGGACCAACCGAGGCAAGCGCGGCTTAAAGATCGACCCGATCGCATACAATTTTCAGTATGAGTACAACGACAGCCTATAACGTCCACTGCTGGACATAAGCCTCTCCCATGATGGGAGGAATTTGCCGTAATCTCGAGCTTGGCAGGCGGATTGGAGATCGCAGTGATGAAAGACTAACAGAAAACGCTGCTGCCCATTCTCTGGTCTACGGAGGCGCAAGGTGTTCTGCGTCAGACATTAGTCGCCTTATACGACACCCGTGAGTGTAATGGGTTGGTTCTATTCTACTCTGCCGGATACCACACGGCTTCAGTATGAGTAAAAGCAATTAAACCTGCGGCGTCCCAAGATCCGGAGAATTAGCCTGAGAAAAATGAGACTCACTGTTAAACACTATACCTCACTGGTACATCAAAGCTAAAAAATGCTTTGTGTGCAATTAGCTTAAAATCTAATACCTACGCCATCCGCTCATAACTTGTTTCAAAAGAGTGTATCTCACCGATTATCCGCGGCGGGCAGTCCCGGGGGCACTGCATATAGCAATTGATGGGCCAATCAGCGGCTAATAACTCGAATTCATAGTGCTATTGTAAAGTTATTTATTATGAACGACTGTCTGATTAATGAATGGACTGACCGACGGGAATGTGATCTAACGGACCAGTGCAGTGTGGTATTTGTAGGATGCAAATCAGATGGAGAGTTTTAATAGTAGGTAGGGTTGTGTAGGTACCAGAAGATTTGAAAATATAACAGGATCAAAGTAAGTAAAAGCACGCATAATTCGATTATATATGCAATGACGTTGACTGCCTCGTTGGTTGCATGTGCGATTGCTGAGCAAGAGGTCATGGTCCTGGGTTCCATTCCCGGGCCGGGCAAGGTGTTATAGGGTTTTTGTATCAGGAATTTCTTCTCAAGTAGCATCCACGGAGTCTCGATTTGTGCCTGGCAGATGGCAATAGGCTCGCCCTTTATTACATTATAGGACTTTTAAAATGTGGGTGTACTGTTAACACATGAACTCCCACTCACAAAAACACATAGGTACAGTGTCGACCAAAAGTCGATAGGCAATCTCACAAAGCAATAGCTTGACGTTTAGTTTGACTTACGACCTTCTACTTTCAAGAAAATACACATTGTCATCTACAAGTAAATGTAGTCCAAAATTTCAACAATGAAATATAAGTCGAGATGGCCTAGTGGTTAGGCGCGTCCACATCTAAGAGTGAATCAGTAAGCCGTGAGTTCAAATCTCACGTTGTTACTTTTAGACTTTTTGTAAGTGTTTACTCGATTGGAAGTAATGGGACAGAAAAATATTCTCGCTTTGTTCTCTCATTTCATAAAGTTAGAAGAAGGTAGATCATAGAAAAATAAGTCAAGAATTTATATTTCTGTGAGGTAAACCTGAGTTTTATGAATATTTTACTTGATCGAAATGAACATGTCGTTTGGTTATGTTAAATTTGGTTAGTGACGTGTGGTTTAATAGATAGCGGTATTGTTGTTGGTATTTCTCAAAATGCGGGCAAATATTGACATTGAGGCGAGGGCTACTAATATTATCGTGCTGCATAAAAGTGGTCTTAATAGAACACAGATATCTGAAGAAACCGGACTAATGTGAGTATTATATTTATGAATTATTGTAACAAAGTTTTATTAAAAATTAAAGCCTACTTTGTTATTGTTTATTTATTTGGTGACTTAGGGATTATTAAATTGATTTTAAATCCATCATGAGGCATAAAAGATAAATAATTAGTGTTAATTATTGGATTTATAAATGCAGAGTGAATGATAACTTCAGTATTTTATTATAGCTGCCTAACATCATTTTTTTGTTTTTTGTTTTAGAGAAATACTGTGAGTCAGATCAAAAGGCCTTGCTAGTCGACAATAAAGTGGAAAGCCGTCGCTTATTATCGATGCGCAGCGACGACATAATATATGGTTGGCGAATAAGAAACAAATGGTTTCACACCTACGAGACACTTTGTGGAATTATTTGACACCTCATCGCAAACTGTTCGCCGTGTCCTCCACGCTGAAGGCTTGTATCACGAAGACCAGCTAAGAAGCCCTTCTTGACAGAAAGAATTATAGAAGAACGATTACGTTTCGCACGGGATTATTTAGATTTTTACTGAAATACTACCATGAGAAGACTCAAAAAACTGACTTTTAAAATAAAGTCAAAAGGGTAGGCTTCATTTATGGCGCAAGAATAACACTCTGCTGGTCTGACAAAAACATAATCCCTAATACAGACTCATGTCGAATTATGGTTAATATGTGGGGATCATGTGGGGATGGATAAGTGCAGCAGGGCCAGGAGAACTGGCTTTTATTCCTCCACGCGCCAACAGTTCTACTTAATTATGTAGAAGTATTAGAAGATGTCATGCTACAAAATTAATCCCTAGATGCTTTAGTTTTAATTAGATGTGTAACAAAATATTTAGTGAATCCAAAAACTTATCCGTAATTATATTAATGATCTTAAATTGAGGTTTAGTTTCAATCTTCTTTTCTTCGGGAAAATGAACACTTAAACTATAACCTCAATACGAGTTACATTTATTGTGACGTCACAAAAAAATATATTCATAAAGTCTAAATGATTTATATTAGTTTTCAATAAATTCTGCTGATTACCGATTACCGATACTAATAAGTGGGTATCAACTATATGTTATATTTGTGTGATTAGAATATCCTTTCCTTGTTACTTAAGTATGTTATTATGAATTGAAAGTAAGTGGGTATACCGTATACAATAAAAAATCTTATGATCGGTTACAAGAGAACTTTTTTACATCTAGGTAGGAATGTGACGTTACAATTATCATGAAAGTTTGTTAATTTTATAAATAAATAAAACAAACATTTCTGTTATCATTCACCACGACTTTTTTATTTCCACCTTCCAACACCGAACAGCTAAAATAATAAATAAATAGTTGAATAATAATACTATGTTTTTTTTTACTAATATTTAACTTATTCTTATAAAAAATAAATAATGAACCAATAACTAATGTTACCAAGAAACAAAAACCCCACGTTGTTAACAGGATTCGAACTCGGATCTCTTTGATCGTGAATCCTACTGATTACCCCAACAGCTATCAACACATGGTAAATAGATATGAATTTTAGCTATCGAATGGTAAGAACAGGTCGCTACACAAATAAGGTTTGCTGCGTGTATAATAAAAGAAACGGAAATATATTCATATGTTTCGTGGAGTGTGACGCGCGACATGCGATTGGGCGAACTCTGTGGCTGTGGTGTGCGTACTGTTTTGAGACCACTTACACATACAGACGCACGGACGCTCGACCGTGCGTTCACAGCAATACAATCCTTAGCGTGCCTCTGCACGTATCAACGCTTACTGTACACACCTCACTCACTTACACACATACATCACACACATGCATCACACTTACACCCTTATCCCATTTACCACAAAACACGCACACCACTACTACTGTTTTCATATAAATGTATAAATTTGAGCATTATTCGCTGCTAAATAACTTAGGCACTTTTGCTTTTATACATTTTTATTCTTATATGCAAATTCAAAATTTTACATAAGTTTCTTTTTTTTTTGTAAAAATACTTTGGCAAAATACATGGCACTGAAACGGAAACTTATGGACATGTGCATTCTCCCCGTCTTAACCTATGGTGCACAGACTTGGTCTTTGACTAACATGCAGAAGTCCAAACTCAAGGTTTGCCAACGAGCAATGGAGCGCAGTATACTAGGTGTTAAATTAACGGATCGTGTTTGAAACACAATACTGCGCTCCAAAACAAATATAGCTGACGTGGCTCAAAAGGCTGCCCAACTCAAATGGGACTGGGCAGGTCATGTCTGCCGCATGCCGGACAAACTGTGGGCCAAAATTGCAGGAAACTGGTGCCCTGACACAGTGAGGCGGGGTCGCGGCAGGCCACGAAGGAGATGGCGGGACGAACTAGACAGGTTCCGTCCGAACTGGAAGGAGGAAACGCGGGTTCGCGAGAAGTGGAAAGAATGGAGGGAGGCCTTTGCCCAGGAGTGGGACAGAGCAGGCTAGAAAAAAAAAATACTTTGAAATGTTTTCATAAGACAATAAGATTTAAAATTGTAATTGTTGGTACCGCTTTGGAAGAGCGAAGTGATCTAGCACAGGCAATTTTTGTCTAAAAGGTCACTTCAACCACTAGATGTAGTACATAACTTGTGAAAGAAAATAAATTATTTGTATTAGTATTTATTTGTTAACTCCACCTCTCCTCCTACACTAATTGACCTTCAGTCACCAATCACCTCGTAACTAAAACTCTTTCTTTTTACACAAAAGAACAGGTATTTATTATTATTATACGGCCGGATATTACTATAATAATATTAGAGCTTTTACTTACTCAATGTAAATATAGTTTCCAACTAAAGTGAGAACCAGTAGTTGACAGGACAAAGCAATTAAATAATGCCTGTTAGTGCAAGTTTCTACGCAAAATTCGAACTTACCGGTCTTACTCACATAAAATGCTGTAAACTAATAGGTTCCTTTATTTAATTTTCTTACATATACATTTACAATTACTTCTAAAACTAAAATAAACATTTTAAATATAAAAAAATTGTAGCCCACCGGTATCGGGAACAGGGTTAGGACTCCGGAAGTCCAGAGAAAGGAACCTTCTAACAATATGAGCCGTGTCCAGGAGTACCGCTTTCTAAATCAAGCCCTTGATCCAGCTTCCTAACGAAAACCTCTTTATTATACATGGTAAAACAAACTCTTCACGAAGCCATCAACCCAGCATTCTGTACATCAAAATAAGTAACTCTACGCAAAAATTTTTGTTGGGAAACGTTTTTTTTTTTTTTTTGTGAAAAATCACGTTTTACTGTAAAACTCAATGTAGCACACACGCACTAAACGGGTTATGGAGGTGTTTTTTAAGTAAAGATCTTACATTAAAAAAATACATGTGAAAATGTTGGAACTTTGACCTCTATATCTCCGTAACTAGAATGTTCCCAGGTCTCATCATCATCATCATCAGCCCGGAATTACCCACTGCTGGGTATAGGCCTGCCCTTTTCCCTTAGAGTTTAGACCAGAACAAAAAAATGATCGCAGTGACGGGGAGAACAAATGATCGCAGTGACGGGGAGAACAAATGATCGCAGTAACGGGGAGAACAAATGATCGCAGTGACGGGGAGAACAAATGATCGCAGTGACGGGGAGAACAAATGATCGCAGTGACGGGGAGAACAAATGATCGCAGTGACGGGGAGAACAAATGATCGCAGTGACGGGGAGAACAAATGATCGCAGTGACGGGGAGAACAAATGATCGCAGTGACGGGGAGAACAAATGATCGCAGTGACGGGGAGAACAAATGATCGCAGTGACGGGGAGAACAAATGATCGCAGTGACGGGGAGAACAAATGATCGTAGTGACGGGGAGAACAAATGATCGCAGTGACGGGGAGAACAAATGATCGCAGTGACGGGGATAACAAATGATCGCAGTGACGGGGAGAACAAATGATCGCAGTGACGGGGAGAACAAATGATCGCAGTGACGGGGAGAACAAATGCCTTTCGGCTTTGTTATGGGTCTATTTACACCCTTTAAAATACGCTAACGACTCTACCCTGCATTGCATCCCACGGGTGCAATGGTGACATGATATATGAAAACACTGAGATGTATGTCCTGTACCTTAGTTAAATATTAGTTCTTGATGGTGTATTTCTAGAACAATTTCAATGAACATCTAAATGATGGTGAAACCGCATCAAAATACATTGTGTGTTTTAGAAAAAAAACTTCTAGAGAAAAAAGAAACTTTGTTTTATACCTACTTTGTATTATTATTCATTTAGCTAAACGTAACTAGGTGTGTTTATTATTTAGGTATTATAAGAATCGGATTTAGGAAAAAAACTAACGAGGTCTTGTTTGTTCTGTAGTCATAATGACGGCAATTCGTAGCTCTCGCGTAGCAACGTAGCAGGAAAATGAATACGAAAATAATATAAGCGGTGAATATTTATGTAAATAAACAAAAAATGTAAGTGTTGTGGAAGGATAAATACTCTGGAAATCCTATTTCGATCTAAATATGTACTACATTAACGCCATCTCGTTAGCATAAAACAATAAGATATAATAGATGACAACTTTAAACGATCCTTTTACAGCAATTATTACTTATAGTTTTACCTAAAAAGAATACGTTGCCCTAATTTATTTTTGGAAACGTTTACTTTGACGTTGGTACAAAGCGACAGTTATGTGTGCATGAATGATCTACCTACGAACAGTACGAACTGTGTTCCATTCATACACCCACAATTTCTAAAAATACACGTAGGTAGACTCTACACCCACGTTGTAACTATTCAGCTCTAATAAAACTAAAAGTAGGATTTTTCCTATGAAAAATAGCTCTGAATTACGTACGTACAATGTTATGTACTACCGGGGTCTTTTCCGCCTGACCATTTTAATTTTTTTTCGCTTAAATCATGCGGAGGCGCCGAGCCACACCCCCTTAAAGTTTGGGCCTATTAGGAAAGCGTCAACTTTGGCGCGCAAAATAACAATAACTCTCGTTTGGCGTGCGTCGTCAATGCGCTCGGGCGATTCGGTATCTTTTTATTCATTTTTTCTACACAAGGTCAACGGGACGGGGCTAGAGAGCGTTTTTATGTTGCGAGTGCAAGCAAAAATGAGCTTAGAGGTGGTCAGGCGGGAGTGTCCTCGATAGTACCTACCAGCGTTGCCAGACGTCCCGTTTTTCAATCAAAATTAAATGTCCCGCGCGGGACAGGCTCAGTACCGCTTTTCGGGGATAAATCATCCTTGGACGTATTAGTGGGAAATTGCAAAGACATCACCGCACAGAAATGGCACCATAGCTCTTTCAACAGTTTCCAAAAAAGATACCAGGAATATGTTTAAACTAGTGTCTTTCATAATAAGTATCCCAACATCAAACTGCTATTCTGAACGCGTTTTTTTTCCCAGATGAATTTAAAATGGTCGGATGCCAGAAATAAATGCTCCGTAAATTTAATGAAATCAGAATTACTCATCCAGTTTAATCTACAGCTATCCTGTAAAGAGTTCTTCATCTGTATTAAAGAGAAAAAGGAAACTTTAAAAGAAGTTAAATCATCACAGAAATATCATGAATAGAAAGAACTTTTTTGATTTTGATTTGTTTTTGTTTATTCATAAGACGAATAAAGCCGGAAACACACTTACGTGGCGTGGCGTGGCGCGGCGCGCCAGAAGCATATCGGTTTCATACATTTAGTATGGTTAGAGACACATTTGTAGCTCGTGGCGTGGCGTGCATAATGCCGGAAACACACTTACATATCAGATGTTTCTGGCTGCAGGTGGGTATGAATCACCTTAAACATAAAGCCAGTCTTTCTTTAGTACCTATGGGTTCGCAAAATTTAGTATGTATTTTTTTTTCGGCTTTAAGCCGGAAACACACTTACGTGGCGTGGCGTGGCACGCTCTGGCGTTTTTTCTGAACAGGATATCGAACCTTTGCAGCGTTCAAACGTCCATCATGTTTTCTTCGGATTCGGATAGTGATTTTGATGAAGACCTACAATTTCTCTTGGCAATTAAACTTCTTGAGGACAAAAAACAGAAAAGAAGGTACTGGGTTCACTCCATAAACAGAGGGCGACAGAAAAAAGGTGAATTTGATCGTCTTGTTAAAGAACTAGAGAGTGACGAAGAGAAATTTCATCAGTACTTTAGACTGAACAAAGCACAATATGCGATCCATTATATGAAATCCATTCATTAATTGAAGAAGACATAAAAAAAAATACATACTAAATTTTGCGAACCCATAGGTAATAGAGAAAGACTGGCGTTATGTTTAAGGTGGTTCATACCCACCTGCAGCCAGAAACATCTGATATGATAGAAATCATGTCTATCCATCAAATATAGGTAAACATGTATAGAAAGTTTCATGTCCGCGCTAATTGAATAGTTCTGTCGTGAGGAGACGATCTTGATTTCAGGGTGTCTATCATAAAAATAAATTATCTCCTGAACCAAAGGGGTTTGAAATTCAGTTGCAAGATTTGACCAAGGCAAGTTGAATGTGTCCACTCGCGCCACGAGCCACGTGGTGTAGAAACACATTTGCCTGTTGTGGCGTGTCGCGCCATAACCCGCTCTGGCGCAATCGACGGCGAGCAGTCAGCGCCACGCCAGAGCGCGCCACGCCACGCCACGAGCTACAAATGTGTCTCTAACCATACTAAATGTATGAAACCGATATGCTTCTGGCGCGCCACGCCACGCCACGCCACGTAAGTGTGTTTCCGGCTAAGACTCAACTATTTAACGATAGGGTAATTTATCTGATAAGATGATGATCATACTTATCTTATAAAAAAAATATTTTTTCTATGGCTATTTTTGCTAATTATTGTCACGTAAACGTAATTTTAACTCAAATAGAAAGATAAATATTTAAAACTTCTGATTATATAGGTTTTTTACTATGTCCCGCTTTCAACGAAAGAATCCCGCTTTTTTTCACTCAAAAAGTTCCAAAGTCCCGACTTGGCAAAAAAAAATCTGGCAACGCTGATGGTACCTACCTACTTATTCAAGTGATTACTTGTTGTTCAAGAGTTTCGCGTGGAGTGACGACCTTCGCAGGGTGGCTAGTACTTAGCAACTGGATGAGAGTTGCTGAGAATCGAATTGAGTGGCGTGCGATTGAGGAGGCTTATGTCCAGCAGTGGACTGCTGTAGGCTGATGATGATGATGATTCAAGTGATTGGCAAAATGACTTTGTGTTCTTTATTTTAGTCACTTGGAATAAAACATGACGAACAGTGCCGAGGCGAGTGGAGCTCGTGGCTAAATAATAACAGCCGCTCGGGTCGATCTTTAGGGTAAGCCGTGCTTGCCTAGGTTGATCTGTGGATGGGCGACCACCCTTACATACCGAGTTTCCTCCGTGCCTCAGAAAGCACGATAAGCGGTTGGTCCCGGCTGTCATTTGAAGATCTTTGACAGTCGTTACAGGTAGTCAGTGGCCCAAAAAGTCTGACAACCAGTCTTACCAAGGGGTATCGTATTACTAACTGGGTTGTGGAGGTCAGATAGGCAGTCGCTTCATGTAAAATACTTGTATTCAACTGCATCCGGTTAGACTGGAAGCCGACCCCAACGTAGTTGGGAAAAGGCTAGGCAGATGATGAACAGTGCCGTGGCATATTGCTTGCTCTACACTACACATATCTGCTGCATAGCTTTCTATAGATAAAGTCTTAACACATAAAACCAAACCCTGAAGAGTTTCCAACATGGTTTAATTCACAAAAACAACTGCGATTTTCTCGAATCTCCAGGCAGTTTTCTGAACAAAAATATATAATAATATAATAATAATAATAAATCGTTCATTTATAAAAAGGGGCACATTTACAATTAAGTATCTTAACAAATAAAATAGAGCACTGTTGCTTATTGCCTGAACTAGGTGGAACCTGTGTTTCAGGCTAGAAGGTGCGTAAATACCTACTTAAAATAAATAAATCAACAATGAAAGAAAAGTAAATTCCTAAAATTACAACTTACATAAAAGATAAACAAACAATGTGTCAGCAGTTTACTTGCAGACTACAAGTAAATCTTCTGTCTGTGCATAGGTTAGGGGTTGTAAAAAAGTAATAATAGACTTTTTACAGCTAAAATAGTTTAACTTATAAATACTTAGTTTTCTATTTAATCTATTGTACAGAAATGGGCCTAAAAATGTAAAGAATCTTTCCACAAAGACATGTTTGGAGGTTGTATTAGAAATGCATACTATATCATTCCGTCTCTTGTTAGTATTGTCAGCATTGTACGTAAGCATGGAGTGCTGTTTTAATACTAAGTGCATAATGAATAGCTGACGCACAGTCAGCACATTGCAGGATTTATACAGCTGATCTGTGGGAAAGTAAAAGGGATGGAAGTTTGCTACCTTTAAAATTGCTCTTTGAGCTCTTTCAAGGGGAAGCAGGATAGTTTTTGATGCGCCACCCCATGAAATGATACAGTAATGAATTATTGATTGACATAGGGCGAAATAAACTTGTGTGATTAACTTAGAATCTGCAATAATAGCAAAATAGCTGGCACAGACCTCACAAATCTTTACACTACCTAGATACAGTTACATAAATTAGCTCATTCTCCGAAGGCCCTAAATAACTGATAACCAAGCCTATTATCAGCCGCCTAACCCAGCCCGTTCACCGCTCCATAAATCAGCATTCTACAACTATTGTCCCTAAATCCCCTAATTACAGCAAAATATTCTACGTCTGTCCGTCTGTCCCGGTAATTAGTTGTCAAAAGTGCATTATAATGGGGCAATGGCGTAAGATCCGATCGAGTCTGAGATACCAAGCGATTGTATCGGCATCGGTATAAATATCGGACTGTGTCTGCAAGTGTTGAACCGTTATTTATTAGAGCTTTTGATAACTGTAATTACGGACTAAATGTACTATCGAGGACACTCTCGCCTGACCACCACTAAGCTCATTTTTGCTTGCACTCGCAACATAAAAACGCTCTCTAGCCCCGCCCCGTTTGGTTTTTTTTTTCCATGTCCAGCATCATATACGTTGGGAAAAGGCTAGTTATAGTTAGTCCAACTCTTTACATGGAGCAACTGCTTAACTGCACGTTGGGTTGCCGATATCGTCAAAATCGCGGGAAACAGATGGACATGAGAGGCACAGTACAGAGAAGAATGACAGAAGAAAAGGGAGGCCTATACCCAACAGTGGGCAACTTCGGGCTGAAATGATGATGATGATGAACTGCTTATCTGACCTCCACAACCTTGTTATACGCTACCCTTTTAAAAAACTGGGTGTCAGACTTGATTTTTCTAACTAACCGTCACGTCTGTCAGCAAATCTATACCACATTGACAGTCGGGACCAAGCCCGCTTACCAGCTGGGATTACCGTTCTGAGTACTGAGGGGTCTCGATATGTGTGACGAACTGAGGCCCTACTTTCTAACGTTTAGTAAATTCGGATCTATCATCTGCAGACGTGCGCGAGAGAGACGGATAGATCCGTATAAGTACATCCCAGGAACGAATATCATCCACGAACCTATACCTCAGCAAGGATTGGTAAACCTTGAAAATCGACCTGTGGGGCTGTAATTATTTGGCCATAAGCCCCTATCTTTTTAAGAATAAGAATTATTTATTCGCTTAAAATACAGATGTTACCAGTTGTTAAAGTTGGTGGTTTAGGCACAAACCATATTTTGCTTTTTAGGGCATGCAAATATAATTTGACATTATTGTATAGGGAACGTGCAGGAACTATAGGTGGCAGCACTAAACGACAAAAGAGACACTATGCGGACAGTAAAGGAAACTTATGCTGTCACCTGTCACGCAAATCTCTTCAAAAGTATTATTTTTGATTATGATAAAAGGTATAAAACATGGGTCTCTCCGGTCTATCAATAATGTTCGTCAGCGTAACATGAATGTTGACCAATATGAATTTTGTATGTTTCGTTTATTTTCTCTGATGAAAATTGTGGTGCATGAAGAATCGGTGGCATAAACAACTTTCTTATTTTCAACACATGTTTTAATGGAAGGGAATCCTTTATCAGCGAGAACAGTATCTCCAGGCTATAACAAATCAATCCACAATCATTTGTTATAAGCAATCACTATAACGCCCTCCGTAGCATTTAGATACAAAACTTAGGAAACCACAAGGAGTGCAGCCAATTAAAAACTTTATTGTTTATCTATGTTTATCTACACCCATGCCACAGTTTTACATTCATACAGTTGCGCAACGAATGTACTTCCGTGGAGCAACGGCGGGGATCTTGCGGGGGGTTGGGCGACGCGGTACGCGCTCTACGATCTCGCGCAGTTCATAGCCTTGGACGTTTAGGGCCGACGCGTCTGTGTAAATCGTTGTTAATACTATTAATAATCGTTATATAACTTGAATATAATGGTGAACACTTGTTGCGTATACGGGTGTGCCTCGACGAGCACCAATAAGGATAAAAATATAAAATTTCATAGATTTCCCCGTGACGAGAGGTAAGTTTATCTTCCTATAAATTCAAATTAGCTACCTAACCAAATAACCGTCTAGTACCTACTATTACTATTTTCGTTTAAATTAGTAATACCTACCCGTCGTATATCTAGTACTAAAACGCCAAGTAGATACGTAAAGACAGACCTTATGCCTTAGCCCTCCTATACCTACACCTATAGCTCTGCCGGCCAACTCTACTGCGCTAATTGTGAACGTAGGTATATCAAAAGAATTGTTACGCGTTTCATAGGTAGGTACATGTTGGATAATTACGAGAGCAATTTGAAAATGTGATTTTTTGTTTGTTGAGATATCTTGACGATTTTGGTACCAAATGAAAGGTCTAGGTCTAAAACCATTTTATCCGTGTGAATCATGTAAATCGGTCCACGCGTTTAGGAGATAATAATGAGTACCATAGTAAAAAGGTAGGTATAGTAAAAATATAAAAAACCTTAAAGTACAACTATATTAAAGTAATATACGTAAGTACCATAAATTTGGGTCCAATCCACGTCTTTTTTTGTTATGTAAATATTTAGTTTTAAATAGTGTTTAAAATAGTAGGTATATAAGTATGTCTTGTAAATTAATATTGAATTAATAATGTAAATAAATGATTACAAAATCACATTTCTTTTATTATTATTTTTGGACAACCCTTACACGCTTGCGACCAAGAGCCTAAGTACCTACACGCGTGGCGGCATCGTTCAACATCAAAGGCGTTTCCCAACTGTATGATTGTAAAACTGTGCCCATGCTATAAATCCTCTATAAAAGTATCTAAAACAGTTAGCTTATGGCCAACATTAAAACAGCCAGTGTCATAATAACCATTAAAACACCCAAACGGGTGTTATAATGTTGTACTAAATTTCATTATGCAACTCGTTTTAAAAAAAGAACATTGTCTAGCACGTTCGATTCACTACCACAGCGCCGTAATTAAAAAAAAAACTTATAGGTTCATTCGAATTCACGCCGTATCCCGCCATTTTTGTTCGATATTAGTATTGCATTATGTACTTTGTTGTTTACAAAAATGAGTGATACAAGCTTTGTGCATTTTAATAATTGTACAATTAAAATGTAAATAATTATATTATTACCTATACATGGTTTGTTTGTATTAAATGCTCAGCAATTAAACTTTCCATGAATTTACATAGACTTCTTACAACACTACAACACCCTATGGTTTCAGAACCTTTTATGGAGGATTCATATCATGGATGTAGATAAAGCTTTGTATGCAACTGTACATAATTAGGTATTAAAACACTCATGTGATACTATTATCACACTCGGCTTCGCCTCGTGTGATAAACCCACATTCGTGTTTTAATACCCCTCATTATACAACAGTTGCAATAACTATTATAATCTGAGTTCATATGGAGACTGTTGAGGAATATTCGGTGTGAACTTCAGTGCAGTTTGGAACGCCCTCCGTAGCATTTAGATACAAAACTTATGAAACCACAAGGAGTGCGGCCAACTAAAAACTTTATTGTATAACCATGTTTATAATCTGAGTACATGTGGACTCTTTGTTTAATTGTTGAGGAATATTCGGTGTGAACTTCAGTGCAACATATGTGTGTTCGCTGAAGTTGAAATGGTACGCCAGTACCATTTAATGTTTGCTTGGACGGTTGATTTTGAAGGCTATTGAACTTTTTCAAGCAGCGGTGGCCCAGTGGTGGCGGCCCCGACTTACGAACAGTAAGTCGTGGGTTCGAACCCAGACAGGCGTATTACTTTGTGTAATTTATTTCATCACCACTGCTCTCAAAACGGTGAAGGAAAACATCGTGAGGAAACCGGGATGTCCTAGAACCAAAAAATTCGAAGACATGTGACATCTACCAATCCGCACTGGGCCCGCGTGGTGGATTATAGCTCATTCCCTCTAATAGAGAGGAGGCCTGTGTCCCAGCAGTGGGAACATTAATAGGCTGATGATGATGAACTTTTTCAATGCAGAGTGTAACAAAAACAAATTGTGTTCAAATATTTTTCTTACTGCATTTATCCATTTCTTGCGTCTTTCACATAAACATGGTATGAGAGTACTACCTATTCTTTGGAAAGTAATAGAATTTTATTATTTTACGCTATTTGATTAATTTTTCATTTTTGTGGATGTATTGGTACATATCCAGAAATGCAACAATGGATTATGATTAGCTAGAATAATCATTTTCAATAATAAAATTAATTCTGTTTACTTGTTTTACATGTCAATGTCAAGTATTAATAGGGTACAAGATTCGGATTGGTGATGCCAGTCGGCAGCACCGTCGTTGTGTACGTTCCCTATAATGCGTATCTTTATGTGAATCTATGAAAGAAAAGGAAAATAATTATTAAATAAAAAATAACTCAAATATTGCACACGATACTAATACTTAAAATTAAATTTTGTGTTGCAGAAATTCTTGTAAACTGTAAAAACAATTTTCTGTCAACCATTTACGCAATTTATTTCTAAAATATTTAAATTTACTCAGAATAAATTACTCAAAAAGGTTTTACTACGGCATTTTAACGATCAGTTCTCTACTCCTGCTACAAAAGCGACTTGAAAACCACATAACAATAAAAACAAAGAAGTATTCTAAAGTCTCATCAAAACCAGTCTCAGTTTCTCGGCAAATTCTTTATCCAATACTTAAATATAATCAATCTGGAATGTGTATTCAGAGCGGAAGTTTTCCGGAGATACTTTCAGTGCCTCGCCGAAGTTTCCAACTTTCCCCGGCCAGTTATGAATGGGAGTCGGCTTCAGAGCTGATTAATATACCGCCTTCTTCTTAAAATAGTTTTAATCTTCAGGATAAAATGTGGGAGTGGAGGTTTTAAATGATGTCTAGTAGTGGAGGTAATGTTTAGTGAGCATACGTAGTTTGTAATGTTCCCACTGCTGGGACACAGGCCTACTCTCTATGAGAGGGAGTAGGCTGTAATCCACCACGTGGGCCCAGTGCAGGTTGGTAGATGATACGTGTCTACGGTTTTCTGACGATGTTTTCCTTCACCGTTTTGAGAGCAGTGGTGATGAAATAAATTACACAAAGTAATGCGCTTGGCTGGGTTCGAACCTGCGAGCTACAAATCAGAATTCGCAGACGGTACCACTGAGCCTCCACGGCTCTGTATAATAAAATTATGGTTAGTAAAAAAAAAATTGGTTGCCTGTAAAGTCGGTATACGGGCGAAAGTTTTACGTGACAACGACTTTGAGTGGTAAAATAAACTTTTTATGTCTGTCTCTCTCGCTCTTAGGCGGGCTAACCATGCCCGAGTGGAAGGGACGCGTGCCTCTCACTCGCTCTCATTGTGAGCGCATAACGTGAGCGGAGCGTAACGCAGTTTCTTGAAGTGTCACCCGGCAAACCAATTTATAAGACGTTGTCACGTCAAAAGGGTTTTTTGAAAGCTAATGTGTTACCATCCCGTCAAAGGGCATTGCAAATTAATTATTCTCGAGTAATTTATTATACTTGTTTACCTAGAGGCTAAATAGGAGGTAGGTTCATGACTGCCTAGTTCTTCGGACAATACATTATATACGTACAGGTACGATTGTCATATGTTTTTAATTCCATAACAGTTCTAAAGATTTCCCTATACGCGCTTCACACGAAACCACGAAATTACATAGAAAAACAGGTCTTAAGTCAGATGGTTTTTTGAGGAGCTCGTGGCTAAATAATAACAGCCGCTCGGGTCGATCGTTAGGTTAAGCCGTGCTTGCCTAGGTTGGTCTGTGGATGGGTGACCACCCATTACATACCGAGTTTCCTCCGTGCCTCGAAAGGCACGTTAAACCGTTGGTCCCGGCTGTCATTTGTAGAAATTTGACAGTCTGTCAGACTTAGGTGGTCAGGGGTTGCCACCCGTACTATAATATATAGTATCGTACTATATTTTAGTCATTTGTGCTATATATTATAGAAAAATAATATAGTACGAAAAATACTATATTTTTATCCCTTATCCAACTGTCGTGCTTTTTTATATTAACCACGGGGAATTTTAGAACGAAACGCATTCGCGGCAACCAAACGTCAAACAGTTAATAGTTTGTCGTGAATGCCGCCCGATTTTTATCGTGTTTAATTTCTGCTGTTAAAGTAGTTCTTGAACCTGTACTATAACTTCTTATTTGAACAAGAAGTTAATCGATTTAAAAAAAAGGTTAATTAAAAGGTCGCACGTAGAATAAATTATACATCGTCAATGCCGCATTGATTTTTAGCGACTCACTGTATTTGAATGCCAGATCGAGAATATGTGTGTAAAAAATCGAATTAGTAATAAGTGTGTTAAATCATTAAATAATGCTTAAAAATAAATCTGTACTATTTTTTTCCTGAATTTCCCAAAAGTACTATATTTTTGAAGCGTTTTTTGTGAAAAATACTATATTTGTTCAAAATAAAGGTGGCAACCCTAGTGGTCAGAGGCCCAAAAAGTCTGACAATCAGTCTTACCAAGGGGTATCGTATTACCCGGTACTAACTGGGTTGTGGAGGTCAGATAGGCAGTCGCTCCATGTAAAATACTGGTATTCAGCTGCATCCGGTAAAACTGGAAGCCGACCCCAACATAGTTGGGAAAAGGCTAGGCAGATGATGATGACGATGATGTCAGGTAGTTTATTTCGTTTTACTTACAGAAGTTCCGCTACCTACCTATTTCTGGAAGGCTCTATAATCTCACACACACACCGTGTTCGGTTTGGCACAACCATGTATCGTTAGGTAAGCCCTGCGGCTTACAATCGGAGCGTCCTGAAGCCTGCAAGCCGTCAGTGTGTAGACCCCATTAGAATGGCTCAAACTCAAACTCAAACTCAAAGCATTTATTTCAATTAGACCATTACGGCACTTTTGAAAGTCAAAAATACAAAAAAGGAAATCAAAGCTACAGTCCCAGTCACAAGGCATAATAACTTGAGAAAGTACTGTAGTTGCCCATTCCCTAGCGTAGATCTCTATGGAGAAGAATGGGCAAGAAACTCCATGGACACTCTTTTAAAATCAAAATATTGTTACAAAATCTTGGTTACATCATTAATTTTGAGATTATACATAAATGTGAGAACGATGTAGAAAGACGTGCACACTAAGAGCATCCAGAGTGAAAGATTAGATTAAAAATGTATGAATAAAGTAATTAAAATGAACCTTGGCAGCTAAGAGATGACCAGTCCCAACTGACAGCGCCCGTTCACAGACATGACGCATGTACCGGCGCCATTCAACTCAACCATATTGAAGGGAACTAAATGACCCGACACACCCGCCACCATCAGCGAGACATTTAAGTGAGCATGACATTCTCTCAGTCACCAAGGCATATTCAAGTCAATGAAAGATAAATAAATGTAAATGGTGGCTGAACAGTACAAAGTACTCACACATGTGCTATGCAATTATATAATACTAAGAACTGGAATCTATACAATGCAAGTATATTTTTACAATCTTCTGCAGCTTCCACAATACATTAACATGGGAATCAATTCTTCATCTTCTTCTTTACGTGTCGATGGACTCAAATAATGCCCGTCCAGTACAAACAATTAGTTTGCCCCCCTCCCCCCCACCTATGGTTGTGGAGCAGGACCAGCATTTAGCCAAGCATTTTTATCATCAATGTAATCCCCCAACTTATAATATGCTTGCCTACATAGTGTGCGTTTTATACAAGATTTAAATTTCGTCTCATTCAGTTGAAGAATGTGGGGAGGTATTTTATTGTAACATTTCAAACAGTACCCCATGAAAGATGAATCCACTTTAGCAAGCCTGAAACCTGGCTGAACTAGTTGGTCCCTATTTCTAGTGTTATAGTGGTGTCTGTCCCCTCTCTTACTGAATAAATGCCGATTTTTTCTAACGTACATGATGTTTTCATAGATGTATTGACAAGGTACTGTCATGATATTAATTTCCTTAAATAGTTCTCTTAGAGAATCGCGTCTACGTAATTCATAAATGGCTCTGATGGCTCTTTTCTGCAGAATAAATATAGACTCGATGTCTGCAGCCCGTCCCCATAGTAAAATACCGTATGACATAATACTATGAAAATAACTAAAATAGACCAGCCTCGCGGTATCAACATCAGTAAATTGACGGATTTTTCTAACAGCATATGCTGCTGAGCTTAGCCGTCCTGCAAGAGATGTTAGATGAGGACCCCATTGTAACCTTGAGTCGAGCGTGATTCCCAAGAAAACCGTTTTATCGACAAATTCTAGTTTCTCTTGATTCAATATTATGTCACAATCACTACTTTTGACATTTGGTAGAGCAAATCTAATGCATTTAGTTTTTTTCCCATTTAGTACTAAATTATTAGCGGTAAACCAATCGTGGACCTGCAGTAGGGCGTTATTTACATCATCAAGATTAGTGGCACGTCTGTTTATTTTAAATATTAAAGAAGTATCGTCAGCAAACAACACCATATGCGGATGGTTGTTAAATAGATGGGGTAGGTCATTAATATATACTAAAAAGAGGAAGGGACCCAATATCGAACCTTGTGGTACACCCATTTTTACTTTTAAACCCATTGAGTTTACTCCATTTATTTGTACCTGCTGCTGTCTATCATTCAAATACGATTTTATTAAACTGAGCGCAAGTTTACCTAAACCGTAATGCTGAAGTTTCAAGATCAGGGTTTCGTGATTTACGCAATCAAATGCCTTCGAAAGGTCACAAAAGATTCCTATGGCATCTTGTGCCTCTTCCCACGCAGTAAATATGTGTTTTAATAAAGTGACACCGGCGTCAGTTGTACAACGTCCTTTGGTGAAACCAACGCTACACCAGACCAACGGTTTACCTAGCTATTTTCCAACTACATCTACCATTAGGTACTGCCCAAATACGGTGCAATTCCAAACGATGCGCAACGGTACTAGAGTTGTACGATTTTATAAAAATAGCTGCTATTTTAGAGTTGGTTCGAGCAGTGATAATAGGTTTATCTATCAAGAAATTCTCAAATCTGTTTGAATTTGTGTCTAGTAATAATAATAACAACACGCCTTGTAAACCCAAAAGGATTAGGCAGAAGTGTGTGTACCTAACAAGTACATCCATATTTCGCTATTAAAGTTTAAGTCCCATGTAAAGGGGCGAGCTTATTGCCATCAACCGGGCATACATCAAGACTCCGTGGCTGCTACCGAGAAATTCCTCATGGAAAAACCCAATAACACTTTGCCCAACCCCGGAATCGAACCCAGGACCTCGTGCTCAGCAGTCGCGCTTGCGACCACTAGACCAACTAGGCAGTCTAGTAATAACTAGTTGGTGCCAGTTAAGGCCAGGATTTCCAAAATTAGCAACTCGAACAGCGAAATGAGTGGTTTTTAATTTATTAAAATAAATATAATACATATTTAAAAAAATAACCTCTGAATAATGTAGACAATGTAATTTCTCATTTTTCAGTGTATTTTTTTATATTCATAGTGTTAATAATATTTAAGTAAAACTTGACAATAGTCATAAACTTACCTAACTTTGCATGTTTTTATGATCGAGAAAAGTAATAACTATTGTTTTTGAGCCTAAGAATAATCAAGAACAGTTCATGAACAACAACATATGTTTTTTCTGGACTATTTCATACCTTAATACTCAACCAAAAACAGGTCGATTGGAAGATCCTGGCCTTAAGATGAGAATAGCGGTCATTGCCCTAATATTTCTTCGTACGAACCAAAACAAATAAACCATGTAAGTTTTTCATTACAAAAAATGGTGAAGTTCAGGATAGATGACGATTCCAGACTTGAACAGGCTTATTTTTGGTTTTCAAAGTTAAGAAGTTTAATAAATGTAGGTGGGTCAATGGCCGCTATTGTCATCTTAACTGGCACCAACTATTACATTTACAAACGACTTCCAGCACAAAACGAACAGGATTTTTGAGTAGGCCCTTCGGAGAGTTTTCAAATATATTTTTTTTCATCTTTTTTCTCTGAATAGTTACCTACAGGCAGTGGTGACAATATTTGTGTCACTTATTTAACTATTTTTTTATATATAATATTTTTTTAATTTTATATATTTTTTTTTGTCTATTAATTGTGAATGTGTGAACATTGTAGGCTTTGTAGATTCCCAGCTATGCTTGTTATCTTTTGTTAAATATTTATCTTGTTTTACGTTTTTTGTACCCTTTTTAAGCAACGACCTATTGTCAGGCCTACGCTGTCCCCCCCCCCCGACTTCGGGTGTTATAATGTTGTACTGAATTTCATTATGCAACTCGTTTTAAAAAAAGAACATTGTCTAGCACGTGCGATTCACTACCACAGCGCCGTAATTTAAAAAAAGACTTAAAATAATTCGAATTCACGTCGTATCCCGCCATTTTTGTTCGATATTTGGATATTAGTATTGCACTATGTACTTTGTTGTTTACAAAAATGAGTGATACAAGCTTTGTGCATTTTAATAATAGTACAATCCAACATGTAAATAATTATATTATTACCTATACCTACATGGTTTTTTAGTAATAAATACTCGGCAATTAAACTTTCCATGAATTTACATAGACTTCTTACAACACTACAAAAGGTTTCAGAACCTTTTATGGAGGATTCATTTCATGGATGTAGATAAAGTCTTGTATGCAACTGTACATAATTAGGTATTAAAACACTCATGTGATACTATTATCACACTCGGCTTCGCCTCGTGTGATAAACCCACATTCGTGTTTTAATACCCCTCATTATACAACAGTTGCATAAATAACTATAATAATATTGTAATACCAAATAATTTGAAAAGAGTAACCATGGAATTTCTTGCCGGTTCTTCTCCATGGAAAGGACCAACCCGAACCGTACACCTTTTTCGACGTTTTATAAGTGCACGCATGTAGGCCTATGTGAAATAAAATATTTTGATTTTGAGTTCAAGTTCCTGATATTTTCAAATTTCAAACGAAAAAGTCAGTATTAGGTACCTCGCTTATCGAAAAACATTCCAACTAAATTTATCTTTGCACACACCCTGTGCCAAAGCTGATATTTCCCAGGTATGGAAAACCCAACTTCCCTATATGTTATAAAGACACTACAGCTCATATAACCCTGGGCATGTCAAAAACCATAAAAGTAAGACCCCTAACACCTGTAGGGTTATTAAAATAAAAAATCACTTGATAACACCACAAGAATAGAATTTAATAGAAATAAAATATAATAAGTAAATTATTTAAATTGAATACATTAATGATAGGGATTTACACGTTATTTAAAAAACTAGTGACAAATTGAACAACTAAAAAGATGAAAACATTCACTATGAGACACAATAGAGATACCTAGCCTGAAGCTTCAGACGAGGTTTAAAATCTTGAATTTCTTATGTGGAAATTATAATTTAAAAATGAGGTTTATGAGGTTGGATTTTACAACTAACTATAATCTAGTCAAATATATTCAGCTAATTATGCTCATAAAGTTAAGTTATTTTTTGAATCTGGTAAAAATAATCTTCACGCGCCACGCGCCGTTGGATCCGGGAGACGAATCAAAGTTTTTTAAGGATTGTACGTAGATCACTTATGCGTAATTAATAATCCTCACACGTAGGAATAACATCGTTGTGGAACAATTAAACAGCAATTTGCATCAAACCTTGAAAAGGGTTATCCGAAGAAAGTTTGTGGGATCCCTTTAGATGTAAGTGTTGGCAAGATATTTACATCACCAAATGGAGCTCTCGGGGTATCAATAGAGGGCGAAATCGCCCTCTGTCACTGGATTTAAACCTAAAGCAAAATGAAAAGAAACGATAAGAATAAAGGACACAAACCAGGAACAGAAGATTATAGAGCAGACAACCAAAATTCACGAAATAAACACGATTACGTACCAGGATAAATAACAGAATAAAATATTCAAGCCACCGTGGTATGCACAGTGAAAATTAAATTTGCCGCACAAACAATTTTCAATATTTTAGGTAATAAAAAAACAGCTTATCATTTCAACCGTATCTCATAGACCAATGACAAGAAACACTTCACCAGGGGTGTCAAAAATTTTCTGTAAAATCTAATTTCGAAAAATAACCACGCCAAACAGAAAAAGAAATAATTAAACAAGGTTTAATTGATATTTTTTTAAAGAAAAGAAGTCTTATGTAGCGCAATGCCACAGTACCCTTTAAACAGCAAAAAAAAAAAAAAAAAAAATCTCCTATGAAGACAACAAAACAAAACTTTAACAACCCTAACTGTTTAACAAACAAAACAAAAAAAAAAAAATGAAAACCCTATTGAAATACATAAAGGTAACAACCCTAACGAAAAAAAGGAAAATGTAAACCTTCAAGAAACCTGTAACCTTCTACTTGTTAAACTTGTGAAAGTGGTGAAGAAGAAATAATGGAACTGAAGAATAACAAATTATAAATATAGGTGAAATTATTAATAAAAAGAATTAATTAACTATGATCTAACTAATTAATAATTAAACTAACATAATATTATAAGATACGAATTAATTAACTATCGACTAGTAAACCAATGAATAAATTAATCAGACACCCTTACAATAACATACAAAGAACAATAATCAGACCATAACGTCCATTGTTGTTTAATAAGCTTTAATTAACGATCCTAAAGTAAGAGTCAATCTAAGACTTTCAAAATAAATAAACTATCAACTAAGACGAAAAATAATTAAATTGGAAAGCGAAGTAAAGTAAGAATTTGAGATAAAGATAAATGATTTAATTATATATTGTATTATATTTTATTTAATTAATAAAGTGACATTACTTTATTATATCTTTTATGTGATACAGACCAGAGTGTACGGAATCACAATCTTGAAGAATATAAGTAGTCCTTGATATAACCCTAACTACCTGACACTTAACAAAACGAGGAGCGAGCTTTCCAGAAAAATAATCAGTTCCAGAAGACCTAGTAAAATTTCGCCTCCATACAGTATCACCGATGTTGAGTGTAACAGATGACCGGTTTGAATTTTATGTATTAGAATTACGAAGAAAAGCCATTGCAAGGTTATCGGCTACTTTCGCATATACCTATTTCAGCAAGAGAGTTAAGATTTGACGCATGACGAGTCCGACTTTCAGCTAAATTGATGCTTCGAGTCTGCCTATAAGCATGAGTTGGATCAACAGAAATCTCTCTACCAAACATAAGGAAATTTGGTGTGAAATTAGTAGCTAAATTAACACATGAATTGAGATATAGTTTGACCTTAGGTAACATTCTAGCCCAGTTCCTTTGATTTTCACCAACTAATATGCTTAAACAAGTAATAATACTTTGGTTATATCGTTCCACGGTATTAGCTTGAGGAGTATAATATGGTGTATAAGTTGGTGAATCGATATGGAAGGTTCTAAGAAAGTTAGGTAGTTTTTGTTGCACAAACAATTTTCAATATTTTAGGTAATAAAAAAACAGCTTATCATTTCAACCGTATCTCATAGACCAATGACAAGAAAACTTCACCAGGGGTGTCAAAAATTTTCTGTAAAATCTAATTTCGAAAAATAACCACGCCAAACAGAAAAAGAAAAAATTAAACAAGGTTTAATTGATATTTTTTTAAAGAAAAGAAGTCTTATGTAGCGCAATGCTACACACCGTGAAACATGTATCTAGTATCGGGCCAAGTAAAGTCAGATATTATTTATGAAGCTATCAAGTGCTGGTATCTCATCGGCAATGGACCGTGAAGATGATCGTCTCAGATCAGTTAACATTGTGCAAAAGTTATGTTATTATATTTTTTTATTTTATTATATTTACTTATATTCAGTGAATAACGCTACTGATTATATATAAATAAATATCGCTGGACATTACACACAGTGCCATCTAGTGCCACACTAAGTAACGAAGCTTGTGTCGTGGACACCAGATAGTTGAAATACTACATAAATACTTTTTGTTTGTAAATGTATTGTGTATGTAAATACTTTTTATACATATAAACATCCATTACTCGTAAACAAATGTCCATGCTCATTACACAAACATTTGCTCTTACCGGGATTCGAAACCGGGACCCCAGCCTAACTACCGCTGCGCCATTCGGGTCGTCAAAATTAACATAATTGTTAATTTTAAGTTTTGTGTCTATGCTATTATTATGTAATTGTTTGTTGTTCCAAATAAAATTAAAATAAACAATTATGCCTGTACAAACTATAACTATCTGTCTGTCTGTCTACGTTTACTTACGTTTACCTACGTTTACCTACGTTTACCTACGTTTTTGAACGTTGTCTCTTTAGCATACAGACAGATAGACCTGGGCTTGGTGTATAATACATTCAATACTTTTCATCCAGAAAGTACAATCTCGTCGAATAATCTCTGAATTCGACGCGCGAAGCCGCGGCCAAAAACTAGTACAGTATTTGATTGACCTTAGTAAGCAGAAATGAACAAAAACTTATTCATGAATAAAAGTAAAATATTCAGAATTTTATTGTTGTTTTACATTTATTATCATTGTTTTGGGAATAAACATGTTTGTTGAGGCAATATTTTGTTTCTCAATAACGATAACATGCTATTGCTAATATTCGATAGCTATTACGAAAAAACATAACTATTTATTTATTAAGGTATTTTTGTATCGTTACAATATTCAGCAGTTTTAGTAGCTGACTAAGCTTACTCAAATGTTATGACTGCTACCCGTGTGTACGTACAACCGTTAAATGGTTAGAACTAATTACTAAGTATGGTCATTATGTAGTTAGTAGTCAGTGTTGCCTGTAAAAGTCATCACAAAGTAATGTTTGTGTAAAGTAGTGTAATATTTGTATTATTTTTTTCGTTTACACTTTATGTATTTATTAGCTATTTTATCCGTGTCTGACCGTGGCATCACTCTGGGCCCTATCAGAATACCAGCGCTGTGACATTTTTTTTAAAATGTTACAGCACCATGCTGAATTGCTGAGATAGGGGGCCTTTTGGGCTCGTACAGCCGTACAGGACCAATTTCATTTCATGTTTTTTTTTTATTTTTCTCTTTGTTTAATTTTTTTATTTATTAGTTGTACTGTTTATAATTAACCATTCATTTATGTTAATAATTTAACCATTTTAATTTGTGTTTTGTCCTGTGCGGGCTAATAAATGCTTTTTCTTTCTTTCTAATTACCTACCTATTACGATACAATTTTGATAAACACAATTTTGCGTTGGTAAAAGCTCTCAATTGGTGGCGGCACTTTCATACAAGCCCAAAAGCTTGGCTGGCAAGGGCCAGCCAAGCGATTGCGAAGCATTTGATAAGGATCAATAACAGCTACGTACTACCACTCTTCATGATGTTAGGTTTTCTAAACAGTCAGCTTGCCCAAGAAGCTTGCCGCATTGTTGGCCCCTAGGCACGCCACTGGTACAACGACTTAAAGGCTAACCAATATTAACAGTGATCACGCAAAGGGCTTTTCTCATAAGCAGAAGGAACAAGTGTATTCACCATTACTTATACAGAGTTAGTATTCAATGACCGGCCAAATTTCCAAAGATGGTATAGAATCGATAATATTTTTTTTTATTACCTCGCTGTTAGTTTGTAATCACGGGATTACAAGTTAAAACTTCTTAAAAATTTCGAAAACTATGTAGCTTACACGGTAGTTAGAAACTCTTAACTTCTTGTAATCTAGACAACGCTATTACGCTACGGTTCAAATGACTTTTACATGAAAAAGTCAAACCAAACTCAAACACAAATAAGTCAAACCAAACTTAAACTAAAGTTAAAGTTAAAGTTTGAGTTTAGTTTAGATAAACTCTGTATAACCATATTTGTTACGTTCGCGAATCATATTTTAATTTAATCAACATACCTACAGCCTGACACTGACCTGCTAATTGCAAAAGATTTAAGAAAACCTTGAATTTCGAGAGGAAAATGGTCTTTATACTCATAACCATAGAGTCCATTTTAAGAATTTAAATTTTTAACGTGATTCATTTTACGATTCTGTTAAAACGGCCATTTTAGACCCCCTGGCTCTGATTAGTACAGTCTAAGGATTGTATACCTATCGTCGATCACCTCTGCCGTACCCATCTTGGAAAACGAGCGAGGTGGTATGTGTTATCTATACTAATATTATAAAGAGGTAACATTTGTTTGTAAGTTTGTATGTTTGTAAGTTTGTATGTAAGGGGTAATCTCCGGAAGTAATGAACCAATTTTAAAAATTGTTTCACTGGTAGAAATTTACATTATTCGTGAGTGCTATAGGCTATATTTTATTCCCGTACTCCCACGGGAACGGGAGCTACGCGGGTGAAACCGCGGGACGTCAGCTAGTATTCTATAAAGTATAACCATACAAATATCTAACTTCACAGTCAATAAAGATACCTAAATCAAACACTCATAACACTTATACTTTATGTTCCAATAACAACTACACAGCATTACAGGTCGTCTAAGTATCAAGTATCAACATTCTCTGTAAACACAGGAGCCCTGAGCAAGCGTAATGTTATACTGGAACCGAGGCACGTAGGTACTCTACTCGTGGCTACTGTTGATATTACCGGCCCTAGTTACCTAATGGCTGGTAGATTAATAATTGAAGATAAAAGGGAATTATGGGGGCGCTATGTAGTTTTGTTGCTGAAATTGTTAAGTGGGATGAATAAGTAATAGTAAGTAATATAATTATGCACTAATGTTTATGTGAAACCCTCATAATTCACGGACAAAACAACAGGATTGAGGATATGTTCGTTACTTTTACACCTGCATATATTTAACTTGGAAGTGACTTACTATAGTCTGCGCTAGCCCGCCACACTATTCCCAAACCGCTGTAACTCCTGAATGCCAGAATAAACAGTGGCGACCACCAGAAAAGCGACGAGACAATGAAGCTCGACGAAGTCCCAGAGAATGAAATTAACTGTCTTGGAGCCCGCAACGAAATTAATCAGAAAAGTATAGCGGAGGAGTAGGAAAAAAACCGTAATTTCCACTTCCCTCCATATCAGCAGGAGACAGAACGGAACAAGGCCAATAGGCACAAAGGGACGTTTACAACTGGGATAGGCCCAGTTGCCTTGCACCACGGATAAAAATATTAACATTAAGGGCATTACATTGCCCAATGACCTTGAGCATGCTGCCCCGTACTAACTTACGACGAAACGACGAGAGAGAGAGGGACGAATGCGGGAGTGACGTAGTGCTTTTCGCGAAATTTTGGATTTTTATAAAATATTTTAAAATATTAAAAGAAATAAGAGAAAAAAATCAATACACGTTTTTAAATATGTCATTACGCATTTTTTGGTATAAAATTCATGCCGAGTTATTGAGCCGTTATCAGAGAAAATTTTCAATTTAGGTTGAAAAAGGACCTATTTGTTACGATTTTTTGATAAAATTTGAGTAAGTTTATTAAAATTTTAAACAATACAATGTTTTTGTGATGACCTTTAGTTTAAAATATATTTTTTATATTGAAAACGCACAAAAGGATTCATCTACAAACTTCTTTAAACCCACGGTATTTTCAGGATTTGAGCGAGGTAATCCCCTTAATGGGTCCTAAGTTGTGAGCTGTTATATTTGATTCCAATAATAGGTATGGAAAAAACGTTTGAACGCACGGAAATTTGTTCTAATTTCTACAAGGTCAGTCATAGTCTGCGCCAGATAAGATAAAGGTCATTAACCCGCATACATTTATTCAAATACATAATTCCATAAACAGAAATAATGACATAAACTTGTCCCGAAACTACCTTTATCGTGATCCTTGACTTTTTCTAGTAATAAAAAACGATTCATTGAATAATGTATTGTCGGGGTACCTACGCAGAGAAATTAAGGAAAGAGCAATGACCTTTAATTCCTACTTATCTGGCGCAGACTACAATTAATACTCTCGTATAATATAAATAAAGCTACTAGCTTTATGGAAAATCTATAAAACAAAAGACTTGGTAGGTACGACTGACTTTGGCAAAATCTTATGGCGTCGTAAAATGATCGTAAATGACTGTTAAACTGTAGTAAAAAACTTCGTTTATGAGTTTACCTACCAAAAGATACGACAAGTTACAATCAAGTTTAACATACATAAGAGCCCTAAAAAGTACTTACGTTAAGAATTGATAAGTAAGTACCAGTACTAGAGCACCCCTAATGATAAAAACTTGACGTAAGTAACAAACACAATTATTAAAAAAACAGTCACAAAAACACATAAGAAAGAAACGTAAAATGTTACAAAGAAACAAAACACGGGAAATATAAAAGCACACAAAATAAATCACAATAAAGCAAAAAACACAAAACAAGAAATTTATCAAAAGATACAAACACAGTAAATAAAGAAAAAAATATACAGAAAGAAAGTAAAACAACAAATGAGTCTGACGAATCTTCACAGCCGCAAGTCAGCTAGTTCTGCTATCTTAGAGGTGTTCAGCTAGTAGGACAGTCCAGGTCGAGACTTCCACTACGTCACATCACACGTTGTACCGTCATGACCACGTGACTGTGAGGTAATGGCCATTTCAACCCTGAACCTCTTCTCTCTTCTGGCTTGAAGACTGCAGGTCTTGAGATTTTCTGGCCTTGAGTTTTCAGAAGGGCGGTTTTTTTCAACAAGTGTGGAAAATGATTGTAATTCGCAAAATGAAGACGATAAACATCAGTTTAGAGGTTTGGTTATAGTTGTTTTTATAAGTATTCATAAGTAACAGCATAATGGTTTAAAGTTTCCGTAGAAAAACTACCAATAAATTCCGTAATGTACCGCAACACACAAATACAATTATATTTAAAATCATAATGAATACTGAAAGTACAACAGACTATAATTAACTCTACATACAAGCAATTCAGTGCGGGAATCGAACCTGCAACGGCGTGGTATCAGGGATTCTTTTTAAATCTCTGAAAAAGCTAAAATTTTAAATAATATGGTCTTGAATCACTTAAGAGTCCTGTTACATTTTTTTTGCAAATTTTAGATTTTTACTTCCTGGATCAAATTATTTCGATCGACGTTCACGAGTCGATAATAATAGCGATCTCCGGACGATTGTCGACTGTTATTGATGAAAATTAGAGACGAGACTGACATGAGACTGAGGAGCAAGCTGAATTGACACAGAATTATAGTACTTCAATTTTATTTATCGTAATTTTGTCTTATTATATTGACAAATGAAAACGAATGAAGCGTATTCAATTTAGATCGAAGTTTTATATCATATTAATTTATTTGATAAAATTGAGTTTATTTGGAATATAAAGGACGCTGAATCAAGACATTTATGGCTTAAATTACGCTTTCTTGACGATTTTTTCCTTGAAAACTCAGAAAGAAAGAAGAAGAAGATTCTAGAATAAGAAGAAATTCTAGAACTCCAATAAACAAGTAAAACATTCAACTTATCTTTCAGTAATTTTAGCTTTTATAAGAATTGAATCTAACAATGAAAATTTGAGCGTCAAAGTTCCGTCGCCGACGGATTTTCTTGCAAACTGAGTTCGTAAAATATTTACAGTACATTACACGAAAAGAAAAATGAAAATGTGTAACTCCAACTTACAAGCTATCGTAATTCTTAAGCAAATAATTAAAATATCTTACTGCTGATTTGCGTAAAATATTATGTAATAGGACTCTTAATTCAAGAATTAAACCGAAACCGATGTACAGAAACGAACGAATTTACGAAGTTTTCAGTAACGCGATACGTGATTCAAAATAAGAGTTGGTTAAAAACTCACCATGCGTTTTCATGATACTCGATCCCTCCCGTCCGCCCTCCGGAACACGGCACTGAAAAATAAAGACTGTCATTTCAAAACACATTCATAATTTCATTTACTCTGTCGCTTAATTTTCGTCCTAATACCTCTAAGGAAATACATAACACCTTAATTTTCCTTTGAAATAGCAAAATATGATAATATCATGCCCGTAATACACGAGGTTGTTGGGCACAGGTACACCCGTATTTCACCAATATTTTTTAAGTAATAGGGGAGCGAGCCTATTCCACCAACCGGTCAAACCGGTCCGGGCTGCTATTGAGACATTCCTGATGGAAAAACCCAATTGCCTAAGCTGGGAATCGAACCTAAGACCCCATGCTCAGTAGTGGCGCTTCGGATCCTGAAAAGCTCACCTGTTTAGAAAACTCTTAGCCGCTTGCGTAGTTGATAAAACTTCAAAGATAAAGAGCATGTTAATGATTGATTTAAAAAATAAATGACGCCTACCTAGACCTACACTGTGCCTTTAAAAATACAATAAATATACGAAATATTGTATTAATGGTTACAATAAAATAAGCAAAGGAAAATTATTTAAATCCGTATTTAAGTTGCTTTCAAAGTTATAATAAGCTAAATAAAGTATTGATTTAAAAAAAAAATGTCGCCTACCTAAACCTACACTGTGCCTTTAAAATATACGAAATATTGTATTAATGGTTACAATAAAATAAGCAAAGGAAAATTATTTAAATCCGTATTTACATATATGTTGCTTTCAAAGTTAAATAACACGCTGAAAGAAATTCCGTTTAAATGTTTTGTAAGAACTAACAGATTTTATTTTCAGTCTCACCATCGAAAGTAAGTTTTATCAGTTGGCCAGAATCATTAACATAGAAAAAGACCTACTAAATTTTAGTACTTATGACCTAATAAATCCGTATGCCTATAGTTAGTTACTCACATGGTCCGGTGCAGTCGGCAGGTTGTGAAGGAGTGGGACGAGGCCCCGCCAGCAGGACGCTTGCGGCTTCCGACAACTTGCTGACAAAGCAGTCTGGTGCAGCGACAGGGGCTCTGCACTGTTGTAGACATGATTTATTTATTTTATTCAGTTTTTATAGCTTTTTTTTCTTTAGAACGAAGATGTAAACCTTAACCGTAGCTTACTGCTTAGTACCCGGTGTACAAAGTGTATGGGTCAGTTGTATGGTGGAAGCTTTTACCCAATCATCAATCTCTGGTCTAATTTATATGGATTTAGCACAGCAAGTCTTCTTCCATACTTACTTCTGTATAAGTAGTTATAGCAGTGGTCACCCATTTATTTAGCAGGGACCGTCCAAGATACCCGTATAGGGGCTTTAATCGTGTGATTTTTTTGGATTAGGAAATCCCTCGACTGTACAGTAAAGGTTAAAATCAGCTTGTAATAACCGGTTCACGCCCAGAATTCATTTTTGTAAATATAAATATGCTTAGGAGTGAACGACATCAACAAGCTTGCTTGTATCACCGAACGCGGGGTGATACAAGCAAGCTTGTTGATGTTTCAGGTTTGAGTCCACCTCACAATATTATTGGTACCTGAGCTGACTACTAAACTAACACTAAAATAATAACTCTATTCTTTAAAAGGTTTTGGAAGACGAAACAAATTACGAAAAGATCTCTCCGTCTGAAGAGAAAACTCGTGAACATGTACATTCTTCCCTCCTCACCTATGGAGTGCAGACTATGTACGCTAAGCATAAGGGCGCTTTCAATTTAGACGTTTTGTGTCGGACCGCTGCGGTGCCGAAGTGCGTTTGTTGTATTGCACACGGACGTTCGTTTGTTTTCATTCAAAGCGTGCGGTGCGGCAACAGTGCGGCGCGGCGTCGGTATGCGCTGAACAGACGCCGCACTATTGCTGCACCTCACCGCTATAGACGCAAAATAACAAGCACACGTACGCAGTACAACAAATGCACCGTTTGGCACCGCAGCCAGCGCGCGGTCCGACACAAAACGTCTAAATTGAAAGCGCCCTAAAAGTCCACTCTCGGGATGTGACAGAGCAATGGAGCGCAGTATCTTAAGAGTTTAATTCTCTGATCACATAAAGACCTCGATACTGCGTTCCTGAACTAACCTGAAAAAACTGGAATCACTGATTAGGTCACACGGCTGCCAAGCTAAAATAGAACTGGGCCGTCAGTCTCGACATAATTATATAGCGGCAAAATCGCAACGCTTTCGATTGCTGATTAGTAACGAATAAATTCGGTTGCAATAATGATGCTTGCGAGGAATGCATCTTGGATGTAGAGACTTGCTTTACTTGCAAGCATCATTATTGCAACCGAATTTATTCGTTAGTAATTAGCGATCGAAAGTTAGCGCTTTTGTCGTTATCTATGTCGAGACTGCAGCCACATCCTGTCGCATGCCGAAGGAGCTGTGGGCTTAAGGGCTATATATTCCTCAAATGACTTAGCATGATCCTCCGTTACGCCTAAAATACTGTAGCATTAATTTTGAAATAAATATATGGTAAAGTTGAGGATTAATGCTAAGTCCTATGTGTGACGAAAACACGATTCCATAAACTTTTCTCGATAGAAAAAAAAAACCTCCAAATCGAACAATAAACCGCTGGTATTCAAAAAGTACTTCAAATTAGATTAGAAACTTTGCATACTAACTGAACTAACTATACAGCAGGTCTTGTGTTTTATTTTTTAATCCAATCAATAGATTTTTTGTAAATCGCAATAAACCACTCATTTCGCACTATTTGGCCGCAGTGACTGACGTAACAACCGCACAAAGTTCTAATCAGCTTGCACTACAAGCTGATTAGAACTTTATTCTAACAGAATTTAAAACGAAGTTTGAACCACCACAAACAGAGTTGCTAATTTTAGGTTTAGAAGGGCCTTAAGTGACCACACAGGTCCCAATCAGCCGTAAACGACATCGCGACAGGCCTAGGAGATGGCGGGACAACTTCGACTCGTTTATATAGATTGACCAATAACAGCTATGGATAGGGATAAGTGGAAGAAAGGAAGGGAAGCCTTTGCTCTGCAGTGGGACACAAATGGATGATAATAATAAAAGGTTTAGAACATTGTTAGATTGGCATTAGGTAATGAACAGTGAGGTCTGTTATTTATTTGTAGCAGCCCGGAATCTGGAATTGTCCCAGAACCACATACATAACCAGTGAAATGTAGGTGCTACTTTAGGCCACACCTCTGCCTAACCCTTCGTGTAATACAGGCGTGAATCATGATGTTATGTTGTATTAGTAGCACAGCACAGTCATGTGTAATTAAGTAAGCAGAAGCTTTACATTTCTGCCGACGACGAGGAGTTGAAAGAACCATTTCATTTCATTTTTCATTTTTTCCAAGTTGAAACTTGGATTTCTCAACCAGCACCCAACCTCTCCTCCAATAATTCTACGTAACTACACTAATATTATAAAGAGGAAAGATTTGTATTTTTGTGTGTATGTTTGTAATGCATAAACTCAAAAACTGCTGCGCCGATTTCAAAAATTCTTTCACCATTAGAAAGCTACATTCACCCTGAGTAACATAGGCTATATTTTATCCCCGTACTCCCACGGGAACGGGAACTACGCGGGTGAAACCGCGTCACGTCCGCTAGTTATAAGTAAAATTGCATCATTATCGACAATTAAAACAATAGCTTGATGACACCTGCCCGGGTATCGGGTTGCCTTGTGAAACATTTGCTGCCAGCGTTCCCGGGCGCATGAAATACCTTACACAACTTACCTATAAGCATTATGTTCAAAACTCGGTAGAAATTAGAAACCATAGGTATCCTCTGTACCTAATGTTAGTTTCGCTTTGAAGTTGTAAAATGCTGATAGATGCATTTTGGCACGTGTCGTGTTTTGTACACTAGGTTGTTGAATGTAAGTGGATAATAATATTGTTTTTCAAGGCCGTTTCTTATTATCAAAACTTTATTTTGTCAACTGACGTTTGTTTTAGATTGATGCCATCTTGCAAGTCTACCAGAGCAGTAGATATAGGCATATTATAGGTAGGTAAGTACCTAAGTATGAGATGTTTTCTTTACTAGAGGGGCTCTCTGGAAATGGCCGTGAGTCGACAGGCTACATTCTAGGGATCCAAGTAACAAAATGAATCATCCCTTCAGCATAATATGATGCCTAACAGTACCAACTTAGTAAAACTGCGTTGATTCACTAGACGCAAGTGAGTCTGTTGAACGTGGGATTCGAAGTTTGATCTGCGATCCCGTATTGATCAGTATTTGATTTTTTTATACAAAGGCATTCTCGGTAGCAGCCCAGTCTGGATTTATGCAGAGTTTTCGGCATGAGGCATCAGCCTACACTTCATTACACCAAACCACAGCAGACACAGCAAACAGAAGCAAGTTCATCACAATATGAGGAGGCACAGCGGAGCGCATTTGAAGACAACAATTTAATATAAACCTTCTACCTTGATATACGGTCAATATAAGAATAAATTCGCACGCGGTACTCGGAGCGCCCTCAAGCTACTACAAGAGCATGCGCGCGACCGTATGTCAAGGTAGTTAAGGTTTATATTAAATTGTTGTCTTCAAATGCGCTCCGCTGCGCTTCCAGCGGTGTGCGCTGGGCCTATGAAATGATTTGATGATGTAGGTACTACAGATGAAAATCTTAAGAATGCAAAATGTGTAGGCTGTCTTGTTATTTTTGTTGCTCCTTAATATTTTTAAGGTGATATGGTAACAAGGGTGTTGAAAGGTGTTTTTGAGATGTATCAATGATTTAATAAAACACTTAATTATCAATCATACAATATGTATTTATTATAAGATACAGTACTTGTGACAGGTGGACAAACCATTTTATTTGAAAAAAACCTTAATAATCACTACATTGAACAAATTTCAAATTTAAATTAACATTCACTATTATTATGCCCAAATGTGTGATAAATTAATTGAGGTAGATTACCCAACAGCTCGTGGGTTCAAAATTATAATTAATTTCACCGATTTCACCATAGGGTATAAGCAAATAAGACAACGCATTAAACATTATACTATATATAATTAAATATCTACAAATTGAATAAGTAGTGCACACTATTTGGAATACACAGGCTCCACATAGTTACTATTGTATTCAAACATTTACAATAAAGGAGAACATTCATATAATAAACGCATAATATAGGAAACTTGTTTGAAAGACAACTTGCGAACATTACCACTAGACTACTACCCCGCGCGGCGACGCCCGGGATCAGCCCGGGACGGTCCGGGATGTCCGGGTCCCGCCCCGGGCCACTGTCCCCGGGCGCGCCGCCCTCGCTCCCCCTAAGTACCAGGCGCGAAGCAAATTACAGTACTATGCAGAATAATACTTAATAATAAATACTTAACTATATACAATCCTTGAGTTTCCGTCTAAGTGCGGGAGGAGCAATTAAAACCACGATTTCCAACCACACAAGTATGTGGTTGAAGATGGCGTTTTTTATTGTTCCGCTCGCTGTGACTTAACAACGTCATTCAAACGTGTCTGCATCACGGCTGTAATGTGTTTCACGCCTTCACAAACCAGTGGACAACACATCGCTGAAAGTAATGCTGATCAAACTATAGGGCTTTAATAATATTGGCAGCGACAACCATTGTTCCCCGTTGTATACTCTGTCACGTAACTAAAAGATTTTGCATGCGAGTGAGCCCGCGGTTAACTAAAATTATTATAAATCACTGAGCAACAAGTGAACGGTCGCGCGCTCCACAAACATGCAAAACCGAACTCAACTCTCACGACACGACAACTATGACTATTGTGGCAGTGATAAAAATATATTCTATCTTTTCGAGCTTACCAATATGTATATCAATGTATTTCGATATAATTTCATCGCCTCGTCCGAAGAGGTTCGTCTTCACAAAATATCATCTCTTGACTAATATTCTGAACCACTAACGCTAATTTAATGTTAATTTAACTTTAGTCCGATTATTTGCCAAACACTAGACATTTCATCGCGTCGTAAATATAGCGAAATGAAATTTGTACTCAAGCATTTTGATAGGCCAAAATGTATGTTTGTATGTGTCAAACTTTGTTCTCGTAAGTAAAATAAATTTAAATTGAGCGACACTTAACATGTGCATTAAGAAATAACACTCACGGACCGCAACGCTAGGGTCCTCACATCTCATGCATTCTCATCATAAATCTGTTACACTGCCGATTTCTGAGATCAAATATTCAAGTCCATATTGTTACACGGATAGAACAAAAAACTAATTTTGCCTTTCTGATTTTGGTGTCGAATTTCACTATAAAAAATAATTTATTAAAAAAAGCGAGCCAATAAAATATGGCACTACGTTCAGTGCTGAAAAAAAATAATTACTCTAATTTTTTAAATTTATTAAAAAAATAATCAGTACGTTGGAAATGCTCCAAAAGGAAGTCTAAACTGTATTTATATGTTAGCATACGATCCCCTTAAACACGCGAACAATCAGGCACCAACTTGACTACTAGAGAAATTTTCCTAAACTCTTCTTTGGGTCCGAACCTACTACGAATGTGTTCGGGACTGCTGCGCGCGCGCAGCTCCCAACTAACTCAAGTGTCTCGCTACCAGACACAATAGTGATCTCCGACTCCACCCACAATTCATGCCTAAGGCTCCCTCTATAGTAGAATAATATACTATTCACATTCAATTTTCCCACTATTAGTCCAGGGGCCGATTTACACTACTAAAATGAATCTAATAAAATCTCCGTTCCAGTTTACGATAAGCGATAGTTTGAAAAATACGTTATGGTGTTTACAGTTAAGATTACACACAATTCGTCCTAACTTAACGCTATAGGCACTAACTAAAAAATACTATCGAGATCGTGTGAGCACAGAACACAATTTAATATTCACTTGTATAATCCCTTATGGCTAAAAGGCAGTTATAATCTGACAACGTCTGTATAGGGGCATCCAAAAGTTCGTTTAACATCTAGCAGTGTGTACTAACCAACTATTGACGGTAATCATTGGCATGTATTACTGTATGAGCAGAGCTATCATATCTGTATATCATTCGGAGTCATTTCATTGGACTTGCCTTATAAATGCGCTTAGATCATTGGAAACTAAACTTAGTAATCTGTCTCGATCTTATTATCATTTAATTTGGTGTTTCTTTTACACAAAATCGCTTAAATCGCTATTTAATAAATTTAATATTATTAAGAACACGATGCAACATTGCTTTTCTATTGGCTATGCGGACATAACCATAACTTACGATAAATTATTAATATTGAACATTTCAAGGCTCCTTACATTTCAATGATCTAATAACATTTGCCACTACAATAATTATTACTTTCACAATAGCATCACTAATTCCTCTAAACCGTACACCTCGTTTGTGCAACATGAGTTTTCTTACGATATTAAAATAAAATAATAATTAATTGAACATAGTTTGCGCTCGTCTGTCAACAGGAAATTCATGATATAGTTTAGGCGTAATTTTGTATAATATTTTTGCTTGTTTAATCCTGCAACAAGGATACAAATTGATGTTCTTGACTACTTAATTGATTAAAAAGTCAAGAAAATGTGTTTATATCAACTGTTTTCATTTCCTATTCAAAATGTTCTTAAATCGTTCTGTTTACGCTTGCTGACTTACTCTTCGCCTTTTCATGAATCTAATATTGACAAAATAAGCGCATACCCTTGTAAATAAAAATAATTAACGTAATGTGTTTTTAGTAAAAAATCTTCCAGTACGAAAACTCATGTTGTACAAACGAGTGTTCCTCCAACAAACAAATCATCTCATAAATTGAATTAGAAATTTACTCTATATCTTTAAAAACCATTGCTACACTATTGTTAATGTATATTAATGTATCACACAAAAATACGGCTAATCTTGTGCGTGGAAACAAACATCGGTTATCAATATAATCTTATCACAAAACGTTTATTGCTAACAGTATCGTCGAGGCTAACAAGTTGTACACAACTCTCAATGGCAGTGACATTCTGTAGTATAACTCTAACTACAGACAGTTGTTGATTCCTTAGAGTCACCAAACACAACACGGGGAATAAAACATCGAATATCAAAATTGTTCGTCCTACGCTACGACTAAACTGCGAGTTTCGTTTGATATGACTACGCACGGTATACGTGATATATACGTATAGTGAACACTAGCTTGGTAGGTGTGCGACGTGTCAGGCACTTGTCCGGAAGACGTCAGTCGGCACCTCAGGAAGCGAAGCTACACGAGACACGAGACGCGGGGACTAACAACTAAAAGCGAAATCATTTAATACTAAGCTAAGTATCGAGTCGATACGTCTACTATGTACAGTTGGCAGTGATGCGCATCGCTGGTCGTCCTTACTCTAACTTACGCTATCAGACTAACGTCCGGTACTCTATCCGTCGCTATGTTACATCGAGCACGAACTCGTACTCGCTATACACTTCCAACTAACTATGTACACGCTTTGTTCGCGCCGCGTTCTACCACCTCGACGAACGGACGCGTTAAGGCTCGATATTTCGACCGTTCAATATCATTATAAAAAAGCATCAGTCTTGTGAATAAAATTTAACTTTCTGCTGTATAGCAGTCTAAGCCGCGTCGCGGCACCTCAACAATCTTTGGCGAGAATTTTCCTAAGTCGGATATCGTCGGCCATCAGCCTGTCGTCGAATCAACATCTGTCTCGCTCTGTGTCACACGGACTACGCGCGCCGACAACATTTATACTAACGATCACATTATTCTATTCAATTGAGAAAACATAAAGTTTATACAGACATCTCTTTGCGGGCCGACGGCCACTTCGGAGAGCGGATCCTTTGTAAAAATGTATTAAAAATGGAATTAATCACACACAAATCAATTCATATCGTCATTCACATAAAATTAAATCATTTTCATAGTTTTCCCAGTCAACTCATTCGAATCCGCGTTCCAAAGTGACGGTCGGCCCGCAATCACAAATAACAACATCGGTCGCGTAGAGTGACACCGGGCCGGGATCATTAAATTATCGTCCGCAGGGCCAGAAGGCGGCGCCACCGTAGCGTCGGCCCATCTTGCGCTTCTTGGCTCCGCTGGGGCGGACGACCTTCTCGGGCTCGCTCCACACGGGCGGCTCCACGCGCAGGTCGGGCTCGCGCCGCCGCTTGCTCAGCAGCTGCGCCAGCATGCGGGGCGCGCCGCGACGGGGGCGGCGCGGCGCGGGGGCGGGGGCGGCGGGGGCCGGAGCGGGCCCGCTGTACGACGCGCAGAAGTGCGAGTACAGCGCCACCTTGACGCTGGCCGACAACTCCGCGATCTCGACCCGCTTGATGCGCGTCACGTCCTTCTCCGGCACCCACTCGTCTTCCAACCTGGAAGAATGTTAAACTAATCATTACTGGTTCACACCCGTGCCACACGGAGGCAGCTGCAAACACAATTTAGGCTGCGAATTTTGGTGTAATGTTGGTCCGCTTCTGTAATAAACTTTATTATTCTTTGACACGAAAATTTTTATTTGAGACTTGTGTTTGCAGCGTAATCGGGCACCAATCCCATATTGAAGGTGTACTAAGTGATTGACATGCACATCTAAGAAGCTGTTTTCATACATAGCATTTAAAGTTACTTTCAATTTGGGCGACAAATAACGAGCTGCAGAGCAAGGGACAACAGCGCCAAATTGTACAACAGGGAATATGCATAAATTTTGTTTTTTTTTTTTTCGATACGGAATGTTAAAGTACTTACTATAAAAATAATGACCAAAAGCGAAAACAAAACATAAATCGGCCAAACAACACAAAAGTTATAACCATTTAAACTTTTGTTTGAATGCAATGCTATCTCCAATCCGCCTGCCAAGCGTGGAGATTACGGCTAATTCCTTCCATCATGGGAGAGGCTTATGTCCAGCAGTGGACGTTATGGGCTGATGTAGTAGTACTAGTAAACTTTTGTTTCTATCTCTTTCTAGATAAACGGAATTTAGTACGGATTTTGTACGTCGATGCAGCGAATGACGTTATTCGCTATATCGGATATCTTCTGTCTAATCAATAAAAAAAAAATATTACTTAGTTATAAGCATTTGAAACTGCTTCAAATGCTTATAACTAAGTAATTTTTTTACATATTAAAAAAATAATTTCACTTTGCTATTTCTGATGCTAATACGCTTTTTTTAGAGTAATAAAAAAAAAACAAGCATATACCCTATTAATGCCCGTGCCAGACTGTTGTAAGCAGGCCCTCCACACACTTCCACATCGGTCTCCACCGGCGGTTTACAACAGTACCTAACAATGCTGCAGTACTGTTTGTAAACCGGTAGAGACCGATGTGGAGGTGTGTGGAGGGCTTGTTTACAACAGTCTGGCCCACGCTTTATCATAACAATTTGATGCGGCAGTCACACTGCCGCTTCACGACCTATTTGCCATTCAGACTGTAAGCAACCTTATGCATGTGAATAAATGTTGAAAAAATTTTAAAAACAAAAGATGATTGACTATGCCTAAATACAAAACATCAATAAGGACTGGCAACCCATTGGTATTGCTAGCAATCAACAAAGAACAATCTATGAAAAGCTTATAAAATTGAAAATATTTTTGATAAGAAAACGACAAAAAATTATCAATTTTGAAAGACTATATCAATGCTAGCAATTTAGTGAATATTTTAACTCTGTGTGGCACTGATGGCAACATTGAGCATGCGGAGCCAAGCTTTCTGCTTTGGGATCAAGTGCATAAAGTGTATGCCAATGGGGTAGATGACACACTAATCAATTGAGATACTTTTTAAGAGCTGTCAAAACGCGGTTCTCTCATAGATTTTGTATGGCAATAGCCAACTGTGACGTCACTGTTTATTCAACTCAATAAATTCGTTCATTCATTCTCAGTTTATTCGATTCGACTATTTATTGATTTCAAAGCAACTAAAAATCGAATTCGGCAATTAATTGAAAATAAATCGGGTTTTCAGGCCCAAAATAAGTGTCATCTACCCTATTGTAAGCGTTCCGTTGCCAGTTAGTGCAAATTTTGATTCATAGTAATGCATTATGATCCCCTGAAGAGGTAAGTTATCGTGCACTATAATAAAATTATAAGGTATGTGTTAAATTAATCAGAAAGCTACAAGTTGTGAAGAAGTTATATGAGCGTAATAATTGAAAAAAAATTGTTACGTACGTTAAATGGTTTCAACTCAATCTGGGAATCGAGCATTTAAAATGGGTGTTAAAACTGATAATAATAATTTTGAATTTATAAAATGACTTGTGAAATGAATTATAATGCCAAGACGAAAGTAAATTGAAAAGAGCATTGCTTTGCATGATAAATTGATAATTGACGAATAATAAAATATAGCTAAACACATAAATTTCCTTTTGCACTACTAACCCACCTGAGTTTACCTGTGCACATTATAATAATCTATTTAGACACGACAGTCCCGGCTGTTGACTAGATCGCAAATACTCAGATTAGTATTTTGTTTTAACTATATTATACTGCTAAACCATATTATGATGGGAATGCTAATTAGTGAGGAATTATATGTCAGGGTGCTTAAATTTTGTATCTTAAGAAGTGTGAATCGCGTCAATCGAGCAATTTTTTATCCAAAAGTATGTGACAAAAAGATTTTATTACATTCGGATAAAAAATTGCTCACCGCTCGACTAAATCAATTAAACGCTAACTTTTCAAGAGTCCCTAAGATTTTCGATATATTTTTCTCTATAACCATTTTGTATACTTAATACAAGTTTTCACGGTAATAGAATCTATAGATTTTAGCAGGATTGCCTAAGAAGGAAGGAGATTCAGACCCAGGGTGCATAGATGATTGGTGATATGAATTACTCCAATGCTTACCTGAAAACACCATACTTTGTGATATCGAAGAATATACATTGACTACATCTAGGGAATCATTGTATTTGACCTATCAAGTGACAAGAAATTATTACTGTTTTTATTTAAATTGTTCAGTAAATATCAAAATTCTTATCAGAACTATAATGCTACACTCAGCATATAGAATCAAAGTCCAGGATAATGAGCTCATCATCGATTTGACCACAAGAGAGAAACAGACATTTGACGAAATGATCAATAGGCTAGTTTCCACCATCAATAAATTGCAAATCTATTTAGTCCGTCAGTTAGAGTATTGGAAAATAATGGACACGTATTTTTTGTTTTTGTAAATCAATGAATATTGACAAAGATAAAACGCATCAAAACTCGGGAGTGAGGATCGTGACGTCAGAACGCACTAAAAATTATACCACGGTGTGACGTATTGAGAATTTAAAAAGCGTCGTATCTTCGTCAATTTTGGTTTACGTAACAAAAAAAAAAATACGGGTCTAATATTTGTTGATAATACAATTGGATTTTTCCAGTTAACAAGTCTGCTGATCAACACTTAAGCGTGGTAATCAGAAATATAACCTTAATTTAGCCAAATTTTTTAAAGTAACCAATTGAATTTCAACTGACGTTGATTCTATACAACATAACACATAGATGTCTCTTCCTGTCTGTCAATCCCCATCCAGCCTTCCTCTCCCTCTCTCTTAAACTATAACTTGACGAAAAAATAATGCAACTTACACATTCGGCGGGTAGTATGTGACAAGCGCCTCCCTCCTGCGCGCCGTGACGTTGTAGCGCGTGGCCGTGAGCGCGGCGCGCAGCGTGAGCGTGTGCCGGCCGGGCGGCTCGGGCAGCGGGCAGGCGCCGCCCAGCCGCCAGCGCGAACAGCGCAGCAGGCGCCACACCAGGCCCTCCATCATACCCGCGTCGAAGAAGTCGAACATGCGTGCTGGAAATATACGGTGGTGTGCTCAGAAAGATGTTTCATCTAAGTAGTGATTATGAAGACTTATTTTTGGAATGTAAAATGGTGCCGGTTCATGAGAGGGTAGTGTTGTCAGTAGCTTTAGAACAATATTGTAGCAAGGAGTTTAAAACCCAGGTGATACACACAAGATCACAAAGGAACAATAACATGAGAAGATTTGTAGTCCCCACTTACTAATAATTATTATTGTAGAAGATGTAGAAAGTTTGTAGTCCCAACTATTTTTAATGACCTTCCAGTCGATATATATAACGCTTGTATCACTAAAACCTCCTTTAAAAACAAATTAAATAAGTACCTATATAATATCTTCAGTCAAAGCCTCGCTGTAGTAGAGAATACTTAAACAATGTTAACACACCTGTTTTTTGTGTTCTTGTTATTTTAAGGAATGCAAGAATAGTTTTATTTTCTTTTTTACTTTGTTTTACTGTATTTGTGGAAAAGTGTCACTATTAAAATGTTAATAAGTTAATGTAAAGGAAAAAGGAGCTATGTCCGCCAACAAACTGTTGTAACTGTTGTTGGTGGGGGTAATTATGTACTTACCAGTTAAAGTATATTTTCTTAAATAAACACTTTTTCATTTTTTTATTTCTATACTTATACGTATATATTATAAAGAGGAAATATTTGTATTTTTATATGTAACAAATACACTTAAAAACTACTGGACCGATTTGAAAAATTCTTTTACCAATGGATAGCTACACCATCAGCGAGTAACATAGGCTATATTTTATCCACGTACTCCCACGGGAACGGGAATTACACGGGTGAAACCGCGTGACATCCGCTAGTACTAAATAAGAAATGACAGCCCTAGCTGTAGCAATCTCAAGTCAGTCTCTCTCAGTTAAATGAACCGTTGTATTTTTTTTTTGTTTTTGTCATGAATTTAAAGATATGTACGGCCACGAGCCAGTACGGCAATGATCTCGTAGTGATCTTTATCAAAGCTTAAAGGCCCCGTGGAGCCAATCTACATAAAATCCAGTCTTTGAAGAACAAGGTAAGGAAACAATTCGTTTACTGGATTGTGTACCTACACAGAATAACACTGGCTAGAGTGGAGGATGAGTAGAGGAGACAAAAATGCAGAGTTCGCTCTTTCTATTGCATCAGATTTAAATCAAATGATAGATCTCTTTTCAAGCTGGAAGATTCAAAAAAAGGTCTGTTTTTTTGGGATACTCAGCGTCAATGGGGTGGTTATCCAGCTGCAAAAATTACACTGCTTTCTCCAGCTTCCTTTTGGCTCTAAACTCCATTCTAGCGCCATCACCGAAAATTGCAATGGTCGAGTGGTAAAAACGGGTACATTTAAGCCAATAATAAGTGTCAACTCACCAGACCATGGTTGTCTTCTATACCGCAGCTTCTTGCCATTTCTACGGATGAGTTTGGCGGATCCTTCCGCAGACTTCTTGCCGGAACCATTACTTGGTGAAGCTTCATTGAAGTGGTTGTTCACATGTCGCTCCAATAATGTCTGTAATTGTGAAGTAAACGTTAGCAAGTAGGAAATAACACCTTCGGCCATGGGTGGTAAGGTTCTCTGTGGGATAAACACAAGTTTATTTGCAACAGTAGTACAAGTCACGCATAATTTGCAATAAAATAGTACATTAGTAAAGTATCAGGCTCGTTTATAACTTCAAATGTATCAGATTAAATAACAGTGACGCTATAAGCAGTTAGAATATTTTAGTATTGCAATTTTTATTTGTTTTTGATTCGAAGATATGTCAATTTAAGTTTTTTTCACGATTAATGCGGATGTTTTTTTTCCAGTATACCGTTTTGTTAGTTATATTTTGGTATGCATCAATAATACAAGCATAGAATAGTTAAGTATTGTGTATTAGTTTTTCTAGTTGTTATCTACAAAATTATTTGTTATATCGCATAATTTCTAAATAACATTTTAAGCTCGTCGATGAAGGCGTAAAGTATTTGAGTCCTTATGAACTAATTAGTCTAACACCAGTTCATCTACATAGTACTTGCTTTTACACTACACTTATTCCGTAGCTCGACACGTCGTGTTGAAAAAAATAAAATGATACATATCAAATTCATCGGTTTTAACACTTCGACTGCCAATAAAAGGTAATCACGTCAGATGAACAAAACTGAGGTAACTTAGCTTCAAGTAAAAATTATCGCCGAAAATTGAGCAGCTTTTGTCGCATTCTTATCTCACTTTTACGCAACACTGAACGTTACATAGCGGTCAAAGTGGTAAACCCGACGAATTTATAGGTCGACAAAAATAAATAAAATCTCAGAAGTGGTTCCAGCCATCGAGGGTTCTCTTTGGCATCGTCTTCAGTGTCCTTAGGGAAAGAAAACATATACAACTTTATCTTTTATATTCGTCGGAGGCTGCGTCGTAAATTAACGTCTGTATGGCGCATCACGCGATGTTTTGTGGGAATGAGATACATATTATGAGTTAGTTTTATTTCAAAAAATGTACTATCGAGGACACTCCCGCCTGACCACCACTAAGCTTATTTTTGCTTGCACTCGCAACATAGAAACGCTCTCTAGCCCCGCCCCGTTGACTTTGTATAGAAATAATGAATTAAAAGATACCGAATCGGCCGAGCGCACTGACGATGCACGCCAAACGACAGTTAGTTGTTATTTTGCGCGCCAAAGTTGAGGCTTTCCTTATAGGCCCAAACTTTAAGGGGGCGTGGCTCGGCGGTTTTAAGCGAAAAAAAAAAAAAATGGTCAGGCGGAAAAGACCCCGACTGTACATTAGTCAATAGGATGGCGATGAAGGAATCGTGATATGCCATACTAAATCCAGTGATGGGATCACATAACTGAGCAAGTACTTCCATTTAAACTAAATAGATTCATTAAATTCTTTTTGTTCATTTAGTTCAATCAATTAGTTTGTTTTGATATTTAAATTGACTTAAAACGAAAGTTTATAGCAACATTTCTTAAGCTTTTATGAGTTATTTGAGTTGACGGCGGATAAAGAAAATATTTATGAATTTCACGTCGATTGAATACTTTATTAATAGTCTTTCATGATCCAATCACCCGATTGGACGCTATTTACTTGTTGAAGACACTACTGTTACACTGAAAATACATTTTAGATTAATTAGGTGAGTAAATTGACAATTTCAAAAAAGTACACGAGGGTTACAATGACGATAACACGAGGTAGCTTTTTGAAACTGAAGATTTACAGCTGAAAAATCCAAAAGTACCAACTAAAATAACCATTCCAACGCTAACAAGGAATTGTAAAAAATTCTCAAAACATTGATAGTTTAGTTTTCATCTTATTATTGCAATTGTAATTTCTAAATTGAGGACCAAGAAGTACATGAGAACAATAAAAAAACAAAAGTAATATCTGACTTTGAGTACTTTTTTATAATTATTTTTCTGTTTTAGTGACGTTGACGTCGTTAGCGGTAATAGGGTTAGATACAATCACACAAGTCACTTAATTGCTAATGAGCTGAACAAAAAATTATAGACTTTTAAAAACGATTTGCTGCAGAAATAAACAAACTACAAAAAAGACATTCATATTTTTTTGTTTTCAACTGGAACCTATTGATTTTAAAAGCTCACACTATAGTGGACCGTCATAACTTTTACTTAAACTATGAATATACTTATGTAAACTAACATATAATATCAATATTTTAAAATGTATACCTTAAAATATTTCTTAAATATTTTAAAATGTATTTCCTAAAATATTTAATCATACATTAATGTACTTTGTACTTTTACTTATTCTGCAACCGTTTGATCTCAAGTGATGTAAAGGGGTGATTAAATAATATTTGGGTTTTGAGAAAACGCACTGAAGGTACAGATAAAACTTCAACCTGAACCAATATAATTTTAGGATGAAAATAACAATGATGATGATTAGGTCAAGGATAAAATACGTTTTATTTATTTAAAACCAGTTCCATATCAATAAATATTGCCATTGTGAACCCTATTCTGCGAAAACTTTTGAAATGTCCTAATGGAAGTCAACAATACCCACCCACTCATCAATAATATTATGCTTGCTTGACAGATTTTAACTGGCAAATATATTAAGAAATATTTGAAGAACTCCCTCAAAAATGTTCGCCACAACAACGCAAACGTTCTGCTGTCATATTTCAAAAACATCACAATCTTTGACGCTGAATCGCATTGCAAGTTTGAACGCACGCAGTAGCTGAATATCACGCGAAAAGCTTCAATTACGCCGACTGCCGCATTTAACACAACACTCAATTTTCATTGATATTGACACCTTTTGGGAGTTTTATGTTTTCAGTGCGTTTTAGGGAGGTTATTCAAGTACATATGCCCGTAATTATACCTGTGAGGAGAATCGCCTCTCGCAGCCGTCAACGATGCACTTGAAGGGCTTGTTTCCGCCATGCGATAGTGTGTGACGTTCCAACCATAGTCTGGAACACGACGGCTTGCCGCGAACCTTGCACTGCTCCCAAAGGCAGACGTAGTTCTCCTTGCCGGCTTGTGTTTCGACGTGGACATTCTGAAATGGTAATGGGAAGATTTAAATATTAAAAAATCTAAATAAATGTTTTACAGAGATAGTCTAGTCTACACAAACTTATACGTTGAATAAAGCGACAGATCTACTGATTTTATTGTGATAATCTGTCTCTTGTTTATACTTCAACGCTGTGAATTTCCTTTTAACATTGAGCTTTGAATAGTTTTAAGTAATTTAGTTCTAAATATTGAAAAATGTCTATTTTGAACTATTTATAAAGTAAACGTTGCGTTGGAAGGCCTCCCACTAGGTGAACCGATGACCTGGTGAAGGTTGAGGGAAACCGCTGGATGTGGGCACGGGAGCGGTCAATGTGGCGACACTTGGGGGAGGCCTATGTCCAGCAGTAAACTAAGGAAAGTATACTGTTCAGAAAGCATTTAATGTATATTGTTCATGTTACGACAGCACAAAAATACGAGAAACCTGGCAGTTAAAATATGAGAAAATACAAACAACTAACCTGTATATGTTCTAAAAGATCTGGATCTCCGTCGAATTCTCGCTTACAGTTCTCCCACAGACACACTGACACTGTGGACGTCGTGTCTGTACTCGACTTGCGCTTGTCACTGCTGGGCTTCGTCAAACTCCTCGGGGGGAAACGCAGCGTCTTCGGCTGCTTGAGGATAGGACTCTTCTGACTCTGCACCTCCACGGAACACACACTTATACTCAAAGACAACGACGACGAATCTTCATCACAATCTTTACTAGTTTGAGAATCACTCGGCGAGTCTATGGACTTGTCCGTCCCTATACCCGATTCGGACTCAGTTGTGGTACTACAGAAATTAGCTTCCATCAGAGTATTGTGGACGTCTGACGATGACACGTCCTTGAGAACGGTGATCTGCGTGAAGATTGTCTCCTCCCGCCTGGCGACCGCCTCGATCTTTCGAAGTTCAGTGCTTGAATCCATGGTGGAATCCATAGTCGAATCCATACCCGAATCCATCCTTGAATCTTCTTCAATCTTCTCGTCCTTTACTTCAAAGATCTCGTCTTTTAGTTCAAATCTCGCCTTCTTAGCAGCTAACTCTTCGAGCTGCTCCGATATACCACAAATTTCCGCGAAAGGCCTCGAGTTCTTTTTATTTGGTTCTAATGGGAAAATGTTATTGTTGACAGTTTTTGATAACCACGGTATTTCGCATTTGGGAGGCGTTAGATCAAATAGCTCGTGTTCCTTCACTGTGCTGCTGGGCGGGTCGGTGCCCTGGATCGGGTTGTCCGGCGGTTTGACCGGCGCGATGGGTATACTACTCGTGTGCAGCGAATGATAATTGGGCACGATGGGCGGGTGATGGTGAACTATATGACTCGAATACGTCGTTTGTGACGAAGACACTGTATTCGTATTTGTATAACTCCAAGTTTCTTTCACGTTTATATTTGGTGGTACAGATGTTACAATATAACCTGGTTGAGGCATAAGAACGGGGTGGCTGAAGTTGACAGCGTAATTCTGTTTAGATTGAACTGTCATTCCGACAGTTTGCATTCCAGTGACATTTTTATTCATCCCTGGAATAGGTTGGCTTGTTACCGGCTCACTTTTTACGGTCGGATACGCCGATGTCATAGTATTAGCGAGCTTCAAAAGAGTACCGTTTATAAGAATGGATGCAGTTTGCTGGTTTTGTAAATGTTCTTGTCTTTGTGTCGTCAGCTGTGGAGTTGGTGGAAGTACAAAGTTAGGCATCTTTGTCATTAGATTTGGTATTTGGACAACCGTTCCATTTAGGTTCTGCATAAGTGGGAAAACGAACTGACCGTTTAGTTTTGTCGGACTTGAGACGTTCACATTAGGTCGGTTGTAAGCTGCCATATTATTCTGTTGTCCTAGTGCTTGTGGCGATAAACCGTTCTGGGGTATCCTTAACGTCGTAAGCATCATATTTTGTGGTACAGCAACGAATGACGGTAAATTGTTGTGGTTCATTGTACCGTTACATGGTTGCGGGATGTTTATCTGATGACAGTTTTGGTAATTATTCGGTACAGGTACATTGAGATTGGTGTAATTACCGTTCATCATAGGAGTCTGACGAACACCGTTCGGGGGGATATGCATATTCGGAACAGGACTCGCCTCGCCCGGCATGGTTTTAATAGGAGAACTTGAAGATATGTTGGTGCAATTTTGTTTCTGAAGCTGCACTTGCTTGAGATTATTAGCTTTAGACCACGTAAGGTTTTTACTATTGGCAATACACGCAGATGACTTGCGATTCGTTCTTTTCGCGGGTTGTGTTGCTTTCTTCTGTGTCTCCTTTTTAGCTGGTTTAGATATAGGGTTTAAGTTAAAATTATTTGATCCATGTGTGACTCCATTCATTCTGCTGTCCAGTTTAGTAGTTGAGCTTACAACGCCATTCATTCTAGATTTATCAGGCTTTGTAGTTTTCTTAGGTTGACTTATTGGGGTTGAGGGCGCAATCCTCATGCCGACCAAGTCACTGGACGCAGGTATGGGAACTTTACGTCTACTGACGTCTGGAGTGTGTTTATTGGCTAATGTTCCATTGGCGGATGGGTCAGACATACTAGTCTTTATTTCGAGGCCAGGTCTCTTACCATCTATCAAGTCTTTCAGAAGCGCTGCTGTTTGCTTCCCTTTTGTGAAAGTTTCTGATCCGTGCCGGATTTCCAAGAAACCATTCATGTTCGCGTGATTTTTGTCTTTTACCTCCTTGGGCCTACTGTAGTCAATCAGACCATTGAAATTACCATTCGGCGTCGTTTTGCTGAGATCTGCCGCTTTCGTGGCGTCCATCGCGCCGTTAATGGTGGTGTTTGACTTTCGGCTAGCGACTTCGTTTTGCTTTCCGACGTCCATTAATACTTTAGGACTAAGGGTCTGTGACAAATAAGAAATATATTTCTCTAGGTCATGCGTGACCCCATTTTTAGGTAGGCACTTTTTCTTGGTGTCATCGTTGGCGGCGTTATCCCGCTTGAGGCCATTCTGCGGCTTCATCTTGTGGTTGAAGTACTCGGTGATGCGGCGGTGTATGGGCGGCTGCGAGCGGCGCACGGGCGCAGGTTGCGCCGCTACGCGTCGCGGTGCCGGCGGCGCCGGGTCACACACCCACGGCGGCATGCGCGCGCCCGCGCTATCCTCGGACGTGCTGCACGACGACGAAGACGACGACTCGGGGCTGCGCGGCGAGCGCGGCTCTGTGATATCGCTACTGCTGCATCCACCGCTTTCCGTCGGGCTCAGCACCGCCACACCACTGAAACAATACAATGCAATGGTTAGCTACGATGAAATAGTGTATTGGGTGACACGTGAGACATAGTAACCTCACCATGTCACCGATCACGTTACTCGTGAAATGACAATCAGCTGTTGAATGGGTGGGATCGATCGCTAGGCGAGCGAGGCGCGAGCGGGACGGCGCGAGCGTGCGGTGAGGTCGCGGCACTCCCGGCACTCGCGGCGCACAAGGTGCAATGCCCCGGCGGCGGCGGTCCAGTGCAGTGACGCAACGAGACTGCACTGACCGAACGACCGTCCGGACTGAACGCACACATTATTATTTTTGGCCGCGTGACATTCACCGCACGTAGACTTGACGCGACTACACACTGTGACGAATGAACTGACAATTTTACTTATTGTTCACATATTTAAAAAGGTGTCTTAAAGTACGCTTTTATTTTTATATTGAGTGGCGAGACTTCGTCGGTGGTGGGTATCAATCATACGTGTCACGCCGACACTTACGTGACTTACAAAGCGAGATGACTGCAGCTTACTTATCCACATAACGCGACTCTCGCTTCATACGTGAAATGTTTATTCTGGGAGCATCCTCCCGCGTAACCCGTTTTAGAATCTTTTGTTGGGCGAGATCCACAGGTAAAATGTCGAATAACACAATTTTAACGCGCAACCTTCGTTGTGGTGTCGTGTTCGATTATGAGCTCTGTGGTTTTGTGGCTGGGCGTTATTTTTCTTTGGTGCAGTACGAGGGGCGGCGGGGGTGGTGCCGCGCGTCGAGGGCGCACCAGGGCGCACCCTCGCCCTTTGTGAAGCCACAATGTATACTCGTAACTAGGGACGTACGTTCCCCTCCTTTCTCGCACTTCGTGGGGAGCTTCGTTGCTAATTGACCCAATTTTTTAAGAAATTTTTGCACTGAAGATATTCGGGACAGGTATCTCTGACCGTCTGGAAGGGGACGCTCTTAATTTCATACCGAACATCGTTAAGTCTGGTGGAGTTTTAATTCGGGGAAAGTTTCATTTCCTTTAATGAGAGCAGGATTAAAAGACTATTGAATGTCGAGAATTCTGATGAATTCGGACTTGTGAAAAACTTTCTTATCATAATTAGATGTAAACTCAGGAAGGAAGAGAACTACCCTACCTTTTGGGTTTCTTTTCAGTTGAAATATTTAAAAATATTTTAATAAAGCATATCTTGATTCAAGAAGAGAGTAAGAAATTCTTGTGAGCCTTGAACATCAACGAAGTAGCTAAACTAGAGCGTGACAACAACGGAACATAGAAACAAGGAAGCGTAGACCGTAGACAGTATAGGTACCTATAGGGCTAAGCTAGTTGCGTCACGTCACCAGCATCCAACGGAACAAAGATATTCTTAATATATTTTTTGCGAATTGTCGAAAGCAAAAGTGGCTTGTCAGTGTGGCGTATGTAGGTGAAGCGAGACGTCGCAAGGTCGGCCGCGCCAATTTCGGTCATTCACCTGCGCTCACAACTACATTGTAATCTCTCTTCGAATATAGAATGTATACGCTCTTTTGTTTTGCCCTATTTCGTTATTGACTTTATATCCGAGGTTATTGTTTGTAATTCCGTCATCTAAGTTAACAAAGTAATTTATAATAATTGCAATGTTTTTATCATTATTCATCCGTCTGTGATCAGATTATGTGCAATGCAAATGCATGCATTTACATAGTCAAGAAATATTATGTTAGCTTAGGACCCGAAGATGTCAATTCTGACGAAGATTTCTTATTGTTATTGACATTGTTGTCTGAACCCCTGCCTCTGCTGATGCATATTTTCGTCCAGAACTACAAGTACAAGCTTAATTAATGGCCAATCAAAGCAATTACACGCTTATCCAGCTTTTGGCGATTGGTGGAATCAAGAATATTTTGTGTAGGCAATAGACAAATGGAAATGTTCATTTGCCAGAGATTGTTGCACTCAAATATGATGGCTCATTCTTATCAAGAATTGGAGATTAAATAGGCTTTCATTCTTAATCTTAATTTCTTAACTTATGTTTTCTTCCCTAATTCCCCCCTATACCCATTAATTTTCCCCACCCGCTGTCGTTTGGCGAAAGGTTGCAATAACTTAAAGAAAATGGTCCGTCCCTCACAATTTATTTTCGTAATACCGATTTGGTTCAACATTTCATTACTAAATGGCATTGACCTGTGGGGTCATTGATACTGCAGTGGAACGCAGTTTCGTGTGATGCACCTGTTTAACCTTAAACATTGAAATCTTTTAAGGCTGTGCACTGACTGCGGCAACTGCATGATAACAATGTCACGCAGTATCGTTAATTCGTTACGTTACGTTTTACCGCGGTAACGTTACGTTTTACCGCACGGTATAGATAGATCCTTCAATCACACTCTTCCTCAATCATGTATTGTCACGTAGTTTCTTAACTTAGGAGGAAGAGAGGGCGCATCCTTATGGATCGAACAATCTATACACTAGGTACACTAACATCACGTTTTATCACGCGGCAACGTAGTTTGACCAAGCGGTAACGTTACGTTTAGGATTACGTTTTACCACGCGGTAACGTTACGTTTTACTGCGGAGTAACGTTACGTGTTGGTTGTATCAAGTTTACAAGGCCTAACGACGCGATTATTGAGCGTAACGCAGGATCGCTACCTGATGCTATCGGCCGTGGCAAGTTAACGAGACGCGACTCGCTCGCCTAGCGTGTCGCCCTCGCGCTGTGCCCGCGCAAGTGGACGTGTTGGTAAACATTCGCAGCAATTATATTCATTAGTGAAATTGATGTTCCCTTTTTTTGAACAGATATAATAATATTAACAGGTCATTCGCTATTGTGTACTAGCTTTCGTGACATTTAAATGAGGGATTTTCTTTTTAGCTCTTCCCTAGTCGCTGGATAGATGGCGCTAGGAGTAAGTATGATAATGCAAGGAACGGAACCTAAAAAAACTGATTTTAACAAAGCGCGAGAAATGTTGGTTATATTCGGAAGGTTAAGCAAATGAAAGTGTCAGTCAACAAGAGTATGTGACGTGACACAATGTTTTTTTTTTCAAGCATTTTGGCTTTGGCATAGTAAGTTCAACGCCATCTATAGAGTTCTTGGAAACTAAGTTTTTTTTTTAAAACCTCAAAAGGAAAACCTCTCATTGTAAACTTTTAAAATTAACACAGAATGGGCGGAATTGAAAAGTATGCAATTATTCGCAGTTATTTCTGGGTTGACACTATTTTGATTACCATAGACACGCTTAGATGATGATGATTGATGATTGAGCACCACACCCAGCCAGGAGCAAGCCTGACCCGGACAAGCCGGATACACCAGGGGGCACTATTTTGTAAGGAAAGACATGGTCTGGGATGGGAGATGAAACCCGACCAGCCGCAGCCAGTCGGGCACAATCAGCCGACTATGCAGCCTAGAGCCAATATAGGAATAGAGGTAAAGACAGGTACAATTCATAGAGATGAGCATTGGTGTTTTGACCTTCGTTTGATTGGTCTCTTCTATCATTGGAGAATCATGTTCGTTTCAGGTGGTTGCGATTCCATTCGTTTTTGACACGTCTTATTTAAACATTATTTTCGTGTAAGTACATGTTTCATCGTGCCGAGATTACCATAGACACGCTTAGAATATACATATATATAGAATACGGCTGGTGTACTCGAAGTTGTAAAGGTTTCACGGGCCCACATCCGAACCGCCAGCCATATAAGAATGCAGGCGCAAGCCCTTTTGTCCTACACCTAACTGTATACGATAACTATACTAAAATATGTATGTCGCACACAAACGGCTGAAGTAAAAGGTTATTGTGTGGGTTCTTAGTGTGCAGTCTACACTATACCTAAGCTCTTGGCTTCGGTCGAAGCTTTTGGGATTACGCTAATATGTCTACCTGTCTTTAAATGTAACATGTTGATAATGCCACGTTTGTACATGTGGTTGGGTGAAACCACGTTAAAGCTAAATCTTACCTAAAATTCGTGCCGCATTTTTTTGCGCTTTATACGTGTTAATAATCCTATTTTTATCCGCCCCAGTCAATTAATCAAACTTTGCTCTATTCATCACAAAATTGGCTGAAATCCTTTGTGTGCCAACCCCAAGCTAAACAACAACAAAATAAACTTTTTTTTTTCAAGAGAACTTGAACGAAAGTTTTCAATAAGTTTTATAATTAGGTATTAGGTGACTTTGTTACGAAAATTATGTCATTCATTTCTGAAACTTTTTGCAAAAGAAACTGAACTTTTATCAAACATAAAGTATGTTTGATAAAACTTCAGTTTCTACATTACGTAACTTACGAAAGAAAGTAAATAAGGGGTGTTTATTTCACATTTCTCCAGTTATAAGATTTCCATTGAGTAGATCAGGATTGATTAGAGTAGAGGAAGACTAAAACAAGAGCGAGTCGGACTCGCTCGGCTCGACTCAAATCCCTATGCTCTCGAGCAAATTCAAGTCGTGCTCGACGGTGGGCGGTGTCAGGTTCCATTCAGCAAGTCTCCTTCTCACGGTATCTGAACTTATGACCACTTGGCGCTCGTCACGCAGACTTTGTTGGACTTCAACTGCGTGTAGGCGGCGATTTCCCAGAACAGTAAGTTGGATATAACGATCATCTGCTGCTGATGTAGCCCTAGTTCTGCCCGTACTAGGACGGCAATCCATTGGATTGCCGTCCTACTACGGGCAGAACTACAGTCCAGAGTCTCCAGTCTCCAGTCTCTAGGTATCGTCTGTAAGCTCGTTGCACCGAAGATCTGCTGATTCGAGTCTTAGAGCAACCTCACGGTGCGCAACGCCTGCTTGAAGTAGTGCTGCAGCTTGAGCTGCTTCCTGAGATATCGTATCCATTATTGACCGGAAAAAGTATCAAAAGTACACGCGTCAGAGCGAACGATGGACAAAAACTAAAGAAATGGTAAGAAATATCTGGCTATCTTCATTGTAGAAAAAATAACGCAAATCGCGAACTCTAGTCAAAACAGGGTAAATCGTTAGCATTGTATTTGTTGCCTGATTACAATGTGAGTTTGCGGTACTTTAGAATGTATGTAGGTATAGTCATTTTAATCGGCATGAAACGACTCTCTGTTGGTTTAACTGTAACAGTTGTGAGTTTTATACTTTTTGAGAAAATCGAATCCGCGTTCTAAGGAAGCGGGTGGCCCGGTTTATTTGCTAGCCAGTGTAGGTTTTTGACCCAAAACCTATAGGGTACTTCCGGTTGACCTAGAATTGACAATCTTGGTTAAAAGTAAGGTAGGTTAAAAGTAGTAGAGAGAAAATTCCGAAAAATAAAAAAAGTTGAAAATTAACCCGTATGCTCCCGGCCGTGCCTCCAGAGGCACGGTGCATTGTTATTTTAATTGTGTCTGTAATTGCGGGTATTGAAGTGCTACGGTAAATTTTGGTAGTTACAAGTTTTCGCAAAAATCTAAATTTGCCCATCTTTTTATCGTGCTGACCCAGGACCTTGATTTTTATACACCTAATAGGGACTATCTACTTCAGTATCTGGTAAAAATTTCGACTTGCTAGGTCCACCCGTTCCTGAGACAATCGGTGGTGAAAGACGGACAGACGGACAGACAGACAGACGAACAAGAAAGTGATCTTAAAAGGGTTCCTTTTTTTACCTTTTGAGGTACGGCACCCTAAAAAACGATGGATAGACTGTGTGAACTATGATTATGGCGCTAGACAAGAGGTGTCTGATAAGATGACGAGTAACAGAACTAACAGAGAAGTATGGAAGAAGAAGAATTGCTGCGCATACACCAAATAAATGGGGATAAAGACAGTAGAATGATGATGAGGTCCGTAGCCGTACCGCTACTGAGAATTTCCTACCAAATTTTGTCATTAATTTTTATGTGTATTCATTGTCGAACAGAATGGCGGAGCGGTGATAAGGCTGCCTTACGTTCTTACGAGAGCAGCGGTGGCCCAGTGGTGACGGCCCCGACTTACGAACAGTAAGTCGTGGGTTCGAACCCAGGCAGGCGCATTACTTTGTGTAATTTATTTCATACCACTGCTCTCAAAATGGTGAAGGAAAACATCGTGAGGAAACCGGCATGTCCTAGAACTAAAACTTCGAAGACATGTGACATCTACCAATCCGCACTGGGCCCGCGTGGTGGATTATAGCCCATTCCCTCTCATAGAGAGGAGGCCTGTGTCCCAGCAGTGGGAACAGGCTGATGATGATGACGATGATGATGATGATGACGTTCTTAGGGTCCCGGGTTCAATTCCCAGTAGGTGCAAATGTTTAAGTGATGAGCATATGGACATTATACATGTTTCCGAGTCTAAAAAGTATCTATGTAGTACTTATATTAACTATCTGGTGTCCACGACACAAGACTCGTTGCTTAGTGTGGCACTAGATGGCGCTGTGTGTAATATTCAGCGATATTTATTTAATTTATATTTTCCCTACGACATACACTTCCATATTTACCTATACTATCCCATTACGTCACAATCCAGTTGATAACCTATTGTGTACAATAGGACTACAGAACATGGCGTGAGTAGTTACACATTTCTCGGAAATGTCGCCGACCGACGTACTAATTGTTCGCGGAAATTACTACGCTACGCTACGTTATAGTAACTAACGACGTAACACGTACTATTAGTTGGCTTAATTACATGTCGCGGACTTTTTGTTGTCATGCTTTGCATTGCAGGTGGACTAGGTTCATTGTTTTGCTAGGTAAACATGTCATTAGTTTAATTAGGTTTCGTGATATCAATTTTTTATAAGTTGTAGTGTTAACTAATTGGATTCTAGAAAGGGCATGAATTTATCGGATGATACAGCGGGTACTGGACTTAGACCTTTCTTTGAGACGAATGTGAGCGACATAATAATATCCATCTTCTGCCTTTTCCCAACTATGTTGAGGTCGGCTTCCAGTCTAACCGGATGCAGCTGAATACTAATTTTGACGTGGCATATCCATGAACCTAACAATCGAAGGCTACCAACCCATAATGGGCCCTCGTAGTAGATTACTGCCACTAATACTCGTAGAGAAAAGGCCAGTGTCACCAGCCCGCTTAGCATGAACGCCGTAGACACGAAAGAGAATCGACAAATCTTTTGTTCATCTGTCATTTTGTCGATTTGATGACAGATGAACAAAAGATGTGTCGTTTCTCTTTCGTGTCTACGGTGTTCATGCTAGGCGGGCAGATATCTACAGTGGGAAAATTATAGGCTTATTTATCTTTATTACTTTGGACTAATCGCATTTGACGTTCAGCATCACATCAGACACGCCAATTATCGAGTAAACATCAGTTGCACTAACATCGAGTCGGTTTGGCCTGGGCGCGGCGAGTGGCAATTGGCATACGTAGTGGGTGTGCAAAAGCGCAAATTATGATACATGTCAAGCGCAGATGGCGTTGCCCGCGCCCCGTGCGAACTTGTCCTTTGATTCACACCCCTGGGATTTGATGTAATAACTGTGTTGATTTTGACAGGGGTTCTAAAGTTAGTTATTTTTAGTTCAAATCAAATCAAATCAAATCATTTATTTGCGTCAATATGGGTAGGTACATGAGGTGAAACATACAACAGAAGCTCTTATGCCATATCCTACCATAACAGGTGTGCAAATATCTTTACAATAAAAAAGAGTAAATCTTACATTAATACACGTTACATATTATTTAACCATAACAAATATTACTAGTTAGTTACGTTTTATGAGAATTTTTTGACAGCACTTTCAATAGTGGTGCATGTTTATAATAATATCTAATAGTATTTTATTTTTACCACAATAATTTAAAAATAACATATTATATGACTTGATAGGCTTAATAGGTATCCAAATTTTTGATATGGAATCTTCTGTTGCCGAACTAGGACGGATCCTGTATCTCGGCAAACAGTGTCATCCCCTCACAGATTTCACAATAAACATTATTATACTAATAATAATGTTTATTGTGATATTATTTAATTGAGTAGTACTATTTATTAATGTGAAAAAGTACTGTTTCTGCGTTAAAAACGAATAAATGTAGGCTTTGTAGCGAAATGAAAAAGCATGTAAGAATTAAAACGAGTTTACGTTGTAAAGAACAAATAAAACACAATGCAAAAGCAACTTGTTTGTATATCATTAAAAACTACTGAACGAATTTTAATCTGCTTTCAATATCAAAGACCGCACATGCGGACGGAGCCGCGGGCACTAACAAGTTTGAATTTAATCTACGTTTGCACAAGTAAGCAAAGGGTTTTACGACTAGTAAATATTTATAAGAATACGAGAACGCAATCGTACATAACTAAACCGATGTTGAAGTGCCTATTCTAACTTCAAGTTTGATTGATAGTTGCAAGCTTTCGAAAGAAAATTAATACTTAATACAATCTACAACTCAATTTAATGACACTCTAAAAATAATACACAAAAATGTACATGTGAACACAAAAGCCATTACAAAATCAAATCATACCCAACAAAGACGACTTTAAAACCTATCAAAATTAAGTCCTAATCTTTTTGGGGTCGTAAAATGGAATATTATTTCGTTTAGCGTTGGAAATTGATCGTCGTGCATGGGGCAGACCCTCGAGGGATTTAAGTCCTTGTCAAATTCCACTCGGGGGTTTCAGTGTGTTGTTGCGGAACCCTGCTGTGTGCATATGCGCCCCGCGAGGACGCTGCCCGCTGCAACCCTAGTGTTGCGAATTACTTGGTGAGAGAAAATGTTACACTCGAAATAATCAAATTGATTAGTTCAATTTAAAATTCAAACTACTGAATTTTACAGATAGGTATTTCATAATTCATTGAGTCTAGATGGAATGTTTTAATGTAAATGTAAAATTACCTTAGACATAATTATTTAACACTTGTTAGAATATTAAAGCGTGCGAAATAGTACCGTGAGAAAATACTTGAATTTGAATATTAATTTGAATATTATTGCTCTGAGTTCGTTTCAGCGATTTATACAAATTAATCCTTTACAATTCTAATAAGTTACACTACAATTCCGCCCCTCGAATGATAAATCACGACAAATCACGATTTCGCGAAAATCACTTGATGTCACAGCACTATTCCATTTCGTAACGAAATCGAACCGAGTTATTTAAATTCTCAATATGAATATCGAGATTTGATTCCTAAAACATTGAAGCAGCGTTTGTTTTTGCCTGAAATACGTTGTCAGTTGAAATAATGATGTTTTATCCATACGACCGGCCAGATATCCTTAGCAATATAAATGATATTATTATTAATGTTCATCATGCATTACGAGCTCCTATTCCAGTATGTATGTTTCTCACGCTATATGACTTGGTAATGTCTAATTGAGATTAATGTTGCCTTTGACCAATATTCCGTAGTAGGATGGCAATTTGAAATATGTATGAGTAATTAATTTTCGATGCCCTCGTTTTAATGAGGATTGCATTTTATGTGATTAGCGAGATGGATTCCGTTTTTTTTTGCATTTTAATTAAATGGATTGCAGTTTGCCTATTTTAGTGACATGGCTGGTCACCTCAACTTTTCGGAATTCATTCCGAGTCAGAAGAAATCACTAATTATCGAGTATTTTTTCTGAGCTTTCCACTGCGTAACATTAATTATAAGTTCCACTTGTTACAATTCTCAGTAAAGGATAATTATTTCAAGTAGGGACAGAATCAACACACCGTTCCAACGTTCCAAGTAACCACTCAACGTAACGAAAGGGAATGAGTTCGCATAAAAACAATAAATAAAAACAAAAGCCAATTTCTAGATCGAAAGAATTCCCCGGTCAGTCCACTTTCCAACTGCATAACTGTCGCCATACTGGTTTTCAATGTCGTGCTGCAGAGATTATGTCATCGGCGACGTATTTACGTCGTTACCCATTCATTACAACGTTGAAAGGAAGCTCGTCGCGTGAGAATCGTGTCACTGTAGGGGAGTGCCACCCGCCACCCTTTCTCCCCCTTTTCTACTACGAGGGGGGTCGTTGCCCCACCCGCGATTATTATGCTAAGTGTCTGTCTGTATCGGGGTGAGTTTTTCGCGCATCTGCTATTTATTTACGCGTTTTATATTCATGGGATTGCGTAAGTCGCTCGGTCGTGGCGAGGCGTCAGGCTTACAGTTCATTACGCCGTGTTACAAGGTTACGCCGTGCGGACTGATAACCGATTTTGGTTCTTGTGTCGTCGACGTATAGTTTCGATTCGGTAGGGTATAAATAGGTTACCAGGCGCACCCACCGTGACGCTCCTGCCGAACGTAGTTCAATTGATTTTGTTACTAAAACGCTTTTTCAAACCGCTTTTACCTGGGAGGGCCGAGCGAGGTCAATGGGAACAAAACATTGTACCTGCTCCGATTTAGTTACATATTCTATGCAAGTACCATTATCACACTGTATAATCTGAACACATGAATAATTAATTTTTTGTCATCATTATACAAATTAATTCTTCTCGTTAACGGTTAAGTACACAATCATCAAGTAATTAGACTAATTAATGAAGATGTATTCGTTGCACCGTCTCACAAGACAGCTAGGGCTACAACTGTAGTATATATAGGATAAGCAACCTCGGCTGAAGTTTCACGTACAAGCACCCTTCAGAAACTCAATTTCCTTCTCAAATCACATCGGGGCTGATAAACGCTATAGTTTGAACGTACAGGATCGCGCGAAGATAGTTATGCCAATCCGAATTTCGAAATGTTTCCTTATCTTTTAAAACAGCAGAGAATCGATTCTTGCATGGCAAAAACAAGCTGGAGACCATGGGATTAGTTATCTTTTCATTGTGGCAATAGGAGCGATAGTAGCGTGACAAAGTAATCGGAATGTTGCAGTTGACGTTGCATCGCACAAAGACGTTGCAGTTCCAGTTTCCGTTGACGTCTGGGCAGGAAATAAGCGGATCCACAGAGACAGCTTTGTCTAGTACTTCGGTTAATATCCTCGAAAGTAATGCGGTTTTCGAAATAACGTTGGCTGTAGTCTGTTTTTGCTTTTATCGTTTCGTATGTGTAAGCATCATTAGGTAGATTCCAGTTAATGGTCCGAATATCTCGCTGGGTCAGACGATATTGTTTCTTTGAATGGAACGTAATGAGAGATTATGTAAATGCATGCAGAGAAAGAAATGTTTACAGTTTTAACTGAAAGGGATTAGTGTTTCTTGAGAAATACTTTGTAAATGTGATTTGTATAAACAAAACCGGTGAAATATTGTCTAGTATTTCACTAGTGTTTGGATTGCTGTCTAGTTTTCGTTCCTCTATTTTAAGATGACCTGATGAAACTGGGATTTAAGCCACGATTTGCGTTTGAGAGGAAAACCGTAGCAAATCACTTAATGCTTAATCATCACCTGCCTAGCCTTTTCCCCTATGTTGGGGTCGGCTTCCAGTTTTACCGGATGCAGCTGAATACCAGTATTTTACATGGAGCGACTGCCTATCTGACCTCCACAACCCAGTTAGTACCGGGTAATACGATACCCCTTGGTAAGACTGGTTGTCAGACTTTTTGGGCCTCTGACTACCTAACGACTGTCAAAGATCTACAATTAATGACAGTCGGGACCAACGGTGTAACGTGCTTTCCGAGGCATGGAGGAAACTCGGTATGTAATGGGTGGTCACCCATCCACAGACCAACCTAGGCAAGCACGGCTTAACCTAACAATCGACCTGAGCAGTTGGTATTATTTAGCCACGAGCTACTCCTATCACTTAATGCTTAATACAGTAAGTAATTGATCTTTCATCGGTGTAAGACCCAGTTTTCACCAAAGCGGAGATTTCAACTATAGTGATTGGTTGATTTCCACACATCTCTCTGGTCCGCTCATCTCCGCTTTAGTGTAAACTGGGCCTTAAGCCCCATAACAATTACGCAGTTACGTCATTTACGTCATGCCAACATAACGGCAAAGCGGTCGATGCGAACGAAACGCACCGACCAAAAATACGCACCACAAAATATTCACACGTAGACTAAACAAACTGGCCGACGGATTGTATCACATCCCTGAAGAGTGAGATGATGACCACATAGCTGAAGTATTTCAATGCTGGGGTATGGATGAAGTAAAAACTGAATTTCATACATTAAGTTTGTTTTGTACAACATACGTATTTAGTTTCAATAATTAGGATACAGATAACGATAGTCGGTCGCAAAAAGTCAATAAATAATGAGGAAATTGCAAATTTTATGATGAAATAATGCACAAATTTTGATCTGAACACTGAGAACCTAATAAAACTATGTTACCGACCATAATCAAAAAGTAGCGTTACGTACTAAAAAAAGTTTTGATGATCCTAAAACTACTACGTAATAAAAGCCAGTTTATTTTATTTTTAGACCTAGCAAGAGAGTTGATTGGCCACGCTCACGCGGCTAATTGCAAACAGGCTTCGAATGCGACGATTCACGTGATGTATCATGGTCTATGGATTTGTCCATGATCCTGCCAACCACGTCAGACCACGTGTACCATAAATATTAACGTTTCCGCTTTGAGATAATGTATGTAATTTACTGTAATTAAGACAAAAAGCTCTTGTTAATGACCTAATTAAATGAATAAGCAGATTCTTTAGTGCTAAAATTAAACCTTGAATGTCTGGAAATGAAGATAAAAGCATATTGCCCGCTTTCGTCTTTGTTACATTTGTTAAAAAGATTTCATACTTTGAAGTTGGTTTTTGAAGTGAAAACTTCTTTAGGCGCGTTGAGCACTTTTTGGGTGAAGGAAAAACATTGAACATGTAACGTAACGTGCGGTGACGCTTCGTAGCCGTTCGTAGCACTCGTAGCATCCGCTACGGCGTAGCACCACATAGGCATGCGCGGGGCATAACCAGTGCTACGACTGGGGCGGGGCCTGTGTACTTTTTGTTTTCACTTCTATCGGCAGTCGCCAAAGACTGCTCTGATTTTTTTTTAAGAGCCACCTACACTGGTTTAATTAATTCAATTAGGTAGCAACCCCACGCACCCACATGATAGTGTCGACTGTATATTACTATTTTAAAATAACAATAAATTGTGTAAATTAAAACATCAACATCGTTCAAGCCTGCTTATCTGCACCACAAACAGTTTACGAAACGAACGGACGTTGCACTGGGTTGCACTGATAACTTTGTTGTTCCAGTGCAGTATAGGACACATCGATAACTGTTCCTATAGGATAAACTATCATACAATACAATCATGTTTATACATAGCACCTATAGGTACACGAATGCCACACCGATAATCCCCGATCGGTAGTTCAAGCGTACCGCAATGGTAGCGAGCTCTTAGTTTGCCAAACAGGATTACGTCCCACAAGATAAAGGGAGAAGCTATCAACATTATCAGCCACTGAAATAGTGCCCTAGTTTACAGCCCTAACATGATTCATTAGACGGAAACATAAACTAGCAAAATTAGCCCTTATCGAAGTTGCCAATGCCATTGTATTCGTTTCTGCAATATCCAATAAGCCCCAAGAATGCAGAACTGAACCTAGAATTATATTTGAACTTTAGTTGATAAGTATAGGCTGAACTTTGCGATCGTGACATAATCTATTCATTACAAGTTCCTAGATGTCATTTCTTTGTACGGTAAAGTATGTCAAGTGCATGAATAACGCATTCATACGTAGTTTATAGTATGACGTGCTTATGTCGCAGTCACATTATGTATGAAGTCCCTTACTAAGTGTTTTGAAGGATCTCGAATCTCGATATAAACTCGCGAATTCCTAGCTGCTGTGACTTGTGTTACAGCTCCGGGTCACTGCGTACGGTATTTACACAACGGGAATTCGTATGTTAATTAATTTAAATGTCTATTTAAGATGCGTGAGAACATGTACGCGACAGAGGTAGACGAGACCTGTTCCAGGAAGTACGGCACACGTGTAAGTAGATCTACAGAATCAGACGGACTTTTGAGGTTAGCATAACGACTCCTTTTATCTAGTAAATATTATTTTTAAAACGTTTAGGTACACATTAACGTACGTTCATCGGCCACGTGTGTAGACGACCAAACAAAAATATTCGCCCACACACTGTGATCTAGACGACTAGACGCCTACGCTGAACTTCACCGACATTCAACTACCTACGCTACGGCGAAAAAACGCTTTCATTCCTTTTTCGTTCAGTAGAATCATGTCTATTTACATATTCCAAGCTTCGGATAAAAGTTACGACGAGCTCGCGTTTCAATTCATAATAAAAATTAATGTTTGAAAATGAAAACGTCCTGAATCTAAACAAACATAACTTTACGGAGTTTCCTAACTCCTGTTGTGTGATGTTTAATTTAATTTTTGGTCCTTTGAGTCTGGAATATTCTGGAAACTACTCGAAACATAATACACTCTTCCTCATCCAATTAAAATAATTTGCAGCTAATGGTAGTGGTAACAACAAAGGGCATTGCATATGTTCCGTAATTGCGAGTGCAGCGACCTTGTGTTTGATGACAGGCGACCGGCCTCGCTGTCGACGCCTTTGTGTCGAGTCGTGATCATAAAAAACAAAGGATTACCGTAGCGCACGACGCTAATAACTATGCTACACCTATTATTATGCGACAGCTTGAATAAAAAGTGGAAACTACCGTTGACGAGATCGCGTAATAAATTATGAAATGGTTTGAGAGCTTTTAGATACTTCTTTTTATAATATAGAGCGGATGCTCCACCGCAGATATTTTGTCCCAATTCTCAAAGGTCATGTTGTCTTATGACATCGTTTTCTTATCGACGAATATGTCATCATAAATAGGGGCAACGACCGGGAGTTTAGGTGTGTGACTCAGAAATTCAGAATAGAAGATCTCCCGATTCCACGTCCACGTGGGTGTGCAAACATATCATTACAATGAGATTGCAGTATTGCGATTATTCCTTACGTTTCCGTAAGAAAGGAGCCTTTCTATATATGCTAATATTATAAAGAGGTAAAATTTGTTTCTAAGTTTGTATGTAGGGGGGTAATCTCCAGAACTAATGATCCAATTTTTTCACTGGTAGAAAGCTACACTATTCGTGGGTTATTCTATATATAGGCTTCAAAATATATTGATATCATGCGTATTGGTCGTGCTATCGCAAGTTTTGCGGACGGAGTCACGGGCGAAGTTCTAGTTCCAAATATTTGGCTTACGAACAGACAAAGGCACCTTTCATTATCAGATTTGGAATCTAAACGATCTATTACGCGATAGTGACATCGCATATTAATCAGGTTTCATAATAAACGCGTGCTATAACCGTGCTGTGTGCTAAGAATTGATTTCCACGCCATTCTGGTTTGATACGTAAGTTTCTTTGTATTAGAACCTGTTATTTACCGAGTGACAATCACAGAAACCTCGGCGCCATTTAGGTGAATCGATAAAAGTGAAAAGCTAACATAGTTATGTCTATTTTGATTTTTCAGCCTTGCATGTATGCGTGACAGAAGCATGTAATATATTTAACGCTGAATTAATTTGAAACATCGTTCTATTTCAGTCAAGCTTTTGAAGTTAGCTGTTGGCAGGAACAGAATCACGTTGTAAAATATGTTGAGCTATGATCGTATTAGTAAGCTGTCCGGCAAGCCAGCAAAAGCATAAAAATCTGTTAGAAGAGATAGTTCTTTTTTTAGTTATTTACTGAATATTTCAATTTATCTGGCTAATAGAGATCTTTTAACCTGTAAGGCCGCAGCCGTGCCCGATCGGGCACGGTGCATTGTTCGTACCGAAGAGTTAATCAAGATTATTAAGATGAAAACATATAAGAGCTTTACTTAAATTGCAAGTAATATCACAATCATGACAGTTTGAAAAAGCGAGAAAAAGAATCTAAATGGTCTACGAGTAGAATTAAACAAAAAGAAAGCTTAACGACACGGAATTATAGAAGTTTAACACTTTGTCACCAACCCAGATTTATCCAGCGATTCTTCCTGAGTCCACACCACAAATCCCCAATAAAAAAGGTTATAAATATCCTACGCGTATAAAAAAGCCACATTTTGGGTGGTTTTAATCGGTCCGCGCTTGGCTAGAGGAAGTGAGGTTCCGGTGTGGGCTTAATTAATGGATGACGGCTCCCCGCTGCGGGGGAAGAGAGGAGACAGTTTCTAACTATATGAAATTTAAGTGCTTCTATTGCTACGGTGCTCTTCTCGTGTGGGTGATGTAGGTAGGGTTGCCAACCATACTTTATAATAACGTATCCTACTTTATTAATAACTAGCTGACGTCCCGCGGTTTCACCCGCGTAGTTCTCGTTCCCGTGAGAGTACGGGAATAAAATATAGCCTATAGCACTCACGAATAATGTAGCTTTCTACCAAGGAAACAATTTTTAAAATTGGTTCATTACTTCCGGAGATTACCCCCTACACACAAACTTACAAACATACAAACTTACAAACAAATGTTACCTCTTTATAATATTAGTATAGATTAATTATACTTTATACTTTTGCATACAAATAAAGTATATAAAAATACTTTATTTCCAACCTTTACTGTGATGCGTAAAACACAACACTCATTATGTGTACACAAGTTAAAACGGATGATGGAAACGATTTCTAATTACTGAACGAAATGTTAGATGTTATGTGAATGTGACAGGACAGTCGAGTCGTCTTATTTACTAGTCAGCTTTCACTGAAAGAGTTTTTTCAGTAATGAATCTAAAGTGGCGAGAAGAGAGAAATGGAGCGTCAATAAATTTAATCAAAAACGAATTGTTTGTTTATTGGAATTTTGATTGTCAAACAAGCAAAAATTGTTAGGATGTGCTAAAAGCACAGAAAAATACGTTTTTAAGGCAATACACACATAAAACTTGAAAAAGACTTTTTGGTTCTTTCAAATACTTTTTTTTTTCCTATTCAAACCATTTTATACATTTTTATGTCAAAAATAGTTGGCAACCCTAGATGTAGGGCGCGGAAGTATGTATGTTCTTTATCTCAGAGGTTTTGGGTAAACTGGTTCTAATTGGATCCACTGTTCTTATATTATCTGACTGTAAACGTAACCCTCCTTGGGTTACGTTTTACCGCAGTCGACAATGAGTTTACACCAAAAAGATTAGGTCAAATGTTAAGAGAAAACGTTTCTTGTAGTTTTTATTGACTGCTTATGGACATCCAAACGATATCGTACCTTTGAATTTTCTATGGTATTGTTTTATCGTGATTTATCTTTTATCTCCGGTAACGAGCCTGAGATTACTGAAGTAATCCCCCACTTTATCCCAAAGATTTTCAGAGTATCTCGTCTGGAGCGTAATTAAGTTTAACGAAAACGAATTCATTACAATACAATCATGTTTTGTGGTAGAACTCAATGTAACGCACTCAAAATATTGTGATGTTGGATGGATTTAATATTATGTGGGTCGTGGAGGTATTTAAAGTTAAAATCTTACATTAAAAACTTGTATTTAAAAAAAGAACTTGTCAAAAAGTTGGAACTTTGACCCCCAATATCTCCGTAACTAGAAGTTTCCCAGGTATGGTGTAGAACAAAAACATGATCGCAATGACGAGGAGAACATGTGCCTTTCGGCTTCGTTAAGAGGTGTTTTACACCCTTTATACAATACAAACCAGTGTTTTTCTTCGATAGAAATGTATGCATTGTTTCTGTCAATAATTTGAAGATAACAAAATTAGTATCATCAAAACCTTTATTCATACTTCGCAATTTATTCCTTATTTCTTTATTAGTGTTGTTCAAAATCTCTCGCAACTTTTGGTCCTTTGAACCTGAAGCGTCCTGGGACTAGTCCATTATACTAAACGCCAACTTTGGCAAACCAAGCCCGAAAACATCGATCTTCACGTCGAAACAACCTGAACAAGCATAAATTGCACCGTTTAAGCGTTTACTCTTCGTTGAAACAGCAGTATTTATTTACAAAAGCGTACTTCGAAGCTGGAATAGACTATGTTTGTTTTGCACACTCCTTTCGATAAACTTTTCGTTGCCCTAACTGATATCGAGGTTGATTTATGGTACAGTAACTAGGAATAGAGGCAGAGAAATCTAAACTAGATGACCTCAATTAAATAATAAGGCAATTAAAAGCGTAATGTATTGTTAGCGTTTATCAATATCTTTGTGGAGATGCCTTTCAGTTAAGTATCATTTTGGAGGAGTTTTCGAGACTCCAAAAGCTTTTTATTCTCCTCACGGGGTTCTTCATTGTCATCATCTGCAGAGCCTTTTCCCAACTATGTTTCGGCTTCCATAATCCTAAAATTAGCAACTCTATTTGTGGTGGTTTAAACTTCGTTTGAAATACTGTTAGAATGAAGTTCTAATCAGCTTGCACTACAAAGCGGTTGTTACGTCAGTCACTGCGGGCGAATAGTGCGAAATGAGTGGTTTTTTGCGATTTACAAAAAATCTATTGATTGGACTAAAAAAATAAAACACATAAGACCTGCTTTATAGTTAGTTCAGTTAGTATGCAAAGTTTCATGACCTAATTTGAAGTACTTTTTGAATACCAGCGGTTTATTTTTCGATTTGGAGGTAACTTTGGAATTTTTTTCTATCGAGAAAAGTTTATGGAATCGTGTTTTCGTCACACATAGTACCTAGCAGTAATCCTCAACTTTACCATAATAATATATTTATTTCAAAATTAATGCTGCAGTATTTTAGGCGTAACGTAGGATCATGCTAAGCCATTTGAGGGAGTATAGGCCCTTAAGTATAGTATTGTAGTGTTATAGGTGTGTCGGTTAGTTTCACAGTCGTAACATAAATAATAGCAGTGGGCGAAAGTGAACGCGCTACGGTCCGCGAACCGATAGGAATGACTTGCGCAATGCGATGCGCGCACGCATTGTTCCGACCTGTGCAATGGAACATGTCGTGGGATGTGGGGTTCGGTTCCCAGGCATGTGTGGAATTGGGGTTGTAAGTTATAACTGAAAATGTGGATTCAGTTTTATTTGTAATTATAATGTGTTTTATTTGTGAAATTTTATTTAGGAGAATCAGATTTAAGAAGGAGTCATTAAGAAATATTTAATTTTTTGTTTAATCGTTCTCGTTGTTTCGAAGTCTACAGAAAACAGCAAATTCGAAAGGGCAAAGTTTCAAGTTATTTAAATTAAACAAATAATGAACTAGATAAGAACAATAATAAATTCAAAACCTTGTATCTTGGATTCCAGCACATAATTTTGCATCATAATAAATCCATCCTAATCCTTATACGAAATTGCGGTTGAAAGACCAAAACATTCTAAAGTTTATAGTTTAACTTAACATACTCAGTAATCTCAAGTATCCAATTAAGAAGCGTAAGATCGAACCATTGATAAAGTTTCATGACACATGAAAGTCCACATCACACAATTATTATTTCAATAATCTTCGATGGTATCAGTGTGGCGATGGGGGTCATTTGTGGTGGTGCAACGACCCCCGGACCTTGCCCGCATGGAGCCATTGTCCACGGAACAATGTCCACTTGCGGCTAAACCAAGTATACCATTTGTTTTGCCTTCGAGTAACACTGAACTACTTTGTTGTAAGATCTGATTTACGGCCGCGTGAGAAAGCTGTAAAACTTTTCAAATGTTCTATAATAAGAAGTGTGTTGTAAAACGGGCTGCCTGCGAGTGAAATGTAATAAAGAAAAAGTTACTTATGGATTGCCAATGATGGTAAAATAATAAGGTGATGTAATGCACTGAACCACCGAGTTAGTGCATTTTTATAGAACAGATTTTTGTGCAATCCATGAATCCATATCATAACAGTCCTCCTTATCCTTGCTAGAGAATACGCCTGTGTCCAAGTTAATAGGTTGATTAGGTATTCTTTTTTATAACTCTATTTATTTTTTAGGGAATTTTATACGATAAGGTTGATTAAACTTATTCTGTAGAAGTAAAATTGTTCCTACGAGCCAACATTATAATATTAACTTAGTTAGGATAATGTGATTTATTTATCTTCCGTCATGAACTCATGATTCATCAATTCATCACGCACAAGTATTTACTACATAGTAATTCAATCAACTATTGCAAATATGTGACAATGATGTCAAAGCTCAGAAATAAATAATAATAAATTAATGAATATTCCTTTCCTATATTCATAATTCTGTATTTTTCCTTCCTGTGTACAATTTAAATTATAATTTTAAGCCGAATTTGCGTCATAAATGAATGAATGAGTCACAATGTACTAAGTATAATAATATTGTTATTATTTTTTATTAAATAAATTTATTTTACTACTTAACCCATAAAATTCCCCGTACTTACGTCACACACAGTGTGTAAAACTTCCGACAAATAAGTTGCCCAGAAATTGGGATTTGATTAAAATAATGTCATAATACTTAATACCTATTTATGATAATTATTATTTACTACGAAGAACTACCTACCATACGACATCGCAACAAAGAAAAAAATTGCTGGCCTAAGCCCTAGGTCAATTTAAGTTACGTATAATAAGTAATTTAACCGGACATATTATCATCTGTACACATAATTTCAATGACACGGCAACAGCAACAAAATACTACAATTAATTGTTTTATTGTCTTCAACATTTAACTTTAGGATATTTATTACCCTTATTACCCAGCGATATTTAACAGTGTAAATAAAAGTGGTGAATAATTATTGCATTAATTTGACAGCTTACATAAATGTAGGTAAGCCATACAGTGTGCCGTTTTTGTGGCACGCGATTGTAATTAATTGAAATCATTAAAACTATCACGTGCCATCAGTGTAATGGGGGACATTATACGGGTAGGTTATGATCATTTTTTCCTAATTAATATGGGTACAGTGTCGTGTAGGCGGTCGGGAGTCGGGTATACCGGTATACGTGACTTAACGATACGTGTTTCAAGTTATATCTTCACAGTTCGGCTTCTCTTTGTTACACTAATGTTATGTAAGAGACATACAAAATGATTTGTTGTCTGCTAGACAGTATTCACCGGAATATGATGAATTATTGGACTCAAAGTTATGTCATTATTTCAGTTGGGTCAATTATTTTGGCTTTGAGTGTTTATATGTGTAAGCACGTAGTTTCGAAGTCTACAGAAAACAAAGCAAATTCAGGCGAAGTTTCAAAGTAAACAAATAATTAATGTGTACTGTGTACTGCATATTTAACTACACGAATGCTTTCACCTAAGTTAACTACTAACTACTAGTGGTACGTAACTTTTATAGCGGTTTATTATCGCGACATATTAACATTAATTTACATTTCCGATGGCTGTAATAAAGGAATAAACGCTCTTTGTGTGTAGTTTGGCTCTAATAGGCTTGTACGGTGATTAACTAGACTTTAGGCTCTTTTGTTTACATTGCCTTTGTACAATATACTACCTCAAATTAGCAACTCTATTTGTGGTGGTTCAAACTTCGTTTCTAATTCTGTTAGAATAACGCTCTAATCAGCTTGCACTACAAAGTGGTTGTTACGTCAGTCACTGCAGGCCGAATAGTGCGAAATGAGTGGTTTTTATTCTTTATAAAATCAAATTTATGTCTTTTGGAAAAAATAAAAAAACATAAGACCTGCTTTATAGTTAGTTAGTAATGTTAGTATGCAAAGTTTCATGATCTAGTTTGAAGTACTTTTTGAATACCAGCGATTTATGGTTCGATTTGGAGGTAACTTTGGGATTTCTTTCTATCGAGGAAATTTTATGAAATCGTGTTTTCGCCAAACATAGGACCTAACATTAATCCTCAACTTTACCATATATTTATTTCAAAATTAATGCTGCAGTATTTTAGGCGTAACGGAGGATCATGCTACGCTATTTGAGGTAGTATAGGCCCTTAAGTAGTACAAGTATTATTTACCATAGGTAAAATAAATAATACATAAAAAAATAAAAAGTTTTTTATTTCTTATAATCCTTAAAAAAAACATTTACACAATACTTATCGTAATGTTAGTACGACACTCTAATGTTAGGCTATTTAACATATACCAATTTTTATTTTTTACCATAGGTAGCTAGTCCTAATACTTGCCTGCTTTGGTTAGTGCTAAAGTAGATATATTTTAATTAAAGGAATAATAATGACATCAATTTATCCTGCTGATAAAACGAGAAAATTATTTCAACAGGATGGGAATTACCTATGTCATAATAGTCATATTTTTGCAAAATTGTATCATATATTTTTCCTTCCTTTTTCACGTAACATCCTGTTTCTATTGCTCTACCATAATTGATAACATTAATTAGAAAAATATAAATGCTACCTATCATCATCATCATTTTAGCCGAAACACGTCCACTGCTGAACATAGGCCTCCCCCAAGGGGGGGTTTTGCCATAATCGCCACGCTTGGCAGGCGGGTTGGCGATCGCAGTACGGTTGTTACAAAAGCACAGAGAACGCTGCTGCCCATTCTCTGGTAAGTCCCTTAGTCGCCTCTTACGACACCCACGGGAAGATATGGGATGGTACCTATAAAATAATAATATAAACGTTCCGCATTTTTTCTGTTTAAAATTCAGACAGTGAAATCAACACTGGAAACTGAATCCTAACAAAAAGGTAATTATTCAACATTGACGGCTTCACAAGTAATAATGACTGTAATGACTACTTGACAAAGACAATGTCTCTATTTACTCGAAGCGCTAGTCCATAACATAATCATACACTATACGAGTTTACAATCACGAGCACCAATATTACTGTGAACTATGATGTGATACTCACAGATGTGTATGTATCTATTTAAGAGCCTATACTATCTCAAATTAGCAACTCTATTTGTGGTGGTTTAAACTTCGTTTGAAAAACTGTTATAATAAAGTTCTAATCAGCTTGCACTACAAAGCGGTTGTTACGTCAGTCACTGCGGGCTAATAGTGCGAAATAAGTGGTTTTTATTCTTTATAAAAATCAAATTTTCGTCTTTTGGAAAAAATAAAAAACATAAGACCTGCTTTATAGTTAGTTCAGTTAGTATGCAAAGTTTCATGATCTAATTTGAAGTAATTTTTGAATACCAGCGTGCAGCGGTTTATTGTTCGATTTAGAGGTAACGTATTTTTTTTTCTATGGAGAAAAGGTTATGGAATCGTGTTTTCGCCAAATATAGGACTTAGCATTAATCCTCAACTTTACCATATATTTATTTAAAAATTAATGCTGCAGTATTTCAGGCGTAACGGAGGACCATGCTTAGCCATTTGAGGTAGTATAGGCCCTTAACTACCGTAGACAACCTCGTAGAGTGGGAAGTGGAGCCGGCAAGAATCGGGTTTTTAGGTGCTTTCAGGCCTGATGTCTACACTTAGCTAAATTCAAAACAGAATTTCTCGTGGAATAATGATCCTTACTTTGAGAAAAAGATGGGTTCCAAAATACTATGCCGGTAACATAATGAAATTGTAATCTTACAATAGGAGAAAATTACTTTTGGTGCTCCTGACTGTACATATCCAATTACAGAAAGATTATTAAGTGGTAAGTTTGTATGACAAAATGAATGGTCGTTGTTCGGCCAGCGGGACGCACTATCGATATAATAACAATAATAAAACGATCGATACTTGGGCGAGGGTTCTGTGCACGATGCACGAGGGTATAACAAAACTACCGAATAAGCTGATTCGTTGGATATGATGTGATGCTTATTTTATCGAGGGAAATTTATGAACGATTATACAAGTATGAGAGACCAATTTTATTGCAACTTGGACTAAGAAAAAAGATTGAGAGGAGTATCAAAGATTACATAACATAACATGACGCCTAGTAATCCCCGACGGGTTAGGCAGATGTACTATCGAGGACACTCCCACCTGACCACCACTAAGCTTATTTTTGCTTGCACTCGCAACATAGAAACGCTCTCTAGCCCCGCCCCGTTGACTTTGTATAGAAATAATGAATGAAAAGATACCGAATCGGCCGAGCGCACTGACGACGCACGCCAAACGAGAGTTATTGTTATTTTCCACGCCAAAGTTGAGGCTTTCCTAATAGGCCCAAACTTTAAGGGGGCGTGGCTCGGCGCCTCCGCATGTTTTAGGCGTAAAAAAATTAAAATGGTCAGGCGGAAAAGACCCCGACTGTACCTTGCATGACACCCACAGATCGCCAGTATGTTGACGTTCCATGAAAAAGGGGGTGACCCTATTGCCATCAACCGGTAACAAATCCAGACTCCGTGCCTGCAACTGAGAAATTCCTGATGGAAAAACCCAATAACATTGCCCGACCCAGGACCTCAAGCTCAGCAGTCGCACTTGGGACCAACGAGACCAACGAGACCAACTAAGATTAATTAAACAGTGGTGTCGATTCTGTTGAAAAGAAAGAAAAAGAAAAAGAAAGAAAAGAAAAAAAATATTTATTTTGGACAAGCACAGGAAATACAAAAATAATATAAAAAAAAAAACAAAAATAAAGAATCTAAAACTAAACAATAAAAAGAATCTAAAACTAAATCAAAAAGAAAACCTGTGCGAGGCCAAAAAGGCTCCTATCTCAGCATGATGCTGCGATAAATGAAAACAAATACCGCAGCGCTGGTTTTCTGATAGGGCCCACTGTGATGTCACGGTCACACCTATGGACACAAAATAAATTAATACATAAAACACAACAGAGCCGACACGAACTGAACAAACGAGAAAAGAAATCTCACTAAGTAGTTCAGTTAACTGAACTGGTCAACTGAACAAGTGGGAACAGACGTATTTATCTACTCAAGGATTGCAACGTTGTTAGTTTCCGTCATACACTTCATGGACTCTAGAACCTAGACTAAGTCCAATTATTACAAGTTATGACAACGATAAGAATACGGTGACTTGACTACACATAGAAAGTTATGATAGCAAGTAAATATCACTATCTTATCTCTTGGGTTAACTGGTCTACAAACTGTTAGTTATAGATAGTATCGTTTATTGAGCAAGTGATCACAGAACTGATGTATAAAATGTCACGTACACTTTGATAACTGTATTTGTTTTAAAAACTAAACTATACGGTCCTAAAGTCCATTATAGGACTAAGTAATGAGACTACAAGCTATCTCATTCAATATCATCATTAGATAAATTGATTCTGTATGCTATTTACAGCGTAATTCTTTTCAGCGATAGCTTTTGAATTAAGAGACTACAAGTTATCTCATTCAATATCATCATTAGATAAATTGACTCTGTATGCTATTTACAGCGTATTTCTTTTCAGCGATCTATTTAGCGATAGCTTTTGAATAAAACGCTGTGCCAACAAAAAATAAATAAGAATACGGCCAAACAACACGCACGTTTCATTCAAACAAATTGATTAAATAATCAGAAGACTAGAATCGATCTTTGAAGCTGCGTTTCCAAAAGTTTGTGCGAGAATGCATAGCGAGGTATGTGAAGTCCCGAAAGCAGAGGGTGTACCTAACTGTACACGCCAGTAGCGAAGGGTAAATTTTTGTAACAGGTAAGCCGTTCCGGTGTACTTTTAATAATGTTTGAAAAAAACATACATCGTACCATTTGTACTTTTAGTCATGTTTGGGTAATCACGTCCTAACTGAATTACCTATATTGTTTTACTTTTGGCAATAGTGGACTCCAGGACAGTGGTTGTTCCGAAGGGAAGCCGGTAGGTTTCGAGTTGTGTGAACCCCTCGCCACTGGTACACGCACATTTCGCCTATTATGTATAAGACCCTTCACCCTTGTAATAGGGGCAAGCCTATTTCCATCAACCAAGAACAACGAGTCGCAGACTCTGTGGCGTCTACTGAGAAATACCTAGTGGAAAATCCCAATAAAACTCAACTCGACCTGGGAATCGGACCTACCTCATGCTCAGAAGCCGAGCTTGCGACCACTAAACCAACAGGCAGTTTAAACTACTCATGGTGTCGATACTGTTGTGCACAAACTAAACTTAATTTAGGCTATTGCTATCTTTTTCTCTATAATAAAAAGAGAAAGAGACGGACGTAATTTAGAGCTGTCAAATTTAATTGGAACTAATATTTCCATACAAATGAAGGGTGCACATAAAAACATGTCGACTAAAAACACGGTGAAGCGCACGGCTTAGACTAGTTTGACATCTCTAACTTAGTTGATAGCTATAGTCGTCCTTTTCTCGCACTGCCTTTTAATAAAAGATAGCAATAGGCTAAATTAAGTTTAGTTTGTGCACAACAGAATCGACAACTATATATATCGCTTATTTTTACAGCAACAGCAAATCTATTGATTCCATTGGTTGGTTTTCAATTTTAATCGTCGCACATCTCATGTGGAAATTTAAACCTAAAAGCTAAAAGGTTTAAACCTAAATGCTAAAAGGTTTTAAAACGATTCTCCGTGAATCGCAATTACGAGTTATCGATCAAGTACTTATTTATCGACATTGAAATAAATCGATGTGTGAACTTGACCGATGATCGAATCGATTCATTCAGAGCCAGGACCTGTCCCGCATCCGTTCTGTTTATACGTTGAAATACTATGAATAAAAATATGATTTTATGAAAACCGGCTCCTTGCCGCACCCACGATGCATAGGTGTGTCAGTGTAAATAACAGATAGTAGTGGCTTTATATGTGTTTTTACAAAGAAAGGCAGATTTCACGTGGAAATTTGAAGGAAATGTCATGAGTAATTATGTACTTGTTTGTCATGGAGTGTTAGCTAAGTAAATAACGGCGCGACGTAGGTGGTTTTCGGTAATTTTAACAATGTTGATTATTATGTTTAAATACAGTTTTGTATTTAAAAAGATTGTAATCTGAACTGCGTGTGCGTAGTTTGAATTTAATTAAAATTATTAAAAACAGACGAGTTGGAAAATACCACATTGCGTACAAATAATTACAGAGTGATCCTAAAACGTGTGATTAATTTAAAAGTTCTTTAAATTTTTGATTCTTCAAAATTGGATGAGGACGATTAATCTTAAGCACTACATAATTTAAGCATAAACGTTTTTATGAAAGTACTAAACACGCACGGTCATCGACACCGAGTGGGCAGGCAGGAAACACGCTGAGATTTTTATTTTTATTACGCAACTTCGTAAAAGATGTTTTTTTCTCATATTAACATACGAATTTATTGTAGTATGCACGCCTATTAAATCAGATCCATGGAGGAACGTTTACGGATAAATATTCAATTTTTGATCGTTTAATAATGAAGAATTAAAACGCGTAAACTTTATGATCGTTCGGTTTTTGATTTACCCAAAATAGTTTCCATTACTTACATTTTCCGTATAAAATATTTCATTATTTAATTAAACTTTCCTCATTAATTCCGATGATATACAGGATGTTTGTGGCGTCGAAATTACATATTCGAACGCACAACGCGGAAAGTCAGATCACATTTAAAATGGAAGCATAAATTCATGCACGTAATTTTCATCAGCAGAATGTAAAGAAAAAAAAAAGCATGGTCGTTTGTGTTGAGTGATATTACGTAGAAATGCGTGAGTTTGCGTTATCACACACATTACCGCCTCTCATCTAGTATTGCTGTGTGTTCTTCACATGCGATTATTATGCCAGCCGTGCGTCCCAACGCACGTATTTTTAGCGAATGTCGTGCGCGTAACGTTCCGACTTAGGCCCGGAATAGACGAGCCGATTGTAGCAGTACCGATACCGTCGGATGTGGCAGACTGGCAGACCGCACACACCCTAGATTCCAGGAAATGATAACTTAGTATACAGTACTGAGGTAACACTCGGTAACAGTGTGTTAATTGACACTACGAAATGAAATAATCTGATGTTACTGTCTAATATTGTAAATTGTATGCTATCCATATCGATAATCGCATCATAAAACAAGAAATAATGACAAGCGATTCAAAGCGAATGAACTACATCCGTTGATGACCGACAAATTACCATTAAACACGCGACCCCATGTATTTTTTCCTTTTAATTAAGAGTATTCGTACAATAAAACTAAAATTAAAATATCAGACTGCAAGCGGCGGACAGTGTACCCGGGCCTTTTGAGACACGAGGTGAACGCACTGTGTGTTTTTCGTTACGATTGTATTACGAGTCTGAAGTCACTTCTGAAGGACATTTAGCGATACTTAGATTAAAATTATATGGCTTTTAATAAGTTAATAACATTTATTTTTTATAAGCCTCTTCTACCGCCAACTGGGAGTCGGGACTTTAGAAATTCACTGATTAACTCGCCATAATGGAAAATCTTTATTGATTGCAAGAACTTTTTTAAACCATCTATGGTGTGTTATTTATAGGTGGAATTTATAAAAACATTTTGTTTTTATCTGCTAACGGTTTTATTATTTAGTCTAGACGGTATTAGGATGATTTAATTATTTCCTGTTACGGTAATTTACGGCTTTAAATTATTTTGGTTATAAAATCTGTCCATCGATTTTAGAATGTATTATTTTTTATTGATGGAATAACGATATTATTATGCGGGAACATCAAAACAGATCATAAAAATTCGAGTTTATTTATTACTGATTAGGTTACTGACGTTAGTTTAGTTTTTACACGACTGCCCAAAAAAAGGAGTGTTCTCTGATGAGTTTAATTATTGTTTACTACTGCTGAATGATACAATATTGCTACATCCTAAAGAAAATTCCCGCATGTACGGTGGGTAATTTTCCAACAAAATTATAAAAACTGTTTAGGCCCTAAACTACAAGAAATCGCAGAATATACCCTACATGGGGGTGTTTTGAGAAGTCGTAGTCCGATTCTTAGGCCCCCCTGTATATTCACCTATGTTCTATAAGGCATAAAAGAGCAGTAAGTGTGTTCTAAGCTCAAACACATGAATAAACAGTCGTAAGGGTCCGATATCCATCGCCTTTGACATTTTACAACCGATAGAAATAATAATTCACAAACTAACAATACTTTTTATTACCTTGCGGTTAACAAGCGCCTATATTGTTTACATGCTGAATAATAAGGGTAACATTACATTATGCTTTGTTCTCAATAAAACTTTTATTAACTTTGCTATGCTAGGTTTAGGAACGAGTATTTTCTTTTATGTCTTTCATTTTGTTTATACAAAATAATGTTAAACAAATCAGGAAACTCCATGTAAATGGACCCGACGGAGAAGAGAAAAGTTACTTCGGTGCTAACTTTTAAATCGTTCGTTGATTCTGTACATAACATTCTGAAAAGATGCTGAATAACAACGTTACTAATTGTAATAAAAATAAACAACGAAGCTGTCGTGTTGTTTCTATCCATCAATAATGCATTATGGTGTAACAAATAATATTTAAGGCGAATGGTCTAACCAGCCCGCGTAATTAAAATGTTCTTAAATTTTTTGCAATTTGTAGGGTGTAATGTTGATTAAAATATTATTCGCGGCTGTAAGACGTATGTAGTTACAGAATAAATAATCATGATGTTTATAATTCTGTAACTACATCGCGGGCTGGTTGGAGCATTCACCTTAATGAAGGAATGGATTTGATTTTAATTAATCACCCATCAGCCAAGTTAATACGCGCTCAAAAGCTTAACAAGTTGACAGTTTGAGGACAAAGCGAAACATTGTAAATGTATTAATGTAAAGGATTAACATCAATATAGGAAAGAATTTACACAAGTGATGGCCATTAATATTAATTAATTTGTTATTCAAGATATAGATTTATTGAAGCAAGATTCACACGCAGAACTTGTTTGAAAATTAACAGATTTAAAAAATCACAGGTAGGTTAAGTAAAACGTGATGAGAATATTAATGTAAAATTTACCTATTGTAATATTATTGAAATTAAAAATTAATAAGCATAAACATGAGAGCTTGTCAAACTGGACAGCAGAAATAAAAATAGTCTAAATCTAAATATTATAAAAGAGGACACGCATGAAATCAAATTTAAAGCTGAGAATTATAAATACCAGCAAAATTACAAATGAGAAGAAGCAAATAGGCCCTCAAGTTACACGCTTTAAATAAATAGTAAATTAAAAGCCAAATTAAAATTATCACACATTACTTACGGCTAACAACTCTTAATGGCAAAGATAAAAGAAGATGCTAATGAAATGAATAATAAAGAATGGCGTATAAAATCTGTTAAATTCAAGGCAATCCCTCCGAAATACAATCTTAAAAGTGCAATTAATCTTACAGGTGAATTTTATTGTGGAGGGCACCACTCCTAAGTTGAGAAACCAGTTCACTCCGACGAAGTTTTATAGTCACTGTCTGACTTTGCGATTGCACCAAAAATGTTCTTTCGTTCTGTGAATTTCTTTATTCTATTTCTTCTTCGAAATGAAACGTAGATGAAAGATATAAACCAGAAGCTCGTTTTCGGAATGGTTTTGAGAACTTTGCAAATGTTTTGAAATGAAGATGCTAATGATGTCATTAATGTTGTAAATGGGTAGAGTAATAACGTGGACATAAATAAGGAGTGTAAAATTATGACTGGCCATATTAAAGTAGGGAATCCAATTTGTTATTATACCCGTTTTACGGGTCTGAAAATCGGGGTTGTGAAAGTATGCGCAGAACTAACAATTTATATTGCGAAAGAACATTTTAATCCCAGGTATTATATGTAGATGACTAGATCTAGCGCAAGAGATGTTGCGAAATCGTCGGATCATTCGACATTTGGTACGGAAATTGAGCGTACGAGACGACGAGATTGCTTTTAAATCGCATTATGCGCTCGATGCACAGGCGATGCAACCACCCGTCTATCGAGTGCAAAGTGGACGTGACGGATCACTTGCTAATTATAAAACTCATTTTTCTTCGTAAATGAACCTTTGACACGCTTCACATGTAATTGATGTACCTACGTTGTAATATTTATGAGTTGAGTCTCATTAAATTGTTTAAATTCAAACAGAAATGAAAAAAACTTTCAAAAGCAATTAGGGGATAATAGTATGTATAACGTTCAATAGAGGTAAAAAAAAATCTTAGCCAAGGTAAGTAAAGACCTCAACGAATAAACAAAGAAGAAAATTAAAATAACGGCGCTTGACAAAACCGAAACAGGGTTCACAGCAAATAAAATTGCAGGCAAAAGGGATCCGTCGTAAAACTTCGGCTGATGGTTAGAATGGGCAAAAAATACAAACGGGTCGTTGCGAGCGATAAAAAAATGCCGACAAAAACTTCGCCCTAGTGTGTTTTCAACACAAAAAGCGAATTTGGAAAGAACTATCTTCCCTTTCTTTAATGATCGACGAGGGACGTTAGAAAGTCATCAATGTGTCAACAATAGTAATATTATTACGATTAGCTGTTAGAAATAACACAAAAAATACACACGATCTCATACACAATTTTGAAATATACGACGAAAACTTTACATATTATAATTATCAGAGTCCAAATATAACGACGGGCACATTTGAAGAGAATCGTAAAAAACTATGTTTGGATTTTATAGCGGTAAAACACGAGTTCTAACTTATGATCGATGATTGATTAACATACGGAGTTGATTGTTGATTTACAAATGTATGATTTGATTCGTCATTAATCAAATTGAACAAAAACTGAGCTCAGTGTCGACGGGGTCACCTTACTGCGCCATTTTTTACATCTGCTCAAGTACATATTGTTACTGCAGACGTTTCTATTCGAGATAATGAATATAGTAAACAAAAAACAACGTTGGATTATGGCGCTATAATAATGGAAACATATGAAAAAGCTTTTGTTACTTTTCCGAGCGTATCTAAAACTAAGAGCGGTTCCGCACTACGTCCGATCCGAATCTGATCCGAACCCGGTCCGGAGTAGTCGTTGAACTATTCATATTGTAGTAACGCACTAGATCCGGCTTCCGTCATCCGATTTTGTATTGTAGTGTATTTTCACGTGTACGGGTCGGACTCGGGTCAGACGTAGTGCAAAACCACTCTTACTGGTTAGTTGAATTCCAATAGATTCAAGATACGAGCTGGATTTTCAAATATAACGATAAGGAAAAAGCCTACAATGGATTAAACTGACAATGCGAATAGTAGGGTCATTGCGCCGGTTAGCGACCAGTTAGCTGAGTTCCCCACTTCAGATGAGGAAAAAAAATGTTGTCTACACGCAAAATAGTATTTGTTAATGTGAATTTGTCCCAAATATAATCTAGTTTGGATACGATACATAAAATAAAATACATTCATACAAAAATATTTATAAACTGCTGAAAAAGTGAAAATATAGCGAAAACGTCGGTTTACGACCATTTTTATCAGTTTATGACCACCAGTGTGCTGGTTTGCGACCGCTATTTTAATATGAAAAATATGTCATTAAAACAATTATAATCGCTAAATATTTTAATTTTTACCTCGTTAATAAAAACAAATATGGGAATCATTATTTTGGTGTAATGTTTTTTTTTTAATTAAAAATAACAATCTTACATTTCGTAGGAACTTAATCATACTTAGTTGTAATAGAATTAACATTCATTAGTCAAACAATATCCTAAATTATATGTACCTACATTTAAAAATAATCAACATCAATATTTTCTAGTCATCTGGTATAATATTATTTTATATCATCGAAAGCTTTTTTCAGGGCTTCTTCAGGGTAGGTACTGGACAGTCTCTTTGTTTTATTTTTTTGACTTTTAATTATTTGGGAGCTCCATCTAAAAAAATTATAATAATATTTATTGTTGGTTTTATGACTCATTTTGTTTTAACTGAAAAATAATAATATTTAGTTTTCGACAGATTAGGTACAACCGCTTGCTAAAATAATTATTAACCGGACATTTCATTAACCAAACAAATTAAAAAAATCAGACGTGGTCGCATACTCAATGAACTTTCATACTTATTTCTGTTAGCGGCCGTTATTTTTCTCATACAAAATTATGGTGGCCGGAAACCAATGTCTTTATTTCGATTATTTTGGTTTACGACCACCCAATTTTGTACGTAAATTAAACAAAGTTCTTTCAAAGAAACTGGTGGTCGCTTACCAAAGTACTACAAAGAAAACGTTTTACAATGCTACCTTAAAAATTGTAACAGTCCTGTATGAAGCATTACGATCATATTAATCAAAACAAAATAATGCGGTTCTCGTCGGTTTGCGACCATGTGGTCGTTATCTAACGTTTTTAATAAATAAGCATTTCGGTTACCGACCACGGGATTTTATCTTAATAATAAGTTAAAAAGTAGCAAAATACAACTAAATAATAAGCAAAACTTATCGATTGTACAATTTAACATCTAACTTGTGTGTAAAATATGAAATAAGTAATAAAACTTAGCTTTGAGCGCCGCGCGCCGTGTTATTTTTTTTCCAACTCGCGGTATCATATCATCTCGCGGAATCAAGACGCGCACTGAGCAATTTTTTTTCGGCTCTGGGTTAACCCATTTGTTTTAAACTGTGTTAATTCTTATTTCATAATTATTTATAAACCACGTTAGATTTATTTTTTATCTAGGTTACCTCTACAAATACTATTATCTTGATTTAAAGAAACTTAGTCCGTCAAATGGTCGCCTACTGGAGGTGGTCGCGATACCGGCGAAACGACCCTATATAAGCGTATTCTTGTGATAATCACATCGATAACATTCAAGAAATAAAACATAGTAGCGAACTTAATTATGTAAATTGATGTTATTGCACTTGAGGCCGATAAAGAAAAGTTCAAAGTCAAGGTGAAGCGAAGATATGAAAACGATGTCAAAGAAGAAAAAAAGAGAATTGCAGACAGCCCAGACGGAAGAGACAAAATAGAATTTCTGGATAGTTGGGAGGTTTGGTTCAAAGCGGCAGTTTTATAACTCCATAGACCGTTACATAAGCCGTGTTGAAGAAATCAAAATGAGTGTCGCTAAGTTCCTGACACTTGATGAGTCATACCATCGACACTCAACACTGAATACAACTCTAAGAATCCATCGAGAATTTCAATTACTTCCTTACGGTTCGCATGTTTAACTATTGCTTATAGACACGGCATGTCGGAATACAATACCTTCATGTTATGAAATCTTGCTGTCTAGAGATTACAGTAATAGCCTTCAGTTATAATTAATATCTTCTAGATGGAATTTACTTTGTCAAGTAATTTGTTGCGAGTGTAACTTTATGCTTTTGCTGCCTGGATTTTTGGAGGATTTTATATTACTCTTCCACTTATTTGTTTATAACATGATATATATTATATAGATAAATTTCTTGATAGATAGATAAATTTCTTCTGCTGCCTAAACGTTCTATACATTTGAATACAGAATTCTAAAAGAAGACCTTTGTTTCGAAAAGCTTTAATTTAAAGACTTTCAGTAACTCCCAAGTCTTTGCCAGCTTATTTAACATCAACATTCCTTTTATGTATTCTAGTAACATAGAGGTTGCGATCATTGCTAATAGTTATATAAAACAAAGAGCGGATAATATATTCAGTGGATAAAGCCGGAAGGCTAAGCACAAGGTGCTAGGCACACACCTGCCTTATACGTAGACTTTAATGCGACGCTCGTTCTAACCAGAATAGGCTTCTAACATTTATTTTTTCTAAAATAGGTATCTTAGCTGTAATCTTGGCTAGCGTAAGACACAATGAAGCGATAAATCTCTGGGTGCTTTTCATCATCAACGGCAGTTTTGTTAGAAGCTTTCGATTACTAGTATTTTCAGCATATCATCAAGGTAAGTACACTGTCAATTAAAATTTCTGACAATTTATGGATTTGAAACCGGATTCAATTTTAAATTTAGAATTCGATGAGACATTCTGATGTGGTTCAATATTGATACGAAACACGAACGAATAGTCATAAATGTTAAAGTAGAGCGCGAGAGAATGTTTTTCAGTAAAGAGGATGCTGAAGAAATTCGGACAGCGTTTAATGATTTCGATAACATGTTAACGATTCATAAACTTAAATATGTGTAATTGGGAAACGACGATGACAGTATAATTGCAATTACATGCGTGAGTAATGAAATCGTCTAAATTATAATGTAAATATGAACTGAGGCCTCGCGTTGGACTTTTATTAATTTCATAAGTATTTACTGGGCAGAGTGTAAGCGTGGGTGCCAATTAACCAAAGGAAATAAGACTCAGTTGATGACTTAATTACATTCAATTAATTCGTTATGAAAGCAGATTTTCTCCTTACTGCACCGTATTTCTGTCAACAACATTGTTTCCTGGTTCGTAGTAAATGAAGTGACGTGTGTGGAAAATATATGGGATTTCTTATAAACAACGTTAGTCATAATTAATTCAATACATATTATCATACATATTATATGCAGTGGTACAATTTAATTAATGTACATGCGTAATACAATTAATATAATTTTAATTAGCAATGTGATTCTAGGGGTTATTTGAATTATTTACTACGTAATCGGGGAAGACCTGCAATTTATCGTAATTGAAATGGAAACGTGAGAGAACCGTTCCTGCATGGAGAACACGTCTCCAAAAATACGTAGGTAGTAGTTTACGGTACCGGTTTCCTTCATTATAAATGCCCAAAAAAAGCCACGGTAGATAGATAAAAATTTCGAACCGCACCTTCTTTCATACAATGAGTCCCCTCGAGCGAAAGGGCGACATCCATTGTTGAAATTTCCAAAAAAGAAGGAACTTTTTCTTTTACGGCCGACGTGGTACTTTTTTTCGTTAATCCTAAAAAAGCGCCAAAATGCTGGCGATGCTTACCGAGTGTTACGAACTTGGCAGAATAAAGCACTAAAACCGTACCGCGGCCGTCTCCGTAACGGCGGCGCGCATGCATGGTGTTTTTAGGGCCGAGGTCGGGAATAATCACCTCGGTCGGTGGCGTAACATCACTTCTCATCGCCCGCGGTCAGCTCCTGGGCGCGGTCCACGCACTGCACATCCTGGGCATGCTCACACACTACACAACATTATCACTGGTCTGACTCTGAGCACGGCTCTTGTCGTCAACTCGTCACGCACAGCACTGTGTCACTGTCACCGAGTGGGGTCGCGAACGCGGAGTCGGGCGGCGGCGTGCGCGGTGCGCTCTCAACCAACGCCGATGCATTGGCAGCGGAGTACGATGTGCGCGCGGCGCGCGACGGTCCCGGGCGCGCAACAGCTGACGGGAGGCGCAGCCCCCCCCCCCCACCCGCGCGCGCAGCCGGTGCGTGCGCCACACCCCTCCCCCGGCCCGCGTGCTCTCCCCACCTCTAATCCATTATTTACGGACGGCCGACCGGTTTCAGGCGCGTTCGTTCTGCCCGCCGCCCGCTTCACGACGATCGTTCAAATTTAATGCCCTTCCTATGTCCGGCCTCTAATGCGATAAGATTACGGTCGGCGAGCTGTGGAAGCCGCTGTTCCAGAGCCGCTGCGGTGATCACCGACCCGCTGGACAATATAATTAACAAAAACCGCACAATACCGCCACAACTAAACGCTGCACTGACGTACAGGAGCTCGTTAAGTGTGATACAAACGCGTGATTGATATGACAGCGGAGAGGTGAACGAACCTCAGGCAGGCATCGACTGGCACTGAAAGCACTAAAACGCCTATAACCCAAAGTTATATTCTGTTGTAAGCCACAAATACTCTTTTGAAGCAGTAAATCACCGTACTGAACATAAAAATGCAGTAAAAATAGAATTGGAAAAGAAATTGGTACCTACCAAGTAACTTGGTTAACTACTTACATATTCCCTTATTGTTGAAGTTCTGTTCAGCGAAACTCCAAGACTGAGATCTACACTACGAATACTTGTGAGGTGCAGTTGGAGTTACAAAAAGTTTTCACGGTTGACCCGCCTCTTGTGGGCTAAGTTTATCTTAGCGTTTATCTTATTTCCGTGAAAACAACTTAAAAAGTTGGTCCTTATCTTCCAATACCGAGAATATTCTTTACCACTCGTGCCAGTTAAAATACTGAACGTTTCAAGTGTGCCACTGGCGTTACTGTTATGGAATAAGCAAAAGCAGAAACACTTCTTTTGGTTTAAAAGAACTCGTGCAATAAGACACATGACATCCAATCAAGGAAGACATTAAAGAGCTACACGATCTAGCAGAAATAAGACCAGAAGAATCCAACTGGGATACTTCATAGTGATTGGAGGACGATTGTCGTTGTTAATCTGATTTCAAAACGTACAATCAACATACAGTTGGCATTGGGTTGGCATTTATGTTTCACCAAGTATCGGTGTAAAACGGCGAAGGTAATAAAATCGATGCGGGGGTGTTCATATAAATTTAAAGTCTCGTAATTGGAGCAACTAAAAACGATTTCTCTGAAGGACCACCACGTAGATGTGTCCTCGTCAATCATCTCATATTCTAGAGCGTCTAATGCGGGACATTAGATACTGTAAGAAGCAAAGCAAACGCACACCACGGATGGAGGTCCGTGAGTCGTGTTGTGTCGCAGCCGGAGGGTAGAGCAGTGTTTCATTACACGTTTCTCCGTAACATTAGCGCCGGCCGAGTGGCTCTCGAGATACTCCGGGCTCCACTTTCGGCGGACAGCCATAGAAATCACGTAGTTCGCGGAACTTTGTTACCTGTGGTGCGCCGGCAGCGCAGCGCGCCAAGGTGAACGTTCGGGCCAAGGACGGCTGGGCGGGGACGCAGGGGGGGCCGCCCTCCCGCCGCCCGCTGCTCCCCCGAGCCCGAGTAAAAACGCTCCGAACCTTCGAACGCGACCGGTGCAACCCAGCAAAAAAAGGGCCCGACGGAACAAATAGAAAATGTTCGGGCTCAACAAAAAAGGAATACAAATAACAGGGGTCTCGGGTAACAGAACTAGTTAGGTTCTCTGGGTGGATGTCGAAATAATGTCGAGTTCGTATGTCACCTGCGCCTACGCAGACGGGTCACGCACCGCGAACGCGCATGTTCCTATGATGTAATAGACGAACGATAAAAAACGGCTAACGGAAGAGGCGCGGAACCGGCCGTATCGACGACGACGGCCCACTAATCACCTGGCACGATAGTTATTTTATAATTTCACAGCTACAACGAACCGCCAAGGATATTAATATTCTAGAGATGACCATCTCCGCTTCAATTATTCATGTCTCTCCTTGCTTATTCGTGATGCGTAAGCGTTGAACTTTTTCTATGCGAATTAAATGAAGACTAGGGACGATAAAATGCCAGGACCGCTTCCTAAGCGTTGTGCCCTGACCGGTTCAGCTGCGCATTGTAATAACTTCCCCACCAGAAAAAGTTGCGCTAGCCACAAAACACGTCCTACAGAATATTCTATAATGACTCGCATTAGAAATGCCATTAACAGATAACATTTCTGCGTCTACACTTGGTAAAAAGTAAACGAATTCCAAACGGCGTCGTGTCAATGGTAACATCAGAGGAAATAATTATTCGCGGTGGAGGTCCTGACGCAATAATATATTTGATAGTTGATCGATCGACTTCCTATCGATTGTCACGAGACAATAGATGGCTTCGTGTGTGCGGTTATGTGACCGGTCTATTGGTCATATTACATCACCGTACATAAATAGAATCTCCTGGAGCCGCTCGTACTTGCGTATAGCGCGTGCAAGGAGGCGTAACTCTCTGCACTCCTCTAGCGAACAGCAGCGAACGAGAGAGAAAGGGACGAGGCAGTGTTACAGTTAAGCAGGAACTCTATTTATATGCAAATATAACCTCGGAGTCGACACCTGTTTGCGTATTCTCAGCGCTCGCCGCGTCGCTTTGTGGCAACACTGTCTCCGTGGTATCCTTTAGATTATGTAAAACCAAATCAACTCTGCGTTCAATCTATGTCATCATCATAAAAACATGATCCTTATTACCGTGCGTTAGAGCTTAACACAAACTGGCATGCGACAAAGTAACTTTACCATCCAATACCTGTACCTTTGTCGCTTCTCTCTTGTTTCTCTGACCACTTTTTATTAATCTTATTGTTATGGGCTTCATTATGAGATTTGAGAAGTAAAATTAATTACGAATTTCACTCAAAAAACGTGTCACGTTCCCTTGACATGATGGCATGGATCTCGTTAAAAGTTAGTAAAAACAAGAAAAAAATGCATGAACTGAAACGAGATATGAATTTAGGGTCAATTTTGTTCTAAATAAAATAATGTGTAATGAATCGTTGTTTACATAGTGCTTGACAAAGCTGTGCATTAGAATAAAATATGAAAGAAGGGCAGAGTGGCTTGGCATCGCACTCATCTATCACTGCAGATTGCCGAGTACATCACTCCGAACGATAAATGGATCGTATTTGAGGACGGGATTATCGAATCACCGGATCCGCTGATGTGTGTTTTGGAGACGTGAGAAAATTTTGTAAGTTGCAGATTTCTAAACGTCGCATCTCTCTATCTGGAGCACGGAGTTTTACTCCGACTTTTATTGATTTTGTAAAAGAGGAAGCCGAGAGAAAAGATAAAGGATATTTAATTTCGCAGCGTCCGTAGTATTTCCCTTGTGGTTATGGTGTCACATCTTTCCATTACTGTCATATATCTCCCTCCCACACTGGGTAGAGTAAAGAGAAGAATTGGAGCGGGTGTTCGGGCTGTCCATTTATCATAGTCGGCCGAGCAGTCCCTGAGTGCGTTCCTGTGTAGGTCTGCCGGCAGAGATACGACTTGCTGGTTGTTTTGTTTACACGTGTTGCGACGTTCGCAAAGTCTGCAATGCACATTATGACTGCAGATTCGTATTACAGGTTCTTTATTGAAATTGTAATCGGAGTCGTAGTGAAATCAATCTCCGTTGGCAATGTTTGATTAGAATTCTTCGTCTTGAATTTGATTGCGTCTTTTGGAGATTTGGTATTTTCTCAATTTTCTGTTTTTCGTTTGAGTCTATCTCGCCTTTAAAAAACATCCTTTCAATTTTAGGTTCAATGCCCAATATGACTCCAACCAACGTCCTTTGCCTAACAGACCTCATTTCTGTTATCTTGGAAAGCGAAATCTCAGATTCATTCACAAACAATTCCCGCGTGTTCTGGGACCGTTTCTCTATGCAAATGTGACACATTGGCACCTGAGGTACGTTGGAGTGTAATATCGCAGTACGCAGTGTAATATCGCACGGCTCGATCGCATTGTGAGGCATCGGCCGCCGGGTGCGTCGCCCGAAGCGTCCTTCCTTGCCCTTTGAAACAAGCCGTGTATGACACGCTATTGTTGTAGTGTTTTAACATAACTTTGAAAAGGAAATTACATAATTTTAGAAGCTTATCTGTGTGTGGTGATTGTTGGTGTTATGTTGACTTCAAAAGCTTATTGACCTTATTTTTAGGGTTCCGTACCCAAAGGGTAAAAACGGAAACCTATTACTAAGACTTCGCTGTCTGTCCGTCCGTCTGTCCTAGGGCGTGCAAAACCGGAAGGTCTTCAAAACCGGTTTTGAATTCCGGGTTTGAGGGCCCAAAACCGGAAACCGGTGTTAGCCCCGGTTTCCACATTTTTTTTTTTTATATACATAGTTGAATTTTAACAACAAAATAATATTTTCAGATACACAAATAAAACAAATTGTATCAAACCTCTTGTTAATCAACCATTTATGCCAATACCAAGAAGACCACATGAATAGTTTGGAATATGGATAACATAAACTTAAAATAATATAAAGATTAACTAACTGAGATCAAATCAACAACAAGTAAGTTTGTGGTATCTCTAATCGCATTGTCAGTTTTGGCAGAAACTACAAATCCAAGTGTTACGAGAAATGCGAATTTTGGAAATGTGTACCCACTGTTAACTTACGGTGTTATATTGGGGGAACTCGACAAACGTACAATCCACATTAATTATTCTCCAAAAGAAATGTTGTAGCACTTCAATACCCGCAATTACAGACACAATTAAAATAACAATGCACCGTGCCCATTTGGGCACGGCTGGGGACATAAGGGTGACAATAGGTATATAACATGCATAGTACCGAATAATTATGAAATCGAAAAGATTAAAAAAAACGTCTCGATTTTTTTAATCTTGAGCTCATTAATTACGAACTACTAACAACATTAAAGGATTCATATTTGACTATAAAACGAGATCAAATCAACTGTGTACCGTACACTAATTTAAAAAACAATAATATTTTTTCCATGAGAGAGACCGCTGTTCTTGATAATTTGTTCATAAGAATAGAAGTGCATCTAACATTTTATCAGATCATAGCGTACTTCTTATTTTGTTGCAAAAGTACCCAGCACTCGAAAAGGCTTTCCCACTCTCAACACTTTTTGGTAGTACACACATCAAATAGTTACGTCATGCTTTCATACATGGCTTGTTCTACCTTGACAAACCATGCAAGGTCGAAATAAGACCGATTCTTGGGGGTTTTCCTGCATTTATCCAATTCCTTATCAAGCTGCTCTTGAAGAGTTAGCTCATCAGCTACAACTTCAGCGTCAGATGATAACGATAACGATGGCACGGACTACTCGGAGACAACTACGGCGATGGTATCAGAGTCCTTGAGCTTATATTTTAGCTGCTGCAATAAGTTTGTAATAGTCGCAGATACGTCAGCACCATTGGGTTTGGGAAAAGTTTAAGGTAAGGTTTGAGTTTGGGCAGGCGGGATCGGGTCGCAGGAGTCGCTTCGTGGGTGCGGGGGTCGCGGAGGGAGAAGTGTAAGAGGGTGTAGGTTGCGTTCGGATTTATTTGATAACTCTCAATTGAAGATTTCTTAATTAAGTGCGTTCGAAAAAAGTTGATTTAAATCAAAATGTAATTCAATAACGGGAAAACTGGACTTAACTCCGGTTTTGACTCTCAAACCCGGTTTTCACAAATCCGTAAATTTTGTCCGGTTTCCGGTTTTTACCAAAACCGGAAAACCGGTTTTGCACGCCCTAGTCTGTCCGTCTGTCTGTCACCAGGCTGTATCTCATGAACCGTGACAGCCAGACAGTTGAAATTTTCACAGATCATGTATTTCTGTTGCCGCTATAACAACAAATACTAAATATAGTCAATGGTACGGAAACCTTCGTGTGCGAGTCCGACTCGCACTTGGCCGGTTTTTTATTTTTAGAGATGATTTAATTCACATTAGATATGTATGGCCCTAATCATCTTCGGGGTGGTCAAATTTTTCAGAGGATGTTCATAATTTATTTTCAAATTGTTTGGATGTGTGGTATGCCGTGTGAGATGTCCTAATTTATATTTTTAGGAATGATCCTAAATAAAAACGCTCACCTTCATTTGAATGATGGTGAGCTTAAACTACAGTTGTTTCAGAAGTTACTTAACTCTATTAATCTTGTAGTTGGAAAACTAGCATAGTTAGTGCAGAAACAGTTCAGTAACCAGTCGCTTATAAGCTCCATTAAATAACTCGTTGCCCTCAGTTGGCTTTTACAACTTTAGCGGGAATATAAACAGCTGATACAATCTCCTTTAGTTTTATTCTCACGCTAACCTCAGTTGCAAACATTATTTTTGTTGTTGGCTAGTTTAAAATAAAAATAAGTTAATGTCATTCAATAGCAAAATCTGCAGGACTGTTTGTTACCACAGTTGTGGTTGTGATGCCTTGCAGCACCCCAAAAGAACCGAAAACGCTAGATACGTCTTCGGCTTCAACCTGTTCCTTTTCAAGAGAACTATGTAAGTCCTGCCAAATCTACACTTGATATTTCTGGAATATCTTCATTACAGTTACATTACACATAACTACACGAGGATCAGTATCTTGATATATTTTATGGTGCACAGGCACACACGAGGGCATGGAACGAGTCATGCGTATCCGATGAATTGCATTTCTGCGATTCCACTACCAACACAGAAAAAAAGCTCATAAACAATATTTACAAACTCGATCTAACATAAAGGATAACAGCACTAACGAGAAAGAATTTAAACCATAATTAAATGGTATTACATAATTATTATGTTGTTGTTTGTAATTAAGTTGGTAATTTCGCAGCTGCCAAGATACCAAGTTAATAAAACCGTAAGCATAGGTCTTCATTACCAAGTTGCGTTTGCGAAACATTTAAGTCCAACGAAATAAAAATAACTTCGTATCGTGTGTGGCAGTCAACACTAACGACCCACGCTTTATGACACGTAATTACGTTTTAGACCAGCAATTATTCATGTCACAATGTTTCCCACTTTAATGCATCGAGCAGACCTCTTGACTCCAAACTCATTACACTGAAGACTCAATAATTTCTGTCGATGCACAAATTATTCGTGTTTTCTTTAATCAAATAGAGACGGAACTCCAGCTTGTTAGGAGTGCGAATTTAATCTGAGAAATCCGGTAGCGCTTTTTGCCTTCGTTCGGCCTGTAACGCAATAATAAAATCTTGCACTTTGATGTCTGAAGGCGCCGTTTCGGCCGCAGTCGAGGGGGTGGAAAATCACCCGCGGCGTCTTTACCAACGCCGGCGTTCAATTTCAAAGTCAGAGGGAGCTTCGCGACGGAAGGCGGCACTAAACTGGAGCGCGACGCCTCGCCTCTCTCTGACCTATAAACGCCATCCGTAAGACGCTTGTCTTCATATCCCCCGTAAATATTTTGTTGCTCTTCCATTCCATATAAAATTTATGGGATAGGGACCTCTGTTGCGATTAGAATGTCGTTTCTTTGCGATATTGAGAGCTTATTCCCCCTATTTCATTCCATATGGATGTTTGCATAATTTAGGTGGAAAAGTACGGAGTTGCATCAGAAGGAATTTCTGAGGAGGTGGATCATTGAAGTCAGGGTTCAAGCCGCTTGTGCTTGGCGTAAGACGTACGTGCAAATACATCGCTTGGATGGATAATAGCCGGTTCGCCCACACGCGGCGTTAAGTTAATTAAAACGTCATGAATTCTCAACGTGTAGAGCTACAGTTTTCAGGTTTGATTAACGTTGTCTTAATAGTGTGTAATAAAGCGTGTGGTTAATGTAGGGAACCACCGAATCAGCACGAGTCCATAGACGCGTCTCGCCGGAGACAAGACGGTTTATTAATTTTATGAGCGCTGAAAATGCTGATTTACATCGTCCTCCTCGCAAGGGGGACCCGAAAGCAGTGTTTTTGAGCGTTACAAGCAGCGAATAGATTCAAAAAGTACCTACTTGATATTGGATATCTTGTTAATGAGTCAAGTTTCAGAATACTCTTATTCAAGAAACCCGTAATTCCTTTATCTTGTTTTATTCAACGGAATTGCTAGTAACAGGACGAGGCCGTGAAGAGAACAACACTTAACCTAATAAAATAGTATTGCTAGAACAAGTGGCTTCAAAAAATAATCAATGGAGGGTACAGTCACGAGCACTAAATGTTTACACTTAGCTGAATTCAAGTGTTTTTCTCGTAAAATAAAGATTGCGACTTTGAGATAAGACCTCAATAAGTTTCATAATAATATCACACCTGTATTTCCCCGAAGAGTTAGGCAGAAGCATAAAACACCCACATTTTGCCAGTTTTATTTAAATCTCATTTAATAAGGGCGAGCCTAACGAGGCTCACATCCATGCTCCAATGATAAAAAAATTCCTGATGAAAATCCCAATAATGGGACAATCGATGCCCAGAATGCTCATCAGTAGCCTAACATGGGTGTCCGTGAGTGTACATTGAAAAGAGCAGAGCGGCAGGAAGGCGTCGACTGAGGCGCGACGACATTGCGGCGTCGGAGACAATTTTCCAATCAATCGGGCAGTGGTCCGCCCATTGTCACTCTAATTTCTATTAGACTCAACTATGATAGACAGTAGTCGTCTTTTTGTATCGGAATTTGAATTTTCTCGATATCAACGTTCTCAAACGACTGGTTGTTACAATTTAAGTATGGTACTAATGGTACAATATATAGTGTACTTGCATTTAAGTAACACATAACAACGTGAACTTTAAGCATGCATTTAACATTTCTAGCCAGTCGCAATAACTTTGTAGCGAGGACATTCGCCTTATTTTACACAGACATGCAATATTAATATATTTAAGTTAAAACGTTTAATATTTATGCGAGGTTATGCAAATGTCGAGATGTTTTCTGTGTCAAACAACTGAATTAAAAGATTTCCTCTGACTAAAGAATACATTTAAGTTAAAAGCCATTAAGCACGAAGTAAGCGGCGCAACAAACAAACGAAAACTACGTTCGTTTTAATGACTAAACAGGAATTTTAACTAAAATGTAATTAATTGGCATCGTTGTTATGCAAATTGCTCTGTGTATGAGAAAAACGTTCCAAAGTAAAGAGAATAACGTTGAGAAAAAATATGAACGTTCATAAATAGTAATCTAATTAGATAGTACTAAGTGCGCAAGTTAACGACACACACATTTATATTAATTAGGTTTAACGAGTGACCGGAGCGGCAACGTGAAGTTTTAATACATCTGGCAGCTTGGTGGAGCTTTCAAAGTGAGGCGACAAAAACTCCCGTCTACCTCGCTTTTCGTCACTTTTTATCCCATTCCCGTTTAGTCGAGAGTGGATAAGCGAATGGATTCGGGACCATCCAATCCCATTATTAAATTGCTGGAATATTTTCCTTAGTTCGGGACTCGACCAAATTGAAGAGGAATTAAAATCTGTTCAATAGAAGGAAACCAACCTTTTACATTTTATTACAGCGTACTTTATACGTTACAATTGTTTTACACTCTACTGTTATCAAGGATGTGAATTTATTTAACAACAGAATGTTATTAAAACTACACACATCAAGACGGTCTAGGGATATTTCATACTCAATTAAATAACTCGAAAAGTACTGGCCGCATTGGAATCTTTTATACACCGATTTGTTTGTAATTTAGGTATCTCAGACTAATTCCAAATTCAAATTTTTGAAAATTCTTTTGTTTCGGTGGCATAAAAATGTCTTGATGTATAGGAGTTGGAATTTTCATTTGTGCGAAATTTAGAAAACAATACGAATTACGTTTAGTTACAGTTTTTTTTCATTTTTAAACGAAAGATAAAGTTAAAATTGAGGTATTGTAGCCATGCAACGCCGACATTTGACGAGGGCGGAGATGTTACGAGCTGTGGGAATGCTGGAAGCTGGATCTGTTCAGCGTAATGTTGCTGAGGCCATAGGGACCCATCAAAATGTAATTTCAAGATTGTGGACACGCTATCGTGCCACAGGTGAAGTAGCGGAGAGGCACCGGGGGCCAAGTCGCATCACTACCCCCAGACAAGACCGATCTTTGCAAATTACTGCGCGAGCACAACCAAATGCAACGGCGACTCAATTGGTCCAAAGGCTGCGAGTGGAACACCAAGTGCTTGTGAGTGACCAAACTGTAAGAAGGCGACTGCATGAAAGCAATCTACGCTCTCGTAGACCACTCCGGGTCCCACCTTTACGGAGAGGCAATCGTGGACGACGATTAGAATGGGTTCGGAACCACGTGGACTGGGGCCGTGACCAATGGTCCAATGTGCTGTTCACGGATGAATCCAGGTTCGGCTTCCATCCAGATTCACGAAGGACGCGTGTTTGGCGAGTTCCTGGACGATGGAGCCGTCTCCAGAACCCTCAGGAAGTTCACCCATACCAAGGAGGAACAATTATGGTTTGGGCAGGAATTCGTCTTGGAGGACGGACGGATCTCGTTTGGGTGCGGGGCAATATGACGGCAGAACGATACGTCCAACAGGTGCTGGGGCCCGTAATCTTGCCCCACAGAACACAAATGGGGCAAGATTTCCTGCTCATGCACGACAATGCCCGGGCACACACGGCGAGAACGGTAGCAGCTTGGTTACATACACATAATGTTAGGGCCTTAGACTGGCCTGCTCAATCGCCAGATCTAAATCCCATTGAGCATGCGTGGGATATGCTGCAAAGAAGAGCTCTGAAGGAAGTTCCTGAAAATCTGGCTACAGAAGATCAACTTTTTGCGCACCTTAGAAGGACATGGGACAATATTCCGCAGCAAGACATTAACAACCTTGTTCTGAGCATGCCGAATCGTTGCCGATGTGTTATGAACATCATGGGCGCTTTCTCAGACTACTAACTTCAAGTTTATAAACACAAATTAAATGATTTTTCTATTTTTTTCAGTTTTTACTCACAAATTAAAAGTTCATTCATATACGGTTTCCGTCTATGCTTCATTTTTTTTCCATAAAATCCTGAAATTTTAGTCTATACCTTAACCATTATTAAAAAATGGTAGAATATTAAATAACGTATCTTTTAAATATATACATGTCATATAAATAATTAACACATTGATAGTAATTCGCTTTTTTAAAAATATCCCTAGACCGTGTTGATGTGTGTATATTATAGATTGAATTTCACCTTTTTGTAATTTAGTTTTAATACCATTAAATCACTGTTATTTGTATCAAATCCATAAACTTATTCACTCGACGCATACTATAGTATCCAATACGCCAGAAACTATCGTTTATAAAACATATAACAAGCATGGCCGTTAAACTTTCATCAGCAGTAATTCCGTTGCAAGAGTACGTGTGGATGTATTACCACAGAATATGAACATACAGAAGCTTTACTTAATGCAACTCGTGATAAAATATTGATGCTCACACTACTTGCGAAACGAAATGTATCCGGCTCGAAGGACCAAATTTAGTGACATCAGGCGCGTGAAGTGAATGTAGCTCTAACCAATAGCGCACTGAACTGAATTGACAAGAAGTATACTGAGTATGAATTGCATTTTCTATATTCTCTCAAAATTAACTTTAAACTTCCTTGCACGCAATTGTTTCATTTTAAAGACCGCCTACGTGACAATGACAATGTTCAAGTGTCGAAGGATAAAACGATAACTACTTTATTATTTCTTTTTGATAAAATTACACCTTTACGAATCGTAAAAACCGAACCGCCGTATCTTTAGTTTTGTAATAAAGTATTTTTAATAAAAATGTTCCTTCTGCCCCTTTTTTATTCCATGATATAACGGAGACGGCTCCGCTAAAGCTCGGTTCTCCACCGTACTCCGGAAGTGTTCTCTCATCCACTGCCCTATTTATAAAGCCAAGCTATACGTTAGTTAGCGTTTGTCGGCAAGGGAAATTTCGTTCGTGGCGAATACACGTCATTTTCTCGGTATCATTAGGCAACTTTTGCTACCAAAAACGACAGAGCTCAACGACAAAAAAAAAACAAGAAAATATCTCAGTGCGAAGCACCACTCAGTTCCAGACGGATATTCTGAAAATTCTACAAACATGGAAGGATGTACCGCATTAAAAGATACGGTTTATGACTGGAAATATCTATCACAGAGTATTAAGATATTATGTGTTTCAATTCAAATGTTATTAGAATCTGTGAAAGCTTCGGGAAGCGCCCTATATTACACTAATATCCCTTTAATCCTGCTGTAAAAATAGTGATAAATTGATTTCTGCGAATGAAGCCATGAAGCGAGTGTCGTACGCTGTCGATTTGTTTGTTTTGCATTCTGAATATTCCTTTAATTAGCGCCTTAATTAAGATCATGTGCCGAATCAAAAACGGGATGAGTGAAATGGAAATGTGAGCGGAAAAAAGAATGAATGTGGCAGTTTTTTACTTTTTATACAAAGGAACCCTTGGAATGATATCCAATTATAAATATTTAAAGTGTGTAAACGCAGTCGCTGGGGTTCTGTAATTCAATTCGTCGGTGTTGAGTTTCTTATTGACGTATCCATTAGGTATTATTCGAGTTCTAGGGTGACTCGCATCGGAGAGCGAGCACGGAATGTTTTCACAAGCTCCACTGGAGTTGGCCACGATAATTCAAGAGGAATTTCGAAAGATTAGATTGGAGTAATGAGAGTTTCTGTAAAGTTTTTTCGTTAAAATAAATCTGGTCTGGTAGTTTGAGCTATAAGATTACCTATACATTTCTATTATGTACCCTGTGTACCACCATATTTGTTTTTGATGTTGAGAAACCTTAAAGGCTTATACTCCCCAAATGGCTTAGCATGATCCTCCGTTACGCCTAAAATACTACAGCATTAATTTTGAAATAAATATATGGTAAAGTTGAGGATCAATGCTAAGTATAAGTACTATGTGTGACGAAAACACGATTCCACAAACTTTTCTCGATAGAAAAAATTCCAAAGTTACCTCCAAATCGAACAATAAACCGCTGGTATTCTAAAAGTACTTCAAATTAGATCATAAAACTTTGCATACTAACTGAACTAACTATAAAGCAGGTCTTATGTGTTTTTTTACGTAACAACCGCTTTGTAGAGTAAGCTGATTAGAACTTTATTCAAAGAGTTTTTCAAACGAAGTTTGAACCACCACAAATAGAGTTGCTAATTTTAGGGTTAGAAGAAGAAGGTTAAGGAAGCTCAATAAAATGGAAAGAATCTATAAAATATTATTATAGAAAAACATATTTATTCTATCCGGCAGAGAAAGTATCTGAAGCTTGAACAATGTATGTTGTCGACAATTTCCTGAGTCAATCGTCAAATTATTTCGAATTACAATTCATGTCTCGATATCCGTTTCCGTTCAATTTGGCGATACACAGCAAACATGTCTAAACATAACTTATAGCCTTAATACAAGGAAGTGGTATTGCGAATGTGGCCATATGTTATACAGTTATTCCACACACAAAAGCTCTCAAAGTCATGCTACAAATTACTCAAGCATTATAAGCAACGCTAAAATAATAAATACAAAGGTTTTGAAAACAAAATGAAAATCTACTAACGTTCGAAGATAATTTGGAAACATGGCAACTTTAGACATGCCTAAGGTTTAATAAGGTTAGACGCTACGAAGCAACGTGAAAATACAACACATGCATGACTAGGGATACAACTAACGGCATACCAGAAACTATACGAGAAAACACAGAAGACACTATGTTACTTAGAAACTCTATAGAAAGCTCACTCGTTGTTCAAGGAAAAACGAAAGTGATTACAGATGTCAACGAAGCGAATGGTCCCAAGAATGTCAATTGGAGTTTTTAATCAAAATTCTTTTGAAGCATTGCAGAAAACCTTTGGAGAACCCGCGCGATTGCTTCAATGTAACACCATAGTGCTGTATTTAGTTGTTGGACAAACATGAAGCTTAAACTCACAAAATCTTTGAGAAAGATTATTCTTGCACCAGCGTTTCTATTGGTTTATTCAGTTAGGCTGTTGTAATTCAATCTATTGGCATAGCCCTTTGAGTAGCAGACAGTTTCAAAACCAGCTTGTGTCCCTAACGGTGACGGCCGTGCATGTTGCACCTTTGATCTCAGATGTGTATATTGAGCGTATATTATTTTATGTTTCGGGGAACTTTGCCTACCTTAGCAGATCATATTAGTGGGTGTGGGCTGAGGTGGGCTGTTGGCCTGTATTTATGTTGGCTAGAATATTTTGGATCTCGTCTTTGAAGACTGATCTCGTACACTTTCATATTTTCTTGTAATAATATAAAGGCAATTGAAGTCAACTTCGATTTCAATACCGCCAGTTTCATAATCCATTGCGGTAAGACTGCGGTTTAAGAACTAGCTACCGACCTGAATCTAATTTAGAAGCTAAAAAACATTTCCATCGTCGAATCCAATAATGATTATGCCCATTAGCTCCCCTGGCTGTAGGTGTAAATAAACAATGGTGCCAAAGCCAAACCATAACCCTTCCCTGCTCGAGCAATATAACCGATATGAAACCGGTAACCGGTTCTGTAATCCGAACGCGCGGCTGCCAACTTATTGAAGGAGGGTTCGTGTTTGAGGAAGCGCCGTATCCAGTCAGATGAGATATTTCGCTGAGACAGACAGCGGACCCGTATTATGACAGCCGAGCGAGAAATAAGACGTGTAAGGTTTTGCAGTTTCGCATTAGTAATAAGACGATTTTAATAATTATAGATTTATGCATCAGCAATTCAATGTGAGTTAGGTCATGATGGGCTCTCAAATTACTGATGTTTAGATTAGCAATAAGTTTTAGAACTGGATGTAATTTTATGTACACGGATGCATTGGCGAACAGCTAGAACAGAGAGCAATAGGGGATGATAACAAAACTTGTGGCACCAATCAGCTAAGTTAAATCTTTTCGAACGGCTTACCACGTTTTACTCTACCGATAAAGCTTCACCTCTTTCGAGAGTCGTAGTGCAATCACACTTGTTGTAACTCCGAGGGCAACCCTTTTGCTAGTACAACCGGTCATGTAACTAGAGGCCGGTGGCTAGTCCGGTACATTCGAGGAAGCGGCCGCGTTCCCACGGGGCTCGCGCGCATGCGCCCGGCCACCGCAGACTGGGCTCGGACAACGTACCTGCAAACAAAAACCTACATGTTAGCTTATATTACTTTTACAATGTATGTTGTATAGGTATGGGATTGATTTCCATATGGTGTAAAGGCCGGACTTTCGGTCAGAGCAAATTGCAGCAAAAAGTGTGTTGGCATTTAGCAAACATGTTTGCAAAAGAGTTATAGAATCTGGTAGGTGGTGGTTTGTGTTGAATTTATCCTTATCGTTTATTCAACCGAAAGACTTCCACGGCTGACAAAGGCCGTCCGTCCGCCGGTATCAGTTTTATGTCTTCCGTAACCATTGGGTTCTGCTGGGGATATATCCAACTCCTGTATAAATGTTTAACCAGATCAGACACTTAAAATATCTCTATTTGCGTGAGAAAATACATAAGTGTTGCAACAAACACAAACCACATGACACGGTTTCCACAGGGTATTGAAATAATCAGTTCCGATACGAGACAGGTTCCTCTAATGTGTCTACGTCGACTTCCTACCCCGCATATCTGTCAGCATTAGGTGCACATCAAAGGCACCGTTAAAGTCGGGCTATTGAGCCCGCGAATCGTGTTCGGTACTTTACTTTGCATATGCGTGGGAGCATGAATGGTTTTGGAATTTATCTTACGGCCGTTTTTGTGTTGCGTTATTTAAATAATTCAGAACTACAAATCATGGATCGCCCGCTATGGGTTTTATCAATCTGCCAGCAAAAGTGCTATGCGCTATTAACAATAAAACAACGGCACGTACCAAAATGTCATGGCATAGAGTGAAAAAAGTCACCCAAAGGCGATAGAATAAAAGAAAGATAATATTAATGTTACTTTGCATAAATATCAAAAATATTTTAGCGTTCATAATTCGAGCCGACATTGGCAAACATAACTCATGTTTCGAAATATGTTAATGACACAAAGTCATTGTCATGAACGCATGGCACATTGCCATATGTTGTTGTTTATATATTCTTTGAACTGAGTTTGTTTCTTCATAACTTCATCATTTGCCCCTAATATCAAATCATGCATAATTAGGTATCGAACATCAGGATTTTTCAGTTTCCATACGGACGTTTCTTGGTATACGAGTACTTTTAACATCGTCACTAGAGGAATTAGACAAGATCCTCTCATTGTTATTCGATCCTGCTGGGAGTAACCTAATTTAAAGCCCTGTAAAAAACATTAGTTTCTGCATTGTTATCGTATTATTTTTATCATTTGATAAAAAAAAAACATGTAGGTACAGCTCAAGATTATTTCAAAAATTTTCAACCGGACTAAACTGGATTTCCTGAAACATGCTTTTTGAGCCAAGACAGTTGAATCGTTTATTTGTCTCTCTCGTCGAGGTTTATAGCTTCGGGGCGCTTTTCTGGTGGTCACCACTGCTGTTTCTGGCGTTCAGGAGTTGCTTTGGTTGGGAATAGTGTCTTCTTATTTATATCGATAGTGCGGTTTATCAAATTTCTTGGGCCTTACTATAGGTGGCCACGTTAATCGTGGCGTCTGTAGCGATTTTCAAGTACTCTAATGTGCAGTGTACCAATAAAATATCCTTTTTAGTCCTTGCTCCGCGCACTTAGAGGCCACGTGCTGGCGCGCGGCGCGCAGGAAGCGAGCGCGTAGGCGGACGTTTAATACGGGCGAGGAAGCGCCGTGTCCGGTGCCGCACGACGTGTATCGGGGTTTGTCGCCTCTATACCTATATGCTCGTGTCTCGGAGATTTTGGTACATGGGTGTGGCACCGCATTACCGCTATGGTAAGTATGGTACCGATAAGAGCTGGGTTTTCCTAAAAACTGCTGCAATGTACAGATGTTGATGAATCATTTAGTTTGCTCACGTGTGGCACTTAGCTTGAGGGACATTGAACTCACGGAAAGGCGAATGTCTTTTCTGTTCTGCAAACTGGTAAAATGCGACAGAAATTTTGACTGTAGTTACCTATGTTTCTTTCTAGATAGCGCTGATCAATTGCAGGATCTATAAAACGAACCAGATCTAAACGACTATTGAATCAGATTGAACACATTTAAACTATTCTGTACAAACCACTGAAAGGTTGACCTCAAAGCGTCACAAATAGTCACAATGACTGTTAATGACCAAATTCCGAGCTCTCAACACAGTTAACTAACTACAGCACAATCCCGACTCCCACTCCCAAAGCAACGCGCTATTCAAGTTTATTCCCAATTCCGCGAACAGTACAAAAGCGAAATTCATGCAACCACGTGTTCTAGCTCATCTGTTATTGTTGTGCATACCGCGAATTACTCTGAAAGGCCCTCATTGTACTACCTTTGTCGGATTGTAAACATCGATGCCTTGTTGGCGAGATTGTTGGTGTTGCTATCGCACGTAATTAAAACCAGTCAAAACATTGCGGTGCGTGGGAGTGATGTAATAAAATCGTAAGTGTTACGTTTGTATCGGTAATATTGTTTTTCTATTTACGGATACGCGTCATTGGACGGCTGCGTAGTGTCTGTTACACAGTCTGTTACTACCTGGAATCCTGGAGCTCAGATTTTTGCTGGATGATTCGCATTAAGTGTACCGTTCTTCGTAAATGTTTGTAGTAGTATCCTCTACTAAAATGCTTACTCATTGTTCACTTATTTATTTTTTTATAAACTGTCTGTTGTGGACGGTGATAAAGTGGTCGGTCGATCGGTTCCTTAGGTACAGCAACTTGAACGTAATCGTTTTAAGGGTTCTGTGCCCAAAGGCTACGGCGAACGAAATCTAATAATTATTGGGGCAATGCTGTTAGCTCGTTGACTAGGTAGGTGCTCCAAATTGCTTCAACGGAATAAGATTTTTCACTCTTTGTGAAACCTGACATCCATATTGAACACTTTTATAATTTACGATGAATATCATTGACACTTTCTCTTCATTGCATTAATGCAAATGGTGTATTTTTTTATTTTAAAACCTTCGCGTTGCTTGTTAGTGAAACTGTGGAAAAGAACAGTATTGCTTAAGTTTTCATATTTTATAGTGAATAGGTAGAAGACCCTAAAAAAAAATCCAATACAAAGCAGACGTTGGAGGCGTTGAAGCTTTGTAACGATGAAAAGCGGTTAGCTTTTGACAGATATATTATTCTGGGTTAGCTTCTCAGTTCCTTACAATCATCATACTGCCAGCTAGCGTAAAGCTACCTAGTATACAACGTTATCGCCTTTTAAACAACCATTTTACTACTTTCCCGTACAAGCTCTACAACTGCATATCACAAACCATTTCTAGCGAGCCAACATCAAAACTCAACCAAACCATATCTAAACAAACCGAAAGGCGAAGGGATCAGTAATAAAAAGGCTAGTAATAAAATAAACATGAGAGGCTGCGGCGTTGCCGCTCTGCGCCTGCGCCGATCACAATGGTACGAGCTCGAGTCTCGACTCTCGACCCACCAGCTGTTTGTACCTGCGCTGTTTACTGACGGCACCACCCTTGTGTTGAAAAAGCAGTAATGTAAGACGAATTTCCGTCTTAATTTTGTGGTCCTTGGGGACTTCGAGTAAACTGGTCTTTTTGTTTTTTGACACACATTTATATCCTTATTATTCATTTGATATCCTTAGAGACTGCACAATAACTGCTAAATCTATTGCGTTTTCACAGAAATCTTCCTCTGTTTTACATGAAAAGTAAATAACCAGCTCGCAGCGTTCGTTATTGAACGTAAGCCTACATGAATTCGATTGAACGCGAGCCTACACCATTCAGTAATAAACAGTGTCATTATCATCCGATAACATTCAATAACTCAGCCGCAATTATCCTTAATTATCTTAATGGTTAGTTCGTTAATGTCCAATGTTTTTCGCCAGCCAAATTGTTGCTGCGGTTACTTATTGCAATAAAAGCAGCGACAAAATGTCCACAAAAAGCCACTGGCTGTGCATTAGGCTAATTGTAATTAAGAACATTTTGGCTTCAGTAGATTAATTGTACTAATACGGTATGGGGACAGTAAAACAGCATTTAGTAGTAGTAGCTAACTATACAATACAACATTTGCAATATTATGTAGTTATTTCTGTAATGGTAGGAGGGGAACTGCGGACGGAAGGACCACTGACCTCTCTAGTATGTGAGACCGTTGGTCCGGAAGAATAGATGAAGATACTAGATAGTAACATAACCATAATCAGACCTAATAGGTTAATATGATGTAACATTTTTGATACTGTAATAAAAGTATTCATAAGTTTTAATTTAATTTGAATTATACCGTGAGAAATTTTCTCAGGTCCAAAGCCCACACGCAGTTCAAAATATAAAACGATTATGTTAACGACGTGTACCGTCATATGTAGCAATTTATCCGATGATCTGTAAATGACAGATGGTTCTGACGATAAAGCCTGGTATGGTAGACAAGATAGCTACGATAATTTTTACTTTGATAAGTCACTTGTGCTGTGAGGAAGTGACACATGCATGAGATAACAAGTATGTAATAGAGAATTGAGAAGTATGGATAGAGAAGGCGTACTTCGTCGACTCCATAATATGAATTGTGATAAGGATAAGGGAGGGGAGAAATTACTTGTGCTGTATGGATCAGTCAACTGAAATTTTTAAAACGGTGTTTGTAAGTACGAGCCTGACTGTATCAAGGATGAGGTATAAACTATGTCATAACGCCGTAGGCGATGCAACACACATGTCATTAATGCGTCTATAAACGACACGTGTTATAATCTCCGTGGAGTTGAAGCACTGGAACACATGTGCTGTGCCAAGGACCTTTTTCTCAACGACAAAGAGTAATCGATCCGCGTGAAATTGATCCACTGGATCCACGAGAGCGCTCGCGAAGCACGCACTGCGCATATACACAGGGCTACCATTCGTCAGGATTTGCTGTGACAATCATATCATGTTAGTGTCAGGTTTTAGCTTCGTTTGTTAAAAAGGTAGGTAAGCTTTGATCTAATTTGTAGCATTTTAAAGGTCTTTCTTTAGCGTGTGGTTAGTACTTAACCTGGTGTCAGTTTTTACGCCGCCCCTGGGCCTCTGACTTGGCTTTACGTATACATGCCGTCAAGAAATATCTGTCAGGCATGCTGGTTTCCTCACGATGTTTTCCTTCACCGAAGCAAGTGATAATAAGGAGCAAGCAGGAGCAAAGAGCAAGAGATTTTAAGGTGAGAACGCTTGAAATAAATAAAAACTTGATTGAGTACGAGTACATGTGAATACATTTTTATTGATGCCTCGATAATGCCAACCTATGAATAGCTACGAACACCTCGACCACAAACGACACAATAACCTATTTCCAAATCGAGTTTGGTGTTGTAAGAGAAAGCGTCATACAGTGACTGGTAACCCTGCCACAGCCGGCGCATGCATCGAACCCCTCGCTCCTACTAGGGGACACTTAATCCCCTGTCTATTTCAAACACGTTTCACCTCATTCGTTTCGCGCACAAAAAACTCTCTTATTAGATTTACTAAGTCCCTCGATCGATTGTTATTCGTGATTTGACAGGTTTTTTATTTTCTATAAGGCGAGAATGAAGTTGCTTGTTAGAAGCTTTGTTGGAGCGTTTTTTTGTTTTTTTCCGAGAACAGGTCTATAAAAATAAATAGAGCTGATAAGCCGAATTCTAAAGAAGCCATTACGAAATTTTTATAGGAACAATAGGTGTTTAAAACAGTAATTTAATTAAAATATATACGCTTTTTTTCTGACGAAATTGGACATGGTTTGGGTATTTTTTCATCGTTAGGTTAGTTAGGCCCATTAAAACTTGGATCACAGATTTTTTTATGTTCTTGTCGTGGGTTGTCGAACAACATTCCTTTAGTAAATTAGCCGCAATGTTATTAAATTAATATTTGTAGCTACACTTAGATGTTATAGCTAATGATGAAGTCTATACACGTTTTGAAACGACGCGACGCAATGTCTGTGTTTTTACTCTGAATAAAAGGAAGCCTCAGCTGCTAACATTCGCGCGACAGTCCTAGTCGTGAGAATCAATTAAGGGAAGTGGCCTCTATGGTACTCGTAGTCTCTAGACTACAATTCCGCAGACTCCAAGTTTAGATCACACAAGTTTTAGTATAGCATCTGCAATGCTTGCATACTGTCTGTTAGTCTCGAAATTTTGTCTCCGAAATACATGGTGAAATAGAGTTTTTATTTTATCTTAGACACCGTTATCGGCGAGGAAAGGCTGAGCATCTCGCAATGATAAATGAAAATAGCCGGCGAGGGGGGGCGGACTCCCGCGGTGCGTGCACACATGGCCTTATCGACCAGACGATGTGGACGAAGGGAAGAGAGGTAGCGGGGTAGGGTTGGCGATGGAAATCTAGATGATATTGCTCATTATTTCTAAAAGTACAGTTTGAAATTCTTTGTTTCAGATTCTCCACTGCGCTCGGCACGTACGAATGTCTTCTATAACTATTTTACGAATGTAATTTATATCCAATTAAATAGTGTCTTAAATAGTCATTCATTGTCTAAAATGGACTTGGCGAACACAGAGAGGACTGAAGCAAAATGGGCAAGGTTTCGCCTAGCAGTGGTGTAATATAGGTTAACAAAACAGGTAGCAGGCAGGTTGCTATGTTTAATCTTGGCAAAACATGTCTGTCCTATTTTATACTGTAAGACCTTTTTATACCATGTTTTAAGCAAATAAATATATTATTATTAAAAAAAAAACTTTCAAGATAAATACATACTGAGACACGCCAAGGAAAAGCTGCCAAAATTGGCATATTTTAAAGTAAGGATTAACTCCACGAATGGCCCATTTTTTTGGGCCAATGGAACTAATCTTGACATCCATAACTCCCAATCTCCCATTGTTACCCGCTTCCCGCTCACACATCGGCCAACCGCTGGCAACGCGCTCTCCTCCGCTTACAATAATAAGCGGGCACGCACGAGGCACGCGTCGCGTGAGTCCGACTACTGCCGAAATAATTGTCCATTAACATCGCATACTTGTGGGGGACCGACTTACAAACACCAGATTAAAGATATGTATGTATCAATTACAGTAAAAGCAACGTGCTTCTTGGATCTGAGATACCGTGGAGGAATGAAGTTAGAGAAAAAAATGTTGTGATGATGAGGAGCTAGAGGCTGAAGCTTTGTGTGCTCTACGGAAAAAAAATGTTTATTTTTGTAGTTTTCTATTATTCAAACAATAACGATGAAACACGATTTCAAGTACAATCAGCTAATAAAATCCCCTGGGACACTGGCCTCTACCATGCGGGCCCAGATTGAGCGAGCTGGTATTTCAAGCGGCAAAGATGAATTCCCGACATTATTATTTGGTTCAAAATTAAACTATCCGAAACACAGTAAATCGTCTTTAACGGTCTCTGAAAAACTTCTAACATAATGATTAATCAGAATGTTTATAGTTGATGATGTTTTTAGCTAAAGTTTAGGTTTCGAACGCTCAGACGGAACAGTTTGAGTCATTTATCAATCATTTGTTGCTGTTGCAATTAGGTTATCTGCAAAGAAACAGCTGGTGACCTAATACCCTTTCAATACTGACGAAACAAAAGAACCCATCGGCGCGACTTATGGACTGCAACCCATTTCAATGTGCCATTCTGACAGATTATAATAATCACAGTTTGACAAAAGTTGCGTTGAGTTGAGATTTTTTCTGGTCCTTCGATCCGGATTTTTCCCTCTGGTCCTTCAATGCGCAATAAGACAAACGGAACTGAATCGATCTAACTAATTTGAAATAAACTGCAATTATAGCTACCTATCCATGCGTCCAATCACGATAAGTATTGTTACGTCGTCCCCATACCTACAATACAAGTAGCTTCTAAGAGTAGATACCTACAACTAAGTAGGTAGGTAGTAGTAGGTATGTATCGAATGATGTAGGTACAAATTCGCAAACTACCTATAAAATACATCAGGAAGTTGTCATTGTAATTTCGACCGTACGCCCAGGGCATAAAGTACCTATTTCTTTCCTTTGTACAAAAGTTGTGGAAGTTTCTCAAAGGACAATGACCTAGTATGAATTGCCTAGAAGATTCTGGGAACTTATGGATCTTTCTCAAACGTTCGGTCGTCGTATAAATAGTCGACTTGTTTGTGGGAGCGGGCAGTATCATTTTGGCTACAGTACGGGACGAATCAAAGTGAACTTGTGAGTGCGATATCTAAGCAAATAGTGATCAGTAGTGTACTTGTGATTGAGTTTGAAGTGTTTTGTGATTATTAAAGTTATTCAGTTGTTTCATCGGTAGTAATTAATTTATCCCATACTTACCCAGCTCGTAACAATTTGGTGTCAGAAGTGAGGGATAAATTATGCCAGTTCTACCTAAGGACAACACGGAAGGTATCCGTACCAGGAGTCAGCGACAGCAGGACATGGACCAAAGGCGGTTTGGAGATTCTCCGACACAGACACCGGGTGGTGTCCAGCCTACGTCAGTGCCAGTCGCTGGTCTATCTGGAGTTTCTCCAGCATCAGTAGCGCCAGACTTGTCAGCTTTAATGGCGCTGCTGCAGGAGCAGGCTCGCCGTCAAGAGGAGCAGGCTCGCCGTCAAGAGGATCAGGCTCGCCAGTTACAAGAGCAGTTACAACGAGATAAGGAGGAGCAGGCTCGCCGTCAAGAGGAGCAGGCTCGCCGTCAAGAGGAGCAGGCTCGCCGTCAAGAGGAGCAGGCTCGCCGGTTGGAAGAGCAGTTGCAACAAGAAAAGGAGGAGCAGGCTCGCCGTCAAGAGGAGCAGGCTCGCCGGCTAGAAGAGCAGTTGCAACGAGATAAGGAGGAGCAGGCTTGCCGTCAAGAGGAGCAGGCTCGCCGGCTGGAAGAGCAGTTGCAACGAGATAAGGAGGAGCAGGCTCGTCGTCAAGAAGAACAGATGATCCTCATAAAGGATCTTCATTCAACTTTCGGCAAAGAGCTGAAGGTAATGAAGGATCAGGTTCACCAGCACGAGAATCGCATCTCAGAGGCCGAAGTGCAGATCGCTGGGATGAAGAAGGCTTTGGGAGAACTGAAGACTGGAGATGTGACTGTGGCTTCAGTAGTTCCTGCACCTTCAGCGCGGGGCTTTAAGGTGCCTCCATTCGATGGAACATCTTCGTGGTCGGCGTATAAAATTCAATTTGAGGCCGTTATGAAGGCGAATGGATGGACAAAATCTCAAGCCATGACCGCGCTCACTTTGGGCCTCCGAGACCAGGCCCTCAACATTCTTGAAGCGCTTGGCAAGGATGTGATCTACGAACAGCTGCTGGAGGCGTTAGAGTCCAGATACGGCGACGCGCACCTGGAGCACGTATTTCGTGCTAAGTTGAAGGATCGTGTCCAGCGTAGTGCCGAGAACCTACAGCAGTGGGCCCTGGAAGTTGAAAAGCTGGTTCGGAAAGCATACCAGTCTGCCCCTGCACTGATCGATGGGAATCTGGTACAAGCGTTTGTTGATGGAATACGTGACTTAGAAGTTAGAGCCGCCGTGAGACTTGGGCATCATGAAACGTTGAAGGACGCCTTAGCCCATGCTTTAGAAGTAGAGGCAGTGAGGCAAGACCACCGAACGCACCGCGTTAGGGAGGTTGTAGCATCACCTGTACGCGAGCGCCCGCAAGGGTACAGTCCTAGGTGCTACACTTGTGGAGAAAGGGGTCACCTTCGGTCAAGCTGTCCAAAGCGCAACACCCCGCGAGAAGATCAGCAAGGAAGGGTGGCTGAAGTGACTGCCCAGCCACAGCAGGGAAACGAGTAAATGCCAGGACTGGGGGGCGGGTGCTGGCTGGTATTGAAAGAGCCCCGAGAATCTTGATCTCGCAAGCACATGACGGGAACAGCCTGACCATCAGAGGCGAAGTCAACGGAACACAATGCAAACTGACGTTGGATACTGGAGCTTCTTACACGGTCGTTAACTCTCACCTAGCAAGTCGGTTTCTTGGGGACTACTTTGATAACCACGACCGTATACGATTACTAACAGCTACCGGTCAGCACATAACCGTCCGAGGCAAGAAGGAGGTGGAGTTAAAATTGGGTGACAGATTTTACAAGCACAATGTCATCGTGGCCGACATAGTGGACGATTGCATCTTGGGCTTGGATTTTATGCGGAAATATCGTTGTGAGATCGACGTTGATCAAGGAGTATTGAAATGTGGTTCAGAGGAAGTCTTCATGGAAGGTGCACCATCAGGGAAAGTGTACTGCTTGAAGGAGATTGTTCTTCCTCGCAGATCGGAAGCGATTGTGCCAATTAGTTTACCACGGAATTCTGGACAAAAAGATCGAAGTGTTCTGATAGAAAGGGTGAACAATGACTTCCCATGGAAGATGGCACGTACTCTGGTCAAGGCCAAAAACGTCTCGGCAGTACGCATACTGAATCCAAGTGACAAGGAGCAAGTGATTAAGAAGGGCACCTTAATCGGCACTTGCGAGGAAGTAGCTTGGATGCGTCAATTGCAAAATCTGCCTACCGGAAATAAAATTCGTAGTACAAAGTTTGACGTGTCAACACTTTTGGAAAACTGCGATTTATCTAAAGAAGAAATGGACAAGGCTAAGAAGATGTTACTTCAGTACGCCGACATTTTCTCTTCAAATGATGCTGACATAGGGAGAACTGGACTAGTTCAGCATAAGATTAATACGGGTAACGAGTTACCAATCCGTCAGCGACCAAGAAGACTGCCAGTTGCACGTGAAAAAGAGGTGGAAACCATGATGGAGGGAATGATGAAGGACGGTGTTATAGAGCCTTCATCGAGTCCATGGTGTTCTCCTGTGGTCCTGGTAAAGAAAAAGGACGGCAGTATGCGCTTCTGTGTGGACTATCGACGACTGAACGATGTCACGAAAAAGGACAGCTATCCGCTGCCTAGGATCGATGACACACTGGATACGCTGACTGGTATGAAGTGGTTTACCACACTTGACCTGAAAAGTGGCTACTGGCAAGTAGAAATAGACCCCAAGGATAAGGAAAAAACTGCATTCTCAACAGGGAAGGGATTGTGGCAGTTTAAAGTTATGCCATTCGGATTGTGCAATGCTCCTGCAACGTTTGAAAGGCTGATGGAGCAAGTACTCGCCGGATTGATTGGAGACGCATGTCTTGTCTATCTAGACGACATAATCATCGTGGGCCGTACATTTGAAGATCACCTTAAAAACCTCAACCAAGTGCTGTCGAAAATCCAAACAGCAAATCTTAAGTTAAGTCCGAAAAAGTGCTCGTTTTTCAGAAAACAAGTGAACTTCTTAGGACACATAGTTTCGGGGGAAGGTGTTCAAACAGACCCAGAAAAAGTAATCGCCGTCAAGGATTGGCCAGTTCCGAAAGACAAGACACAGGTCAGAGCATTTCTGGGTTTGTGCTCCTACTATCGAAGGTTTGTCAAGAATTTTGCCGACATTGCAAAACCTCTGCACAAACTCACTGAGGAAAAGCGGCAATTCTGTTGGGACGAGAACTGCGATGTTGCATTTCAGGAATTAAAGAAACGTCTGTGCAATACGCCTATCTTGGGATATCCTGACACAGAAAATGACTTCATAGTTGACACAGACGCAAGTAATACTGGAATTGGGGGCGTGCTGTCTTAACGGAAAGGAAACCAAGAGGTTGTGATAGCTTACTTCAGCAAGTCTTTATCCAAACCAGAAAGAAATTACTGCGTTACAAGACGGGAACTACTCGCCGTAGTAAAGACATTGCAGCACTTCAGTAAATATTTGTTGGGACGTAAATTCCAATTAAGAACTGACCATGCTGCATTGAAGTGGCTATTACAGTTCAAGAATCCAGAAGGGCAAGTGGCGAGATGGATTGAGCTATTGCAAGAGTTTGACTTCGTAACTGAACATCGCAGTGGAAGAACTCACGGTAACGCAGACGCCCTGTCGAGAAGACCTTGTCCTGAAGACTGTAAGCACTGTGCCCGGCAAGAGACTAAGGAAGTAGTGCCCGTGAGGATGCTTAGAATGGATCTCAGCGATGAATGGAAAGAAACCCTACAGCAGGCTCAGCAAAATGACTCGGACATCAAACCGATCTTCGAGTGGATCAAAGCTGGTGCTCCTAAACCCAAGTGGAGTGATGTGGCTGCGATGAGTTCCATCACGAAGAGTTATTGGGCGCAGTGGAACAGCTTGGTGATCCATGATGGAGTCTTGTGCCGTAAATGGGAAAACGCTCGAGGGGACAGCTGTCATCTACAAATGGTTGTCGCTAAAGCTAAGGTACCGGATGTTTTACGGCTGTACCATGATGGATGTTCGGGAGGACATATGGGGGTAAAAAGGACTTTACTAAAAATTCGAGAACGCTTTTACTGGATCCACTGTCGAGATGATGTGGAGGACTGGTGTCGCAAATGTACCAGTTGTGCGGCCGTGAAAGGACCCCAAACACGCAGCAGAGGAGCATTAAAAGTGTACAACGTTGGAGCCCCTTGGGAACGGATAGCACTAGACGTTGCGGGACCATTTCCAGAAAGTGAGAGCGGAAACAAGTACTTCTTGGTGGTCATGGATTACTTCACAAAGTGGCCAGAAGTCTTCGCCATTCCTAATCAAGAAGCTACAACTGTCGCAGATAAATTGGTTCAGGAAGTCTTCTGTCGTTTTGGAGTACCCTTAGAAATACACAGCGATCAAGGAAGGAATTTCGAATCGCAAGTATTTCAGGAGACTTGTCGATTAATGGGTACCCACAAAACCAGAACCACCTCTTACCACCCACAATCTGATGGAATGGTGGAACGATTCAACCAAACGTTGGAAAGATATCTGGCAAAAGTCGTGGAAAGCAGACAAAGGGATTGGGACAAGCACATACAGCCGTTTCTTCTGTCTTACCGCAGTGCAGTCCACGAAAGTACGACTGTGACGCCCGCCTTCGCGAACTTTGGAAGGGAATTACGGTTGCCTGCAGATTTAATCACTGGAACTCCCCCTGATGCTCCACGCAGTGTAACAGATTACGCAAATGATTTGCGTAACAAGTTAAATGATGTTTATGAGCATATTAGACAATCCGGCCAACAGATGTCTGAGAAGATGAAGACCCGTTATGACCGGAAGGCAAATAGTAGGGGTTTCGACGAGAGTTCACTGGTGTGGTTGCATAACCCAGTACGGAGCAAAGGGAAGTCTCCGAAACTACAAGCAAGCTGGGATGGACCATACCGAGTCGTGACTAGGATCAACGATGTCACCTACCGAATACAGAAGGGTCCACGAGGTGCGCCTAAGATTGTCCATGTAGACCGATTGGCGCGATACTACGGGCCTAATGATGCTCGGGACGAGCATGTCTAAGGAGGGGGCAGTGTTACGTCGTACCCATACCTACAATACAAGTAGCTTCTAAGAGTAGGTACCTACAACTAAGTAGGTAGGTAGTAGTAGGTATGTATCGAATGATGTAGGTACAAATTCGCAAACTACCTATAAAATACATCAGGAAGTTGTCATTGTAATTTCGACCGTACGCCCAGGGCATAAAGTACCTATTTCTTTCCTTTGTACAAAAGTTGTGGAAGTTTCTCAAAGGACAATGACCTAGTATGAATTGCCTAGAAGATTCTGGGAACTTATGGATCTTTCTCAAACGTTCGGTCGTCGTATAAATAGTCGACTTGTTTGTGGGAGCGGGCAGTATCATTTTGGCTACAGTACGGGACGAATCAAAGTGAACTTGTGAGTGCGATATCTAAGCAAATAGTGATCAGTAGTGTACTTGTGATTGAGTTTGAAGTGTTTTGTGATTATTAAAGTTATTCAGTTGTTTCATCGGTAGTAATTAATTTATCCCATACTTACCCAGCTCGTAACAGTATTATAATATACCAGCATTATTTAAAACCACTTAAATTGTCTGTTAGCTCCAGAAGATAAAAGCGTGTGTGATGCTCATCCATACGTTTACTCCGGAATGTTATCTGGGTTAATTCACAGTTGTGACGATTACGTCACGTCTAGGAAATGTTGGTCAAGATCGAGTTGGTTCGTGTCTCGCGCGATTTATACTGCCAACGTTTGACGGGAACTTTTATAGAACACGCTATGGGGTCGTATGTTGTCTATAGCTGTATGGAATGAGAAGGACACATGTATTATATTCTGGTTCAAATTAATTTATTTTCATATGAAGAAGATTCATAAAACTGTCAAATAAATGTTTAGATGATAAATCGCCTTTAGTCATCATGAAACGTTTCGGAAAAAAATGGTAAAGTGATAAACGTATCCAATCAAAAGCCATCGTAAAATTCAACACGACATCTATAAGACGTTTACGTGAGAGTCATCACACTTGGCGCAGCAGGGATGAAGACCGACACGAACGAGGGGACACAGGGGAGAAGGGGACTGAACTCGTAAACCTAAAAATAGATGCGACGACACCACGCCTTCAATACACAGCAAACAACTTACATATTCCGACCGAACTATCGAACTGTGACATGATCATGACACTAGGACGACGTAATAAGAATCAAATTGTTCTGTAACTTGATCACGATGAGGTTTTGGAAACGCAATGTTACGTTGGTATTGTGTACAGCGGACCAATAGCAGCATCTGTCAAAACAATACGCACCGGAAACAATAAACAGTTGTTTGACTAGTTAATTTTTAGGGGATTCTGTATTCATCGGCTATAAATGTTAATTACCGAGCTATAAGCAGACATATTGGAGTATCAATTTGTCGATAGACTGTAGTCAGTATATAAAAGGCGATAAAGTTTTTCTAGTTTTTTAGGAGTACAGATTGTATAATTAGTGTTCATTTTCATCCAATTAAATCACAGATTACAATCGATATTTTATGATGGTAGTAAATTAGTAGAATAGTCCTTAATTAAAAGTATTGAGTAGTAGTATTATGTACAGTTTGTAACTGCAAAAAATGTTTAATCCCAAACCAGAAGTGAACGAGTCAGAAAATATATGTGTCAGTTTAAGTAATGAAGATATAGTAAGTTTTTAAATATCTCTCTAATTAAACCAGTTTGAAGTGCCACCGGCAAGTCTTTAGGAGCAACTTAATTAAATATTTTGGTTGTTAAAGGGCGCCGATATTAACTATTTATCATTTCCGAGACGTTGATTTTTATTGGATAATTATCATATTAAACAAACATTCGTGCCCGAATGTTGAAGAAAGCAGATAAAATGAATGGCTTAAAAGCCTTTGTCGCCGTTGTAAAAGTCGTGTAAGTAAACTTACACACAAGCGTTTCGCCGAATCGAATCATAAATGAAATATTTGAAACCTTTCATGGCAATCTGACCATGAGTAATACTGAAAGCTATGTGCCTTAAAGATACTTCTGTTAATCAATGGAGCAAAAAACTTATTCCCTCGAAGTTCGCGGAAAGCGGCAACAAAATATTTTTGTTTCATTTCCACACCAGACGGAAAACAAACAACAACATTAAGTAATATTTGCAACAGAAATCTTGACCTTTTACTACATTTTACTTTCAGGTTTTAATGACTTTCCGTTATGGCTGGTAAAAAGTTAAGAACGAGGAAGAAACCATACAAGTCATTTTGACATAACTTAGTCAATTTCTGCTAAGTTCGGTTGAAGTTATCGTTACAAAACAGTTACGGGCTATCGAGGCGAGGGGAGAAATTACCTAACACCGCGTCATTCCAAGTGTTACTACGAGTTATAAAAAGTTGTAGGGAAGCTGTGCCATAATACCCCGAGTTCCCCCCAATCCGCTCCGAGGGGAAAACTTTCGTAACGTTGTTGCCGTCGGGGTTACGAGAATTAGGTAATAATTTATTGAACTTTTTCTTTTTATTTCTCTTTGCCGATCATAGATGAAGTTTGTTAAAACTTAAATCTGCCATTAATTTGTAGTTGTACAGACAACTAAATATTCTGCATAATTATGTTAATCTTTCTAAAATGCAATGCGTTATGCATTTCATATCTTTTGAAATACAAAAATACTGCAGAAGGAACACATATAGCGTAGATTGACATAAAATGAATTTAAAAACCTAATAAAAACATTGCATTCTCATTTTCCGCTGGTTAGGCCCAGTCAACGTCCAAAGCAAATTCAAATAAACTGCACAAAACAGAAGGGGAAATGAATCGTACAAATCAACAGACACACGGTGTACAAAATGCTTCAAATACAAAGAAAAATAACAATAAAAGGGATCAATCATAAATCGCCACCGCGTTTATATGACATCGATGCGCGAGCGCGTTCTAAATCCGTGGCATGAGTGACAGGTCCCAATCAAACTTTAATCAAAGCGGCCGACAGCTCGTACAGCGTCTGCGGACTGTGGAGTAGACAAACCCGGTCGGCAGGCCTAATTGAGCGGAATGGCCCCGTACATATTGCGCCGGCGATTAAGTCACGAACGTCAGCGTGTGACCCTTTGTTCACTTATACAGAAGGTCGATGAATGACAGGACATGTGCGGCTTTATTCGCAGTTTATAATGCATTTCCATATGTGGCTAATTGACTGTGACGCCTATTTACATTTTCAATGTGTTTGGGGACATTATCTTGAAATCATTTTAGAATAGTGTCTTCGGAAAAGATAAAAAAAAACCTTTCCTGAAACACGTTTTTCGAATCAGTTCTTTCGGTAACCATTACTTTTATGTTGGACAATAAAATTTATTTTCTATAAAAAAAAAAAAAAAACTATAATTAAATGAAAAGAAAAAACATAGCTTTATCTATCAACATTGAACCCGTACAAAGCTCTGGGTCCTTGCTGAGGAGTTTTCTCTCCTCGAGTGAGGAGACGATTCTGGTGCATGGTGGCAGGATCAGGTCATGTCTGTCATAAAAATGTATTGTCACCAGAACCAAAGGTGTGTGGAAAATCTCGACTCGATCGGTTGGGCGGAACTGGTTTAAAATTTACTTCCAAAATTTGACCCATGCATACTAACTACCAGGCAAGTTAAATAAAAGCTTAGGAAAAGTGGTGGCGATCGCTTCAGCTTATCAGTTCAACCTGTCATAAGTGTCATGACATGAGTAGAAGGGTGAAATGGGGAAAGAGAAAGGGACGGACAACGCGGTACGATATCACGCGTCCACGGAATGCAGGGAATGTTAAGTTTAGAACCCGTCAAAAGGTTTTGAGTGGCTTTTAAAATTAAAACGACAAACATTGAGGTTCACAACGTGGTAATTGATTCGTTCAGTGTTGTTGCTCATGAATATGCATGGCATTGAGGTGAGCTGTTTTAAATGAAGTTTTTTTTCGATTTCAAGTTTTATGTAGAGTTGAGTATAGTATAGTTTTCCAGAGATGTTTGTGGCACTTCGAGTGTGTTTTGTGAGAAAAAAAATACGATACCTTAAACAATTAAAAATAACAAGTAAGATGTCTAGACGACAAACTGATAATAAACAAGAAGACGTTCAAAGTAACGAGACGTATGAACAATTAAACAAGTTTAGGATAGGAAGGAAGATCACAAGGCAAGGACGAGAAAAACCGGTAACTATTGTTCTTTAGTTGGCTGTAGTCTGGAAAAATAAATCATTTTTGATCTTAGAAGCATTATAATTATGTAAGTAGTAAGTACCCATTATGTGTACTAATAATGAGAAAGCATACGTCTCGTTGACCCATATACCTCTATTGGGGTTATGTCTTATAAAGGCCCAAATAGTGTAAAACACCTCTTAACGAAAACGAAAGGCACTTATTGTCCATGTCATTGCGATCATTTTCTTGTTCTACACCATACCTGGGAACCTTCTAGTTACGGAGATATTGGGGGTCAAGGTTCCAACTTTTTGACAAGGTTTTTTTTTAATACAAGTTTTTAATGTAAGATTTTTACTTTTAACACCTCCAAGACCCCCGTACTATTCAATCCATCCATTAGCACAATGTTTTGAGTGCGTTACATTGAGTTCTACCACAAAACATGATTTTTCACCCCAAAAAAAAGTCGTTTCCCAGCAATAATTTTTGCGTAAAGTTACTTAGTTTGATGTACAGAATGCTTGGTTGACGGCTTCGTGATGAGGTCTTTTACACCCTGTATAGTTATAAATCTGTAGGCTATTAGGTACGTGGATATATCAGATCCAAACTATATCAGTCTAAAGCTGATGTAAAAATTAACCTAAGGCAGCATTTGCAATATTTTACAGCACATTATTACAAATTTACACATACTGTGTTCCTAATCTGTTAAATGCTTTTCAACGATTATTTTTACATGTATTTTTAGGTCGATAACTACATATCTTTCAACTTGACCGATAACAATAATGATATCGCACTCTATACAACATTGTACAGTAATCAAAATAATTATTATTGTTCCGCAGTAAGTGAAGAAATAAACCGATAGAACCTTGGGAAGCGGTAGACATCTTATGTGTGGAATGTACACAATAATGTAGCTATAGGACTGATAGACTATAGAGCCTTGAAGATTGATTGAAGATAAATGACCCTGTCGGCCATACGTAAAATATTGCTACGTCATACACTCAAGGAAATTAGGGATAGGTACATTTACTCATACATACTCATGGTAAAAGTTTTTACTTTTATATGAAGGAAGGATATTGACTGCTTCGTTGGTATAGTGGTTGCAAGAGCGACTGCTGAGGTCTTGGGTTCGATTCCCGAGTCGGGCAAAGTAGTATTGGGTTTTTCAATTAGGAATTTCTCAGTAGAAGCCACGGAGTTTGGATTTGTGCCTGGTTGATGGCAATAGGCTCGCCACTTATTACATGTCGAAAAGTGGATTTTCTATTAGTTAGGTACTATCGTGGTCTTTTCCGCCTGACCAGTTTACATTTTTTTCGCTTAAATCATGCGGAGGCGCCGAGCCACGCCCCCTTAAAGTTTGGGCCTATTAGGAAAGCGTCAACTTTGGCGCGCAAAATAACAATAACTCTCGTTTGGCGTGCGTCGTCAGTGCGCTCGGCCGATTCGGTATCTTTTCATTCATTATTTCTATACAAAGTCAACGGGGCGGGGCTAGAGAGCGTTTCTATGTTGCGAGTGCAAGCAAAAACCAGCCAAGTGCGAGTCGGACTCGCGCACGAAGGGTTCCGTACCATTATTATCAAAAAAAACCGGCCAAGTGCGAGTCGGACTCGCACACGAAGGGTTCCGTACCATTGACTATATTTTGTATTTGTTGTTATAGCGGCAACAGAAATACATCATCTGTGAAAATTTCAACTGTCTAGCTGTCACGGTTCATGAGATACAGCCTGGTGACAGACAGACGGACAGACGGACGGACAGACGGACAGACAGCGAAGTCTTAGTAATAGGGTTTCGTTTTTACCCTTTGGGTACGGAACCCTAAAAAGGGCAAAAAAAATCACGTTTGTTGTATGGGAGCCCCCCTTAAATATTAATTTTATTCTGTATTTGTTGTTATAGCGGCAACAGAAATACATCATCTGTGAAAATTTCAACTGTCTAGCTGTCACGGTTCATGAGATACAGCCTGGTGACAGACAGACGGACAGACAGCGAAGTCTTAGTAATAGGGTACCGTTTTTACCCGTTGGGTACGGAACCCTAAAAATGAGCTTAGTGGTTGTCAGGCGGGAGTGTCCTCGATAGTACACCTCTGCCTAACCCATCGGCGATTACAGTCGTGATGTTATGTTATGAAGCATATTGTATCCAATACTCTTGACCGATGTGCCACAGCAACGTCATGTTGTAATAGTACAGGTATTGTCACTACGCCTAATTATCGTACTACTAATAACGTCAGACGACACTCCAGTTCAGTTTACTACAACCAATTCTCTTATCAGCAAGATTAAATTGACGGAAATATTTGCCGACACGCACGCATTCCTAGTTCGTTTTCAAATAAATTGCTTCATAAATCATCCCTAAATTAGATTTTTAATTGCTCATCCAAAAATCCAAACAAACATTTCGTAAATAAAGTTCTATGCAGGATCGAGGGCGGGCTTGCAATAACATTATGGCTGATGCTCCAGGGTAGTCCGCGAAATTAAAATTTTCTTACGTTTTTTTGCAATTTGCAGGCCAGTGCTAGGTCGTATGTTGATTAAAATGTTGTTCGCGACTGTAAGACGTATGTAGTTACTTACAGAATTATCAAAATCATCAATACAACCCTCTAAGTTCATAAAAGTCGAGGAACGATTTTTTTAAGGTCAAAGTCATTGCTAGACCTTTATGAACTTGGAGAGTTGTATTGATGATTTTGATGATAATCATTCTGTAACTACGTATACATACGTCTTACAATCGCGAACAATATTTTAATCAACATACAACCTAGCACTGGTCTGCAAATTGCAAAAACCGTAAGAAAATTTGAATTTCGCTTGCTGGTTGGAGCATTCACCTTAAACTGAATATTTTTTATTAAAGCGTAGTTCAGACTAATGGCCCAAATTACAAATAATGCAGTTAAACGCGATGCACACTGGCGTATCGTGTGGCGAACGGGGAACTACACAGAACAGGGAACTGCAGAGCTTTCTCCGAAAACTCATTATACCTCGCACGCGTCACGTAGGGAGCATAACCGGTTTTATTAGGTTTCACTGACGCTCCCCAAGTTGGCCCGCGGTGCGTCTGCCGGCCGGCCTTTATTCTACGCCCACTGACTTCCAAACCAGATGTTGACAAATTTTCGAGACTAATAAAGTATTTTGGGGATTTAATAAAATTATCAGCCCTTTATGTATTGTGTTTATGAAGACTCTCAATCAGCCCCGGTGAGACAAAAGTTTAAAAGACAAAATATCAACAATTTCCTAGAAACTCGTTAAATCCTAAGTGGGCACGGCTATCTGTTCCTAGATCTACGCGCTTGGCTTAAAAACGACTGAAAGGAATTTAACGGTACATTCACTTTTACAATTCCAAAGACCTCGGGACTCTAAAGAAAGATACAAGCATATCGTTCCGACGTATCTAGTGGAATGGGCACCGAATACTTCAAGCCCTATCTTGAAAGTTTGAAACCGGCGTTTAATGAGAGGTGAAGTCTTGACTAAAGGGTACTAATGAATATTGAAGAAGTACCTACAATACATACATTCATAAACTCACACCTTTTTCCATGGGCATAGGCAGAACACACAGAACGCCACTACTACGATCCTTACATACTCCTTATGGCCTCATCCACGTTCAAACATACATCAGTCTGATCTGCAGGCCTATTACGTATCTCTGTTGACAGCTCGAAATGATAGTAACTGGGTTCAGTGTCCATCAAATAACTGTCAAAAGGTTAGTTTCGTATTATGTATGACCAGGGGCCCTACTGTCTAATGTCCGTCCGTCCATCCGTCTCTATCCGTCTCTCTCACTCGCACTCATCTGCAGACGTGCACGAGAGCACAGATAATATAATACTTCGACGAGAGAGACGGATAGAGACGGACGACGTTAGAGAGTAGGGCCTCAGTCGCGATCAAATATGACGTCATCGGTGCCCATCGTGGCTGATACTCACCGTAACTCATTTTGAAAGCGTCTGTCAATATTGCGATTATGTAAGCATAGTGGACATCAAATTGATTACAACCGAGTTTGAAGTGGCTTTCGTAAAAGACGTGAGCCGTTCAGCAACTCGTCCCACAAGCCTATGGCACCATACCCGGGCTGTTAGTCACCGTAAAGTGAAATCCACTCCGTGTAATATAATACCAATATTTTGACATTCTCGGTGGTCATCAAAGTTCGGTGTACAACCGAAGCTTGATAGTCACTGGAGATCAAAAAGATACGTAATAGCCCTACTGATCATACACGCACGCCAGTTGCGAGTAGGTACTACGAATGAAGTAAAATTTCGTAGTTAATTGAAAAATGTAAGTGGATTGTAAAAGGAAGTGTTTGTACTGAAACGGGTTTGATTGATTATGATGGCAGAATACTTCCTGAGGGATTGTGAGGTTTATTTCCTCTCCCTACCGCAACAAAATGGGGTCTCGTTTCGGAGAAGCGAAAGTGCTAAAACCGTGATTTAGTTATTAGGTATTTGTCACTTAGGCATTCGGGCAGCTGTGCGGTGTGCCAATGCGGAAGATAAGGATGCCAACAGCAATGCAAGGATTCACGGAACACATTAGAAACAAACTTCAGAGAATTTATAAAGTGTTAAGACGGAAAATAAGCCTGTCATTATTCATAATTGTGTTCATTGTTTTTTTCTTTTATGTCTTAGTGTAGACACTAATCCTTACCACTGTCTTTTAGTTTTATTTTTTTTTGTATTTTTGTTTAGTTTTATTTGAGTATTATATTATTATAACTAGCGGTGAAACCTTGTAATTGGCCACATTGATGTTAATAACTTAAACGATTGTGTCTGCCTAGCTGTAAGTTTTCCGAAAATAATAAAATATAATAAATAAATTCCATACACCAAGCATTGAGCTATTAAATATAATTATATTATTATAATAGCTCAATGACACCATGCAAAAAACAAATCTGACGGTCTTCCATGTTGAATACTACCTGTAATACTACTAAGTTTTACCTCGCAATTAATTCTGACTTTACCAAATACCGTTGTAACATACTGCAACTAATACTATAAAGTTTAATCACAGTTTCCCTTAGCTAATCCTTTCAACACGATTGGCGCCAGGTATTGAGTAGTTTACGAAGATTCCATCAGGGTCGGTTAGCTCTGTTAGTCCTGCATCCCAAGTACATATTAGTTCATAGTTCATTGTATCTATCTCGTCGACGAGGGAACTGTTATCGCAAGTTACGTTTGTCAGCCCGTTGGGGCATCGATAAGTGTGAGTTTCGAATGGGATTAGCTTTAAGGTTTAATTGATGTGGATAGTTTAATTGCGGAATATGTTTGCGGAGAAGAAGTTGGGAAGTGGGGGAGGGTGCGTTAGTGGGTTCCGACTTGCAAGGATTGATTGATTTTTAGGGTTCCGTACCCAAAGGGTAAAAACGGAACCCTATTACTAAGACTTCGCTGTCTGACCGTTCGTCTGTCCGTCTGTCTGTCACCAGGCTGTATCTCATGAACCGTGACAGCTAGACAGTTGAAATTTTCACAGATGATGTATTTCTGTTGCCGCTATAACAACAAATACTAAAAACAGAATAAAATTAATATTTAAGGGGGGCTCCCATACAACAAACGTGATTTTTTTGCCGTTTTGTTTAATGTATAGATAATGGTACGGAACCCTTCGTGCGCGAGTCCGACTCGCACTTGGCCGGTTTTTTATTGTTTGGGTAGGTAGAATGATGACTGAACAGATGTTTACCTCTTGCCAAGATTGAACATTCATTCACCTATGTATGCTTTGTGGTTTTCGTATTTTTTTTTAATAATACCCTAACCGTTAACGGTGCTTTTCCATTTTTTGTTGCACTGAATAAAATAATGTTAGATTACTGCCGCAAACCGGAAGTAGTTGAAGTAAAGTTTAAAAAATGGCCATAGCCATGAGACAAAACCATAGACAGCGTCATCGCCAGAGCCAGTTAACTAATCTATTTTAAATCAGCTTAAATTGCCTACGCCACATTGCCTACAACATTTACGAAATAGTACCCAGCGTGCAGTATTCCCTAATTGGTACAGCGTATTGTAAAGGCAACACTAAACTAGGGCTGCACAAAGTTAACGCCGACAACTATTGCAAACTAACTTGTGCCACAAATAATATCTAAAATTAATTCTCACACCATTGCAGGGTCGACCGCATGTATTTGTGGCATGTTTTAGAAAGCAAAAGTACTAGGTTTGCATAGGATCGAAGGAGCTTAGCGGTGGCCGCGTAGGCTCGGTGCGGGCAGACGGCGCGCGGGGTGGATCGATACCCGGGCCGCATTGTTGCCCCTGCTCAAAGCCCCCGCGCCCCCGCACACGCCCCGCGCCCCGCCCCTGGCTTGCACCCGAAATTCGCCCCATTTGATCCTGAGAGCGCGAATCAATCGCTTTTGTTGCAGTAACTTGATGCATCACTTCGAAGGGCGAAATTGCCGATGTCATGTAAAAAAGCCCTTTCTTGCTATTGTGGGTCGCTGCTCCCTAATAATATGGTTCAAAATTGCTTGATTTTAAGGAAATTGCTTTTTACAGTCAACAGCTGTTTACAACAAATTCACGTGGAATTGACGCAGAGCCAATAAAATAAGAAAGCGTAACACAAAGTTGTGAGAAGAAAGCTGACCTGTAAGTTTTACAATAAGCGAAACGTCTAATTAGCGGAGCTAGTTATTATTTAACAATATTTCACAGTCGAGTGCACTGGTTAATTAACTGCGTGCTCCGGCGAGAGATTCTTTTTTTTTTGTTGTTGTTGTAATAATAGGGATTACAGTGCAGCTCAAATACTCGTGCATACAATAGGCGAGACGACAAAAAAAAACGAATTAGTCCGTCAGTTAGATTATCAAAAAATATTTGACCCGTGTTTTTTCTTTTGTAACGTAGACCAAAATTGACGAATATATGACGCTTTTAAAATTCTCAATACGTCACGCCTAGGTATAATTTTTAGCTAGTTCTGACGTAACGAGCCATCTCGAGTTTTGATGCGTTTTATCTTTGTCAATATTCATTGATTTACAAAAACGAAAAATACGTGTCCATTAATTTCCAATACTCTAACTGACGGACTAAATAGATTTGCAATTTTTTGATACTGTCGTCATGCCTATTATTATGACACGATATGGATTGTTATGAAATTGAAAATATACAATAAAACCTGTCAGGCATGATTAAGTTTTCCTATGATCTATTACAAAATTGTATGATAGTCGTACCTTCCCTTTGTTATAGCAGGCGGATTACCGCTTTCGAATGCAATATTGCACTTAGGTAATTAAAATATGCTAAGTACCCAATCGTAAATCTATTTCCCGGGGACTATGCATACTTTCAACAAAAAACCCCACTTTTTCTTTTGTTTCAATTTTAAGAAATCAAGATAAAGAGCTCACTATAATTAAGTTACTACACAAAGCAATAAAACTAGGAAAAATATTATGGGAAAACTATAAAACTCATAGCATAAACAATTTACAATAGACAAGCATAAAACTATTTCCCGTGTCGCCATATTCCATAATTTACGCGGGAAACCTAGACGACATCCATTTTGTTATCTCTTGTTAGCATCTAAAATGTGTCCGAAACTTATTACCGTTAATGGGGCATTAAATTTTGAAGCAATTTTCAAATTTTGCAACGTTGTTGTTTGTATACTTGTACAAGTTTTTGGCCACGAATTCGCTCAAAAGGTCGGAAATTATCCCACGAAAAAGTCCCACTTGGATAAAAAGTATCCTACATTCTAACTCGGGTCATGGTCTATCCGTCCGTATGTCAAACTCAACTCGAGTTGGAACCTAAAACACGCACCTCTGATTTTTTGGATTCATGTGCGTGTATATTATCACTTGCTTCGGTAAAGGAAAACATCGTAATGAAACCAAACCAGCATGCCTGAGTGTTATTTCCGTCACGGCATGTATAGTCAAGTCAGAGATCCTATGGCGGCATAAAAACTCTGACAAAAACGACTGACAACTGACGAAAAACGAGAACTCAAGAAGACTCAGTCAAACATCATAATCCGTTCGGATATGGCATCAAATCACCAACAAATAAACATACTCACTTTCACGTTTATATTATTAGTTAAAATAGTTGAAGGACTAACACTAAATATAAAGCTGAGCTATTAAAGATAAGCTCACACCAGCCAATAAAGTATAATCCCGCTATGTTAAGCCTCGGCTTTCCATGAGAGATTTGTGATTTTACGCTGTGCAATCATCTATTAGTGCTCAGGGACTGTTTCACACTGATAGACAAACATTAGATAGCATAATTATATGTTCCCACTGCTGGGATATAGGCATCCCCTTGTGAGACTTCAGATCTACCTGAGTGGAAATACTTTTAATTGATATAAAATTATTTCCAAATAAGATAACGGTATAGGTCGCGGCACGTAAGTCTAGCGTTGAACGAAACGTGGAGGGGATTGCTGCGCATGTTCTACGACTGGAGAGCCAATCGGCGCAACGCACGCCCAAGACATTCTTATTTTTTACTTCTGCGCAATAACGGTCAGCGCTAGAGTTACGTGCCGCGACCTGCACTTATCTTATTTGAAAGTGGTAAATTAATTCATAAGTATCAAACACAGTTTCATTTTGGCTAGCAAAAAAAAATCAAAACACTTAACTAACTCTAGACAACAAGAAAGTCAAAATAGAATACTACGAAAATAAAACTACTGTGTGCAAAAGATTTTAGGATAAGGGGTTCTACTGATAAATAATAAATCTTCCTTAAAAGTCTGTGGCTGACGCAAATAAAGGAAGGTTCGACGATTTCCAAGAGTGTGGAAAAAGAGCCTGAAACCTTACAAAATAAAGGCGACACCGACGCTCCGTACTACTTTACAACATGCTTTCAGTACAACACCGGCTTTAAAACTAAGCACCCACTCTCTAGGAAAGATTTAACTTATGTACAATATGTTTACCTACTTGTGGTTTTGTACTTGGTTATAGTATGTAATAGTCGTATATTCCGTTAGACCTTTGGCCTCAACTTCATAAATCAGTCGAATATAGACGTACTGGCAATTAGTTAGTACTATGAATTACTTAAACATGTTAAATAATGTTTTACACTGCTAATGATTTAACTCAACTAATGGTTAAATATAGTAACAAATGGTTAAATATTGGCAAAATGTGTTTTTTGATCAATTGTTAGCCTTTATCAATTCATAACCAATGGTCAAATAATTATTAGTTTAAAAAATTAACCACCCAAAGTTGGAGAGTTAAGAGGCCGCCTCCACGAGCGAGAGAATCGCGGCGATTTGACGTTTTTCTATACGAAAATATCGCCGCGATTCTCTCGCTCGTGGAGGCCCCTAATGGCAATCTTTTAATTAGGGCTGTCCTATCACTATAGTTTGCTTTATAATAACATAACACCACGCCAATTGTAATCCCGAAGGGTTAGATTGGGGTATACCCTATAGTGCACTCACATTTCGCCAATATGTTTAATTGCCATGTTATAAGAAGCGAGCCTATTACCAGCAACCGGGCAATTGCCTAATAAGTAAGGTCCCAAAAGCTTGTCATAAAATCTTCCGTCCCTAAGTCTTGGTACCAATTAACTAAAAGCTTCATGTAGTTGAAACTGCACATCCTTCCTGATAAGTTGGCATGGCAAGCCTGGGAGCTACGTATACAAAATACCCGTATGTAACTTGCAAGACTCCGACAATTCTAGTCTATCACTAATTACACTCTAACCTTTAAACCTACTGCTTTATTGCTGTACTTAGGTTGTAGTAGAGCTGTAGAGCGTGCAATTAGGATTACTAGTTTTCGTGTGATGCTACTAGGAGTTTGTTTTAGTTATTTCAACATCGTCATCATTCACTTTTGGACACACCTCTCGATGAGGATCACGTTAGCCATCAAGACCTTGCCTGGCGACATTGCTATCACTCATCATTACTAATCTGCCTTCATTTCTGAATTATTATTTTAATGTTGTAAACGGAAAAGCACGCAACTGTAAAATTCCCGTGTGTTACGGGAATTTAACAGTTGCGGTTTACAATCAACAATTTTTTTCCGTAAGTTTTGAAGAAAGAAACCAAATGCAACACCAAAAGAATATCCATCAACATTTCACCGCCCTTACCCCAATCTAATACCCCGTATTTAGAGAAGTTTCACTTAAATAATAAAGTCATGTAATTGTTGATCACAATATTATTTCAGCTTACTGTACTCTAATTTTTGTTTTCTTGTGGTCCCAAAATACCACTCAAAAATATTTAAGGGGAATCCGGGACCGCGGTCCTGGTCCCGAAAGCCCCCCGACCCAATTTATTTGAGTGGCATGTCTTCTTCGATTCTTCTCTATTAGTAGTCATACCTTTCTAGTCATTCATTTTAGCATATCATCTCTCACACAGTCCCTCCATTGTTTCTTTAGTCTTTGCCCACTCTTGACACCACATAATGATATTCTCGTAAAATCCTCGTAGAATATGTAGATGTATCGTATATCGATTGGAACACACGACGTGACGCGAGATAAGTGCGGGCCATGCGTGGGGACGCGGCTCACTCGTATCCAGATAGTTGCGCAGTTATCGGCGCTCCGAACATAAATAAATCACACTCCGAGAGCACGAGATAAAGCGCGGTTTATTGTTTTGGTCGCGGTTTGAGTGATGAGTTTGTAGCGAGTAACGAAATGTTCTTGGAAAATATGCCTATTATTCGTTAATGAACAACTGTAAAACAAACAAAAGCTAACATACATACAATGGTTAATTAAATTGTTACGTGAAACTCTGAACTATTTTCCATGACGTCTGCAACTCTGCACGTCATGGAAAATAAAAAAAAGAAGAAAGAAAAATGGTTTGATGATTTTTAGGGGCAATAACGGCTGGTAGTGCACTAATACTTGATGTATGAATTTGTAAAATCAGTTTTAAGTATGAAGAGTTGCAATTCAGTCAGACATTAGTCTTATAAGACAACAATTCTTATTTATCCAGACGAGAATCTTTAATTAAAGTATCTCATCTCGGAATTAACAAATCGTTAAAATTGGCACGCTTATTTACATAAGTCAGCAGACTACAGAAAGCATGTTCATCATGTAAATCACACTAATAAAGTACGGCACAGTACGATATCGTCTACAAGCGTTTACGATCTCTGTGGCAGCTTGCCAAATTGTGACGGGATGTGAAAAATAGTGCCAATGACATAATATATATGGCATTACATGCTAATCACTTTGAATTGCCGAGACTTGTGGCATCTGGGGTTATATTAAGATGTAACTATACGCCGCGATGTTTGTTTTCATTCGGTTTGAAGACTATCCGAGGTTCTACAGCATTTCTAAATAACATCACGCCTTGTAAACTCCGAAGGGCTAGGCAGAGGTGCCTAGCAGTATTTTTGTTATGGCTCTTGCCTTCAACTGGGCACAAATTCCGACTCCGTGACTGCTACTGAGAAAATTCTCATGGAAAAACCCCATAACACCGCCCGACCGAGAAATCGAACCCAGGATCTAAAAGCTCGGCAGTCGCGCTTAGGACCACTAAACTACCGAGGCAGTCACAGATAATTCATCATTTCTACAAATACAAATAATCATGCTGAAGTTAAAAAGTCCCGTGTCACAGCACGATTCTCAATTTTATGCTCTACTTAAAGCTTGATTCAACCGATCAAAAGGCTTTAAAGCTATGCTCAAGGCGAAGAATCAGTACTTGAATATCGTTATTTACGGGCCAAGTGTTTTTAGACCATGTATTACTGAGACTTAATTGGTAATTTTTTAAAAGCTTTAGATGTGTAAATTTTTATTGAGGAGCTCGTGGCTAAATAATAACAACCGCTCAGGTCGATCGTTAGGTTAAGCTATGCTTGCCTAGGTTGGTCTGTGGATGGGTGACCACCCATTACATACCGAGTTTCCTCCGTGTCTCGGAAAGCATGTTAAACCGTTGGTCCCGGCTGTCATTTGTAGATCTTTGACAGTCGTTAGGTAGTAAAGAGGCCCAAAAAGTCTGACAACCAGTCTTACTAAGGGGTATCGTATTACCCGGTACTAACTGGGTTGTGGAGGTCAGATAGGCAGTCGCTCCATGTAAAATACTGGTATTCAGCTGCATTCGGTAAAACTGGAAGCCGACCGACAGATGATGAGATGTGTGTAAATTTAATGATGATGCGAAGAACCGAGTAACATGTAGTGAAGAAAGCATTGCATTTCAACTATCTGAATATAAGAGACACATGAAGAAGCTCCCATTGGAGGAAGAGCTGCCCGACCTGACAACCCAGTACAGATTGTCCTTGCGATGGCGGCAGAAAGGCCAAAAAAGTGGGATAGAGCTAGGAAGAAGAAAATATGTATTTAATTTAATTAACAACCGTAACCTTTATGCACGTGAATTATGTCCCAATTCAAACCGCTTCCTAATTCTAGCCAGTAATTAACTGTTTCCCGACGAATACCAGTGTTAATTAGATTTACGTAGGTGACGACACAGTAACGTGGCTAATGAGAGCTATTCGACACCTTGCGTTGTATTGTATTGCATTTACACGGTGCCAGCTTTGCACGCTGAATGTGTAATAGGATTGTGGTGGATTTTGATTCCATTTATGGAGTATCGTGTATGAACAGGTAAAAGGAACTGCTGTTAATTTATTTATTTAGGTAACCAACAGCGAATACATAAAATTTTACAAAATAAGCTTGTTGTAGATAATATGGCCAATTATAGGTTTCCCTGTATAACTGGGATTATTATAACACATGCGAACGGATAGGTTAATGCCAGATATTTCCTAAAATAAAATTACAAAACAATACAAAATTAGTTTCAAGTTAAATTTAGATGACAATTTTGAAAAAATTAAAACAAAAAGGTTGAAAGAAGATCTGTTAATTAGCAAACCCTAGGAAATAATTAACGGTGATATAGAATACTAGCTGACCCGCGCAACTACGTCTGCGTCACTTAAGGGCCTACCCCATGGCACACTAGCGCCACTTTAGTAAAAAAATCAGAACTCGTTAAATACACAATTAATATAAAATCTGATAGACAAAATCAATCTTTTGGTCTTCTAAATTATTTACGTCTGCCTATCTCATTGAAACATAGCTCGCTGTCGTTACAGATACAAAATGGAAAAAAACGGCCGTTTTTAGCAATTTTTCTAACTGTAACTACAGTGAAGTATATTTTAATGAATTAAATAGACGTCAATAATCTAGAACTCTAAAGCATTGATTTTGTCTATCAGATTTTATATTATATTTGTATTTAACGAGTTCTGATTTTTTTACTAAAGTGGCGCTAGTGTGCCATGGGGTAGGCCCTTAAGAGAGAGAGAGAGGGTTAGCGAGAGCGTGAGTCACCCTTAAAAGTTAGACATTATTCAGTTGTCAAACAGTTGAAAAATATAGACACTATGCAATATTGCTCACCCCCGTAAGTTATTACCGTGATAACATAATAGGGTATTTTACTCTATAAGAAAAAAAATATATTATTGAGATAGCTTGGGCAAAAAGCAGACGGAAAACGTTAATTTTCTATACTAATATTATAAAGAGGAAAACTTTGTTAGTTTGGTTGTTTGTTTGGTTGTAATGAATAGGCTCAAAAACTACTGGACCGATTTAAAAAATTCTTTCACCATTCGAAAGCTACATTATCCACGAGTAACATAGGCTATATTTTATCCCCGTACTCCCACGGGAACGGGAACTACGCGGGTGAAACCGCGGGACGTCCGCTAGTCTATACTAATATTATAAAGAGGAAAACTTTGTTTGTTTGTTTGTTTGTTTGTTTGTTTGTAATGAATAGGCTCAAAAACTACTGGACCGATTTAAAAAATTCTTTCACCATTCGAAAGCTACATTATCCACGAGTAACATAGGCTATATTTTATTCCTGTACTCCTACGGGAACGGGAACTACGCGGGTGAAACCGCGGGACGTCCGCTAGTAGTTCATAAAATAGCAAAGCAATTTTAAAATTCAATTCAAAGGTTTCAGCTTTTTTAATCTGTTTCCTAACACAATTAAAGTAGTCGCCATGTTATTACGTCATACGGCTACGTAAACATAGAAGTGTCAACTGTCAACTTCAAATATCGCTGCATTTGTTTACACAGCCAACTGACGTCATGACCGCAGAGCAATATGGCGACCACGCGTGCAGCCTTTTCGTCAAATTACGCGCGAAATTTAAAAATGCTAAATTTAAATGCATTTTTATGGCACTAAACGATTGATTAAAATTTTTGTGAATTTTGTAGTGGTTCATTAGCACTATAGAATCTAATTGAGACACTTTTCAAAAATGGGTGTAATACCCTATTATAGCCTATGTTCTTCCCCAGGTTGAAATATACCTCCTTGCCAAATCTCATTACGATCGGATCAGCCGTTTAGTCGTGAAAAGGTAGCAAACAGACAGATAAAAAAACAACAGTGATGAAATGAGAACCCAGTTAAAGGTTTAGTTCTGTAAATCGCTTCCGCTTGTGACTGAAATGACGTCAGTAAAAGCAGTGACTGAAGCATATAATCATCATCAAAATGTTGTGCTGCATTAAATGAGTAATAGTTGTTATTATAATTAACGTATCTATTAAACTAAAAGGTTTGATTAATCTAAATTGTGAGCACATGAAGAGTATTGTAGAGTCATTAGATAACCAGACACCATTTCATGAAGAGTGACTAGTATAATAAATGGGAGAGTAACTGTCCGTCCTCCGTCTGTAATCTTTTCATGCCCTAAAAACTGAACGAAAGATTTTGACGAAAGGACAATAAGATAAGACACACAACACTTTCTGGGACATAATATAAATTTTCATTATGATAGTTCGCTATCTTTAGAGTTTAAATAATAGGCTTGTGTCCTGAAAAAATCTAATCAGTCCGTCAGTTAGATTATCAAAAAATATTTGACACGTATTTTTTCTTTACTTACGTAAACCTAAATTGACGAAGATACGACGCTTTTAAAATTCTCAATACGTCACGCCGTGCTATAATTTTTAGTGCGTTGTGACGTCACGAGCCCCCACTCTCGAGTTTTGATGCGTTTTATCTTTGTCAATATTCATTGATTTACAAAAACAAAAAATACGTGTCCATTATTTTCCAATACCCTAACTGACGGATTAATTAAATAGATTTGCAATTTATTGATGAACTAGCCTATTTCTGACAAAACTGACAAAGCCGGGGGACAAAAGTTCTCAATCTCATAGTTTATGTCCTAACTTGGATATTAACCAGTTAGCCAATACTTGCGCAAGTTTACTTACCCGCAGTAACTGCTAGCATGTGGGTGGCAGGTAAACGCACGTTTCGTTTATAGATGCACTTAATTACCGTTGGTAAACCATAAAGGTGGAGAATAAGTAGGTACCTGAAACAAAAGGAGAAAACATTAGGACATCGTTAAATTATATCATTGAGTTAATTGTGGTCACCCACGAATTCCTTGAACGACTGGATAAGTAGTTATTTTAGTTGTAAACAAACGAACAGGAAAAGTGACGGAAATCCAAGCAGACAGCAATAAAACCGTCAATAACACTTATCTGATCCATTCATCCTTAAAAATAACCTACATCAAGTTCAAAAGAGCATTGAAATGAAATAAAATCTGCCACCGAAAAAATATCAAATATTTTCTCATGAAAATACCGTTCACCTTTGAACGTTTAACGTGTCAATGGTACACGACACATTTTTCTGACGTCGATAGTTAGGTAGGTACCTAACTACCTATATCGGATTGGTCGTCCGTAGTCGGACGGCGGGGAGTCGGGGACAATCAACGATTCGCGATGACTGACCTACCGCAATACGCCAGAACTATTCGCCACCCGCGTCATTCGACGTAGACTACGCGGATTTAATGTTGCTAGAAAAGGTGTGCATTTATTTAAAATAAACTCTTTGGTACACAGTATTTGTTAGTATAGTAAGTAGCTGCCAGTTAAGATCGCAATAGCAGTCGTTGACCCACCTACATTTTTTAAAGTTCTTAACTTTGAAATCCAAAAATAAGCCTGTTCAAGTCTTGAATCGTCATCTATCGTGATCATCAACATTGTTTCTAATGAAAAACGATACATGGTTTATTTGTTTTGGTGTCTACGAAAAAATACTAGGGAAAGGGCAATGACCGCTATTGCGATCTTAACTGGCAACAACTACAGTAGTTTCGATTAGTAACGATGGCATAGTGCGTCGTGGTTCTCTTGGTACTTGAAGGACATTGTTAGTTGAGTGCTGTTGGAAACACGTAGAATATTGTCTGTGGAAATTGTACTAAAAAAACAATATGGCCGCGTTAGTTCCGAGTATGGCCGCTCGCCAAAAGAACTTTGACGCACTCTAGTAAGGTTTTTCTTTTTTATTACGTAAAGTAACGGATACGCCCTCTTTGCTAAGTCCCGGGTGATAATCCCGCATCCGGAATGCGTTTATATGGGCTACACAGACAGACGCTAGTCTACACATATTTGTTCAGAGTTGGAATGTTGGTTCGCTTGATTTGTGAGTGTACTTGCTTCGCATTTATATCCCGACATTAGGATTCTCTGTGACTATGAATAATGTTTCATGCATAGAAAAACACAAACAATAGAATACATAACGATAACTCGTGAGTCTTGCCATAGTTAATGATTTACATAACGAAACATAAGCCTGTTAATGTATTAGTACTGCTCAACATACAATATCTTAAATTTTAAGGAAAGACAAAGACTCTCACGATTAATCACATTGAATCTGAAAGATATTGGCCATTTTGTCGTAATCCAATTTTAGAGCTTTATGTTTATTTGAAAAGCTTAAAACACTTATGACCATTGAGAAGATATCTGTTGCCAAAAGGCAAACGACTCAGTGGAATTAAAGAGACTGGTCTAGGATATCTTCAAAACCCCTTCATTAACCGACTTCCAAAAGGAGGAGGTTCTCAATTCGATTTTTTTGAACTGGCAACACTGCCCGAGTGACATGTAATTTTTTTGTTCCGTATTTAAAATTTAAATTTAATTAGTAAATAAGTTATATTATGGTGTAATTGTTTGTGTAAACGTATCATAAATGCGTAAATACTCAGGATAATTGTTATCCTGATAATGAATGAAGTTTTTTCGGCACTACAACGGTACCGGTAACCTAAAACAAAAACAGCTGACGTTCTAACTACGGACATAAACGGATAATTCAGGGGAAGTATTGTTTAGTTTTTATTTAATAACAGCGCACAGACCTCTCTTTATCTCTATAACAAATCCATGCCCATTTCTAGTATAATTTTTCGCGTATTTAGTTCCCTGTACTGTTTCTAAATCTCTTTGTTGACAACCAGTCATAAAACATCAAAACTGTAATTCCTTATCTCATCTCTGATTTTTTTTTTTCTTATTCAAATCAATCTTTTCAATGGAAATGATTAGATATATCGTTTAAGATAATTTATTGTGCATTTTTGTCTTGCATTAATGTAATAGTATTTTTGTTTTTTTTTTTTTTAGCAACATACCCACTTAAGAAAAAGTAAATCATTAGGACAATAGAACCAATGAAACTGAATATTTATTCAATTATTTACATTGCATTGGATAATATTTTAAAGCTATAGCAGCCTACCTCATTCCATTTCATTACTTTAACTTTTTTTCTTTCCCTTTCATCGCTAACTTCCCTTTATTTGTCTATTCTATTAGTTCACACCGTTTCTTTACTTCTAATTTTCAGTAACCAATCCTGAAACCATGCCTGTGATGACCCGTAAGGCTACTGCTCAAGATATGGAGCTAAAATTAAGAACGGCCCTCCAAGAACTCAAAGAATCCAACCTCCAAGTTCAACTACTGTTACAGGAAAGAGAAGAGAGTGAGGTGGAAGTCAATAAAGTTAATAGCAAAAACTCCAGCTTAAAACGGGAGCTAGTAGACCTACATCAGCAATACTTGGACGTTGTTGATGAACGGGATCAACTGAAGGTGGTAACGGATGGTTTTCATAATTGTAGTAACTTGTATGAGGAGGCTTTGTTTAAAATTAGGGATCTAGAAGATGAGTTAATTCATGCCAATAATTGTATAGTTAAGTTACAGAAAGAAAAAGAATGTACTCAGGTTATAGAAACAAATCTCTTATATAATGAATTATTAAAAACTAATTGTAACCCCCCTTCCTTAATAACAATTGATCTAACTGAAGATTCCTTACTAAAACAGAACTTTATAGTTAGCAATAGGAAGATTAAAAAATATGCAAAATTAAACAGAATAATTAAAAAATGTAATCAATTTAGGAAACAACATAAACGCTTTTCCAAATTTATTCCACTGAGGAAAGAGCGTGTTGATTTACTTAATAAGTTAAATAATTACCAAATAAAATTAGAGGACAGTATAAAAATTTATGAAATTGATACTCAGCATTTGCAGTCTGAAATACAGGTACTTCAGGAATCACTAAGTTCCCTTTCTAGTAGGTATAAGATTTCTCAGAACCAAATTAGGGAACATATTTATGCAGCAAATGAGTTGGTAATGGGTCAATGTAGTTGCCAGACAGTTACCAACCATGATGCTATCCAGCCTGATACTATCCAGCCTGAGGTAATGGAGGACCCATACCAGGTTGAGAATTTGTCTCAGGACAGCATATCAAACCAACAAACAAGTAATATTACATTAGATTATTCACACGTAGTACAGCCTGAGCTGCATGATAGTCTGCCTGTGATTGGTAATTTTGTTTCTCCTACTAGTCGTGACTGTAATCATTCAGTTATGTTCTCTGACAGTATGGGTAGGGGGCTAGGTAAATTAATTAGTAATAACCTGAGTTATTGTACCCAAAACAATTGTATGCCAGGGTCAACCTACAAACAGATTATGGCATCTGTAACTAAGACTGTTTGTGATCCTAGTACCACCATTACTATATGTGTTGGTAATAGTTCAAAGATTAAAAAGGAAGACATCACTGATTATGTCTCAGAGTTGTTGAAATTAAATTGTAATAAAATAATATTGTGCAGTTTTCCATATTTTGAAAATTTATGTAACAGAAAAAACAATTATATTCACTTCTTAAATAGACATTTACATTTTTTAGCAGGTCACTACAGTGACAAACTTATATTTCTTGATATCAACACTTTTGTTGATAAACTTAGTTCGACTCGGGGTAAAGTGTATCTACCTAATAGTTGTAGACACAAAATAGCTCGTCTATTAGCTTATAATATTCACACAGACATAAGTAGTATGTCTAAGTTTAGTTATATTGTAAATACTGCGACTATTAGTAATAATACTAATGAACAGGTGGTGACCTTAAATAAATATAGCATTAGTGCTATTGATGTTTACAAACATTACACTGAGGAGGATCCATATGTCACCGTGGAAAATTCTCAATTAGGGTATATTAGTGATAGGATCTTGTTGTCTGGCGATGGCACGGGAGTCTCGGGGCTCTCTCCAGATATTAATATTAATTTAAACTAGAAAGTCAGACAACAGAAGGTGCCATTAACAATATTGTTAAACCTACCAACAGCAAGGTATCTTCTTGCACTCAATTAGCTAGTAAAAAAGGGCCTCAGCAGAACACTTTAAAATTATTCCACCAAAATATCCAAGGCATTTCTTCAAAATTATTAGAAATAGAATTGTTTTTAGAAAATAGTAAGTTTGACATTATTTGTTTTACTGAACATTGGCTTAAGGATTACCAAATGCTTATTAATTATGAGAACTATATGGTGGGTAGCTGCTATAACCGTAAAACTATGCTTCGTGGAGGTTCCTTAATTTTTGTAAAAAATTGTTTAAGATATAAGCAACGTAACGACATAATAGGTCTCTCGGCTGAACATTGCGTCGAACTGTCCTGTGTTGAGCTAGATAAGCATGTTATTGTGTGTGTGTACAGACCCCCAAACTATCAAAACTTTTCCTTATTTGAGTCAATAATGGAAGATGTCCTGGCAAAACTTGCAGCCAGTAATAAATCTACAATTATTTGTGGTGATTTTAACATCAATATTTTAGAAGAAACTTCAAATAGCTGTCGGTTATTAAATCTTTTTAAGTCATTTGACTTGACCAACACTTTTATAGAACCTACTAGAGTCACTCCATCTTCTGCTACTTGTATAGATAATGTTTTCTGCGATTGTGATTACTTAGATAAAGCCATAGTTAATTGTCTGCCGTCTGACCATAGCGGACAAACTGTAACTTTTAGGTGTAATACACCATTGCAAAAAATTCAGATTAAATTTAGACCCATAACTTCTAACAAATTAAATAGGTATAATATTTCCCTACAGAACAAGTTAAGTGTTATGAGCCATGACGATATTAATATAAATCAATTTTATGATCATTTCTTTTCAATAGTTCACACTGAATTCAACAAAACTTTTGAAAAGAAGACAAAAAGTATTTGCCCTAAATTTATATTTAGTGATTGGGCAACTAGAGGTATCAGAAAAAGTAGAGAAACACTATTTGAGCTTTATGGCCTTAAGCCTTATATGAACACTGAAACTTTTAACAGATATGTTGCTAAGTATTCAAAAATTTTTAGAGATACATGCAAGGTTGCCAAAGCCTTGCACATTAGCAACAAGATCAAAACAGCAGAAAATAAAATAAAGACAGTTTGGAAAGTCATAAATAGCGAGACTAACAGGAAGAAAACACGTAATACTAGCTACACATTAGATACAGCATGTGGTCCTAAAAGCTCTAATCAGGAAGTAGCTCAAGAATTTGTAAATTTCTTTACCGATATACCGTTAAAAACTACGGAGGCTCTAAGTTCCTCTCCTGAAGTCTCAATTGGTTTACTAAAGGCGAATGTGTCTGGATGCCAGGCTGAATTTAAATTTAAACACATAAACCCGATGATAGTTATTAAAGCTTTCCGGCAAATAAAAATCAAACTGACCGAAGATCTATGGGGAATGTCTATCAAAGTTTGTACATCCATACTTGAGACTATAGCTCCATACTTAGCTTTAATTTTTAATTTGTGCGTAGACCAAGGAGTTTTCCCTGATTTAATGAAATACAGTAAAGTCATACCTCTTTTCAAATCCGGTGATAGTAAAGATACAAATAATTATAGGCCTGTATCCGTGTTGCCAGTTTTTAGCAAGGTGTTCGAAAAGATAATGCTTAATCAAATGCTCAATCATTTTAACACCAACAGAATCTTACACGATCAACAGTATGGTTTCACCAAGGGACGTTGTACAACTGACGCCGGTGTAACCTTAATAAAGCACATATTTGCGGCGTGGGAAGAGTCCCAAGACGCTGTAGGAATATTTTGTGATCTCTCCAAAGCATTTGATTGTGTAAATCACGACACATTGCTTTTGAAACTTGAGCATTACGGACTAGGTAAACTTGCACTTAGTTTGTTAAAATCTTATTTGAGTGATAGACAACAATATGTTCAAATAAATGGTGTTAATTCACAGGGTTTAAAAGTAAAAATGGGGGTTCCGCAAGGCTCAATATTGGGTCCTTTCCTCTTTTTAGTATATATAAATGATCTACCCTATTTACTGAAAAACCAACCTCAAAATATGGTGTTATTTGCCGATGACACTTCCCTAATTTTTAAGATCAATAGACGGGCCCAAAATTTAGATGACGTGAATAATGCCCTACTTCAAGTCCATAATTGGTTCACAGCAAATAATTTAGTACTAAATGAAAAAAAAACGAAATGCATAAGATTTGCTTTACCGAATGTTAAAAGTAGCGATTGTGATATAGTACTGAATAAAGAGAAACTTGAATTCGTAGATAAAACGGCTTTCCTGGGGATTACGCTTGATTCAAGGCTACAATGGGGTTCTCATTTAACATCTCTGGCGGGGCGGCTAAGTTCGGCAGCATATGCTATTAGAAAAATCCGTCAATTTACTGATGTAGATACTGCTAGATTGGTCTATTTTAGTTACTTTCATAGTATAATGTCTTATGGCATTCTGTTATGGGGACGGGCTGCTGACATTGAGTCTATATTTATTCTGCAAAAAAGAGCCATCAGAGCCATATACAATCTTCGTAGGCGCGATTCTCTGAGGGAACTGTTTAAGGAAATAAACATCATGACTGTACATTGTCAATACATCTACGAAAACATAATGTACGTAAGAAAAAATCTACATCTTTTTGGTAAAAGAGGTGACAGACACAATTACAGTACTAGAAATAGGGACCAATTAGTTCAGCCAGGCTTCAGACTCGCTAAAGTAGACTCATCTTTCATGGGGTACTGTTTGAGATGCTATAATAAAATTCCACAAAGCATTCTTGAACTGAATGAAACAAAATTTAAAACATGTATTAAACGCACACTTTGTAAGCGAGCATATTACAAATTGGACGATTATATCGCTGATAAAAATGCTTGGCTCAATGCCGGTCCTGCTCCACAAGGACAGGGGCGCATTAATGGATAGCACTAATTGTATTGTTGGAGCTGCTGAAGATTGTACAACTATCTTTGTATTGTATAAATTCAATATCTTTATTATTATATAGCCGCTTATCGCATATTGTGTGAGTGCTATGTACTAGAATGCTATCAGTCGCTGGAAACCTACGTTTTTTTCCTTGACTTGAATGTGCCGTGGCGGTTAGGAGATATGTCATGCTCACTCAAATGTCTCGCTGATGGTGACGCGTGTGTCGGATCATTTAGTTCCCTTCAAAATGGTTGAGTTGAATGGTGCTGATACATGCGTCATGTTCGTGAACGAGCGCTGTCAGTTGGGACTGGTCGGCTCTTGGCTGCCACGGCTTATTTGAATTTAATAATTTTATTTTTGAATTGTTTTTGTTTTGTTTTTACTATGGACACCTTTAACGTGCACATCTTGCTACATTGTTCTCACATAATGTACCAACTCAACATGAATGATGTAACCAAGATTTTGTAAAAATATTCTGATTTAAAAGAGTGTCCATGGAGTTTCTTGCCCATTCTTCTCCATAGAGATCTACGCTAGGGAATGGGCAACTACAGTACTTTCACAGTTTTTATGTCTTGTGACTGGGACTGTAGCTACATTTAATTTTCATATTTGTTTCGACAATTCAAAAGTGCCTGTAACTGGCCTACTTGAAATAAATGCTTTGATTTTGATTTTGATTTTGATTGGTTTTTTTTTTTTTTTATGTATGTACACCGATTACGCTGAGATTTATGATCCGATTTACGTGATTCTTTTAGTTTGATGCGGAAGAGTTGCCATTTGGTCCCATAAAAATTTAACATAGTTTGGCCCAGTAGTTTTCATTTTATGAACATTTTTACTTGAGTCGTGTGGTATAATTTCATGTATGTTCACCGATTTCTCCTCCATTTGTGAAGCCATTCTCAAAATTATTTTTTTGTTTGAAAGAAAATACTTCTGAGATGGTAGCATTTAAATTTGGTGAAGATCTGATGCTGATCTTCGGAGATATACAATGGAACTCTTCAAAACTAGACGGTAAATCGGTCGTGATTGCTGCAATAGCTTGGATGTTTGTTTATACAACATCATGACGTAACATCACGCCTGTATGCTCTGAGGGGTACGCAGATGTGTACAATACATCCAAATTTCGACAGTTTAGGTATGTTAAGTTCCATTTATTGGGGATAAGCCTATTACCATGACATGTATTGTTAACAATGTAAAATAAATGCATAGCATATATTTGTATAGGATATCACAACTAAAAATGGAAAAATAAAAAAACTTTTTTACAAAAAAATAATTTTTTCAGTAGTTCTGTGTCCATCCGCTTTTTCCTCAGTGGGTTATCGATCTAAACCACATCTAGTGAAAATGGCGCATGCTCTTTGGTCTTGTGCGAAATTCGTTCGAGGTTTCGTCATCACATCAGTACCTACTTACTTCTTCAATGGTTTTAGGGCCTTGAGTCGTAAATAACATAATGATGATGCTAACATTATACGATACGGTTGTTTGGGCGTAAAAATAAATTAAAGACGTCGTTGACCTATCGTGGGTTTACGAATTTGTGTTCGTTTTATTATTATGTTTAGTTGGATGCTGTCAGCAGCAGTTAATTAGCTTCGTAATGGATGTCTATCGATATGTTATGTTCATTTAAAATCGTTACATTATACGTTTATGCTTGTGAGAATGTGGACAATCTACAATGACTCCCACTTGAATATCAAATAAGCGTTATGAATGAAGCTCGTGCTGTTATGGGACTCGAAAACTCGGAACCAGTAAATAACAACGCGAATGATGTATCATACAGGAGTCAGGACCAAATAGAAATTCCATTTAACCTAAATAAAAACAAATACGCCATTGTTCATGCTGGTTACAAGTACCGCCTTTTTAAAGATCGGCGATACCCTCCGCATGTTCGGAACACGACACCGATTTCCTGTGAGTCGCAGGAAGAAGTCGTTGTCTCATACGCGTCATTGTGTCGATCATTTGCATAATTAAATAACATTATGCATTCATTCATTCAGGTCACCCCTACACGAACCTCCAAAACAAAGCGTTATGTCCGCCCCGTTGATATCGATAAAAAACAAAGCGAAAAAATCAAGCCGTAATCGCGTCAACAGTTCAATCTCCAGGCGTTTCGTTGTTTAGCCGCAAAAAGGGAAAACTGCTCAGGACGGGAATTAATGCTCGTGAAGTTCTAAATTAATCCCCTTGAGGTGGACGCCCGCATCGGCAACCCAAAGAGTAAACATTTGTATCGCGGAGGCTTTTCCTACCCAGTTCTAGTTCGCGGAAAGATCGGGGTGTTTCGCGTAACCGAGCGGCGTCGGGTGGGGTAGTTGCCACCCTAGGAAAGCGAAACCACCCCACGATTTCCCCCTCACCGGGGGCTGAGGTCTTTGTCCCCGCGCGACCCAGTTAATGACCGCCCCCGCAGACGCGGCACATAGCCTCGTTCTGATATAAATACGCCTACTACACTTGACCTCCAAAGTTTTTATTGGAAAGCACGTGCCTATGAGATCGTATGTTGTAAACAATATAGGTCTGTTGTGTAATTGATGTTGTCTTACTTACTCGCGTGAAGGTTTGTTCACCTTCGCCAGTACCGAACGTCTTGAAGCAAGGCGAAGTGGAACGCGACGTGCGATACTGTTTCGAGTTTGTTAGTAAATAAATCGCTTCCAGTGAAAAGGGTATGTCTGTCGGTCAGATTGTGCGGTCAACTAGGAATGGGTGAGGGGAGGAGAAGCAACAGGTCGCGAAACAACGTTTTAATTGTCGGGTGATAAGCATCGACGTCACCGGAGCGCGACACCTACACGAGGCCGGCGCGACGTGCACAAGGTGCGATGACCGGACCCTAAATGCATTCACACCGCTCACTACATGTGAATCTGTTTAAAAATATTGCATTAATTTACAATGTAATCATAAAGACCCGAACCTTTAGCGGTCGTAACTAATATTTCGACGTAAACGTTTTTATATCGAGAAACTTCTTGCTTCGTAATTGACACTAATGCCAAGCGATTTGTTCAATCATAAGAATTTTGATAGAATTTAATCCATGACGGATTGTGGTGTGTGTGTGGTCAAGATGCGATTAAGAGGCTCGATGGGGGTATACATTTCGTGGTTATGTTTAAAATCAGATACACTCGCCTCTTTTCACGGTTCCAATCTTCACTTCCCTTGAAAGCTCATTGACTGCACGGGAAATTGACGAGAGTTACTAGACCACTCCGAAGTTCCAAACCCATACGTTATTTCTTAACTGGACTTAAGTTGTAGATACTTAAAACGCCTACTACCGTTAAAATAATCAAACAAAACGTAAACATCATAAATTAATTAACTAGAAGAAACAGCTTCAGTTCCCGCAATCATCTTCGGCAGTCCACTATAAAACAACATCTTTAGTGCTCCATTCGGTCATAATCTCCCAAGTTTGATTAAGCACTGAACTAGTCAATAGACATTACATTTCAATGGCAGTTTAGACACCTTGGCAAGTCAGTTCCAAGATACCGGTTTTACCAGGACCAGTTCGAGAAGAACTTTCGCCTATGAAGGGAATGTGTGTCGGTAGAAGGGGAGACGGGTGTCTTCACTCCTGGTTGTGTACACGGAAACTTATGCCTAGGGCGATAGTTGCATAAAGTGCCGTTTCGCAAACCGCAAGAGACTGATGTAAACGTTTCAATTTTCTTTGTCTTGTCCAGCTTGTTCACAGACGTCTAGTTTGTTCGACATCTGAAGCTGTCACGAAGGGAGTTCACGATACTGTCACTCGTGAACAGAACAAGTCAGCAAAACATTCAATTGTGTTGCAAATATTTTTGACTGGCGACATCAGACCTCAAAAATCTCAACATTCAGGCGGTTCCCCGAGCGAAATTAGCAACTCTATTTGTGGTGGTATAATACTATTAGAATAACGTTCTAATCAGATTGCACTACAAAGTGGTTGTAACGTCAGTCACTGCAGGCCGAATAGTGCGAAATGAGTATGGGCCGTAGGCTTGTGGGACGAGTTGATGAACGACTCGGTTTTTATTCTTTATAAAATCAATTTTTCGTCTTTTGGAAAAAATAAAACACATAAGACCTGCTTTATGTTAGTTCAGTTAGTATGCAAAGCTTCATGATCTAATTGGAAGTACTTTTTGAATACCAGCGGTTTATTGTTCGATTTGGAGGTAACTTTGGATTTTTTTCTATCGAGAAAAGTGTTTTCGTCACACACACTTAGCATTAATCCTCAACTTTACCTTATATTTATTTCAAAACTAGCTTCTGCCCGCGACTTCGTACGCGGATCCTGTTGCTTATGCCAGCGACAACGGGGTCGTCAAAATCGAAAACTGTCTGATGTCGAATTTTAAGAGCCCGGGGACGGGAATACAACGGGATGCGCGAGACGATTCGAGACGTTCCAGATCTTTCATTTTTGTAAGTCAACAGGAAATGCCCATCAGACTAAACATTTTTATAAGTCGACAGGAAATGCCCATCAGACCAAAAAACACTTGCTGAGACGTCATTCCTATGTGTTATGGTGTAGCTGGGCTCTTGGAGTTCCACAACAGGTGTTCCAGATCTTCAAATTTATTCTCTCAGCAGAAAACGCCCGTACGTGGTACCAATCGTGGAACAATTTTTGCTATGGTACTATTTTTGTATCTCTTATAGTTTAGCTGGTCTGTTGCGGTTCTGCATCAGGTGTTTATGTTTTTTCCAACATAAAACTCAATAGGAAATGCCCATCAGACCGAACAACTTTTGCTAAGACGTCATTCCTATATGTGTTATGGTGTAGCTGGGCTCTCGGAGTTCCACAACAGGTGTTCCAGATCTTCGATTTTTATAAGTCAACAGAGAGTGCTCATCAGATTGAACAACTTTTGCTAAAACGTCATTCCTATATATATGTTAGTGTAGCTGGGCTCTTGGAGTTCCACATCAGGTGTTCCAGATCTTCAAATTTATTCTCTCAGCAGAAAATGCCCATCACGTGGAACAATTTTTGCTATGGTACCATTTTTGTATCTCTTATAGTTCAGCTGGTCTGTTGTGGTTCTGCATCAGGTGTTCAAGTTTCCAAGATAAATTATAGCCTATATCTTGCCCAGACTTAATACCTATACAACAACAAAAAAATCATTCAAATCCGTCCAGTAGTTCCGAAGATTAGCGTGTACAAACAAACAGACAAACAGACAAACAGACAAACAGACAGATTTTTTTTTTTGATTCGTGTTCTTTTCCTGTTTCTAAACCCCCCTCAATTTTTTTTTTTTTAATATATTCAATGTACAGACACAGTTTTTCTACTGTTTTATTATATGTATAGATTAATGCTGGCGGGACGAACTAGACAGGTTCCGTCCAAACTGGAAGGAGGACGCGCGGGTTCGCGAGAAGTGGAAAGAATGGAGGGAGGCCTTTGCCCAGGAGTGGGACAGAGCAGGCTACAAAAAAAAAAAAAAAAAAAAAATGCTGCAGTATTTTAGGCGTAACGGAGGATCATGCTAAGCCATTTGAGGTAGTATAGGCCCTTATATATTTCTAACAATCACTTACATAATTCCCTCGTATTTGAAAGTTTGAGAGACGAATGCGCTGAGCTGCTTTCATATTATAAACAGGTAATTTCATAAACGTTTGGCCCACGGCCCACGCAGTTCCGAAATACTCGCTTCTCATTGTCCAGAAGGCTTTATGTCGGCTTAAGGCACAGCTTTTAGCCCTCCACTCCATACATTTCAAAAGCACAGCAAGTCACAGTCTACCAATATTTGCCTTCGGTTTGTTCAGTGTTCTGTTATCGCTATTAATGTTGATTTAGGAATTGAATGGTTCAATGGTTCGTGTTAATTCTGTCGAGATCGCTTGATATTGTCTGGGATATCGCTGGCACAACTTTGAGTTCAATTGTGCGATTGATTGGAATTGATTTCCAGTTGAGTTGGAATTGGTATTAGTTTCATTGAACAGGTAAATGTTTTCAGAAAATCTGTCCAATTTCTTATAATTAAAAGCTTTATTTCAAATGAAGCTTTCATATAATTAGATACTCAAATACATGTTGAAACTAAAGACATTCTAATAATTAGAATCCAGTTGTCAATGCATGGCCGCATATTAGTATTGTTTACTTTAGTCTACATTCACTACAAAACTGTAGTGTTTCAAGTGGTTGTGATTTAATAAGTTTACGAGCAGACTTGTCAACGTACGAACAAAAGCCATGGGAAATGTTATTACTGTATTGTAACATGAGAACGTGGTCATTGGTGAGTCGTAAATACCAATTTGGGGCAGTCGTAGGGTTAAACGAGAAGAACACTTGTACAGAATTTTACAACAACTCAAATGTAGGAAAGAAAGATGCTATACCTACAGCGATGGGCGATATATATCGTAAAAAATCTTTGAGGAAATGGTATTCGTCAAGTTTTTACGCTTTACGTTAGAAGCGGAACTAAGAGGCGTAATTAATTTGATGATTCTGTTACTTACGCTGAAAAAGAGTAAAGCATTGAGTGCCTCTAGCACCCGTCTGTTAAGAACATTATATAATGGGATCTATAGCTCATAGACACGCCCTGTAGATGTTATCGGTGCAACATCACGATCCGTCTTGTCAGACCATTTTTCGGGCTGACTGCATTTCATTTCCAATTATTTGAATTGATGTTTTTGCTTTTCCAGGTAACCATGGAATATTTGGTTTGCGTGACCCACACCACGTTTGGCAACCCTATAAGCTTACGCTTCAAACTATGGTTTCGTTAAGTGATATTTATTATCAAACATACCATTGTTTGTTTATATTACTATACAAACATGGTCGTCGGCCAACATATAGAATTTTAAGTGCCGAATTTAATTAGTACACCTCCCGTCGCGTTGATGATGTATGAGCATAAAATAGCAATAAAAGTAAAGGCTCTAGAATATAAATAGTGGGAGAGTAAGTCATAAAACATAAAGTTAATGATGTGACGACTAATCGTGGTACTGTTGTGGATGCATGCGTGAGCGCGTTATATTTCATCATTGCATTAGAGATTTTGGATCGCATTTACATTCATTATGAGAGCATGCAGTGGTTTATTTTAGAATTAAAAAACAACAAGACAATATTCTTTAATGCACTACGAAAATGTTAAATAGATTCTAAGGGATACATTAGACGAGATAAGAACTTGAACATGCACATGTTACACATATCAAATGACGTATTCCATTCTGTTGAATAAAACAACTTGCTAGTTGATAGACAGCTGCTACATTCTATTTTCTTTCTCTGCCATCGAGATGAAATCAATGCAGTGGAATGGATAAACATTCATTCTTCCTCCATCCGCAGTATTGTAAGCTACCGAGGACAATATCTATTCATTGTAAAGCAGGTACTACCTTTATTTACTTATTTCTAACCTCCCTGGGCATTAAGAGCCTACTTCGATTTAATGGTGCAGAAGATTGTATCAAGTATAATTTATATATCGAATTGAACGCAGATGTTTTCTATCCAGCGGTCTTCAAGCAAGTTTGACGGTTCCACAGGCAATATTTCGCGTATTAGTGGAGCGATAAGCATGCAAATCCGCAAGGGCCAACACAAATCGTCCGGGTACCGGTTGGTGAACGTAGCTAGCTAGTAGTTGCATTAGTGCAGCAACAGCGTTTGTTGCAACAGTATGCAGAGGCCTTGCATTCGCCGAGCCACCGCGCCGGCCATGGACCGAAATACCCGCTTTCACGCACTAAGTCTGTACTCAATACTTAAAGTAGTTTTGCTATATTATCATGAATATTAATATTATGTTAAACTTCTGGTTTTGTATGTCAATATCAAGATGATAATTTCTATGCAAATCTGTGATTGACGGACGAAAAAACTTTACAACCCAACCCACCCACGCGAAGCATGAAATAAGTATGCAGATTTTGATGTTTTATTACGACAATTGATTGCACAGTTCCAAACAACCGCTCATTATACTCTGAACTCAACAAGCGTAACGATACAAACGTAGACGAGGTTGCATTGATAAAATTCTTCAGACCTCTAAACGTTGCCAACTAACGGTACAGTACTTTACTCTTTCCAAGTCGTTTGGAACTCCCCAGCAATTTGTATGATCTGACAACAGCGTACGTGATGTTGTGGACAAGAGACGAACTGATTACATTGAATAGCCCGTGAATGAATTAGTGCAGGAATGTCATAGATCATTACGGTCATCAGGTAGAAGTGGCAGGTCATCAACGCGTATGATTGTATGACTGTGGTTTTGTTAAACCTACGCGGTCAGCTCGGGAGAGTGACGCAAGCGCAACTGGAGCTTGTTCCGAGGCTCTGACTAGTATTGAATGGGTTTGTTACGAGACCTACGCCGCCGCGTATTACAGTTAGTTGATTTCAATTTCAATATCCCACTGCCTTTCAAAGCCAATCAGAGATTGTTGTATATTGCGATTTATAATTCGATGAAAAGGCCCATGCTAGTTATTTTGAGTTTAGTGATTTTAAGTTTATAATCTAAGTCTATCTAGTCTTCCTTCTTTCTTCTTACATCGTAAGGAAAACACCATGCCTGAGAGATATTTCTTGGCGGCATGGTTCGGCACTAACCACACGGTAAATAAAGAGTAAATCTTCCTTCAAACCTTTTGTTTCAGAGCGCCAACATATACTTTCATAATCCCTCAATTGCAGTAACATCTAAACAATATCTTGACAACTAAACGAGCACAGTTTCCAAGTGCACTCGAACAAAAGCAACCTCACTGCAACTCGAACAATTAATAGAAGTATTATAGCCATGTTAGGTTCAGCCCGCAAACAGACCACTGGAGAATGTTATTGTACCCGCAAACTGTTTGCATTCAATTCTGTCTGCGAGTATCGGTTGCTTGTCCAGAGATGCTTGGTGTGGTCACAGTGTAAAGATAACCAGTAAACCAACAGTTTTCGGGGAAATTTAACGCGGTTGCTAAGCTTTTTATATTACTTTTTGTTACGTTGAACAACATATAAAACGTAAGGAATACAGGGTGTAAACGGAACCTTCACGAAGCCGTGAACAAACTTTTAAAATTAAGTAACTTTACGCAAACTGAGAAACGATTTTTTTTTTTGGAGTGAAAAATCATGTCTTACGGTAGGACTCAATGTAACGCACTCAAAACATTGTGCTGATGGATGAATTGAATAGTAGCGAGTCGTGGAGGTGTTTGAAAAATCACATTAAAAACTTGTATTTAAAAAAAGCTTGTGAAAAAGGTGGAACTTTGACTTCCAATATCTTCGTAACTAGAAGGTTCCCAAGTATGGTATAGAACAAAAAAAATATCGCAATGACGGGGAGAACAAGTGCCTTTCGGCTTTGTTAAGGGTCTTGTTACCACCCCGACTTCCGCATTTGTAACTTGTTACCTGAAACATGTTTAGAATTCGTATGAACGGTTGCCTTGTATGTGAACAGAACTGACTCTGACCATTTGTTCCTAGTTGAAATACTGTTTGCAAATACTAATATGTATACTATGGTTGTAGTTCTGTGTATTTGTAGACTTGTAGCTAGTGTACATGAATATGTAGGCCTCATTGTTGTTTCATTCGCTGTGGACCTTTAAGAGTTAGGAGCCGTGTTACGAAGTGTGGTCGTTTTATTCTCGTTGAGAGTATTTGGTTGTAATACTAGGTACTGTGAGTAGCTTTTAATTGTGTCAACAAACTAATTCTAATATTAATAAGAATAGTAATGACGTTAGGACTGTTATTTTTAGTTCTTAATTTATTTATCACAATGTTGACTAGCCAAAGGCTTTGGAGTTTGATATTAGTAACCCCGTTAATTGCTCCGATTATGTACCTATTTAGCTTTCAAAAGGACATCACACATGGCCATGCATGTTGGTATTATTTTGATAAAAAAATATTTTATATTTTTTTTTTATCAAAAACTTATACAGTTTAAAGGGTAGTCAAATCTCATCAAGGGGAAAGGGGGGGCTCAAACAATCATCAAAATCGACTGTAGTAATTAATGGATGCTCCCATTTTTATTTATATCGTTGTATTGGTGATTGAAAGCTCCATGTATCGTGATTTCAGGAGCAAAAATCCTTTTACCGGCCAGACTTTCACTTGAAGTGGCTTCATTTAACCATTAATAATTACAGCACAGTAATAATCACAATCAGTCGTCAGTCGTGTTCGGTCGTCCGAACACGTGTGACTTGTGAGCAGCCATGTGTCCGCCAACGCGTTGAAGAGCCTTTACATAGCGCGGAATTGACAGCTCTTTTGTTGTGGAATCTGTGAATAATTTTGTGATATTTGAAGAGAGCATCAGTTAAAAGTAACACGTGGTAGTATTGAGCATGTTTGTTTATTTATTTTGTTGCTATGTTTTGCAAGTCAGAAAATGCGTGCTGTTTTTAGGGTTCCATAGTCAACTAGGAACCCTTATAGTTTCGCCATGTCTGTCCGTCCATCCTCGCTTAATCTCCGTGACCGTTAGCACTAGAAAACTGAAATTTGGTACCAATATGTATATCAATTATCAATCACGCCGACAAAGTGGTAAAATAAAAATTGGAAAAAAATGTTTTATTAGTATAGCCCCCCTATATGTAAAGTAGGAAGTGATTTTTTTTTAATTTCAACCCTAACGTGTGATATATTGTTGGAAAGGTATTTAAAAATGAATAGGGGTTTCCTAAAATCATTTTTTGATAATGTCAATAATTTCGGAAATAATCGCTCCAAAGGTAAAAAACAATGTGTGCCCCCCCCCTCTAACTTTTGAACATAAGTTTAGAAAATATGAAAGAAATCTGAAAAGTAGAACTTTATAAGGACTTTCTAGGAAAATCATTTTGAACTTGATGGAAACAACAGTTTTTGTACAAAAAAGACAAAAAGTTGTACAAAATAATTTTCCAGAAATTATTTTGTACAACTTTTTGTCTGATTTCTGTTTCTTTTTGTCTGATTCTTTAAACTCATAAGTGGGAATGTCACTTATTGTGACGGACGGGAAACTACGGAACCCTACACTGAGCGTGGCCCGACACGCTCTTGGCCGGTTTTTTTAAATAACGAGTTCAGCGGGTCTAAAATGACCGCTTTAGCAGAATCCACGCAGAATCTTAGTATGAATCACGTTAAATATTAAAAATTCTTAAAATGGACTTTATGATTATGAGTTTAAAGTCAATTTTAAGAATTTTAAATTTTTAACGTGATTCATATTACGATTCTGATAAAGCGGCCATTTTAGACCCACAGCTCATCCGTACGTTCCAACACAAAATATTATATTGGTGTCGATTCTTTGTGCACAAACTAAACTTAATTTAGTTAGGCTATTGCTATCTTCTACTAAAAGGCAGTGCGAGAAAAGGACGGCTATAGCTATGAACTAAGTTAGAAATGTCAAACTAGTTTATGCCTTGCCTTTCACCGTGTTTTTAGTCGACATGTTTTTACGTGCAACCTTCATTTGTATAGAAATATTAGTTCCAACTAAATTTGACAGCTCTAAATTACGCCCGTCTCTTTCTCTTTTTATTAGAGAGAAAAAGATAGCAACAGCCTCAATTAAGTTTAGTTTGTGCACAACTGAATCGACACCATTGTTTTGTTTGCCCTCATTATAGTCGTATTTATAGTGCTGCGGAAAATGTCAAAGCTAGAAAAGTGTGCTCACACGACTCGTACTCATGGCGTTTCCATGAGAGCATGAGATATTTTCTGTGTCAGAGGTGTTAAAATGAAACCGATAACACTCAACCATCTTTTGATACGGTTAGGCGAATTTAACCATCAAGCAAGCGCGTGCCCTGTACGCCAAACGACACAAATATGTGACAAAATGGTATTTGTGATATTGTGGCTTGGCATGGGGGTTAACGAACAATGGTGTCGATTCTGTTGTGCACAAACTAAAGTTAATTTAGGCTATTTCTATCTTTTTCTCTCTAATAAAACGAGAAAGAGAAGGACGTAATTTAAAGCTGTCAAATTTAGTTGGAACTAATATTTCTATAAGTACAAATGAAGGGTACACGAAAACATGTCGAGTAAAAACACGGTGAAGCGCAAGGCATAAACTAGTTTGACATCTCTAACTTAGTTCATAGATATAGCCGTCCTTTTCTCGCACTATCTGTTAGTAAAAGATAGCAATAGCCTAAATTAAGTTTAGTTTGTGCACAACAGAATCGACACTAATGTCTCTAGAGCACGGAAAGTAACTGAGCGTTGTGTGCACTCTTAACATGGACTAGGACGTACTGCATAAATCACAAAGCCTCACTGTCACAAGGAAACCACTAAATCTGCAATATAGAGTAACAAGTGCATGAGCTAATAGTATCCTATTATAACATAGGTCAATGTGTAACACAGTACTAACACGCGACGTCGAGCCAATTTAGACGGCACGATAAACTATTGCTGATAAATGTTGTTTTATCAGCTAAACTGCTGAAACATTCTAGTTTACAGAATTATCTGAATCATATCTAAAAATCTGGTGAGGTTTTCCTATCTGAAAAGTATAAATAGACGATTACGTAGTGCTTATAAATATGACGGCGTTTAAAAGTAATTAATTAACATTAATGTTATATTTGATGTCTAGATGTGTGGTGTGGTGTGAGTGACTTGGATTCGCACACTTATCAAACGCCGAGTAAACGCTTAAAACTTTTGGACCAAAGAACTATTCACAATGTATGCACAATGCGTGGGCTACGACTCTTCGGAAATAATTAACGATAAATTCTTCAGACGTTATTCGTGCATATTAATGAATTATTGGCATTACGAGGGCCCCGTACGGCGGAACACCTAACCTTTTATTTGACGGTTAAACGAATGCCTTTGTTTTGTTCTTATAGCACACGACGACGACTAATGAAATGAATATTCATAATATTGTGTCAATACTTCAATAGCATTAATTGAGCTAATTAAAAAGTATCACCATAACATAAAAAGTAATTAAAATAGTTTATACAAGGCAATACATACCAGTTTTTATAGGCTGTGGCACCTGTCATAATAAAAAACATTTACGTGAAATTGAATATGCAGACGTTTGTTTTATTGCTGGTTTTACGGCCGTACAACCTTTCTAGTTTCCGCTACACCCACAAAGAATCGCTGCCCGCGCCGGCGTCGTCGGCAGTACAGTAGCATATAGAGAGAGACAGCTGTAGATATAGACATCAAATTCAGAGCATCGACAGTGCGTTGAGCTCACAACTTCTATCAAAGCTGTCGGTTTCTTCTATACGCCATTTGTGTCGTAGATAGTCGTAGTGCAAGCAAACGGTGACACGCTTGGTTTCTGTTGTCAGCGGCCTCTGAGGTTATTATCCCACTCTTCTGGGATGTGTATGTATGACCGTAGTGCAGACTACGGTCACACATACCCCATCCCTATCCACTATTAAGTGATTATAAAACAATAGTGTAACAATCGTGACGTGTAGCGTACCTGCGTACGATACGCTTATCAAACGCATCGTGTGCGCACGACCAAACAATCGTACTAGAGCGCATTGCGTCATCGCTCGTAGTAATCAGCTGATGTCGGTCGAGTAAATTGAAACCGTTTAATACCTACATGTGTAGTAACTGTATTGTATACCTATTGTGGGTTACTATGTACCTATACGTATACATACGTTATGTCGTTCATGTTACAATGTTGTACTAGAAAGAAAAATGTAAGTGCTTTAGTTTGTTCTTATCGTACGCCGCGCGCCGTTCGCTGTTTCCTTTACTGCAGGAAATAGGTTATCTGCAGTTGGATTGGGTGGAATTGGGTTACCAAGTGCAGTAGAACACAGTAGCTGTGCGTTATTCAAGATCTGAGTTTTGCCGACACTCGACTTATTTGTAAACGGTTTTATCTCTTGCAGGAAATCGAAAGCTGCACAATTTCCTCACAAGACTAGAATTTATTTATCAGAAATTCTCTTTCTCGGGGTTTATTTCCAGTGGTTTAAAAACATTTTATCACCTCAGAGTTCAGTTGGCAGCAATATAAACTTGAAAGAGCACACAGTAAAACAAAACAATGCTAGACCATGAGACGTAAACGTTCCACGGTTTCTTTGACTTTTAACTCATCAAATAAGTACAAATTTTAAAACAACCAATAGATTACCTAAATCGGTGCACAACAATAGAAGGCAAGGGCAATAAAGTCAAACTGTTTATTTTACAGCCCAACAAAATGTTCAACAATAGAAATGTCAAGACAAAGCTCTTTAGAAAAACTTAGTCGTTCGGAACAAAAGGACGTTTCGTTGAAAGTGGAGACGTAAAGGGAGCGCTGTAAATCAATGCTGGCGAATAATAAAATGCAAATGTACAAAGACTTTTTGTTTAAGCTGGAAATGCTAGTACAGAACTAAGAACACAGGTAGACCAATGCTATCTTAGTCAAGACAAGAAATTACTTGTGAATGTTATCGCAGCAGATGTTACCTTTACAGAGTAACAAAACTTCTTAGTACAAGACGAGATAGGCAACGCCTTGTGAGATAGCAAGAGCTTGTTTGACACCTCAGCCAAAGAAGGTATCGCGATTAAGGACTGGACCAGTATTAAGTCATTAATAAAGAAATAACTGCTAAACATTAAACGAGACATTACTATGTCCATATTGAGGAAGTAGTTTATTATCGGTACGCAACATATTTTGTACCATATCAATCAACTAAGTTGTAAAAGCATTAAGGATAAGGATTGCCAAGTTGTAAACTCCGAATCAAATGAATATTCGGTCAGGTATTTCATACGGGGCCGACGATGTAATTACTTCTTATATTAACGGACATAATAATTATGGCTTCGTAGATCGTCGTAAAGACGTTAATGAAATGCAAACAATTACGGGGTACTAAGTTGCACAGGTTATTGCATGTGGTGGTTGGTGCGTCCACTGCCACTTTCAGTAGCTTGTACTTCGACGGTGCCGTGGCCGTGGTTCATAAACTACCCACTTTAGTACAGTACAGCACGTTTCGCCATGCTGCGTTTAAGACAAGTAACCTACATAATAATAACTGTTTCTTGCACAAGTTATTTTTAATAATTCTCAGTATGTTATAATTTCAAGCTGTTAGTGAAAACAAATGTTTTCTGAGTTCTCCGTTTCAGAAAAGAGAAGAAATCAACAGCTCAAACGTATTTGAAGACTTCGGGGAATTTAAAGCCACGAACGACGACGAAACACATCGACAGCACAGAACTGGGCATCACTTTAACATTCCTTTTGTAAATGATACGAAACGAACCATTTACTACTCGCATCCTGTCCAATAACTTAGTGCAACATCTTATCCACAATGTGCAGACAATAAACCTAGATTTTTATTCGCAGCTTTCCGATATCGCCATTCAATATGTTTACCAGACATTGAAATTGGATCCTTCCACGGTCTAAATTGTATGTAGGTAATCATGATGACTGCGAGTGGTAATGTCATTGGTTGTTCAGGCGTCCAATAATGCTACACTAGGAACTCCAAGGTCGGGCGGTGCATGCACCATAAACCCTCGCGTTTACCGCCACTCACCGCTTCGTCTTTGACGGTAGAGGGTCGACTTAAGTCATAAACTGATCACATTTACATTTCTGGAAACCTTGGAGTTCTTTGTAATGCAACGTCTTCAAATAGAACGCTTATGTGAATAATTTTGTTGAAAGTCACACTCAAACGCCGAAAGTCTAAATGTTTATGGATGCTATTCAAGAGTTCGTTTTAGCACTTCGAATATTTTATAAAAGGTTTACCATTCATCACACGGTTCGCCATGCATAAATACATCAATCACTTTCTAATCCGCTGTCATCTCAACATTTGTGCCAACTGGTGCATATGAAAAGCTGACGCTTGTATCAAGCAACTGCATCGACCTACAATGATGACCCTGACATCTTACCAGTCACCACTGAAGGTTTATTGCTAACGTAGGTGTACTTTAAGCCTTTATTTATAACTCTGCATTTTATTGCTCAAAACCTACTCACCGTCTTTATCGATACTTTCTTTAATAGGAAACTTGTTTTCGCATTTTCTTCGTAACTGTGAAACTTGACTCCGTAAAGTTTGTTCGATCAATTGTATGTTCATTTTAATCCTACGCTCTGAGAAAGATTTATACAAACAATTTCTATTCATTCAACCTGTTTATTAATAACAGCAGGTGTATAAAGCTGTTAACTTCTGCATTGGTAATTGCGAGGCAATTCATCAAGTGTCGTTAGAGCCAGGAGCCAATCTAGGAGCTATACATTTCTGTGATTAGTTGAATACCCTGTACGATACGGTTGGACAGGTTTGAGGCATAATTTTAAGGTAGTGGAAAATTGGAAACGCGACAAGTAGCGATCGGTGAATGATAGTAATTATCTGGTGGTTGTGGAGTGGCGGCCGCCCACCAGAATTCCACGCTCATTCCCACTGTAGCGGAACACTCGGTGCTCCCAGTTGTTTATTCTCTCACTCAAGTTATGTTTTGGAGTGCGTGACTTGTCAAACGCCACGTCACTTGGACGCCACACCGGAGCACGCCAGCCTACCCACGGCCCATTATTAGTTTGTTATTACTAAACGAGAAATACAGTTTCGGAACAATTTTTTAAAGTAGAATTGTTATTTTAGCCATAAAAAAGTCTGAGCCGTTAGGTACCCATAATGGAAAGCTTTGAGCATACATTTCAAGGGAATTAATTCCACAAACCTTCAAAATCAAACCTAAAACCAATATTAGCACGAGATTTTGTTATCTCCCAGCCAACAAACTAACACAAACAGTCGTATCGAAGCTATATGGTACTGGATGATGAATCAAAGCATTCAGAGATCCGTATATCAATACAGCTGAGACTAGTGTTTCAACGGAACAGATAAACAAGCCATAATACAGTGGTAGATGCGGACGGTAAACAAAGCTAGGGTCAACGCCACTGCAACCGGCGCACGCAGTACAAATTATTACATTTTTACTTTCATGTCGATAATATCCCTGTTTTCATAGAAGGAATTAGGAAAAGGGTTCTGGTGTTTAGATCTTTGAAAGATAACGATGTATTAGAAGTAATAACTTCTGAGAAGCAGATTATAGTAAGTACCCAAATCTATTCTACTGTTGTTAAAGCTCCAAGGTTAATTTCTGTTACTTCTAATCTCCACAGGTGGGATTTAGTTCAAAACACAGTAAAAACATACAATTTACTCCTCTAATCCTTGAATGTTTAAGTCATTCCCCAGAGCTAGCTCCCAAACCCCAGCACAAATATTTGATGTAGATTATGAAGATGATGATGGGCCGAGGTTTAGTGAAGCTACAAATGTAAATGTAGAGAGCTACAACTGTGATAATGAAGTAAGGAATCAGTTAAATTACTTCTCACTTCCTGTCCTCATTTAAGATGAAGAAAAAAGTAGAGATTCGTGTTAGTCACCTGAGAAAAATGATAAAATGCGTCACCGAACTAAACAAAACGCTGTGACTGTGACTAACTTGATTTCTCAAAGGCTCACCAATGGAATGACATAGCAGAAAACCTCCAATCACTCTGTACAATGCTTTGTTCAATCCCGGAATTCCCGGGGCATTTCATTTAAAGCATTTCGCGAAACTCCGACCCCTCGCTGCGATATTAAAAATTGCAATCAAACGTCGGCAAAAGATGAACGAATGATACACACCACACAATAATTAAATATTAATTCGTTACTAAAGTCACGGTACTGGATAAAGCATTCATGTAAATTACTGGGTATTTTTGTTCCGTTGTTGGTTGTTATAAATCAGCAATATGGTTTTAAAATGAAAGGACGAGATTTTATGATATACTGTTGGTCAGCTTTGTGGTATATTCAATGACTTCATTGAATTTATTAATACGGACCGAATTCGCGGTGAATGACTGAATTCGCGGTGAATGACTGGATTCGCGGTCTCTATAAATTTACTTCCTTATGATAGTCTTGCATTGTTTAAATAATGTATCATACAACAAACAAGACTGGTCAATGGAATAAAAATCTATGAATGACCGTCGACGACGACGTTAGCGGCATGGTCGTGTGTAATTGGGGAGTGAATTAGCAATGAGGGTATCGATACCGTTTTTAAGAATGAACTAGTATGGTCAATTTACAATGGAGTAGGTAAATGGAAATTAATGGATGACCGATTTATCGTTGGCCTTGAATTGCTTCAACGTAGAAAGGTGGAATTGGAAGTGATCGATTTTCTCCCAATCATTGCGAATGAATACAGACGGTAAATTATCTACTACTGCTACTGCAATTACCACCGTTTACGCTTTCAAGAATGAACTAGACTTTATGTAACGGACTACTAAAACAGATCAATGGAACGAAAATAAATGAATGACCGAGCCAAGGCTAGGCAATGTGTAATTGTTAGTGAATCGGCCACGATCCACGATGATTGACAACGAAGACCAGTTTCGTTTTCAAGACTCCACTGAAACTGAATAAAAATCAATGAATGACCGATCCGGTAGTGAGTAATCGCGAGTGAATCGACTATGAGAATGACTATTTCCTACTATACTATTTCCGTTCGCTATGGGAACGTAGATATCGGATGTGGGCGAGTTCTAGTTCCATGACCCGCTTACCGCACTCCGTTGCGATTTGCGACTAGACTCAGGGCTCAAGTCTGACGCAACTAATAGCTGGGCTTAAACTGATTCATTGTTCATGCTTTGTTATGCTATCTTGTTGGTAGTTGTTATACGAGCTTTTGGTATGTAAACTTTTACTGGTTTCATGCGTTTTTTATGTTGTCACAGATGTTTTCGATGTGTAAATTGTAATCTGCCACTTAGTGTCGTTTTTAATGAGTAATAAAACGTAAGATTGATTTACAGTAACATTAAATTGGACATTAGCATACAATTTTCTTTACAACTTAAAAATGACTACATCTAAACGGCTACTGAACTCTGTAGAAGTCAAACATGCATCCATAAAAATGTATGACATATTTATTTTCGGTAATTACTGCTATGTCAGTATAAGCTAATGTATTAAATATGGCAGGCATCGTATTTCAAGAGACAGACGGACGGCTGTTGAACTGCAATATGAGAACGATGTGATATTTAAATCCACCTACATATTAAAAGATTCGTTCAACTAAACATTCCTACACGGACGAATAGTATTGAAATCGGATTTTAAATTTATTAGCATAAATTATGTTATTCGGACTGACGTTACGAAACAACAGATTAAATTTGAACGCTTTGATAATAAAATGCTATTTTGAATGCATCTCGAGTTGTGTTCAGTATCGCGTTCGTTCATTCATTCTCACTAGTATACTACACTAGCATTAAACTTGGCTTTGTTTATTTGTCTTGTAAAGATTAACTAGCGAACATAACTTCACAATCTGGCGTTAAATACGTACTGTGATCTCACAGGACATAAATCAAATATAGGGAACAGAATTCCAGAAAAGCAAAGCCAACATAAAAATAACTTTGGCGCTGCCTATTGTTGTTACAAATCCGTCGAAACAATACAAAATGTTTACGGATTTACCCATTAAAATAAAAAGGCTACCGATAACTGCGAACGCTGAAAATAGCAGAATGAAAAACTGAATTGGAATGGGGATGAATTTCTTTTTTTTTTTCTTTCTGTTTCGCACCCCTTGACCTATCATTTTTTTTGTTCATAATAACGTTGTAGTGCAAAAGAATGGGCCTTTTGAATGATGAAAGGTATTTTTAAATAACCTGTTGCGCTGTTACCTTTTAAATAAAGCTTCATAGAATATGACCTAAAGGCTGATTGACCCCAAATGGAGTAAATCCAAAGATTAACAAAGAACTTTTGAATAAAATTTCAATTTGTTACGATTCGGTTTACGTCTATTTACAGTACCCATGAATATTTTATTTCGAAGTAATATTTTTTCTGATTTTTTACATTTGCTTTTTATTCAATAATTCATAGTTCTTTGAAGAAAATACTCACATATTCATTAAAATGGAGTGTGAAATGAATAGTTTTGTTGCGAGTGTTCTTATGGTTTTAATTGTTTTAGGAACAAAAAATCCAGACCTTAATCAAATTACTTACGAAAAGTTTTTTCATATCTTTTTAATGAAGTTTTCTATCACAATAATTACCTCTTTATGATTTATTTCTGATTTTCTCTTTTTGATTTTTTTTTTTTTTCTTTTTTTGATTTTCTTTTTGTTTTCTTTATGAATTAATTTTGTAACTTCCGTGACGGGTAGGTTTGTTCAGTTAACTATACTCATGTCATGGTGGGACAAAGACAAAATGAGAAACTATGAATCATCTAATTGACTATTTCTTATGTAACACAGGTGAGATGTAACTGACATGAATGAATTCACTATTCACACTAAGACTAAAATAATTAAAAAAAAAAACAATTCTCTTTAATAGTAAATGAAATCAAAAGCCTCATATTTTTAGAAGACTTCGTTACTCGTAAGTCCCTACTACATTACATTATACTGATTTGAATTCCTTCCTATCATAATATCGAACACAAAGATCAACACTAATCAATCACCACCATAATCACAGTTTACAAACATTTTTGTGTCAACACGAAAAACCGGTTATTCAAGTATCGAAATAAATCAATTTCCTAAAAAGAATGACATTAAAACATTAAATTCGGTAGCCCGCGGGGTTAGGCAGGAATGTCGTGGTGGGTAGGCTGAGAGGGGGGAAGGGGAAGGAACAAAAAATCCCGGTACCTGCGCTGCCGTTGACCTCAGGCGATTAGACCCGGTACGGAATACAACGCCTAATGTACGCCCTTTTGGCTTGGACTGTGTGAATTCGTACTTTATAGTCCGAATAATCCATTCAAAAACTCGCTCTACACATTTTTTTAAAATCAAATAATAACTGTGTTATCACTTGGCTTTAATAAAACGGGATAAAAAGATACCCATATTCAATATTACCACCAGAAAGCGTATGAATCGCGCTCCAATTCAATTTGCAGCATTCAAACGCCACGTTCGGTGCATTACCTGTAACAAACACACACTACATTAGCTTTGTTAACCTCCTCTCAAATAGAATTAGCAGAACAACAATTCCGTTCATTAGTATCACTGCAAGTATCAATACTGTGGTAATTTGTACCAAGTTCGATCGTTTCTGGTGTGTCATCCCTTTCACACGCGTTGTGGGTTAGTGAGACAGCAAGTGTTCAAACTCCGATCGAAAGAAAATTCGTTATCGTACCAAGCTTTCAGAAGTTGTTAGAGCTGTTTAATATTCTGTGAGCGTACTGAGCCCCCATGGTCCCTTCACGCTAACTTCCTGTTCAATTCTGGTCGCCTGGTACCCGCGGCGCTAGTTCCGATAACATTGAAAAGATACATCTTTAGGACTTTAATTAAGAACACAAGAGACCTTATTATACAGGAAGAGATATTTTATTTAAATTATTGAATTGATAAAACTGAAGTCTATTCAAAGAATGTAAAAATCATATTAAATTAGACGTAAAGACATTGAAGATATTTTAGTCAACAGTTCATGTTTCAAAACAAGGTGTTAGAATCGATTTAAGTGCAATTTTATGTTTATTGAATTACGCCCAATGTGTTGATCGTTTATTAATACTAAATGAACAGAAAATACAACTTAAACAGAAAATTTATGTTAGGAGGCTAGATGAGTCATCATTCTTACAAACATATACCTATCACTACTGTATTACTTGCTTACTATAATGATAGCGTAAAATTCCGCAGGGTCTGCATAAAATCAATTAATTGAAAAGCAGACTAAACGAGTGCAGCGACTAACATTACATACACAATTTGGTAAATTTTGTTTGCCCCGAAGCTGATATGCTTGTCGCGTACGCCCTGATTGGAGGGGCCAATCACAGCCGCAAATCGATACTGGGATACTGGCGAAATAATTTTACTGCCAGGAACTGATTGATTTTAAACATTTAATATGAATACAAAACTGTTCGGACGACTCAGAAGGAATTAATAAGATAAAACCAAATAAATGATAGTTGTAGAATTGATGGTGGAGCTAACTATTTGGTGTGTCTTCAGCAAAAGCATCGAAATCGAACAGTTCCATCCCGATGTAAACACTGCGATAACAAGCGCAAACGGGTTTAAGATCCAGATCTTGCGTCATGTGTACCGAGTTGTTTGGAAAGCCTGCAACAGTCGTGTCCCAGTCTCCGATTCTCCCGTTAATCCACTTTATTTTAACCTCCAGCGGTGTCCAGAGCTTGTTCAGATCGTTTCCTGTTGTATTTCCACTCAACAAGCCAGTTAGAGCATACCGCAAACTAACACCTCGCATTTGTCTTGTCCGGTGTCTTCGTAGGCAGCAATTTATTGCCTTCCTATTCGTGTTCATGTGATCAAATAGCGCGTTCTGCAACTTGATATATGTCCGTAACAAGTTCATTAGTTCTCGAGCTAATTTTGACTATCAAAAGGATGCGAAGGGAAGTCATTCATTCATCAAAAAAATGAAGCCTAAAACTCGTTAACTCGCGCAACAAAAGAGATTTATTTCTGTCCACTTCACGTCTTGGAGCTTGCTACAGTTTAGACAAACGTTTTAAAAACTAAATATTCATTATAATAATATATTTTCTATTTATATCCTTCTCTTCGTAAGGATATCACAAACGTTTGATCAAACGCGCAACATTTATGGCACGAGACTAACGATCCCCTGAATTGGAAAGGGTGAATACAAGTTTTGTTTTCTTATAATTTATTGTATCCGGTTTTTAGGGCAGGTGGTCGAAACACTCAGAGAGAGGTATTAAAATCCATAAATCATGCTCCTATGGAATTATTCAATAAAATGCATTCAGTGATGATATTATACCTTCCACAAAGATAACGCTTGGATGAATCTACGATTATAATTATTACTTGACTTCAAAGCGAGTATAATTTGCAAGCACAATATGGAAATATTAATTGCATTGGGGTTTTTTGTAACAACAAACTTTTTGTGTTACTTCTTATACATGATACGTGCATTCAGCAAAAAGATTGACAGTTAGGCACTTTAATTTTGATGTGGGCGTGGCGTTGCATTCTGTTGTCTTCACAAAAAACAGCTATTTATAATCTAACAAACAAGAAATAACGTAATTTGAAGCAGCGCATATTTTATTTCAATGAAATTTACTAGTTAAAACAAAACTTCTTGTGTATTTCAATTAAAGGTTTTTCTACATCTTGTGTTTTTAATGATAGAAACTGATATTAAACATCCTGAAACTTTGTATTGAACAAACTGTATAAAAATAAATGACCCTAATTTTCAATTACCCATCATTCTGACGAAAGCCATTTTGGGTGCGATGCATTATTTCTATGTTCTAAAATCAAATTACGGCGGCTCCGTTGTGCGCCGGCGCGGTAATTACAGGCGTTCGTGATTAATGAGCAATCAGACCCTTGCCGGATTAGGGTTGGTCCTTTTGCTTATTCTCCTTTTGTACTGAATATTCTAAGGCGTCCAAGTGCCGGGCATATCGTTCGAACCTGTTGTTTTGCTTTCAAACTTTTTGGAGAGTTAAATTAGATTTATTATTTTTTAAGGAAACTTTTCGTACCTGCAATGCCGGTTAGAATTTTTAGGTATTTCAGCCACCTTTTAGCAATTTAGATGTTTTTCTGTAGGTGAACATCATTCAGTCTTTTATGTATTTTAATTGGATGAAGTCCAATTATTCTTTTATAGCCCTACAAAAACGCGAAGGTTTTTGTGCCAAAAATTAAATAATTAAATCTCTTGTTTTGGTCTAAATTTTTGACCCGGACAAGGTTACTTCATTTCGAACAAAACGGAACATAAATCATCTCAAGTAATTGCGGCCTCAAGCAATAAACAGAAATACACCTCTTAGATATGATTTAACTCTGTACTACTTAAATGTTGTTTACATAAAATCACTATAAAATATTCATCTATGTGCTTTTGCAATGTTTGCTGAATAAAGACATTTCTGGTTTATTCATTCCTACATGTTGACACCCCTGAAACTCGGCTACCGTTTTCTGCTGTAGAAGCTAAGATAGTAAAGGTAAAGGAATTTCGATTCTGCACCTTTGTGATAAGGGTGCATTTATGGTTTTTGTTTCTTTCACGTTTAGGACACAGTAAGCCATGGCATGTCAGTATGCCTTAGCTCTGGGACAGCAAAAGAGCGCTTTGAGAGACTGCCTTCAACAGCTGAGGCTTGCATGATTAATTTCTGTCGTTTTAAAGGTTACTTTTTGAGATTAGACAGATATAAGATTTTGTATAAATGCAATGTAATACCTACAATAGATTTCTAAGATGAAAATAATCATAGATAAATTGGAAACGTATACAGATCATGGTTCACCCACACACTGACACATCGATCGAATAACTTAACCTATTTTCTGCTACTCTCACCAATTATGACAAAGTTAGACCATTTATTTTTTTGTTAATAGGGTACAAAGTCTTCAAGATTTTTAACTGATTTAGGATTTATTGATGTGTACTCAGAGTTCATACATTGCACACATAAATATAGAAATATTTCTGATTCACTAGATCAAGCTGTCACTAAACTATTCCTGCTCCATCTTCACATGTTTTCGCGAGCAAGAGGCACGCGAAAACATGTGAAGATGGAGCAGGCTCTCATTGAAACAGCTCTTATAACTGAGATTTGTATTTTCACTTTCAACCAGTACACTATTTGAGAATATGCGTTATTTCAAGATTAATTATATATTTCATACATTATACGAGTATGTAACAGCAAAAAAATATCGATCCAAAAAATCCCTTCCCACAAAAATCTAAACGAAAAGGGTTAGGGAACATTAATAAAGTTGCATACATTTTGAGAGGCAATTTAAGTTTAAAAGTCAATGGTCTCGAGTAACCAGCGGTACACAATGGTTAGTTATTAAAGTAATTGAAGTAGGAAACTTACGTGCTTGTTATTATATAGCGCTGGGAATCTCGAGGGGTGTGGGCACGGTACATTCGTGGGGTGCAGATAAAACAAAGGAGGATACATTTTTGGAAATAGTTAATGTAGCCGTAAATTGCTGATTTAGAAGCCACTGATTGAGAGGGATTTTAATGAGGAGTGGGCGAATAAAATCGTTAAATTTAATTTGGTTGGGTTTTACGATTACAGCAAAAAAACTTCTATAAAAGACGTCCTCCTAATATACTAGTAGGCTACGTGTCGGGAGTATTTTGGGGAAAATGTATTGAACTTATGGACATTCGTCCATTGATGAGGAAATAAATTGAGAAAGACAGCACGTTAAAAAGACGAGTTGAAAAGTCATAAACGATCAAAAAACTATTAATTTTGTAGTAAAAAATTACGAGAATTTACCATAAACTTACATCAGATAAACAAAAGGTGTTAAATTCGCGTAGTAATTGCCAATTACGTATTTAAAATTTCACTTAAACGTTTAATTAAAGCGATGTACTTGATTAAAACTATCAATCAATCGTGAAATGATCAATAAAGTATAAAAGTCGATATTATCGGGGCCCCGCCCTTACGCCCCGGCGACACTTGGGCCTGGTAACCCAATATGCGAGCACGGGAGGGTTGTACACGGAGATAAAAATATACTAGATGGAATGTTCAGTTTTTTTGCTGAACTTGCGCGTAGTTTGAGTAATTTTATAATTGACTTTATTGATTGATCATGATAGACATAAGTACTAAACATCCAGAGTATCAAATTCTCGGCGTTGTTCGAATATTGTCGTGTCACTATAGGCACAGGCCCAACAAATGCAACGACTAGCTTTATGTGCGGCGCTCAAACTAGCGAAACAATCACATGAAATTGTTAAAATTTCTACATAAATGATAATGATAAATGATGTTTATTTTGCAAACTGTAGGTTTTTACAAACACTTTTACACGTCATTTTTTAAAACTAGATGGGGCCGGTATTTCGTACCTGACTACTCTGAGAAGAAACAGCCGAAACAAACTCAGAGGTCATAGTCTCTTTTGAAGTCCAGATATAATCTTGCTCAATTCACGTGAGCAATATGCAGATTAGTGTCTGAGATGTTGAAGAAAGAACCACACAGATTTGAGTGGACCTGTTCTTCATATTCTTTACTCCTCTTCTCTGTTTCGTTCATCCCACTGCTGGGCAAAGTCCTCTCATCTCCTCCTCTCCTCCAGATATTCCGATGCAGGGCCGACGTTAACCACTGGGGGGTAGGTTCTATACAGCTTGTCCCGTAATATTCTTCTTCTTAGTTGAAAATTGTTGCTCCAAACAACACGTTTACACACAACACAAGCTATAAATCATGCTGTGTAAGAAATTAGTTTCTCTTAGATGCATATACCCACATGGGCAAACACAGACGTAGGTATGTGTTTGCTCTGTGCATCTTAGAGCAATTTCAAAGGCGTATCCAGCAGTGCTATACATTCCGCACAAACCAGGGTACTATGGCTATAGCAGAGTAGGGTGTGCGAACACGCCAAGCGGTTGAGCTTGCCACGTCATAACCGCCGAAGGCTAGCTTACAAGCTCCACCGAATATTTTGTTACGGAAAGTACTTGCACATTTAATTTTGCTTATGGAAAATTCTTTGCGCATCTGTTTTATTAGATTTGAGCATCGACATGATAAAGTCGTTCTTTTAAATTACATTATTATCATTTTGACGCATTGTTATGGAAAAAATGTTTTTCGACTGTTCTGATGTAGAAATTTTCTAAATATTGATTTAAGCTCTTAGATACCTGTTTTTTTAAAATGATATGGCGAAGAATTTGGCCAACACAATTTAATAAGAAGAAGAGGAATCCGAATAGACATCTTTGAATTTATGATCACCCCATTTCTATGAACCCAAATCCACAATAGATACATTCGCTGTAGAAAGGGATCAAACCATAATAACACTCATCTATCCACAAACTACAAAATAAAAATACAATCACAAAGACACGCACACAATTCGGTCACTATTCCTCGATCGATGGCCTTCCCTCGGGACACTCAACAACAGTTCGTCAACATAAAACTGGAATGAATCAAACAGACTCATTATATCAGCAGTGATCACAATGGGCGCACTAAAGGGTTGAGCAGATGAGATGAATGAGTCGCGTGCCGCACACACGTGTGCGCATGGATTATGCTAATTTAGTATTCTCTACGGTCCACTGGATTTACTTTAGATGACTAGGACGCTGAGTGGACAGCTGCAGTGAAAATAATAATACTTTTTAAATCTCTTTTTGTATTTTCGCGAGTTGGACACAAATAATAATATAGGTCCTACTGCCCGATTGATTATGTTAGTGCACAAAAAACCTGGAATGAAAGGGCTCTATGCAATGTATATTGAGCATCTAATAATGTAAGGTAAACAAAGACTAGGTAATAATTTAGATATGGACACTGAACAGCAGCATAATTATGTAACTAGCGCAGTAATAGCGATTGTTTTGATGTATTGTTATTTCATTGCCCCAAATGTCAAGTGGGACATACTTCGATAACCGCAATCTGAGTTTAACACATATTTTAATTGCTTTAAACTGAAGCTTAAGCAGAACCGATTTTATTGAATAGTAAATTAAATGCTTATATAATGGTGGTATGGGCAATGGTGTCGATTCTATTGTGCACCAACTAAACTTAATTTAGGCTATTGCTATCTTTTTCTCTCTAATAAAACGAGAAAGAGACGGACGTAATTTAGAGCTGTCAAATTTAACTGAACTAATATTTCCATACAAATTAAGGGTGCACGTAAAAACATGTCAACTAAAAACATTTTGAAGCGCAAGACATAAACTAGTTTGACATCTCTAAGTTCATAGCTATAGCCGTCTTTTTCTCGCACTGGCTTTTAATAAAAGATAGCAATACTTAGCCTAAATTAAGTTTAGTTTGTGCACAACAAAAACGACACCATTGTCAAAACACCAAACTAATTATGCAGATTGGGCTTTATCAGTTTCTTTGCTTACTTGTGATCCCGTTTAACCCCATTTCAAAATTAAGTTAAATTGTTTTCAAAGTGTTTCCTTCTGAAATCTCAATTCATCGGCAGATGGGCTCCATTCTTGGCGGATTAAGAAATTAATAACGAAAACAAATTCGTGAGAACCGCTAAACACAAACAAAACAAGCAGAACCTACTATTTATTTAAGTAATACGCAAGATGCGTGCGCACGTGCCGACAACCACCCCCGTACTGCCAACCCTTAACATTAACATACCGAGTAACAAATCGAGTTAATTTTCAACCTTATCACGATAGTTTTAAGGGTGATGTATGCGCACTTGCTAGGGTTGTCAAAAACATCGCGAATGGCATTCAGTGCAGAATTAAATATCATTGTTAGAGAACCTCATTAATGCAATATTGAACTCACAAGAGACCGGAGGGATGGTTTTATTGTGTGAAAAATTGACTAAGTAGGTTTTAAATTTTTCTATTGTGATTTTATGGAGAAGGAAAATTTTCTTCGTGTTTGTGGGAAACATTCACATATTGATAGGGTAATTTAACTTTTTCCTAAACTTACAGTAAACCGTTTCTATGATTTAGTTATTATCTATGGATGTTAATGTTTAATGGTGCAAAATGCTGCTAGAAAAAAAAATACGTCACGTCAAGCTTATTATTACAATGAATCAATTAATTAATGTCTGTATAACATAAAATCCCCCGTTTGCATTGAATTGTTGTTGATGTCAATGTCAGATATAATGTAAATATGTTTCAGTAAATTATGTAGGTAGTTGTAAGTGTAACAACTGACAACGAAGATTAAAAAAAAAATAGGTACCTAATTATAAAAATTAAATAACCCAACTGCGAGCCGTTCAGGCTGCAGAGCGTGCCAAACATTTGAATTTGGCGCCAAAAATCCACCATTTTTGCCAATTTCACCAAGCTAAAATCCATTGAGCCGTTCAGGCCACAGAGCGTGCCAAGCAATAAAATTATACATAGGTATACATACTTTCGAAAAACATAACCCTATTTCTGGCGCAGTCGGGTAATGAAGAAAAAATTACAAGAACTATCAATGTGTCTACGTTAATATCAGCTTTCAAGTCATTCGGCGATTTTGTTAATTGACGTTTGAAATTGCCCATTACACTGTTAATTTACATGATCGATAACTTACAACATTCCCACAAAAAAAATCTATGTAGGTAAATCTCAATTATCGCTAATAACATGTTGACAAGTAAAGACTAGTTTACACTGTGCACGCCATTGTTAGAAACTGTTGCGATTATAAACACGTGTCACCAGTCTATCATCTTTGTTTTATGTAAGTTCTGAGAAATGTGTGCGTTGATCTTGTGCCCATGTATTTATGGCTTGAAAATCTTGAAATACATCACGTGGTTTGTTCTGTCAGCTGTTGTAAACAGTCTCAGGAACATGTTTTAATGAATTTCTCTACTCGATAACAATAGTTTCTTAGCTAGAAAATAAGACTGTGCAAATTTTTTAAACCGACTTCAAAAATAAGGAATTCGTTTCGGAAGTCGGTCGCAAAAACGTGAAGAATCAAACAAAAAAATGTTATGTCACCAGAACCAAAGGTGTCTACAAAACTTCAGTTCAATCGGTTGGGGGGAACTGATTTGAAATTCAGTTGCAAGATTTGACCAATACATTTAACAAACTAACAAGGCAAGTTAAATAAAAGCTTAAAAAACTTTATTTTTGTGGAAGTCGGTTGTATTTCTGGTTCGCGTTTTCGACGCTGATATAAACACAATTAACAAGCCTACATAAGAAAGGAAACAAAATAATCCATATAATGAAAATCTCTTTTTTTTTTATACAACATTTATAATGTACACCAACGCGATCGCGAGAACCAGCCAGATGGTACGGTATCGATCGTCGGCCGAGTGCGCACGGCCGACCGGCCCTATTATTGTTTAATCGTAATCTCGGCGCGCAATTACCATAACCATTGTGCACTACGCACTATACACATGTTATCGCAATGAATGGGTGACGTCGATAAGTAAAAAACACTAGTACCTATTTTATTTAAATGTCTCGTAAAAACTTTAACTGTACTCTAAGTTCTGTAATTTGTTGAGCATTGATTTGCATTTTGTTCGAAAAGTTTTTCGAATGACGAGAATCTGATCTCCATATTAATGAGACTGATGTGACTGAAGATAACGATGGTAGCAAGATTTTAAGATAACATTTTATTTGGACAAATTACAATGATCTATTGAATTAATTAAAAATACACATAAACTTATAACATAAAATGATTAGAATCGCCAACGCGATCTGTAGAAAAAAATACATAATTAATTAGATAGTTAATTCGTGACGACATCGTGTTGAAATGGTGCGGACTGGTCTAAAATATGAAGTATTATGGAATCGTTAAAAGTTCTGGGGATCCATGCTTTTGGATGGCAAAAACCGAATTAAACAAAAATAATTTTAAAATGGATGCTGTTTGTTCATAAAATGAAACACGAGATCATTGCAAGCAACCTTAGAAGTAAACGTCGTATATGGGCTTCGATTTAACCGTAAAATATACGACCGTAGCAATCGAAGGTATCATTAGTATGGCAGAGAATTGAACCCATTGGACCATTCAAATTTGAGACATAACATCCCCTTGAAAAGGCAATACAAAACGAAACCAACACAAAGTAATCAATCAATAAAAAATAAAACAAGAATTTAAAAAAATAAAACACAGCACAGCACCTATTAGGATAGGTAAGCTCTTCATAAAATGCATTTCCTAAAAGTCCGGTGAAACGATAATCTGCAAAGTGCAAGGATAATCTCATAATCCATCGCTCGGTCCACAAACAAACGTACTTAGAGGACCTCATAAGAAAATAAACGAATTAAAACTCGCCCGCGCAGTTCCCACGAGGCGACATTTAGCTTTTCATCTTCCAATTCTTTGAACACTTTTATCATCTTTTATAGGATAAAACAGAACAAGTGACGCAGATAACTCTTCTATTTTTAATTAAAAATTGATTAGAGACTTTTAATTTAAACATTGTTCCCTCTTTTGGCTCTTTAAAGTCCTCAGCTTAAAGCAGCGACATAGCAGTGTTTCACCAATTTTTTGTCACAACACCCCAAAACCTTTTAAGTTACCCCCTCTTCTTCAAGTTCTTAAAAAGTATTATTTTTAATCCTTACAGCTTAACCTTGTGATCAAAAGGCAATACACATTTTTCCTCTCTCATTTCTGCCATATCCAGATGGGTATATGTAAACGTAGGTATATAATATTCGGTAGCTGTGCAAGTGGCGTTACGGAAAGCGCTCGCCCCACGGGACACGTTGTTCAAAGTTAAATTGTTTTTACGCGTTCAGTGCCCGTAATAAATGGAACTTGGAATATGCTGCTGCGGTTTTGCGGCGGAAGAAAGTACAAGACTTTGTAATTTATATAAGTTTTAGCAGGAGTTTTCAAGGACCTGCTAGTAACATAATACACGTCATGTCTCCGCATTACCAAAAGGTGGCAAAAAATGTTTCCTTAGCTGACAAACGAGCTAAGGGCCAGGGCTCACGGTAATCCTCGAAAATTCGGCGAAGGCAAGTGACGTCGGACCTCGGCACGACGACTAATTGCGAGTCTCCCGGCCTGATAATCCGTTCACAGCGGGCGGGCCCCAAATTAAAAAACCCCCGGTTGTGTCCAGTCCGGGCTGGATTACCGCTCCCACGGCACCGCCATTTGGCCCCTAGCGAAAAAATATTAGGAGAAAGCGTTATGGGTTCTGTACTTGATAGTAATTTTTATCGTTCTTATTTATAGTTATCACAGGGACTGGAAAATGTCTGTTGCTTTACTTTAGGACGCTCCTCGTTTATCTTTAAAATGGACCGGATTAAGATTCTCCTCGTTTCTAATATTTTGCTGTGTTAGTAAGGCTTAGGTGCATTGGAGCAAAGTTTCTTGGCCTCCAAAACGAATCCCTAAAACCGAAGGGTGGCGAATTCCAAAAGTTTGGCGAGAAATTCGAAATCCTGAGATGAAATAGTAATTTATCAAAGGATTTTGAGTCTCGAGGAGCGGAAGTGAAGGATACCCTTTATCGTGAATTGCAGCAGTGTGTCTTATCGGAAATGCCGGGAAATGGTAAAACGAACACTTCGGGGTGAGAAAACAAGCGGAATGTATCTATTTAAATAATTTTCGTTTTGTCGCTATTGGTCTTTTTATAGCTGATATATTTATGAAAGCACCTTCAAAGCTTGATTTGAATGTTGTATTGGGTCCTTAAGCTTACTTATTTTTAGCGTGTGTTTAATATTGATTACTTTACGTCTAGACTTTCTTGCAGTCATTTAGTTCATTCGTGACCAACGACTAATTCATGCATTGTATTTATTGACTAGACCTTTTCTGTTTAACTAATCGAGTATATTCTTGGAATTGTACATTAGTAATGCATGAAGCAACCACGTAACCGTAAACGTAGCTATTACGTATTCGCCAGTATGGACGGATAATGAAGATAATGGTGATTTATTCGTTGTCCTCAAGTCGACTTCACACGTTATAACGTCTAACGCCATTACAAAGTCAGATTATTTATAATCCCATAACGGAATAATGTATGCACGGTGCGATGTACGCCTAAACGAATACGCCGCCGCGTATTAATATTCAAATGGCCTTTGGGCAAGCACTGTATGAGATCCCATGGTATTAGTTCCATTAACATTGCGGTGCGTCGGTCAGTTCTTGTTATGTAAACACAATGGACGCACTGCAGGTTGCCCTTTACGAAATATGTAATAATATATTCGCACCACCTTAGGTCTTCTACAGCTGCTAGCTCGACACTATTTTTATGGTACGATTAATTTGGAACATAAATAACGTTTGAAAACAACATGTGTATGGGCTATGGGAGGGCAATTTAACTTAGAAATAGATTAAGAGTTGAGCTCTTCTTATTTTTCATCAGAGCGATCGTAGCCATTTCCTTCATAGTGTCGAACAGCTGTGTTAAAGGTTACGCCCGTATCCTTGCACCTGCGCTCCCCGCGTACCCTCGCCTCACCCCCTCTCGGCTTAATTACAATCCTATTAATGAAATCGTCCCGTCGCCTACCAGCGCGGCATCGCCCAATTGACATTTAGGGGTTACGATGCCACGGTTAATATTTGACCGCCCATACTTCCTCTTCATTATTTAGCATGTATTCATTATTCAGCAGCCTGATGGTGTGATAACACCGAATGATTTTTCAAACTGGTGTGTATTGATAGAACGCTAAGATAACAATATTTCGACAAATGCATTTCACAGGCTCACATTTATGTTTGCGATTGGTTAAAGAGATTCGTCAATGCACGTGCGAGGGTACAAATCCACAAAGGGTTTGTTTTTTCTTTCATAGCGCAAAAAATCCACCGACAATTACGAGATTAGGGATGAAAAGGAGGGGGCAAAGTTTTTTTTCCTTTCAATCGGTAACCGTTGGTCTTTTTCTTTCTTCGTTTCCCAGCCGGAGAATGTTTTAATTAAAAAAATCTTGGGTAACCCGGGAGGCGGTGTAACGGTAGTCGCGGTTCGTAATTTGTATGAAGTGAGGCTGACTTACAAGCTCACTGAGTATTAATCAAGGTTGATCATTAACTGTGCGGGTTGATCGTGCGGCGCAGATTGACGTCGCGTTATGTGAACTGGTTTTTTGGAATACTTAAACAATTTCTTTTCGACATTTCTGAAGATCCTAATCTTTAATCGAGAATTCGATATATAAGACAGTCAAGATTTGTTTATCTTTTTTAGTGACTATCACTCGGTATATTTCACAGGTTAGTCCGGAACAGGCGAACTAAGTTGCGGCGTGCATGACAAGGTACGCGAAACAGACTAACGACCGGCCTGTAGATAAGTGCACATAATTTCGCCGCGTCCGCTTAGCTTGCGGCGCGCACGCACGCGACGAGCGCGTCAGTCGGGAGCCGGCTTTATTTATCACAACACTATTCATTATAATAAAATAAAATTAACCTTGTGTGTTAGGAAATAAGAGCGAGCTTACCGCAAATATAACGTTGTGCTTTCATAATGATGGACAGACGGTCTTCTTTGTATTCACTAATTTCTGTACCGTTATGTTATGGAAACTGCTTCCGAGTTCTCTATTGTCGATATGGGATTGTTTTGATATTTGGAAGATAAATTAGCTCAGTAGAATTCTCTCACTGAGACTGGTAGCTTTTGATATTCCTTCTTAGCTTGGTTTGATTTTAGAGGGATTTATTATGGTTCTAAGCTCAGTCCGTGCTTTTTGGCTGAAATTAGGTCAAATGAAACAGGTAAGAGTATTTTCATTTCTTGGGCGATTGTGTATGAGATATTTTCATGTAAATAGCTAACTGCAACTCAAATAGCTACTACTCTACCTTTCACTACTGGGTCTACTACTTTTACTATTAGGTTTGTCGATGTGCTTTCGAGAACTTTATATTGGAAACGAATAATCAAATGACATTTAAATGAACCGGCACCATTAACTTCCACACTCGCGGTAAATTGAACGTTGCGTCGCTCGCCGCGCAACTATACTAATGTAATGAATGACACACCAGCTGTTAAAGCCGTGTCACTAGTCTTCGTCCTCACAAAGACGAGGCATCGATCGACCGACGTTCGTGACTATTGTTCACCGAACGAATGCACCACCACCGTACATCTGTTTCGTTCCTTTTTCACTCGCCCTGCATAATGAAACCGACCCATTGTGAGGAAAAACATCCACAAAAGAACACGCACTTTGGCGCTCGGCCTGTATTTTATAAGAAAAAATAACTCGAGGCCCTCCAGGCCTAAAAGGTGGGCGTAAACGCTGTCGGAAATGAGAAAGTCGATGCAACTGTTATGACATACGCGGTTCGTTGAGTGTTATTGAAAATAAACAACCAACCGTTTGCGCTTTAACGAAGTAGGTGCTGGAAAAAAACTCAAGGTAGGAAGAGTATTTGTACTCGTTCCTATTCCCCACATTTCAATACCGATGACGAAGCATTCTGCTGAAGGCGAATTATTTTCTGCTACTGTAATAATTGGAGTGAGGGAATCTGAAATTCACCCGCAGTCAGGTTATATAGGTTCGTTTCACCAATTTTGCGAATAGAATTAATTCTGTTACCAAACCCTCTCCGTAACTAGACACAACTGCTGGCAATGTCTCAGTTAACTTGTGACGACTGTATGTGTATAATTACGACATTACCAGGTAATTACAATCAGAGTTTTGCACTGGCAGATGGTGCAGTTAATTCATACAACGGTTGTACAACATTTGCGTCAATACCGCAAAATTATTCTCAATGCCAGACAGTACTTTGCTTTCTTTTGAAACGAAATGTTACTCTTTACATGACATGCAGGTTGTGAGAATAAGGCCACAGCATTTAGCAGCATTACCGATATTGAAGCCTTACAAAAGACAAGAAAATTTGGGGCAATTTGGTTGCGCTATACGTGCATTAAACTGAGCTAGTCTAAGCTAACCCCCGTAATTCTTTAACCCAGCACACGTATCTGGAAGACCACATTACTTGTCTCGGTGGGGCGTTGCGGTAAGTACTCCCGGACTAACTGAAATTTAGCAAGGAAGGAGCTATCATAAAAAAACCGAGCATTATAAATGCGGGCTCAAATTGTGCTCCCCCGGGCGGAGCGCCTGCGCCGACGATTAAGTGCACTTAATTCCGTCTAAATGTTGCCCGACGGGGAGTTGCGAAGTTGCTGCCGACTCTCTTTGGCCGTAGGGTACTGTATATAGACAGAATTCAATCAAAACGTAACTTGTCTGAAGTGATGCGGGGTTGTCACTTGCCAGGTGACGTAACATGACGGTCCATTATCGACATAACAGCTTCTCTAAGGCTTGATTGATGTAAATGCAAGGCCTGTCCGACAATCTGTACTTCAAGGTCCCAATGAGTAAGTAATGCAACGATGCAGTTTGTGCAATTTTCTTCTGTATTAAAAAGAGTCTGCAAGTCTGACGTCAATCATTTACATTCAAGCTTTTTGTTCGTGAGCTATTCGTGGCAAAAACTCATCCGTGATAACGTTTCAAGCGGGCGGGTGGGGACTGAGACAGCCCTAGGGCTTCGCCAATACGGCGCGGCGCCCTCGCGTGCGTCGCGGATCAAAAACTCCACCATGTCAGCCCAAATCGCTCCCACAAACAACTTGCGGTATTCAGATGCATATCGCAATGAATTACTGGTGCTTAGTTACCGTTTAGTGACGCTTTTTATAGGATCTTGGTTATTGATACTTTTTGCTTATAAATTAAATGAGAGTAAAACCTCTTGCGCTGTTACGGAAAATGGTTTCATGAGCATGAATCGATTTCTTGCCTGAAGTTTCGCCATGAAATCGGAGATTTAAGAGAGCTTTGCAAATTTTTTCTAGAACCTTTTTAATGCAAATTAAAAGCGATTACAAAGAACAATTAAAGTCAATGGACCACAAACATGGAAAGCTTCTTCCATCGTTTAAGAATTGTTCTCTGCTATGATAATATGTGCACTGACTTAAGAATGGAACTTGGTATGTTACTAGCTGCATAAGCCTCATCAAATCAACACATATCTATAATCGTGATTCGGTACAGACAACATCTACAACAATAAATCAAAGTGACACAAAAAAGCAACATTGCGTCCACTAATCTTCCCACGGTTTTATTCTGGATCACTTTTTGTGTTCTTACGTGAGGTAAGTTGGCAATCGCGTGATAATATGTGACGACTATCCATTTCTATTCCACACTCAAGTCTGTTCAAACCGTGACTCTATGTCCCGGTAATAAAGATACTCTCATTGCGTCATTGAGCGTATGAAAGTGACGTTCGCGTGATTTCCAACATCCGATGATACTTCAAATAGCTCTGCCTGTTAATTTTCTGATAATTAATCGACACTCAATGGGGAGTTTCTGGGATTTTTTTGCAGCTGTTGATATCGATAGAATTTTCAAATGATTTCAGTGCTTATGCTGCAGGATATAAGTTACAAAATCGGTCAGAGCTTAATTTAATGTATGATTGATTATTATTTCACCGACAACGCTCGCGGGACCGTTCGGATTTGCTGAGCGAAACCGTCGCGGGCAGGTGTGATATGATAATATTCCGATCGTCGCTAATTTAACGATAACTTGTTAAACACTCTTGTTAGATTTTTTATTGCGAGAACTTTTCCTTCAGACATAAAACTGGTAGCTTTCAGCTTTTATTAAGCGAGTTTACTGTGTAGAAACAATTAAATGATGATAATGTGTGTAAAGCTGCGATTTCAAATGCAGCGGCAGCGATGCATTAGTGATAGTGGCGTAGGGGTGGCGGAAGGGCGACGACAGCGGTAATTTTCCACTGATGACAGGGATTTTTGCTTTGAATTATTCGCACGCAACCCTAATGTAATTACTGTGATAAAGTGTACAATTTCGCGTATTAGAGGTTATTTCAGGTGACATTATTAACATCAGTTTGTCCTAGAAACGAGTTTTGGCTTTGACCTTTCAAGTGAGATTGATTATGAGGGTTTTATACTAAGATTTTTGCTTCTCATAAGTGCTTAGTTTACCATAACGGTAGTCGACGGCACGGATGCAGTAGCCGTGTCCCGACAAACATGCTAATGTACCGAGATAAGTAACCACACATATTGCACGTCATTCCCCACACACATTCTCTGAGCAATAAAAACTTCGTACAATCTACTTTATAGATTCTAAATACCGTTTTGTTATTAAACCAATAAGGTCGCGTGTCCATTTTATCTTTATGTATTACTAATGGTTAGATCATGACAAATATATGGAGTTAAAAGCTTCATTTACATAAGTATTTTTAATGTTTATTACTGAGCTTATGGCCACAACTTAAGTGTTGTAATGGGTATAAATGATGGTGTTGAGACACCATTGAATCGACGGATAGAATATTATTTATCTGTCTGAGCTTTTGTAGAGGTTAATCCTTCTTTTCATATTTTTGATTGAGTATTAGGTACAGTACGTCTTATTTCGGAGCATGGGTCATACGAGACGTTTTTCTGTAGCCTCTGTGGTAATAATTAGCACTTTCGGATCTTTCCGTTCCCAGGCGTGTTTGCCAGAACCTAACGGAACTAGCCGTGCGTTGATTAACAAGTGCGCAAGTTTTTAATAGGGCTAGTTTCTTGTGGTACACGAAGTGATTGCCGTGTCTAGGCTTTTATTTTTTATTTCTACAGGGTGTAAAAAACCTCATCACGAAGCCGTCAACAAACTAAGTAACTTTACCCAAAAATGATTGCTAGGAAAAGACTTTTTTAGTAGGGGTTGAAAATCATGTTTTGTGGTAGAACTCAATGTTACGCACCTAAAACATTGTGCTGATGGATGGATTGAATAGTACGGGGGTCGTAGAGTTGATCAAAGTAAAAATTAAAAAAAAAAACTTGAAAAATCAATAAAAACTTGTAAAAAAATTGGAACTTTGACCCCTAATATCTCCGTAACTAGAAGGTTCCCAGGTATGGTGAAGAACAAAAAAATGATCGCAATGACGGGGAGAACAAGTGCCTTTCGGCTTCGTTAAGAGGTGTTTTACACCCTTTATATTCGTCGTCTTATGGCCCAAAGTGCCGGGATACTTTCCTTACAAGTATTTTGGAGATTCATCAAAACATAAGCTCATCTTGAAATTTCTGTAGTAGAACTAAACAAAACATTTGACCTCCGTACTTCTGAAGAGCTCTCATCACAATCAAGTCCCTTTTGTAGTCGTCAGTATAAAGTTTAATAGTTTGGTTTGGCAAAACCACCCACAGAGGCAGGCGGCGCCGCGGGCTAATCTTGTGATGCCACCAGACGTCTCAAGTGCCAAAGCTACCTGTACTGCTAAGCACCGTACATAATTAATGGTGAAGGCATTCCTAAGATCAACCCCAACGACTAGTCCACCATTTTATGAGTATGTATGAGCGTCTAATGGAAATACCGTGTTCGTTCAAGCTGGCTTTGAGTGGATTAGCTTATCAATAGTTACGAAATAAAGAAATGTTATCACAACTTTGGCCTTAGACTAAATTGGGTAACACCAGCTTATCGAGATCTAGATTTTGTTAAAAAATGCAGTCATTGTTCAAATACTTGCTTCGATTAAATTTGATGGTACGTTTTTACTTTTTAGATACAGATCTTATCGCTAATTTCTATCGCATGTTACTGACAATGATGGCAATGGAACCAAAATTGACATTGTGATTTCCCGAAATACATAAAAGCATGTTTAGGATAGGTGTACACGTGAGAATTGTAGCTTACTTCAGCCACTTATCATTAAAGCGACAAAGTGGAATTATGTAGGACATAAGTGTAGATAGTCTGCAGACCTGTTCGAAAGACTGATGACATCGTGTCACTAACGTTTCTGTCTGAACGTGCCGCGAATGTTTCAGCCCCTTTTAAGGCTTTACAATGAAATTTCGTTATTATGTACGTTGCACCTTGACTTTCATTATCCAAATACGTCACGTTCCTCCGGCGTTATCGCGGTAGTATCTTAATATAAGTGACGTATAGACAATGAGACAATTACTCTCGGTGTATATTCAACCAGCCGTGAGCACCAGTGTGGGATTATCACATAATCGTGCACCCGTCCAAATAAACAAAGTTATAGCTGAGTTAAGGGTCCCGAAGTCTCACGCTGTGCTCGTAAAATTAAAAAGATTTCGAGTACACGGTGAAGTCCTCAACCCGCAGCTCAAACACAGTTATACCAATAATGCGGGCGACGTGCTCTCATTAGAAAACCGGACTCTCCAGATCCGAACGTAGATACACGATTTCCATCGTTGCAAACATAACCAAAGAAAATTAAAGATTCTTGAGGAGTCAGCGACATAACTGTCCAAGTGTAGCTCGAGGCGGTGACAGTAAAAACTTCAAGCCTGCATCGTGAATGCCATCTGCAGAGCTCGTCAAGGCATGGGCGAGCGATAAAAACGATCGCACAGCGCATGCGAATATCGCGTTACGACGCGGCCATACCAATGGCGGAGAGTGCTGAGTGTAGTCAACGACGATGCTTATTTTACGTCCACAAAACGTTCGTGCCGGTGATAAATGTGATAATGAACCCTCACAAGGTAATCACTGACGCGTGTTTACGCATGTATATGAAAAGAACACGAAGTTCAATGGAAACGGAGCGGACGCCGAAAAAACATTACATAAGACGCGCGGCAAGGTCAATGTCGCGCGGAACAAAGATCGCGAAAGTGCTCCAATGTTACGTAGGCAGCTCTCGGCTCGCTCGGATAATTGCGATGTAATCGGCGTAATCCATCCACGAGTCTTGTTTCCTTTTACGGCGCGCGCAGCTTGCGGCCGCATAGAAGAAACAGCTGACCGACGGCACGCGCTTCGAATGCATATTAATGTCGCACCCGCCGCAAAAAAACACGTATAAAATCGAAATGCTACTATGAAATATCGAACCAGTTTGAAGTGCAGGCGCCTCAATTATGCAATCGTCGTACGAGGACAACGCATAAATCAAACTACTACCTCGCAGTCATTGTAATTGTGTAATCGATTTCAGTTTTTAACAGCATATTCTTTGTTTTTCGTGCAAGCTGCGCGCGGGGTGTAGCTTCCAATTTAAGCGTTTGCCATAATTGATCGACGTTCATCGCCTTCCTTTTGCAGCCCTTCCTTGTCTGTATATCCAGCGAAGAAAAACACACATGTCCTTAATTTGATAACACTTGTAATCTAAAAATGTGTTGTTGTGATGTCATTTTTTATTTTATTTTCAGATGAGACATATTTATTTTTAATCTTAGGGATTTTGCGAAAGATAAAACAAATCGTAACGACTTATCAATAGCTATCGAGCTTTATCTTATCGCAATAACTTGGCGAAAAGGCCAGAGTATTCTGATAGTGGGTCGATAGCACGCACGCACTTATCGAGGGTGCGTTGTTGTTGGAAGAGTAAATAAATAGCAGAATGAGTTCATCGCAGGGTTCCTCATTGTGCTGTCCATATAATGAGTGGAGCCATGACATTTTCTCCCCTGCGGCGCCGCAGCTGCCCATCATTACACGCCAATAATAAAAACAGTTCCATTTTACTCTTGATCGACATTAAAACAATAAATACGTTCACACAAAATAATCTTCGATAAGTGCGATGTTTGCAAACACAAACACTTTCTTTTGATGACGGACATCCCTGCGTTTTATCGCAGAAACAATAATAGCAATTTATCAGGCTATTAGTATTAAGGCAGCTGTACACTGACGGGGCACGTTCGAATCGCTAATGGACACTAACGCGATAACTTTATATCCGTGAGGGTGGCAGGACAACTGCGCGACTGCCTTACAAAAGGATGTTTTATGCTCTCATTGTTGATCGCAGATAATTAAATTGATTCCCCTCTAGCGTGAGATTATGAAGTGTCCCTGAATCAAGTAATGGCAGAGTTTTTAGTGTACTCTTTTTAAGTCTTTGAAGGCTTTAATCTTTAGAAGGTGTTTATTACTATATCTCTTACTTGGAAAACACTATAAAAATGCCCTCCAAGATTCTATCTCAAGTCTCGATACCGGAAGCGCACTAAAAATAAAAACGAACCTATAACATAATGTATCCAATCGATAACCGGACAGGACCTCATATAAAATCTCTCACGCAGGCTGCACCGGGCGTCGACGCATAAAATTCTTCACGCCACATTTCCCAGACACGTGATACTTCTAGAACCTGCCTTATGAAGCAGATGTCCTAGGTCGATGACGTTAGACCTTTCTATGTTGTCGCGTGCCCTGACTTATGCACATGGTGTTGTTATAAATGCGCTGTTAGCGAGGCAGCGGGGCTGTCAGCAGTCGCCTTTTTACTTTACGATCTTTGTCTAACAAAGGCTTTTTTGTTGTTTTGGTATTTAAATGTTTGAGCTGGAGTTGATGGCGGGTATGGTCCGGTTTTTTAAAACCATTTGCAATTTTTACTTTTTTAACTCATAGCTACTATTGCGAACACCCAAAAAATAAGAGCGAGAAATTTTACACCTGCCTGTTTCAACCAAACTAGTCAGCGTTACCAAAGTTACATAAATCTTTGGAGGTGTTTTTCTCGAATTCTTTGCATTTAAATAAGTTTAACATACAATTTGTAGCTGCTCACGTTTTCTGGCTTCAGACATGATCGTAATTTCCCGAAGTCGCGACCACTTAGTGCTTGTGACGTTAATGACGTCATTAAACCTCTCGCACGTTCACTTTAAGATCACGTTAAAGTCACGTCATAAAATAAACATTCACATATAATGTGTCTCCTTTTGATGAGAAATGTTCTAGTCAGGACTTCATAGGTGCGGGTGTAGAAGTGACCTTTTTAGATAAGTAAAGAAGTCGGTTAATAAGTTTTAAAGTTAAATTAATAGGTGTAACACCTTACGATAAGTCCTATTAACTTAAGGTGTGGCACATAGCTTAAGGTGAGCGTCAAAATTCCAATTTTCTTGAATGAGTAATTTTGAATAGTTTTTTTTTCTTTATTACAATATGGGCCTGCTCTTGACCTCGATCTCGCCTGATGGAAAGCGATGGATGAGATCTATGATGGAACGAGCGTGCCCAGAAGATGCCTGTTCACTCTTGCTTTGAAGGCAGGCGGGTTTAACGTGGGTGGGAACACAGACGTAGGCAGAGTTCCAGACTTTGGCTGTGCGCATAATAAAAGTGGAGGAGAAGCGCTTAGTACAAGTCGGGATATCAACCAAGTGCGGATGGTACGCCGCAGTCCGTCTGCTAGTCCGGTTATTAGTTAGTCTAGTTATTCAATAGATAGGCTTAAATGAACATAAGGGGGTTGTATTGATGGTGATTCAACAATTCTGTAAATACATACGTTTTACGGCCTTGAATCATATTTTAATCAACACACAACCTAGCACTGACCTGCAAATTGCAAGAAACGTAAGAAAATTTGAATTTTGCGGGTTAGGTTCACGCTTCCACCTTAATAAATATGATAGGCTCTTAGCTAATATAAAATTCATAATGGCAAACCAAAAAAAGTTTTATTACTTACTAATCCCTTGTTTATTTAACACAAACAATTATGAGACCGTGTAACCTAAAAAACTGACTCCGTAAGCCGAAGGGCCAGTTCATATTGTCCAAAGACTGTCATTAGCTGAACAGGTCCCGTAACTTGCCACGTTTGGCAGGGTCTCCTAAACCGGCAGGCACACCTGCTTGCAAGGGGACCCGAATTCTTTACGAAGGGGACAATGTTTAATAGGAAAGTGTGATATTTCATTATATTTGGTGAAGTTTGGTATTGTGATATAATGATGGTGAGGAAGAATTGTTATTACATTTGGATGGGGAATTAGGAATGTGAAAGATCCAGCAGTATTGGAAGATAGACGGAATTGTTAAAGGCGAATTTTTAAGTTGTCACAGGAAGGTAGGACATATTAAAGCACCCTGTGTCACACCAAACTAGTCTTGACTGTTGTTAGTTTATATTTTAATTTTTTTTTCCAAAATTATATCTTAGACTACACATCTTCGATAGTAAGATTATGCAAACTGATGTTTCCGCGGAATAGAACTTTATGTAATAGAGCACTTAAATTTTCTCGCAAACGTTTCATGTTGGCACCGTTTCATATTGGCGATGATTTACTTTCAATACAATATAAAATATTTTGTGCATTTGGTTCAGTAATAGAATATTCTCAATGTTGGATTGTTTTAATAATAAGCGTTTTTACCATGAAATTATCACGTGATTTGATAATTAAGATTGTGTTAGAAAATCTGATATTTTCCAAATGTCTCATTGAAAATTTAAATTTTCATAGACTGAGACTTTCATTCATTCTGAAATATCAAAGACTTCCCATATCAAAATGATTAGTTAACCGATTTGAAATACAATGCTAATAAGCTTTACTTATGTAAACTATAAATGGTTAATTATTCAAATAGCCAAGACACTATCGCGATCGTAGTAAGAAGCTAATTGCACGGTAAGTTTTTCATACATGAGATTGCAATGATATGAGCGTTGCAAAGACCGTTGATTCCATCTTATCAAGCTACACTTTATACATGGTACAAAGATCGAAACAGCAAAAACTAAAGCGGAATGTTTTTCTAGTTGATATCTAAATATAATTTCCATAACAAACCTCCGCAAAAGGAAGACACCTTATATGACAAAAAGTGTTGGTGGTATGCATGAGTTGGGCGGAGCATGGGCTTGCTAAGCGAGAACTCGCTTGCTCGCTATGCTACCCTGGTACCCAACTGTACGACGAAGCCGAGGGGACGACCGGCGAACTCGTAATTATAAACAGGGCGAGGTGAGCCGAGGTGTCGAGATATCGCGATAATATCGAAACGTTTTCGTTTAACGTTGCTGGCGGGTATTTAATCGCGGAATTTAATAAAATGGTCAAGCCGGGCGAAGGGAACGCTGATTTATCGTGGGCGATCGCGGCGAATATCGATACGGAATCCAACTTCACTATATCGATTCGAATGTATTTTTATAAGATTATCAATTTAATGTTCTGCGCTTTTTATTGCGACCCTGGTACTTATTTACTTTGTCGCGAAATAAAGACAACCTCTTCCACATAGAATATGTAATTTCAAGTTAAATAGCGACTGGTTTTGACTATGAAGTTGAAAAGGCGATTTCAGTCATCATAAAGAATTTAATCGCAACAATTATCGAAATAACGAGTTTAGATATACATCTAAATGCGTCTTTTGGATGAACATTCTGCGATTATACATACATTACTGAAGCTCCCGGGCAGGTGTAGTCAAAAACTTTGAACATCAACCGAGCAGATTACTGTATAAATTGTTGGTAGCGTTTACGAAATTGGGTTTCAAAATGCTTGTTAAATTATCGTTTAGTAAACAAGGCTCTGTAACAATACTGGGTCAAATTTAGTTAATTATTTCATACAGTTCAATCATGATTTGATATTAATAATTCGATAGTCATATCTGTGAAGTTTCGCCAATTAATTTATCCCATGTATTTTTCTATTAAATTCAACTTTGTCTCACTCTAAGAGCCACGCACTCTTCATCACTTAAATGGTCCATTTACTGCTAGCCAGCTCATTAGTTGGTTCTAATTTGTTTCCACAAATCCGGAATTATGCCATAAAGTCTTGTTTTTTTCCCCCTTAAAACCTGTATTCATATTATATCAATGAACTTTGGGGTCCTTTACAATCCAGCTTGCGCCATATTTTTTATCAGAAAAAAAAATATCAGACAGAGCGCCTGTGCCTCGTAGAAAAAAATGTGAGGCATAATACAAAAGATAAGCACAAGTTTTCACACGGACTTACCAACTCACAATGTAAAATCTTATTCCCAAGTATATAATATACCGTGTTAGTTTATATATAATCCATTATTTATTCGGGCGTTCACTACTTGTATGCGAAAACTGTCAGTTCAGTATAGTTTAGTTACTCTATGTAAAGATATGAGATAAGGAAATTAATTTAGTAGTTTCATGTTAACGTCTAACGGTGTTGCGTTTCGGGGTAATTAACAAATACCTTTGCTGTCTCGGGAAGGGGGCGAGATGGCAATCGTAAACTTTGAGCGAGTTCGAAACTCCGTCTACCGAAAACAAGTACCGAAGTACCGACGTGCCTGGATGTTGAAGTGACTGATATTTGTGAGCGTACAAAAAGCACTTCGGTTGGAACTGTCAAGTAAGCTCAACAAATGACAATAAGCGTGAAGCGGCAAAATTAAACAATGTTTAGACGTGAGGGAAACGTTTGGAAAAAAATGGAGAATGTTGGGGTCCCAAAATTCCCCTCATTGATGATATTTTACAGTAGTGTAATGGACGCCCCAAAGCTTTTAAATAAAACTTTGTTAAAATCCTTTATAATTCATAAAGTGAAGTACAATTAAGTTATCATGATTACTTTGCGTAACAGAATTTTATCCTAAGGAAAATCCTATATCATAATAAAAACCACTAGCTGTTCATGTTTTAATTTAAATCCGCGGTATTTCCGCGGTTCGGGAACAATGTAGTAAGGTTTCACATACAATTTGATCGATTCCCCAACAAACAATGATGTAAAGAAAAATATATTGGCCCCTGTGATGTCCATAGAGTGATTCCCCTTGTACACGCCCCCTCTTGTCCGATTGCATCGGAAGCAGTAGAAATGCAGTGGGATTATGCAGCAATCTGCCATCGGAGGGTGCCCCCTCCACCCGAGAAATGTATCGTGTTGCCAGGATTAATTGGTGTTTACCCCCGGCTTGGGGGTAGATATTTTCATATTATATCACGCGAAATAAGACCGATGTAATGGCAAATTAATAATACATTGCGACATGGAAACGCACAATTCTGGAGCGAGGACGTTGGGAAATGGAACGAAGATTCGTCAGGGTCGTGGCCTCGCGCGCGGGTAATACAAATTGGTAATTTGAGATGAAACAAAACGAAAACTCCAGCCTTTTGTTTTTTTCGCTTTTCAAAGGAATTGTAAATCAATAATGAAATTGTTATCATGATTTAGAAAATTGAGTCTTAATTGTTTAAGTTAGGATACGAGTATTTTAACGTGGCGAGAATTTGTCTCTCACTAAAGTCTCCGTTGAAATCGAGGAATGCAATTGGACAATACGACGACGTCCGTATTGATAGATGGGCTCCAATAAATTGTTGACTTAGCTGCCTGAGCATACGAAGGGCCCTCGAATACCTTCACGAACTTGCGCATAGATACGTATGTAGGTACCGCATATTACAGGAACCTTTAAAACGAGATAGCACTTACGCTTTTCGGAATGTTAGCAGCTATTTGGGGTGATATGCGATGTTTTGCGGATAATTCACACGGTAAATAATATCACCAAAAGTGAAAAAAAGTAATGCAACTGCAGGGCTTAAAGAAAACATTTTTGTTAAAGAAAAAAAAATCCGTTCAATCCGAACAGGGGTGCAAATTGGAGATAATGCACTTTTTGATCTGGCTTTTGTGCATAGTAATAAAAAATCCTGATAAAAGGGTAGCTTCCTCCTTCCCCAATACCCAGACACGCAACGTATTTCTAGATACATTCTCAATGTTCAGTCGCAAAGTCAGATGCATTGTCTAACTACGATTTCCCGGCGGGACCCCGGACGGTATTCCGTTCGGAAGACGTCTCTCCCTGTCTGGCTTCACTAATATATAAACGAAGCTATTAAGAACTTCAGACAGACTATTATCACGAACTAATCATACAAAACCTACTCTGTAAAGGTCAATAACATAAGCTGTATATTTACTGCTCAGAAACATTTATAACGACTCGTTCTTGCACTGCACAAAAAAGTGGTTTTGACTAATTTCAGGGGTCGTCCTTGTACGTCCTTCAAATAAAAACTAGATAAAAACAATCACGAAATCGCAGTTTAAAATTGCAAGGATGACGTAGTGGCGCACGCGTCGCCTCAGGCGTATTATTTGGTAGACGTTTATAATTTAAATAATAACAAAGGGTTACCAAAGAATCGTCCGCGGTCTAATCGTTCGACCATTCGCTAATTATAGAACACGTTTACCCAACCCTAAAATTTTGTAATCGGTATTTAAATTTATAATGACAGTAATTGACAAGGATCAGTACTACATACAAATCAAAATTCTATATGTACGTCGCTTAGTGGGAGTTCTACTGAGAAAGATGATTATCGTGCTCTTTCGAAACAAAGAGATAGTTGACCATTAAAAAGTAGTTCGTGACATGTGTACGAGTCAATTACAGAACGCGTGGGTAGTGCAGCAGTTGTTCACTGTCATAAAGAAGCTACAAAAATTTCTACGATACAATGTTATAGGTAACAGACAGTTAAGGTATTTAAAAGCACAATAAATAATCGGATCGCCATAAAATTTTTGTCAAATGTCAAAGGTGAAAGAGACTGGGACAACCGAAGCAGGTGTGTCCCGGCTGCATGGGGGCAGCTGCAAACTGACGCTTTTATAAAAGAAAAATACCTCATAAAATTATAACCGAGTATCGATATTTATGCGATGAAAAATAAAATTGCACATTTAATAGATGATACAAAATATAAAACTGTTTTTAATTGACCTGCAGAAAAACAAAGGATAGGATCCGAGAATACATGCAAATTGCACCTACGCGGATTTGATGTGGTCAAAAAACCAAGAACTCATAATTCTGCTAGGTAGACCGTCTCAAATCAATGGCTATTAAAAACTTTACAATCCAAATCAGAAACAATTGATATTTTTAGCGAAGCCACCTACACTCTTGATAGGATTTTACATCTTCAAACCTACAAAAAAGTTCAAAGTATGAAAACCACATCCGGTAGTTTCATGAGATGACGAATTTAGAAAACGTGCAGTAATGAACAAGCATCCGGTTGAGTTGGAAAAACCTGAAACCTGAACTGGGAACTAACAGGTAGTTCCCAGTTCCACGGCAACCATTATCAGAATGGTTAATCACCGACACCGTCATACGCGAGAACCGTTTTAGGAAATTTCTTATCTGAATTCAGTTCTTATGTTTTTTATTCCATGGTATACGTATTTTTCCTCCTATTTTCAGGAACTGCAAAGTCATTGTAATGAGCTTCTTTGACTTACTGAAAAAGCTTTCGATCTTGCTTTATTTCAACAGAATTCTCATTATTTACGAAGTGTGCCTATTACTGCCTATGGGAGTATGGGAGCCGACTACTACAAACATAAAAATGTTTTCTCATTTAAACGCCACGGCCCGACAGTCTTCACTCTTCACGTATCCATTCGGTCACTTAGAGCGGTCTCGACGAACCAACCGATAATTGCATTAGCAAGAAACCAGTTTGTACATCACATGCCCTTTGACTGCACTGATTCTTTATGACGTACCCACCTCATGAGAAGTGCTCAAAGTGGATGCAAAACTTATAACTTGTGCTCATAATTACTGTCTTAATAGTAGACGCGACGCGTGATTTTGGATTTTTTCTTGTTTTAATGAATTGTTTAGAGTGATTTCGGTTCTTTTCAATGATAATTTAGACACTAAATACAAATAATTTATTAAAATTTTACTATAAAGTTAGGTCCATAACTGTTTACGTGATACAATTGGAATTTCTATATGGGAAGGATGTGGTTCCCCTGTTTGATAAGTAAAAACTCATTAATCACACAATTAAATACCATGAAATATGTGCAAATGATGTTTCCGCACAGACGGTTCAGACAAAAACCCGTGATAAAAGTTTTCCTGTTTTAATTGGCTATTTTTCTCGTACGTATTTGTTAACACAATTATGTTGACTTGGACATGTTTTAGAAATAGTGTTGCTAGTAAATAAATTGCCATATTAGGTAGTTGTTCCTTATTTGATGTTACAATAGTTACATTAATAGTAGAATGTCAGTGGAAGTTATAGCCATGCCATATGCTCAAACAAAGAGATCTTAGTTCTGAAGCGTGATAAAATTACTGGTGCAATGAAAAAAATATTGCCTTAAAGGTTGAAGTTGTAGTGCTCTTCGATATTTCAATCTCAAAGTAAACAAACGAAGGCAGATAATACCTGGTAGGTTGGTATTTTTCCAAGGTTATTCACATTCCACGTTCTCCCAGTCTAGGCTAGCGTGCATAGACTCTACTTTAAGTACACACGGTTTGATTTGTAACTGGTGTTTGAAGTACCGTTATGCGAAATAAGCGCGGGCTTAGTATAGACCCTTGTGGTACACTGAACGTTTTCTAGCTGAGAAATGATTAGGGTGACACATAAAATTATCTCTGTCCTTCTGCACTACAATTTGCCTATCTTAGATCAAATGATACAAGATATATTGACAAGGTGATTTTGAGCTATACGTATATGTGGCGATTATGAATACGTGAAATGACGCAGTTGACAAGTTAATACCTACGTTACGCAAATGTGTTGCGTCTACACCTTTATCAGATAAAGAATTCGTCTAAGATTGATGAATATATTATTATATAAATAGGAGAATACATTTATTTGGAATATTAAACAGAGGAATAATAAACAGCAAAAATATACGAGTTACTCGTGCTTACGGACATTTGATTACAGTACAGTCGGAGACTTTGAAATTGTTTTAAGAATTTACCTTTCCGATGAACAGAAATCATTGTCCTGCCAGAAAGTAGAATGGCGAGGTTGGACCCACGTAATTTAAAAATCAACGGAGCGCCGTTCACGGTCTAGTTATATTAATTATAGTAAAAAGTTTATCAGAGTTCTATATAAAAATATTGAGTTACTAGATAATGGGAATTAAAAGTTACGAATGATTTTAATTTATATAAAAAAAAGTCATCGTGCAGTTTCCGAACGCAACGTTTGACATTTACCTTCTTACAACTGAGAAATGGAACGTCAGTGTCAATTTCATCTGTGGACATAGTTTGCTTGTGTTCAACGGTTACGTGGAATACGGATAAAAGCTATTGTATGCCATTCTACTACTAAATAAGTCCGTGTCTTAATTTAGGTTATAATCTTCTACCCTTCATAAATATCTTTTTTCTCCCAACTTCTATAACCTACTTTCCATTGCTTTTTTGTTAGTCTTAAGTCGTTCTTTAACTATTCATAAGTTTCCACAATGTACGCTACCCATATTACTGGGTCCCGAATTACATGCAATCTCGCCATTCTCCTTTGGGCAGATTTTCGTATGCTTTACGACTGGCAATGTCAGCAATACGCACGCGTCAAACACCGAACAATAAAAATATAAATAAACAATAATGAAAGTTGAACGACCACGGTTGGCGTTGATGACTCAGTTTCTACCTGACCGGACCAGTGTCGTTTTGTTACAAACTTGTCTGTGCCGTGATCATCACAAAGACAGGAATTCCGTATCATCTTCGGCCGTAATCATTTTTCTTTTTCTTACGATTGAAATTGGACTCGAGAGCTTTATGAGGTCTAGGTCCTTTGTGTGATGTACTGGTAATATATTTCTATATTCACTTTCAATATTGAATTGCTTTAAAGCTTTATTATGTTCAGGTTATTTTAGTGCTTGTTCAATCAAATCGCTCGTCTAAAATTTCAATAGCTTTGTCGATTTCTTCGGAGTTCTTCTGATGACCTTAAAATACAATACAATCTACTTCAGGTTATTCCAATAAACATAAATCCTCGTTCAGTTTTTTAAAACACAATTTCCAATTCCGATGCTTTTCTGATCGTTAAGTTTTTACTTGCATTCTACAATGTCTTGAACTAAAAGGCGGACTGTTCCGAAATTCAAATCAAATCACATCCACCGTTCGAGCCCATAAGTCGGGGCATGCGCAACGGCCGAGGGCCAATGCGCCCGCGCACGCTTCTAATGACAGGGGGGAGAAGAGAGCGCGGGGGGCGACGGACCGGTCGCGCCGCACCGAAGTAAGTACATGCCATAAGGGTTTGTATCCAGCTGATTTGATGGGGAATAACAGCTGATTTTATGGATACTTGTGTATTCAAGTAAAGTCAATTTCGTCAACATTGTAACAAAAATGTTCATGCGGCTTTACGTACAACATTCTGCTCTGAATACAAAAGACTTTAATTTATTTTTAAATAAAATAAATATAACGCAATTATTCAGTATTTTAGCCGCTGCTTATTTATGTTTTCCATTACATTTAACCTTACACTAACAATGTGAAGACAGGTGGTGAAGTCTAAATATAAATAACCTTATTTTCTTTGCCATTTAAGTTAATAGGTACTTTAACATTGCAGAAAAAAAACAAGGTTTATTGAAAACTAGCGGACGTCACGTGGTTTCACCCGCGTAGTTCCCGTTCCCGTGGGATTACAGGGATAAAAATATAGCCTATGTTACTCAGGGTGAATAGCTTTCTAATTGTGAAAGAATTTTTGATATCGGCGCAGCAGTTTTTGAGTTTATTCATTACAAACATGTGTATGTTTGTAACACACAAAAATACAAATCTTTCCTCTATATAAAACTAAGTAACTTTACGCAAAAATTATTGCTGGGAAACTACTTTTTTTTTGAGATGAAAAATCATGTTTTGTGGTAGAACTCAATGTAACGCACTCAAAACATTGTGCTGATGGATGGATTGAATAGTACGGGGGTCGTGGAGGTGTTTAAAGTAAAAAAAAATTGGAACTTTGACCCCCAATATCTCCGTAACTAGAAGGTTCCCAGGTATGATGTAGAACAAAAAAATGATCGCAATGACCAGGAGAACAAGTGCATTTCGGCTTCGTTAAGAGGTGTTTTACACCCTTTAATATTAGTGTAGACTACAGGCCGCGTCGTATAAACAGTAACATACCATTGCGCGTCCGGGAACCCGTTCGCTGTCCCCGGCACGCCCGGTTAGAACTCCTAACTTTTTATTTTACAGCTCACCCTGTGGCTTAGGCTCGCGTGAATGCCCTACTACCTACCGACTGGCAACTAACTTTGTTCCTTTTCCAAGGTGCTTCCACGTCACTTGTTAAAACTTTCGCGCCAGTTCGGTAGTAAAAATAATGCTTGCTTTATATTTGTGCTGTTTTATGTTCTCCCAGTACCACACCACAACTGTGAGTACTGAGTAGCTATGGCAAATCTGTGTTGGAAATACCTATGTAATTTATGGAGCTGTATTTGAATTGTTTTGGCATGATTCCTGGTTTTCAATTGAGATTTATTTCTTGTAATAAGTAATACGAATCGAGCACTGTTCTGTTGGCATTGGATTTTAACAGCATTGATTACATTACATTGAAAATATATCACGCCAGAACTGCAACGAAAACGTGACCAGAGCAAGGCTATCAAAGCTGGTTCCTGCTGCACATGAGAACCTTTACCATACAGATGCAATGAGTTAATTTTAGTGTTATGCATTTATGGAATATCCCGTAAATGAGAATCATAATCGTTAACATTCCCACTGCTGGGGACACAGGCATCCTCCCTGTGAGAGGGCATCATAATCTACCACGCGAGCCCAGTGCATCGTCATCATCAGCCTATTAATGTTCCCACTGCTGGGATACAGGCCTCCTCTCTATTAGAGGGAATGGGCTGTCATCCACCACGCGGGCCCAGTGCGGATTGGTAGATACAACATGTCTTAATTTTTTTTGGTTTTAGGACATGGTCGGTTAGTGGATGTAAATAAATAGAATCTTTGATTTATTTTTTCCTTCACCGTTTTCACTTCATTAGATGAGGAAAACATCGTGAGGAAACTAAACCAGCATATGGCTGAAAGATATTTCTCGACGGCATGTAAAGCTAAGTCAGCGGCCTATGGACAGCATAAAAACTCGAGTCGTTCATCAGCTCGTCCCACAAGCCTACGGCCCATTTGGGACGAGTTGCTCGACACCAGGTTAGGAACTAATCACACGAAAAGAAAAAGACTTCGCTCTTTTGGGAGCAGTAGTAATGAAATAAAATGACATACATAAACTATAGTGCCAGCTGGGGTTCCAAATATTAATGCTGCCCGTTAATTTCTAAGTACCCGATTTGCAGGTCATGGTGTAAGAGCGATGAGATTACGGTTGCCAAGTTAAAATTACAACACAGTAATATCGACAAAACTAATGTGAGTTATGACTACGATAAAACACCAGCGGTTCAAGTGTCCCTTATCGATTTATTGAACCCTAGATAACGTTTTATCAAATTGATATCCACGAAAAGCCATACAGTTAGTTTTCCAGTAAATGGTTAATGTTTGCGAATAGGCAGATACTAGATGGAAGTAAATATTTATGTAAGGATTTGATACTACCCTAGCCTGCAAAACATTAAAAGTTTTATGTAAGTAAGCAATCCCACGCTGAACAATTGAGAATATGCATTTACTATTGTATACAATGACGTATTATATATAGACACGTCATGAACCAACATCGCGGCGCTTAAAAACGGCGAAAATACTAGAACTACTTATAAGCGTGAAGAAAGAGAAAGAAAATATGACACCGAACGGCGGGATGCCTGTTGCGAGAGGGAGATAAATATACATCTTCAGTCACGTCACAGGATTTATTAAATTATAAACAAACGTAGCGTCGCGCGACAGGTTGGTGCGTAACTAAGCGCGATGTGGCCAATTGGCTTCATTTCATGTTGTCATTTTAGAGTGCGGACAACGTATCTATAGTTTATATATCATTGATTGTATATGTGCTTAATCAAGCAAAAATTGCAATGAGGGATTTTCTTTTTAGCTCTTCCCTAGTCGCTGGATAGATGGCGCTAGGAGTTAGTATGATAATGCAAGGAACGGAACCTAAAAAAACTGATTTTAACAAAGCCCGAGAAAACTAGGTTATATTCGGAAGGTTAAGCAAATGAAAGTGTCAGTCAACGAGAGTATGTGACGTGACACAATGTTTTTTTTCCCAAGCGTTTTGGCTTTGGCACCAACTATCATAGTAAGTTCAACGCCATCTATAGAGTTCTTGGAAACTAAGTTTTTTTTAATACCTCATAAAGAAAACCTCTCATTACGATTATACAATCTTAGTGAAACTTGTAACTACTTTTCGAATAAAAGTTTTTCTTTTACACATATACTTTGACGTCACTACCGCCGTTATCGAGGACGACGTGTTTTGAGAGTGCGTTCCGTTTCACCAAAAACATGCTACTTATAACAATAAATTGTAAAATAATTGATGTTTTAGAAACTTAAACACTTATTATCATAATGTGTGTGTTTTTATGCGCCAATACAAAGCATTTTTAATTAATAAAAACAATTTTGTATTTATTTTATATACAGAATGACACAAAGCCGGCAAAAGTGGAGAGATTTGGAAGAGATCTACACTCAGCATTGGGCGTCCAAAAGTAGATGAAGAAGATGCACAGAATTAAATTGCCAAATTTTTTTTCAGAAGTGGTAGGTAAACATGATTTGAAATTGTCTAACATTTAAATTGTTAGATTCGCCCTTGCACGTCAAAAAATATAACGTTACTGTTTCGTAGACATTTGAATAGAATGGTCTTGCTCTCCTAAACTGAAAATTGTATTTCGTTTCATGCAGGATATACGAGGTGACGCTTCTCAGTGTGCACTTTTTCGTGTGCCCTTATTACAGGAGGGAATTCTAACAATTTAAATGTTTGTTGTTATTATCTTTGAACACCCTAAATACCTACTATTTATTTTATTTATTACGAAAATTAAGTTCCACATCAAAATAACATTTCGATTAGAAGCAATCATGACAAGATAATAACGTAAACGATAGCCATGATAGGTATTGACTTATTGAGCCACAAATGTACAACGTAGGTACCTAATATCTCAATTGGAGTTATCAATAAGCACAATGACACAAAGAGGGTGTTATACAACTAGGTGCATCTCAGTTCAGCAACCCCAGATAATACTATGTCAACAAATACAGTGGCGTTGTGATTACAGTAATAAATATAATTAAATATGGCTTGTTATAATAAGAGGAAAGTGCTGTTCGTTAGTGGCTTATTAAAGTTATCGGTTTTTTAAAGGAGCTTCCTTTTGAGATAGCCTAAATCAAAAAGGGTACTTTGAGTTAAAAGGATTATTTTAATTAATAAAAGTCGTTTTGCTGATATGAGCGACAGGTACGGTCAGCGAAAAAATTAAATGCACAGTTGGCAATTTTTTGGAAGTCATTTTGCGACACGTTTTTTTCTACTGCTACTAAGTATTAAAACTTATTACAGTGAAATGAAATGGAATTATTATATTCAAAGTCATATTGGCCACACACATGTTATCATAATTATTTTAAGGGGACTACAGGAGCTAAACGCGAGTTTTATAGTGCAAAAAAGCATATGATTCACTGCAATAAACAAAACCAGAAAAATATATGATACTCTTCAGGATATATGATAGTGTTTTGAAAACATAATAGGTACCTACAATAAATTTTACTCGAAAAAAAAAATCACGAATTAACTCTAAAAAAATCTTTTAACGAATAAAAACCATACAAAAATATATAATATATATATTTTTTTTTATAACTTTATTCTAACAGTATTTCAAATGAAGTTTGAACCACCACAAATAGAGTTGCTAATGTAGCTACTGTAGTCGCCTTAAACTTTAGCCAGATAACGTCGCTATTTCCTATGTGACTACCCGAGAGAAGAAATAGAGAAACAGAATTTTTCTACTCGATAATAAAATTCAAGCTACCTATACAAAACCAGTTTTTGCGGATCTCTCATTGTCCTGGAAATCTATACAAAGCGAGACCATGTTATACTCTAGAATTCCAACTCACAAAAGAATATTTCAATATTTTCAAAGTATGAAGCACAACTTATCTGTCAGAAGTAAATGTGTGGTGACGTAACCGCACTCAAACCACCTCAAACTGAAAGCACCTCAAGCACCTGCGACCACCTGTCACTGGTATGTGCTATTAAAACTTTTGACATGGTGACACAAGTGGTTTGCTAGTATAGTCACGGCCATATACGTCTTCATTTAGTAAAATTCAAAGGTAAAGTAACCTCCCTTAGGGAGGCCTATGTCCAGCAGTGGACGTCTTTCGGCTGAAATTGATGAAAGGTAAAATAACGAGCAGCGGTGGCCCAGTGGTTCGAACCCAGGCAGGCGCATTACTTTGTGTAATTTATTTCATCACCGCTGGTCTCAAAACGGTGAAGGAAAACATCGTGAGGAAACCGGCATGTCCTAGAACCAAAAATTCGAAGACATGTGACATCCTACCAATCCGCACTGGGCCCGCGTGGTGGATTATAGCCCATTCCCTCTCATAGAGAGGAGGCCTGTGTCCCAGCAGTGGGAACATTAATAGGCTGATGATGATGATGATGATGGAAATAACGAGTATTATAACTTGAAGAGAAGACCTATTTTTCCATAAGAATATGGGTAAATACCTACTACCTTACTATAGATAGAATCTTTATTATGAGTACACCATGCAAATTTAAATTTACAGAAAAGAAAACATTTCACAAGGTGACACAATGGTTTTATCTCTATAATGAATCTTTTCAGGACAACCTTTGAGTGGATTACAGGAGGAGGTTAATAATGTAAGTAAAACAACACGAAATCACAATCAATAAAAGTAGGAGAAAATCACTTTTAAAAGTTGCTAAGAAATTGGTGCTCGTGACTGTACCAGCTCAACTTGAAAGAGTACTCAAGTACGAAGTTTAAGTTTTCCAATAGTCCAATACCGTACGGTTCTCAAAACACTCGAAAATCAATGGATTTGTAGGCAACTAAGCATGATTGCTTATGCGTAAGTATTTTAGTAGTGTTTACATAGTTTAGTTCCAATTACTGTTAAGTATGAGTGAGTAAAAATACAGTTAGGCCGCCTGCTGACTGTATGAATGTTGCTGTCATGCGAACCAAAGCTTACCAAAGATTGCAATCTTTGTATTCTATTCATATCTTTGCATGTCCTTCAGAAACAAAACTACAAGAAACCAAGTGAACTATGTTAACTTCACATTTATTACTCCTTTACATCAGTTATACCAGTAAAAGTCGCTGAAAAATCGGTCCACTCGTTTCAAAATCAAAGCATTTATTTTCAAGTAGGCCAGTTACAGGCACTTTTGAATTGTCGAAACAAATATGAAAATTAAATGTAGCTACAGTCCCAGTCACAAGACATAAATACTGTGAAAGTACTGTAGTTGCCCATTCCCTAGCGTAGATCTCTATGGAGAAGAATGGGAAAGAAACTCCATGGACACTCTTTTAAATCAGAATATTTTTACTAAATCTTGGTTACATCATTAATGTTGAGATGGTACATTATGTGAGAACAATGTAGCAAGATGTGCACGTTAAAGGTGTCCATAGTAGTTTCGGAGATTAGTCGGAACCAGACAGACAGACACAAACAATCGTTCATCAACTATCAACAAACAAGAAACAGCCAGACAATCGACGTATTCCTACCAATTTATTGACCAACCAACTGCCAACCACACCATAATTCGTACAGTGTGTCCCCGCGTTATCACAGTAATAGGTGACCCACATATCACCACTTAAGTGACGCTATCTAACTGTGGTATCATACTTTACAGCCCGCCTACTAAATCGGTAGTGGAGTGAAGTAGTAACAAGTATTACTTGTGTTCATTTTAATTTTATACAGGCTTATTAAAATATGGGGGAAAATGACCACCAACAATAACTTTGTGACCACTAAACATCTATCACCAAAAATATCAATATTGATCACCAAATTTTAATGAGGTGGTTTATGACAAACTAGTTTTGCCTAGGTCGACTTGGGGCACCCCGACACGGATAGATTAGGTTAGAACTACTTCTGAATGTTTATAAAAAAATAACCACGAAGGGTATGGCGGGGTCGAATGAGCGAGCACCATAGACCCCGCCATACCCTTCGTGGTTATTTTTTTATAAACATTCATAAGTAGGAGCCCCGCCAAGCGGGGCTTCATTGACCGGGTCTCCCTCGACTCGGATGCAAGAGCATAACAGTTCAATTTCTGGTGGTCATTAAGTAAAACCATACATTTTTGGTTCTAATTTCACGATAAAATGGGGATTAATTTTGGTGATCATTTACTAATTATAGCATTACATTTTGCTAAATCTGGTGGTTCGTTAATAGGGTAGATGACACCATAAACCAATAATTCCAAGACACCTATCTATTAAAAACACTTTATTTTGGGCCTAAAAACCCGATTTATTTTCAATTAATCGCCAAATTCGATTTTTAGTTGCTTCGAAATCAATAAATAGTTCAGTCATTGAGTTGAATAAACAGTGACGTCACAGTTGGCTATTGCCATACAAAATCTATGAGAGAACAGCGTTTTGACAGCTCTTAAAAAGTATCTCAATTGATTGGTGTGTCATCTACCCCATTGTATGCCTTAAAATATTATATAACAGGCTGAAAAGCTTGTCGGGGCCACTGTATCTAAAAACAAAATCAAAAGGATACAGGGAAATTTTACCTTATCTACTTGGCTAGACCTTTTTAGAGCGGCACCTCAAAAGGATTTTGAAAGAAATTCTAAATACATAGTTTCTTATATATCGTCGTGTTTGAAAAAGTCGTCAATGTAAAATACCGCCATTAACGTTGAGTCAAAATATAAAGCAATGGCCATTGCAAGTGTGTTACGCAACTATCGAGTAAGTTCCCTATGCGTAAAAATATGATAGTTTAGTTTTACACTGAAAAAAGCAAAGCTAAGGAAATGTGTCGGAGACAATATCAAAGCTAGCTGTAGCTGGGATAAGACCTAATATAATAGGCTTCTATACAAAGGCTAATTTGACATTGAACTAAAACTGACATGACTAGCTGTACCCGGCATGCATTGCAATGCACTTTTTCCTACCTACTTCATACCGTTTAAACCTTCCCTGGACTGCCACAAAAATATTTCAAGAACAAAATTAACCAACTCGGTCCAGCCGTTCTCGAGTTTTAGCGAGACAAACAAACAGAAATTCATTTTTATATATTAGAAATCTATAACCAGGGCAAAATGCAGTAAGTAGAAGTAAAAACTAAAACATTTATCAAAATCTTAACATGCTTAGGATTACAAACTACACCATTACAAAATTGCCACAGCAAATAAATAATTTATAATTTAAAGGATTATACCTACTTGTACTTACTTACTAACTTACTGTCAACAAATTAATCTTAAAAATATTAAATGAAAAATTAAAAGCAGAATAAATTACTTAATTGACAAAAACATAACCAAAAATATTAAGTGTGGTTAGTCTAGAATTAATACAGAATTAAATAATTATATTCTATTGTGTTTTTTGGACTATGTCCATAACACACATAACCTATGCTTACTTGCTAGGTATTATGTACCTAGCAAGTAAGCATAGGTTATGTACATAAAATTGTACAATCATAATTTGCCTTTTTATGTTGACTGTGTCTGTACAAAACCACTAAGAAGTTTTTCTTACAATAGTTGCAACACTGAATAAGTGAATGTAGAAAAGCAAATGTATCTGCCTATCCCCAAAAAACACCATGCTATTTACAAGGGCATCCCGCTTCTAAACTAAATACCTAATCCAAGTTATCTAGTAACTAGGCTTTATCATAATCAGATAACGAAAAACTAAAGCAAACTTTGATATCATCTAAAAAGACAAAAGAGATTATAATTCTTTTTATCATATTGTGTGACAAAATTTACGTCATGCTGTGATAATGACTAAAGTTTACCTTGATATTATTGTAATGAAGTCAAGTTCAGTAAATGTTTTGTTTTTTAATAAATGCCTTTTTCATGAGTCTTAAAATTGAATGTTTACATCAGTTCCTTATCTTCCAAGCAATGCTAAGTGTCAAAGTCAATAAATCAAAAATCATGTTGCATGCGTGTGATAGGTACAAAACATGCACTAACCAGTGTGTTAGTTTGTAAATGTCACCTTGCAGTTTTTAATGTAAAGTGTGTTAGTTCTCAAATGTCACCTTGCAATTTTTAATGTAAAGTCTACCAAGTAAAGTGCTTTACATTGTCAACATTATTGGTAAGAGCAAGCCTGGTTATGTACATATTTCAAGTCATAGTTAAATCCAGTGACCAGTCCTTTAAAACTAAATGAATTCTTATAAATGTTTCAGAAGGAAATTAATTACACTAATTACCAACTAAAACAGTTTTACTTTAAATTACTAAAGCAATATCTATTTTTCAAGAATGTGGCAAAGTTACTAACTCTACTTGAACTAAAAACAAAAGTGAACAAGAGGAGCTGTGTTATTTATGTATTTACTTGAAACATGCAGAGCAAACAAAAAATTTAAAGCAAAACAATTCATTATTAAACAAAGAATAGAAGAAACCCTAGAATTGAATAAGTGAAAAGGTAAGTGATTAGGCACTGCATTTAGAAGTAGGTACCTACTTACTGTAAAAGATTTACAAAGAAAAACTTTTTCATAAAATAGGTATTTCCTATTAAGGTCTTACATGTTTTTGTTTACTAACAGAATAGCCAACCGCCAAGACAAGCTTTTGTTTCTTGAGTTTGATTATGGAATATAGTGACAGTATGTTTTTTATTTAAAAAAAAAGAACATCATGATTACAAAATAAAAATGTCTAGGTACCTATGCCTGCAAAATAATGACAACAGGATGAGTAAGAAATAAAGATACTTTAAATTATAGTTGTCTTTGAATTGTTTGCCTTTACAATTAGTTAAACCATAGCACTCAAACCTTCCTTCTTCTGACAGGCCGATTATTTGCTGCAATCTGCACAGTTTTCTGAATTTATGATAGACCTATAGAATGAGAAAGATCCAATGTGGGTATATTCTAAGGAAACATAGTTTTACCAGCACTTGTTTTAAAAAGTGACCACATTAAAATAATTGTGTCACATGTAGATTCATAAATTGTGAGTGAATGTTTCATGTTTGGTAAAAGAAAGACTTCTTCGATACCTACATTACGGACAGGTCCTTGTCTCACAAAAAGTTAGATAATCAGAATAGCCTACGTGACAGACTAGTTTTGCGAAAAAGCTAAAAACTAGACGTTGCTATAGCTTTTACTGCTATCTAGAAGCTAATTAGAAGCCAAGGTTATTATTTTTGGCAGACAGCTAGCTGTACGAAGTAACCATTTAACAATTTAGTAGCAATTCGATAACACTGAAGCTATACCAGATCTTATCTGTGAAGTATCGCGTTTATTCGTAATACCTCCGTTATGAGCATCGAAATATCTTACGATGCCCGATTTTTTGCCAGTCTACAATTTTCAAATGGTAATACGACGCGTCGTCGCGGCACCGCGGCTCAGCATTCTATTCCGAGGGCGTTCAACCGAACTAGAGCCGCTTAGCAACACCCAAAGTTTTTCACAATGGCCATGACATCGAAATAAAACAGCCTCCGGTCACTGGAGCATTGACTCTCAGAACATCGCGGCCGCAAACAAACTTACGAAACGAACGCGGGCGCATGTTTTGCTAACATAAATCAGCAACAACTCACCTGTCAGAAGACTCGGAGCTGTCGTATCGGTCCAGACATCTCCTCTTCCTGTCGTCGCCGTCCACGGTGTTCGCATCAGACAATTTTCGGGAATACGTACCGCCGACCGCGGCGCGCTTAGCGGCCACGCCGCGCGTATCACTTTTCTCACACGAATCACTCGTTTCCAGTTCCCTGTAGAACGATAACTTTACACTATCGCCATTAAATGTTTCGCCACTGCACTTTTTTGTGTCACCAAGTCCTTTAGCGGGCGCGGAAAAAGTTAAATCGTTCATTTGTTTCGGGCCGGCGCGGTCCACGGGCGACCCATCCGCCATCTTTGAGCACACGAGTGTTTTGTCGCGAGTTTTCGTGCGACGCCACGGCCAGCATGGGCGCTGTCGTCGCGCACTTTAAGGCGCGGAGAGCGGCGCGAGGGGCGGCGTGACGTCACGGCGACTGCGCGGCCGCGGGGGCAGAGCGCGGTGACGTAAGGACTCCGCCCCGTGCATGTGCAGGGGCGCTGTCATTGGCCGCGCGTTACGCAACGCGAGCCTATTCAAATACCGGCGCAAGAAGGGAGCGTAGGATGGCGTAGGACTCGGCGGCGATAGGGACAGGCCCATCCCAGCCCTAACGTAACAAATAATGCAGCGTAATGACGGTACCACACACGAGCGCACAGCGCACTGCCGACTGCCGCGAGCACGCTTGCTCTACACTAACAAGTGCATCCAAATTAATGACACGTTCCACCCTCTAGCCACCTAGCTTTTTGAACATTATCATAATTTCCGATTACACACCTACCTATGATGTAAATGATTTCAAAGTTTTGTAACTAGGATAAGTGGGTACTACACTACGCTCCAACCAGCCCGCGAAATTCAAATTTTCTTACGTTTTTTTCAATTTGCAGGCCAGTTTTTTGCAGGCTTTTTCATGAAATAGTCATTCAATCGAGTTACATGAACTTGGAGGGTTGTAGTTAAGTATTGTTGATTTTGATGATTATAATTCTGTAACTTCATACGTCTAACAGCCGCGAATAATATTTTAATCAACATACGACCTAGCACTAAACAAAAAAACATAGAAAATTTGAATTTGGCGGGCTACCCTAGAGCATCAGCCTTACTAGGAATGCATCAATAAAAATAATAAATGTAAAAAAATACTTGCATAGGTAAGTGGTGGTAGATAGAACAACTTACTTTCCTTCACATAATACATACCTACCAGGTATATATCGAAGTAAGTACCTAGGTTACTCATATAATCCAGCTGCTGTCCAGTAGTTGGCTTGTTAATTAACCTACCTAAACTTAATAAAGTTCCGAACTTTTATGTCTTACTGGTCAACCTACTAAACTCAATAGGTAGGTAGGTAGTAGTGTAACCTTAGTACTTTAATCATCAATGACGTCATCCATCCTCATTAACCCTAAAACTTAAGCTCTGTTTATTTAATAACAATAATGACACAGGTAGGTACATTAGGTACCTAGATATTCCACACTCGATTCAAACTTATTTCGGCACTAGGCTACCTAAACAGCTTCACTAACATTGACATATATATTACTATGTTCACTAATGAAAAAACGGTTCCCGTTGTTTGAATAGAACCTCATTGTTTCGAGTCGTTTCTTTATTCTTTACATTTCCAGCCTCATTTATGAAACCAAGGCTGCGTTCCGAATTAGGCTATAATCGCTCACAGCGCTCACATCGATATTTTGCGTTCCGATTTAGATATCACGATTATGACAGCTAAGAGCCGTCATCAATTCGGAACGCTCGTGCATGCTGTGCTCTCTTAGAACATTAGAGCCTGGCTGAAACTTTTGTATGGAAACTAGCGCCATCTATCCCACGTGCACATTTTTCAACTGTTTGACAACACAACACTGACAACTGTCATAACATGCATTAGAATAGAACAGCTATTTTAAACTGATAATCACCAGATAAAGTAGCCCGTTGGTGACAACAACCGCCCTACGAACAGTGGGTCTCAAGTTCAAACCTCCGTCAAGAATCACTTTTTGTATTTATTTTGAAAGATTATGGATTTAGTTCGCCATCACTACGGATAGTTGGCGCTGCATGTATGATCACGGAAATACAGTTGAGACAACCGTCTATCTCCATATATATATTGTAGTCTTTGCGCTCGTGAACGCGTTGACAGTAAACATAACCCCAAACCAAAACATTTCACAAGACTTATTTTTGAAAATGGAAGTTATGTTGGTTGACTCTATCTACTCTGATAACTCACATTTTTAGATAGAGAACGACGATTCGTCCAGTGATGAAAAGGATGACGAAAGCGTTTATATTAGGGTTTTTTGCTCCCGGCAAAGATTTACCCCTTAAAAAAATCCTACGAATTACAAATTACATAGATGCAACGGTAATTAAAAATAATGTTCATGAGTTTGAAACTAATTTCAATTTTTTTCAATCAAACTAAACAACACAACCTGTGAAAAAAAACTGTCATTTTTGACAGCGCTCACAGTGATATTTATTTGGGGCATGGTCAGTGTAATCGCAAAATGGCGCATGTCATGACGTCATCTATGACGATTCAAGGGACATCGATATCGCGCTCACGGTAATTCGGAACAGCTTTATGGGCGCTCAAATCGATTACAGCCTAATTCGGAACGCAGCCCAAGTAGGTAACTAGATAAATTAAGGCAATAAAATACAAGGTAATCATTATGTATTAGGCATTTCCTATAAGTTAGTTAATTACCAAGTAGCTACCCTTTACTACAGCTGTTCAATTGAAACCATTTACCTGATTGGCTTGTAATATCACCTGTTTAGATACAAAACCAATGCTAATCGAATCTTGACACAGCAGAGACATGGTACATTTTCCCGTGTTATCTATCAAAGTGATTGCTTCAAATCCACCCCAACGTAATATTGCCGTCTCTTTCGCACGCTTCGACCGGATCTCCCGCCCAAAAATGCGTGCGAAACGTAGGTAGGTAATTAGGTGATGAACTTTTTGGACATTTATCGAGACGTTCGTAAATAGAACTTTTGTTAAGGTACCTACACAATGGTTTGTAGGTAAACCAATGTGCTACAACTAGGGTTCCCCTAGGTACCTAAGGGTTTGCTCCCGGGAATTCTCGGTACTAAAAATACCGGGAATTCCCGGGAAATTTGAAAATGTTTAGTACCGGGAAATCAAAACTATGTCCCGGGAATTCCCGGTACTGCACAAACACTAAATCCTTGGTACGAAATTTTGATTATTAAAACTGCGTGTGTGGCGCGCGAACACAACCACGACAGAAGTACGTGCACGATTCGTACTCGAGGGTAGTCGGTACTATTCGGTAGTTTTCGTTTCGGATTCGCATCTTCCCCGCCGCCCGGTCCGCCTGCCACAGTGCCGCACCTAACTTGATACTGTGACGACGCGACGTAGTGAGTGTTTTGTAAAAAGTAATAAACTGGTGAGTACAATATTACATCCTTGTTTAATTATTTTATCATGAACTAGATGAGTTTGTATATCCTAAAATAGTCATTGATTGAACTGAGTTTAGGTTTGAATTGAATGTATAACGAAGCAGAGAGATACGTAATTTTTGACGTTATTGAGACTTGTCAATAAGTGGGTAGAACAAAAAGCTCAATATTTTTTTTTATAAACTTAATATGTAGTTGTAGATGCCTGAGGAAGTAAACTTATGATAAACTTACAGACATGCAAACTTACTAATACGATGCAAAACATAACAACTTAACGATAATAGTCTTGGCTATGGTCTTGGTACCGCGTACAGTACATGATACCTACTTAAGCACAATAGAAAAGATCGAACTTATGAATCTAGTTACCTTACACTTAAAATAATTTGTTCAATTTTCAAAATGCATTATTTATTAATATATTATATATTATATGCATTTTTATAATAATTGATCTGATGATAACTAAGTCAAAAGGATGTTTATTCCTTGATATTTTTTTAAACATCTACCAACTATAATAAATAAAAAGAATGTTTATTTTTTAGTATTTTTAAACCACTATTAAATCTGATAAATGGATGTTTATTTTTAAAATTATTTTGTTTTCAACATCATTGATGCGATGATTGATATCTCTGGAAGAGTAAATATTTTGTTTGTTATTGTTAAAAATGATTTATGTTATAGTAGTAGAATTAAGGAACCTTATTATAGAGAGTGCTTGTGCATGGCACGACAGAAATGTTAAAATTATATTATTATTTCAATCGTTTAAAAACTTTGTTGATTATTATTAGATAGTTACTGTACTGATTGTAAATTTAAAGACTGATTGTGAAGTGATACTGTGGTAGGTTGTGATTTGTAATCTCAATTACAAAATTTATAGCTAATTAGTAAATTACTAAGTTGATTAAATATTTTGAAAAGTGTCTGGGTGTTTAATTTTGTCATACTCATAAAATAATAACGAAATTAAAATATTTTTATCCAGTACCGAAGTTTCGAAATTTCCCGGGAATTCGAAAATCCAGTTCAGTTCCGGTACTGCAATCCCGATATAAATTTTTTTGGAGCCATTTCCAGACATTTGAAGAAAATTCCGGACTTCTCTTCCCATTAAAAATGTATTTTCACTGATTTCTCCATGATTAGGTATTGGGCCGATTTACGTACATTACACTTTGTTAAATCTGATGGTTACATAAGCCATTATTTTTTGGCATAGGTACATAAGTACAATTAACAAACCACCTTTAGCAAAATGTAACGGCAAAAATGTTTGATTGCCGGAGCCCTGCTTCGCGGGGCTTCAACTTCTGAATGGTTTATAAAAAAATCCCATACCCCGCCATACCCTTCTAACCTAATCTATCCGTGTCGGGGTGCCCCAAGTCAGCCTAGGCAAAAAAAAAAAAAATTCATACTTACTTATTTTTTTTTTTTCCCAAAAATGGTTTGTAACTATGCAATGTTGCCATAACATCTCTAAAAAGTATCCAGAAAGTGAACTCTACCGGAGACTTATTCACAACTGTCCAGTAAGAAGCGAGATTTTAAATTTGGAAACACCATCATCATCATCATTCTCTTGCCCTCATCCCAATCCACTTGGGGTCGGCGCAGCACGTCTTCTTCTTCCATACTTCTCTATAAATAAAAAAAATAAAAAATTATAAAATTTATTTCTAAATTTGGAAACACCAACTGTCCAGTAAGTAAGTATGTAATTTACTTACTGGACATTAGGTCATCCTCTTTGGATCTGCTTAGAAAAGGCTCCCAATATATATCTATGATCTCTCTTTTTAACCGACTTCAAAAAAGGCTGAGGTTATATGTTCGTGTGTATGTATTTTTTTTTTTTGATATGACATTTTATGAGATACGTATATTATATTACAGCCATTTTAAACTGAAGTATGCGTTGCGTTTTGTACTTAGTAATGTGTTAGAAGTATAGTGTGGGATTTTATGTTTGTATTTAGTCATTTCAGTTTATAAATCACGTTGGATTAAAACTTTCCATTCTAAAATTAACATGGAGTTTCAAAAACAATAAGTGATTTACATTTTTTTACAAAACCATGTAAAAATGGAAAAAATTCCAAAACTAAACGCAAACTTTGTATTAAAAAAAAACAACGACTGGCGGGATTTCACATTTTATGAGGGATTTTCTTTTTAGCTCTTCCCTAGTCGCTGGATAGATGGCGCTAGGAGTTAGTATGATAATGAAGGGACCGAAACTTAAAAAAACTGATTTTAACAAAGCGCGATAAATGTTGGTTATATTCGGAAGGTTAAGCAAATGAAAGTGTCAGTCAACGAGAGTATGTGACGTGACACAATGTTTTTTTTTCAAGCGTTTTGGCTTTGGCATAGTAAGTTCAACGCCATCTATAGAGTTCTTGGAAACTAAGTTTTTTTTTAAAACCTCAAAAGGAAAACCTCTCATTGTGACAATAGGCATATATTTTTTTATTTTTTTTATAGCATAATTTTTTTTTTTTTTATTGCGATGCGGAATGTTAAAGTACTATAAAATAATGACAAAAAGCGAAAACAAGACTTATATCGGCCAAAAAACACAAAAGTTATAACCATTTAAACTTTTGTTTCTATCTCTTTCTAGATAAACGGAATTTAGTATGGATTTTGTACGTCGATGCAGCGTTTGACTGGTTTGACGTCATTCGCTATATCGGATCTCTCTGTCTAATCAGCAGTTTCAAATGCTTATAACTTAGTATTTTTTATAGTTAAAAAAATAATTTCACTTTGCTATTTCTGATGTTATTGCGCTTTGTTTAAGTGATAAAAAAAAATCATGCATATACCCTATTGTGTTTAAACGAATTTGTTGTTAAACTTTCTTTAATTTTTGAGAAAAGTATTATACAAACCTCAATCAGTAAGAAAGCCATCCTGGCCTCGTATATAACCGGACCTCACCTGCGGTTCGGTCCGGTTAACTCATACTTGGCCAGGAAGGCTTACTTACTGGATTCTGCAGTAATGTACTATTGTCATCAACCACCTCATTAAAATTTGGTCTCAGATCAAAGTTGGTGCTCAATTTAGGTACTAAATTTGGTGATCAATAATTGATAGGTGTTTTAGGTGTTATATGTTAGTGGTCACAAAGTTATTTTTGGTGGTCATTATATTTTCCCCCTTTTTTTTTTCGGGGGTACGTACTTGTTTGAATGAGAATCTTTAGGTAGGTACTGATTTCTCTTATTACCTACTAGTGTACCAACTGATTCTATTTAATAATAATTTAGGTAATACAAACAAAACCTACAAAAAAATAACTAATAACTTTAAATAAAAAAAACTGTAAATAATAAAACAAGTTCAGGAGACAGGACATATTGACTACAACAGTCGGGACCCATATTGGATGTAATGTCTAGATTATTTAATTTAAAGTTATTAGTTATTTTTTACGCAGACGGGGTTTTTTTTTTTTTTGGCGCTAAAAATCCGCCATTTTGTGTCTTTATGATATACCCAGTGTCACTTTCACAGTAAATACGAATCTAACGACACCTCTCAAGCTAAAATCCATTTAGTCGTAGGTACAGGCTGCAGAGCGTGCCAAATATTTGTATTTTAATTACTTTTATTATACTACTTGCTGTAGCCCGCGGCTTCGCCCGCGTGAAGTTCGGTAACTGTCCCATGGGATCATACTAAAGGGATAAATACTATCCTACATGTTAATTCAGGTACTTATTAAATAGTGTGCCGAATTTCATAATCATCACAATAATTATAATCATCACAATCACCATCACTATCACAATCACCATCACTATCACAATCACCATCACTGTCACATTCTCCATCACAATCACCATCACTATCGCCATCACTACCACAATCACAATCACAATCACCATCACCATCACCATCACCATCACCATCACCATCACAATCGCCATCACTGTCACATTCACCATCACAATCACCATCATTATCACTGTCACTATCGCAATCACTATCACAATCACTATCACTATCACAATCACTATCACTATCACAATCACTATCACTATCACAATCACTATCACTATCACAATCACTATCACAATCACTATCACTATCACAATCACTATCACAATCACTATCACTATCACTATCACAATCACTATCACAATCACTATCACAATCACATTCACTATCACCATCACTATCACAGTCACTATCACAATCATTATCGCAATCATCATCATTTTCACAATCATCATCACCATTATCACAATATCATCATCTTTACTATCACAATATCATCATCTTTATCACAATCATCACAATAAATCAACAATAACCCTGTATAGAAGTCGAATCCGCCATCTTCTGGATCTCAAAATAAATACCATAGTCGTAATCAGCACCCCTGATAATCTCGAAATCGACACACATTTTTAGACAATTTAACCCCATCGCCCCCCAACGTTACAGGGGATGATGGTATTTCAGGTCCGCAACCCAATTCACCATACAAACAATACCTATGTTGAATTTCAGGCTTTGTTACCCCATACCAACCCCTAAAGGGGGAAACCCCTTTAGGGGTTGAATTCTGAAAAAACCTAAAATACAAAATAATGTTTACAGCTCATTTCTAAATAGGAGCACTCCTGTGACCAGTCTTCCTATTCTTGCTTCCCCATACAAACTTTGAAGCCCCGTTTCACACCCTTAGGGGGTGAATTTTGAAAAATCCTTTCTTAGTGCACCCCACTGATTTAAGAAAGAAGGAGATATGCCCCGCAAGACGAAAATGTATCGGAACCCTGTGTCTTCACTTTGCCCCTACCACACGGCAACTACTACACATGCAGTTCACGAAAAGTAATAGATACGCAGTCGCGCACACACCCGCATTTCTTAAAACTGAACGTACTACACAATCCATTATAAACCTTATGACATCAAACACAGCGTGTATTTACCATGCACCGTACAACTTACCCACACAAAAACATCACTCGCTATCGTTGTGTTTTGCAAAAGCATACGTACGCTAGTGATTGACTAAATCGGAAAGTTATCGAATCTTTCATTTATTATTGTGTAATTTTTTTTTTGGGTCCTGAAAATAATTAAATAAAAATAATGTCCAGAATATAATATTAGAATAAAAATGAACAATATGTAGTTAAAAATATATTATGAAGTAAATTAAAACAATAAAATATCCGGTTACGTTGGTTTAGGCTGTCGTGGCTTATTGAAACAGTAGTTAGTAGCACGAGGATAAGGCATAATATACAATAATTCAAAGCCAAAACACTCCACCGATTAAACCTGAAATTTAATTAACTTACTTTACGAAAGTTGGTTACGCATTTCTCTACTATGCTGTAAAATAATCAAAATACATAAAAAACATAATTTGACATCGATCTTCCAACCGGGTTAAAAAGGTTGACGGATTGAAAAATAAAACTAAAATAGTTTTATTTAATTCGTCAATCGACATTGTCGATAGCCTACATTAGTGGATCTGCACAAGCACATCCCTAACTCGTCGCAAGAAGCAGCGGCCGTACTACGTGATTCATCCGCTCAATGAAATATCGTTTTGTGATTTTTACATTGCTTGTTCAGTCACTTAGCGACAAACTTAGGTAGTGGTTAAGGAGTAATGTATTTATTGCAAAAACAGTACACTCGCTGTGATATTTGAAAACAAACATAACATAGTAAAAGCAACAAATATTTTACGATTTGTTGTTTTTCATGATTTTAAAGACAAATATAGTAAAATACTTGTACTTAGACATGATAAGTAATTCCGTGATCAACAAAGTTTAGGTTTATGCTTCGGTTTTTACAAAAAAACCCCTGAACAACACGGAATTGCTATAATTTGTCACGATCGCGGTCGAAAGTACACTAGTTCGCGGAGACGGCCATTTGCCTATGACATGGCCGACTGGACATGTCGCGCGGACACCGACACGCCCCCTTACCACTTCTCCTCTTTTTTAGATTTCTGTGGTGCACCCCTAAACCACATACGGAACCTATTTCCCAAATTTGGTATCGTAAAAAATCGAACTCCACAATATGGCACCCCAAATCCACGATTTTAATTGTTTTTTTGATTATAATATAGCCAGTGACACTTGCGCCATCAAGACAAATCTAACGACATTTATTCTATCCAAATCCCTCCATCCGTTGAGGAGTTACGAGGGAACAAAGAAACGGACATACATACATACAGGGCAAAAATATAACCCTCCTTTTGGGCTTCGCTGCAGTCGGGTAAAAAATCAGCTTTCTGTTTTATGCGTCAAAATAATAATATTTCCCTGGTAACCCCCTGTATCACCGTTAGGTAGTGAGTGGCATTCACCTAACCATAGATTTTCCAGCTGAAGAATCAAGATCGAACTGAGACTGACCGATTTAATAGCTTGCTTGTGGAAGCGTCAGGGTAACCTGCAAAATCCAGCGTCAGGGTAACCTGCAAAATCCTGACAGTGACCTTGAAATTACAAAAAAAAAACGTACCTAAGAACATTTGAATTTCGCAGGTCACCCTGGCGTTTCCCCGCCAGCCCGCGAAATTCAAATTTTCTTACATTTTTTTGCAATTTGCAGGCCAGTGCTTTTTCATGAAATAGTCATTCAATCGAGTTACATGAACTTGGCCAGTGCTAGGTTGTATGTTAATTAAAATATTGTTCGCGACTGTAAGACGTAGGTATGTAGTTACAGAATTATAATAATCAAAATCATCAATACAACTCTCCAAGTTCATAAGGGTGCAGGAATGATTTTGACCTTGAAAAAGTAATTTTTCCACCTATAAGAACTTTGAGGGTTGTATTGATTATTTTGATGCATATAATTCTGTAACTACATACGTTTTTCAACCGCGAATAATATTTTAATCAACATACAACCTAGCACTTGCCTGCAAACTGCAAAAAACGAAAGAAAATTTGAATTTCGCGGGCTACCCTGGAGCATTCACCTTAGCACCTTTTCACTCGCTGCGGCTACCGGGTACTCGGTAAACTCGGTTAGCGTATGAACACTTAGCTCTGAAAGTTAGCACTACATTCACAAATTACTTATAGGTACAATTTACCCGACCTACCCATCACCAATACCGCCTTTTGTATTTTTTCCAAGATGTAAAAAAGGTTTTTTGGAAAAATAACTCAAAGGTCAATTTGCGCAACTACATTCTGAATTCAACTTAATTCCCACTGAAATAAAGTTGACATTGACATTACGAGTCGGAAACGGATTTCAATAAGGGACTAAGTTCCCGGGGCGTCGTCTATCCGGCAACCGGGACATGTAAAAAGCGGCCTACGTGACGCGTCCCATGTAATAATAGTACCTCGAAGTTCAAACTACCTGTTGCATTAAGTATCCTACAGGTAGTTTCAAATGCTGCCATCTAGGTTAGTACCCGTAATTTAGTAATGGTACCAACAGATACAGTAAATCATACGATTGAGTTGGTTTAGGGAGCTGTCAAACGTGGTGGTATTTTTACTGGGTTGCACTAGATGGCAGCTCTGCGGTGCTAGTGTCAAACGCTGCTGTCAAGTTGGTTTTGTCATCCTGTGGCTCAGAGCATAGACTTATGGCTCAGAGTATAGTAATAATTATATCTGTGGTTCTACAGTCCTTGTCGCAGCAACATTAGGTATTGCAGCAAAAATATAGATCTCTACTCTAGAATTTTTGACAGTGAAAAATCAAACTATCGGAGGTCAAATATCTGTGAAAGCATTGTGGTTGAGGACCAACAGCCCAAGGTTCTATGAATGGCGGTGAACTTTAAAAAAAAAAAAAACAAACTTTTTTTTAGGTAGGTATGAAAAAATCAAAAACTTTTTTATAAAAATGTTTTTATTACCAGACAACACAAAATACAAAGATTCATTTCATCGCAAACATTAATAAAGCTTCACTTAAATTATTAAAAATATTAAATAATAAATCTCTGAATTAAACCACAATATAATAAAAAAATAAATAGTATTTGCACCACAGCAGGAATCAAGTACAATCTCAAAAAAGTAATCTTTAAAAAATAATTATTAAAAATCATTAAGAAAAAACAGCCATTACGAGTCATAATTATTGGACAGAGCCTCGAAGTAAAAAGTCAATTTATAAAAATTAAAATAATGTAATAATAATTAAATTCATTGGATAATAATTTCTTGATTGGTCTTTCTTGGTTATCAGTTTCAAAAGGAGTGTATTTTTATTAGTTTTTATTTGACTTGCCTTATAATATTTGAGTTTGTTTTTTCTGTAGATTTTTTTTTCTCCCGATACAAAAATAACAATAATACTTCTGTTCGGAGCATTTTTTATATTTTTTAATTTTCTATTTACTCTATTTTGGAATCATTGTATGCATTAGAAACATATTATTTCATTGTAAGCCGATGGTTTGTATTGGAATGATAAGTTGACAGTTAGGAATGAAAGTCGGTAGGTCTCGAATCAGGCATGTTAATATTTTGTTTCGCAATATTTTATTAGGTTAGTTATAATACTGTAAAGTGAGTACATAATTATAGTAAGTAAGTATATTAGTAATTTTAGTATACCACGGAGTCTAAAGTAAACGTAGAGGAATAGTCTAAGATCCCTTGAAGAACGACCTTCACCGAGCTGGTTATTGGATGAAAAGTGTTTTATTTCAAATTAAATATGTCAAAAAATATATTGCACATGGGTTGTCTAAAAAAATTCAGTCCAGAATATGATTAATTATCAATTTATTTTTTAAATATATTTTTTAACTTTTCTCTGGTTTGCTTAATAGACAAATTCCATACCAATTGAAAGTATGAAGCCTATAGAATATATACAAACGTTAGGTTGACCGGTTAACCTAACGTTTGCATATTCTATAGGCTATAGAATATGCAAAAGTTATGCAGCCTATAGAATGTGCAAATGTTAGGTTAACCTAACGTTTGCATATTTTACAGGTTTCATACTTTCGATTGGTATGGAATTCGTCTATTAGCCAAACCAGTGAAATGTTGAAAAAAAAATAAAAATAAAAAAATATTCTGGACTGAAATTTTTTAGACAACCCGTTTGCAATGTATTTTTTGACATATTTAATTTGAAATAAAACACTTTTCATCCAATAACCAGCTCGGTGAAGGTCGTTCTTAAAGGGATCTTATACTAGAATAAAACATGCGTTTTCTTTAAGTCCTAGCTACCTTCTTACTAGAAGATACAAACCTGTTCGGCAGTAATAATAATTTAGTTGCTCTCGGAATGATAAATGCATCTTTAGAAACTATTGTTACCTTATAATTGTTTACAATGGTGTCGATTCTGTTGTGCACAAACTTAACTTAATTTAGGCTATTGCTATCTTTTTCTCTCTAATAAAACGAGAAAGAGACGGACGTGATTTGGAGCTGTCAAATTTAATTGGAACTAATATTTCCATACAAATTAAGGGTGCACGTAAAAACATGTCGACTAAAAACACGGTAAAGCGCAAGGCATCAACTAGTTTGAAACTTAGTTCATAACTATAGCCGTCCTTTTCTCGCACTGTCTTTTAGTAAAAGATAGCAATAGCCTAAATTAAATTTAGTTTGTGCACAACAGAATCGACACCAATTTATGACTAATCAATGTTATATTTACTGCTGACGTAAGAACTTCGTTGGATATCAGGTTACTGTTAGTGTTCATTTAAAACTAACTATAGCAAAATGTTAGCAAAATAAATAATCCAAGTAATATTGCTAGATAGTCTAAGTCGGCCGGCACTGATTAAATAATTCTTACACATCAAAAATAAAGTTTTTCAAAAATATTAAGTAATTGTAACAAAACGACGGCTAAGCCACCATTCCGCCAACCATTCTTATAACAACTTAATACAGGATGTAATACACCGAGGCACAAACGCTTACCACGTATTCAATAAATAATTCTGAACTCATATATAGTATGAAAAAAAAAAAGTTATTCCATACATTTTCACCGTGTAGGTATTGCATTTTTATAGGAAATAATAGTTTTCGAAGTGAAAACTACTTTAGGCGCGTTGAGCACTTTTTGGGTGAAGGAAAAACATTGAACTCATCGTCACTTGACGTAACGTGCGGTCACGCTTCGTAGCCATTCGTAGCACTCGTAGGCGATCCGCTACGGCGTAGCACCATATGGCATGTGCGGGGCATAACCTACTGGGGCGGGGCTGTGTATTGTACTTTTTGTTTTTACTTCTATCGGCAGTCCCCAAAGACTGCCCCGATTGTTTTTTTTTAATTACTGGTGACAAGTTTCTAGTGGTTTCTATGTTGGGTTGAGAATGATGAGCTGAATATGTAGTAAGCAATTGTGCGTCGATATCTATTTCATCATGTATATAAGGTGTATCTATTCATACACGAAATCTCAGGGGTCTCATTATACTCATCATTATGAACAACTTTTATTATGGGATCAAACCCTGAATCGCGAAAAAAAATATCAGCTGTTATTATGTTCGCATTAACTCGTCAATATGTATAGAAGAGCTGTTTTTTTTTTTAATTTTAGCCGTGTGGTATCCGGCAGAGTAGAATAGAATCAACCCATTACACTCACGGGTATCGTATAAGGCGACTAATGTCTGAGGCAGAACACCTTGCGCCTCCGTAGACCAGAGAATGGGCAGCAGCGTTTTCTGTTAGTCTTTCATCACTGCGATCTCAAATCCGCCTGCCAAGCGTGGAGATTACGCCAAATCCTCCCATTATGGGAGAGGCTTATGTCCAGCAGTGGACGTTATGGGCTGTTGTTGTTGTTTTTGTGGCGTACTATGACTCCTTACGAGACTTCGTGTATGAAAAGATAAACCTTATATTGACAAGGCTTCAACACTAAGTCTGATGGACGCTTCATGGACGCTATAAGTATCGTAAGGACATGGTAACTAAATAGAAATAAATAATAAAAAATATGGAATCTCTGTAGAAAACTACTTCAGATCAACAATTACTCACTTTCTTAACAAAAAAATAATTATTATTACTACAGATGTTGTATTTTAGCATGGCAATAACGGTCATTGCCCTTTCCCTTTGATTCATCCATATAGGTTTCTAAGCATGAACCAAAACAATAAAGAATGCATCGTTTTTTATTTGGTAAAATGTTACTATAGATGTCGATTCACGACGCTAAAAGGCTTTACTTCCATTTTTTGAAGTGAAAACTTCTTTAGGCGCGTTGAGCACTTTTTGGGTGAAGGAAAAACATTGAACTCATCTTCACTTGACGTAACGTGCGGTCACGCTTCGTAGCACTCGTAGGCGATCCGCTACAGCGTAGCACCACATGGCTTGTGCGTGCACAACCAGTGCTACGACTGGGGCGGGACTGTGTATTGTTTTCACTTCTATCAGCAGTCCCCAATGACTGCTCTGATTGTTTTTTAGTGAAGGACGTCTATAAACGTACGAGGGTCAATGACTGCTAATGCCATGCTAAGACGCAACAAGCGTACATAAAATTGCACAAACATTTAATTTAAACTTATTTATAAGAGGTACGTAGCTTTACATTTATTATGCACAAAACAATCATAATTATTATGAATTATACAACATTTACACTTATACAAATACTAAGGCAATTTAGATAAAGGTAACACCGAAATTAGACACATAAAACTCCTTTCTTTTAACGATTTCACCGTCATTATAAAGTCAATTTAAAATATGTAGGTTCTAAAAATAATAGTTTTACCCCCTATAAAGGTGCGGTTAAACCCGACAGGACAGAATTATCGTTATTAGTCCGAGTATCAGTATCTGTCCACAAATTGTCAGGTTGTCCCGAACCTTCAACGCCTCAAAATACTACCTCTCCTTGTCATGTTTACTCAAAAGAGTGAGAACACAATAGCCTTATAGCCTTACAATAACCTTAGTTAGGTTTTATTATGAAAGAGAGGTAAGTAAATACTGATGTTTTTAGGAACATGATTTCAGTCCTTTTGTAACGTGGTTCTAATGCTACTGACGGTGAAAAAGTCATAGAACCAACAACTAAAATAACTGCACCATAAAAATACTATTTTCGCAACTCCTGTAAAAAAAAGAACCATTCATCGTTCTCATACTAAAAGCCAATTCAATACCTGTGGTCAAATCTTACTATGGCTGTAGAGGATCTTTAGGCGAGTTGCCGAAATCAGAACCAACACCTCATCTTCTTTCACAAACCAATTTCTCATCCGACAGCACCCTTCTTTAAATGTCACTCGAACGCCAAAAGATCCTTGTAGCACTGTATTATTGATTGATCGTACAGTATGACCACTTTCAGTATGGGTGGCGCTGCTTGTCAAGAAAAAATGCATCGATACGTCAAACTAGGTACATTTATTTTAGTTCCGTGTTTTCCCGCCTGAACAGATAATTGGCTGAATAGGCGAGACGACAAAAAAAATCTAATTAGTCCGTCAGTTAGATTATCAAAAAATATTTGACCTGTGTTTTTTCTTTTGGTACGTAAACCAAAATTGACGAAGATATGACGCTTTTAAAATTCTCAGTACGTCACGCATAGGTATAATTAAAAATAAAACTCCTGAGTTTTGATGCGTTTTATCTTTGTCAATATTCGTTGATTTACAAAATCAAAAAATACGTGACCATTAATTTTCAATACTCTAACTGACGGACTAAATAGTTTTGCAATATTTTGATCCTGTCGTCCTCCTGTCGTCATGCCTATTATACTATGATTGATTGTCGTTATTTTACCAAACACATCAGCTAGCAAATACGCTTGATGCCAGGAGCTAATAAGTTTTGAAGGGGTTTTTCTTGAGTAGCTGCCCTGAGTCCAGGTTTGTGCCCGGTAAATGGCAATAGGGTCATCCCCAATAGGCTTGTCTTGAAAAAATCTAATTAGTCCGTCAGTTAGATTATCAAAAAACCGGCCAAGTGCGAGTCGGACTCGCGCACGAAGGGTTCCGTATCAATTATTATAAAAAAATCACGTTTGTTGTATGGGAGCCCCCCTTAAATATTAATTTTATTCTTTTTTTAGTATTTGTTGTTATAGCGGCAACAGAAATACATCATCTGTGAAAATTTCAACTGTCTAGCTGTCACGGTTCATGAGATACAGCCTGGTGACAGACAGACGGACAGAGAGCGAAGTCTTAGTAATAGGGTTCCGTTTTTACCCTTTGGGTACGGAACCCTAAAAATATTTGACACGTCACGCCGTACAATATTTTTTAGTGCGTTGTGACGTCACGAGCCCCCAAGTTTTGATGCGTGTTATCTTTGTCAATATTCATTGATTTACAAAAAAAAAAAATACGTGTCCGTTATTTTCCAATACTCTAACTGACGGACTAAATAGATTTGCAATTTATTGATGGTGGAAACTAGCCTATACAATGAAAAAAAAAAATTGTTTTCAAAATGGCTACCTCTTTGTGAAATCGTCGTTTTACTTTAACTGATCAAGGATGTGACCAGGCTTTCAGAACACGAGTCAAATTAAAGACTTATGGCAATAATAAACAGAAACATTATACCCTTACGAGGTTTCAGGTCCAAAGTGCAGTCGGCATCATACCTTCCATGCTAGTAGTCCTAGGTGTCAATGTTTCGTTACAAAGGAATTCTAGTGGCATATCTACTAAAAAGCCTTGAATAAGGTCTATTTTCCTGTTGGCAAGTATTGGATCCGTTTCCCAGAGGTTTTGGTTCTCTTCTTGGTATTTCTTTAGTTCGGCGAATGTGTGGACGGCGTCTGTTGGTAGTGTGTGGAAGACCTGAAACAAGGAAATGTTGGTTAGTTTATTGGTGACCTGAAAGAGGATAATAAAGGCTCTGTATAATGTGCTGCGGGACTGTTCGAAAGAGATAAATAATCTTTATTTTCAAAATTCCATCACAATCAAAACATAATAAAACGCTATCACATGAAGTACAACACTATGCATTATTTGAGACAGAGTGAACGACTGTGTATGTGCTGGTATAAACTGTGTTACCGTGTTGAGATACCGCGGCCCCGGAACACAAAGGGCGATGAAGGAACATGGATGGGTTTTAGTCAGTAAAAGTCTGAAACTCCCTCCTGCTCCGCCCAGAGCGGGAGGAGTCATTTAATGATTTCCCATCCGAAAAAAAAAGGTTCTGTATAGTATGCTTGGTCAATCATTAATCAATAACCATAATTATCTTCATAATTGTTTCTCTAATGCGAGCAAAATGCACACAAAAAATATCTACAATAATTTACGAAGTAAAGGTTTAGTTTATTTTGTAAAGCAAAATAACAACAACAACAACAACAGCCCATAACGTCTACTGCTGGACATAAGCCTCTCCCATGATGGGAGGAATTTGCCGTAATCTCCACGCTTGGCAGGCGGATTGGAGATCGCAGTGATGAAAGACTAACAGAAAACGCTGCTGCCCATTCTCTGGTCTACGGAGGCACAAGGTGTTCTGCTTCAGACATTAGTAGGTAGATGAATGATGATGGTAAATATATATTTTTTTGTCAGTCATCATCCCTATTACAGCTGGAAATCTTAAACACTTATACTCACATCCTCATATAATTCAGTGTTCCTCTTAGAGATGGCCTTCCAGTAGTTCCTGTAGAAGTGTGTGCAGCACGGATCGTCCAGCGAGATGCCCAGCTTGTCCAGGTCCTCGCCCATGAGCCCCAGGTGTTCCCGGAACAGGCGCTTGCGCAGCGCTCCGGCTACTCGGCCGCACGGAAACGCTTGCCCGTTCATTTCACCGTCTACGAATTGTTCGTCCTGGAAAATATAGAAAGAAGTTTGATCATGTTGAAAAAAAAAAAAAAAAAAAAAAAAAAAAAAAAAAATGTGAATTGGAGGCTGAAATCCTAAAAGTAATTCTTGTTATTTCGATGAAAAGGGGTCATATAGAATACCTACTCTATAAAACTGACCAAGAGACTAACGACATTCCAACCAACATGCAATGTACTGCTGTTGCTGTATGTGCTACTGTTTTAGACTTTCACGGTTTTTCCCTACACTTAAAGTACTTCAAGTAGAAATGACGGATATTATCCCGTAAGTACTTTAAGTGAAGATTTATTTTGTTTACCTAAATATTAAGTTCTCAACAAGTATGAAAATTGGCGTTGTCCAGGCGATTGATTGCTACATTGACTGGGGAGTCAAAAGTTAGTTACACAATCGTCTTGATAACGAGATCTTGAAGTCAATAGAGAATATGCACGTAATTTCTTCTTCACTCAAATCACTAAAATACAGTACTATCAACCCAAGAAAAGTATTAAAAGTTAAGTTCAACTACTGCTTGTCGCTTAAAAATAATATTAAACTCCTGCAACTTTCTATGACAGTTCAAACGTCCGTAGCTGTCGCGGCCATGATGTGACGTCATTTATCACAATCTGCCTTGTTTACATCAACTTTTTTGCCCTTAATAGAATAATTTTACTAAATGTATGTGCTCTAATCAAGTAACAATTACAATATTATAATAAATTCTTAGTGAAACTATAAGCACTTTTCAAATAAAAGTGTTTGTTATCGTTCGTCGTTTGTTGTTGCATTATCGAGGACGACGCGTTTTGAAAGTGCGTTCCGTTTCACTAAAAGGATGCTACATAAAACAGTAAATGATAAAATAAGTGATGTATTAGCAACTTAAACAAGTGTACCACAATGTTTTTACAAAGCATTTTAATAAATAAAAAGAGTTTTGCATTACATGCATATTCCCTATTAGCCGTTCAATAAACAGGCTAGCCTCTTTACTAAACAGCGGCCGTCTAATTAGCGGCCTGAAAACAACAACATTAAAGTTCGGGACTTGGGACCATGGGGCACCCTGATGTTAGGTTAGTTAGGTTTCTTTAAACCCTGCGGACAGAATTAGAAGCCCCGCAAAGCGGGGCTACGTCGACTATGCTTTTTAGGCTAATATAAAGTGTTTTGAGGTTAGGGCACCCCGACGTTAGGTTTCTTTATATTTATAGAATAAAATTCCCACCCGTACACAAAATATGCGCTTTGACGAGGAGTTGCGGACATCAGCGCGCTATACAATACAATAGGCTTCATTGTAGTAAAGAGGTTAGGCGGTTTATTGAACGGATAATTAAGCTAGTTTGCTGCGACATATCCAAACCGAAATGACTTTTTTCCTATTTTATAACTTTTGCTATAACTTTTTGCTATCCGTTATTTCCCATTAACACTTGCAAACGTTGCTCCACAAAACAAAAGGTAACTTAGGTATACACCTTTCTGCCGGGGTTGCGGGACTGTTCGAAAGAGATACCGTGGCCCCGGAACACAAAGGGCGATGAAGGAACATGGATGGGTTTTAGTCAGTAAAAGTCTGACACTCCCTCCTGCTCCGCCCAGAGCGGGAGAAGTCCTTTACGTTCATTCGAAAATCTGAACCAACCTGCAAAAGCACAGCAATCTCGGAATCCCTCTTTCCAATCATAGACCTATCATTGATGTTCGCACTGCCGCATATGATGGTCTTGTCGTCCGCTATGAGCAGCTTGGAGTGCACGTACACCAGCTCCGTGACGGGCTCGTCGCCCAGCACGGAGTGCGTGCGCAGGCCGTGGAACGTTATGTACTCGAATGGATCCGAGACACCAGATTCGTACAGACGGGTTATTATGGCTTCGCGGCTCCTGTGAATGGAAGAGTTATTTTAAAGAGTTATTTTATAGAAATGATGGCGTTAAAGGCCCGGTCACACCGGATGCGTCGCGTGACGTGACGTGCGACGGTACGTGACGTTCGCACGCGCGTATGAGCGCTATCACACCGGCCAAGAGCGGTGCAGCACACGTCACGCGCGCACGCATCACGACACGCAGGTTACTGCTACACGCGCGTACGAGTCACATTGTCAGCAGCCATATTGGGTTGAGAGCATTTGGAGTAAAGATTTTAGACAACAGCAGTTCTTCTGACGAAGAAGCGTTATTGTTGCTACTATGCCAAGAATCTTCTGCTGCTACAAAAATACTTTTAGTCCATGATATTAATAATAGAAGAGAGGAACGCAGTGAATATCATAATTCTATGAGTTTTTCCTTTATAATTGTCTCCATTGCGAAAAAAAACACTCGTAAACTATATTGTGTTTGTAAATAAATACAACCTGCCATGCGTGCGTACGTGCAGCAATGACTGTTGCGTGTGTGAGCGTGCTACTAACTAACTAACTAAGTAGTAGTGTTCTAAAGCAATATTCCTAAGGTCCTTTTGGAAATGAGATTAGTACCAGTAGTTGAGGACCTTCTAATTTCTACCAATACGGTTGTATAATACGTCACAATGGGGAATTTTCCAGTATTTTTTAAGAAAGAACTAGATGGCGCTGATCAACCTGGGAATAATAAAAGGACTCGTTTTTATGTCCACAAAGCCTTAACTGAAGTACGGAGGAACCTAAGCTCGACTCGACGCACCAGGAGTTTAGACGTAACGCAAAAACACTCAGAAGAACAATGGCAAAAACCATGCAAAAACTTTTAGTTCAGTTCAGTGATGCAAAAGAACAGTAGACTTTTTAGGTTAAAAATGTTTGACAGAAAAACGGTTCCTCACAGTTCTCACTTTATATACAACAATGAATAATAAAGACATTTGAATAGACAATGAGTTTGACTTGGGTCTAGGAGAGTTATTACCTTTGACCTATAATATAAAATCTTTTTTCATTGGATTTTACTAGAACGCCGCTTACAAAAATATTCCCAAAGTTGATCAGCGCCATCTATCGTTATATACTGAAGCGTTGTGACAAACGTCAGTGGAAAATTCCTCATTATGTAGGTACCATGAGCTCGGACGAAATCTGCTCATTTTTAAAACAAAATCCCTTGCACACGATCTCCACTGTTTACCACCCTTAACGAATCATCGACACGAAGAAGTAGAATTATTGGTCTTATTTTTTTTAAAGTAAGTATATATTATTTATTTATTTAATTTCATTAACAAAAACTCGAGGAGCTCGTGGCTAAATAATAACAGCCGCTCGGGTCGATCTTTAGGTTAAGCCGTGCTTGCCTAGGTTGGTCTGTGGATGGGTGACCACCCATTACATACCGAGTTTCCTCCGTGCCTCGGAAAGCACGTTAAGCTGTTGGTCCCGGCTGTCATTTGTGATCTTTGACAGTCGTTACAGGTAGTCAGTGGCCCAAGAATTCTGACAACCAGTCTTACCAAGGGGTATCGTAATACCCAGTACTAACTGGGTTGTGGAGGTCAGATAGGCAGTCGCTCCATGTAAAATACTGGTATTCAGCTGCATCCGGTTAGACTGGAAGCCGACCCCAATAAAACTTGGGAAAAGGCTAGGCAGATGATGATTTCATTAACAAAAACAAGCGGTCAGATGCTGCGATTCTATTGGTTGATTAGCGGCCGAATGCTGCAAGCAAAATGAGTCGTAGTGGTGGTGAGATTTCGGCCGAGCTCATAATGTCAGGTCAGTTACCTTACATATGCCCACATAATGTGACACACTACGATCCAGAACGCAAACTGCCGATGTAGCTTATAAAGCTATAAGACTGAAACCGAAAAGGTCTGGGCCCGTGTATCGCAAGTCGTGGAAGGGCGTCAGGACGGCTTACGGCCAGTTTCAATAACTTACTAGCCGGTTTCGGTAGTTTGCTATCCCTGTCTGTTTGACATTTTGCTTACTGGACGGTTAGAAACAAAACGTCACAGAAAAGCTTTCTTTGATTTTTCTATGAATCAATTGAGTTATCGATAGCTACGGAAGAAGGCAAATTAACCAACAGTTATACGTATAAGTAAGTAAGTTATTGACATAGGGGAGGTCTTTGCTCAGGAGTCTCACTCCCTGGGCAAGATAGGCTAACAAAAAACAGTATAAATAATAAAAAGCCTTTTATTCGGACAACAGATATAGAAATATGTTTCTTATTGCACTGTTATATATATACATTTTACACAATTAAAATCATTCGCGTATGTGGTGTTTCTTTACTTTCTGTAAGTCCGTTTGCCAGTTGGCAAAGGCCTCCTCCAACCTACTCCATTCTGATCTCTCTCTGGCTACTCTACTCCATGTTATGCCTGCAACCTGCCTGATATCATCCTCCCATCTTTTTTGTTATCTGCCTCTGTTCCTTTTACCTTCCCTTGGGTACCAATGTGTAATTATTTTGCTCCATTTGTCCTTTCCTCTGATCATGTGTCCCAACCACTTCCATTTTAGCCTTTTTATTTTTAGGGTTACGTCCTGTATCTTGGTCTTTTTCCTAATGTTGATGTTTCTTCTTCTATCCCCCCTCTTTACTACTATCATACTTCTCTCCATTGCTAGTTGGCAAATAGCCATTCTATTTGTTGTGTTTTTTGTTATGGCCCATGTTTGCCTTCCATACATTTAAGTTTCTTAGAATGCAAACATTAAGTAGTTTGCTCTTTGTTGAACAAAAAACAGTACTAACCTGCAAATACTCTGATAGTTCCAGTGCGTGACGGCATGCAGGGAAGTCCCCGAAGGTGCACCGACTTCGCCCTCGAAGCCGGGCAGCAGCGGCATCACCACGTACACGCGGAACGTCTCCTTCGCCCGGAACGCGCGCATTATACGGTTGTATAGAGCTTCACCTATCTGGAAGATGAACGACGATGCTCTGTTAATTGTTGTGGAAACTGTTTTATATGAAGTTACAGTAATTGGCTGGGTTTGGTTTTTTATTTAAGTATTTATTTTTATTTATTGGCTGGCGATTTAATGTGGTAAAAGGTGCCGATTTATTAAACGAAACGCATCGACCTATTGGCAAGACTAAAGCACGGTATGCCAAAGACTAGGTTGCACGTAGTAATATCAGACCAGTACCTTTAGACCCTTACCCTGACCACAGATAATATAATACTTCGTACAGATACCCAATCCCATACAAAGAAATGACACCTCCCTAAGTCAGGTAATTGAACTGGTTATTTTTTATTTTCCATTGCTTCAACAGATAGCAGCACCAGCGTCTCACTAATTGCCACAAACTGGAGTTTTACAACGCCATCTACCATCACATGACATAAATAGATACAAAGTGGCATCGATTTTACTAGATGGCGCTGTTTTTATATAGATTCTCACCAACACACCATGATCCGTGCCTTCAAGGACGAGTAGGTAATAATAATACAAAAAACCGGCCAAGTGCGAGTCGGACTCGCGGACAAAGGGTTCCGTACCATTATGTATACAACATTAGACAAAACGGCAGAAAAATACGTTTTTTTGTGTGAGAGCCTCCCATAAATATTTATTTTATTTTGATTTGACTATTTATTTTTAAATTGAATACACAACTAAATAATGTATGAATATTTGAAGGGTCTATCTGTTGCCGTTGTTACAACAGAAATACATCACTTGTGAAAATTTCAACTGTCTAGCTATCACGGTTCATGTAATACAGCCTGGTGATAAACAGACGGACGGACGAACAGTGGAGTCTTAGTAATAGGGTCCCGTTTTTACCCTTTGGGTACGGAACCCTAAAAATGTCTTGAGTGGGCGAAATAGTTTCATTTGTGCGAGTGAGCTAGCAATATACACGCTCCGGCGAATGAATCTTCATGTGTTTTTGAGTATTTCAATGCATACGGAGCCCTTTTACATTTCGACGTTACGCAAATTTAGGTATTTTACGCATCGAGCGGGCGGTGACCAACTCAAGCGATACATTCATTCATAATATCTATTCACTCGCTCGCACTAAGATATTGCGAATATGGCGACGAAACGATCTTGATCCACTGTAATACAAGTTTTCGGTGAACGGAAAATCTTTTGATGTGATATTTTTATGTTATTTAATATTATTATAATTCGTATTATTATATTTTTCATTACTTATTAAAGTGTTGAAACATAAAAATTCTAATTGTGACGCAGTAACCGAGCGTTGATAATAACCAACATCTGTTACATAGTACGTGATATATTTTAAAGGAGAATAAAGTCCGCGATATTCGTATTATTTAAACGTTTACGTAGCAATCAGGTTTTAAATAGGTAAAAGGATAATTTAGCTTCAGAAATTTCTGCTCCCTAGGCAGACAAATATCTTTGTCCAACTTTTATGTGTACCTACGTAAATAAATAAATAGTACGGGTAAAACCTGTTTAAACAAATAATTATTTTATTTGGTGCTGTCAATTACCATATTTTTCAACGAGCAAAACTGCAGTCGTAGTTTACGATGTTCTAGGACGCACACAAAAGCAGCGTCTATACGGCAAGACGGCAAGACCACGATAATACCGACACAAAGAAACGCCAGGGTAGCCCGCGAAATTTTATTTTGCAATGCAATGCGCATGTCAGTGTCAGCCTGTATGTTGAACGAAATATGTATGATTCGCGACCGACAGAAATTTACAGAATTATCATCATCATCATCATCAGCCTATTAATGTTCCCACTGCTGGGACACAGGCCTCCTCTCTATGAGAGGGAATGGGCTATAATCCATCACGCGGGCCCAGTGCGGATTGGTAGTCTATGTCACATGTCTTCGAATTTTTTGGTTCTAGGACATGCCTGTTTCCTCACGATGTTTTCCTTCACCGTTTTGGGAGCAGAGGGTCTAAAATGGCCGCTTTAGCAGAATCGTACTAAGAATCTCGTTAAAAAATTAAAATTCTTAAAATAAACTTTATGGTTATGAAAATAAAGTCCATTTTAAGAATTTAAATTTTTCATAATAATAAGGATCACGTTAAAAAATGTAATGTGGTGATAAAATAAATTACACAAAGTAATGCGCCTGTCTGGGTTCGAACCCATGACTTACTGTTCGTAAGTCGGGGCCGCCACCACTGGGCTACCGCTGCTTACAGAATTCTATTATAATAATTGAAGTGGTCTATACATTCCCATTGAGTAAATATTTCATGAAAAGATCATTCAATGGGATTAAATGAATTTAGAGGGTTGTATTGGTGATTTTAATGATTACAATTCTGTAACATACCTACATGTTACGGCCGCGAATCATATTTTTTAATTAACAAGGTGACACTGACCTGCAAAATCCGTAAGATAAATTTACTAGTGTGCCATTTGCGCAGCTTTACGTTAGATGGTTCGAGCCGCTATAAAGTAGACCGTCACTTGCAGCACAGAATAGAAAATAGTACTTACTAGCTTGCAGCTCATAATACTTAAATAGGTATCATTAGTTCATTACCTACTCAAATCAATCAAATCGCTTGTAATTTAATTTAGGTATAACTGCAGCAGGGAAATAAAATGAAATAGGTAGGTACCTACTAGAAGTAGGATGAAAGATGGAAATAGGTACCTACTAGCACAGTACTAGGTAGCTACATCATTGTTTTTGTTACTTGCTATAATTATTGGCGCCAAATAGAATAATAGTACCTATTATATTATGCATTTTGCAGTGCACTGCTCGGTCTATTTCTAGCTCATTATTAACACGACGACTATCGAAATTCTACATTTTTTTTATAATTTAGGATTACTTTGGACAAAATTAGCTAAGTACCTACTTCATATTTAAATAAAGAAGGCAAACTTAAAACATTATAACCTTTGACAAAACAAAGGACAAAACTTAGCCCTATTACCGTGGCCCTATGGCCCTAATGCACTTTTTTTGGGACTTAACATTTGTTTATTGATAGTTTCCTCAGAATATAACGCCAATCCTTAAACCGACAATAAAACCGCATTCAGTAGGTAGGTAGGTATAATGGGTGCAAGTTTGTAGAGCGCGTAAGCAAGATAAGGAATTGTTTTTTTGTATTCAAAAGCTTTGTTTATTCTTTTCAATGGAGATTTGTATCAATTGTTACACCTACAAATTTTAGTCTACTTTTGTTTTCTCTCTTTTACTTATTGGGGTTTGGTGATGTTAAACGTTGAATGAAAAATAACTTTTGTTTTATTTAGGTTAGTTTTAGATGACGTTATAAACAGATCTTTGATAATTAATGTTAGGGTTTGGTGATGTTAAACGTTGAATGAAAAACGGTCCGCGATTCGACCTTCGTGAAATAATTACAAAAATAGTAAGTAAGTACCTACCTCTATTTAAACAGCGAACTATTTAAATCGAACCTCTTTTGTTAAAAATGACAAAGGTTTTAATTTTTTTTGCACGAAGACTTATACCTAATTATTATTCTAAAATAAAAGTAGTCTTCATTGATGTATTAAAATGCGGCCTCCGAACAGCTATCTGCCAGTTGTCCCGTCAAACGCCGAAACACAGGCAGACAAAGACAAAAATTAAAAAACAATGTAGGTTTCATTCAATAAATTTCTTCATTCATTATTAAATTCATTCATTATTCATTCAGTAAAAAGACACTTTAATATTATTTATTTGTTTAGATTCTCCAAAAATCGCACCTTGCGTTCAAGGACAAGTAATAACAATGGGTACATAAAACCACAAAAAATATCTCGCTCGAGTTTTTACTGTGCTCAAGTTGACAACAGTTTCATTTGTGTGAGTGATAGCTCACTAACACAAACAAAACTGTTCCGTTGCGTGGGTGAGGTAAATTGAGTAAAACGCCATCTATACCAAATAGGTCTAAACAGAATGATTTACAGATGGCCGACTTTTGAGAACTTTACCAATCTAAGGGTTCGATTTGAAGTAAAAGGCCTCCTTTATCTTTTTTGTTAAAATAACGTGATTTATGAGTGTAAATAGATAAATTAGCATTAAACAGTGAACATTTGATTTTTGCTAATCTTATTTCGGCCGAAATCTACCGTTTAACGCATTTTAGGGATTGTCAATTTCATTACTGTTACCTATGCTGCCATCTATTGATTTTTTTCAAGACTAATTATAATTTGTTCGGGTTGAGACCCCATGCCCTGACCCATTGATAATACCTTTCGAACTGGAGACGGAATAGTCTTATTTTATTACAGGGTCCAGTCAAGTCGTGATTGCAGTGACATTCTGATTTCGGCCACGAGTCAAAAAAGTCATGTACAGTCGTGGTCTTTTCCGCCTGACCTTAAAGTTTAGGCCTATTAGAAAAGCGTTAACTTTGGCACGCAAAATAACAATAACTCTCGTTTGGCGTGGCGCGTCAGTGCGCTCGGCCGATCGGTATCTTTTCATTCATTATTTCTATACAAAGTCAACGGGGCGGGGCTAGAGAGCGATTCTATGTTGTAAGTGCAAGCAAAAATGAGCTTAGTGGTGGTCAGACGGGAGTGTACTCGATAGTATATCAATCTTTATTTGGCATGCGTGTGTGAGTACGAAAACCCTCGTCCACGTTCGTCTCTTTACGTAGTATGTCAGTATCGTAGCAGGTGGGGTTCTATGGTTCTGCCTACCCTCACAGGTAAAAGGCGTGAGTTAAGTGTATGTATGCATCGTTACCTGGTTCCGTACAGCCTGGCTGGAGCGCGACTGCGTGATGAAGAACTGGTTCTCGATGTAGACGTAGTGCTGCGCGCGGGTGATGGTGTCGGCGTAGGCCTCGTGTATGTATGTACATATGTATGTATGTACCTGGTTCCGTACAGCCTGGCTGGAGCGCGACTGCGTGATGAAGAACTGGTTCTCGATGTAGACGTAGTGCTGCGCGCGGGTGATGGTGTCGGCGTAGGCCTCGTGTATGTATGTACATATGTATGTATGTACCTGGTTCCGTACAGCCTGGCTGGAGCGCGACTGCGTGATGAAGAACTGGTTCTCGATGTAGACGTAGTGCTGCGCGCGGGTGATGGTGTCGGCGTAGGCCTCGTGTATGTATGTACATATGTATGTATGTACCTGGTTCCGTACAGCCTGGCTGGAGCGCGACTGCGTGATGAAGAACTGGTTCTCGATGTAGACGTAGTGCTGCGCGCGGGTGATGGTGTCGGCGTAGGCCTCGTGTATGTATGTACATATGTATGTATGTACCTGGTTCCGTACAGCCTGGCTGGAGCGCGACTGCGTGATGAAGAACTGGTTCTCGATGTAGACGTAGTGCTGCGCGCGGGTGATGGTGTCGGCGTAGGCCTCGTGTATGCTCTGCTCCACTGTGTCGGGGTCCAGGAAGCCGCCCGACCAGCTCGACAGGCTGCGGAGCACCTGGGTATACGAGTTAAGTATGTTTGTCTTTTAATTTGAAGGCGAGACATATTACTCATTGATACCGGTATGTTACGCGCATCAGTATTAAGTAAAGCGCTGACACTGCTGGCACGAGGCACAACGCGTGCGCATCATGGACCCAGTTGCTACGAGGGGAAACTGCTGACACAGAACACGAGGCGAGACGACACCGTCCTAGTGACCGAGCCCGCTCACTTCGTATCCACCATCGATCGAGTCAATTTGCTTTTTTATTAATTGTAATTTATTTTATTAATAGTTATTTATGCAACTGTTGTATAATGAGGGATATTAAAACACGGATGTGGATTTATCACACGAGGCGAAGCCGAGTGTGATAATAGTATCACATGAGTGTTTTAATACCTAATTATGGACAGTTGCATACAAAACTTTATCTACATCCATGATATGAATCCTCCATAAAAGGTTCTGAAACCATAGGGTGCTGTAGTGTTGTAAGAAGTCTATGTAAATTCATGGAAAGTTTAATAGCTGAGCATTTAATACAAACAAACCATGTATAGGTAAGAATATAATTATTTACATTTTGGATTGTACAATTATTAAAATGCACAAAGCTTGTATCACTCATTTTTGTAAACAACAGAGTACTTATTGCAATACTAATATCAAACAAAAATGGCGGGATTCGACGTGAATTCGAATTAAGCTATAAGTTTTTTAGGGTTCCGTACCCAAAGGGTAAAAACGGAACCCTATTACTAAGACTTCGCTGTCTGTCCGTCTGTCTGTCACCAGGCTGTATCTCATGAACCGTGACAGCTAGACAGTTGAAATTTTCACAGATGATGTATTTCTGTTGCCGCTATAACAACAAATACTAAAAACAGAATAAAATTAATATATAAGGGGGGCTCCCATACAACAAACGTGATTTTTTTGCCGTTTTGTCTAATGTATAGATAATGGTACGGAACCCTTCGTGCGCGAGTCCGACTCGCACTTGGCCGGTTTTTTTTTAATTACGGCACTGTGGTAGTGAATCGCACGTGCTAGACAATGTTATTTTTTTAAAACGAGTTGCATAATGAAATTCAGTACAACATTATAACACCAGTTTGGGTGTTATAATGGTTATTATGACACTGGCTGTTTTAATGTTGGCCATAAGCTAACTATTTCAGATACTTTTATAGAGGATTTATAGCATGGGTGTAGATAAATATAATGATGGTACATGATGTATACGAGAAAACGTTAGAAACGAGTGTTTTAATGATCAAATATGAATGGGGAAGGCTGGTCAAAGCTGATTGTAGATGAAGCAATAGATGCTTAAACCTAATCTGACCAATGAGATCAAACTATTTTGAAATATGAAATGATATTGACAAATTTTCAATCAATGACGGTGTTTGGTACAAGCGATGCTAGCGTTCCACAGATAGATAGTTCCACAGATGCCATCCCCATAAAATAAAAACCGCCCAAGTGCGAATCGGACTCGAGCACGAAAGGTTCCGTACATCGTAGTAGGGGAGGGCTCCCCTAAATTTCTCCTTTCTTTGATTTCTAATTTATTATACGTTGTTATAGCGGCAACAGAAATACATCATCTGTGAATTTCAACTGTCTACCTATTACGGATCATGAGGCTCGCTGACAGACAGATGGACGGATAGCGGAGGCTTAGTAATATAGTCCCGTTTTTACCCTTTGGTTACGGAACCCTAAAAAGGTAGACTGGTAACAATGTATTTTAAAAACCGTTAGAAGTGTGTATAAAATGGTCATATTCTTATATCAATTAAATCAGACAGACTACAGATCCAAAAATACTTAGGCAAGTATATTTTGCTCTTTGTCAGTCAATTCTGACTTACTGCATTACTTCATGGGGTGGGGCGAGTAAAACTCTGTTATTGGCCATTGAAAGAGCTCAAAGAGCTATTCTCAAGGTGGCTCAAATCGCCTGAAACACAGGATTACTTAGTTCAGGCTTAAAGCAAGGGTGAACTTGTGGCGACACATCGCCTTCGTTTTCAACGCATAACACCACTATGGAGATGATACATCCCTAGTTTTGGTGACAGATGTTTGATTGACACTTAACGAACGGATTAAAAGTTTGCATTACTTAAAAGGATCACGAGAGTTTTATTTCGCATGTTCGGGAGCCGAGAGAGACTTATATTTTTTTAAATTAAATTTTATTAATTTTATTAAATAGACAAAACAAAAAATCGGTGGCGACACACGGACAAGAGATTGATCTTATAAGGGTTCCTTGTTTTCCTTTTCAGGTATGGAACCCTAAAAAGGTACAATTTACTTTTCAACAAATACGGAATGTTCCCATTTAGACACTAGGACCCGTTTTCTGTTCAATAAAATAATCTTTACCTGACAGGATACGTTGTTGATATCACATTCAAGATGTTTGTCCAGATCATGCAGAGGTTTGATGTCGATGTACGCCTTCGGCAACAAATACGGATAGTTCGGGTTTTGTCTGAAACATAATAAACGCAGATGTGAGTATGTTAATATAACGTTTCTTTAGGTATTATGCAAGTGTTTATGCAGGGATTAAATTCATAAACGCTGTTTAAAGTTACTTTATGATTAACATCTGCATATCCATACATTTGTTTCGACGTCTGCTAAGTGAGAATGGAAGATCGTGACGTGTTGCGGCGACCCCAAATAGAAGGGAACAAGCGCAGGAAGATTATGATAATGAACAGAAATAAGGCAAAAAAATGCCATCTGTAAATGTAAATGGTGTCGATTCTGTTGTGCACAAACTAAACTTAATTTAGGCTATTGCTATCTTTTTCTCTCTAATAAAACGAGAAAGAGACGGACGTAATTTAGAGCTGTCAAATTTAGTTAGAACTAATATTTCTATACAAATGAAGGGTGCACGTAAAAACATGTCGACTAAAACACGATGAAGCGCAAGGCATAAACTAGTTTGACATCTCTAACTTAGTTCATAGCTATAGCTGTCCTTATCTCGCACTGCCTTTTAGTAAAAGATAGCAATAGCCTAAATTAAGTTTAGTTTGTGCACAATAGAATCGACACCAATGTATGGATATGCAGAAAATGTTTGTCTAAAATGTATGTCCATTTACGGCATTTAAACATTGATTAATTTTCAGCAGCGTCAATTTGCATTGCGACGTCCCTGGCGGCCGCGCCCTGCACCAGTACGCCCACGTATAATGTAACTAACCTAGCCTTCTCCAGCTTGATAGCGTTCCAGCGCTGTATGAAGTGCCTGGCGACGTCCCTGGCGGCCGCGCCCTGCACCAGTACGCCCACGTATAATGTAACTAACCTAGCCTTCTCCAGCTTGATAGCGTTCCAGCGCTGTATGAAGTGCCTGGCGACGTCCCTGGCGGCCGCGCCCTGCACCAGTACGCCCACGTATAATGTAACTAACCTAGCCTTCTCCAGCTTGATAGCGTTCCAGCGCTGTATGAAGTGCCTGGCGACGTCCCTGGCGGCCGCGCCCTGCACCAGTACGCCCACGTATAATGTAACTAACCTAGCCTTCTCCAGCTTGATAGCGTTCCAGCGCTGTATGAAGTGCCTGGCGACGTCCCTGGCGGCCGCGCCCTGCACCAGTACGCCCACGTCTAATGTAACTAACCTAGCCTTCTCCAGCTTGATAGCGTTCCAGCGCTGTATGAAGTGCCTGGCGACGTCCCTGGCGGCCGCGCCCTGCACCAGTACGCCCACGTATAATGTAACTAACCTAGCCTTCTCCAGCTTGATAGCGTTCCAGCGCTGTATGAAGTGCCTGGCGACGTCCCTGGCGGCTGCGCCCTGCACCAGTACGCCCACGTCTAATGTAACTAACCTAGCCTTCTCCAGCTTGATAGCGTTCCAGCGCTGTATGAAGTGCCTGGCGACGTCCCTGGCGGCCGCGCCCTGCACCAGTACGCCCACGTATAATGTAACTAACCTAGCCTTCTCCAGCTTGATAGCGTTCCAGCGCTGTATGAAGTGCCTGGCGACGTCCCTGGCGGCCGCGCCCTGCACCAGTACGCCCACGTATAATGTAACTAACCTAGCCTTCTCCAGCTTGATAGCGTTCCAGCGCTGTATGAAGTGCCTGGCGACGTCCCTGGCGGCCGCGCCCTGCACCAGTACGCCCACGTATAATGTAACTAACCTAGCCTTCTCCAGCTTGATAGCGTTCCAGCGCTGTATGAAGTGCCTGGCGACGTCCCTGGCGGCCGCGCCCTGCACCAGTACGCCCACGTATAATGTAACTAACCTAGCCTTCTCCAGCTTGATAGCGTTCCAGCGCTGTATGAAGTGCCTGGCGACGTCCCTGGCGGCCGCGCCCTGCACCAGTACGCCCACGTATAATGTAACTAACCTAGCCTTCTCCAGCTTGATAGCGTTCCAGCGCTGTATGAAGTGCCTGGCGACGTCCCTGGCGGCCGCGTCCTGCACCAGTACGCCCACGTATAATGTAACTAACCTAGCCTTCTCCAGCTTGATAGCGTTCCAGCGCTGTATGAAGTGCCTGGCGACGTCCCTGGCGGCCGCGCCCTGCACCAGTACGCCCACGTCTAATGTAACTAACCTAGCCTTCTCCAGCTTGATAGCGTTCCAGCGCTGTATGAAGTGCCTGGCGACGTCCCTGGCGGCCGCGCCCTGCACCAGTACGCCCACGTATAATGTAACTAACCTAGCCTTCTCCAGCTTGATAGCGTTCCAGCGCTGTATGAAGTGCCTGGCGACGTCCCTGGCGGCCGCGCCCTGCACCAGTACGCCCACGTCTAATGTAACTAACCTAGCCTTCTCCAGCTTGATAGCGTTCCAGCGCTGTATGAAGTGCCTGGCGACGTCCCTGGCGGCCGCGCCCTGCACCAGTACGCCCACGTATAATGTAACTAACCTAGCCTTCTCCAGCTTGATAGCGTTCCAGCGCTGTATGAAGTGCCTGGCGACGTCCCTGGCGGCCGCGCCCTGCACCAGTACGCCCACGTATAATGTAACTAACCTAGCCTTCTCCAGCTTGATAGCGTTCCAGCGCTGTATGAAGTGCCTGGCGACGTCCCTGGCGGCCGCGCCCTGCACCAGTACGCCCACGTATAATGTAACTAACCTAGCCTTCTCCAGCTTGATAGCGTTCCAGCGCTGTATGAAGTGCCTGGCGACGTCCCTGGCGGCCGCGCCCTGCACCAGTACGCCCACGTCGTGCCACGGCATCCGCGGCGTTGAGTTTCTGTCCACTAAGTCTGGAATCATATGCGTTGGTGTTGAGTTATTTATGTATGTTTGTGTAAAATAATCTGTTTGTTGTGGTTAAAACCCAAACTAATATAATCTCTGTTGCAGCATAGAAGAAGACACAAAACACAGTCTTAATAAACCTACTTCAATCTAGTGGCTGACAATAATTCAATTCGAGAAATCAATATAGTTCAATTTTTTGATGTGAAACATCTATAGGTGCGGGAAAAACTGAAAAATGGCGTGGCGACGCTTGCGGCTGGCGACGCGTCGTCAACCGGCCCGAACAATCCCGAACATTACCGACCTGTTGAAGCAGCATGAGATCTACATATTCGCCACGTTACAACAAGCCAGCTGGTCTCGGGGCACAGCGCTGGGTTACAATCTCGTGACTTTGAGTTCGATCCCAGCATAAGGATTTTCTTTTTGTGAATCAAGTAATTTTGTTTTTATTTTATTATAAGTGTTTGTTTTTTATATTGAATGTTTTTTTTAGGCATATTACTTGTACAAAATAATTTCGATGTTTCACATCTGCCAGGCGTCCCGTGACGGCTCACTTTTTTGTTTCAAGTCAGCCAATATTTGGGCCTAAGCGTGTCTAAATTAAGACTTGAGAATAAAATAAAAGAAAATTACTATATATCTTTTAACTAAAGAAGAGGAAAGCAGATACATAAGTATCAAAAACTCACCTACAAAAGGCAGATCTAAATTATTAAAATCCTTAACAATAAAATTGGTGTAGTCCTTTCCTATCCACAGCTTCGAGTTTCCTTCTATCCCCTCCAATGCTTCCTTTGTCTTCTCCGTGATCACTCGCCCTTCCACCACCTGAGCCAGTGGAGTAGGCTGGCTAACATGCCTACTCTCCACTTCCACTGGCTTCATACCTAAAGCATCAGTTAAAAGTATCTGATCAGTCGATAAAGCGTATTTTTCTGCCTTTTTTCTTTCTGAATCATCGAATTTCTGTTCATTACGTTCTTCTTCGTAAGCTGGATATAGAATACTTATGATATTTTTGCCTCTGTCGGTAATTTTGTTTATGACATTTCTTCTTTGGATCTCAGGGCTTGGGCTCTCGAGTTTGGTCAAATCTTGTGTCTTTTGTATGTTTGCTGACTTGATGAGGAGCTGGTCTCCAGGTTCTAAGACTGGGAGGGGCTCGGGAACGGTTTCTGCTTCGCTTGTTTCAGGTACTTGTTCTTCTTTCTCTTTTTGGGTGCCGTCTTTTAGTGTGGCGCTGTGAATGGAAATGAATTTGTTACTTTTTAAGCTATCTCAAATGCGTGACATAAAGTTTATATCGAAAGTGAAAAATGTATGCTTCTGTCAAGAAAACCTCGATAACTTGTCTCGGGATAGAAGAGAATATTACATATTTTAGATTGTTTGCACTGTGCGTGAGTGCGTCTGTCATTGTAATTTAAATCTTATGATTAGATCATAAAAGTTACATAATGTGAAGCTTGAGCTCTCCCAAGCTGCACATTATGTGACTTTTGACCAGCCGAGGACTGCGATAGATGGGCTGTATTGATTGATTGGAATGATGCTTTGTAGTGTTTTGCAAAATTTGTATGTTTCTTTGTTAAGTGCGATTTTTTTCAGTATCTAGTGTAAGACAGTCTTCTATACTTACTCGTTGAGACTGATGACTAGATCCTTGGAGCTCTTGGCTAGTTCCAGCATGGCCTCCAGCCCGTTAGAGTGAGGTAGATACAGTCCGCCGCCCGGGGAACTTGAAGTCTTCTTCTTTGTTCGCAGGAGGCTTTTTGGTTGGACTTCGTCGCCAAGGTCTGTTAACCTGAAAGTATGTTTTAGAATATGAGTTGTCGAGTTTATAAAGTTTTCCGTTATGGTTTGACGTATAGTCTAGTCTAGTTAAAGAATGCTCCTTTTTTTAAGGAATTGTTTTGATTATAGCAGTCTTTGTATGTATGTATTTACGTATGTTTCTCCGTAGTGCCTAAACTATTCTTCCGATTTCGATGGATTAGGTGTCAATCAATTCGTTATTATGGGCCGGGTAACATATTTTTAAGCTACATTTTAACAGACTTCAAAAATATGAGGAGGCGATTTCGGTTTAAAGACATTTAATTCTCATAAGAACTTATAAATAACAGTTCACTTATAATAATAATAATAATAACCCCACCGCTGTATCTCTACGTTGACGACGTGGTGGGGCTTGCGTGCTCTGATGAGCCCTAGGTCTGTGCCGGCAGGGTTTACTTTGCCGAGATAGGTCTAGGGTGAGGGGCCAGACTAAGAGAGATACAATCCAAGCCAAGGTCGCACATGCCGAGGGCTGCATGGCTAGGGGAGAGGTTAGTCGCTAGTGTGCCAACTCTGGATAATAGGGGACCTCCAGTTTTATTACCCTTGCCACAGTGAACGCAGGGCTCTGCTGTGGTCGACTTTTTAAGTCCCTAGCTACTCGTGGGAATAACATGAATACTAGATCAAAAACAAAAAAACAACTTCAGGCAAAGCTGCCTCACATAGATGACGAAACTTCACAACCATCTTCGTCATCGCCTTCATCTCTTTTTCCATCAATTCCTTCATCATCGCAATCTTTTCGCGTCACACCGACGCCTTCTTCCTCATCAATAAGTATACAGTCAGCGGATGTTGTACAGGAGACAGGTTTTGTCGACGATACTGTACCCTCCGCTAAAGCTGCAACAAGTCGTAGGAAATGGAGCATTGAAATGAATAAATTCATCCTACGCACCTATCTTCACCTTACTAGTATGGAAACAGACAAAAATGCATACTTACCACCGCTTCACACTAAGTTCATAGAAAAATATCCGGCTATGCAAGTTAGCCGACAAAGAATAGGTGACCAGCGTAGAGCCATAGTACAAAAGAAATTATTACCACAAGACACAATAGATCAAATTTATGAGGAAGTCAGAGCCGAACTACAAATGATACATACTCAAATACAGCAACACTCCACACAACCTAGTACACAATCCGGCCAACGCATGAGATGGACGAACGAATACAATGAAACAATAATTAGAATATACTTCACTGCCACACAGTTAGAAACAAATAAAACAGCCTATAGGAAAAAATTACATGAAGAATTCATAAATAAATATTCAGAATTAGCGCATATAACAGAGCAAAGACTTTCTGATCAAGTGAGAGCGATTATAAAAAACAAATATATACATGACAATAGATTAGAAGAAATTAAAAACCAGGTAGCTTCAGAACTAAGCAATAGTAACAGTTACACACAAAATATTGAAGACATAAATCATGATCACTGGAACACACAAACTCAAAACGACTCAGAACAACCTGCTACAAATACTAACTTCTTTGATACACCTAATAATACTCTTACGACAAATATAATCTTAAACAATAGCACAGACACTAACATCGTATCTCAGACGGTTGTAAATATTGATGACGAATTATTTTTGAATAATATAGATGTTGGTCAATATGGACCTGCGCAAACAAATTTTGATACTACTCCAGAAACCAACCCAGAAATTGAATCCAGATTTCATCAAGCTCAAATAAATTTTAATTGCACACATCCCACTAATAGACCATACATTCCCAAGCAGAAGACTTCTCGAAAGTTTTCTGCCATTGTTTCCTACATAAATACTGTCATTCTTCCTAAGCATGTAAATGCCGACACCGAATTCGCCAAATTGCAGATCATAATCTACTGTGCAGCATGGACGGCAGCTACATGCAACGGAGCTAAAATATCAGACCCTATCCAAAATGAGCGCCGCCCATATACACAGAAAAAACCGAAATGGCATATCAGATTAGAAAAGAAAATTGAAAATCTAAGAGCAAACATAGGTAGACTGACACATTTCATTAATGGTTGTAGAAGTCAAAAATTAATAGCTGCAGTAGAAGAAATAAAGATAAAATACCAACTACACGCACAATACGAAAACCCAAACACAGAATTAGCACACTTTTTGGACACTCTAAAACAAAAATTAAGCGCTGCATCGAGTAGACTTAAGAGGTACATAACATGCACGAATCGCAAAGTAGAAAACACAAAATTTATCAATAACGAAAAAATTTTTTATAGGAATCTTACATCTAATAACAAAGACAACACTAACCAAAGTCTAGAGACACCTACATCCGAAACACTACGCGAATTTTGGGCTAACATTTGGGAAAATCCAGTACACCATAATAACCACGCAGACTGGGTTAAAGAAGCTACACCAGAAATTCCAGAAATGGAATTTGAGTTTATACCGATAGAAACATTTATAGACGTCATCAAACGCACACACAACTGGAAATCGCCTGGCACTGACAACATCCACAACTACTGGTATAAGAAATTTTCGAGTATACACCCTTTCCTATACAACCATTTAAATACATTCATCCAATCACCACATTTACTTCCTCAATACATAACACACGGAGTTACTTACATGATACCTAAAGACACGAATGACACCAAAAACCCTGCGAAATACCGGCCAATCACTTGCCTACAAACTTTATACAAAATTCTAACAGCCTGCGTAAGCGAAATAGTATATGAGCATTTAACTAAAAATAACATTCTAGCAGAACAGCAAAAGGGTTGTCGTAAGAATAGCCAAGGGTGTAAGGAGCAACTAACCATTGATGCCATTACTATGAGCAGTGCTGTGAAAAGCAAAAAGGATATTCACACAATGTTTATAGACTATCAAAAAGCCTTTGATTCAGTTCCGCACAGCTGGTTGCTACACGTATTAAATCTTTATAAAATTCACCCTACACTTAAACAATTTTTAGGAACTTCCATGCAGAATTGGCAAACTGTTCTTAAAATTAATTCCTCCTCCTCAACTGTAGCTACTGAACCAATCTGTATAAGACGTGGAATTTTTCAAGGAGATGCTCTAAGTCCTCTGTGGTTTTGCATGGCACTCAATCCACTCTCACACTTGTTAGACCAAACAGGCACGGGATTCACGCTGGACAGCAATAACACACAATACACGTTAACACACCTTATGTACATGGATGACATAAAGTTATATGCAGCTGACAAAGAAGCACTTTATCAACTAGCTGATGCCACACAACAATTTTCTGAGGATATTTGCATGTCATTCGGAGTAGATAAATGTAAAATTTTGTCCATTGTAAAAGGAAAATTTCAAAATAATAGTTACACACTTCTATCAGGAGCATCGATCGAGCCAATGGATGAACAAAGTACATACAAATACCTAGGTTTCAAACAGTCCAGACAAATACAACAAAAGATGTCAAAACAAGAACTGCTCAAAAAATTCACACACCGTCTCAACCTTATTTTAAAAAGCAACCTTAATTCAAGGAATACAATTAAAGCCATCAACACCTTTGCAATACCCATTCTCACATACTCTTTCGGAATTATACGATGGTCAAAGACTGATATTAAAAAACTACAGCGCACTATCCACACACTCCTAACCAAACATAGAAAACACCATCCAAAATCATGCATACAACGACTTACACTACCACGCCAAGAAGGAGGGAGAGGATTAATAGACATACACAATTTACACAATAAACAGATACTTTCACTCAGAGCATACTTCCATAACAAATCAGAAACCTCATTACTACACAAGCAAGTAACGGAAACAGATAACAAACTAACACCACTAAACCTACAAAACCGAAACACACAAATAAATGATCACATCGTAAGTACACAACAAAAAATTACAGAATGGTCTGAAAAAGCCCTACACGGAAGACATCGAGCCTGCTTGAGCCAGCCACACGTCGATAAAATAAAGTCGAACGAATGGCTCAAACGGGGTGAGTTGTTTCCCGAGACCGAGGGTTTTATGCTGGCCATACAAGATCAAATAATAGCTACCCGTAATTACAGAAAATACATCATAAAAGACCCAAACCAGCCGTCTGATTTGTGTAGACATTGTAACAATGCCTCCGAAACTATACAACATATAACAGGAGCATGCAAATCACTTGCACAAACCGATTACAAACACCGCCATGACCAAGTCGCTGCAATCATACACCAACAGTTAGCATTTAAATATAAATTAGTTTCTGAAATGATACCGTATTATAAATATAAACCAGAAGTAGCATTAGAGAATAACGAGCAAAAAATTTACTGGGACCGAACTATAATAACCGATAAAACCATTCATTACAATAGACCCGACATTACCGTTCACGACAAAACCAATAAAACAGTTTATCTGATAGACATAGCAATACCTAACTCACATAATATTCAAGCTACAATATCCGAAAAACTCAGTAAATACCAAGATCTTGCTATTGAAATTAAAACTCAATGGAAAGTACAAACTGTTCACATAGTCCCCATAGTTCTCTCATCTACTGGTATTATACCAAAATCTCTTACACAAAGCCTCAACACTCTACAGATGCCAAATCACACACTTTACATGCTGCAAAAAGCCACCATTCTCAACACCTGTCGAATCACCCGAAAGTTTCTGACTTCATCAACACTATCATCCACGTTCTCTATTTAAATTTCACCTTACATCCTTGGTTCCGACCCGCGTGTAAGGTTTCTTAGGCTCTCTTAAATGAGAAGAAACATAAAGAATAACAATAATAATAATAATAATAATATTGCTGGACATTACACACAGCGCCATCTAGTGCCACACTAAGCAACGAGGCTTGTGTCGTGGACACCAGATAGTTGATATACTACATACATACTTTTTTGTTTGTAAATACATACTTTATTATACATAAACATCCATGACTCGGAAACAAATGTCCGTGCTCATCACACAAACATTTGCTCCGACCGGGATTCGAACCCGGGACCCTAAGAACGTAAGGCAGCCTCACTACCGCTGCGCCAATCGGGTCGTCAAAACCCCCTGTTATACCCTGAAAACCCCCGAATTTAATTAGAGCGTGATTTTTCCGTAGTAGTTATTTTTAGTGGTGGTTATGCCTCACAAATTCTTGTTTTCTGAATAAGTCTACAGAAGGTAACTAAGAGACGAGTTGAAATTAAAAGCATACGCAGAGCATAGCAGGAGCATAAAAATAACTTATATCAATGTATGTGAAGTACTTTTGCCACACTTACCAAATCCAATCTGGTGGGGATTGTTGTTTATTTTTCTAAAAATCCCCACTAGGCTGAGATTATTTAACTAGTGGGGATATCTGGATAAAAAAGTAACGATCCCCACTGGTAGGGATTTGTCGGTGGGGATTTCTGGAATAATCCACTTGAAGGGACTTGAAGGATTTACTCATTCTGGTGTAGCGAAGTTGATGTACTATAGTTCGAGCTTTCGAGCGTCGCAATGGTCAGAAAAGGAATAGTAGATTGTACATCAAGTGTATAAAACGCACCATTTTACTCGAGACTTTTGATATAAGGATGAATATAAAGTAGAGTGTAAAATGGGTTTTGTGGACGAGTTGGACGAATAACTCTATTTTTCACTTCGATTGCGAGGAAATGAAACAGCAACATGTAAAATAATAAATGGACGAAATAAAAAATATAAGTTTATTTCATGAAGTTTTATTGTGTACTTTGGCTGTTGGTATCCTTGCCTTGTTTATAGAATACTAACGAAACTAAAGAGAAAAAAAAGAGGAAAAATAAAATAAAGAGGTTATTCTATGTAGTTGAAGTTGTTCGTGTGGCTGTTGGGCCGATCGCCTTGGTCTTCGACGAAGATTTTACTTTATGCTCTAGATCTAGAGCATAAAAAGCGACTTTATGTCGCCTACGCACAACATAAATACGAACATTAAGAAAGAAAGAGAAAAAGAAAGAATATTCTATTCTTTTAGAGCATGAGAAGTGAAAAGAATATAATAAACGTAGCTAGTTACGAATTTACCTGTGTTTATAATCGTCCCACCGTCCGTAGCAGAGGTCGATACCTCCCACGAAGGCGACAGTCTGGTCCACGCACACGATCTTCTCGTGGTGAGCCCAGAACAGGACCCCGGCCTTCGCGTGGTCCGGGTGACGGAACACCTGGGAATATGGACAAAAATATTGATTAATGTTTGTTTGAAGGTTCGCCGCGAGTGTTTGTAATTTTTCGGTTACTTGAACGTAAAGCGACTTATTTATTTCTCGTGTGGTTAGAGCCTATCCTGGTGTCAGAGTTTTTTATGCCACCCATGAAAGAAAGAAATAAAGAAAAAGCATTTATTAGCCCGCACAGGACAAAACACACAAACTAAAATGGTGAAATTAACAGTAGGTACGACTAAGATAAAAAAGTAAAAAACCGGTCAAGTGCGAGTCGGACTCGCGCACGAAGGGTTCCGTACCAATTCTTATAAAAAAATCACGTTTGTTGTATGGGAGCCCCCCTTAAATATTAATTTTATTCTTTTTTTAGTATTTGTTGTTATATAGCGGCAACAGAAATACATCATCTGTGAAAATTTCAACTGTCTAGCTGTCACGGTTTATGAGATACAGCCTGGTGACAGACAGACGGACAGACGGACAGACAGACGGACAGACAGCGAAGTCTTAGTAATAGGGTTCCGTTTTTACCCTTTGGGTACGGAACCCTAAAAAAGTAAAAAAACTAATAAAAAGAAACGAAATTGGTCCTGTACGAGGCCAAAAGGCTCCTATCTCAGCATGGTGCTGTAACATTAAAAAAACGTCACAGCGCTGGTATATAGGGCCCAGAGCAGAGTGATGCCACCGTCAGATACGGATAAAATAAAAAATATATAAATAAATAAATATTGCTGGACATTACACACAGCGCCATCTGGTGCCACACTAAGCAACGAGGCTTGTGTCGTGGACACCAGATAGTTGATATACTACATAGATACTTTTTGTTTGTAAATATATACTTACTAAACATATAAACATCCATGACTCGGAAACAAATGTCCATGCTCATCACACAAACATTTGCTCCGACCGGGATTCGAACCCGGGACCCTAAGAACGTAACGGAGTCTCACTACCGCTGCACCATTCGGGTCGTCAATATATAAAGAGTAAACGAAAAAGCAATACAAATACATACATCAAATAACCCTCCTTTTGGGCTTCGCCGCAGTCGGTTAAAAAGTGGGCCTCTGACTTGGCCTTAATAGCGACTAATAGGCGACAAGACAAAACACTTAAGCTTGAATTCTTCCTGCGCTGACGTCGGTCGCGTACGAGTATACATTGTGTTCACTGCAACGCCGACTTACGACGCAGACCGACAGCCGTATTTTGTTTTCGCTGACGTCACGAGCGAATGTGCGTAATCGACGTCAGCGTGGCAGGAATTCAGGCCTTAGTGCTATCTCGTGGCAGTTTTCAGCAAGGAAATCTATATTAACTGAATGAAAATAACAATCGCTTCACACCATCTGCGAGGAACTTATTTTTGAGCTTACTACCAAAGTTGCACTTAATCTATCTATAGTATATCTGTTATTATACCTCAACCTTCACAATCAGAATTGCAAGCACAGCTAGCATAGAGTATGCTGCAGCATATTCAAGTGATAGAAAGGTTCTTACCTTAATATATTCGCTAGCTAATTTACTTTTGCTGTAGAAACTGTTGATACCAAGCGCCATCTCCACTTCCTTGTACAGCATTATGAATATTTTTACACCTTGCGCCTGAAACAAGTAATTAAAACATTAGTTTAGAAGACAACATTACAATAAGGGATTTTCTTTTCGGTCTTCCCCAGTCGCTGGATAGATGGCGCTGAACTTAGTACGTTAATGCAAGGAACGGAACCAAAAAAATCTGATTTTAACAAAGAGCGAGAAAACTAGGTTATATTCGGAAACTTAAGCAAACGAAAGTGTCAGTCAACGAGCGTATGGGACAGGACGCAATGTTTTTTTTTCCCAATGGTTTTGGCTTTGGCACCAACTATCATAGTCAGTTCAACGCTATCTATAGAGTTCTTGGAAACTAAGTTTTTTTAATACCTCAAAAAGAAAACCTCTTATTAAAAACTCCTTTTTTGAAGTCGGTCAAAGATGGCCACCAAAGCCGGAAAAATGCGTAATGGGGAGACACAGTGTGGAACTAATGGCGCTAGCATAGCTGGTTCCCAACATCGTCATTGGTTGAAAATGTGGTAATGTCATTTTATATTTCAAAATAGCTTAAGGGGCTACCCCATGGCACACTAGCGCCACATTAGTAAAAAAATCAGAACTCGTTAAATACACAAATAATATAAAATCTGATAGACAAAATCAATGCTTTAGAGTTCTAGATTATTGACGTCTATTTAATTCATTAAAATATACTACACTGTAGTTACAGTTAGAAAAATTGCTAAAAACGGCCGTTTTTTTCCATTTTGTATCTGTAACGACAGCGAGCTATGTTTCAATGAGATAGGCAGACGTAAATAATTTACAAGACCAAAAGATTGATTTTGTCTATCAGATTTTATATTAATTGTGTATTTAACGAGTTCTGATTTTTTTACTAAAGTGGCGCTAGTGTGCCATGGGGTAGCCCCTTAACCTCATTGGTCAGATTGAGACCTGCTATGGTGGCGCCATCTTAGATTATCTTTGCTTGTGTCTCCCTGGCAGCCTTGTGATGACTTTAGAATAATGCCATTCAAACATGGCTAATTCTTTGGTCAGGTGTAGAGTCGAAAAATATGGAGAACCTAATCTTTCAACAAACTACTTTGTTATATTAGTGCCATTTGAAGGTTTCTACGGACCTTAGATACTTTATTATTTACTAGCGGACGTCACGCGGTTTCACCCACGTAGTTCCCGTTCCTGTGGGAGTACAGGGATAAAATATAGCCTATATTACTCGCTGATAATGTAGCTATCTATTCCTGAAAGAATTTTTCAAATCGGTCCAGTAGTTTTTAAGTTTATTCGTTACATACAAAAATACAAATCTTTCCTCTTTATAATATTGGTATAGATTTACAATCGCCTGAAACACAGGATTGCCTAGTTCAGGCTCAAAGCATTGGTGAACTTGACATAGATTTAAGAAAAACTGTAAACGTTTACCTTATATTTGTTTGAATAACAATAACAGCCCATATTGTCCACTGCTGGATATAAGCCTCTCCCACGATGGGAGGAATTTGCCGTAATCTCCACGCTTCGCAGGCGGATTGGAGATCGCAGAGATGAAAGACTAACAGGAAACGCTGCTGCCCATTCTCTGGTCTACGGAGGCGCAAGGTGTTCTACCTCAGACATTAGTCGCCCTATACGACACCCGTGGCTGTAATTCTATTCTACTCTGCCGGATACCACACGTCTTAAGTATTTTTTTTAATAAAATTGTATTTATTTATTTATTTAATTTACTTACAGCCTTCCTCTTTAAAAGCGTATCCAGCCTCCAGTAGCTCCCGTTAAGCGCTGGTCTCTTCAGATAGATCTCGGGACTGAGCCACCAGTCGGCGATGAAGATCTCTTCCTTGGCCAGTTCCATGGCGTCGGCGACAGCTGACAGGTACGCGGAGCCGTCCACCAGCGTGCCTACTGGAGTGGCTGCGCGAGGGGGGGCGAAGGAGTGGTGCACGTTTGGGTATGTGAAGTCTCGGGCTGTCGGTAAGACAAAACAATAAACAGTTAATAATATTTTATTTTTAAATGTTTTTTATATATTTTTTAAATTGACATGACATGACATTTGACATGTGTTAGTTTTATAATTTTAATGAACGTGTTTTTTTATACTAATGATTTCAAACACAATGTGAATTGTTCCTGAATAAATTGAATTGTATTGAAATATTTAGAAATGTAACCAATTTGTTTAAAAATGAATAAAGGATAATAACAGTTAATAATGAAGAAACAGTTAGTAAATAATGAATGGTTAACAATTAGTAATAAATAGTTGAGTTGATTTTTTTAAGACATTATATGGACACTGAAGTTGAAAGGCTTTATCAAATACCAATAAAGAGATACGTGTAGCTTTACATGAAAGTTTGTAAGAATTTTATCTGACTAAACGAATCTTATTTTTACTATGACATTATGAATAAAAAAAAAATTGGTTGCCTGTAAAGTCGGTATACGGGCGAAAGTTTTACGTGACAACGACTTTGAGTGGTAAAATAAACTTTTTATGTCTGTCTCTCTCGCTCTTAGGCGGGCTCTCACTCGCTCTCATTGTGAGCGCATAACGTGAGCGGAGCGTAACGCAGTTTCTTGAAGTGTCACCCGGCAAACCAATTTATAAGACGTTGTCACGTCAAAAGAAACGGCAATAAACCTCAAAACCAACGTTTAAAAAAACGCTCAAAATCAATAAGGTAATATGACGAAAAAAATTACAAAATACTCATCATCTTATCCCAACTACGTTGGGCTCGGCATCCAGTCTAACCAGACGCAGCTGAATACCTGTATTTTACATGGAGCGACTGTCCATCTGACATCCACAATCCTGTTACTACTGGGTAATACAATACCCCTCGGTAAGACTGGTAAACATTAACAAAATTCTGATCGAAATAAATCTATTGTTTTAAACATGTAATAATGTTGATGCTACAATAGTGAATACAGCAGTCATTGTACCGATAATCGTGTCGGCCAATGGCTTAATAAGGCAGCTCTACACGTTGGCGAAGATATTGGCGAATGTATTAGCCAATACGTATTGACCATCGTGTAGAACGGGGGTTGGTGATCTATTGGTAGGTATTTAGACTGTTGGTCCACGCATTGGCGCAAGATCCGTGTGGTGTCGGTTTTTCGACGCAGATCAAAGGGTTATGGCGTGATTGTGGCACAGTGTTGGGCGCACCGTCCACACGTTGGCGATGCGTTCAGTTTGCAACGAGCGGCCACACTGAGCGGACGTATGAAGTATTTGTTAATAGCAATATAAGTACGATAATGGCAACTATGAGCAATGAAGAAACTTTTCGCTTCATAGAACTTTATCAAGCTGAAAACTGTTTAGGAACCCAAAAAATAAAAATCATAAAAATAAAAACGTCGTAAGTACCTACTAATTTATTAAGTAGGTAGTAATGTACCTATGTCTGTATGCTGAAACCTTTGAAACATGGCAACCACAGAAATATATGAAAATAACAGCAAGAAGTGTATGTACCTCGCGTGCCAAATTTTGTGCAAATTTTAGCTTATTTGTCTCAAATTTTGGGGGCGAAACTCAGACGGCGAACAAGTTCTGTTAATTTTTTTTTTAGGTATTATCGGCATTTCAATATATTTCTGTGATCGCAACGGATTTTCATGCGGCTTTTAAGATACAATATTATGTCCAACGAGCGAAGCCGGGGCATATTTTTTTTTTTAGCGTGGTAGTATCATCAAATGTGTCCTAACCCCGGGCAGGGCGGGAGGGACTGTCAGACCCGTACTGACTAAAATCCACGGTGTCCTTCAATAGCCCTTTATGTTCAGGGGTCACGGTAAGAGAGAACCTCAATATCCATTTTGTCGTCCGCACATTGGCCCGAACCGAAGCAAACTGATTGACCTCCCAACGTGTGGACGCGATCACAATCTCTTGGCAAACATCTTTGCCACAACGTTCGCCAATATCTTCGCCAACGTGTAGAGCCGCCAATAGCCAAGAGCCTCGACCAACATCTTAGGAGGCTCTCGCTTGGCAGCTGGATCAAGAGCTTGATCAGTGCGCAGTACTTCTGGACATGGCATGTATTGTTAGGAGGTTCCTCTCTCAAGAACCCTGACCACCGGCAGCTCGGACCTTGTTCCCAGCGCTGGTGGGCTATTATTTTTATTTTTATTATTTTAATTTTAAGAATATTTAAAAATGTAAATTATATGTAAAGAAATGAATAAAGAAAATAATGCTACAACCAATTATTTCAGTAAAAATTCTCAGTTTACAAGACCCATAGAACAGTATTCAAGAAACATACCAGTTTGATTTGCAACAGCTTTGAGGTATTGCATCCATTCTTTGCTCTTCCGTTTAGTCCAGCACTTGATCACCATCTGTCGGCTTTGGTTGAGGATCTGAAGACCATGGTTCAACCCCGTGGAGTACATACCGCTTGACACTTCGAACCTATAGAGAATATACATTTAAGTGTTAAATTATGTTATGTAGGATTCTCTGATTTGTGATTTTGACGAATTAGAGCAAGCGGTTGGTATTAAGAACTTTTCCCAATAGGGTAGATGACAAAAAAAAACTAATTAGTCCGTCAGATAGATTTCCAAAAAATATTGGACACATATTTTCACGTAAACAAAAAATTAAGACGACACAGTGTGTCGAAAACTCGTGTGACGTTACAATGGAGTACATTTTTTACTCAAATGTGACGTCACAAGCCACCACTCATGATCTTTGACAAGTTTTATCTTCGTCAATTTTTATTAATTTCATAAAACAAAAAATACGTATCCAATGTTTTTCGATAATCTAACTGACGGACTAAACAGAATCATATTTTTTTTTAGTCAGTTAATATCCCTATTCTGACGAAATCTTTGCCCAGTTCTTTGTTTCTTGCTGGCAGTCCACTTTATTATGCCATTGTGGTTATTTTAAAGGTACATCGATTCGACGAAGATTTTTGAGCTTCTTATAGTACAAGTTAGTCATAAAGTACTATTAGTTGGTGCCAGTTAAGATCGCAATAGCGGTCATTGACCCACCTACATTTGTTAAAGTTCTTAACTTTGAAATCCAAAAATAAGCCTGTTTAAGTCTTGAATCGTCATCTATCGTCTTGAATCGTGATCTTCAACATTTTTTCTAATGAAAAACGATACATGGTTATTTGTTTTATTTCGTACGAAGAGATATTAGGGAAAGAGCAATGACCGCTATTGGGATCTTAACTAGCACCAACTATAGTTATGTAGTTTTATCCCGTCAGAATAAAGCTTAACGTAATTTATGATGGTGGGTCTTCAATCAACATAATTGTTGATCAAAGTGGTGGGTAGTATAACTGGAATGTTTTTGAATTGTAGATGATTGTGGTACGTTGTTACTACAAAATTATTTGATTCCTATGACTTTCTGTTCACTCATGAATGTAACTTTTAAGTATTATGTTATTAAAATTATATACTTCATTCAAAAACCACACTAACGTTAGACGTTGCTGAATGCTTAACATATTTTTTAAGCATTTTGTTTTAATTCTATATAAACCTCGACAATATTATTACAATTAGCACAATTCACATTAACTACGATACTCACGAATCATTCTGAATGGGCTGCGTGGAATGAAAAATAAGACAGAATAAATACAATGCAGTTTCATAGAATATTTTTTTACAACATAACATAATAAGTACACTTGTATACTATACTAAACATGGACTGTTCAAAGATAAAGACAAAAGGACAGTAATTGCAAGAGGAACAACAACTAATTAAGGCGACTACAGGAGTTAAATTATCAATTCTATTTGTGGTAGTTCAAACTTCGTTTAAAATACTGTTAGAATAAAGTTTTTTGCGATTTACAAAAAATGTATTCATTGGACTAAGAAAATAAAACACTAGCATGCTAATATGTTGTTTGTAGAATTATTTGCCAAAAAATCGGAATGATCGTATTGTTATTTATGTATTTTAGTAGGTATGGTTTTTACTCCTTATAAGAAATTTTTAAGTCCGTGATTAGACCTGTCGTACTGTATGGATCGGAATGTTGGGCTGTGAAGAAGATGGATGAAAAAAGATTGCATGTAGCGGAGATGAGAATGTTGAGGTGGATGTGTGGTGTGACAAGAATGGATAAAATAAGGAATGAGTATATTAGAGGAAGTTTGAAAGTTGCGCCAGTTACAGAAAAGTTAAAAGGGAATCGACTGTCTTGGTATGGGCATGTGATGAGAAGGGAAGAATCGCATGTGACTAAAAGAGTGATGAATATAAATGTGGATGGATGGAGAGCGAGAGGAAGGCCAAGGAAAAGATGGATGGATTGTGTGAGGAATGATATGAAGGAAAAAGGTGTAAATGATTGCGTGACGGTTGACAGAGGAGAATGGAAGAAAAAAACGTGTTGCGCCGACCCCAAGTAACATGGGATAAGGGCAGGAAGATGATGATGATGATAAGAAATTTTTAGAGACAAGTTCGTGATTTTTTTTTATCGAGTAAAATTAGTTGTATTATGTTTTCAAAACACTATCATACTAGCATATATCCTGAAGAATATCATATATGTTTCTGGTTTTGTTTATTGCAGTGAATCATATACTTTTTTGCATTATAAAACTCGCGTTTAGCTCCTGTAGTCCCCTTAAGTTGATTGAGAAAATAATAACCAAACTTACCCCTGATCAAACAACATGATAGCCTTAACCACGCCATCTGTCGGCCGTACGTATCCGAAGAAGGTATCCTTGACGAAGAACCATCGCTCTTGCCATTTCGCACACACTAGGCCCGTGCAGAAGTAGTTACACCTGGAATGGAAATGTTGGTAAGGTTATTGGAACAGAAATGTAAAAATGTATCTTTAAAGTATATCAACTATCGGCCATTTTCAATAACTTACCAACAGGTATCGGTAGGTTGCTATCTCTGTCTGTTTGACATTAAGTTTACCGATAGAAATAAAAATTCACAGAAAAACTTTCTTTGATTTTTCTATGAATAAAGTGGCAGGTAGGTGACGCGGATAGGACTACTTTGTTTATACAAACACCGATAGCTACGAGAGTAGGCATATTAACTGACAGTTATACGTAAGTAAGTTATAGAAAACGGCCTTATACGGTGAAGGAAAACATCGTGAGGAAACCGGCATGTCCTAGAACCAAAAATTCGAAGACATGTGGCACCTACCAACCCGCACTGGGCCCGCGTGGTAGATTATAGCACATTCCCTCTCATAGAGAGGAGGCCGCGTGTCCCGGCAGTGGGAAAATTATAGGCTGATTATGCTTTATGCTATGCAATAGTGACCAGTAATAGTTATTTATGATACTAGTGCGGTAAGTTGGTTGTTACAAACGAGTAGACGAAGGCTTACCATAGTCACGATTTTGTAAATACCAATTTCTGTACGTGTTTGTATCCAGAGCGAAGTGAGGGATTCTAGAGTAGAATCTTGAACGTAGCGAGGGATTCAAAGTACGTCACCCGAGCCTAAAATATATTTTTCACTTCTCATGCTCTGAAAGTGCTTGTTTGTGCAGGATATAGGCTGCACAAAATCGAATTTTGTGCACAAGGGCATTAATGTATCTACTCATAAATGTATCTATATTAAGGCAAAGGAAATGAGCCATACAGCCAAACGCAATAAGAAGTTCATAGATAGAATTTGTTATTTTATAATATTTACTTTAATTTATTTGCCTTATGTGTTTTTTAAGACATAAAAGACACAAAAAATTGAATTCAAGTACCTACGGTAGGCTATTTAATTAATTTAAGAAAATTATTATTAAAAAAAATATTTAATAGTAGGCTGTATAGGTCTGCAGCCCAAGTCTAATATCAATGTCGTAAGATTTCAAAAAAAGAAAGCGGTGGGAAACAGCTCTTGTTTTTGCGTGTTTATTAATTTCTTCAATTTATACTACTGCTGTTTTATTTCCTCGCAATCGAAGTGAAAAGCAGAGTTTATAACTCGTCCACAAAACCATTTTTATCCTCGACATTACTATCAGCCCTCGCCTTCGGCTCGGGCTGCTAAAAATCTCGGATAAAAATGGTTCGTTTTGTGCACTTGTTGTAAAATCTACTATTGCGCCAATATGATAATGATATGAGGAAATAAGAAGCGCATCGTATTTTATTCACTGTCACCTGAAGAACTCACTTTTCAAAACAAAACCATGAATTTTTAACAATTCGTGAAAATTGACGAAAACGCGGGCTGTAGCTCGCGCGTTTTTAAATTGATTTCTTTTTTTTTATTTAGCCGGCGGCGGCGCGACTTTGGGCCGTCTTACCAGCCAGTCTTTATTCAAACAATATTTGCGTTCGATTTCTTTGGCGCTGGACGCTAAGATGTTCCAAATTCAAAAAGTGCGCGGCAAAGATAATTGCGGCGCACTTATAAAGAGGGATTAAAAACTCATTACTGCCCGAAATTCAAAAAGTGCGCGGCAAAGATAATGGGGAGACACACTGTGGAACTAATGGGTCTAGCATAGCTGGTTCCCAACATCGTCATTGGTTGAAAATGTGGTAATGTCATTTTCATCCCATCTATTCGAAAAGGACGACTTGGTTCGCCTTTAAGTGCACCCAAAGGTGGTGTTTTCTATAATAAACTTTTAGCGGGCAGTAATGAGTTTTTAATCCTCTTTATAGATGTTCCAAATTCAAAAAGTGCGCCGCAAAGATAATTGCGGCGCACTTTTGGAACATCTTAGTGTTCAGCGCCGAAAGAAATCGAACGCAAATATTGTTTGAATAAAGACTGGCTGGTACGACGGTCCATAGTCGCGCCGCCGCCGCGCCGACTGAATAAAAAAAAGAAATCAAAACCTTTAGGGTCCCAGCCGTGCCCAAATGGGCACGGTGCATTGTTGTTTTAATTGTGTCTGTAATTGCGGGTATTGAAGTATTAAAAACGCGCGAACTACAGACCGCGTTTTCGTCAATTTTCATGAATTGTTAGAAATTCATGGTTTTGTTTTGAAAAATGAGTTCTTCAAGTGACAGTGAATAAAAAACACAATAAAGTGAAAAATAACTTTATATCTTCAGAAGTCGGTGACCTTTGTTTGATTCATTTAGTTATTTTTTGTTACCGAATTCTGAAGCTAAAGTTATTTTTAACGTTTTTGTGTTTTGTGAAGTCGGTTTTATTTTTTGCAAAAAAGTTTTTTTATTTTTCCATTTTTAGTTGTAATGTCCTATCCAAATATTAGGTATGCATTTATTTTACATGTTGAAATTAGACCACACGACTGAAGTAAAAATGTTCATAAAATGAAAACTACTGGGCCAAACTATGTTAAATTTTTATAGGACCAAATGGCAAATATTCCGCATCAAACTAAAGAATAATCACGTCAATCGGCTCATAAATATTAGCGTAATCGTTGTAAATATATTAAAAAAAAACAGTCAAATTGAGAACCTCCTCCTTTTTGAAATCGGTTAAAATTATGAGGCGCCTTTTATTTTCTCATAGTGGGTGATGAAAAGTAGAGTGTGTCACTCGGGCGCAAAATATATTTTTGGCTCGGGCGACGTACTTTGAATCCCTCGCTACGTTCAGGATTCTAATAAAGAATCCCTCACTTCACTCTGGATTCAAAAAAGCGCCCTCGCCGTAAAAATATTATTTTGCTCCCTTATGATACAATCTACTATTTATATTTAAAAAAATAGCTTAACCTCATTGGTCAGATTGAGACCAGCTATGGTGGCGCCATCTTACATTATCTTTGCCTGTGTCTCCCTATTGCGGCGCACTTATAAAGAGGATTAAAATCTCATTACTACCCGCTAAAAGTTTCTTATAGAAAACACTAACTTTGGGTGCACTTAAAGGCGAACCAAGTCGTCCTTTTCGAACAGGTGGGATGAAAAGGCCTTTTCAAAGTGATAGTACAGATACATACAATAAAATACTCAATTCTACAGTAATCTAACCTCACACAAACCATGTTGCCGAGCATTCCGAAGCAGTTGCAGCCAGCCTGGCCGGGCTGCGTGGAGCCTGTGCGCTTCTGGATCATACCCTCCTTGCCTTTGCTGCCTAGCTCCGATATGAACGACAGGTTTGATACTTCGAGGAATTTTACCTGGAAGAAGGGAAATTGAATACTATTAGAATAAAAAAAAAATCGGGGCAGTCTTTGGGGACTGCCGATAGAAGTGAAAACAAAAAGTACACCCCTCCCCAGTCGTAGCACTGGTTATGCGCATGCCTATGTGGTGCTATGCCGTAGCGAATCGTCTACGAGTGCTACGAAGCGTGACCGCACGTTACGTTACGTGACGATGAGTTCAATGTTTTTCCTTCACCCAAAAAGTGCTCAACGGGCCTAAAGAAGTTTTCACTTCAAAAAAACATGTACTGTAGGTTAACTCATTGGTAGGTTAACTCCCAGCTGTCATTTGTACATCTTTGGCCGTCTTTACAGGTAGTCATGGCCGATGGGGCCGAAAAGTTCTTGAGCAGCGACCGCGAACCGGAAGACGTTGCGTTGAAAGGCATCCCACTAGGTGGACCGATGACCTGGTGAAGGTTGCGGGAATCCGCTGGATGCGTGTCGCACGGGACCGGTCAATGTGGCAACACTTGTGGGAGGCCTATGTCCAGCAGTGGACGTCTTTCGGCTGAAATGATGATGATGACAGGTAGTCAGTGGCCCGAAAGTCTGACAACCAGTCTTACCAAGAGGTATCGTAAAAAACTGGTATTCAGCTGCATCCAGTTAGACCGGAAGCCGACTTCAACATAGTTGGGAAAAGGCTAGGCAGATGCATGATGACGATTCTATTCCTGCCCCTTTCAACTTAGGTAAATAATTTTAGAAATAGTAGTTTTGCATGTGCTCGTGGGTAAATAATAACAGCCGTTCGGGTCGATCGTTAGGTTAAGCCGTGCTTGCCTAGGTTGGTCTCTTGGATAGGTGACCCTTACATACCGAGTTTCCTCCGTGCCTCGGAAAGCACGTTAAGCTGTTGGTCCCGATTTCAACTTGGGTAAACAATTTTAGAAGTAGTAGTCTTGCAATGTAGGCATTTTATTTGGTGTGAATGGAAAATTAGCTGATCATCCATCTAATAGGTGGACCTGTGGATTCAAGCAGTATCAACCAAAACCTCCAAAAGTTCTGAGTTATATGCAGACATTTTCTCTGCTTCAGAGATATTGAACGCCTCATGCCCTTGCAAAAATAGAAATACCCTAGGCCTTCATTACGGAACTCAGTTACGCTAAATGGACGCACAAAAAAGGTTTGTTGTCGATACTTCCTTTTACAAGGACAAGTTCATTCACAAGTAGCTGTACTACTAAGATTAAAACATTGTTTAAATAGTCAAAGAACTGATGTGTATCCGTTAATAATCAGTACAAACAAAAAAAAAAAGAAACACTGCAAAATTAACCTTGTGCCGTAAGCAATAAGATTGACTTCAGTTTGTTACTTTGAACCCATCCGACTGTGACGGATTGAAGGTAAATTACGCACAGGTGTTTGAAGGTTCTTACCGTTTCGTGGTGGTTCCTGTATATTGATATGTTTAGCAGATTGTACAGATATTCCTCGAGCTGCTTCATTCTTAGCTGGATACCCTCGTATGTGACCATCACTTCGGGCTTTTTTGGAAACCTGCAAATAAAATATTGCACCAATTAGAAACTATTATAGCAATTACTTTTAATGTAGAATCCTTGAACAGATAATTATAGATATAGGTATAAAACTTGAACTAACAAGGATTTTAATAATTAGCTTATCTCTGGTTTCCATACGTACATCTCGTCAGTAAATCTGTTATCAATATTCTGTCTTTAGTTTTTGTGCTCATTAGGTCTACTAATTACACCCGATAACACAAGTATGACCTCAGACAAATTCATAACCGAATCAGTTCAAACTAAAACTCTACAAAAAACGTTTTTTTTCTTTAAAAGTTTTTTTATACAACACAGCTAGTTATCAACAAAATATCATGACAAAAGACCAGTTAATCCAGTTACAAAAAAAAACTAGATAATCATACTAATATTATTAAGATTTGTTACTCCTTCACGCGGCACGCATAAACGGCTCAACGGATTTGGATGAAAATTAGCATACAGATAGGTTATAACCTGGATTAACACATAGAATTCTTTTTATTCCGGTAGTACGATCCCGTGGGACAATTTTCTAACTCCACGCGGGCGGAGCCTAAGCTAGTCTATACTAATATTATAAAGAGGTAACATTTGTTTGTAAGTTTGTAAGTTTGTATGTTTGTAAGTTTGTATGTTTGTAAGTTTGTATGTTTGTAAGTTTGTATGTTTGTAAGTTTGTATGTAGGGGGTAATCTCCGGAAGTAATGAACCAATTTTAAAAATAGTTTCACTGGTAGAAAGCTACATTATTCGTGAGTGCTATAGGCTATATTTTATTCCCGTACTCCCACGGGAACGGGAACTACGCGGGTGAAACCGCGTGACGTCAGCTAGTAATATTATAAAGAGGTAACATTTGTTTGTAAGTTTGTATGTAGGGGGTAATCTCCGGAAGTAATGAACCAATTTTAAAAATTGTTTCACTGGTAGAAAGCTACATTATTCGTGAGTGCTATAGGCTATATTTTATTCCCGTACTACCACGGGAACGGGAACTACGCGGGTGAAACCGCGTGACGTCAGCTAGTAATATTATAAAGAGGTAACATTTGTTTGTAAGTTTGTATGTAGGGGGTAATCTCCGGAAGTAATGAACCAATTTTAAAAATAGTTTCACTGGTAGAAAGCTACATTATTCGTGAGTGCTATAGGCTATATTTTATTCCCGTACTCCCACGGGAACGGGAACTACGCGGGTGAAACCGCGTGACGTCAGCTAGTAATATTATAAAGAGGTAACATTTGTTTGTAAGTTTGTATGTAGGGGGTAATCTCCGGAAGTAATGAACCAATTTTAAAAATTGTTTCACTGGTAGAAAGCTACATTATTCGTGAGTGCTATAGGCTATATTTTATTCCCGTACTCCCACGGGAACGGGAACTACGCGGGTCAAACCGCGTGACGTCAGCTAGTAATATTATAAAGAGGTAACATTTGTTTGTAAGTTTGTATGTAGGGGGTAATCTCCGGAAGTAATGAACCAATTTTAAAAATTGTTTCACTGGTAGAAAGCTACATTATTCGTGAGTGCTATAGGCTATATTTTATTCCCGTACTCCCACGGGAACGGGAACTACGCGGGTTTAACCGCGGGACGTCCGCTAGTACAAGATAAAATATTCACCTAGGCAACGCCCCTTTCCGCTTCCTAGGCCGCGCCTGCCTCTTAGAGTTACTCCTCGGCACGGCTTGCAGGGCCACCTTCTCAGCTTGCTCCTCAGTGTCCACGGTGTTCTTGAAGCTGGCCCGTCTAGTCTTATGGGTCTTCGTGGGGAAGGGGATGTCGAGGGAGGCTCGGTAGAGAGTGAGTTGTTGATGCAGGTACAGAATGTGTTTGTAACGCTTCTTGATCGACCAGTTGAACTCGCCATGTTGGAGGTAGATTGTGTACCTGGAAAATTATAACTTTGTTATAGATAGATAGAATATACTTTAACATTCATTAGCCTGTTATGTTCGCATTGCTGGGATACCGGCCTATGAGAACTGTATTCAACGATGCGGGCCCAATGCGAGTTGATAGATGTCACATGTCGTCGAATTTTTGGTTCTAGAACACGAACACGATTACGTCTACTCACGAAGTTTTTCTTCACCGTTTTGAGAGTAGTGGTGATCAAATAAATAACACAAAGTAATGCGCTTGTCTGGGTTCGAAACCACGATCTAGAGCCGCGGGCCGTTATCACTAAGCTCTCAATATACCTCATTTTACGCTTCAATTTTTACAAATAACATTGACAAACCCACAATATTCAGGGCACAACGGTTTTATCGCTTATAACGATATCTACCCGACAAACTTTGGATGGACAATTGACAACCAGATGGACATTAAAATAACGAGGGGACAGTCCTTGGTGAACATGGTTACAAGTACATTTTAAGTAAGACCTGTCTGAACTAGGTTAGGGTTGACAGTGCTGACACATAATGATGCTTTGTTATAATAGATGATTGTTTTAATCAAGGTATTTCATCACATTGTTCTTTCAGCTAAGGGATAATTGATAGACTATATTTCTATTGTTTTCTAGTTGTCAAGAGGCACAGCCGGTAACATTCGCGGCTAACCATTTTTCAACATTATTACCAATAGCATAGAGGTGTAAAGTGGCCGACCAACAATTTTTTTAGGTGTACAGTATATATAGGACAATAAAATAGCAGAGGGAGTGGGCTATATTCCACCACGCGGGAATGGCGTATCGATGCACATAAGTATCTTCACTCGTGGAGGCACTTACAATAACGAATTCCATTAAGTCATCTAGAAGTGCTTTTGAAGTAGTACCTTAGAGTTCTAGGCACTTGTAAGCTTACAAATATAGAATTAAGTACTTCTAACAAAGGAAGTACTTAGGTATGCGTATACGCTGTTGCCAAGGCAAAAGGAGTGTCAATAAAACCTCAAAATAATGCCTTCCTAAAGTACCGAATTAACATTGTGACAACATTGAACACTTTAATCAAAAAAGATTATCAGCTCACAACTTATCTACGAGTAAGTATTGCGTTTTCCATTCATCGCTAAACAAGTCAGAAAATGTAATTTATCTGCATAATAAACATTTATAACGTCGTCGTTAAGCCAATCAGCGTGCGCTATGATTGTAACAAGTTTAATGTTATAATATTCTTCGCAATTAGATTATAGATAAATGAAGTTTATGTAGAAGTGTGAATACAATCAAATCTACCTATGATTCAGACCGATAACGTGCGGTACAATCCCTGTAAGGTCGACGCACACAAATCATTCCGCTTATACTGTTCATTTCTTTGATTAGAGCAGGGATTCCCAATATCGCCTCACCCTGTCCCTCAAATTAGCAACTCTATTTGTGGTGGTTCAAACTTCGTTTGAAATACTGTTAGAATAAAGTTCTAATCAGCTTGCACTACAAAGCGGTTGTTACGTCAGTTACTGTGGCCGAATAGTGCGAAATGAGTGGTTTTTTGCGATTTACAAAAAATCGATTGATTGGACTAAAAAAATAAAACACATAAGACCTGCTTTATAGTTAGTACAGTTAGTATGCAAAGTTTCATGTTCTAATTTGAAGTACTTTTTGAATACCAGCGGTTTATTGTTCGATTTGGAGGTAACTTTGGATTTTTTTCTATCGAGAAAAGTTTATGAAATCGTGTTTTCGCCAAACATAGGACTTAACATTAATCCTCAACTTAACCACACATTTATTTCAAAATTAATGTGCAGTATTTTAGGCGTAACGGAGGATCATGCTAAGCCATTTAAGGTAGTATAGGCCCTTTAAGTTAAAAAATATTTTTATTTTCTTTGCAAGAATGGCTGGTCCATATCATTTTTTTTTATTTTAAATTTTGATATCTTCCCGTTTGTATTGTATTTAGTTTTTTTCCCGTATAAACAGCAAGCTTAAAAGCTTGTGTTGCCCCACACTAGGACTTTCTTCCGTGGGTGCGTTTAAAAACATTAATTTAAACTCATTTACACAAACAGCCAGACCCGGAACATTTGTAGGCCATACAAAAAACAAAAAAAAACCCTCCTCAAATACAGGTACTCTAATCTAGCTCTGGAGCCTAGGATCTCACATTTTTCGGTAACTTTTTTTATGGCAATAAAGAAATTATTTATTTATTTAAACGAACATTTGCTCCGTGCCCTACTCTGGCCCTACTTTCTAACGTCCGTCCGTCTCTCTCGCGCACGTCTGCAGATGAGTGCGAGTGAGAGAGACGGATAGAGACGGACGGACGAACGTTAGAAAGTAGAGGCCTCTGCGCCAACCACATCGTCAAGTTTCATTGACAGAATACTGAAGGGCCCCAGTAGAGTAGATGCTGATCATGTTCAGTGCTTACGTGTGCGTTGAGCTTTACTCATTAATTGACTTTAATGGAACGTGTGTCATCTGTTCAATACCCCCGGTAGATGAGGTCAACAGGACCGTCAATTGATGTTGGTATGTATTTGATTACAGTCGTTATATGCGTTTACAAATATGTATGTACGTATCGAAGATAAACGCGTATCATTGGCTACGGAAATCATATCAGTCGTATTTTTTGTTAATACTCGTTTTTCCGGTAAGATAACTAGTTTTGCAAAAATCTAATTTCTACGCTAATATTATAAAGAGGAAAGATTTGTATTTTTGTGTGTGTGTGTGTGTGTGTATGTTTGTAATGAATAAACTCAAAAACTGCTGCGCCGATTTCAAAAATTCCTTCACCATTAGAAAGCTACATTCACCCTGAGTATCATAGGCTATATTTTATCCCCGTACTCACACGGGAACGGGAACTACGCGGGTGAAACCGCGTGACGTCCGCTAGTATATTATAAATGCGAAAGTTTTTTAAGATGGATGGATGTTTGTTACTCTTTCACGCAAAAACTACTGAACGGATATGGATGAAATTTTGTACAGAATATAGTTTATAACCTGGATTAACACATAGGATATTTTAATCCCGGTAGTATGATCCCGTGGGACAATTATTATCGAACTTCACGCGGGCGACGCCGCGGGCATATTTCTAAAAAAGTTTCTTTCACTATATATTATCTGGCTAGCCTTTTCCCAAGTTTTATTGGGGTCGGCTTCCAGTCTAACCGGATGCAGCTGAATACCAGTATCTTACATGGAACGACTGCCTATCTGACTTCCACAACCCAGTTAGTACTGGGTAATACGATACCCCTTGGTAAGACTGGTTGTCAGACTTTTTGGGCCACTGACCTGTAACGACTGCCAAAGATCACAAATGACAGCCGGGACCAACTGCTTAACGTGCTTTCCGAGGCACGGATTAAACTCGGTATGTAATGGGTGGTCACCCATCCACAGACAAGCACGGCTTAACCTAAAGATCGACCCGAGCGGCTGTTATTATTTAGCCACGCGCTCCTCTTACAACACAGTTTCTTTCACTACTGGGCACAATTTCCAGGAATTACAATATCCTGATTAACCTAAGTTTAAGTAAGCAGGAATTAAAAGTTAATTAATGTGTCTAATTTATTATTTTTCTAGCAGCCAAGACCTTGAATTCCAAATGATTTACTGCTGTAAGCTCATTAACTTCATATAAAAAACCCTTACATAAAATTGTAATATAATTCTGTACCTATTTTTGTTGTTAAGTCAAATTAAGTTTTTTGTATCTCTTCATATAATTTTATTTTTCTTAAAAATCAAGCCGTTCGCCAGATCGTACTCTTCATATCTATAAAAATGTGAACTTCCATACAAACTTTAAGTAAGTTTTCCAACTTTAATATTTATACTTTTGTGCTAAATTTCAACTCAGCAGTTTAGATTGTTTGTTGTCAGTCAGTAAATATATAAAATAGGTTAAAATCTTCCAATAAAACAACTGAGTACATACTATAAATCTATAATAGATATCTAATCGTTATTTTTCCGCATTGTCTTATCTGTTAGCATGTATAAAAAAAAACTTAAATACAAAGAGACTTGTGTTCTACAATAAATGAAGATCACGAAACATGACGAACGTTTTAATGTGATAATTATCAAGCGATTACTTTATCTGTAGGATTTTTTATTTTAGTTATTGTTTAACTAGACTTAGTCATCGTCTTGGGTACAATGAAAATCATTGAAATCTGCAGTATTGTTGCGCAACACTCGAAAAGTCAACGCACTCATATAAATCACTGGACAAGCGCGCGTCGTAACCGTGACGTTCAAACGTCGATTTTAAAATTCAAAATACACGTTTCGAATTTCATTATTTTAAGAACTTGATGATCCTATGATTGTGCTTGTTGCAAACAATTTAACTCGCTTTAATCTAACTTCGTGTCGTACGTAAAGCGTCTGTAACTCTGTATCAACATCGACTCTACACGAGTTAGGGATTCTTTCTATGAAACTCCATACTGCAACACACACTTATAACTATTGTAAAGGCTTGCTGCGATTCAGGATCAGCTAGTAAAAATGTAGCGAGGTTATGCTGAACCGGTAGAGTGTTTATAAGAGAGTTACTGGCTTCGGTGAAAGAAAACATCGTGAGGAAACCAAACTAGCCTGCCTGAGAGATATTTCTCAACGACACGTTAAGTCAGAAGCCCGTGGGCGGCATTAAAACTCTGAAATCTGTTTAGGCACTAGCTATACGAAAAAAAAAGAAGTGATCTATAATTAACCTTTGATCGATTTGATTTTGATAGATTTTGCTAGCTGAAAACCTGTTGGCAGCTAGAAGACAAAAAAGTGGTTAATCGAAATTAAATCTTAGACACATAATAACACGGTCTATCATACTTAGCATTCAGATTGCTAATTGAACTTGTTTTCTAACAGGAAAATGCTGGTAGTTTCAAAAATATAATCGCCATTTACGACATCGAAATTCGCCAGGACCCAAACTTTAGCAAGCTTAATGAATATGGAATATTATAATAAAATACTCACAGATTAGGATTCAGCAAATGTGTTGTGACGCTTCTTTCGTTTTCCACTAATCTGACCTTTATTTCAATGCCCGGAATGAACACTTTCCTGTGCACCGAGTTGAATTTTATAGGCGGATTGTGGACCGCTTTAAATGGCACTGTTGTTTGTGGTATTGCTGAAACAGAAGGATATTAACATAGCTTTAGTATGTGTATGATGGGTTCATTTCTGGCCTTGGTCGTTTGGCCACAAGCTACGTACTCAATGCGTCATTAGCGGCTGCGGAGAAAACAAATCAAAGAAATTCCTTGCCGGCCATAGACGATAGATTGCATGAAAGTTTTAAATGTGCATGAAAATCCTTCATGCAAAACCGACTTCACTGCAAGCCACGACACGCTTAAAGCCAAGCAAGCCTGTTGGTTGGCACATTTGCAAGCAAGGCATCATTGACACGGTATGGTTGCTTTATGATGATGATTGAGCACCACACCCAGCCAGGAGCAAGCCTGAACCGGACAAGCCGGATACACCAGGGGGCACTATTTTGTAAGGAAAGACATGCTCTGGGATGGGAGAGGAAGCCCGACCAACCGCAGCCAGTCGGGCACAATCAGCCGACTATATGCAGCCTAGAGCCAATATAGGAATAGGGGTAAAGACAGGTACAACCCATTGAAATGAGCATTGGTGTTTTGACCTTTGTTTGATTGGTCTCTTCTATCATTGGAGAATCATGTTCGTTTCAGGTGTTGGCGATTCTATTCGTTTTTGACACGTCTTATTTAAACATTGACACGGTATGGTTGCTTTAGTGGGTTTATTACTTGTTATAAAAAATTGAAGAGAAGACCCGGTGACTCGTATAAGGTCAAATTAACGCGCAAAAATTTAAATTGGAATTTCGGAAATGTATTCTTTTATCGTTATCAGATAAGATATAGATACGATTATGTCTGTGAATTTTCGATACTCAATTTGATTTGACGCTGTACTTTAATGGACGATGCACATTCAGAAAATTTTCCTACCATGCAAGTGTGTGTACTACAGAGTTCACTGACGGTCTGCCACTTATTCAGCCTTATGTCCTAAGTAATAAGGTTGAAAAGTGTTCGACCGTCAGTAAACTCGGTAGAATGTGCCGACCAACCATAGACCATATGCGGCGCGTTTCAAGTGGCTTGAGTGGTAACAAATTATCTATTTAGCAAGACAGCCACAAGCCACTGTCTGTGTTTTAATTCTAGCTTTAGAGAACGGCTAAATTGCCTTAATAAGATGTCCCACAAGTGGATTATCTAATGGATACAGAAATACACCGCCATGTTGTATTCTATTGCCTTATTTGTCTAGTGAACGCAATGATGTTGATGTCATGGATTCGATTCGAAATAGTTATTAGGTTTTCCCATCAGGAATTTCAACAGGGATTTGTGCATGATTCATGGCAATAGGATTACCAATATTACAGGCCGCGGCACGTAACTCTAGCGTGGACCGTTATTGCACAGAAGGAAAAAATAAGAATGTCTTGGGGAGTGCGTTGCACCGATTGGCTCTCCAGTCGTAGAACATGCGCAGCTATCCCCTCCACGTTTCGTTCAGCGCTAGAGTTACGTGCCGCGACCTATACATGGGACTTTAAAACATAACTGGCGAAACTGGTTTAACATATTCGTTACATTAAAAAAACATGGCTTTATTTAGGAAAGGTAAAAATAATCTCATGTAGCCCATATTGTCCCACTGCTTGGCAAATGCCTCCCTCCATTCCTTCCAACGGAAGGGTTAGGCCCAGCGCACACCGCTGGAGGCGCAGCAGAGCGCATTTGAAGACAAAGTATACGGTCGCGCGCATGCTCTTGTAGTAGCTTGCTTGAGGGCGCTCCGAGTGCGAATTTATTCTTATATTGACCGTATATCAAGGTAGTTAAGGTTTATATTAAATTTTTGTCTTCAAATGCGCTCCGCTGCGCCTCCAGCGGTGTGCGCTGGGCCTTTGGCAGTGTTGTGATTATATTAAACACATGGGTGTCTTGGTTATTTTTCGACGGCATGTTAAGCCAAGTCAGAGACCCATGGGCGGCTAACACCCATCTCTCTTCTTTCTTTATCGTCACGGGGTTGCGGGACTCGGGGTTGCGGGACTGTTCGAAAGAGATACCGTGGCCCGGAACTCAAAGGGCGATGAAGGAACATGGATGGGTTTTAGTCAGTAAAAGTCTGACACTCCCTCCTGCTCCGCCCAGAGAGGGAGGAGTCATTTGATGATTTCCCATCCGAAACAAAAAAAAAAAAGGTTTTTAACACAACGAGGAAAGTAAAAGTAATATATTGTTATCACGATTCGCTAGCACTTATCAGTTTATTGCGATTGATAAAGAGATATATTTCTAATCTGCAATTAAACTAATTTGTATCAATATTCTTTAATATTTGAATGTTGTCTAAAAGATTTTAATCAGCCACCTTGCTAATATTTTCTCTAGATTTTTAGGTCAGTGTCTATTAATTAATGATAAGCTAAATAAAATGATTAACGGAATCATTTGAAAAAAGGCTATTAGACAATTTAAATATTCTTTTATTAGGACACTTGTAGAACTTTGACAGTCGTTAGGTAGTCAGAGGCCCAAAAAGTCTAACAACCAGTATTACCAAGGGGTATCGTATTAACCGGTACTAACTGGGTTGTGGAGGTCAGATAGGCAGTCGCTCCATGTAAAATACTGGTATTCAGCTGCGTCCGGTAAAACTGGAAGCCGACCCCAACATACCTAGTTGAGTAAAAGCTAGGCAGATATAGGACACTTGTAGCTGCAGGCATGATTCTACTTTGGGACAATCTTGTTGGATTTTTATTAATGACTAGCTGACCCACGCAACATCGTCTGCGTCACATAAAAGAGAAACAGCTCACAAAAGGAATACATTTTTCCCCGTTTTTGCAACATTTTTCATGTATTCTCCGCGCCTTTTGGTATATATATAGCCTATAGCCTTCCTCGATAAATGGACTACCCAACACTGAAAGAATCATTAAAATCGGACCAGTAGTTCCAGAGATTAGCGCGTTCAAACAAACAAACAAACACTGCAGCTTTATAATATTATTAGTATAGAAAGTATAGATTGGGGATTTCCCAATATTATTTGTAATAAATAACATGCGTAATATATTAGTACTCAAAACAAACCAAACTTGGCTTTGTGTGACGTTTTAGCCATTGGCAAAACATGACGTCAACGACAGATAAGCCAAACCTAGAAACCGCAACAGCTTGTAATAATTTAATAACATAACGTTACGCCTATAATCCCCGACGGGTTAGGCAGAGGTGTTCCTAAATCAGAAACCCCTATTTAGCCAGTTATGCTTAAGGCTGATGCTCCAGGGTAGCCCGCGAAATTCAAATTTTCTTACGTTTTTTGCAATTTGCAGGCCAGTGCTAGGTTGTATGTTGATTAAAATATTGTTTGCGACTATAAGACGTATTTAGTTACATAATTATAAGCATCAAAATCATCAATAACAACCCTCAAAGTTCATAAAGGTGGAAAAATTACTTTTCCAAGGTCAAAATCATTCTTGCACCTTTATGAACTTGGAGGCACTGGCCTGCAAATCGCAATTTTTTTTAAGAATATTTGAATTTCGCGGGCTACCCTGAAGTATTCACCTTAAGTCCCATGTAATAGGGGGCGAGCCTTTTACCATCAACCGGGCACAAATAGACTAGTCTCCGTAGCTACTACTAAGAATAATAGAAGATCCCAATAACACTTTGCCCAACCTGGGAATCGAACCCAAGACCTCATGGCAAGCAGTATGCGTTTGTGACCACAAGACCAACAGGCCCAATTGGACGTATTTAAGGGCTATATATCCCTCAAATGGCTTAGCATGATCCTCCGTTACGCCTAAAATACTGTAGCATTCATTTTGAAATAAATATATAATGGTAAAGTTGAGGATTAATGCTAGGTACTATGTATGACGAAAACACGATTCCATAAACTTTTCTCGATAGAAAAAAAATCCAAAGTTACCTCCAAATCGAACAATAAACCGCTGGTATTCAAAAAGTACTTCAAATTAGATCATGAAACTTTGCATACTAACTGAACTAACTATAAAGCAGGTCTTATGTGTTTTACTTTTTTAGTCCAATCAATAGATTTTTTGTAAATCGCAAAAAAACACTCATTTCGCAATATTCGGTCGCAGTGACTGACGTAACAACCGCTTTGTAGTGCAAGCTGATTAGAACTTTATTCTAACAGTATTTCAAACGAAGTTTGAACCACCACAAATCGAGTTGCTAATTTTAGGGTTAGAAGGGCCTTAAGCTAAGTATATATCGTATATATAATATATAGCGGATAATTATACGTAGTTAAACAATTAACTACATATAATTATCCGTTATATATAATGTTCTAGCTAGCTACCATGACGCGAGAAGGATATATTCGAGTTATTATCAAAATAGCTCAGAGTGACTAATTCAATATTATCTACACATAACTCATAAGTATGCATTTTAATATGAATCAGAGGATACCGGCTCCTATCACAAGATAAAATAGATAGGAATATAATTTTCTCCATACATTGGGGTCAGATGATGTTTATCTAATCAGAAATGAATCAATTAATTACCTTAGCTCTCTATTTAAGTAAATGTAGGTAAAATATAAAGGCTGTGGATAGACTCTTAACGAAGCCGAAAGGCACTTGTTCTCCCCGTCATTGCGATCATTTTTTTGTTCTACACCATACCTGGGAACCTTCTAGTTACGGAGATATTGGGGGTCAAAGTTCCAACGTTTTCACAAGTTTTTTTTTTAAAATACATATATGTTTTCACTGTTAGATTTCACTTTAAAGACCTCCACGACCCTCGTAATATTCAATCCATCCATCAGCACAATGTAACGCACAATGGGATGGTGCTATTCTTTACGTCCATCCATACCTTCCCGTGGGTGTCGTAAGAGGCGACTAAGGGACTTACCAGAGAATGGGCAGCAGCGTTCTCTGTGATTTTGTAACAACCGTACTGCGATCGCCAACCCGCCTGCCAAGCGTGGCGATTATGGCAAAACCCCACCTTTGGGGGAGGCCAATGTCCAGCAGTGGAGGTTTTTCGGCTGATATGATGATGATGACATTGGGTCCTATTGTAAAACGTGATTTTTTACCCCAAAAAAAAAAGTCATTTCCCAGCATTTTTTTTTGCGTAAATTAAAGTTACATAATTTGATGTACATAATGCTTGGTTGACGGGTTCGTGAAGGGTCTGTTTACACCCTGTACGTTAGCTATATACAAGCTATAAATTTGCAGGATAACATGGCCTCGCTTTGTATAGATTTCCCGTACAATGAGAGATCCGCATAAACTGGTTTGGTATAGCTTGATTGATTGTGCATACAACATATTTTGCAAATATTTCACTTTATCTTTGACTTTATCAAATTATAGTGCTTAGTGAAAAATCTAGAACAATGAGAAAAAATGTATCGAACAGGCTTGAATGACAACACTGATTGTGAGTCTGATCTCAGATATATAATCTTAATCTTTCTCTAAGATTTTTTCAGCTGATAAGAAATGATGAATGATAACAGCAAAATCATGAATGTTTAGAGTTTAACGCAAGCTGGACAAGGACAAGTAGTTTTAAGTACCTAGGGTCCAGATATCGTTGAAGAATGTTAGAGAGGTCAGAAAAAACTTACGATGGTTTGTTATTGCATACTAGTTAGTTATTTTGCCTCATCTAAGTAATTTTACAGGGTATTTTTTTCCATCACTTTTCATCATCATCAGCCTATTAATGTTCCCACTGCTGGGACACAGGCCTCCTCTCTATGAGAGGGAATGGGCTATAATCCAACACGCGGGCCCAGTGCGGGTTAGTCCTTCACCGTTTTGAGAGCAGTGGTAATGAAATAATTACACAAAATAATGCGCCTGTCTGTGGGGTAATATATAAAAGAATTATAAAATTCTATTGATTCGTATTCAAAAAAATCTCGACAATTTATACAAAGGTGGGTCAGCTAATTGCTATAACTCACTGTAGCTGTGTAGTGCTAGATTCTACGTGGCTTTCAAACGTATTTGTATATTTTTTTTTTTTTCAATTGAGTAGGTAGGTCAAGCTTTGGACTACCAAATATTAATATACCTAATTAATATTTGGTGGTCCAAAGTTTGACCTTCCGCGGTTCGCCTGTTGCTAACCACTAGTTTAAAGATTTAAAGCAGATTATGCACAGTACAAGGCTTATAAAAAATGCACCTATAAAATACAAATCAATTGCATCTCATTGCATGCATTGCATGATTTCATTCTGATTTCCTAAGATATCTAGCATAGCGCCTTTGTAGGTTTTGCATAATTTAGCTGATGGAGTGGCAGATCAGGAATGATCCTGCCACTTCGTTGTTGGGTTCCCTAGGAATTTAACGGAACCTTTCATTTTAGCCATGGCGGACGGATGTGGATTAATGACTAAAATTGATGAAAAACCTTCAATCGCAACGCATTGATTAATGATATTAATAAGCAAAAAAACATACCACTAGAACTATTCCCTTCCTTATTATCAGTTTTATCAGCGTCGATGACCGACAGGGACTCAGGTACAGCCAGGCTCTCGTCGAAGTCCGAGTCTAAGGGACTCAGGGAATCCATGGTCTGAAAGAATCCTGGTAGGCATTCGCCCCCGTCACCTGCAGGGGTGGGAGTATCCATCCCGTAGTTTGTGTACCCGTAAAGTTTTTCATCTGTAAAAAATACATGAAAGAATATTTATAGATATTGGTTTAACAGCGACAACAACAAATTGAGATTTAATGAACTTCATAAGTGAAATATGCATATTTTATACAAATCAGTTTAATTTATTTCAAATGCTACTGTATTTAGTTAGCTTGAGCAAAATTTAAATTGGCTCTTTAGATCTCAGCCTCAATGTCAATAGCACAAGAGACAGGCTTGGGATCTAAACCGCACGCATATTCCCCAGACACCTCAAAAATATCCCAATTTTCCAACATACTGTAATGCATAAACCGCAGAAACCTCACTCATTTCGTGCAGAAACCACTCACCCAGAAACCCCACTAGAAAGAAGAACCCTTTATATGTATAAGTCACAAAAAAATCCTCTTGACCAAAATGTCCAGCTATTTATATGGAGTTTGATGTAACCAATAGAGTTAAGAACATTGATGGCAATTAATTATTATATTTTTTTTATAAACATATAATTTATAAAAATGCAATAAAATAAATATATACTTAATAGTTTTGTACTAATATATTTTTTTGTCTGTATGGTGTCGGACGTAAAGAATAGCACCATCCCATATCTTCCCGAGGGTGTAGTAAGAGGCGACTAGGGACTTACCAGAGAATGGGCAGCTGCATTCTCTGTGCTTTTGTAACAACCGTACTGCGATCGCCAACCCGTCTGCCAAGTGTGGCGATTATGGCAAAAACCCCCCCTTGGGGAGGCCTATGTCCAGCAGTAGACGTCTTTCGGCTGATATGATGATGATGAATATATTTTAATTATTAAAAGAAAGAAACCAACCCAGTTTATGATTTGAACTCATCTATCTATCTATCTTCTATATAAATAAAAACAAAAGGCCTGACTGACTGACTCATCAACGCCCAGCCCAAACTCTTGGACCTAGAAAGCTGAAATTTTGCACAGAGGTTTCCTTTATAATGTAGACAAGGAATAAGGAAGGATTTTTTGAAATTCAACCCCTAAGGGGGTTAAATAGGGGATGAAAGTTTGTATGAAAGTCCGTCAGTTTTAAAGTTAGGATCTTCAAATTTTGTACTTAGGCTGACAATTGAAAATTAATTTATACGTGTCTCAGCGTTTTTCCCAATTCTACCCCCAAAGGGTTAAAAAGGGGGATGAAGTTGTGTATGAAAGTCCGTCAGTTTTAAAGTTAGGATCTTCAAATTTAGTATTTAGGCTGACAATTTAAAATTAATAGATACCTGTCTCAGCGTTTTTGACAATTCCACCCCCAAAGGGTTAAAAGGGGAGATGAAGTTGTGTAGTCCTTAATTTTCGAAGTAAAAAAAATATTATTATCTAGGCGTATAGTTGGAAGCTAACGCAACAGTGTTGTTAGAATTTCAATCCTTAAAGAACTTTAATTAAAAACAAAATTTCATCCCCCTTGGATGAAATTTTGTTTTTAATTAAAGTTCTTTATTTTTTAAGTTGAAATCACTAATATTTCGGCTTACGGTTGGAAACTAACACAACGTACATTATTGTTGGTTTTATTTTAATTTCAGCCCTTAAGGGGGTGAAAAGGGGGATGAAGTTTATAGCAAATATTTGTATTCAAATCTTCTAAATATATAAAAGAAGAAACTGAGTGACTGACATATCAACACACAGCCCAAACCGCTGGGTCTACAGATTCCAAATTTAGCAAGTAGGTTCCTTATGTGGTCTAGGAGTGTTTTTCAAAATGTAACTCCTAAAGGGATGAAACAGGGCTCCAAAATTTGTTGTATGGGAAAACAAGATTAGTTAGACTATTTTATTAGAAACTTCACAGCAGTAATCCTATTGATAAAAAAGGAGAAACGGGTTTCAGGTTTTTTCAGAATTCAACCCCAAAGAGGAGGAAATGGGGTGACAAAGTTTGAACATGGTTATTGTTTGTATGGTGTATCGGGTCAGGTCATCGGGTGTGTTACAAAAACAACGATTTTAAGATTTAATGTGGCAGACCTGAAATACCATCATCCCCTGTTGGGGTGCGATGGGGTTGAAATGTCTAAAAATCAATATGGGTGTCGATTTCGAGATAATCAGGGGTGCTGATTACGAATATGGCATTTATTTTGAGATCCAGAAGATGCATTCAACTCCTATACAGGGTTATGGTGGATTTATTGTGAAGATTGTGATAATGATGATGATGATTGTGATTACGATGATGATGATTGTGATAATGATGAAAATGATTGTGATAATGATGATGATGATTGTGATTACGATGATGATGATTGTGATAATGATGAAAATGATTGTGATAATCATGTTGTTAATTGTGATAGTGATTGTGATTATGATAGCGATTGTGAGAGTGATTGTGAGAGTGATTGTGATTGTGATTGTAATAGTGATTGTGATAGTGATTGTGATTGTGATCGTGATAGTGATAGTGATTGTGATAGTGATTGTGATAGTGATAGTGATTGTGATAGTGATAGTGATTGTGATAGTGATTGTGATTGTGATTGTGACCGTGATAGTGATAGTGATTGTGATAGTGATTGTGATAGTGATTGTGATAGTGATTGTGATTGTGGTTGTGATAGTGATTGTGATAGTGATTGTGATTGTGATTTTGATAGTGATTGTGATAGTGATTGTGATAGTGATTGTGATTTTGATAGTGATTGTGATAGTGATTGTGTTAGTGACTGTGATAGTGATGGTGATTGTGATTGTGATTGTGATAGTGATTGTGATAGTGATTGTGAATGTGAATGTGATAGTGATTGTGATTGTGATTGTGATAGTGATGGTGATAGTGATGGTGATAGTGATGGTGATAGTGATGGTGATAGTGATGTTGATAGTGATGGTGATAGTGATAGTGACAGTGGTGGTGATAGTGATGGTGATAGTGATAGTGATTGTGATTTTGATAGTGATCTTGATAGTGATTGTGATAGTGATTGTGTTAGTGACTGTGATAGTGATGGTGATTGTGATTGTGATTGTAATAGTGATTGTGATAGTGATTGTGAATGTGATTGTGAATGTGATTGTGATTGTGTTAGTGATAGTGATTATGATAGTGATTCTGATAGTGATAGTGATTGTGATTGTGATAGTGATTGTGATAGTGATTGTGATAGTGATTGTGATAATGATTGTGATAGTGATGGTGATAGTGATGGTGATAGTGATGGTGAATGGTGATAGTGATGGTGATTGTGATAGTGACAGTGGTGGTGATAGTGATGGTGATAGTGATAGTGATTGTGATAGTGATAGTGATTGTGATAGTGATTGTGATTGTGATTGTGATAGTGATTGTGATAGTGATTGTGATTGTGATAGTGATTGTGATAGTGATTGTGATTGTGATTGTGATAGTGATTGTGATAGTGATAGTGATTGTGATAGTGATAGTGATTGTGATAGTGATTGTGATAGTGATTGTGATAGTGATAGTGATAGTGATTGTGATAGTGATTGTGATTGTGACAGTGATTGTGATAGTGATTGTGACAGTGATTTTGATATTGATTATGATAGTAATAGTGATTGTGATAGTGATTGTGATAGTGATAGTGATTGTGATAGTGATTGTGATAGTGATTTTGATAGTGATTTTGATAGTGATTGTGATAGTGATTGTGATAGTGATTGTGATTTTGATAGTGTTTGAGATAGTGATTGTGTTAGTGACTGTGATAGTGATGGTGATTGTGATTGTGATTGTGATAGAGATTGTGATAGTGATTGTGATAGTGATTATGAATGTGAATGTGATAGTGATTGTGATTGTGATTGTGATGTGATTGTGATAGTGATTGTGATTGTGTTAGTGATAGTGATAGTGATTGTGATAGTGACAGTGATTGTGATAGTGATGGTGATAGTGATGGTGATAGTGATGGTGATAGTGTTGGTGATAGTGATGGTGATAGTGATAGTGATGGTGATAGTGATGGTGATAGTGATGGTGATGGTGATAGTGATGGTGATAGTGATGGTGATAGTGATGGTGATAGTGATAGTGACAGTGGTGGTGATAGTGATGGTGATAGTGATTTTGATAGTGATTGTGATTGTGATGGTGATTGAGATTGAGATTGATATAATGATGATGATTGTGATAGTAATTGTGATGATTAAAATTGTGATTATTATGAAATTTAGAATTATTTATAGATAGTTTATAACCTGGATTAACATGTAGGATACTATTTATCCCTTTAGTATGATCCCATGGGACAGTTACCGAACTGCACGCGGGCGAAGCCGCGGGCAACAGCTAGTGAACAAATAATTTAAATAAAAACTTGATGTTACATTGAGTCAACGGAAACTATTGTAGAATACATCAAATATGTATCATACATTATTCTTTATATAGTAACTAGAGCCCTAAGACTTGTATCATTGCATGGCAGGATGAAGCACTTACTTTGATCATGAGATGCCATAAATAGCTATTTATTTTCTTAAATGATACTATGAATGCGCAATACAAATGCAGATTTATACTGCATAGTAATCAAATTTAGTATTACAATATAAAATATATTATATGCAATTTAGAACATTTGATTGGTATACAAGTATATTGTAGAGTAGTTTTTAGTTTGGTAAATAATAATTTATTATTCTCTCTCCATTTTATTGACATAAATACTGCATGTTGCATTTAAATCTATATGAAGATTATGTCCAATTCATCATAATCATAGAAGTGTTGTAACATCTAGATAGGTAAACACAGGGTAGGTACCCTGCATTTGCAATGTTCCACACAATGATGGGTTTTTGAAAATTAAAATGAAACTTTAATTATCCATGCATAAAGTTCAGTTTGCACTAAAACTCTAAGCACTTTAAAAAACATTTTTTAAAAGTGCTAGTCATTCTGAAATCAAATTAATTTAGCTTGTTCATATATTTTGTTTATGTGGAAATAAAATCAATTCAAAATGGATTATAATGCTGAGTTGACACTGATATAAAAAAAATACAGATTAGCTGCTGACACTGGACACTGACAAAACGCAGTACCTTACCTGTTAGAGTTACATTAGATGGCTGAGCAGTGTTCAATATTGGCTTAGTTGAAGAAAGTTGCATTGCAGCCAGTTTCACAGTTGCATTGCAGTCAGTGAGTATATTATATGAACATGATAGCATTCTACATTTTTTAAAATTAAGAATACAAATGCAAAGCATAAACAAATATGTCCAGTTGAACAATGAGTTTCTGTTTGTTTTCTAGGTGTGTCTATGGAATTATTGATTGAAGGAAACAATAACCATTATTAGGTATGTTGTACAGTAAAGAGTTTTTATAAGTATGTGTGTCTATACTTTTAATCATTTCATAGGATTACCCAGTCTTTCAGTAATCTTACCTACATAAGTACTAATGATAGTGACAATGCATGTTGTTTTTAAGTTTTAAAATAATTATGACAGAAGTATTTTAAAATTGACATAACAAACAAATCCTATTACTTAGGACATAAGACATGGCAAAATGGGGCGTATATAGTAGGTACACCTTAGCCTTATCCCCTAAGGATTACTAGCATGATGTTGTGTTATGCTATGATTGCTACTGCATCATAGTTCATGAAGTTTTATACTATGGGCCAGTTCTTGACTTATCATGCATCATAACAATAATTAATTAATTGTAGAATAGTCTCTTCAGGAAAAATTACATTTAAAGTTATTTTTAAACCAGGAAAACTTGGTTTGTTATAAGCATTGTATTTTAGCATAGTTATATTGGTCATTGACCCACCTACATTTATATATTCTTTTTTGTGCATAATGATTCATCATTTGAATAATGAGCAAAGATATTTGAAATTAGTGATAATAATTATCAATATTATCAATAATAATGATGAACAGAATTAATGAATTATAATAATATTTACCATTATTTTTAGTGTGAACATTAAAAATATTCACTGTCCATAAAGTATATGAATGAATGGCTCAACGTTTTATTTTACTCATACTGTTAATTAAAAAGTTTGATTGACAAAGTCCCATTGTTAATTCCAACATCCATTCCATTTTCATTATTTTCATGACAAAGAAACCATGAAAAATGTTTACGAAATTATTACCACTGTTAGATAATATCGTACAGTAATGATCATAAAATCACAAAACAAAGGAAAAAAAACAAAAGACACCAAAGCATTTAACACCACTGCATAAAATTCACCACTGAAACCTTTTTATCACTCACTTGGCAATGACACTGGCCACTCTCATAATAAGAAATTAATAAAACAAATTCAAACATAGAACACTTTACTGTACCTCGTTTGATTAAGTTATGGAAACTCAATGTCAACTCCTTACGGTCCGGACGTTCCATACGTTTGTTGGTTATATTATTTTCGTTGTATTCAGTAGTAATCACACGGTACCCATTGGAGTGCTGGTAACTAATGTGTTGTCCATTACACGGTACAAAACGAACACTTGTGTACATAATCTACGCCGATAAGATAATAAAATATCACGCTAATAGTACTGTTTTGGCTGTTGCGAAAAGAGGTTGCATTATAAAAATCTACGGTTTTCATGGCAAAAGTTGTGCCGACGACAGTGAATCGTCGTTCACGGCTGAGTGAGCAAGGCCTTTAGAAGTTTTTGCATTGGGATAAGTGAAATCTTTACTTACTAATATTGTTTCGTTTAAGAAATGATGTTGGAGGAATTCATGGTGTAGAAACAATAAATGACACTATCACTATAGCTTCTGAAGCCCGGATACACTAATGCTCGATTCACTCGAGTAATTATTACTGGTTCAAGGCCCTAAGTCCTAAAAAATCCAAGAAAAGTGACGTAATGGGTATTCTGAATGAAGTAGTTAAGTGGTCACAAACATTTTACTGACATTTAAATTCAATTTAAAAATAAATTAACTGTAACAGTTTTTTACGTACAATACGGCCGATGTATCTTGGCGAGTCTGAACATAGGCTCTGCGAACTTTAGCGCATGTACACTCGTGAAGAAAACTGTTATTGTCTTTATTTTTTATAAACCAATGTACGAATAAAATAACCATAATATGCTTTGGTTGGCATATTTGGCGAATAATGTAAGTGCCAACTGACACTTGCAAATACCGCAAATAGAACAAACTTAACAATAAACAAAAAAACTAAACAATAATAATAACCAATAATAAATAATTCACAACAATAACAACGAAAACTTTTATAACCGACTGTACTCAAGACAGAGATAGTGACACGAAAACGACACCAATGCTAACGTGTGAGTGAGACATATTACCGTGTACCGAGCATTGCCGAATAAGCACGAAGCTTCACGAAGTAATCAAATAGGGATGTCCAATAGGCGTTCCTGAGGGTGCTGTTTAATCGATTTTTATTCAAATCGATTAAAATTAAGTCAAAAAAAATATTTCTTTTTAATTTTTTAAGGAGGTTTTAAATTTTCTCAAATAGTCGTTACTCAAGTAGTCGTTAATAGATAACTGATATTTTATGTAAATCATGTCTTTCAACCGAGAAAATAAAATTTAATAAGTTTTTTTAAATTTCAATCGAAATCCCGTATATTCACAAACAAAATACACTATATTTGTTAATCTATTTCGTTTATTACCCTAAATAAACAAAAATCAATTAATTATATTTAAAACTAATCGATTCCGATATTAGATTGAATAAAGGGTCGATTGTGTTTATTCTTGGTCAATCTCTAGCCTAGACCACCGCCCCTGCACGTCGCCTCATGCCACCATTTGGTTCCTCAAAACAGTGATTGCGCAACCTTCTGCGCGAAGTTCGGACTCGCCAAGATACGTCGGCCGTATTGTACTGGCGCAAAAGTAGTGAACACCAAACATATTAGGGGGAGTTTAATTATTCATCTTTATTATTTGATTTAAGATACAATGTTAGTAGTAGGTAAAGAAAGTACTCAATGTGTTTATTGTAAAAACAGTTTAAGCATGAAGAATCATTTTGTTTTTAAGAGTTAACTAATAGAAGTGGTTCCTAGTTTCATTTCATTTTTGAGTACACCAAATGTTTATGGCCTCTGACATTTTAACTATTATGTGACGTCAACAGCCATCTTTGACAGAATATTGGCAGTTGTCTCACGTTCTGAAATTAGTTTTTAAACATGAAAGATAGTTATTCGTCCAGAAACACTGTGCACTGCTATTAAATTATTGAGAATTATTTTTTGTCTGATTTTATTATTACTTTCTTGATATTGCATATTAATAACTGTTTTTGGTACCTATTCAACGCCATTAGCTAAACTAACCTTCGAAGTCAAACATTTCATTAAACGCCTGCCACAATTAGTTCAGCAAACCTCCGTGTCCACAACTTGCAATAGTAAAAAAATAATTTTGCAGGCTGTTGTCATTTGATCAACAACTCGCCTAGTAAACTTCAAACATCCTCAACGGCCGATTCCCTTGTTCACAAACTAAACTAAATTTAAGTTGAATGCATCTTTTTCTTTCTATTTCATTACGAAAAGGACAGAAGATAAATATTAGTTTAATCCTGTCAAATTAGTCAGCACCTGACGTAATTTGATGTAATTTTAGTAGTCAACTTTTTAATCGCCTCTAAAACTTGTATGGCGCTGATTAATTTGACAGAACATAACTAAAATTTATCTTCTGTCCTTTTCTTAATGAAATAGAAAGAAAAAGATGCACTGAACTTAAATTTGGTTTAGTTTGTAAACAAGGGAATCGGCACCAATACACACGCTTTTAACCGAGACGAGCTTTTCGCACTTTTTTTAGCTCATGGTATGCTGTAAGATGTGTTTTATATATAATTGAAACACTTCTCAGTCGTTCTAGTTATTATTTATTTGTTAGTTTTTACAATTTCAGGTGAGACTTATTATACGTTGCAAGCTAATCCGCGCTCCAGTCATTGCATGGCCGGCGTACCATAGATTCAAAACCAACTACATATTAGTGTTGCTACATAATAATAATCCTCTCACATCCCTTTTCTTTTCTTAAAAATAATTAATCATCACAATATTCATGCAAATAATTTGGTTTCTTAACAATTCGACCACTTCTAGTTTTTCTATTTTCTACAACAATATTGTCAAAATTAAATGTAACAGTCTTCTTGGTTTTACTATCTATTATGGCATTATTAGTTTCAAGATCAGTCTGTTCTTCAGAACAATCTACAAAATTATCCACATCACAATTAACATATTCGAAATTTAAATTATCATTATTTTCCACAATGTCATCTACATTATCTTTGCTACAATTACTATAGTCTACATCTCTAAAAGCTAAATTGTCAACACAGTCATCATCAGTTACATTAACATTAAATCTTTCATTTAGAGTATCATTTTGTATTATACATTCCAGATCTTCATCATCATAATCATATGTATTTTTTACTTTAAATTTTCTATATTTTGAACCTTTAAATATATTATATCTGTTTCTCAGAACTTTCTACCCATTTTCCAATAATACTACATAGGATCTATCTTTATCCCCTTCTTTTACAATTTGACCTGGGATTAACTTATTCTTATTTCTATCTCTAATATAAACATTTTGTCCATTATAGAATAACATTCCTTTACCCTTAACCTTCCTATCATGATACATTTTATAACTGTCATTTTTCTTTTGTACATAGTTTTTTATTTTCTTATACTTTGTTTCATAACTATGTCTATTCACAGGTAACAAAGAAGCTACTTGTCTACCAATCATCATCTCATTTGGCGACTTTAACTCGTTATCAATAGGCATATTCCTGTATTCTAACATAGCTAAATCTATATTCTTATTTTCCAATAAACATTTTTTTAACATTTTTTTAACTGTTTGAATGTGACGCTCAACCATCCCATTAGACCTAGCATAATAAGGCGTTGATGTCTTATGTTTAAACCCAAATTGCTGACAGAAATCTACAAATACAGAACTTCTATATTGAGCTCCGTCATCTGTATATAATAATTCAGGGATTCCCCATCTAGAGAATGATGTTTGTAAAGCTTTTATATGCTCCTCAGCTGATTGGTTTTTTAGTTCACATAACTCTATATACTTAGTAAGATAATCTACTATTAATAAAAAGATTTTATTATTAAAGAAAAACATATCAGCTCCTATTGTACTCCATGGTTTATCAGGAACTTCTCTTAATTTTAATGGCTCATAACTATGACTTTTTTGATACTGTAAACAGATGTCACAATTTTTAATCATGTCTTCTATTTCTTTATACATATGTGGCCAATATAACAATCCTTTTATTCTATTTTTACACTTTTCATAACCCATATGATTGTAATGAATTTGCTTTAACATGTCACAACGTAATGATTTTGGTACTAACAGAGCTGCATCCTTGAATATTAAACCATTAGCTACATATAAGCTTTCTTTAATAGAATGATAAAACTTTAATTGAAATGGTATATCTGAATATTTAGGCCACTCATTTTGAATATAATTAATAAGCAATATCAAGTTTTCATCTTTAGCCGTTTCTTCTTGAAATATTTTTAATTTTTGTTCACTAATATTTAAATTTTCTATAATCATACAAACATGCATTTCTATCTTTTCATCGATATTCTGATTACATATGTTATCTTGTACATATTTATGCCTTAGATAATGCGTCAGCCACTAAGAGCTCTTTACCAGGTTTATATTTAATATCTAAGTCATAACCTTGTATGCGCATTCTTAATTTCTGCAATCGTAAAGGAGTTTCATTCATTGATTTTTTAAATATCTGTTCAAGCGGTTTATGATCAGTTTCTACTGTAATTTGTTTGCCATATATGTATTGATGGAATTTTTCACATGCATACACAATTGCTAATAATTCCTTCTCAATTTGTGCCCATGATTTCTGCGAATCAGTTAGTGCTTTAGATGCATAAGCTACTGGTTTATTATGTTGTAATAAAACTGCTCCTAACCCAGTACTACTACTGTCAACCGACAGTGTAATATTATATATAATATTATGACTATTCATCTCAAAAAAAATTAAAACTGGTTCTGTAGTTAAGATTTGCTTCAATTTATTGAAATCTTCCTTTTGTTTTTCACCCCAAACAAATACAGAATCTTTTTTCACTAATTCTCTCAATGAATTTGTAATATCTGATAAGTTAGGTATAAATTTAGATACATAAGTTATGATTCCTAGAAACGTTTGTAACTCTTTTTTACTTGTGGGCTCTTTCATATTAACAATAGCTCTAACTTTCTCTGTATCCGGTCTAATACCTGTGCTACTCAATATATGGCCTACATATTTGACCTCAGTTACACCAAACTGACACTTATCTTTGTTGAATCTTACTCCTGCTTGTTTAGCTCTGCTCAAAACTTGTTTTAATCTCTTATCATGGGATTCTTTGGATTCTCCCCATATTAATAATTCGTCAACATATTGTTCTACTCCCTTAATGTCACAAAATATGTCATGAAAACATTTACTAAAAACTTCAGGTGCTGAGTTTAAACCAAAGGGTAATCTTTTATAACAATACCTCCCATATTCACCAGCATTAAATGTTGTATATAATTGACTTTTTTCTGATAATTTTATCATGTAAAATCCTTTAGAGGCGTCTAGCACCGAAAAATACTTAGCCTCAGGCATTCTAGCAACTAATTCCTCAAAAGTGCTCATTTTATATCTTTCTCTGATTGTACATTTGTTCAAATTCTGTGGATCTAAACAAAGTCTGATAGAACCATCGTTTTTCTTCGCTACAACCATAGAATTAACCCATTCAGTAGGCTCATTTACTTTTCTAATGACACCTAACCTCACTAATTTATCCAATTCACTTTTAATTTGATTTTGTAATTTAAATGGAATTTTTCTAGGTCTTTCTACAATAGGTATACAATTTTCCTTTAATTTAATATCATATTCATATTTTAACTCACCCAATCCAGTGAATAATTCATTATATTCTGACACAATGTCACTTTTATTTACCACACTCACCTTATTAATAATACCAGGCTTTACTGCAGTTGAATAGCTTAAAATACTGGGTGTGTCTAAATTCACTACAAAGAGTTTACATATACAGTCACTGTTGTTGTATCTTAATTTTGCATCACAAGTTCCAAGTATTTTGATGTCAGATCCATCAAAGTTTGTCAATCTTATATTTCTACAAGTATTTAATTGCAATTTTAATTGATTCATTGTATTTGTATTTATGATATCCACTTGAGAACCTGTATCAATTTTAAATTTTACATATTCATTATTTATTTGGATATTTATAAACCACTCCTTGTTTACGGAGTTGACTGCATAAACTGTATCTATTCTAAACTGTTCTACATTTTCACTATTGACTACTGAACATTTATAAGTACAACATGAAGTAAAATGGTTAAATTTATTACATTTTACACATTTTTTACCATATGCTGGGCATTTAGCATAACCATGAAACTTATTGCATTTTCCACATGGTCTTGATGTATTGGCATCTTTTTTGAAGTGCTCACCTGACCTTTCTTGATAATTAGATTGTCTGCAACTGGACGTTCCTCTCGCACCATACCTTGCTTGACCTGGAGTTCTACTCCGACCCCTGGCTTTCGGCTCTCTGTTACTTGATGATGGTCGTCTGCACGTTCCTTTATTTACTGCAGCTACTTCATTTGACTGCTCGCTGTTTAGAGTTTTTATTTGACTTTGAGCCACTTGTGCGGCTTTACATATACTCATGCACTTGTCAAGAGTCAAATCCGGTATTCTTAGTAATTTTTCTCTAATATTACCATCCGTAATTCCCAGTACTATTTGATCTTTTATAAGACTATCCTTCAGGTTTCCAAAATTACAATCCAAACTAAGAGATTTTAGTGCTGTATGATATTCTTCGTATTGTTCGTCTGTTTTTTGTTTTCTTGAGAAGAATAGGTATCTGTTATACGTTTCATTTGTGGGTGGGCTACAGTGTTTCTCCAGACGTATGAGTACCTCATTGAATGATATGCTCGCTTTGTCCTCGAAGCTATTATATATTAGCAGGCCCTCTTCACCGATGCAGTGTAATAATAGAGCTTTTTTCTGTTCATCATTTAGACGTGTATCTGCTCCACTGGCGAGAAAATATAGGTCAAACCTTTGTTTCCAGTTCTCGAAACTTCTTTTTTTCGATTTCGATCCGACAAAAGATAATGGCGGCGGCGGTTGTAGTTGCTCCATCTCTCACTTCTTTTTACTTTGTTCCGCGTCGACTTTTAGTTGTCGTCGTCCTCAGCGCCATGTAAGATGTGTTTTATATATAATTGAAACACTTCTCAGTCGTTCTAGTTATTATTTATTTGTTAGTTTTTACAATTTCAGGTGAGACTTATTATACGTTGCAAGCTAATCCGCGCTCCAGTCATTGCATGGCCGGCGTACCATAGATTCAAAACCAACTACATATTAGTGTTGCTACATAATAATAATCCTCTCACATATGCGCTATACGCTCGCCCGTAGGCCGTATCCCATTTTGCGCCCACAACTATTTGTTTGACACTATCTATGTCACTTAGTAATTACATCTGTACACGATCGTACATACATGGATCCGACATTCTTATGTTATTTCTTAATTTGAAATGTTTCCTGAAACCGATACGTGTCATACCCCATGAGGAACAATTTGATTACCAGCGGAGTTCCCTTGTCATAAAGGAACCTATAGATGTTATTTATTCCTTGTTAAAAAAAAAAAAACACTTTTAGTGGTTTGATTTAATAGTGTAAAAAATGGTAGGTATATTTTTTTATTTACACACACATTTTAAATGGGTTGTTCCATCAGACATTTCTCAGCTGCAGCCCGGAGCTGTCGTCGTGCCCGGTTGGTGGTATGGTTCACCCCTCGCCCCCTATTACCATGAATATAACCAGCTAAATCTGGGTACCTCTGTCTAAGCGTTCGTGGAAATCAGGTGCGATATTTTGTTTTAATGAATCAGTAAATTAAGACCTTTAAATTCTACAGAGGATTTAGCTAGACCTACATAATTGATTACAGGCAACCTAGAACTTGTAAAATGCTTAGTAGGTAATTTAAATCAGCTAAAAGCTTGCTATGAAGCTATTTGACGACCCGAATGGCGCAGCGGTAGTGAGGCTGCCTTACGTTCTTAGGGTCTCGGGTTCGAATCCCGGTTGGAGCAAATGTTTGTGTGATGAGCATGGACATTTGTTTCCGAGTCATGGATGTTTATATGTATAATAAGTATGTATTTACAAACAAAAAGTATCTATGTAGTATATCAACTATCTGGTGTCCACGACACAAGCCTCGTTGCTTAGTGTGGCACTAGAAGGCGATGTGTGTTAATGTCCAGCAATATTTATTATATTTATATTTTATATTTATTATTATTAAAATGGATGGATTGTGAGAAATATGGTATTTGTGGTGCAGTAAGTTTCTACTGTTTGAAGAACACAGGTCTTCTCTTCGTTTGGAGGCGTGGGCGGTAATCTACCACGCAGGCCCAGTGCGGGTTGGTAGCGGTTGGGGTTGTCGGTTAATGTCTTGGAATTTTCGGTTTCAGGACAAGCTTGCAGGTTCCTTGTTTTAAGAGCAGTGGTGATAAAATCAATAACACAAAGTTAAACACCTATGGGATGAGGCTAGCAGATTAACGTGGAGATTGGCACAAGAGAGGCATTTGCCCAACTGTGGGTAAATTCAAGCTGTGTAAACTGATGATGATGAAAGTGCCTATTTGGGTCTGAACCTGGACCTAAGACTCGTGAGTCGGGGCTACTTCTGTCTATGTAGCTAACCTTTTTTTAAGGGTTTTTCAGACTTCTTCTGACTGAAACCTCACGGCTTACCTTTTCGTCTTCTGGCTGGGGTGCGGGGGACCCGGGACACAGTTGCATTCTCCACAATCACCCCAGCAGGTCCATAGCTAACCTAATCTAACCTGATGGATTAGTACCTCATTTTAACTGGAACTTGCTCAAAAGTCATTTAGTTTGTTCTTTATTCGTCGTGGTGCCCCAGAGGGTTTTTCAGCAAGAAAACTTGAAACTTAGAGTAGGTAGGGCGTGAAAAAGTCACTTCAGACAGCTAAAAGTAGGCCTTTGCCCGAAAGGCTCCAGTCTGTTTATGAAACTTTTCATAATATAGTTTTAACGTTCGGCTTAGGACACCATCTCATATTTTAAGATACGTAATATAATGAACATTCATTTATTTATATTCCGCGGCAGTTTTTTGAGATTATACGTGTATATTTTTTTGTATTCAGCATGTAAAACTCTCGTAATTTTACTATGAAATAGCAAAGATTTTGTGTAAAAAAGTATTTTTTCAAATTTAGGTTAAAACCGTTAACTCTGCATAGATGCTTTGTTTTTCCTGTTTGTGTTCAAACATGCTTACCCATTGTTTACGTAACCAAGGACGTGCGTAGCATTCAAAATAATTATGTCAGCTTTCGTTTTTGAAACTAGACTGAAAAATCGCGGCTGAAGCGTGCATTGTGCGAGCAAACTGGCCTATCTCCATTTGAGACCGACCAATACTCATTGAGCTGTGTAAAGTACAAGGTGTAGCAAAAAGTGAACGGTAGAGGGGTTGTAGTATCGAATGCAACAGCTCAACGTATATCGGTTAAACTAAATAATATCACGGATTAACATTTACACATGCGGCTAGCGGTGGGCAGAGAGTGTCGCGAGAGCAGCAGTGACCGCAGTCGCTTTTCGCGCACCGTCCGGCCTCCGCGCACATTTCCGAACGCACGCTCGCAACGTAACACACGCTTCCCGCCACAAATTCAAACATCATAAACCTACGTTCGAATAATCGAAATAATTATTTTTGCTCAATGCAATCTATGTGCACTGGCGCGTAAAGTCCGAACCGACGGCGACACTTGCCGCCAGTGTCCGGATTGCGTCGAGGACGTTGACATCTATCAACTGATACGGAAATCGATCTATCGATTCTGATTTTTCGAATAATGTAGAATTTTGGCGGGTAGTGTGTGTTGTGTTAAAGTTTTTTTTTCTAACTAAACAGTGAAGGTGGTATCGGTGTTTTCAACAAGTGACACGGAATAATGGTGGATTCCACGTAATAAATTAATCAGTGCTTTTTTACTACAAATTGAAGTTGAAGACAGTTAAATATTACTGAAAGGTGAGTTTCAAATAATTTCGTTTAATTATTTTAGTTGTGAGTCAATGATAAATCTTTAGCTTTCTAAAGTCTCGACCATGAGTGTGGCAGCAGTCACGATTGAGCACTGTCCGAGCTGATATCTAGATACCTTAATGTTATTCATAAAATAAATCATTTTACACGTAAAAACTTTCAAGGTATGTGAAATAATTCATAATGATATGTTTCGGTAACATTTTGCCAAGTGCGGCTTGTGCAAAAACTTGTTTTATGAAAGTAAACGGTGGTACCCTATATCACTGCGCCGCGTTGCGACATTTCACTTCTGAGATAATTAAATATTGTTTTAATCAAAGTAAAGTAACTCTACCTTTCTATTCGTTATTAAAAGTAATTTCCTTTTAACACGCCTAACTTACATCCGCACCACTTTTTCTAGAAATCTAAAAGTAAAACGTAACTCCGGAAAATTTAATCTTAGTTTCGTAAATGCAATAAGTACTTCCACAATATTTACGGTCCATACAATGTTACAATGTAGCACAGAATGCAATAACATTTAATATCTAGTACGGAATTGATTGCTTTAAAAGCACTTGTTAAATAACTGACAACTAAATCGAAAACCATGTTAGTGATAGTCATTTTCAAATCAACTTATTTTCGTGCTGAAAAAATACTACAGCATTCTTTCAAGCTTGGGTTAGCCTGATCTCATAATATCACTTGGTCTTACTAATGGCAAACGAAGCTTGCCTACTGTAAATCAAAGATATATAAACTAAACACGAAGTAAAGTAATTCCCTTTCAATACAATTAGAGCGTGTTTACACTGGAAGAGTGAGATAGCATTACTGTTCTTGTCAGACAAGAACGGTAAATAAATACAATTCCATGCTTTATTTAAACGATCAATAGTTATCAATGTGAATAAAAGATTCAATCTTGGGCCAGTTGTCACAAACCAATACTAGCCTACTTACTCTACCGAATGTAAACGCGCCTTCAGTTACCAATACAATTACCCGGATCCAAAGCAGCTATTACACGACTCAAATGTCGTTGGTCAAGAATTAGATCTAATCTGACTGTTAGTGCCGCCATTTGCCGAAATGGTAGCAAATAGTAGCATTAGACAATGTTCAGATTTTTCGGACCTTGCGGCCAATTATGACCAATGCCGAGTATTTTCATTTTTTGAAACAACTGCGAGGATTGCGCAAGATTAGATCTGTTTTGATCTAAATCTTGTCTGAATCGCATTCGTTAACAAATATTTATGAGGCTTGAAATATTTTTTAAATACATAAGAGTTGTGTGTATTTTTCTTTGTGTACAGACAAAGTAAACAATGCAAGGCATTTTTAAAAAAAATGATTGAATTTGAGGATTGATAACATTATTTCGAATTAAGTAACCTAAGGATGCAAGTGATTTAAAAATGTTTTGACGAATCGAATAAAATGAAGTACCTAGATTATTCTTAATTAATAATTCTTCCTTTAACTTTCAAAATCTGTTTAAATACGCATTGATTAAATTTTTGTTTTTTAAAACATTTATTGTTCTTAAAAAGAAATCAAATAATCTTAAACAAGGAAAATGTCAACAAAAAAACCACAATGCTTTCGATTTCAATAATTAGATTTATTTTTTTAGCTCCATACAAACTTTTACGAGTGTAATGACGAGTTACGATAAAAAAAAGCGACATTCCATATTATCGATTTTAATTCGCTCGATATAGAAAGCGAGTGCGTGAGTGCGACTACCGGCAAACATTTCACTCCGAGTGTTTATATTGAGACTCAATTTATATTTTGCATGTTAATCGGTTTTGATGATAAATATTTATTGTAGACGTGAATTTAAAGAAAGGTTTTATGTTTTATGTTGCATCTGATGCTGTTGAATGCATGACTTGAAGTTTCTTTGAGTGATTTGATATTTTTGTGATTGTAATATTGTATGTAGGTATGTTATATTTCTGGTGATTTTACGTCAATTTTGAGTTAGGCAAGTACCTGAAAAACATACAAAATAAAAAAGGTACTTAAGTAAGTTCTGTCTTATATGTAATACTTATAAGTAGAAACGGAAAGCAAATCTTTTACATGTGGATCCATTGAAAAAATGCCAGCAGCCACTCCCACGAATAACTTTCAATCTTACAAGTCAATTTAAATTAAAACGAAGATGTAAGTACTCAAACTGCGCTTCATACATCCAAATACATTACACGAATCAAGATCTCTCATGATAAAGTCAATAAAAGTCACGTTGTTTTATTATCACATCAAAATCGCAGCCTCTGGCGTGCTTCAATGACGTCAGAAGCCATAACATAAAAGCCTATCTGTTTATTTGAGCTTATCTCAAAAACTACTGAACTAATTTTATTTTGCTCTGTTAGCCGATTTGACACTAAACATTTACGTTGAAATCCTAGTTTAGTGCCAGACTTCTGGGCACTTTTCATACTGACAGCGATGTGGACGAATTTTTCGACGGCTTGTAATTCTATACCGACCCGTTTTAATACTTGTACAAATTATCTCCTTTATTCATTACAATTTCAAATATTTCAATCTAAAAAATTATAAAAAAAACATATATTTATTCAGGTTTTTTTTAAAATCTATTTGTAGTTTGTAAATGATGTACATAATAAGATCGTTTAGACGATTCAAATACATTTCAATATTTTTATTTTATTTTAACACTAGGACCTCCATGTTCCAGCAATGTAAAACTTGTAGACCGATAATTTTGCCTTATCCTGTGTACTAAAAAAACTCTGTGAAACATCTAATACACTGTATTTTAAACATTAAAACATCTTTAACAACCAACTCTCATGCGTCAAAATATTACACATCAAAGATTTACGTTTATAAACGTGTACCACTATCACATCAAGATACGCTACCTCTCGCGTGCCACCACACCATCAGACAACAGAAAGCAATATTGAGGATATTATGTTATGTATTATGTTTTAGAACACATTTTGTAACAACACTGGAAGTGAGCACGAATGTAGCGGTGACACGGTTTGATAGTGGATTGTTTTTGTGTCTCTGGTTTTACTGAAAAGATAAGGAGAAACTTCAGAATTATCGGAAGGAGATAAGATTGGAGATAAAGTTTTGTACTTGTCTTCTTAGCCGTTAACTTCAGTGTTGAATGTCGTGTCTAGTCTGAGGTATTGATCACTAGGTGCACTATGCTCTTCCACGTTTCTCTGCCCTCGGCGGTCTTAAAAGCTTCGGCTATTGATAGGCCAGTGAGCGACTTTACTCGGTCTGACCAACGGGTAGGTGGCCGCGTGGTCTTTTCCCGTCTACTTGGCCAACTACCATCAGCTTCTCGAGGCTGTCAGGGTTTCGACGAGCGACATGTTCAAAATACTTAAGAATTCGCTGGAAGCAAACAGCTGAAACAGCGGATAGTCTTGTCGTTATTTGGAGCTCCTTAAGAATGGATAAGTTGGTCCGGCGTGCAGTCCATGGAATTCGCAGCATCCGCCTCCAAATCCACATTTCAAAAGCGTCAATTTTAGCCCTTTCCTTCTCTCTGTGGTAGTTTAGTCTTAGCAACGCTACAAAAAAACAGAAGAATATTACCCAAATTAGTGAGTTGTAACAGTTTTCATATAATTTCAAATGTTCATCATCATATTTATCAGCTACGACGCCAACTGCTGGGCATAACCCTTCCCCAAAAACCGATACATTGACGTTATTCACTTAATATTTTAAAGATATTAATAGAAATAACAGTCCAGTCTTACTCAAGTTTTGCCAACCACGACACTTCGCTACGCTATAATTACTTCGTCACTTATCCACTGAAGGAAGTGACTTGTTCTGCTAAGTGCTTGCATCTCATTATGAAGAAAACTGACCAATACTTTCATTATTACTAAGCTTCTAGAGAATCTAGTTTTATTTATTTAAAGGCAAAACATATTTAAAAAAAGTTTTTATTTTAATCTAAAAGTTTGTAAAACGTGTTTGCATTGGAGTTAAAAAGTGTAAGTAGTCAAGTCAATTGCAGATTTTCTTTAAAATAAATAATAAACAATTACAGTACCTTAAAAAAAATGCCGAAAATTTGATTCTAAACTGCACGCAAAACATAAGTAGAAAGAGATAGCTATTTACATAATTTAACTCATACAAAAATCTCCACCAGACTAAACCAAACAAAAGTAATTAACATTACCATACTTACGTCTAAAACTGTAATAATACATACATAATAATAACTGTATCATTACGCAACAATAATACAGTCGTCATCGACAGAGAGGTAACCAAGACACGACTAAGACAATGCAAGTCGTTACTCATTAGACGGAGAGAAATTATGCAGAAAGTTATAAAAAAAAATATGTTTGACTTCAGAATATCATATTGTTTCAGTCTCGGTGGTTAAGCAGCCATTGATAACAAGTAAAGGAATGTAGTGATTGTTATTTATGTAATAGCAAACGACTTTGAACAACTAATGGTGACTATCCAAAGTTTTCATCTTTTCATACCTGAAGACTCAACTGTTCTACTTAATTCGTTCAATCACGTTGTCTTGCCACGACAGGATGCAATTTAAATTCAATTACAAGGATCGTAAAAGCGAAATTCACATAGGATACATAATCCAGGACGATCGCATTTGCGATAGTGGCCACTATGTCGATGAGTCTTAAATATAAGTAATATCTAATCATAACATAACGCAACATCACGCCTGTAATCCCCAAAGGATTAGGCAGAGGTGTACCTAATATTAGTACAGGGGCGTGCCTTTTGCCATCAACCGGCTAATCTCAAATCATATCATAAAAAATAAAAAAAATCTATCTTTAAACACAAGTGGGAGTTAAATAGTTGATAGAGAACGGATATCTCTGATTTACAAGGTAATAAAGTATAGTATATTACAAATTAGTATATTACAATCTTCAACAGCTCAACATTCTAACAACATATACAACATACTATGCTGTAATAATCCTGCAAGCAAACATTTTATAAAACGTAAAAGTATACTCAATAAAGGTCAAGCTTTCAATTAAATTTGGTGTACTATCACTTATATATTTTAATGCGATTATTTTCAAACAATCCTATAATACCTACGAATATAAAAAGAATATTAAAATCTCTTCATGACAGGCAATTTTACAACTACACAATATGTACATGTTCCCATAAATGAGCCAGTCAACAACGAACAAGCTTTTCCAAAATTATTACGGAGAGAATATGGTTATAATAAAATAATAGTTGTAAACAACAAAGAAACTGTCGGTCACAGAGCAGCTGACCATGGACAAAGCAGTTTTCGAACCGTAAATATAAGGAAATATGCACTGAATGCGAAGCGAGTAAAGGCTATGTGGGGTGACAGGTTTTTTTTAATGAATCTAATGCTATTGAATCATTTTATTGGAGGTAACTTTAAGTATGTAGGGTTTTCTTTTCTCCGATGCAAACATATTCTATGGCTAAGAAGCATTTTGAAGTAACATCATTATTCAGTATCTGGGCGACTGAGCTCTGATCAGGTCAAAATAGAGAAAGAAAAAATTCCTAGATATGAGACCTAGCTAGATCGATTTATCGCCCCGAAAACCCCTACATTGCAAATTTCATCGAAATCATTAGAAATGTTTTCGAGAACGTGATTACAAATATTGCTCATTGAATAGAATAAAATCTTAATACTGAAAACTTGATGAAGTGCTTGTTAAATTGAACATAAAATAACATGTCCCCTGCATACGGAAAACTCCTGCGTTGCTACTGGTATTGGCCGAGAAAATCCAGACGCTGCCTACTACTCATTAATTAAATTGCCACAAAATTTTTGATTCAGACCACACACAAGAAATTATCTCCACAGCACCTCACAGCTGTCTATACACGAAGCCCCTAAAATGTCTGACAAAGTCTAAAAAAAAAACTGCCAGTGAAAGTTCGTCTGCATCCTTATTCAGACACACAGTCATCGGTATTGCTGTAAAAGTAGCATTCTTTGTGGCGATGTCTCACGCCTTGAGGAGCGGGTTTTGATTAAGGAAGATTAGTAATTAGTTATTTGGAGTTAGGTTTGTAAGTTGTTTTAGTGATGTGAAACATTGCTTGATAAATAAGAATTGTCGTATTCGATAATATAAAGCTAAACTACTGAACTACATCACACACACATAATACTGCATGACTGTATCGTTTTCGTAAAATTTATTTTTATATAACTGTGAAAATCATAAGTTTTATCAGTCAGTAGCTATACGACAGGCCAGTCATTGGACAAAACCATAATTTTCCCCACATTCTTAGTCAAATTATTTGGCATCAATGATGGTAATTTTTTTCGGGTTATTGGTGCAACACCTATAAAATCCTAGTCTGCCAAAGAATTTCTTTATATACCTAACTAGCGGACGTCCCGCGGTTTCACCCGCGTAGTTCCCGTTCCCGTGGAAGTACGGGGATAAAATATAGCCTATACGGGTTCGGAAGAATCCCTTTATGTAATGGTAAAAGAAATTTTGAAATCGGTCCAGTAGTTTTTGAGCCTATTCAATACAAACATACAAAAATACAAAGGTTTCCTCTTTATAATATTAGTATAGAGTATAGATTGGTATCTAAATTATTTGACCTAAATATACAGTATGATCCCAACTCAAACACTTTTCTCACACATTTAAAATTAAATCTTCGCTGCAATTCTTTGTTCCATACAAAAGACATCAACGCGCTAATCGCTCTCGTCATTTTGTTCGTATTATACATTCGAGTCAAGGTCAGATAATTTCACCACTTTCTTCGTTTGCATTGCAAATGCAAATTCATGCATGTATAATTCTATCACATTCATTTTATAAATAATTCACCGATGCATATATTATTTATTAGTATGAAAAACGAGTTTAAAAACATTCGATTGACATCTTTATAATTGAGTCTTGTATTTCCTGGTTAATGTAAAGAAAAAGTTAAAAGCCTATTGTTTCGTTAAGCACTATTCGCAATGAAATGAATAAGTTATCGTTGTAAAAGGCAAGTTAACAACCTCTCTCTGCCTTGTGAATTGTAGCAACTGGTTGGTGATATTAGCATATTTAAACTTAAGCGTGCTTTGAAGACAAAATAAAGCAGTTCCACCGTATCTTGTAGAGAAAAAGTAGAGGTACAAGTGATGGACTGATAATTTTATCACTAATTAGGCGATACCATTAAAATAATGTGTCCTAGAACCAAAAATTCGAAAACGTACTACCGGATCACGGCCCAACCCAACGGACTGAGGAGACTTTTATCCCAGCAATGAGAACATTACAGGCTGATCTTTACCTCAAACTCAACTATGAAATAAACAAATATTAACATTATTAATTAACCGTGCCATTGGTTATTAGCCGTGTGGTATCCGGCAGAGTAGAATAGAACCAACCCATTACACTCACGGGTGTCGTATAAGGCGACTAATGTCTGAGGCAGAACACCTTGCGCCTCCGTAGACCAGAGAATGGGCAGCAGCGTTTTCTGTTAGTCTTTCATCACTGCGATCTCCAATCCGCCTGCCAAGCGTGGAGATTACGGCAAATTCCTCCCATCATTGGAGAGGCTTATGTCCAGCAGTGGACGTTATGGGCTGTTGTTGTGTTGTTATTATTAATTAATATTAGAATTACATAAATGTTTCATTGAAGTTCATTTTGTAAGTTATTTAACAAAAACAAGAGGTACGAGTAGATGACGTCACCGGTTGGGTAAACTCACTCGGCTGGCGAAGTCGGTAAAAAACGGTGTACTGCTTTAGTTGACCGATAGCGACGAGAAAGAATGTGATAGCGTATTATACTGTTGTGAAAATGAAAGTTTGTTTTCGTTTTCATTTGAAGATTTAATTAAAATATATATTGACACTTAACGAAAAACTCCCAAGCTTTAGCATAAAAAATTCAAGAAATTTCTTCTTCCATATTTCGTAGATAGTTTAAGTTTAATTAAAAAATAGAAGGAGAACAAGGTTAATAACATATTTAACAAAAAAATCGTGATGACAACCAATATTTTTACAAACATTTACAAACACTGATTTCAGCTTTCATGGTTTATAACTAAACTTATATATACTACTTTCGTGATTATCCATTATTCTAAGCTCCCAATAATGAGCTCGATAATGGGGCTCATAATAATGAAAGATATATCCCGTAAGTGACACTATAAGTTTAAACATATACAATATCAATAAACACACAAAAAATCTAGATCAAACCCACTTTACAACAAAGCCCCCACTCATATCTAGTATCCAAACTTAGTCACTAACACAAAACACTAGACATTCCCCTTTTGTAAGAAACAAGTTATCGTAATCCACTTTCTAGTAGATATTGCGGCGATTCAACTTGACCCAGATAACGGATCTAAATTAACATCTGTAATCTATCATAACACTTCGAAATTACTTAAATTACTGCTATTACACTATTATATTTAATGTTTCTTATTATAATGGCTTTATATCAAATATTATGGTTTTTGGACAATTTTAAAAGATTGTTAAATCTTCGTGCTGCGGGTCATTTTATCGAAGAGTAGTTGTTGCTTGCGACTTCGTGTACAGGTATTTTGTATCTCGTCATTGCTTAAAACAGTATACTACACTACTACTACAACAGCCCATAACGTCCACTGCTGGACATAAGCCTCTCCCATGATGGGAGAAATTTGCCGTAATCTCCACGCTTGGCAGGCGGATTGGAGTTCGCAGTGATGAAAGACTAACAGAAAACGCTGCTGCCCATTCTCAGGTCTACGGAGGCGCAAGGTGTTCTGCCTCAGACATTAGTCGCCTTATACGACACCCGTAAGTGTAATGGGTTGGTTCTATTCTACTCTGCCGGATACCACACGGCTAACTATCAAAACATTATAACATGAACATAATATCACCAGAGGTGTGCCTAATGGTACACCCACATTTTGCCAGTTATATTAAAGTACCATGTAATAGGGGGCAAGCCTATCAAACGGGCCTAAATCCATCCTCCATAACTGCTACTGAGAAATTTCGGATGGAACTACCCAATAACACTTTGCCCGACCCAGATTCCAATCCAGGACCCCAAGCTCAGCAGTCAACCACACAGCCACTAGACCGACAAGGCTGTTACTTAATACAAAAAGCTAGGATAACACCAGCGAATATCCTTCTTCAAGTACCAAGCTACCCATAACAATGGTGTAAAAAAATCATTAACAGATAGACGGACAGACAGAGCTACTTTCCTGTTGATATGGAAGTGTCGAACCAAGTAAATGCTGACTTTAAGTCTTTAAGTTTCAAAGCCAGCGAATAATTATATGAAAGTGGTGTAGACAATTCAAGTGGTAATAGTGACTCATCAACTCTGTACTTGAACAGTCTTATGAAAATAAACACTCAGGAGTAAACCTTACCATGAGTAGTGTAGACTCAATGGCAATTACTGTAAATTTTAAAACATAATTATTAAAAAGATGTTTTCAGACCAATTGTTTATGCTTTTAGAAGGAGCTCGTGGCTAAATAATAACAGCCGCTCGGGTCGATCTTTAGATTAAGCCGTGCTTGACTAGGTTGGTCTGTGGATGGGTGACCCATTTCATACCAAGTTTCCTCCGTGCCTCAGAAAGCACGTTAAGCAGTTGTTGCCGGCTGTCATTTGTGAGAGTCTTTGAGAGTCGTTACAGGTAGTCAGTGGCCTAAAAAGTCTGACAAGTCTTACCAAGTGGTATCGTACTACCCAGTACTAACTGGGTTGTGGAGGTCCGATAGGCAGTCGCTCCATGTTAAATACTGGTATTCAGCTGCATCCGGGTAGACTTGAAGCACCCCAACATAGTTGGGAAAAGGCTAGGCAGGTGTGTTTATCCTTTTAATTTTCCTGCAAATATTCCTGTTTATCCTTCCAATTTTCCTCCAAATGTTCCTAGAATTTTCACTGTTTTTTTTTTGCGATACTAATTAAACTAGGGTCGGCGCAACATAAATATCTTCTTCCATACTTCTCTTTGGTCTCTTATTCCATATGGTCTTCCTTCGTAGGGTCAGCATATTACGTCGAGTAAGGTAGTCGACTCGTAATATCATAAGTGTATGATCTCACAGTATCAGTTACAGAAGTGGATTGAGCTACTGGATTACGCTTCACTGGTTTAGCCGCTAAGTTGCTAGGCTGTTGCTCTTATAGTATCATGATGCAATGTACAAGTGTACATATAATATGTTAGTTCTCGTTTAGCAGATCTTTGCGATAATGATGTGAGATTATTGGCAATTGCGTGTTAATTAGTAGTTTTATAAGCTGTTATACGATGCAACATTATGATATGACGGATTATAGAGAAGTATGGTCTTTCATACTTCCCTAACCGCCGTCGCAACATTTCTTCTAAGAAGAGGACATGTTGCGACGGCCCCAAAAAAGGGCACGAGAATGATGCTGATAGTTCAACATCATAATGAGCCAATTTTACTCCCAATGCTGGGCCACAGAACACTTCCCTGTGATAGGAAGTGGTCTGTAATCCGCTACACGGGTCCAGTTCGGATTGATGGAAGTTTTAACATCGTTTGTTTTTTTATCATGCATCTTTTCACAAGAAATATTTATTCTAAACGATGATAAAATTGCGCTAACATCGATCAAGTATTTAGGTCATAGACAGACGATTATATGTTTTAACTATTAAAAATGCATACATTTTTGTCTGTGTACTTATTTTTCCTTAATCACACCTTTCATCTCGACTAGACAACATAACAACAATGAAAAATAAATTCTCAAGCACAATGAAAAAAAATATTAACCAAAAAAAAACTATCCCAAAACATTCTCTAGAAATGAACAATAATGCACTTGACAGGCTAGACGAAATGTACGAATAGCCGTGAGAATGTATGGTTAATAGAAATGTACGTAATTATTCGTCCGGCTGTCAGTTTCACGTGTACTAAGTCCAGTATTACGTTACTATTACGTCGGCGAAAGTGTCATTGATATGTTAAAACGGTAAAATAAAGAATACGGTGCGCTCCGGTGGTTGAACCGCAGACTACATGACTGTATCGGTTGGATATGTTATACATATTTTCGTATCGAAAGCGACTGTACGATTTATATGGAAGAAGAAGACATGCTGCGCCGAGCACAAATTTATTGGGATAAGGGAGGCAGAAGAAAGATAACAGAAGAAGAATGATAACAAGAAGAATGATAACAGAAGAAGAAAGATAACAGAAGAAGAAAGATAACAGAAGAAGAATGATAACAGAAGAAGAATTATAACAGAAGAAGAATGATAACAGAAGAAGAATGATAACAGAAGAAGTACGGTTTATATTGTTTAGTCTTAAAGAAATGAAACGACTATTCAGAAATACAATGTTTCTTTGTGAAGCCTAGAAAGTTTGTTTTTATTAACTTGGTGTTATTAGTTTGATGTGCTTGCATGCAAATAAAACAAGCGGTCATTGCCATTTTGTAAAAAGATATTGAATATTTATAACATGCAATTATTTTACCGTAAAACACACACAAACCTACACTTTTATATGGCACTAAAATATTTTGTAGTAATTTTTTTTGTATTACGTAGCTGGGGAAAATCAATTAAAAAATATAGTATGATGTACGCTCAGTAAAATGCTAAAGGAAATAAAGAAACAATCATAATAACTATAATCTACACACTTTTGTCACTTCGGGCCAAAGAAACATACATAAGTAATAATAAAAAAATAAAATATAAACATAAAATTAAAAATAAATTACAATTGGAGAAAATGTGCGTCTCAATCTCAGAACAGAAAAAACAGGTCTCAATGATGCTTCGATTTATGTGACTACTGACAACTGTTTATGTTAAAGTATACCGAAATGAATGTCCGCAGAGCACGCACAAAAAGAGTAAACATTTACAATATTGTCTCACTGTTTTTTCTTAGGCTGTGTCACAAACCGGCGCGGGCGCCGCCGCGCTGCTCTGGTTTAGAAAGTGAACTCTTTACGCAGACTTCCTAAGGTAACGTTAACGTGCGCGTTTACGTTACAAGATACTGATCTGGTTCAGGATTACTCCGCATTCCAATACATTAACTGCTTTTAATTAAGCTTGAGCGAGATTTTTGAAGTTCTTGTTTAAGGCCGTCTGCGCCAAGCAAAGTAGGTATTTAACGCTACCACCCTTTACGCGAAACGAGTCGTGCACACGCGTCGCCGACTTGAACCCAAAGCTGAGCGAAGTGTCACAGTATAGGTAAGCGTGTCGTGTAGGCAGTAGGTCAACTTATTTTATTAAATTGTCAGCTTGATTTATTATAATAGGTAGTAATTGCGAAAACCTAACATTTAAATGTAATAAATTAATTTGAATAGATATTGTAAATGCAAATTGCTGCAAGTCGTATTCAATTATTTGTGTACCAGACGGGTGGACTCGTGTTTGGAAATTCAAAAACTATAACGGAACCAAATCTGAGCCACTAACCGCCCTGTACCGAAAGTTCCGGGTGTAAACGTTAGCTTCGTGGAACGGAGAGGTGGGTTTGGAAAATACTGCACTATTATTGTAGATGGAGAAGAAATGAAACACTATTTGACTATGGTAAGACACTACAAGCAGACAATACTGGAAAAACTGAGCTGAAACTATAATCGGAAAGAACTGTTAACTATTCGGATATCGAAACGAAACTGACTGCTTGAATATCGTAAACAATACTGACTGTTCCAATGTCGAAAACAAAACTTACTATGCGGTGCCTGCGCTGTGCTTTCATACTATTAGCAGACACACAAAAAATATTCGCGAATCCTCTAGCGGTGTGTAGTATTTGTTCGCTAGACAATCTTTTAATTCATACAAAAAGCATGAACAAAAAACATTAACAAAAAAATACAAAGGAAACTATAAGCAAAAGGATAATAAATAACTCGAACGGAAGAAGGAAGTAGGTACTTTACGCTCTCGGCGTACGGTCGAAATTAAATTAACATTTCTCGATGTTTTTTATAAGTAGTTTGCGTACGCGCACCTGTGACGAGACTATTCTCGAGGGAATTTGTACCTACTTACTTTTAAAACTAATAATAACAGAAAGCACTCGACAAAGAATCACAAACACGGCAATAGCGTACTTTCTCGAACGTTCTTTCTATAGACTATATAAAAACACTGTTTGAGACACTTGTCGCGAACAATTTGACTAGGTTTCTTACATTGTTTTTATCTCACGAAGAGACACATGCTTTATTTGTTGTATGTGTCACCGTAAAATTGTAAATACCGTTAGATTATAATCTATCTCGTGAGATTGTAAACTCGTTCGTTGAGGAATTCCCTCGACTGTCTATGGTCTCCATCATCAGACCAATGGCACTTACAACCCCTAAGGGTGCAAAGTTCTCATCAATAGAAATGAATTAAATCCAAACACAAGGTAGCTACTGTAAAACGTTGAGGAGTTCCTTTGACTGTCCTTCGTCTTTATCATCAGACCCCTAAAGATGACCACAACCCATTTAGGTGTAAAGTTCTCATCAATACAAATTAATCAAGCCCAAACACCAGGTAATTATTGTGAATCGTTGAGGAGTGCCCTCGACTGTCTTCGGGTTCCATCATCAGATCGAGTCCAGACTTTCTTTAAATAGTAGTGCTCTAAAATACTCAATGAACAAAAAAACAAACGCACTAGTCGCACTACGATGTTCAAAGGTTCCCCTCGATTTCTCTGAGATGCCATCATCAGATCCCAGTTTCATGGTCATGGTACTACTCTTGGAATATCTTCTTTCCAACAAAAAAAGAATTATCTAAATCGGTTCATAAACGACGAAGTTATCCTACGGTCAAATTGTGAAACCTCCTCCTTTTTTTAAGTCGGTTAAAAAAGACTGTACTGTTATAATTACACTACGTTCTTGAAATAAATCGTTCGATAAATCGACGGGACAGCCGTGCGCCAGCAAAAGGGACATAGGTCCTACCTCGTCAAGGCCTGGCGGGCGACTGAATCCACGTGCGCAAGCCGTTTTCTTATATAATAATTTATTATTAAAAGGATTAAATTGTTTTGAAAAAATTAACCACAAATAATTGTTCTATATGTTATTAACTTTGCTTAGATATTTTTTTTGGAAGTAAAACTTTCATATTCTCCAAGTAAAATAAGAAAAACATCAAAAAATATTCGAATTAGGCTCCTGTTCGGATTTTTTTTTCATCGAGTGAAGTTTTTGATATCATGTTTTGAACCACAAATTATCTTAGTAAATATAGTCAACTATAATATCTATTTTTTTTGGCTTTAAAAAATCACTATTTCTTGGTTTACTATTGAATCAAAGTTATGTAAAATTGGGAAAATTGGGACTACCTGCCCTTAATGTAAGGAGAATTTCTTCCTTGAAAAACTGCTCTATTTCTGGAATAAATGCCTATTATGCTTTTCAAATATTTTCAAGCTGGTCAGTAGTTGCAAACGCGTCTTACTCAAGGTCATGGGTTTGATCCCTGGGTTGGGTAAAAGTTTTATTGGGTTTCCTCATAACATTTTCAATAGCACACCTCTCTGTCTATTTATTTTTTGAATATAGTCGTGATATATTGAAACTGAATCATAAAGTATCGAGAATAATACCGGCTTGTCAAATTACCAGTGCAAATTGCAACAATCGATGTAAAAGCTATAGATTAGTATTTGTCGTTGGTTCTACTCTGTGGCAATATTTAACTCGACTCAGGCGTTAGTTACAACTGCGCGAAATTATTCCGTGTTACGTTTTCTGTTCTTAGATTTAAATGTGCGTTATGTATGGGCACTTAAGAGGGAACAGGGCTTGCCGGGTAGGTATTTGAAGAAACTATTACAGAGCGATTTAATCATAAACACTTTGACGAGATCGACGTTGCGTATTATGACGACACGAATGGCGCAGTAGTAGTGAGGCTGCCTTGCGTTCTTAGGGTCCCGGGTTCGAACCCCGATAGGAGCAAATGTTTGTGTGATGAGCTCTGAACAAACATAGTTTAGTTAGTTTAATTTATATGTATTAATTTACAAGCAAAAAGTATCTATGTAGTATATCAACTATCTGGTGTCCACGACACAAGCCTCGTTGCTTAGTGTGGCACTAGATGGCACTGTGTGTTATGTCCAGCGAGATTTATTTTTATTTATTTATTTTATTACAATTTTTCCTCCTCGAAAACTAAAAAAAATAATATTCTAAAATTATTTTTGACATTTCAATTTTAAGAAAGAGTATGTCTAGGTTTCTATCAATCTACTTTATGTTAAAAACTTCTTAAGTTTGTCTGATAGTTCTCTAATAACGGCCGGAAAAAAAACACAACTTTTTGTCATTTTTGGAAGGTCATATTTTCTTTACTTACTAGTTTCTGAAAAAAAAAGAAATGACAAGAACGATATAATAGACCTTGATTTTATGAAAAAAAAGATTGCTCTAGAAGTCTAGAGTCATTATTCAGAAAGGAAAACAAACGAAATTCATTTGTATGGAGAATCGCAGCCCCGGTTCCCTCTTAATTTTTTCTATGTGTTTGGAATAGCGTCTGGGTGTTATTTGCATCAAGAGCAAAGTACATCTACATTTTATCAGTTAAATAACATTTTTCTCATGTCTGTTGAAGTAGGCTTCCGTATTTACAAACATTGTCGATTGCCCGTGAATTTGTTTACACATATTTGATTCTTGAATGATCTTATTGAGCTTTTGGCTTAGTATAATACTATTAGCCAGCATATTTTGCTGTCAGCCAGTTAGTCCAAAACAGTTTTGATAACGTGCTAGGTGCTTCACATCTAGTAGTGGGCAGCAGCTGAAAATCAGCGTCAGGTGGACGGTGGTGCACCTCGTTTGCAATCTGGCATTATGCTGAGCTTATTTATTTTGTTAAATTTTCAAGGTGTTTTTGTTTTAATAATAACGAATAAACACAATTTTGTTTGTTCTTTTTCTTTCTTGTCTTATTCCGGTCGGCACTAATCGTCACAGTCGGGTTTCAAAGTACTGCGGGTCAGCTTTATCATTCAATAAATAGATATATACTTTCAAACCCAACGCGCCTACCCGCGCAAATCATTAGGAAACCTGTGCAATTCTATGAATATAATCAAAGAAGACAATCCCAATAACAAAACAGCATGTAATTCCCAACTATCCGGATGCATCAACAATCATAACACCCAATACAGAAAGGTCATAACTGCTTCCTTCATTGTTACAATGATTGGTCGTACATTACCATACAAAGGTAGGACCACCTTGTTGCGTCTCCTAGTATAATTGAAGTGTCAAATAGCTTATCAGTAAGAATTGTTCTAGTCTTCAGAGGTTCAAACATCCGTGATAGTGAAGGTTATGTTTGGTCTATGCAACAGAATATTATAATGCGAATATAATGCATTTGCATGGTAGGTCCCCCTCTCATATCCTTCCTAGAAAGCCTCTGTCTAACTAAAAGGTAGAACTAGAACATCAAAATGTCGCCAGTTACGTCATCATAAATGTTTTAGGAAATGAGAATGTGACAAAAAGGATGCATAAAGAAAAGGTGTGATAAATGATGAAATTCTAAATGAAAACAGCCAATACAACTTTTGCCGACTAGAACCGAATTCGAGCCTAGGACTATCACATTTCTAACTCCTCGCTAACTAGACATAACACATGCAGTACTGAAAATGGTTTATGTATTTCGTAATAAATATCAGTCAGACAAAATGATGAAAAAATGTAGCAATGTGTGAAAGGATATAAACGATAACCTTTCACGATTTAAAATGAAATACTTTCAGAGGGTGGAGTTTAAGCTTCAAATGTCGTGATTTCAGGGGGTGGAGTAGTCTTCAAAATTATTTAAGGTGATGAAAGTAAAAGATGGCGTTATGATCGTGAATGTCGTAAATGCTAGATACCTATTGCCAAACTGTTAAGATCAGTCGAATAAATCTTATTTTGGAGCTTGTCACTGTAACCATGACAAATGCATTGTGAGCAATCATTTTTAACCAACGAAAGGAGAACGTTTACAAGTCGACGCGTATATTTGTTTTTGTATAACTAACTTAACTATTGTTGGTACACCTTGGCAATGACTTTGCAAGATTTATCTGCAAAACTTTCTGAAATGTAGCGTGTTCTAACATAAAAAAAAAACCTAATTGAGGAGCATGAAGTCCTGGGTTCGATTCCTAGGTCGGGCAGTGTTATTGGGGTTTTCCGTCAGGAATTTCTCAGGAGTCTACATCTGTGGCCGGTTGATGGAAATAGGCTCGCCCAATATTACATGGGACTTACAACATAACTGGTAATATGTGTGTGTACTACTAGATACACCTCTGCCTATCCATTAGGGGATTTCCGGCGTTATATTATGTTATAAAAACTCTAAATAGGTCAAATTAAAACCTTGACAATAAATTCTGACTCTAGCATTAAAAATCCGCAAAATCTCAAGAACGTGCTAAAAACAAACACTTATCACATCTTATCAGATCTTTAAAACAATACATTGAACACTGATGACTAGAGATAATCTCGATGATCGCAATTCTCTACGGTCAGGTTGATTATTATGAACATGTATTGTACAAGCAAGGTTGGAGGATGTTGATCTTCATATACATATTTTTAGGGTTCCGTACCCAAAGGGTAAAAACGGAACCCTATTACTAAGACTTCGCTGTCTGTCCGTCTGTCTGTCACCAGGCTGTATCTCATGAACCGTGACAGCTAGACAGTTGACATTTTCACAGATGATGTATTTCTGTTGCCGCTATAACAACAAATACTAAAAACAGAATAAAATTAATATTTAAGAGGGGCTCCCATACAACAAACGTGATTTTTTTATAATAATTGGTACAGAACCCTTCGTGCGCGAGTCCGACTCGCACTTGGCCGATTTTTTTTCGTACATTAAGGCCATATGCCTCCCGGGGTTGCGGGACTGTTCGAAAGAGATACCGTGACCTTGGAACACAAAGGGCGATGAAGGAACATGGATGGGTTTTAGTCAGTAACAGTCTGACACTCCCTCCTGCTCCGCCCAGAGCGGAAGGAGTAATTTGATGATTACCCATCCGAAAAATAAAAAACAAAGGTAATATGCCTCGTAGGTACAGTGATCATGAGCGCCTCTAATAAGCATGCGGTACTGGGTTCGATTCTCAGGTCGGGCAATGTGTTTTTGGGCTTTTTCATCAGGAATTTCTCAGCAGCACTGCACCTCGTTCTAGCCGCTATGATGAAGGCTAAACCTAGTTCTAACCGAAGATAAGAGGATACACCTAGGTTTAACTGCATATGGCCGGCTGCACCTTGTTCTAGCCGGCTAAAACAAGGTGTAGCCGCACTTCGGCTATTAGCCGTAACATATACAAAAATGAATAGGCTTGTGTCCTGAAAATAATTAATTACTCCGTCAGCTAGATTATCAAAAAATATTTGACACGTATTTTTTCTTTTTTTACGTAAACCAAAATTGACGAAGATATGACGCTTTTAAAATTCTCAATACGTCACGCTGCGCCGCCGCGCCGTGCTATCATTTTTAGTGCGTTGTGACGTCAAGAGCCCCCACTCTCGACTTTTGATGCGTTTTATCTTTGTCAATAATCATTGATTTACAAAAACAAAAAATACGTGTCCATTATTTTCCAATACTCTAACTGACGGACTAAATAGATTTGCAATTTAGTAATGGTGGAAACTAGCCTATTGGTCGACTTTGATTTTTTTCATCCAATTTGATGCGAATGCGTGAACGGTGTAATTCCGGCTTTATTATATTATTATAGGCTAGTATCTGATCATCTAAGTTCCTAAAGAAGTATTTTGCATGCTTGGCTGTTTCGGCCAAGGTATTAGTAATTTGATAGGGCTGGCCGGAGATGGTTTCTTTGCATATTTAATCTGATTATGGGTAGACACGCTAAGATATAATTGTATTTTTATGATCATTATGTCAGTTTTGAAGAGGTGTTGAAGCTGAACAGTGGTTTTCGTTAATGTGAGTATTATTTGCCATTATTTGTATGCCTGAGGTTCTGGGTTCGATTTCGGGTTGGGCAAAATGTTATTGGGTTTTTACATCAGGAATTTCTCAGTAGCAGCCACGGAGTTTAGTGTCCGGTTGATGGAAATAGGCTCGTTCCCTATTAAATGTGAGTTAAACATGGGACACACACATGGAACACAACAGGAGATCAGTGGTGGCCCAGTGGTGGCAGCCCCGACTTACGAACAGTAAATCGTTCGAACCCAGACAGGCGCATAACTTTGTGTAATTTATTTCATCACCACTGCCCTCAAAACAGTGAAGGAAAACATCGTGAGGAAACCGGCATGTCCTAGAACCAAAAAATTCGAAGACATGTGACATCTACCAATCCGCGCTGGGCCCGCGTGGTGGATTATAGCCCATTCCCTCTCATAGAGAGGAGGCGTGTGTCCCAGCAGTGGGAACATTAATAGGCTGATGATGATGATGATGAAACATAACTACTGCGTGTAATATTGGATACATTTCTGCCTAACCTCCGAGGATTACAGGCGTGATGTTATGTTTTGCTAGCCTAACGCTTTTTGAATATTTTGTAAGAGTTAGTACTCTTACAAAATATTCAAAAAGCGATAGGCTACGAGACATTGAAAAGTTTAGTAAGTAGTTTAGTAACTACTTACTAAACTTTTCAATGTCTCGTTAAGTACTTCTTTGTATTTTCATGACAATCGGTACGAATTCCCATTAGTTCTACCGTAAAATTGTGTAAAGGAACAGTGGAACTAATGGGAAATTTTGTTCCCATTAGTTCTACGATTTAGTACTACCTCAAATCGTAGGACTAGTGGGAAAAACAATTCCCACTAGTTCTACCGTAGAACTGTGTAGTAGAACTAGTGGGAATGATCCCGATAGTTCAGCTTCAAACGTACAATAAATTCAGTGAAACTTGCTTTCGTATTTGTGGTATTTGTATTGTCAAGGTATAGCGAAGTTGTCACGGCACATCATCATAACTTTTAAGTCTTGCAGTGAAATCGAAGGAGCACACACGATTTGTTTTGTAGTTTATTTTTTAGTTTGACAAAGTCAGACAAAGACCCAGTACTAGCTAGTATTCGTATTACCCAGTACTAACTGGGTTGTGGAAGTCAGATAGGCAGTCGATCCATGAAAAATTCTGGTATTCAGCTGCATCCGGTAAGACTGGAAGCCAACCCCAACATAGCTAGGCTAGATGATGACAGCCAGACTATGGCCTTATGTGTAACTAGCGGACGACACGCGGTTTCACCCGCGTAGTTCCTGTTTCCGTGGGAGTACGGGGATGAAATATAGCTTACGTAACTCAGGGTGAATGTAGCTTTCTAATGGTGAAAGAATTTTTGAAATCGGCTCAGTGATTTTTGAGTTTATTCATTACAAACATACACACAAACATACAAAAATACTAATCTTTCCTCTTTATAATATTAGTATAGATTTACATTCACAACCATAATTTAGTCAAACGCAATAAAAATTGCCATCGCGTTTCTCAAGCCGTAAATAACAATAATTGCAATGGCTCATTAATTTCACTGTACACAGTTGTCATGGAGCTTCTAATTATGCAATTAATAGCATTAATGACACCGCCAGTATTCCGTGTCAGTCGGTAGTGTAGAGGTAAGGTAACGTGTCCACTGGCGGAGCAAATCGCGTGAAATTATGTTTTGGAAGAAAGTAATGGAAATTGTTGTGTTTACTGTCTTTTTGACGTTGTTTGTTAGTTTGGCGGTTTAATAATGTTGTAAATTGAAAATGGAATTAAAACTCAAAACATCGCACCGTAACGTTATAAGTTTTTAGTCATTTTTCTTTAAAAAAAATGTTGTACTTTGAAAATGGAACAATATTAGATAGATAGGTTAGGTTGATAGGTTACATTTTATTAAGATCATTAAGAAGTTTTCATTAACAAATATCTAGTTACGAATGACTGCTGATGTTGCTTAGTAAAGTTGAATTTATTATGAACATTGAAGCATTTTAATTTGCATCCAACAGGTGGTAAACTTGTCAAATGTAAACCTTATAATAAGAACAAAAGAAGTAAAAACTTGTAGAGTAACTTTTTATGATTAACACGTTGTTTAAAAAATAACTGGTAATCTTATCTTTGAAGGGAAGTGAAAACATTGTCACCGTGACCATATTTACGAAAAACTTTTTTTTTAAATTTCTTCACGTTATGGGATATATATGCTTGATGTATAATTTCCTGCTTTCTCTACTGATAGAATATTTGGCAAGACATTCGATACCCGTTCACTAACGATTTAGGTTTTTATTTTTTGATCAATGAAAGTTAGAACTTAGATTACACTTACGTGGCTTTTGTCGTATCTTGTGTTTACTGTACACAATATTAAAAGTCGTATATTATGTATTAAAGTTGCGTTTATTGTACATAATGTAGCGTTTATCTTAGCTGTATATCGGTGTGATAATGTTGCTAAGATGTAATTTAAAAAAAGAGATTGTAACTACCTAGGTAGATCAACTTTACACAGTAGTAAAATCTGTTACATATTTCCTTATTTTACTCACATGCCTGAAATAGAAGCACTATTTAAGATATGTAAGGAAAATAACTCTAGAAATTCAACTTTGACTAATCTATACTAATATTATAAAGAGGAAAACTTTGTTTGTTTGTAATGAATAGGCTCAAAAACTACTGGACCGATTTAAAAAATTCTTTCACCATTCGAAAGCTACATTATCCACGAGTAACATAGGCTATATTTTATCCCCATACTCCCACGGGAACGGGAACTACGCGGGTGAAACTGCGGGACGTCTGCTAGTTTTACATAATATCTATGGAGGTACACATTTTCTTGTCGTGGACTAGTTGTCATGTTTTACTGATACATAGTTATATAACATCACGGCTGTAATCCCCGAAGAGTTAGGCAGAGGTGTATAGTACACCTACATTCGCCAGTTATGTTTAAAGTCCAGATTGAAAAACCCAATAACAGTTTGCCCGACCCGGGAATCGAAAATCGAACCAAGGACCTCATGCTTAGCAGTCGCGCTTCGGACTAACGAGGCAGTCCATACAAAATTATATCATCATCTGCCTAGCTTTTTCCCAACTACGTTGGGGTCGGCTTCCAGTTTTACCGGACGCAGCTGAATACCAGTATTTTATATGAAGCGACTGCCTATCTGAACTCCACAACCCAGTTAGTACCGGGTAATACGATACTCCTTGAGTCGTAAGACTGGCCTGGATGTCAGACTTTTTGGGCCTCTGACTACCTAACGACTGTCAAAGATCTACAAATGACAGCCGGGACCAACAGCTTAACGTGCTTTCCGAGGCACGGAGGAAACTCGGTATGTAATGGGCGGTCACCCATCCGCAGACCAACCTAGGCAAGCACGGCTAAACCTAACGATCGACCCGAGTGGCTGTTATTATTTAGCCACGAGCTCCTCTACAAAATTATGTATTGTTTTCAAACATGGAAGACACCTAGCCTGCACGCACCTTAAAACCTATAATTCCCGCTTCTACAGTTGCGTTTGACATGTCAGCCTTTACTTATACGTCTTAATAACATATTAAGTTCCTATCACACCGTCCATGACATTTGTAGCCATTCCGGTTCCGTTACGTTGGCTGCATTGACAATTGCACAATTAGTTATTTAATGTTGGCACGCTACTGGCTGATAGAACAGTTTGTCAATATGATTAAGATCTGAGAATGATTTAATTTATGGTTTGTGTTTTACCTTGTAATGTGAAATGACCTAAAATCTTGACTTTTAGAATTATAATTATGTTGATTTGATCTGTTATTTGCATTAGGGATAATTTTGACCATGATATTCTGCAAATTTTATGTGATATTGCTACATTCATACGTGTTTTTGTTTCGATATTCCTTTGACAAACCTCATCTAGTTTTTGTAAAACAAAATCGGCGTTCTGAACTGTTTGTAAAAACGGACAAATTAAAAGCAAAAAGTACAGCACACCAACTTTTGTTTAAACAAAATTAAGTGTCCAATGACATGTTAACGTAATTGAGATGTTAATTTTGTTCAGTAGTAGCTGTAGAGATTCCCGAGGATTCTAAGAGGATCCCTGGCTAAATAATAACAGCCGCTCGGGTCGATTTTAGGTTAAGCCGTGCTTGCCTAGGTTGGTATGTGGATGGGTGACCACCCATTACGTACCGGGTTTCCACGGTGCCTCGGAAAGCACGTTAAGCCGTTGGTCCCGGCTGTCATTTGTAGACCTTTGACAGTCGTTACAGGTAGTCAGTGGCCCAAAAAGTCTGACAACCAGTCTTACCAAGGGGTATCGTATTACCCAGTACTGACTGGGTTGTGGAGGTCAGATAGGCAGTCGCTCCATGTAAAATACTGGTATTCAGCTGCATCCGGTTAGACTGGAAGCCGACCCCAACATAGTTGGGAAAAGGCAGGCAGATGAGTAGCTGTAGAGATTCCAATATGCTGTCATTTATGGGTAAGGTAAGGTATTACCTTCATCATTTTCTTGCCCTTGTTCCATGTTACTTGGGGTTGTAGCAACACGTTTTTTCCTCCATTCTCCTCTGTGATATCAATTACTCTTGTTCCTTCATATCATTCCTCACACAATCCATCCATCGTTTCCTTAATCTTCTTCTCCATCTTCATGTCACATGTAGTACCTTACAATTTTATAACTCTACCGACCACGAAGCAATATGACAAGGACTTCATGAACCTGATTACTGATTAAATCATTCCTGTGAAAGTAGGCTGTGACAAAAAAAAATGTATGAACCACAACAGAACTGACCGAAACGATATTTTATGTATATCTGGGACAATGCACATTACTATACAAGAATTTTTGCAATAGCTTTACGTAATGGCTGCCGATCAGTCCGTTTTACATTTCACACATAAACGAACGCGTTCCGATTTGCGGAAGTATGATTGTTTCCATTGATACGATACAAATTAAATTGAATGTATAGTCTATTGAAGAATTCTGTGATAAAACTGTTTTATTTATAACATTTTGATTTAGATTATATTGCTTGTTTGTTCTGACCTTTGCAATATATGTTGTGGCACATAAAAGGCGTTCATAAAGGTTCGTTTAAAACGCTATGGACGATTTGCGAACATGGCTCCGGATATTAGACAAAACCTTTTGATGGTAATGTCCGGTCATTCGGTGTCCACAACCTATCCGCAATATGTCCGTATCAGTAGGTCTGATCTTAGCATAAAGGACTGTTAATTTTCTTGAAATAAAGTAAATGGCCATTTATTGCCTGGCGACTTACGAGTACTGTCTTTGAAATTGTTGATAAAGGTGTGAAATGTAACGTGTAACCTTCCTGAGTAATCTAGGCCATTGTTATTAAGGTATCACAAAGAAATGAAAGCAAATAGAGACACAATGCAAATCTTCGAGAATTTGACGTAGACATAAATATCAGAAACCTCATGTGCCTAGTAACATCACATCACGCCTATAATCCCAAAAGGGTTAGGCTGAGGTGTAATAGTACACCCACATTTCACCAATTATGTTTATTTAAGTCCCATATTATAGCGGGTGAGCCTATTGCCATCAACCGGGCACAAATCCAGACCCCGTGGCTGCTACTGAGAAATTCCTAATGGATAAACCCAATAACACTTTGCCCGCCCCGGGAATCGAACCCAGGACATCATGCTCAGCAGTCGCATTTGCGACCACTCGACTAACAAATCACTCATCTGCCTAGAATTCCCCTACTATAGTGGGGAGTGGATTCCATTGTAACTGGATTATACAGATGAATACTAATACTTTACTTAGAGTGGCTGCCTAACTGTGCTCCGCAATCCAGCAACCCAGTATCTAAGTAATAGGAAACCTCTCTGTAAGACTGGTTGTCAGACGTATGGGCTAAACATCAGAAATCTAAAGGTTTCTGAAGTGACTGGAGAGTGTAATTGCCAATATGAACGGTACAATAAACGGTCGGTGAGAGAAAATTACTATAACCTTTTCATCGCACAGTCCATCAGCACGTTTGCTAACTTAGAACTTAAAACAACACATTATTGCAGTATGAAAGAGCTTCGAAAATCATCACATACATAACTTAGCTATCAATATCTTGTTAAATTCACACATGACTGTACCTAGTTATTTTTGCAACAACTATCTCTCTCTCTCTCGTACTGTATTTTGTTACTTTTGTGCAGCCATCTCTTTCTTTCCTTATTACCTGTCCTGCACTCACTTTGATGGCAATGCAGTGAAAGTGTTAAGAACACTGTTACTTTAAGTTTAAATTGATATAATTTTGGACGCGCCTTATTTTGTTCGAGTGCTATTAAATGTTCTGATGGATTCCGGTTGTATGTGAAGGTATTTTGATGGTAGTTTAATAATGGGATGTGGATGTGAGATTCAATTGGTAGCTAATAAAAGTGAACGTGTTTGCCCTTAGATTGTTTTATAATGCTGTTGTAGAAATCAGTTAGTCTATGCAAAGCGCTTTCGATAGTTTATGTACTTACTATCTACCTAACACATCAAATACAACACCCGTCTGGATGAAAGACTCTCCATTTTCAATGGAAGAATCGTGCACCTTGTTCATCAATCTCCTAAAGATAGAATTCAAGCTGAGTTGAGAGTTTTAGGTCTCCTAATTAGTGCTTAGCTGGAAGATTTATGCCTAGCCATAAATATTTATAGATTGATCTGAGGAATGTCAAGTTTTCAGCACAATATTCTGAAACAAAGCGGAAACACCAATGATCGTAACTTCCTACCACAAAAATCCTAGAGAGTACAATACTTACCCATTGTTTTGAACTTCTTTTGTTTTTATAATAGTACCGTTTAGTCATCCAAACGAGTTTTGATACAGCCACACTTTGATCGATACTAAACTATTGTCGTTCATGGTTTACAAAAGAAGTGCGTACACGATCGTCACGTTTTTATAGTCACGTTGATTTATATTTTTGTCAATTGCAGTAATTAGTATGTACTTAGATGTGTGTGTGCGTGTATGGGATGGTTACTGTGTTATATCATATAGATAGATAGACTTTAGTTGTTGTCTATACTTACTACTGTTATAAAGAAGTGATTTTTTTTTGTAATTTGCATGTATGCTTTTTTAGAATTGGATCGTTAGTTCTGGAGAATACCCCCGTATTCTCCGGAACTAATGATCTAATTTTAAAAATTCTTTCAATGGCAGGAAGCTGCATTATTCGTGGGTGTTTAGATATATAGACTTTAGTTTAGTTGTAGTTTAGTACAAATATTATAAAGAGGTGATTTTTTTTTTTGTAATTTGCATGTATGCATTTTTAGAATTGGATCATTAGTTCCGGAGAATACGGGGGTATTCTCCGGAACAATCCAACAATCCAATCCAATTTTAAAAATTCTTTCACTGGCAGAAAGCTGCATTATTCGTGGGTATTTAGATAGATAGACTTTAGTTGTTGTCTAAGTATACTAATATTATAAAGAGGTGATTTTTTTTTGTAATTTTCATGTATGCATTTTTAGAATTGGATCATTAGTTCCGGAGAATACCCCCGTATTCTTCGGCACTAATGATCCAATTTTAAAAATTCTTTCACCGGCAGGAAGCTGCATTATTCGTGGCTATAAATTATATTTATATCTTGATATTAGCCAAGCTATCACATTTTTTGCGGAAGAAGTTGCTGGCGAAGTTCTAGTTAGTGGCTTATATATATACTTATATAATATAGTAATATATATATAATATAAACATATATGCATATTATTATTATTATTCTATATTTTTGTAGGCATTTTGGTTAAAATTAAAGACTGCATTGCCAAACTATATCTTTCATCGAAATAACCCTTTGATTTGTGATGCGTATTAAAAGACAGGAAACTGATCCTTTTTAAGAGCCAATTAGATGCCCATTAAACCGAGTACCCTTACACACGTGAGTTAATTCCAATCAATCAAGCCTATGGAAGTCGACGGCTCGATTAACACCTAATTAAGTACCTAATTAAGGCATTTACTCATATCGGTGCTAATGCAAACGTAAAACTTCGTTTGACAGCAGTTTTCCACGCTTTTTTGCCATTCCTGCATATCTATGTAAATACCTAATCATATTATTTATGTTAATTTATTCAAGTTAGCTCATTTCATTGATCCGTTTAAAACCGCACGATTGCCTCGGTAAAAGCCTGTGTTCTAGTATAATAGGGGAAAACCCGAATATCTGAATATTATTTGTATGAGTAAGAATTGTATGAAAGGGCCTGCGCCCTTTGTTTGTTCAAGGTAGTCAATAAATCGGCTTGTTAAAGTTTGCTATGGTACTTTTGTATGTGAAAAGTCTAGTATTATATCAGAACATCAAATTAAGAAGAAGAAGAGAAGAATTGAATCAGGAGAAACTAGAATTTGTCGATAAAACGGTTTTCTTGGGAATCACGCTCGACTCAAGGTTACAATGGGGTCCTCATCTAACATCTCTTGCAGGACGGCTAAGCTCAGCAGCATATGCTGTTAGAAAAATCCGTCAATTTACTGATGTTGATACCGCGAGGCTGGTCTATTTTAGTTATTTTCATAGTATTATGTCATACGGTATTTTACTATGGGGACGGGCTGCAGACATGGAGTCTATATTTATTCTGCAGAAAAGAGCCATCAGAGCCATTTATGAATTACGTAGACGCGATTCTCTAAGAGAACTGTTTAAGGAAATTAATATCATGACAGTACCTTGTCAATACATCTATGAAAACATCATGTACGTTAGAAAAAATCGGCATTTATTCAGTAAGAGAGGGGACAGACACCACTATAACACTAGAAATAGGGACCAACTAGTTCAGCCAGGTTTCAGGCTTGCTAAAGTGGATTCATCTTTCATGGGGTACTGTTTGAAATGTTACAATAAAATACCTCCCCACATTCTTCAACTGAATGAGACGAAATTTAAATCTTGTATAAAACGCACACTATGTAGGCAAGCATATTATAAGTTGGGGCATTACATTGATGATAAGAATGCTTGGCTAAATGCTGGTCCTGCTCCACAACCATAGGTGGGGGGGCAAACTAATTGTTTGTACTGGTCGGGCATTATTTGAGTCCATCGACACGTAAAGAAGAAGATGAAGAATTGATTCTCATGTTAATGTATTGTGGAAGCTGCAGAAGATTGTAAAAATATACTTGCATTGTATAGATTCCAGTTCTTAGTATTATATAATTGCATAGCACATGTGTGAGTACTTTGTACCTACTGTTCAGCCACCATTTACATTTATTTATCTTTCATTGACTTGAATATGCCTTGGTGACTGAGAGAATGTCATGCTCACTTAAATGTCTCGCTGATGGTGGCGGGTGTGTCGGGTCATTTAGTTCCCTTCAATATGGTTGAGTTGAATGGCGCCGGTACATGCGTCATGTCTGTGAACGGGCGCTGTCAGTTGGGACTGGTCATCTCTTAGCTGCCAAGGTTCATTTTAATTACTTTATTCATACATTTTTAATCTAATCTTTCACTCTGGATGCTCTTAGTGTGCACGTCTTTCTACATCGTTCTCACATATATGTATAATCTCAAAATTAATGATGTAACCAAGATTTTGTAACAATATTTTGATTTTAAAAGAGTGTCCATGGAGTTTCTTGCCCATTCTTCTCCATAGAGATCTACGCTAGGGAATGGGCAACTACAGTACTTTCTCAAGTTATTATGCCTTGTGACTGGGACTGTAGCTTTGATTTTCTTTTTTGTATTTTTGACTTTCAAAAGTGCCGTAATGGTCTAATTGAAATAAATGCTTTGAGTTTGAGTTTGAGTTTAAGCCTCAATTAAATGTTCTTTGACTGGCTCGTTGTTCTAGTGGCCCTGGGTTCGATTTCCGGGTTGAGTAAATTATTAGTGAGTTTTTCCTGGCTCTGGATTTTGTGCCTAGGTTGATGGTAATAGGCTGGCCCCTTATTACATGAGACTCAAACATAACTGGCGTAATGTAGATGTACAATTAGCACACCTCTGCCTAACTCCTTCGGGGGTTTTAGGCGTGATGCTATGAGTAATTCAAGACGTCAATGTCGATAATGATGAAGAAGAGAATGCAGCTGTCGATGACATGAACAATACAAATAATAATAATAAATATTGCTGGACATTAACACTCAGCGCCATCTAGTGCCACACTAACCAACGAGACTTGTGTCGTGGACACCAGATAGTTGATATACTACATAGATACTTTTTGTTTGTAAATACATACTTATTATACGTATACATATAAACATCCATGACTCTGAAACAAATGTCCATGCTCACCACACAAACATTTGCTCCAACCGGGATTCAAACCCGGGACCCTAAGAACGTAAGGCAGCCTCACTACCGCTGCGCCATTCGGGTCGTCAAATGATACATACAGACATTTCAGGTAGTAAACTTTCCTCACGATTTCAAATTCACAAGTCCTTACCTTTACTTCCACCGATCTAGTACATAATCTAGTACTTATAAAAATTAAAACAAAACATTACATCACCACACCGCTCCACATAGCATCTAGGCCCGTGTGGTCATAGAAAGCGTTGCACGGTGCACCGCATACCTGCGCGGGCGCCGGCCGCAGTCTCTTGATAATTGATCAATCGATTATTGGTGCGTACGAGGGCGATCAATTGATGCGGGATGCTGGCAAAATTTTTGTTTTGAACTGTGATTGATTGTGACGAGTTAGCTTTTGGATAATCGTGAGATACTGTTGGTTGTAATCATCGATTTGAATCGGGCTTTCTTTTTCATCTTTTGTATCGATTGTATATTTGTAAAATAACTTAGTCCTAGTAGATAGCGTTTTTATGTGACCTTGATTGCAGGTGCTTTAATGCTAAATACATGTAAATGCTCGTACAGAAATCCTGTGTTTTGAGTGTCTCAAGCTTTTGCTAATAATCCTTTGACTTTTCTTAATAACCGTTTTGATCAAAGTTAAAATTAAAATAGTTTTAAGTTAGCTTCTGTATATACAAAGTGAAATTATATTGATTTTGGTTAGTGCAGCAGAGTTGGAGTTGGGTTGTTGGAGTTGGTTGGTTGGAGTTGGGTTTGCTTTTTGTGGCCAATTCTGGCGTGATAAAAACAAATGTTTATTTCAATTACAATTTGCATTTCGATACATATTATTGGATTCCTTTTAAGCAAGGAATTGCTTGTATTAGGAGTATTGCGTGTGCGTGTTGCAACAAGCTCGATTAGATAAAGATATCTTAATACGGAGTCATTTAATGATAATGAGCGAAAACAATTACAGACATATCAGATTAAGACTCTTTCTGATAGGTATCAGGATACAGATGTGTGTCAGGGTCGTATGATTGAAATTAAACTTTTTTATTTGGAGTGCTAGACGGGTACTGGTCATAACGTTAAGATGCATTACTGCGCTTAAATTAACACATTCATAGTAAAACAAATACCGAAACTTATTACATTCGTTTTACATAACTTAATTACTATATCCCTGCATTTAAATGCAGTTTTCTTTAATAAATTAATTTAATTAATCTGTGTTTAATAAATATTAAAAGGTTAATAAATAATCTTATGATTTAAATGTCTTTCAAAAATGAATTGCTTCGTTGTTCTTGTGGTAGCAAGCGCAACTGTTCAGCATGAGGTTGTGGGTTCTATTCCCAGGTCGGGCAAAATTTTGTTAGGTTTTTCCATCAAGAATTTCTCAGTAGCAGCCACGTAGTCTGGATTTTGGCCCGGTTGATGGCAAAAGGCTGGCCCCCTAATACATGGGACTTAAACATAACTGTTCAAATGTGGATGTACACACATCAAAAAAAGTTTGTGATAGCTAGCACAAGCTGATATATTTTTTTAAATTGAACTTTATCAAGAAAAAAACATTGTTGTGTATTTTCTATAGAAATAAATAAATAAATTTTAAATAAAGAATATAAAAAGAAGAAGAAGATTCATTGAATCAAGATTTGATTAGATTTGATTATTTATTATGTTTGATTGAATCTAAAAAAGATTTCGATTTTTCAAAGTGATCGCAAACTTTTTGCATGTGTTAGGTACACCTCTGCCTAAACCTTCGGGGTTTACAGGCGTGATGTTATATTATCTTTAAAAAAAGAGTGATGACGCTTTTTCGGAAGAGAAATTAATGTCTGATTATAAAACACCGAAGGTTCTGTTATTTAAAATAAAGTCTACTTTTGTGACCACGAACTTATTAACTTTCATATTTTTCTAACCTTGGCCTTAAGTAGATTCTTGTTAACATAAACCACATAACATTTAGTAATCATAATAATTTATGCAAATCGTCTTTGAATCAGCTCAAATGTACCAGGGTCGCACAGAAGTATAGCAGTGGTATGAAATCGAAAGCTGTCATATAATTTGATAGTGAAAGTGTTGTGTGGCAGATTTATCGATATGAAGAGACCGACTTTACGATCGTCTTGACATTTCTTACTTTGTAGCACGTTAGCACGAAGTGGTGACAGGGTTCAGAAAGTCTAGGTAAAGTCACATTCTATTAGCGAAAACAATGATGGAAACGGTGAACGAGGGTGGAAAAGTCAAAAATGTATTGGATTGACTCAACTTTTCGGTAGCTTATGTCAGAGCTATCGAAAAAATAAGTCAATCCTGCTCAAAGTCGTAGGAATACGAAACGCTTTAAAACTGATCGCCGCTAGATATTGATTTTTATTAAGCTTGGTCTTAGTAAAGTAGAATCTTCAGAGGTTTTCTTCAGTAAATATTGAACAGTAGTGTTCAACAAAGGAGTTGGATGCATCTTTTTTATAGAACTGCCCAGAAATAAATAATTACAGTTTTTGGTTTAAAAGTAAGGGTAAGGTAAGGTTAAGTAAGTAACAGGTAAGTAAGTAACAAACTTATTTTTAAGTGTTTGTGCAAAGGGCATTAATTCATTTTTTTTTGTAAACTAAACCATTTCTCTTCACTGGCAGACTTTTAATTATTACCCACCTATTTAAAATTCCGAATAGCTGTCAACTTTTATATCAAGTCCATAAAATAGTTGAGTGACAAGTTAACATTGATGCTTGTTTTATCATTTAACAGCTTCGTTCAAAGTTTATAAATAAACATTCTATTTACTGCACAATTACTAAGCATTGTGAGTGCTAAGTGATTTGTTTACTGAGAGCTAGGTAATCAGACATTCTAAATTCACGGTAGCGAACAAAATGATTCATGAAAAATATTTTTAGCTGCAGGGTAACGTTGCGTTGAATATTAATTTGATTTTTTAGTTTCGCAACTTAACAAGTTCAAGTTGAAAAGTTGTGTGGTAATCACTGGTCATGGTATAAGGGCATATAATGCGGAGGTATGAACAAAATGTGGTTATGAATTTACTCAGACTTTTCTCACAACATTTCCTCATTCTATTTACATTCTTTGAACGGCTTAAGGAGTAGGGGATGACTAAAGACAGGGTTGATGAACTGTGTGAAAGATGATATGGCTACAAAAGGAAGGAATTCAAGGGATGATGACGTAGTCGTTTAGTTTGTAAGTTTTATGCCCTGGCTGGAGGCCTTACACTTAAGGTACCCACAGGATTGTCCGGTTAAGCAGACGACAACCTCTCTAGGTTGAACTGCGAGATGCCATTTCGAAATAACAAAAAAAAAAGGATAATGACCTTAGAAAAGTATGGAAGAAGAAGACATTTTGCGCCAACCCCAAATTAACTGAGTTATGGACAGGGAAATGATGATTTTCGAAAAATATACAATTGTTCTTTCAACATTGTAAAACGATTTTTATTCGAAAACTGGGTTGAAATACAAACATGTTTTCTGTTTCAAAAACATGTTGAACATGTTACTGGAGAGCTTTTTGCCACTTCTTCCTAACTAACCACTGCAAAACCAGTGAAAGGGTACGCGATTAAGTAGGAACCTCATCATCTGCCTAGCCTTTTCCCAACTATGTTGGGGTCGGCTTCCAGTCTAACCGGATGCAGCTGAATACCTGTATTACACATGGAGCGACTGCCTATCTGACCTCCACAACCCAGTTAGTACTGGGTAATGCGATACCCCTTGGTAAGACTGGTTGTCAGACTTTTTGGGTCTCTGACTGCCTGTAACGACTGTCAAAGATCTGCAAATGACAGCCGGGACCAACGGCTTAACGTGCTTTCCGAGACAGAGGAAACCCGGTATGTAATGGGTGGTCAAACATCCACAGACCAACCTAGGCAAGCACGGCTTAACCTAAAGATCAACCCGAGCAGCTGTTATTATTTAGCCACGGGCTCCTCAGAATTAGGTTCGATTTTCTTCGATTCGATTTTTTTTTCTTCGATTTTATCCTCGGGATTTAGTAGGAACCTATCATCCAAAAAGTAGTATTTTTCAGCCTATGTTGAGAAAACGATTATTTAACTTGTTTGATGTGTCTAACCAAACATATTCTTTGTTACAGTGCATGAGGATGCGAGCCGGTGTGTGGTGGAGCGTGGCGGCGTTAACGCTGCTCGCCGTCACCAGTGCCCTTAGGACCACTCAGGTATGTGATCGATTTGTGTATCAATGATGAAACTTTCATCATCAACAACCCATAGCAGGTGACTGCTGGACTATAGGTCTCTGCATTTACACGTCAGATCATAACTTTCATATCATTTGATGATACTTGGATGACCCCAATGTTTGTCGTTTAGAGCAGAGGAATGATGATGAGATATTTCAGCAGTATATCGCTGGGTTTGCAATGAAATTTGAACGCCTTTTGATGTCTTTTTGCTTGTAGGTGGTCAGTATTGGGCATCTGTTGGTGGTTTGCATAAAACAGATGCAGTTTATGATGAAAAGACCGATTTATATTTCTATTTAAATACGTATTTAAAAAACTCGACTCACTAAATATGAGTAAGACCCGGGTTGCATGATCGCGCGTTGGTTAATTCGAATCAGGATTTCAACAAATCGTATTAAAATAGTGACGCCTGCATCTGAGCCAGTTTTAAGACTATCGGCGCCTACGCATAGTTCCGAATCAAAAGCTTGCTTTGTTAAAACGTTATTTAGAACGGTGCTTTGTTAAATATTTGCAAGAATCTGAAGGATTTACATTTATTTGTTGCCTTTTAAATTAAGTAATGCAGTTACATTTATGGATAACCAAATACATACATCAAGACTTAATAAGGTAGAAGACACATTAAGTGTTAAGTAGTTTTGTAGATCAATACATAAAACGCGTTTCGTGTGTAAGCATGAGTCATTTAAAGCCTTATTTGCAGTCAAGTTATTCTAAGTTATAGCTTAGTAAGTTATTAGCCAAAGAGCTGTTTGCAACAGGATGTTTTGAAAGTGAGCTACGAGTCAGCTAACTATAATCAGCAGTCAACTTATATTGATAACTTGTTTGACTTAATATGAACTTAGCTCCTATTTTTACAATGTCGAAATCAGTTCATTTTTTTTTTGCTTAAAAATGATTTATCTCAAGAAATCGATAAGAGTGAATCGATCCAGTTAAGTTAAAACTTAAAAGTATAACTCGTTGGAACAATTAAATGATTGCGCCACGCCTTCACTCAAACATACGTACTTATAATAACTATGCAAGTTACGGTAGGGTTGCTCCACTGACATTAACCCGGCTGTACTCGCTAGGTATTTACGAACATTAACACTCGCTACCGGGTAATAAATACCACAGACTTGAAATGCCATTATTTTCGAAAATACGTTTAAGTTTTAATATTTGACAATGTATTTGTGTTATTGGTACTACTGTCTATAAATAAAACAAAAAATGTAAGTGTTAATGTTTATTTATTTGTCATTAGAGCTTATCCTAAAAAAACAATAAAAAAATCTTTTTTTTTTGAGTAATCTTACAAAATCAACAATAATTAAAAAAATCTTACATATTTGGCAAAATGGACATTGATATCAAAAATAAACCAGGTACACGCGTAAAATACTAAAAAATAATGATACTTCTAAAGTGAGTGAACATTGAGATAATCAACACTAAACAAACTGTTCTAAATGTCTTCCTGGAAACGTAACTACTTCACTCTATCACGGAACGTCGCTACCGGGTATTTTCTACCCATACTCACTTTACACGTCCTCCATTAACAAGCGCCACGCGCAAACTGGCTGCCCCGCGGAGTGAGGGCGTGTAAGCTATCGGCTCGAAGGTACTTAGAATCTTGGGTTGCCAGAATGCGTAGAAACAAAAATACAACCAATTTTAGAGCCCTGTGGTATTTTTTACCCAGTAGCGAGTACTGCCGGGTTAAATATGGTGTAGTGTAGAATTTTGGCCCTCCGTCCGAACTTTGTATGGCCTTAACATTTGTCCGGACTTTTTCACTGCAGGGGTTTTTTATTGATGAAAAAAGAAAGATGTGATCTTTTATGCAAATATTTGGACATTTTTGTAAATATGTGGACTTTTTGCAAATATTTGGAGTTTTTTTGTAAATATTTGGACTTTTTCGCAAATATTTGAACTTTTTTGCAAATATTTGGAACTTTTTGCAAATATTTGGACCTTTTTTTTGCAAATATTTTGACTTTTTCTCTCTGACCTGACTCTGATCTCCTGACTATTTTTCAAATCTCCGCACTATTTTGCAAATCTGGAGACTATTTTACAAGTCTCCGGACTGTCAAGATTTTTCAAATTTCAAAATGGTAGCCCTAGCTCTAAGTTACTCTTAAGTATAAGTTGACAGTGTCGCGCTCGGTCAACTACCAAGGTTGCGAGATATTGTTACTCGTATCGCTTATTTGCACCGCTGGGTTTTGAAGTGAATGTATTTTGTTGAATTGATATTTTTGTCACATTTATACGTTTTGTTAAATTTTTGATAAATGGTTATCTTATGTTCAACTCGTGGTTTTATTGATACTTGTCATTAATGTGTAATGTTTCTACGTTAATAAAGCTGATAGTTTGATTTTGATAACATTTAACATAATATCTATGTGTTAACAAGCATACATACATAACATCACATTTGTAATCTCCGAAGTAGAGGACTACAGGAGCTAAACGAGAGTTTTATAATTCAAAAAGCATATGATTCACTGCTATAAACATAACCAGAAAAATATATGATATTCCTCAGGATATATGCTAGTATGATAGTGTTTTAAAAAACATAATACAACTAATTTTACTTGATAAAAATAATCACGAACTTATCTCTAAAAATTTCTTTTAACAATTAAAACAAAAAAGAAAATAAAAATACATGCGATCATTCTTGATTTTTTGGCAAATAATTCTACAAGCAACATATTAGCATAGCAAAAAATCTATTGATTGGACTACAAAATAAAACACTATCGTTTTATTTTTTAGTCCAATCAATAGATTTTTGTAAATCTCAAAAAACCACTTATTTCGCACTATTCGGCCCACAGTGACTGACGTAACAGTCACTTTGTAGTGCAAGCTGATTAGAACTGTATTCTAACAGTATTTTAAACGAAGTTGGAACCACCACAAATAGAGTTGCTAATTTAGCTCCTGTAGTCGCCTTAAAGAACACCCACATTTCCTTGCAAATGTTTTGCTTTCCTAATCTTATTTCATAAGAAGATTTTAGTATCCAACTTGTCTAAGCCAATTCTAGAAACTGAATACATACTTACCTTGTAATGCAACAGCTCAGCTGAAATCAGCTGCACCCGTCAATAAACGTTAATGCTCATATTAAAGCGGTCACTTCATTTGTAAAGTGGAGTTTACACATAACTTAACATCACGCTCGTAATCCCCGAAGGGATAGGCAGAGGTGTACCTAATAGTAAACCCACATTTAGACTGTTTAAGGTGAATGCTCCAGGGTAGCAGGTTATTTAGATTTTCTTACGTTTTTTGCAGTATGCAGGCCAATGCTAGGTTGTATGTTGATTAAAATATTGTTCGCGGCTGTAAGACATATGTAGTTACAGAATAGGAAAGATGCATGATTACTTTTTATCACTCTAAACAAAGCGTATTAACATAAAAAATAGCCAAGTGAAATTATTTTTTAAATATCTATTAAAAATACTAAGTTATAAGCATTTGAAACTGCTGATTAGACAGAGAGATCCGATACAACAAATGACGTCATTGCTGTGCATCGACGTACAAAATCCATACTAAATTCCGTTTATCTAGAAAGAGATAGAAACAAAAGTTTAAATGGTTATAACTTTTGTGTTATTTGGCCGATTTATGTCTTGTTTCCGCTTTTTGACATTATTTTTATAGTACTTTAACATTTCGTATCGAAATAAAAAAAAGAAAATTTATGCATCTTCCCTATTATAACCATCAAAATCATCAATACAACCCTCCAAGTTCATGTAACTCGATTGAATGACTATTTCATGCAAAAAACGTAAGAAAATTTGAATTTCGCGGGCCACCCTGGAGCATCAGCCTTAAGTCCCATGTAATAGGGGGCGAGCCTATTGCCATCAACCGGACACAAAACCAGACTCCGTGGCTGCTACTGAGAATTATAATAATAATAATATCTTTATTTCAGACACACGTCCATATACATTTTTACAAAGAAAGCGTTAGTAGGGTTGTTAGTAGTACACACAAATAAATAATAAAATAAAAAATAAAAAGTTGTTAGTAATTTGTTAGTAAACCAAACAAGCCGTTAGCCGTGTGGTATCCGGCAGAGTAGAATAGAACCAACCCATCACACTCACGGGTGTCGTATAAGGCGACTAATGTCTGAGGCAGAACACCTTGCCTCCGTAGACCAGAGAATGGGCAGCAGCGTTTTCTGTTAGTCTTTCATCACTGCGATCTCCAATCCGCCTGCCAAGCGTGGAGATTACGGCAAATTCCTCCCATCATGGGAGAGGCTTATGTCCAGCAGTGGACGTTATGGGCTGATGTAGTAGTAGTAGTGTAGTAAACCAAACAAGTTAAATAAGTGCACAATGGTAATTCACTCTATTTCCTATTTCTGTGCAGGTGTACACTTGCCCAGAACCCAGTAAACGGACTGTCAATTTTGCACGTTCGTTATAGTTAACACGTCAGTTAGGATTCTTCTCTACTATGTACAGTATAATTAGCCTATAATCTTCCCACTTCTGGAACATAGGACTCTTTACACGTGTGTTATAGTGTGTGTCGGCAGTGCATTAAGTTTGTGCGTGTACGTAGGCGTCGCTCCGGCCGCGTAGCATGTCAGTTAGTTTTAAGTTAGACTCTCCTACCATGTTCATTTGACATCATGTGCTAAAAGTTCGTTCGTTATATTCTGAAAAGTTGTTCCTTTATAAATGCTCGCCGATTGCCCAAATAATCATAATTCGCGGGCACAGCTGGTTGGTAGATGTCACATGTCTACGAGTGTTTGGTCATGCTGGTCTCCTCATGATATTTTCCTTCACCGGTTTAAGACTGGAGTTATTGAAATAAATTACACAAAGTAATGCTGGGTTCGAACAACCTGCAACTCGTAGGTTGGCCCCATTACCTACCGCTTTGCCATCACAACGTGCAGAAATTTCTGTATTTTCCACCAAACAAAACTTATTTTCACCTTGTGTATCACAGGACGAATTTGTGGTAAAAGTAAAGAATTTCTACAACATAATGTATGTAACTAAGGGTCAAATTTACAATATCTCAATGTTGTTACAGTTTTATGTCACAGTAACGTAATATAAACCCAGCTTCAACTCCAGTAATCGGCTGCCAACGCTCCACTTACTCAAATAAATGAAATCTAAGGAAAACCAGTTCGGTTTGTAATGTTCGTAATTATTTGTCTCTTGAGTATGATATAGCAATAACGTTATATTGGAGATCTGGCCTGAATAATGTTTATTATCGTAAACAAACATGTTTATGTAATATATTGGTAAAGGGTTATTTGCTCAAATGGCGCCAGTCAATTGTATTTTGCACTAACAAAACTTTTCCAGAAATTCTACACAAAAATAATAACAGCAGAATCATCATCTGCCTAGCCTTTTACCAACTATGTTGGGGTCGGCTTCCAGTTTTCTGACTCCAGACTGTCTATCTGACCTCCACAACCCAGTTAGTACCGGGTAATCCGATACCCCTTGGTAAGACTGGTTGTCAGACTTTTTGGGCCTCTGACTACCTAACGACTGTCAAAGATCTACAAGTGACAGCCGGGACCAACGGCTTAACGTGCTTTCTGAGGCACGGAGGAAACTCGGTGTGTAATGGGCGTTCACCCATCCACAGACCAACCTAGGCAAGCACGGCTTAACCTAACGATCGACCCGAGCGGCTGTTTTTATTTAGCCACGAGCTCCTCAACGTAACAACAGCAGAATACTGATTTAAAAACTAAATAATTACAGTAATTCGAAAAAAAAAGACTTTCGATTTCGAATAATGGTATCGTATTTCAATCTCAATGATGCCTACCCTGGTGTCAGTTTTTATGCCGCCGTTGGCCTCTGACATGGCTTTACGTGCCGTCGAGAAATGTGTCTCAGGCAATCTGGTTTCCTTACGATGTTTTTCTTCACCGAAGAAAGTGATAATTACAAAAAAAAAAAAAAAAAAATTACTTATTTTATTGTGTGTTTTTATTTATACGCACACGAATCTGTAATATCAGAAGAGCGTGTGTTGGAAAACATCATAAGACTCTTAACTCAGAACAGAATATCACAATAATAAACTACATTGAACAGGTAAAACCAAACAAAAATAAAACAGTCGATGCCCAGTGAAATCACAGTTTTCACTACAATGACATAATAATAAGTAATATCGATTAGCGTCGTCAATAAGCGTAAAAATTGCGAATGAATTAAGCGAAAGATCGCTCACCTCGCTTTCTATAGGCTCGCGAGTGAACACATCTCGGCTCATGTAAATCATCTGCTGTAATTAGCTTCTTACACTTTTTTTAGCACGCGATTTTTCATGCTTCAGCGCTTTATTGTAGAGTATTGGGTTCGGTTTCCAGTTATTTTATTTGATAATGCTGTGTTTGGCTTCTAAAGTTAAATTATTAAGGTCGTTTAGTAGTCTAAGCTTTTGATTTTGAAGGCAGCTACGTTGTTTTTGGTTTATCATTTGCTGTAATTACCAGCTTTAGCTGTTTTTAGCACGTGATTTTCATGTTTTAGTACTTTATTGTAGAGTATTGAGTTCGATTTTCAGTATTGTTATTTGATAATGTTGTATTTGACATGTTGATAGGTTCAATTACAACAAGCGTAGAATATAAGTAGTACCATCAACCACCTACGATAGACCATCCCTGCGCAGACGCACAAGGAGGACCCGGCTTAAGTTTTAGTTTTTTTTGTGTAGATACGGTTTCTTTGGTTTTAAAATAGAGCAAAATGTAAATAATATCTCGTCTGTAAAGTTATTTTTACTTTTTTACGCGAAAATGAAAGATGTATTTAAATTTTTAATACCTTTTTTAATCATACGTGCAATTGTTTCGTAATATAATACCTATTTAAATATCTCCAAAAATGATTTTTGTAACGGTCATTAAACTCACATTGTAGAAAGTTCAAATTGTTTGCATTTGCAAATTTTTGTTTGCCTAGACATGCATAATGCAATTGCAAACTAAACGAAATTAAATAATCGTAGCTAGGTATAACTGTTACGACACGGTCACTTGAACTTTCTTCAAAGTGAGCAGGCACAGTTATAAACGACTCGATTTACTGTCAGCGTTGCTAACAAACTGTGTGTTTTGACTTCCAGTCGACCGCCTATCTGATTTGAGCAAGCGTGATGTTCGATGCTCATGTAATATACCTAATGTGTATGGGAAGTCGCCTATTGCCCTGGGTCTCAAGTCTGCTATTACAACTGAAAGGTCTATCATTGATTTCATTATTGTTGATTTTGACAAGTTTGGTAATCTACCAATATGATGGCGTCATTATGACTTTCCAATGGTCAACCACTGGCATTCCATTGAAAGAAATGGCATAGAATGGTAATCTCGTACATAATGACAAATGAATGAATGGTGTTATTTACGAACTTCTTACTACTTCAGATTGCATAAAACACTAATAAATAATATGTAAAAATATATATATAAACGAAATCTGGCGGGTTTTATAATAGTGGCAATACGACAATGTTATTAAAAAACGAGACCATTGAGCAACCAATGGTCGACCATTATGAATTTATATTTAGTAAATTACGAACTTTTAGCAAAATGACAATGGGATGAGAATGGGATCGTGTTGGAATGACGAATTTATAAAAATAGCAGACTTGGGCCCCTGATTGTTTTTTTTGCTAAGTTTTCCTTTAAAGCTAAGTTAATAATGCACTCAAAGAGAGTATTAGAAGAAAAGAGATTAACTAAAAGTCTAGATAAAAATCATGGCCATATTGTGCAGGAATATGATCCTTCTAGAGGTTTATCATAGTAGAAAAATCTAAGACACGTAAAACGACGTTGTTTTAAACATCTGTTAATACCAATAATAAGAAGCATAAAGTTTGGTATAGTCCGGTCAAGTTAAACAAAAACATAGGGAAAACTTTGCTTGCATAAATAAATAATGCATTATTATTACCCAAAATTACAAATTCAACAAAATGTTTTTGAAATTGAGTTATAAACAACAATATTTGCACAACCATTATTTAAGCCAAAAATGTATTTTCCTTTAAAGATGAAGACACAAAACAACTTAATTGGAAACAAATTACAATAGCGCACGAAAATACTAACTACGTATGCAGATGTAAACACAGATTACATGTTAACGAGGCAAGTGCAATGTTCTGTGCGTCGTTTGGTATGCTATGCGACGCAACGTGCATGTTACAGCACTTTCGATAATAGCATGACTGTGACTGCGATTAACTGGGTATAGATTTGAATACGTTGGTATTAGATAGATAGATAGATTTATTTATTTGCCTGAAATATGGTATTTTACAGATTTTATAACAAATAAACAATACTACAAATGTCACTTACGGGATATCTTCCGTGATTATTTATTATTTTGAGCTCCCGATATTTCGACGCTGTTGCAAGCGCCAGTTAACCCGCGATCATGGCGCTTGCAACAGCGTCGAAATATCGGGAGCTCAAAATAATAAATAATCACGGAAGATATCCCGTAAGTGACATTTGTAGTATAGTTATGAACCGTGAAAGCTTAAAACAGTGTTTAAATAAACAATAGTTCTTGATATCCCGCCAACTATGTAAATTCGGCATACAAATTTTGTGACAATAAAAATGATTCTAATTTAACAAAATAATTAAATTCCAATGTCAAAATAATTAAATTCCAATTGCTTAAAATAAAAATGTCAAATATAATTTACATGTCATGGAATTTTTTACCTTTGTCCTAAAATTCATAAAGCTTATATATTCATAGCAATTTAGCATTATTTTATTACTGAAAATACAAATAAAATAATGCTAAGGCGACGTTGGTCTAGGAAGCTGGCGTGACGATCTGGAGTAAGGTGTGTGGAGTAAGGTAAAACATTGAGTGGACTGACGGATTGTGGGGGAGACCTTTGTCCAGCAGTGGGGCAACATAGGTTTACTAAAAAATGTATGCTAAGACAGCAAAGTGACAGTCATAATAGCCGTAGAAATGACAAGCGGTGGACTAGACGTGTTCTTGAGAGGAGACCGTGAATCAGAAAACTTGAGGCAGGTCTCAGTGGAGCGAGGATCTTCGCAGGGTGGCTAATAGCAGCTGGTAAAGAGTTGCAGGTCGAGTTGAATTGCTTGTGATTGAGACAGTTGGACACTTTTCAAACATAAATAAGAAAATTATTTAAGTAAGTAGTAGCAGTAGTAGTAGAAGTGGTAATAGTAGTAGTGTAGTAGTAGTTTTAGTTAAGTATCCATGTAGTATATCAACTATCTGGTGTCCACGACACAAGCCTCGTTGCTTAGTGTGGCACTAGATGGCGCTGTGTATAATGGTCAGCGACAATTTATTTTTATTTTTATTTGCTGCTAATTGGCAGATTTATTGTGCAAAATGACATATAAATATTACTAAGCTGCTAAAAGTTGTCATTTTCTTAAGTTTACTTGTATGAATATGTATGAGTTTTATTGATTGTTTATTTGCATGCTTACAATTTTAGTTGGATTATTTATTGTAAAATTATTTTGAAATAATCTTGTGCAAAAATGGTAAACGGGTTCTAACTAACTGAAACTTTGTAAGACTAAGTTTTTATGCTGTAAAATAATAAAGACATAATTTAAATATTTCTGTTTAGGTAGGTATATTGTATAACTCGTGTGTATAAGTATGTATGTAAGTGTATATTATTAAGTAAATAGGTTTAGCCTTCTTAAGTATCATTAAAATTTATGTCATTTTTAAGTTAACATTTGAGATGTAGCTTTACGTGTCATAAAACTAGAATTTTATTAAATTTTTACAGCTATGGCATTTTAAAAATTATAATGAAAATGACTACTGTATGTTCTATGTCGTTTTAAAGACATTTATTTATTTATTTAACACTTCAAGCACAAAGTACAGAGGCGGACTTAATGCCATAGGCATTTTCTACCAGTCAACCTTTGGGTGTGAAGACATTGTTAACATAGATGGATTTACGATAATATTGTAAACTTTACATTAAAAGCTTTATTATTACTTTGTTAGTAGGCTAATTGAACGGCACATTATCAATTGTGAAGTACAACCTACAGTAGTAAACATTTAAATTTTGATTGATTGAATGATAAAATAACTTCCCTTTGCAGGAGTGAAGGAAATAAACACCAAAAGTTATTTCTAAAATGTGTCAGAGCCATCTATGACACAAACGAAGAACTAACATCAACATTTTAAATCGCGCAGTTGAAGTCATCCGCTACTTAAGACTATTAGAAAAACCCGACAACAACAGACTGTCGAGCAGTAGCCCACCAGACATAACACCCGTCTGGTCGGAGGATCCTCCCTTTTCTACGGGGGATAAAGAGCTTTACACCCTGTTCTTTACCTAAACGTTAATAATGAATAATGAGTAATACTTTGTCTGGTAATGGGAAAAGATGTTCGCTAATGGATACAAAATGGAAAATTAAAACTCTTCGGACTAACTTTTGACTAGAAAATTATAAATAATAAATAAATAAAATTCATTTAATTCAGATACAGTGAAATTGAAATTAGTATTAAAATATAAAAAATAAAATAAAATAAATTATCACAAATACAAAAAAATCAAAAATAAATAACCATCAATTATTAAAATCAAGATAAAATTTACAATTCATTCACAATTAAAATAAGATAAATAAAACATCAAATTTAAAATACGATTAAATAAAAATTAAAAACATTCAAAATACAATAAGATAAAATAAAAAAAAAATTAAAACATTCAAAATACAGTAAGATAAAATATAAATAAAAACATTCAAATTAAAACTTTTCTACAAAGATTGAAGTAAAATCTTGTCAACACATTTAGCTGACTTAAAAGCTTGAAATTGTAATACCAAACCGCTGCACAGAGGTGTTCGTTTAAGCCGTCACAGTAATCAACTCCAACAATCAGTCTATTTGAGCAACACGCAATTTTAAGCTTATTTTCGTTAAGTGCCCTGTAGCCACCACGCACCATGTCATTAGTTTTAAATGCCCTAAGATTGCCCTCTTAGATGGGCTATCGTGATTTTTGTAATATTATATGCTGTTAAAATGATGGGCCGCTAAACGTTTGGTTTTGATGGTGTAATGAGTATGACAATGAGACTACTGGTGATGGGTATTTTATTTTATAGGTGATGGTTTTCAGTGTGGCCGCTTATCAATGGGCTTAACTAGGTCGCTAAAGAAGATTTAGTTGGCAAAGATGTTATTATTTCTTTGTTATTTTTTTAAAATAAACATGCATTGTAAAACCTTGAACACAGCCCACCGATATCAAGACTAGGGTCTTAGCTACCGGCGGCGGTCAGGGCTCCAGAGAGAGGAACCTCCTAACAATGCGTGCCGTGTCAAGTACCACTTTCTGATTATGATTACGGCTGTCATAAACTTATTGGATAACATTTCAAAAAACATAAACAAAGGCCTATATCCAGTAGTGGACACATTAGCTAAGTTGATGAAGCAAAACTATAAATATCCAAATAATCTCCAAAAGATATAATAACCTTAATTTTTATGTAGCTGTCAAACAGCCTGATTGTAGTGCGGTTAATAAAAAGTGAAATTACAAGCAAAAGAAAATTTTCTACTGTCACTAAAATTACTGATGTTTCAATGATCGGTATAGCAGGCAACCTGTCAAAATATGACGAGAGTGCCATGAACTACAAAAAAAAACTTGAACTCCCAAAAAATAACTGTAAAAACCATAAAGCCTATTAACTGTTAAAAAACGTTAACAACAAAGTTATTTTTATTAGTGTCAACCGCATTAAGTGGTATTATTCACTCGGTAGCGAGTTTCGCACGCTTCTTCAAGGTTCGCTCGTATGGTTGGGAGCCTATTGTGTTTGTAAACCATGACCTTAGGTCGTTGGCTGAAGAACTTAGCGGTCAGGTGGTGGTATATGGGACTTTACGAAGTTTAATTTAATTTCAGGGTTTTTTGTTGCGAGGTGCATTTTTGTGTAAGGGAATAATTTGTGAGTTATGAGAATAGGAAGAGTCTATACGTTGTTTAAAGTTTGGTTGGCCATGTTTATACTGAATTACAGGCGTGATGTTACGTTATGTATTTTATGTTAAATCATGTCAATCGTAAAACTCCATGTCATTCCGAAACTTCAATCATAAAATTGAGTGATGGTAAACGACGAGAAATCCTGAGACCTCCATCAAGAAATATGAAGACACATCAATATTGTGGTTTACCTCACTGTTACATTATTATTGGTTCTTCATAAACTTGGAAAATTTTAAAGGCTTACCTTTAAGTAATTACTTGGAGGCAAGCTTTTAATACAAGTAGGTAATACATAAGGTATAATTAGTAGGTATCCAATTAGGTTTGATCGTCGATAGACGTTTAGTATTTCTTTGATGAATGAAGTATACATACATACAACAACAAACAACAACAGCCCATAACGTCCACTGCTGGAAACAAGCCTCTCCCATGATGGGAAGAATTTGCCGTAATCTCCACGCTTGGCAGGCGGATTGGAGATCGCAGTGATGAAAGACTAACAGAAAACGCTGCTGCCCATTCTCTGGTCTACGGAGGCGCAAGGTGTTCTGCCTCAGACATTAGTCGCCTTATACGACACCCGTGAGTGTAATGGGTTGGTTCTATTCTACTCTGCCGGATACCACACGGCTAACACGATACACGGATACATACATGTCTCAATTTAATGTTTCTGTATCAATAAATGTTTAGTGTTTGCCATTACAGTACATTATGTTAATGCTTACAGTTTTCGTGATTTGTTAGATTGGTGGTAGAGGCCTTTTCTACCGAGAAAAAACAATGTCTTTCTTACCCTAGGATTTAGGCATCATTTACTGACACTTTTAAACTGACAATGACTCGGTCAGTTTATCAGAAAGTTGAAACTGGTAGCAGTTCTTAAATGCACATCTCAATGGAGAAGAACGGGCAAGACAGTATATGGGATACACATCTATACTTAAAGACTGATTTACATTGATCCAGTAGCTGGATGCAGCTTCACTGGATTCTATCGCAGGATTGGCATTGACACTGGATCAGGCCGTTTACTTTAATCGAGTAAGTAGACAGTCTTACTTCGATGAGGTACATTACGAAAAGACGACTGGCCATTGCGTTTACACGGATCCAGTGCCACTGGCACGTGGTGCGCGGCGTGCGAGGGGAGGACACTAGGGATTGAAAAATAGGAACGTAGTCTATTCCGATCCAGCGCTGGATACTGGACGCTGTACTGGATTGTAACATGTTTACATTAACCCAGTGCCGATCCAGCGCTGGAAACCAGTGAAGCTGGATCCAGCTACTGGATCAATTTAAATCATAAATGCAAAAATATGGATAAATAAATAAATATCGCTGGACATTACACACAGCGCCATCTAGTGACACATTAAGCAACGAGGCTTGTGTCGTGGACACCAGACAGTTGATATACTACATAGATACTTTTTTGTTAGTAAATACATACTTACTATGCATATAAACATCCATGACTCGGAAACAAATGTCCATTCTCATCACACAAACATTTGCTCCGACCGGGATTCGAACTCGGGACCCTAAGAATGCAAGGCAGCCTCACTACCGCTGCGCCATTCAGGTCGTCAGATGGATGGATGGATGGATGGATGTTTGTTACTCACACACGACAGAACGAATCTGGGTGAAAATTGGCACAGAGATAGATTATAGTCTGGAATAGCACATAGGACTTATATTTCTCACACTTCATTATCCCACGCGAACGAAGCCGAGGGCACCAGCTAGTAGTTTATGTGTAGAGATAGTGTTAAAATATAATCATACCTTTTACCTCAAGTATAGCCTAAGGTCATTACGGTGCGCCGTAATTCCGGCTTTAACACTACGTACGGCTGTGTAGACACGTATTAGTATCATAATTTTACTCGAATGTGAGAACTAAGTGGTGTAGGTAAGTGTTTTCCGACACAAGGACGTAATATCGACCTGGCCTGGTCTGAGCCTTTCGTTTTATGAAGGTCAGGCGACGATTAGAAAAATTACTCATATTTATAGCTTATGTAGGTACCTAGTGTATTTTCTGTTGCCTGCAGCTTACTACAACTACAACAGCCCAGAACGTCCACTGCTGGACATAAGCCTCTCCCATGATAGGAGGAATTTGCCGTAATCCCCACGCTTGGCAGGCGGATTGGAGATCGCAGTGATGAAAGACTAACAGAAAACGCTGCTGCCCATTCTCAAGTCTACGGAGGCGCAAGGTGTTCTGCCTCAGACATTAATCGCCTTATACGACACCCGTGAGTGTAGTGGGTTGGTTCTATTCTACTCTGCCGGATACCACACGGCTGCAGCTTGTATTGAATGATATGGTATGAAAGGTTAACAGCTTAGGTAGCTACGAGTAAATTGTTGTTCGAAGCTCAGTGGAGTTATGACTTGGTTTTACCAAGTAAGGGATCTATGCGGAAGACCGGTTGTTATGAAGAAACGTAGGGAAGACCTAGGTTTTTCTAAGACTGGTATGTGTGATATAGATGAGCGGCTGTAAATCGTTCTAGGATTGTTCTTACATTTAAAAATAGTCTTTTCATCCCTTCTATTCTAAAAGTGTCGTTTTGTTCCCCTTTTAGCGGGAGCAAAGTAGCTCTTTTCTCCACTAGACTTTTTAGCGGGCAGTAATGAGATTTGAATTTGGAACATGAATCGTTCATTGAAATCGAACGAAAATTGTATAAATGACTGGCTGTAAGTGTTAGCTGTACGGTGCGGGGGTCAGCACCCGCATTGTTGAAAATATTAAATTAAGAGTTGCAGATAGTTCGCCCATGCCGTTGTCACCGCGCTCTTCTACATCAAAGGAACCTTTTCCTGAGCACCAGCCAGATACTGAGATTACAAACACTCAAAATACTGGATCACTTTTTTATCACTTTCCAATAAAAATGGGTATATTCGGTGAATGGAGTAGAAGCTTAAGGCATACCTAGTTTTGTTTTTCTTTTTTCCACAGTTTAGAAAAGAATTGATCCGTCATCTAAAAACGCTACAAATTTCAAGTAAACTTTTCATATTAAAACAAAGAAAGAGAAAATAAAAAACAAAAAATGTAAAATATCGAATTTCACATCAAACGAAAAATTTCGAATTAAAAAAAAAAACCAAGTGTGGCATTTGCTTCTACTCCGTTCACCTATTATACCCATTTTATTTTGAAAGTGATAAAAATGTAATTCTGTATAAATAAATCCACAACTATATCAATCCCAAACAAAACACACAGTGACAGTAAATTTTCAAAATTTCGCCAGTGTATTAGATATAAATTTATAATTGACCTTTTTACATTCATGACATTTTTTTAATTAAACTTATTCATTAATTACTTAAAAGTGTCTCTTATTTATTTTCTCATAGAACGAGATGAAAAGTAGAGTATATGACTCGAGAGCAAACATATTTTTCCCTCAGGCGATGTACTTTGAATCCCTCGCTACGCTCAGGATTCTATTTTAGAATCCCTCGCTATGCTCGGGATTCTATTCTAGAATCCTTCGCTTCGCTCTGGAATCAAAATAGCGCCCTCGCCGTAAAAATACTATTTTGCTCCCTTGTCATACAATCTACTATTTCACTTCTCATGCTCTAAAAGTACGCCAATATAGCCCTACGAAGCGGGACTAAAGTGACCCTTTTAGTCTCTAGGGAGTAAAAGGAATTAGTTTTTTAATTTCCTTCATGTGACCTATACAAACTCCAAAGGGTAAAAACGGGACCCTATTACTAAGACTCCGCTGTCCATCTGTCTGTACGTCTGTCTTTCCGTCTATCCATCCGTCTGTTTGTCTGTCTGTCTGTCCATATGTCTGTCTGTCCGTCTGACTAAATTGACTATTTTTCTCGCACTCAAAGTGAAAAGTACTCCCATTATAACGGTTCCTATTTACTACCTCGTATATGTGCCATTGTAATATATTGCGTGACTGCCTCGTTGGTCTAGTGTTCTCGGGGTTCGATTCCCGGATCAGACAAATTATTATAGGGTTTTTCCATTAGGAATTTCTCAGTAGCAGTCACGTAACCAGGATTTGTGCCCGGTTGATGGCAATAGGCTCGCTCCTTTCACATGGGTCTTAAGAGCCTATACTAGCTCAGATTAGCAACTCTATTTGTGGTGGTTCAAACTTCGTTTGTAATACTGTTAGAATAAAATTCTAATCAGCTTGCACTACAAAGCGGTTGTTACGTCAGTCACTGCGGCCGAATAGTGCGAAATGAGTGGTTTTTATTCTTTATAAAATCAAATTTTCGTCTTTTGGAAAAAATAAAAAAACATAAGACCTGCTTTATAGTTAGTTCAGTTAGTATGCAAAGTGTCATGATCTAATTTGAAGTACTTTTTGAATACCAGCAGTTTATTGTTCGATTTGGAGGTAACTTTGGGATTTTTTTCTATCAATTTTTTTTTATGAAATCGTGTTTTCGCCAAACATAAGACCTAACATTAATCCTCAACTTTACCATATATATTTATTTCAAAATTAATGCTGCAGTATTTTAGGCGTAACGGAGGATCATGTTAAGCCATTTGAGGGACGAAATGTGGGTGTACTGTCAGGTACACCTTTGCCTAACCCTTTGGTGATTACAGGCGTGATATTATGTTATTTGGAATATGTTATCTATCTAAAATCTTGTGTTATGAAAAGTCGTACTGCAAATGCTTGCCTACCTGCAATATTTAGGATTTGACAGGCTGAATGATCAAAAACCTTATTAATTTGAATATATTTTTTAATTATAGCTATCAATTAACACTAAAATGCAATCTAGCATCTGCAACTGATTAAGAAACCAGGAATGCAATTGTACTGAACAATAAATTATGCATTCAATAGAGACTGCATTGCATTGCAGTGTGTGCTAACTTTTTAAACTCAAGATACATCAGATATTATTGTTATATTAGTGTTACAATCTGATAATAACCAACTATTAATATAACGAAGGTCGCAGAAGTAACGTTGAGAAAGGAAATGTAGTGGCAAGGTGAATTTTCGGAAGTCCTAAACGACATAATACAGCGTGTATCAGTATGGTGTGGTCATATTTTGGGATGTGGTATCATCAAACTGAACAACTTTTTCTATCGGACCAACATCATAATCCCAAAAAAAACACCTTTTTGGTACATCTATACTAATATTATAAAGAGGTAACATTTGTTTGTAAGTTTGTAAGTTTGTATGTTTGTAAGTTTGTATGTAGGGGGTAATCTCCGGAAGTAATGAACCGATTTCAAAAATTCTTTCACTGGTAGAAAGCTACATTATTCGTAAGTGCTATAGGCTATATTTTATTCCCGTACTCCCACGGGAACGGGAACTACGCGGGTGAAACCGCGGGACGTCAGCTAGTACTGTATACAGAATGACTTTTTTATCACTTTAAATAAAAATGGGTATAATAGGTGAACGGAGTAGAAGCAAATGGCACTCTAGGTTTTTTTTTGTTGTGAAAAAAAAAAACAAAAAAAAAACGAAATTCAAATCATACGCGTAAGGCGTATGATTTGAAATTCCATATTTTGAATTTTCTTTTCAAAATTTTCTTTCTTTGTTTTAATATGAAACGTTTTCTTGAAATTTGTAGCGTTTTTTGATGATGAATCAATTTTTTTCTAAGATGTGGAAAAAAGAAAAAAAACTAGGTATGCCATAAGCTTCTGCCCTCTACTCCGTTCACCCATATACCGATTTTTTTGGAAACTGATAAAAAAATGTCATCCGGTATGTGCATATAGTATAGTATAGTACCAAGTCATCTTCGTCATCATTTTCCCCTTATTCTAATTTATTTAGGGCCAGCATGTCTTCTCCTTCTCGACTCGTCATCTTATCAGACATATCCTTTCTTGCCATGTCATCTTTCACACAGACCATTCATCGTTGTTTCTGTCTTACTCTACCCTTATACCCATCCACATCCATACCTATAGTACCAAGTAAACTTGGTAATTTTTGGTTGTCGAATTACTTAGCGACCGGAATCAAAGTCAAATCATTTATTTCAGTTAGACCGTAGACTAAGTGGTCAATTAGCTGAAATTACCTAATCGAGCATTTTAGTGAAGTGAAGTGTCTCTCGCTATCGTTTTCGATCCATTAAATTTTCCTTCAAATAATTTATCAATTATTTCTAAGTAAATAAGCACCAATACTGACAAACTCTATTAAGATTTAAATTGTTTCATATTTTGAGTCAAAATCTTTATTAATTATGGCAACATATATATATATATATATAGTCCTCCTTACCGATTTCGGTAACGGCGACCCTTTGGAACTACTTCCGTGCAACATAGAGAGTGTCATAAAAGTCTTTTCTAGTTTGTTGGTTAGCATGCACTTAATGAATTATTCTGATTTGTGATTACGATACATTTACGATTCTTAATTTACATTTTATATTGGTTTTCTTTCTATGATTTATGATTTTATTGGCATTTTTATTATTTGTAATATTTTTATTGACAAATGTCATTAAAAATATTACAAATACATTTAGTTTTTGTGATTTTTATAATTTCATATTTGATTGACATTTTATATTTATTATCTTCTATTTCAGTTGACTTTTTATAATTGTAATCTTTTATTTGAGTTGACATTTTATTTGTCTTCCGCCTGCCAAGCGAGGAGATTACGGCAAATTCCTACCATCATGGGAGAGGCTTATGACCAGCAGTGGACGTTATGGGCTGTTGTTGTTTATTTATAATCTTATTTTTTTTCTCATTAAGTATTCAAATTTGTATGTCTGCAACGACAAAAAATAGCAAGAGCCTTTTGCTATTCATAAGATCCTTAATGTTTATACCTATGTTTGACAAATAAATGCTTTTGATTCTTCTGATTCTTTAATAGTTTTGCGCTGAATCCAAGCAAACTTATTGAAGCTAGATAGTTGACAGGCAGCGTGAAAAATTTACTTAGGCATTTCGTCCACGTCGCTGCTTCTACTTAAAAGTGACTTGTCACAAACCCAAGTCACCGATATGACACCACCATGTGACATTCAGGTTACTCATTGGTGACTTGAGTTCATGACATAATCATTACTTTTGAGTGTATAGGACAAGACCTAAGGTATTACTTTTTATCCGCGTGGAAATTCTCATGTATGGACTCCACCGTGGCAGAGACCGTGGGCTGGGTGGAGGGGTCTGTCAGACTCCTATTGCCAAAAATCACACGGTGTTCCTCCTCGTTTTGGCTGGGCTACGGGGACACAATTGGCAACAAATGGAGGAGACCTTTACGCAAAGAGAACTCCTTAATTTTATTGATCGTAAGAAGTTTTATATTTATCTCGATTTTTTTATGTTACTTATTTTATTATTAATTTACTTTTACTGGTACATATTTGCAAAATCTATCAATCGAGGTGATTGTACTAACTATTTCAAATTGACTAACTTTAAGTTAGATATTCTAAATGAATCATGTCAACATAAAAGTTCAAGATACTTAGTAATATCGATCGTAACCGATTAGTCAACAATACCGCGTTTTTGTTAAACTGATAACAGTTGAAATTCTATGTCAATGTTAAATCATTAATTATGTTTCATAGTTTCAACATTCATTAAGCGTTTTTTGTTCATTGTCTTAGATTGAAGAATAACAGTGTCAATATTCTTATATTGACACTGTTATTCTTCAATCTAAGACACAGAGACAAGACATAGAGACATAGAGACTGGTCATATATGTGTGTCAAGAATTCGTGTGTTTCGGAAAGTATGTGAATGATAGCCTGATAGCCAGCTTTATACCGTCAATGTTTCTGAAATTATCAAGGAAACACCTGGCTGAAATTGCTCACGTTTTGTAATTATCATAGAAAACATAACAATTCAGGAGCATTCTAGATTTCGAGCTTCCCAATCCCAACACAGGCTTATTTTATTAAAAGGAGGCCCCAATAACTACTAGTTAAGGCTTACTTGTTGAAATTAATAAACCATTTTTTAACTTTCCTCTTTCACTGAATCTCCAGACCTATATGATTCAAAGACATGTGGCATACACCAACCAGCATTGGGCTCATCATAGTGGATCCCTCTCACAAAGAAGCGTCCTGGGTCCCAGCAATGAGAACATTAATAGGTGATTGTGTGATACATCGTCATCATCATCATCAGCCTATTAATGTTCCCACTGCTGGGACACAGGTCTCCTCTTTATGAGAGGGAATGGGCTGTAATAAACCACGCGGGCCCAGTGCGGATTGGTAGATGTCACATGTCTTCGAATTTTTTGGTTCTAAGACATGCCGGTTTCCTCACGATGTTTTCCTTCACCGTTTCGAGAGCAGCGGTGATGAAATAAATTACACAAAGTAATGCGCCTGCCTGGGTTCGAACCCACGACTTACTGTTCATAAGTCGGGGCCGCCACTACTTGGCCACCGCTGCTCTGTGTGATACATACGTTTTGATTACTTTTACTACATAACAATATGACGTGTGTTCCTATATGAACTTCATTATTGTCCATACACGTACACAATATGTCCACAAGAGTCGTTAGTAATCCATAAATCAGACAATATAAATTACTCTTTATTCTTGATACAATCAAGTATAATAGAACTTATAATGATGACAATGTTATTAATTTGAGGTGACAATTAAAGCTAACAATAATCAGGTACACAATATAGCCCGGAACATCATTAGCAACATTTATTATAAGTTTTATAATCACCTTTTAGAATCTATGTTTTCACACACATATAACATAATATCACGACTGCTTTTCTGAAGGGTTGGGCAGAGTGTTGAGTGAGATTAACCTTTATAAGTTTGAAAAACATTTAATATCATATATTAGATCCTAACCTCAAGCAAACTCGTATAAACATATCCAGCTCATAATGTTCAAGAAGCTAGGAGCCCAAACTCCTCTATGAGAGGGTGTGGGCCAGAATCCACCACCGTATGAACATTATGTTTCACTCGTAATTAATGTTATATGCTGAGGATGACCTAACTGTAATACTTGGTATTAGGTGTCGTCTACCTTCCCGAGGGTACTCCAGATAATTTTCCCACGAAATGTCCCCTTGACTAACTATTATGGTAGTCCAAAAACCGGTGCAATTTCCTGTAGTAGCTTTTTATCAACCTCAATACAAGCCGACAAATAATATGCACATATAATCGCCTTTAAACCGACGCGCAACGTATATACGTACTCGTTCAGAAAACCCACCATACCAGTACAAAAATAAATGTTGTAATGCGGATACCACGCCTACAGGTTTCACTACGATATTCAATTATATTTCCCTAATTATTTTCCGTAAAGAGAGGAAAATCGTGTCAAATTAGCTTTATAATTATTTTTTTAATTAATCAGTGAGAAATCTCAATGAAAAATTGTTTGTTCCGGTATTTAATTAGTTATTAAGCGGTATATGTTCATTTATTTGGTTGAATGGTTGATTTCTGATTTGTGCCGAGCGGGTGCTAACAGAGTCCCATTAATTCTATGTTTTCCGTTCAAGAGTTGACCAGTTAAAACTACACAATTTGGCTTAGAGTAGATGTTTAATGTGTTAAAGTGTTGTTATGTATGTTTAATCGGATGCGTTTGTATGGTCGTCGAAATTCAATGAAGTAATGAAAATAATAACAAGCTGTAATTATGAGAAAGTGTAACACGTATGAGGTACTATTTACAAGTTACATAGATACCTACGGGCTTTCTCTTGTTAATGCTTTCAAATTAATTAATGACTTCCCATTAAATATTAAATCTACGAGTATGACGACTATGTAATGTACGAGATTCAAACGTAAGCGCTCAGGGGCGCAGGCGTAGCTAGAGCTGTTGACCAATTTTCACTTGATTCATTTAAATATTTATCAGTAGCCGAATCTTCCAGATTTTGACTTGACTATAGATCTGACTTAACTACTTAAACATTATTTTTAACTGTTAACTGAGAACGAGGAAACCTGTCCCACCGTAATATAGTTTATAACTAGTACGGGGGTCAGTATGAATTCGGTTTCGTAACAACCAGAATTTGTTATTGTGTACCGAGTAACTAAATGGGTGTATTATATAATCCTCTAACTTCATAGAAACTAAGTACTAGTGTAAGGTTTTTTTTTTCTGTAAGGTTGTTATTCTTTTGGCAAATAAAGGTAAAGGTTATGACTTGATGACAGAGCCTGAATGATAGGGTTCTTCAATAAGTTTCGTTTTGTTCCTTAGCAAAGCAATTTTGTATTTACACTTGAGTTTGTAAAAAAATGCACAATGTTTTAAACGGAAGGCTTTTTAGATTCCCTGATGCTTGTTAACTTTTTATCTCGTTTAACTTTTTGTGTAGTATGCAAAGACTTTTATTGTCGGGCCTACGCTGTCCCCCCATACTTAAGTACTAATGCTGTTACATGATAATATTGTAAGACCAAATACTGTTTTAAGCTTTCACGGTTAAAAAGTAAACTTATATTGTAACTTACGGCATATCTTCCGTGATTGTTCATTGTTTTGAGTTCCCGATATTTCGACGCTGTTGCAAGCGCCATGGTCGCGGAAGATATACCGTAAGTGACAATATAAGTGTAATACCAAATGTTTTGAAAAGAGTAAGTGCGGAGTTTCTTTCCGGTTCTTCTCCATAGAAAACGACCAACCCGAACCTTGCACCATTTTAGACGTTTTTTAACTGCCTATGTAGGCTACGTGAAATAAAACATTTTGATTTAGATAGAAGAAACGAGAACGACGAATTTACTTTCAATAAAACCTTTAATCTTTTACCAACCAATGAATGACGTCACAGATTTCATAACAGCGTATTTTACAGTAGGTAGTTATTTTACTACACTTTTCCCGGTCAAGGTGACAATTCGAGGGTCGAACGATTTGGTCAATGGTCATTATCGTCATGCGCTTATTAAATGACAATTGTTATAATGATCGACATCTTAGATTGTCTTTGATAAAATAGAGATCCGGTTGTGTTGTTCTTATAATGTACTTGTAAGATATGGTATGATTAATTTATGTTTCAGTGAGTCTCAATTCACTGAATATTTTTAACGGTAAGCATATTGAAAACATCATTGTGTCTCTGCATAGTCTGTGCTATCTTCCAACTATTGACAGATACAAAATTATGTCTTAAATACGTTTAACGGTAAATGCATGTAATATAATAATATTTATAATAATATTTCTTATGCGGCTGCATCCAGTATGACTGGAAGCCGACCCCAATATGGTTAGGAAAAGGCTAGGCAAATGATGAACGTTAAATACATATTCTGATTTTTAGTGCAAGGGACCTAAGTATTTTGCTAAGGAATAGATTTATTTTACTAAGTTTTTGGTACGCTTCTGACATACCAATTGTTTTATGGCTGCAGTTCAGCTTACACACTTAAACATCACCAACTAACCGCAGAAAGGAAAACAAGCATTACCCATGTAACGTCGAGGAGGAAACCCGTAGCCATATGCACCTAGCCGCCGCACTCTTGCGCAACACAACTTTTAATTTAGAAAGTCAATTAATGCGTTTTATTCTAAATTAAAACACAGTTTAGCGCCATAATTATCACGATAATAATCTCATTTTTAGTATTGTTTTGAACTATCGCTGAAATAATCTTATTTTTAGCACGCAATGTCTGTCTGTCTATATAATAGATAATGTAATAAATGGAGAATGGTTTCTAATGAAGATGTGTTTGAAATAATTGTTTCAGCATTGTTACGAGATTGAACTGTTTTGTGAAATCGTTTATGAAATTGCTAAGATTGAATTCAAGTGATTCATAAGCGGACGTATCCATATTAAGTATATCTAAAAATCTAAAAATAATAATGATAATGTTATTGCGCAAGATACATTTCACCAATTAATTTAGTTCCTCTGAACTCATCCTTAACGGATTGGTCGAAGAAGGCAAATTGTAAACAAAATTGGAAAGCCCTAAGGGAGGATTTTGTTGTGAGACAGGTAGGCTGATACAAAAAAAATAACACACCAAAAGAAGCAAAAGAAGATGCGAAGGTTTGAGGGAATTGTGTTTCTTTCTAGGTATAAAAAATACCATACGAAATAACATAAAATGAGCTCTAATTTCACAATTAGAAGCACTTAATTTGTAACCTACAATCCAACTAATTAATTACAGCATAAGCGGTCCTAATAAATCGTCATTTAATTCTTAATTTAGACACAAGAAGGCTAATAACTCACGACGTAATCTAGTAGGTATATACTATCTACAATCCTAAAATAATATACGACCAGTTTTGAAACCTAGTATACACTATTTAGTAACATTTGCAAGTAGCTTTACTTGACTTAAAGTGAGGTTAGAATTGAAAGTAAAAACGTATAAGCAGATAGTTTAGATTCCTGTCACGATCACCAGTGTCAAAATATTTGGCTTCGTTCCCTTTGTGACACTTGTCGTTTACATACATATACAAATTTAACGTATAATGGGATAAGGTCGTCTTACAATTGTTTTGAAACAACGAACATTAACACCTATAAAAGTGAGTGTTGTTATTTGACAATTTCTCTAGTTCAACTAATACTTATAGTCCAGCAGTTATGTTCTTTTACCAGGAATTTATTCCGAAGTTAATAGAACTTTAACAGGTTGTTTGGGGGTAAGTACACTAAGACATCTGGTTCACCAATGAACTTTTAGGAATGGTCTTCAACTTTGTCTTGCAATGTGGTACACAAAATGTGCTTGGTTTTACGAGACATTAGAAAATATTAAAAAAGGTCAGAAAAAAATCGAGGTGTTTGTTGTTGGCACATCCTCGACCTCGAGGTCGAAAACTTAGGATAGTTTTCATATCCCCAAACAGCCTATTAAAGTTACCAGTTACCACATCTTTTTTCGACATGGATTGCTAATACATATTGTGAAGAAAGACTGCAAAATTGTTGGTTATGTGCAGAGTGATCTAAGTATACCTACGTATATCATTCCGCACATAAGAAACAATTTTAATACTGCTTTAAATATTTTGTACAGTCAAAGGTCAAAATTCCACTTCCACCGCAATGCACATTATCGTTTGCGCTATACGGGCGGCGGCGCCTATACACACATACGCATATTTATCCGTGTGAGTGATGTTCCAACGCTAACAACCAATTTGGCCACCGTATCACTTACACAACTCATTGAAATTTGTAATAACAATCTTAAGCGGGCAACAAGTTGCTAATGTGTAAGTGTTGTCAAACGTTCTTATAGAAGAAGGTCATAAGTACCACCAATATTGCTTTGCCATTGTGTTGCGAGATTGGCAGTCGACTTCTGACTGTTACTGTACATTAAGGAAAACTTAAGGCTCATGCACCCTGCGTTAAGTAATTTAAGACGTTTAATATCCCGTTCAGAAAATTTTTGGTGCATGAAATCGTAGTGTTTAGTAACAGGTTGGTTGCCACGTGTAAAAAAAATAGTTAAGAGCCTTGTCAAAGTATATTGTGGTTATATCAGAAAAGTGTTAACTCTTGCAATGTGTCGAATCTATAACACCTCTAAGGTGTGGGTGAAAACCTTTATTAATTAATTAAATGAGATAATTTTATTCTATTAAATTCTCCTTCACAACTATCATCTGCGTAGCCTTGTCCCAACTATGTTAGGGTTGGCTTCCAGTCTAACCTGATGCAGCTGAATACCAAGAGTATTTGTCATGGAGCGACTGCCTATCTGACCTCCACAACCCAGTTAGTACTGGATACGGGACACTGACTACCTGTAACGACTGTCAAAGTAAAAAAAATGACAGCCGGGTCCAACGGCTTAACGTGTTTTTCGAGGCACAACGGAAAATCAGTATGTAATAGTTGGTCATCCATCCACAGACCAACCTAGCCAAGCGCGGCTTAACCTGAAGAGCGACCCGAGCGGTTGTTATTATTAAGCTTCTTCACAACCATCCCACATAAATCATTTTCTAATACCAAGGATAAGGATCAGAACACACCTGCAATACACACGTCAGCCGACCGATTACGATTTCTACACTACACGGACATATCTAGGTACACAGGTACACAGCTGGACACCATGACGTTGATACATTGACTGTCCTGCATTCATGGCTGTGATTGACACCGTGATTAAGAAATGCAAGGGAGTGTGGATGGAATGTAATTTTGTTGGGCACCATGTGTTTGCAATTTGATGAACTTTTTAACTTTAGAAATCCCTTAAGACGACTCACTGACAAAAGTGGCTTCTGACAGGTTGTCTACTCTGTTTACAAGATAAAAAGTACCTTATTGTAGACTGCGTCGTTCTATGTTGTTTTGCATACTTTATGTTCCAAGTTTTTGAAATTAAAGTAGCTTTTACCACAAACTATTAAATGCATTAAACGTTAAACGCATTTAAATAAAATACCATTCCATTTCTGTCAATCATTTGAATTTGTTAGAGAAAAATTAATAAATTATTATGTATTAAACGTATTTATCGATTAGTAGTGCAATCAGGCCTAAGAGAAGCGGTAATTTCTGAAAGATGTCCATGTAACACTGTTAACTAACCTAAGATTTCATCTACCGAACATGCATTCAAGGTTCCATTTTATCTGCATGCTCTACTTCTAAATAATTCGAGCTCTCGCGTACATATCGGTTCTAAGTAGTTGCACCAGATCATAATCTAAGTAAGCGGCTGTGAAAACTTGACCCGGTTCAAGTAAAGCGATATTTTCAAGCAAATTACTGGATATTAATAAATAGTGGCTAATGTTGCCAGTTGAGTAGCAATTTGTTTGTGCATTTGTTGATTTGCTGGTTTTAGAAGGAAAACTGGGGTATTCGTTTTAGCAAGTGGATTTCTTGATGTTGTAGCTATTACTTCTGTCTCAAATTGACCCTGAACACTTAAATATAATACAGGGCGTCCCACGGTTTTGCCTCACGGAAGGAAAGTCCTTTTTTTTTCGGATGCGAAATCATCAAATGACTCCCCGAGTGTCAGACTTTTACTGCCTAAAACCCATCCATGTTCCTTGATCGCCCTTTGTGTTCCGGGGCCACGGTATCTCACTCGAACAGTCCTGGAGTCCCGCAGTCCTGGGAGGGAAAGTGCCTTTAATATTGTTTTTAGGGAGTTTTACTAAAATAAGACTTCATTTTGATTTAAAAAATAAAATGAACTGCGTTCAACGATTTTTAAATAATCACCTGCCTGAACTGGGAATCGAACACGCCAAATGTGTGTGGAGTATAGCCGTGCGAAGCCCTGTGTACTCTAACTAGTCAGCATCATTGTAAAGCTATTCCACTCATTGCAGAATGTATAGAAAAGAAAGAAAAATTCGCTGAGCATAGGCCTTTTGTGCCATGCTTTCCTCGTCTGTGCGAGTTTCAACTAGTTCTCACTAGTGTGCTAATACAGAATAACACTACTAGTACCGTCTGCTAGCAATCATTCAGTAAGGGCTCTACTTCACTTACTGCACCTCTATGTCTGATTACTCTAGCTAAAAGCTCATCAAAACCGGTATTTTAAGCTTGATTTTAATTAAATGTATTTAACCTCGTTGAACATTAAAACATCATACAACATCTATCAAACACAATAACAACCTATCAAATAATTGTCGTAAACAGGGCTGTCCAAATCTGATACGATACCGGGCCAATGCTCGTTACGTATAAAATAGAGTAGAGGTCCGCAGAACCAAAGATTAAATGTCTTCATGAAAAGCAAAATCACAACAACAGGGATATCATTGTTATATTTGTTAGTTTGTCTTCGTTAATGTATCGTTTACAATACATTAATAAAGAGACACATGACTAAACACGTCGCGTGCCGTGCTTTGGACAGCCCTGTTCTTACGCATAACATGTGAGTTACCATACCTGTCAAAATAAAAACACCATCAATTATTACGTATCGCTGTAGAATGGTCGTAGACCTGCAGCTATAGTAACTTGACCTTTATAGGTCGAGTGGTCAATTATCAATAAGTGAAGATGTGTAATAAAGGGCCTATTACGGACTATTTGGAGATCGGAATCATTAAATTTTAATGTAATTTATTGACTCTACACACGGGGTCAGAACGTTTTAAAGTTAATAAACGCGTTGGTAATTTCTGAAAATGTAATTAAATAGTTTTCATGTTAATTAATGCTTTTCTCATTATTCACAATCTTAACAATTATTTCTACTACTACTTTAAACAGCATTGACATCAGCTCTTAGGTGGCTTATACCAATCCAATTAATAATACATCTTTTCCTTGCCTCTTAACGTTATCACTGATATAATGTAAATTTGTCTAGGACTATACCCTCTGGCCATTCTAAAGGGTCAACTAAGCCGCACCGCCAATACTTTGCTTCGCTGCTTCCACCCGACGTTATCGTGGGAGAATTGGCTTAACTTATCTTCTGTCCAAAGCAATTAGAAACCGGAAAATATCTACACACTCAAAAAAATTACTTGTACCAGTTTACACAAAATTGCTATTCGAAACAACATAAATTATAAATTCAATAACAAGGCTAATTTAATTAGGTAATTTTTTATTTATGTTTACTGGTCTTAAATTTTATTTAATTCAACAATCAATGAATTACATAGAAATGATAAAAAACACACATTTAAACACACAATAAAAAAAAAATATATATATATAGGGTGTAAAAGACCTCATCACGAAGCCGTCAACCAAGCATTCTGTACATCAAACTAAGTAACTTTACGCAAAGTTTATTGATGGGAAACGACTTCTTTTTTTGGGGTTAAAAATCATGTTTCGTGGTAGAACTCAATGTAACGCACTCAAAACATTGTGCTGATGGATGGATTGAATAGTACAGGGGTTGCGGAGGTGTTTAAAGTAAAAATCTTACATTAAAAACTTGTATTTAAAAAAAAAAAAACTTGTCAAATGTTGGAACTTTGACCACCAATATCTTCGTAACTAAAAGGTTCCCAGGTATGGTGTAGAACAAAAAAATTATCGAAATGTCGAGGGAATAAGTGCCTTTCAGCTTCGTTAAGAGGTGTTTTATAACCTTTATTTTTTGAATATATATATATTTTTAATTATTGATTAATTCACTTAATGAAACAGGCTCATTTATTCTTCTCAGTTCGTTGGCTGCATCAGTATTGTCTAGGTAGGGCTGATCCATCATCGCGGCTGAATAACTAGGCTATTGGTTTAAATATATGTCTTGTGCCATGATTAGGCTAATTTTATTGCTCTATATGGCATTACAAGCCTTATTATGTGATGTAAAGATTAATAAAATCATAAATGTTAAAGGTGTGGTCATTAATCACCTAGTTATGGCATTTAAGACAGTTTCGCTTTAATTGGCATCGTTTGTTTTAAGGTTTATTATGCCCAGAGGTGTAAATATGTAACTTTTGGTAATTATGTTAATTGTAATTGATATCATTGAAATTCCTCAAGATCTTCTCTTCATACTCGTTAGATTCGTTGCTGAAGGTCGTGCCCGTCTTGAAAAGCTCTGACAGAGTCTCTGAAGAGCTACATCCTCTTCCGCCTTACAGGCGTGATGTTGACGATAAAGATGAGTGAATCGTAATGAGGGATTTTCTTTTTAGCTCTTCTCTAGTTGCTGGATAGATGGCGCTAGGAGTAAGTATGATAATGCAAGGAACGGAACCTAAAAAAACTGATTTGAACAAAGCGCGAGAAATGTAGGTTATATTCGGAAGGTTAAGCAAATAAAAGTGTCAGTCAACGAGAGTATGTGACGTGACACAATGTTTTTTTTAAGCGTTTTGGCTTTGGCACCAACTATCATAGTAAGTTCAACGCCATCTATAGAGTTCTTGGAAACTAATTTTTTTTTAAAACCTCAAAAGGAAAACCTCTTATTGTTTTGTAAGTTCTGCCTACCCCGATGGAAAATATTAAAATTATGTAGTGACGTATGGTTCTGATGAAAATAAAATGTTACGGATTTCTGTTTTTATTATAAGATCGCCGTTTCTAAGATATTTTAAACTGCTTTGAATAGTTCCAAAGCAGTTTCACTCACAAATAATTTCAAGAGTCACAGACAATCTGACTACTCTGTATGATTTGCTAATAATTACAATTAAAACGCAACGGCACTTCACTGTCGGCTTTAGACGTGCTTACTTGTGACGTGCAATGACGTCAACACATTACTCAGTGAAAGTAAAGCAAAACCTACTATTTGAATTAATTTAATTATGATTAACGGCTTACTACAACCATTCCAACATCACCTTTATCACAATTGAATAGAGTCCAGAAGAAGTGAATTTGATAAGTTTGTTAGCTTGTCAGCAATATGGCGGCTTGTAAGAGTTACATATTATTCAAATTAGGGAAACTTTCTTTGTGCACAGATGCGTAAATGATCTTATTTAGAGTTGTGACTCTTCATTGCTATGTATTGGAGGTAGTCATGTTTTAGATAGCTGTATTTAATGTAACGACGGTTTAGCCGCATGTAGAAGAATCTTTTGACACTTGAATTGACGTTGACACTTGAGTGACAGGCGCTGTTGGTTCACATTTGTTTTTTTTTTTTTTTGAGAAATGTCATCATCTGCCTCAGGGTCGACTTCCAGTCTAACCGGATGCAGCTGAATACTAGTATTCTACATGGAGCGACTGCCTATCTGACCTCCAAAATCCAGTCATTACTGAAAATACGAGACCCCTTGGTAAGACTGGTTGTCAGATTTTCAGGCCACTGACTACCATCGCAGCATCGACTGTCGAAGATCTACGATCTATAAATGACAGCCGGGACCAACGGCTTGACGTGCTTTCCGAGGCACGGAGGAAACTCGGTATGTAATAGGTGGACACCCATTAACAGACCAACCTACGCAAGTATGGATTAACGTTCGACCCGAGCGGCTGTTATTATTTAGCCACGAGCTCCTCATTGTGTGGCATATATTGAACAAAAACAAAATGGCGGAGTTCCTGTTTTGGCGGTATTTCAAAAGACCAGTTTTGTGTTTGTAAGTTAGGATGTCAGGTCATCTAATAATAGTATTGGTAAATGAAATGCATTTTTAGATGCGCTTATTTGAATTTAAGGAAATCGATTTGTAAAATGCAAAATCTTTAATCTAGTTTATCTAGTTTTTGTTTCTATTTTATTAGTAGTTTCTATTACACACATTCTATTAAAGTATCTGTTGCTTTTAAGTGTATAATTTAAACATAATTAAGATTGATTAATTAATTATTGGAGACTGTCTCGTTGATCGCAAGCGCGACTTTAGAACAAGAGGTCCTGGGTTCGTTTCCCGGGTCGGGCAAAGTGTTATTGGGTTTTTCCATTAGGAATTTCTCTGTAGCAGCCACGGAGTCTGGATCTGTGCCCGGTTGATGGCAATAGGCTCGCCCCCATTACATGGGACTTAAAAACTACTTAAAAAATGTCGGTGTACTATTAAGTACATATCTGTGGAATCCTGCAGGAATTACGGGCGTCAGGGTGTTATTGTTATGTTTGTAATTTATTATTCTTTGTTTTAATCGCTTTTCAACAAGTTTAATTGATTTTATTTGCCATTCAACTAATTTTATTTGGTTCTGCACAATCAATTGCAGTATATTTAAATGACGTCCAATTCAAAAGACATTAGCATACCATTTAAATAGCTTACTGAATAAAAAGAAAAAAATCTAACATTATTCAATCACGTAGTATATATCTTTTGTATCAGTACTTACCTACATTGTACGATACTCAATCATTTCTTGTGTCAGTAAAATAGTAAGCATGACAAGTGAACGGAGGGCAGTAGAGGTGATGTCATACAACTTGCTATTGTATTAAGTACTACTACTTCTACTGCTACAACAGCCCCATAACGTCCACTGCTGGACACAAGCCTCTCCCATGATGGAAGGAATTTGCCGTAAGTAATCTCCTCGCTTGGCAGGCGGATTGGAGATCGCAGTGATGAAAGACTAACAGAAAACGCTGCTGCCCATTCTCTGGTCCACGGAGGCGCAAGGAATTCTGCCTCAGACATTAGTCGCCTTATACGACACCCGTGAGTGTAATGGGTTGGTTCTATTCTACTCTGCCGGATACCGCACGGCTAAGTATTAAGTACTACTGTTGCTTTATATAGCACATTTGGGCAGGCCCAAAATAGATAAGGAACTTTCTTACAGTTAAAGTTATACTGTCAATTACGGGATATCTTCCGTGAATGTTAATTGTTTTGAGCTCCCGATATTTCGACGCTGCCGCTGTTGCAAGTGCTATGATCGCGAACCGTCAACCGTCAATCCGCGATCATGGCGCTTGCAACAGCGTCGAAATATCGGGAGCTCAAAACAATTATCAATCACGAAAGATATCCCGTAAGTGACAAAAATATAATTTTAGTTTTAAACCGTAAAAGCTTAAAACAGTGTTTCTTACAGTTGTCAAATTATTTATAATAACAGACTTTCCGCTATTAACTTTGAATATAACAAGCCATTGTTTTACAAAGTAAGTTGAAACTCTAGGGCCGTGGGGTCCGAACGCTCACAGCCTTTTCAAGGAAATTTCAAAACGTTTAGTTGACACTTCCCGTGACCCTAGGGCTGGCTTTTACCTTGGCCAAAGGCTTAGCATTGCCATACAGCGTGGTAGCGCCGCCAGTCTCTTGGGGACATTACCAGTTGACAGCGTTGAGGAGGAGTTTTTTGACGCCATTTTTTACCTTTTTAGTTTAAGTTAGTTAGTTTAGTTTATTTTAATATATTTGTAAATTGTAAATAATGTACATACTTATTTTGTAAAACAATGGCTTGTTATATTCAAAGTTAACAGCGGAAAGTCTGTTATGTATAAGTATTATAAATAATGAATTACATACATATTTTATTAAAAGTAAATAATTATACGTTGTCAAAAGTGGTGACATTCTAGCTAGTGACAGTTTGAGTCTCCTACCTAAGTAGATAGGATCTTGAAGGTATGTAAGATTTTTAGGGAAAATCAGTGAGAGGCTGTAGTAGGAACCAGTCTATCTTTGGTCATACTAAACCTTTTGCTAGTAGCTTGTTATGTGTCTGTCCACACTATTTAGTTAATTACTTGCCGAAATGTTGCTAACTAACAAACATGACGCCTGTAATTCCCCGAAGGGATAGGCAGAGGTGTTCCTAATAGTACACCTACATTTCGTCAGTTATGTTTAAGTCCCATGTAATAGGGGGCGAGCCTATTGCCATCAACCGGGCACTAATCTAGACTCCTAATTCCTGGAAGAATCCAATAACAATTTGCCCAACCCAGGAATCGAACCTAAGACCTCATCCTCAGGCAGTCGCGGTTGTTGCTAACTTTACCCAAATAATACGGATGATGACTGACTAAAAAAAATATGATTCTGTTTCTGTTTAAAAAACTAATTAGTCCGTCAGTTAGATTTTCGGAAAATATTGGAAACGTGTTTTTTGTTTTATCAAATTAATAAAAATTTACGAAGATAAAATGTGTCAAAGATCATGAGTGGGGGCTTGTGACGTCACATTTGAGTAAAAAATGTACTCAAATGCGTCTTCAGACAAGTTTTCGACGCACTGTATCGTCTACATGTTTTGTTTACGTGAAAAAAGAAAAAATATGTGTCCAATATTTTTTTTTTAATCTATCTGACGGACTAATTAGTTTTTTTTTGTCATCTACCCTTTTATATTACTCACATTTTTATTTTCTCAAGGTTCCAATGTCAGGTTATAGGTGATCCTCAATTGTCGTACAGCCTGTTCATGAAAGTGAAAAACGATCCGTCTTGAATTATTCAGAACAAATTGCACTTACACCTCAAGCTCAATGCAATTGTCTTATTGTTCAGTGTTAACATGCACTAACTGTTTCACAGATGAAGGTCACAAGATCAGTACAATATGAAAGTTTGACATTTATACATTATGCAGTGCCAGTGTGCATGACAATTTGGCACACCTTGTGATCCTTGAGTTTGTTAACAAATTGCTGTTATCTAGTGCATAGACAGACCGATATACTTAAAGAATTACTGCGCACAATGTCATGTATACGTAATTTAATTAATTTTTTTAGCTAGTGTTGCTGCAATGTAGTGAAAAATGTTGATTGTTTTGAGATATATTTCTGATGTTAGTTGTTGTATTGGACGAATTCCATTGTGACATTATGCTGTTTTATGTGAGGTACTAGTGTCCTGAAATATCTAATGAGTGTAGAAGTACCCTTAACAAAACTGAAAGGCACTTGTACACTCCGTCATTGCGATATTTTGTTATTCTAAACCTTACCTGGTGAAACTTACAGCTACGGAGATATTGAGGGACAAAGTTCCAATTTTTTCACAAGTTTTATTTTATTTTATACAAGCTTTTAATGTTATAACTTTCCTTAAACACCTCCACGACCCCCATACTATTTAATTCATCCATCAGCACAATGCTTTGAGTGCGTTATATTGAGTGCTACCGTAAAACGTGATTTTTCACCCCCTAAAAAAAACGTTTCCGAGCAATGTTTTCTGCGTAGATTACGTAGTTTGATATTAAGAATGCTTGGTAACCGAATTGGTTTTTTTTTTTTTTTTTTGTATCGGTATTCATGTTTCGGGTTTACAAATTAATACTGTACTGGAAAATCAACAATTTTAACTATCAGTAATTTAGCTGGTAGGAAGAGAAAGAAACATGAGTATTAATAAATAAATATAAAAATATCGCTGGAAATTACACACAGCGCCATCTAGTGCCATACTAAGCAACGAGGCTTGTGTCGTGGTCACCAGATAGTTAACATACTGCATAGATTTATTTTTTGGAAATACATACTTAATGTATCCGTTTTACAAAAAACATAACATGGAAACAATTATTTTATTACAATTCTATTAAAAGGATATGTAACTTAACTTTTTTTCCGGCGTCTATTCCTGCGAACTAATACTGTAATAAAACAGAAAAGAAAGTAGATAGTGGTAAAAGAAACAATTAAATGTAATTAATATGGGAAACGTAACAATCACGATTCGTTCTAAACTAGGTAGGTACAGTTGCAACTTTTAAAAGTGATTTTATAAGTTGCGACTTTTACTGTATTGATTGTAATCTCATGTTGTGACAAACATTGTGACGAACATAGATAGCATTTTAGAACCCATATTGTGATGAAATAGGTCTTATATAGTAGTAGCAGTCGGTATTCCAAGAGGAAATCACTTTTGAATTTTGCCAAGTGTACTATAGAGGACACTCCCGCCTGATCACCACTAAGATAATTTTTGCTTGCACTAGCAACATAGAAACTCTCTCTAACCCCGCCCCGTTGACTCTGTATAGAAATAATGAATGAAAAGATACCGAATCGGCCGAGCGCACTGACGACGCACGCCAAACGAGAGTTATTGTTATTTTGCGAGCCAACATTGACGCTTTCCTACTAGGCCCAAACTTTAATGGGGCGTGGCTCAGCGCCTCCGCATGATTTAGGCGAAAAAAAATTAAACTGGTCAGGCGGAAAAGGCCACGATAGTACATATTGGTGCTCGTGATTATATACAAAGGAAATTCAATGTGCAAATAAAAGATGATTGGCATTGATCTATCAGATAGGAGTAAATTTCAATGGGTTACTCATTATATGACCAAACATGGCCGTGGTTTCAAAATTAGTCTACTTATTGGTAATTACCCTACGTTGATTCTGATCTTCTATTCAACACCTTGCTATCTGTAACTAATGCATTTCTCGTTACTATAAATTACTCAGTGAAGAAATAAAAGATCTCTGGAATTGCTTCACAGGAAATGCTGTGTTCAATCAGCTTTTGCAAAATGATATCTTTTAATTCACAGTAAGGATGAAATAAAAGTGTTTGTATATTAGGTATTTTCTTGTTTAGTCATTGAATTTCATAAACTTTTTTTATCGTCCTCTCTTTCATGTTATATGATTTGGTATCAACATAATGACATGTGTAAGACGAAGGAAATAGATTAAACCCCATTGTTACCTTATAGGTTATGTTAGTCAGAAGACTAGCATAGGAACGAGCACAATCAGCCTATTGTGTTCCCACTGCTGGGACACAGGCCACCTCTCTATGAGAGGGAGTTGTAGGTAATCCACCACGCGAGCCCAGTGCGGGTTGGTGTCATGTCATGTATACGTCTTCAGAAGTCTAGATTCCTCTCCAAGACTTCAATAATACAATCTAGAATCTACCACAAAATAAAATGTTTCTATAAACATAATCCAGTGGCAAAACAAAGTGCTAGAAAGTGATAGTAACGCCTCGATTAGCAGTCAGTGAGCATGTCTGACAAATAAACACGCGGGACATCTTTCACCGAGGCTTTGTCTACAAGCATGTAGTGCATTAAATAGACATGGTTCTGTATTTTGTTGTTGTTTTATCCGTTAGTTTAACTGTAGAATTGTTCAAGGCAGTTAAGAGAATAGTTTATCACGACCTTTTCTCTTTTAACCATTCCATTTAACGATTGTGACAAAAATGTTTAATGCATTTGTATAGATTGAATTTAGAAATTGTAGATTGTCTCTTTTGGTTGTGTTTTTCTGCCATTAAATTATTTAATTTTTCATAATTATTTTGCGTGTTTCTTAGTATTCATTTATACGTTTGATGTCTCTTGTATAGTGTTTGATTTAACACTAAACGTTTACTTTAAAATTAATTAACTTTTTGACTCTTCTAATGAGCAATAATATGTACTTACGCACTGCCTTAGTAATAACAATTATTCATAACAACCTTAGCAGCATTATTAAACTGATGTAATGATGGTGTAGCGATAGTTAATTGTCAATTAAAAAATTGTTAGAATAATAAAGTTTAATTTCACTTATGATTTTATTACTGTTGACAGGATTATTACATGGAACTTGAACATAACTTGTGAAATATGGGTGTAGGTGTATAGTTCACATCTGCCTTACCCATCTTGGGAACCAGGCGTGATGTTAAATTGGAAGCTTTTAGAAATTGGTGGACAGTTGTAAATAGGGTAAAAAGTTTTAGCAACTTATGTTTTAAAGTTGCCAGTATAGTATATTTATGTCCCTAGTTTCATTAATTGAAACATATTTATGAACATTTGCAGTTGTTGCGTACTTAGTAGGTACTAATTTTCTTTAATCGCCATTTAAGAATAAGTACTGCACGTGTTTAATAATACAATATCGACATTAAAATCTATATTTAATATACATTCAAGGATTTGTTCTAATTATTAAATCCGTCAGGTGTTTGTAAGTAAAGTAGACAAAAAAAAAACAACCTTCTGTCGATACTCGATGCTTATTATAAATTTTATGCATACCTTTATCTTATAATGTCAGCTGCTACTATTTTCATCGCTAGAAGAACTCGGAACAGGATCTAATAATGATCCCTGGGGAACACCACGAATCTGTACCCGAAATATTCATCAAAACCGTGGAAAGTTAAGCATTTAGAATTATATTAGTTTAAGTTCATTTCATGTGTAATCTAACATTAATGTATCAACAATACTATGTACAATAATTATATAACACACTGTGGTAACGTTACTGTGTGAGTCGAATGCTAAGCTCAAATCGAAATTTATTTTACCATAGCGAAGCTCTTATAATCATAATGAAATCACGTACACGGTTATAACAAGTTTTCTTAAACGGTACCAAATGTGTTAATTTAGTAACGGCTTAATAACTGTTTATTTTTGTAGCTTTTTAATTGTTTATTTATTTTATAACTAGCCTGTTAATTGTATATTTAAGCCTAAATGGATAAAGAAATGTCTTGAAGAGATTTTTGTTATCATTGATTGGATTATTTTCATCATTGCATGCTTGATATACCTACTTATAAAAAACACACATTTACTTTTGCAACAAATTAAGACGTACAACAAGAAAAACAAATTAAAAAACGAATCTGTTAAAAGTCGACTCCTTATCGTTATATCGATCAACTTCCTCAATATTACACACTACGTCTAGCTGCAATTTACATTGCACAAATATGTTTTATCTACAACAGAATGAAATTTCATTACACTTACACCCATAAACTCGTACAATTATCTTATTAACAAAGATCATAAAGATACACCGAAGCCGTCTGATGCATTTGTGCAACAGCAATGTATTTTGAGGTTTGTCTGCGGTCATTGGCCACATTTGCTAGTAATTTGCCAGGTCAAACAACAGAAGGAGGTGTATTTCCGCAATTTTTTCTAACAATCTCTAAGTTAGACGTTTCTCGACACACTTTACAAGATTAGTTATTAATGTTATTATGATTTAAGATGATGTGAATGTATGGCTGTGCATTCACTTGCGTAACTGTGATCTAATAGGTCATAATGTGACAGACTTTAGAGATGACCGAATGGGATCGCGGAGTGAATGGCTTTTCGTGATAGAAGATTGCATAGATCTGTTTAAATGGGCAGTGACTCGTCTCTTCAGTTGCTGAGAAGTAATTTATTGGTTTAACCTAGTCCAATCCCAATGCTATTGATTACGAAATAATTTCGGAATTCTTTAAACTGGTTTTGAGAAACCCGTAACACTTAATTATGCAGCATTTTTTGAAAAAAATCTTCATCATATTTTTTAGTATGCTTTCAATATGATTAAGCACTTTGATGGGCAAATGTTTATGCAATTCATTTACGTTCACTATTTTTTGTTCTTCTGTAGGAGATTGTGAACTAATTACAGGTTGTATGATTGAGAAGTCTAATAAAGTTCAACTCGTAATAGCTTTATCATCCAAGATTGAACTCACTTGCATGTCATAATACAACAAGTTCTATTTAGCATTATGACAGATAGTTTCAATCCTAGAGCCTGCATCCGGCTCTTTAGTAAACTGACCTCGTTCATTTAGGACCAGCGGGATGAGTCTTACTAAATTATTATTTTTACGTCATTTTCTTCATTAGATTGGACCCACTGTCAAAATAAAAATAAAAATGCCCTCGAAGTTATTGACTGGAAATTAAAATTCAAAAGTGGTATAGTGGTTATGACTTCGATAATGAATCATTCCTCACTTAGTATTGCAGAACGTTAGGCATATAATTAGTTAATGCTACAGTTAGGTTTATGCCTTATTCAGACTACTAATTGTATATCTCTATTAAGATTGACATCGAGGACATTTGAAGGTGTATCTAGATTCTTGTCAGTTCTGGGTCTTAGTGAATCAGCCATTGCAGTTTTTTTCCTTAATTCTACTAGCATCTGATCAGCAGTACGTAATTGGTTGCAGTATGTTCCTTTCAAAACATAAACGTAAGTATTTATCATGCACCAGGGCCACATTTTTAAAAGGTCATATAAAAGGTGCATCAGAATTTTATTAACGCAACTCGTCCTTAGATTGTACTTTACTTACTATTATTAGTAATTAAAATAAGTTTTAATCATATAATCCAGGTTTAACCTTTATTAAACACTTTAATACATTTGAGACACCTTTACCGCCAAAATCATCGAATGTCAAGCCAGCAAGATTAGTGATGTCCCACCTAACAACCTCACGTAGTGCTGTGCTGTTTCGGTTGTGTAGGTTTTCCGTTTTCTTCCGTCTAACACTATAAAAGAACCTATGCGAACTACCCTGGATGACTAAAAGGTTCAGACATTATTTTAACCTCTCTATCAATTTATATGCGACTTTGCCTTCTTAGAAAATGGAAATTATAACATGGGTTCTCACTACCCGTATCTTCTTCTTTTTCATCTGGTTAGTGCCTATCCTGGTGTCAGTTTTTAAGCCGTACATTGACCTCTGACTTGGCTTTACATGCCGATAAAAAATATAAACACAATATCATCATCATCTGCCTAGCCTTTTCCCAATTACGTTGGGGTCGGATTCCAGTCTAACCAGAGGCAGCTGAATACCAGTATTTTACATGGAGCTACTGCCTATCTGACTTTTGATGAAATATACTACATAACTAGGATATGGAAGTAAAAAACGTTTGCACAGAGAAGATTTTTATTTCGACACAAGTCATTATTAAAAACACATGTTTCAATATCAATTTGAATTGTTGTCTCAATTAAACAATTTCCACACTGACCTCCACAACCCAGTTAGTGCTTGGTAATACAGTAATAGATTTCAGGCATGCTGGTTTCCTCATGTTTTTCCTTTAAATTATACAATACGCCCCAAAAATTATACAATGAATCCGTAAAATCAGAAGTGCGTGTGAAGATAAGTACTTCAAGTACTTCATTGAGTCAAATCGAGTGATGCACCTCAACCCCACAGGTGAAGAAAAATTGACTTCCTTTTATTGTAGATACTTGTGGACACACAAAAATAAATACTACGTTTGTGTCTTTTACAAAGTAGAATATTCTCCAATGTACATTTGCAGCACTGCGTGCATGTGCGTGCGAGGTTTCGAACCCAAGAGAGCTCAAATATAGATATATGAGTACTCCTATGCGGATAAAAAGTAAACTACGTCATAACGCTTGCTATTATCTACCTGTGCAAGGTTTCATCGCCTTAACAGCTGAATAGATTGGTTCAGCTGTTAGTAAGAGTCAGATAGACAGACAGACTGACTGATAGACAGCTAGACACACTAGTTGATATCTGCTAATAAATAAATTAGTACTAATATCAAACGGTTTAATAGAATCAATCAAAGTGTTCGACCCCCTACCGATCTGTCGAGTCAACAATAGATGATTACTTAATACTTAAGATATCGACCGCTAGAGATATTTGACATGACAGGTATCGTATCTGGTAGGTTCATGACTCAAATGTAGCTTATTGGAACTACTTTCGAAAGTTATCGAAAGTCCTGTTTAGCCTTCGTGACTTTTCGTGGACGTAGGTAGTGTTACGAAATAAGATCATTCTTTTCCTTATAGATCCTGGCTATATTTTTATTTAGCAATGCTATATTTACTAAGCCACAATGATGTAGATATAGTGCAGTTAGTAACTTAGGTAACAAAGTAGAGCATTAATTATGTGTAACCGCCCAAAATGATTCAAACATTCATAAACGATTACTTTTATATTTTTTAGTCTATTGCAATAAAATCTACGTATCAAGATCGAAATGCAATACGATGAGTCTTTTTTGAGCTTTAATTAGATATTTTTCGGAACTGTATTCTGTATACTGTCTTACCAAGGGGTATCGTATTACCCAGTACTGACTGGTTGCGGCGGGTTGTGGAGGTCAGATAGGCAGTCGCTTCATGTAAAATACTGGTATTCAGCTGCATCCGGTTAGACTGGAAGCCGACCCCAACATAGTTGGGAAAAGGCTAGGTAGATGATGATTCTGTATACTGTCAAAAATGACTAGTATTGCTTTCGAAGTTCGAACCTATTCAAAAGATGCACATCACAGAATCATTCAGAATATCTTTCAATCAAGAACATCATCTTACTGTTACACAGATGAATAGTTAAATAATCAGTTCACGCTTGAACTTTTGACCGCGGCTTCTGAAACCGATTACTGTTGCGTAACCAATGATGTTCGTAGCCTCGTACCTGTCGTCATGATTGGTTATAGACCATATCCAAATATCTATGTTATAAACGTCTAAATAAATGGTAATTGACTGAGATATCTTTCTGTCTCTTTAATCTCACGTTTTTTTTGCACAATAACTTTGCTAGGAATTAATCCTGTATCGTGGGTGCGCTTACAAAATTTAAACTCACTTATTAAGCATACATACACAAAAGGCCACACCCATTTATTCCATTGTTTGAAAGGAACAAAATGATAATTTTAATTCGTTTAGCGCCAAAAGTTTTTTGGTGATTTAGTATTTGAGCGCAGCAAACGTACATTGGAGAATATTCCACTTTGTAAAAGACACAAACGCGGTATTTATTTTTGTGTGTCCACAAATACTTATCTCGCAGTCTCCTAAATTCGCAAAATTCTCTTTATTGCTTTTGATCCCCTCTTTGTATTATAATTGTCGGTATAACTTATATCGTTAATGATTTTGACTAAGTATTTGTAACTGATGAAAAAAAAGTATCGTCCAATTCTTTTGCTGATGATAGTCCATGAAAATTGGTTGCAGTACCTACAAAACTCTTCACATTTAGAGTCGATGTAATTGTAACAAATATAAGTATAGCGAACCTTCTCTTCACTATTTGACCTACATAACCGTACCTCTCTAAACTTGTTTTTTATATCCATATGTCAATTTCCACTTACTTAACCTTTTGGTCAAGGAAGCAATTAGTTTTAATGCACTTGCATTAGTTTTAGTTTTAATCATTACTATTTATGTAATGTTTTTTTATTGGTTTAGTGATTGCATTTAAGATGGCTAGTCATACAGGCTAATATTGAAAATGAGTCTGTTACTCAATGTTATGTCTGGTCATTTTTTTGCATTCATGATTTGTGTGATGGGAATTGGTTTTTTTTTAAAATTAAAAGTAGGTCGAAAAAGAGTGTGAATCAAGGCTGATGAATTATTGCTATCTGGTTGAATGTTTTTCGTTTTTAGTTAGTTTGAACTTTAAACCATATTAACTGATTGTACTCAAATCCGCGTCTTCTTGTCAATAATTGAACTTAAAGACGAACCAGTCAATGTAGAATCTCATCCTTTTTTGAAATCGGTTAAAACGAAGGCAGTCTTTGAGGAATCTTCATGGGCACAGACGCTGAAATGATTTAAAAAAGCATTATACTTACTAGATCTAATTATGTTTGTAGGGCTAACATGGCCAGAGATCGCACAGGGCCGGCAGTCTCGACATAGATAGCGACAAAATCGCTAACTTTCGAACGCTAATAACTCACAAAAAATTCGGTTGCAATAAAGATGGTTGCGAGAATCGCATCTTGGATGTAGAGACTTCCATTTCCCGCAAGCATCTTCATTGCAGCCGAATTTATTCGTTGGTAATTAGCAATCGAAAGTTAGCGATTTTATCGTTAACTCTGTCGAGACTGCCGGGCGATAGAGAGAACGAATAGAAAGAAAAATAAAAATGATAAATAAAGGATAGAAAGAAGGAAATAGGGGAGGCATTTGCCCAGCAGTGGGACTCGATGTAGAAAAAATATTCACTAGAAAATGTAATGTTCTAGAACACCTATACCGATTTGTAAAAAAATATTCGGTTAATCATTCTCAGAATTTCCAAAATACTCCCATCCTAACATTCAGTGTAAGTGAATATTTCAGAGAAAGTACCTCTTTATCGTGGGAATTCCTTTTAGACGCAAAACACTTTCATTCATTAATAAAGACATAATTAAAAATCTTTTATCTCAATTCGGTATTAGTTAAACAATGGCCCTACTGATTGCGTAAATTAAGTAATTTTTGTAACTTGTGTTAAGAATTGAGATGTTATCGTACCAATAATGTTGTAAATTTTGTAACTCTTTAGTAGTTTCTTATCTTCAAACGTTAAATCAATATCTGAAATTAATTAGAGGAAACAGTGTGATTGCAACCTTATAATTGTAATTCATAGATTTTAGTTTTGAATACTCGACATGGATCAAATTGAGCAAATCCTGACATCATACAATCAACTATTTCATTCGGTTCACTTTAGCAACAGTTCAAATAGAACTTACCTTTTTAATTTTAACTCATTTCTCAATTTAAGTGGTCTTTGGCCAAGAGTTACCAACCTTACTATTATCTAAAATATTAATTCCCGATGATTGATCTTTAGCTCAAAGATTATCCTTCATCGGCTACGTGTAAGCACGTGATCTATAAACGTTAGTTAGCACGTACTCTTTGGCTGATACATGATCCTGACTCTGTCTCGTAGTTATAATAAATTATGTTTTTTTTAGAAATTGATTTTAACTTTCTTGCAAAAGAAATTAAAACAAAAATTGTAAGACCAGTGTTTTTGATATTTGACTACTCTGTAGCACCTGAACTAACTAAGACGTCATAGTCTCTTTTATAGTCTAGACATAATCTTGTCAAGTCATAAGGACCATGCAGATTAATTTCGAGAGGGTCAGTTGCAGTTTGAGTCGTGCGACAGTGACAGGAATAACTCTGACACCCGTGTCTATAGTCAAGTTAAGTAATTACTTAACTCGACTATAGACACGGGTGTAAAAATGTTTGCATAAGTAATTACTTATGCAAACATTTTTAAGCAATAGACAAGAATTTTTTTTTTTTTTTCTCTTTATTTATTATAAGGGACTTTTATACAGTTGTATATGCCAGTCCCATCGGACCTTACACAAGACAAGAATTTAAAAGAAGTAAGAACCGTCAAAGAAAGCAAAGCTAAGAATTCTAATTTTTATCAGTTCCAACTTTAAGCAATTACGTATACTAAAACTACAGAATAAAAGTCGTTTCTTAAATAAATTATTTTACTCAAGTAATCACTTAAATTTGTTTATAGATACAAGACGTGTTAGACAAAGTACATACAGCTTAGTAACATTTATAGATCTTAGTCTCAGTGAAAGGTAACGTTTCAGAAATGTATGAGATTTATAAGATAACAATATAATAGCCAGTTGAGAAACATTGTATCATTATGTGCTGTACATTCGGCAGTATTGTTAGTACATAATTGTCGGCGTCTTAAGTATTCTCTTAGCGAACGTGTCGCAATTTATTTGAGGCATGTGTTTTTCGAAAATGAGATTTTGATGAATTACCTTGAAAGTATTGTTAATAAAATACTGTTTTTGGTCATTTTTGGGACTTGGTGAGGCGGGCCGAGAGGCTATCAATAGCCCACTGAGGTAGAAGACAAGTCCGGAGTTGCGGGACTGTTCGAAAGAGATACCGTGGCCCCGGAACACAAAGGGCGATGAAGGAACATGGATGGGTTTTAGTCAGTAAAAGTCTGACACTCCCTCCTGCTCCGCCCAGAGCGGGAGGAGTTATTTGATGATTTCCCATCCAAAAAAAAAAAAAGGTAGTAGACAAGTGGTAGTGTCGCTCTCAAAGCATTTTATATTGTACTATCGAATTTATTGACGGTCTACCATTTTTGACACTCATGTCCTAAGTCTTGAATTCTTGTCACGCTGACCGTCGTCGGTCGCGTACGGTCGGTCGTGACGTCAGCGAGGACAAAATATGGCTGTAGATCGCTGCTGACGTCAGCGTCCCAGTATGGTGCAATATAAAACACAATGTATACTCGTACAGTACTCGACCGACCGTTAGCCCGACAAGAATTCTAGGCCTTAGTAATAAGGGTTGCAAAGTGGTCGCTATATAAATATAGCCACCTCGTTGATTTAGTGGTCACTACCGTATCCGTTGAGTATGAGGTCTTTGGTTTGATTCTTAAGAGCCTATACTACCTCAGATTAGCAACTCTATTTGTGGTGGTTCAAACTTCGTCTGTAATACTGTTAAAATAACGTTCTAATCAGCTTGCACTACAAAGCGGTTGTTACGTCAGTCACTGCGGCCGAATAGTGCGAAATGAGTGGTTTTTATTCTTTATAAAATCAAATTTTCGTCTAAATAAAAAATTAAGTCAACACGATGTTAGATAATATTGTTACCTATCTATTAGGCTAAAAATCATCATTAACTTCCGTAGGGTTTCAGAGATCCAACACAAAATAAGTGCAAAACGAGTTTTTTTTGTCTTTTTTTTCTATCGTGATTTTTTTATCCAATCGTGTTTTCGCTTCAACAGATTTAATGATTATAAGTCCAAGTTTAATGGTGTCCAAATAGCGAACTCTTAGGTCTTATAGATACCGAGATCTAGATCGCCCAATATCACCAAAACAGCAAATACAGGCTCTTAAGTCAGTTAGCTCAGTGGCCGCTTAACATGTCTGGTGAAATGTGGGTGTACTGTACATCCTTCTGTCTAACCCTGCAAAGTTTACAGTCGAGATGTTGTGTTATGTTATTTTTAAGTTTCTATCATAAACATCATCATCATCTTCCTGCCCTTATCCCATGTCACTTGTGGTCGGCGCAACACGTTTTCTTCTTCCATTCTCCTCTGTCAACTGTCACGCAATCATTTACACCTTTTTCCTTCATATCATTCCTCACACAATCCATCCATCTTTTCCTTGGTCTTCCTCTCGCTCTCAATCCATCCACATTTATATTCATCCCTCTTTTAGTCACATGCGATTCTTCCCTCCTCATCACATGCCCATACCAAGACAGTCGATTCCCTTTCAAGTTTCTATCATAAACGATTTGCATTAAATCTCAGTTTATCAGCCCGCACTCTGGCGGAACAAGTGACATTTGACCACCGACCACGAATCAACCACAACTGTTACGAAAAGAACTAAATTGTAATGTAAATGTGCTAGATTTTGTGTTAGAAAACCTTATCTAATGGAAATATGACCTTGGTGTGTTGTTTTAAGATACTTTATTGAAATTATAAGGCTCACCGTATTTCCTTATAAGGGACGGTTAAGGGTCGGGTAAATGGAGAAGAATGGTGACTATTTTCATTTGCTTTCTATAGCAAGTATACACAAACTCCTACTGATAGAATAAGATCTCGATGTATAGCTTCATTAGAAAACTAAAATGGTTTTGCTATTTTATTATGAAATGAAAAAACGGGTTATTTACCGATATTTCGGGGCTGTTGCTAGCACCATGATCACGGATAAATTAAAATGATTGCGGCTGGGTGTTTATGACCAGACAAATCGATCTGTCCTCTTCCTTGTACGTTTTTAATAGTAAACATGGTGAATATTCCGTTTTTAGTGTTAATAACGTCTCAACCGCTATTTGTCACACTTGTTGCAATTGCTTATCAGCTTAACCGCGCAATGTCACATGTGTTGCACTCGGCTTTTTGAAGATATTTTAAATAAAAAATCGACTAAAACTTGCACTGTTCATGTTTTCAATAGTTTATTTCACATCTCTATAACATTTCCAAACGCCGTACCAAAAATCACAGCTCTACTCCATTGACAAGTTGTCAAATAACATAAATAAAGTTACGTCAACAGACCGAGAGGATAATAGTGTTAGTGACCATGTCAATGATCTTTTCTTCACTTGTTACGACAATGACGGTCGGAGTAGCGGGCTTGGTGTTCAAAGATGGCCTATTAGTCGGTAATTAATAAAGCCGTGACAATTGTGTGCTCCGATATTACGTTTTGACCTTTCTAAGTCTTCTTCCGAGTTCTTCTATCTTTATCAGTCTGAAGATATTTTTTCAATTTCGATTCGCAGACGCGATGTGTAAAAGTGTTACGTTACACGCTATTAAATCATATTACATCTGTTACCTCACATTGGCAGTCGCGTTACTGTTAATTGCTTCGACATCATTTACCGTTTTTGTCTTACATTGCAAAATGATGAGTCATTTATAAAATGTTGCAGATAAATAATAAATAAATAAATAATAAATATTCCTGGACATTACACACAGCACCAATCTAGTGCCACACTAAGCAACGAGGCTTGTGTCGTGGACACCAGATAGTTGATATACTACATAGATACTTTTTGTTTGTAAATACATACTTATTATACATATAAACATCCATGACTCGGAAACAAATGTCCATGATCATCACACAAACATTTGCTCCGACCGGGATTCGAACCCGGGACCCTAAGAACGTAAGGCAGCCTCACTACCGCTGCGCCAATCGGGTCGTCAAAACAAGATGCTATTCGTGTTAATGTTTTAATTCGAGTTTTTTTTTTTTGAAAAAGTTTCACATGAATACCTACTTATTACTACTATCATATTATTATAAACATACTAACATAATAATAAGAAACTTTAATAACCTGTGTAAACAGCATGATGTTGATCCCTTCATAACATAAGCCTGAGCCTTTTTTTGTGTTAATGTTTTTACTCTTGTATTGAATATGAATGGGAATTAAGTTTAAGCTTGAATGTTATCCAGTTTTTTTTTGGTAGCTGTATTGTGTTGTTCATCTTTCCAATCTGTTTTTAGAAGTGAGGACTTTTAATTGGCTGTCAGTCTCACATACAATTTGTATTCTTATTATTTTAGCTGTAAGCCATGGTAAATAAATAAAAATAAAATAAAAATGATCAGCCTCAAAAGTTCACTGTGACTGTGAAAAGTAGTGATTCATACATCACACGGGTCTATAAGCGCTGGTGAGTGATATTCTTATTTACTATATAATACACTAGCTGACGTCCCGCGGTTTCACCCGCGTAGTTCCCGTTCCCGTGGAAGTACGGGGATAAAATATAGCCTATACGGATTCGGAAGAATCCCTCTAAGTAATGGTAAAAGAAATTTTGAAATCGGTCCAGTAGTTTTTGAGCCTATTCAATACAAACATACAAAAATACAAAGGTTTCCTCTTTATAATATTAGTATAGAATATAGATGGAACCCCCTATTACATGGGACTTGAACATAACTGGTGAAATTTGGGTGAACTATTAGGTGTACAGTTTTGCCTAACCCTTCGGGGATTACAGGCTTGATGTTACGTTATCTATACTAATCACTATACTATATACTATAATATTATAAAGCTGAAGAGTTTGTTTGTTTGTTTGAACGCGCTAATCTCAGGGACTACTGGTTGGAATTGGAAAATTCTTTTAAAGTTGGATTGTCCATTTCTTGAAGAAGGCTATAAGCTATATAACATCACGCTACGACCAACAGGTGCTGAGCAGCGAGGGTGAAACCTCGGGGAACAGCTTGTTATATATTAGTCTATTAGCTGATGCCCGTGGCTTCGCCCGCTTGACAAATTATATACTAAACCTTACTCTTGAATCATTATATCTATTAAAAAAAGCCGCATCAAAATCCATTGCCTAATTTTAAAGATCTATACATAGGGACAGACAGACATGGCGGGGGACTTTGTCTTATAATATTTAGTGATAGTGATGGGTGATATTATAGAAGAGAATTGTGATGAGCATGTTTAAAAAATGTGTGGACCATATTGTCAATTATTTTTCATACTATATCTATGCAATAGTAACATAAAAGAGACATACAAAGATCACTTAGGTCGTTTTCATTAACAATTTAATTTGCAGTTACAGGTAATTAACATAACCAATCATGTAAAGAAGATATTACACGTTACGTGTGATTTCAACAGACGCGAAATTAATAGGCAATTAGAATAATTTACGGATTATTTATGATCTTTAACAGTAATCCCTATTTACTATCGTAATCAATTTGTACGAGAGTTGAACTACTGAACTGGTGGAATACATATTTTATGTAATACAAGATGGCATGAAGAGTAATCTGTGCTTATGTAAGAAAACTGCTTTTACACATATGTAATAATGTTCTACATTTATCAATTTAAAGGCAATTACCTTCTCCTTGGTATCTTATAGGTATTAGCCATATTGTCATAAAGGGTGTAAAAAAACTCTTAACGAAGCCGAAAGGCACTTATTCTTCCCGTCAATCAGTACCTTCTAGTTACGGAGATATTGGGGGTCAAAGTTCTAACTTTTTGACAAGTTTTTTTTTGTTGTGAGATTTTTACTTTATAAACACCTCCACGACCGCCGTACTATTCATCCCATCCATCAGTACAATATTTTGAGCGCGTTACATTGAGTTCTACCATAAAACATGATTTTTCACCCCAAAAAAAATTGTCGTTTCCCAGCAATAATTTTTGCATAAATTTACTTAGTTTGATGTACAGAATGCTTGGTTTGACGGCTTCGTGATGAGGTTTTTTAAACTCTGTATAATGTGTGTAACTTCCTTTTTTGCTTAGTTACTTCTATCTGTCCTTTGAACTGTATTAACCTTACAATCAGACTTTACCTCTTATAAAAAATAGATATAGTATTTCACATAAATCTACATGGATACACACTCATGAAACTTCAGAAGCTAGATGCAGAATTCAAATTGATCATTCGTTTGCTATGGATAAGAACCGGTAAGAAACTCCACGGTAACTCTTTTGTGTATTAAAAATATTAGGACTTGACAATGTTATATTTGTGTATTAGAGGACAGTGTAGGTTTGACATTATCTCTACCAATAAGCAAACTATTCTATTTTCATATTCTATTATGACTTGATCCACAAATTAAAGTGCATCGACACCTTTCACAGAAGCATTGACTTCAATTTTCTTTTAAAATCTCAATTCATTAGTTAATTGATCAAGGCACGCAACGCAACACAAAAAAAACAATTACCCACCACTGAATTTTCTAATTATACTCTAATCATCATGAAACGTGGAATGATAGGTTTTTTTGTTCGCACATCTCATCGGCTTTGGTCGGATGAACTCGGGAGTGGTCGCCTGCGAATACAATGTCTTACTACATTGTTATCCAAAGTTAAGTTTGTTCGTTAATGTTTAAATGCTTAGATTTGCATTCCAGCAAAAATGGTCAAGGTTTTTTTTTCGTCGACATTTGCGACTAGGTTATCACTCAATACTGAAAATGGAATTCTATACAGGATTTGTGAGCTCACTCCTCGCGCGTTCGGTGTTCGCGTGATCATCGTTTCTTGGGCCTGCCTCGGTGATTACGCGACCGTCTTCAGGCACCCACCGTGTGACGATTCTGGCCAGACCCATACTAAAAATGTGACCCGCCCAGTCACATTTTAACCAATACATCGATCATTTTTTTAACATAATTGTGACGCAGTGTCTTCAAAGTGCAATGATCTTTGAGAATGTTTCTATTTTGTCTTTCATAGATCAACAATAGCAGAATGATTTCGCAGTTTTGAACTTGTCAATCTGTGTTAAAAACGCCCGCACCCCGCTGAGTTATTCGCTTCTGATTATTTTATTATCATTCAATCGGTGGCCTGAATCATTTAAATTTGATTAGGTTTAAATACAATTTTCTGCATCCACAAAAAAATATAGCGAGAACATTATAAAGGTAAATAAAACAAAGATTCTTTGGAAAATAGATTGCAACTGAACTAAAGAATCGGTCGTTTGGTCCATTACACACAGATAGTAGAAAAAGTAAAGTAAGTAAGTGTTTTGGTCAAGTTCCTTAGTCGCGGATTTTGAAATACTAGATAATCTGAAGTAAGCTGTCAAGTTAGTATGCAACTGTTGAATATTTTTGGAATAACCTAGATACAGTACACTGTGCCCTCAACTCAAGTTATCGGAGACTACTCATCCAGGCTACGCTATGGCGTTCAAAGCCCGCCTTCCACTTTCAGTCTCTTCCGTACACTTTTTTAGTTCGACGCTTATGCTAGTAGGTGGGGCCTCACGTTATGTTACCATTACGAAATGCAATTACATGCAATTAATGCATTACGGCAGAGCCCGTGGCTAAATAATAACAGCCGCTCGGGTCGATCTTTAGGTTAAGCCGTGCTTGCTAGGTTGGTCTGTCGATGGGTGACCACCCATTACATACCGAGTTTCCTCCGTGCCTCGGAAAGCACGTTAAGCCGTTGGTCCCGGCTGTCATTTGTAGATCTTTGACAGTCGTTACAGGTAGTCAGTGACCCAAAAAGCCTGACAACCAGTCTTACCAAGGGATATCGTATTACCCAGTACTAACTGGGTTGTGGAGGTCAGATAGGCAGTCGCTCCATGTAAAATACTGGTATTCAGGTGCATCCGATTAGACTGGAAGCCGACCCCAACATAGTTAGGAAAAGGCTAAGCAGATGATGATGATGACGAAATGCAATTGAATGAAATAAAAAATCTAGGGTTGTTGTTCTTTTGAAGGATCGATGCCAAATGGGGCAAATGATTAGATCAGTATGCATCGCTCAATGGCAACATGCCTACCTTCTTAATTATATATGTTTTTATAAGTCTTATCAGCTAATCACAGTACTATAAATCAAAACAAATTATTATCAAACGCACTGCACTTTCCAAACTGTGGTAAATCGGTGCACCCGCGCAAGCCACGCGTGACAGCGCTGAAATATTTGATCTACCACTTGATAGACGTTGCGTAATTGAAGAATTTCGTTCATTATTGTTGACGTTTACTGGTTTAGAGATTAGTGCTGCAGTGTGTCTTATGGATTAGAAAAGAAAGTCATCATCCTTTTGTCTGTTTTTAGTCGGTGCAGCTTGTCCTCTATTTCGAAATCAAATCAAATCATTTATTTGCAATGGATTTAGGTTATATTAAAATACAGGTGGAGTAAAATCTCCTCTGTACTATAGCCATTTATTTTTTAGGTGAAAGTAAACGATGGTGTTCAGAACTGAACATATTGTTACAGTACACAATAAGCCTGTGTCCTGAAGTGATCTAATTAGTCCGTCAGTTAGATTATCAAAAAATATTTGACACGTATTTTTTCTTTTGTAAAGTTCTCATCAATACAAACACCAGGTAATTGCTGTAAAGCGTTGAGGAGTTCCTTCGGCTCCATCATCAGATCGACTCCAGACCTGCATTAAATAGTAGTGCTTTAAAATACTTAGTGAAAAAAATAACAAACGCACTAGTCACCAGTACGATTTTCAAAGGTTTTCCTCAATTTCTCTGGGATGCCATCATCAGACCCTAGTTTCCTTATCATGGTACCACCCTTGAGATATCTCCTTTCCAACAAAAAAATATCTTAATCGGTTCATAAACGACGAAGTTATCCGCGAACACTCATAAAAAAAAACATAATTATATGGTCGAATTGAGAAACCTCCTATTTTAGAAGTCGGTTAAAAAACAAAAAATACGTGTGCATTATTTTCCAAAACTCTATAACTGACGGACTAAATAGATTTGCAATTTATTGATGGTGGTAACTAGCCTATGGTGAACATTCTATGAAATTAATGTAGAAAATGGGCAACCTTTCACAAAATAGTGCAACACTGCGATTTAGGTTCACATTACTTTTTATTTTAATCTATTCTAGTTAGTTGATTATGTGCCAGTCAAATTGAAGTTAAGTTTGACACCCCCCCCCCCCCCCACACATAGGACAGTTGACATAGGACCATTTTAATAACTTCGAATCATGACGGTTTTTGTCTGCTTATTAATGGTGGAGTCCGATGTAGATAGACAGAATTGGCATAGACGATTAACACCTAACATATAATATATAAGAACTACTTAATTACTTATCTCAAGCAAGTATATCAAAAACATGTCTAAGCTGAATTAAGATTGCGTAAGTTCTGCTTCGATGTGAAGGTTGTTCGGATTTACATTAGGTACCTGCCTAGTGCCTATGTACAGCTAGAATGTTATTAATTTATTACTATGACTTTAGTCTACCTATATATGAACTCCACCCACATACAGATCAGACCAGTTTTTTTATTGGCACTAACGTTGTTTAGATTATCAAAATTAAATTGGAATACTTCTAAATTGATTGAAGGATCTGGGTTAGGGTCAATAGTGTGAGGATTTCTACGAAATTGGAATTGTGCTGGAATAGTAGATTGTATGACAAGGGAGCAAAATAGTATTTTTACGGCGAGGGCGCTATTTTGATTCCAGAGCGAAGCGAAGGATTCTAGAATGACAATGTGAAATGACATGAATGTAAAAAAGGTCAATTACAAATTTATATTTATATCTAATACACTAGCGAAATTTTGAAAATTCATTGTCACTGTGTGTTTTGTTTGGGATTGATATAGTCATGGATTTATTTATACAGAATGACATTTTTATCACTTTCAAAATAAAATGGGTATAATAGGTGAACGGAGGAGAAGCAAATGCCACACTCAGTTTTTTTTTTAATTCGAAATAAAAAATAAAAAATAAATTGTTTTCGTTTGATGTGAAATTCGATATTTTACATTTTTTGTTTTTTATTTTCTCTTTCTTTGTTCTAATATGAAAAGTTTACTTGAAATTTGTAGGGTTTTTTGATGATGGATCAATTCTTTTCTAAACTGTGGAAAAAAGAAAAACAAAACTAGGTATGCCTTATGCTTCTACTCCATTCACCGAATATACTATTTTTTTTTGGAAAGTGATAAAAAAGTCATCCAGTATTTTGAGTGTTTGTAATCTCAGTATCTGGCTGGTGCTCAGGAAAAGGTTCCTTTGATGTAGAAGAGCGCTGTGACAACGGTATGGGCGAACTATCTGCAACTCTTAATTTGATATTTTCTACAATGCGCGTGCTGACCCCCGCACCGTACATAAAACACTTACAGCCAGTAATTTATTCAATTTTCGTTCGATTTCAATGAACGATTCATGTTCCAAATTCAAATCTCATTACTGCCCGCTAAAAAGTCTAGTGGAGAAAAGAGCTACTTTGCTCCCGCTAAAAAGGGAACAAAACGACACTTTTCGAATAGAAGGGATGAAAAATAATTGAAACACATAAAGGGTGTAAAACACCTTTTAACGAAGCCGAAAGGAACTTGTTCTCCCCGTCATTACAATATTTGTTTTTGTTCTACACCATATCTGGGAACCTTCTAGCTACGGAGATATTGGGGGTCAAAGTTCCAACATATTGACAAGTTTTTTTTTTTTTTTTAATACAAGTTTTTAATGTAATGTTTTTACTTTAGACACCTCCACGACCTCCGTACTATTCAATCCATCCATCTGCACAATGTTTTGAGTGCGTTACTTTGAGTTCTACCACAAAACATGATATTTCACCCCAAAAAAAAAGTCGTTTCCCAGCAATCATTTTTGCGTAAAGTTACTTAGTTTGATGTACCTGTTTATCTTAGACCATTTTACAGTTTAAAAAAAACTTAAAAGTAGGCACTTCTCTTATCCCTACTATCCCTACTTCCCTACTTAATATTATAAATGCGAAAGTAACTCTGTCTGTCTGTATGTCTGTTACCTTTTCACGCCTAAACCGCTGAACCGATTTTGATGAATTTTGGTATAGAGATAGATGGAACCTTGGGAAAGGACATAGGGTACTTTTTATCCAGATCCCGATCCCGATCCCGGAATTATACGGGTGGAAACGCAGAGTGCAGTTGTGTATCGTATATCCCTACTAAATGAATTTTGGTATAGAGATAGATGGAACCTTGAAACGGTTGTGATCATTCAACATTGATGGTGATCGTGATGGTGATCGTGATGGTGATCGTGATGGTGATTGTGATGGTGATTGTGATGGTGATTGTGATGGTGATGGTGATTGTGATAGTGTGATTGTGATAGTGAATGATTGTGATGATGGTGATTGTGATGGTGATTGTGATGGCGATTGTGATGGCGATTGTGATAATGATTGAGATAACGATGATGGTGATTGTTATGGTGATTGTGATGGTGATGGTGATTGTGATGGTGATTGTGATGGTGATGGTGATTGTGATAGTGTGATTGTGATAGTGAATGATTGTGATGATGGTGATTGTGATGGTGATTGTGATGGCGATTGTGATGGCGATTGTGATAATGATTGAGATAACGATGATGGTGATTGTTATGGTGATTGTGATGGTGATTGTGATGGTGATTGTGATGGTGATGGTGATTGTGATAGTGTGATTGTGATAGTGAATGATTGTGATGATGGTGATTGTGATGGTGATTGTGATGGTGATTGTGATGGCGATTGTGATGGCGATTGTGATAATGATTGAGATAACGATGATGGTGATTGTTATGGTGATTGTGATTGTGATGGTGATTTTGATAGTGATTGTGATGGTGATGGTGATTGTGATGGTGATTATGATGGTGATTGTGATGGTGATTGTGATGGTGATTGTGATGGTGATTGTGATGGTGATTGTGATGGTGATTGTGATAATGATGGTGATATTGATGGTGACTGTGATTGTGATGGTGATTGTGTTGGTGTTTGTGATGGTGATGGTGACTGAAATAGTGATGGTGATTGTGATAATGATTGTGATATTGATGTTGGTTTTGATAGTGATGGTGATTGTGATAATAATGGTGGTTGTGACAGTGATGGTGGTTGTGATGATTATGAAATTTGGCACATCGATAGTTTATAACCTGGATTCACATGTAGGACACTATTTATCCCTTTAGTATGATTCAGTGGGACAGTTACCGAAATTTACGCGGGCGAAGCCGCGGGCAACAGCTAGTAATATTATAAATGGGAAAGTTTGTGGGATGGATGGATGTTTGTTACTCTTTTACGCAAAAAATACTGAACGGATTTGGATAAAATTTAGCACACAGATAGTTTCTAACCTGGATTAACACATAGGATACTTTTGATCCCGGTAGTATGATCCCGTGGGACAATTATCGAACTCCACGCGGACAAAGCTGCTTGCGTTTACTTAAAATTAAAACACATAATTTGTTGATGTGATGTTGTGTGTCGAGGTAAGTAGGTAAATGAGAAATACCTTTCTACAGAAATAAAATTATATTACATTAATAAAAAAAGAATAAAAAGAATTCTAATGTCGTGTGAGAGTGAATGTGTGTGTGTGGGTGTGTGAGTGTGCATGCGTGTGTGTGATGCATAAATAAAAGTACCAACAACAAAATTACGATACTTTACCAAGTGTATCCGATAAGGTAGACCAGCAGTTACTATGCAGGTTTTAAAATCGGTTAATTTAAACTATGAAATGGTTAATTTAACGCATTTACTATTGAGTAACCAAAGTATGGATTTCGTTCATGGTTTCGGTTTCACGTTAAATTCTAACCGTTTGTACGATACGATTGGTTTTAGTTCCGTTTTATTAATTGCTTATATTGAAAAGTAAGTTCCAGTATGATGAGATAAACTATACTTAGATAAACAGAACCATAGTCATACGACTTTTGAAAATAAACAGTTCTTTAGAGATTTTCTTAGTCATGTGTCAAATACCTACTTATTTGCGATGCTATAATATCATAATTATATTTTTAGTAAACAAAAGCCTTGTTTCACATGATGTTATTTCTGTTTTAATGCGAAAATATTTGTCAGGTAAATTGGTCCCGCGTGTCTGTGCTAAGAGTTCATTACTTTAATTCAGATGCCACAAAATTCCTTGCGAAAAACTGTCGAGAGATGGAGCTAAGTGTTTATTCTTGTCGCCAATAAGTCGTTTTTCATTTAAGAGTTGTTTGACAAACTTGTGTGAGAAACACTCAGCGTTTTCTCGCGACGAAGCTTGCAACAAACAAACTTCATAACCGATACGTCAATCACCAGTTAAAACCTTTTCAAACTAACAACTTTGCTCCAAATCTGTCTCCTAAAAGTGCGTCATAAAGTTAACACAGGTTATAATAACGTCAAATGTCCCCGCTATGTAAAGCACGTACATAAGCACAGTACATACATAGGTACAAAACGCGGTGTTAGCGTTAGATAAGAGACAGGCAGCTGTTTGCCTTGTCCTTTGTAACGCTGGCGCTTATGTTTTTATTATAGACAAGCATTTTATTTCGCTGTTTTTATGTATAGGTTGATGGATGGGTTTATGACTTATAAAGGTGAACAAGTATTTTGTATTACTTACTTAATTAATAAGGTATTTTTATAGTGAAGAACTTATTTTTCAAATATAATGAAAAAAAAAACTCGAAAAATTAACCCTAACTGGTAATTAAAACGACAAAATGAACAAGGTGTTTGAAAATTTCAGACTTGCTTTCGCTGGGTCTTTAGTATTTTTTTTTTAACCTAGCAAGTGTCCCACGGCTGGGTAAAGGCCTCCACTTTTCCCTTCCAAACCTTTATCTTGTGCGATCTCTGGTCATGTTCGCCCCGAAATCAAGATCCGATCGTCACACCACCTTTGCCGCTATTTATTATGCAGGAAATTCTTTACTTAACTGTAATAATAAGTAAATTAGTGTGGGAGGAACAAAATACTCAAATGATATGTTATGTAAGGCACCGGCCACACAGAACAGACGCAAGGCACGGACCCGTCGCAGTCGCGGCGCCCGTTTAATCTACTTGCATATAAAATGTATACAGCCGTCGCGACGTAAAACATACAGAAAAGACGGGACGCCGTCACGACGTTAACTTGTCGGCGCCCTATTGGAAAACATATAGAAAGGACAGGGCGCGGGCACGGCGCGGGTCTGCACGGGCGCAAGCGGGGGAGCGGAAAGGGCGCGGAGGGCAGGTTCTCACAGCGCTCGCGCTCGCCCGCTCGCCATTGTGCATCTTGCGCCATAAAAAGTCGTGACGGCGCCCTGTCTGCGATGCGTCCGTGTCTTTTCTATATATGTTAAAAAGTTGCGACGGCGCCCTGTCTGCGACGGGTCCGCGCCAGGCTTGTGGGACGAGTTGCTGAACGACTCCCCCGCCCTTGTCTTACGTCTTTTCTGTCTGGCAGCTCGCTTAGACTCTATGCCTATTGACTGTAGTCCAAGAGTCAAAGTTTTCTATGGATTGATCATCGCGAACCCTTACAACGCTGAGCAGGTAGTAGACAAAGATTATAATATATTTTTAATTTTACTGGCCTGTAACTAAATTATTTGACTGTCCGTTTATAAAAAAATCTTCGCATCTAACTAGACAAAAACATGTTCTTGAAAACTATTGCAGTTTTACCATTATACTCGTAAAGTAATTTTTAACTTAGTAAGTTTTAGAACAAAGGTGGTTAAAAACTAGAGCGCTTATGGTAAACAAGTTTGTTTTCATTGAAAGTGCTGAGCGAGCGGAACGAGCGCGTCTAGACTTGTTTTTATTCGCAGCTCGATGGTATAGTTCTGTGCCTAGAGAAAAGTAGAACATAGATTTATGACGGGAGGACATCGCCTACGACTTCACTACTTAAATAAACAAAAAGTGTTCTTGAAAATACTATAACTGTCTTACCAAAATAAAGTATTTTCAACTTAGTAAGCTTTAAACAAAGGAGGTTTAAAACTAGAGCGCTTAAGGTAAACAAGTTTGTTTTCATTCAAAGTGCTGAGCGAGCGAAACGAGCTCGTCTAGACATATTGTTTTTATTCGCAGCTCGATGGTATATCTCTGTGCCTAGAGAGAGGTAGGACATAGATCTATGACGCGAGGACAGCGCCTACGACTTCACTACTTAAGTAAATAAAAAATGTTCTTGATAATACTATAACTGTCTTACCATTATAAAGTAATTTTCAACTTAGTAAGTTTTAAAACAAAGGTTAAAAACTAGAGCGTTTAAGGTAAACAAGTTTGTTTTTATTGAATGTGCTGAGCGAGCGGAACGAGCTCGTCTAGACTTGTTTTTATTCGCGGCTCGATGGTATAGCTGTGCCTAGAGAGAGGTAGGACACTGATCTATGACAGGAGGACATCGCCTACGCGGGATTTGATGATTTAAATATGGAAATTACGGTTTGAGGTCATCGTTTATTACAACTAAATATATCACATACATTATAAAAACATTAATATTAATTATCTCTACATTTTTATCGTTACATGCAAATAAGGAAACCTTTCAACATTGGGGTTGCTGATTTACTGGTTGTGGGTAAATGGGTAGTGCAGGACCGGTTGTAGAGACGATTCAGGAGACAGGCCTATTGTCATCAGTGAACGTCTTTTTCTTTTAGCTAAGAAGAGGATAAACGTACTTTTGTCAAGCTGGTTGTTCATTAAAATTAATTTTAATAATTTATCTATACTGTTATTATAAATGCGAAAGGTTGGATTGATGGATAAATATTAGTTACTCAATCACGCCAAAACTGCAGAACAGACGAACGAAATTTGGCACAGAGATAGATTGTAGTCTGGAGTAGGATAGGAAACTATTTTTCCTCACACATACAAATTTCAAACAACAGCTAGTGTTTAATAAAGTGAAATATTAGCATGTAAATTAGAAGGTTTCAAAGAAAGCTTTTTCTAGGTTGATGGGATGGGATGTTAATATAGCAATAAGACGAGTAATGATCATGTACCTACCTTCTATTAACGCACTGTTTTTATGTCATTAATGTATTTTTCCTTTTCACAGGTAAACAAATCAGTCACGCTCTAGCTTCAAAGAAAATTAATATGGTATGTCTATTATAGCCTATTTAAGTTACAATAGCTTTAATTGTTACTCAACTTATAGTCTAATTGAATTCCATTACCATGTGGCATGAATAAGTGATGGTTGTCAAGGTTCAAAGACATGGATTTCATATGTTAATAGTACGATTTGACCTGTTGATTGTTAGAAGCTTTAAGTGCTTGTAAACTCTGCTTTTGTTCTTCTGTATTCAAGTTCAGTTAGGTAGGTTAATAAGTAGCATAGTTTTATTTTTTTTATGGCTAATACTGATACTGTAAGCCTGCATCATCCCACGGCCAAAGTCCTCTCCCCCATGACGTCCAGTTGTTTCGATCCAAGGCCAATCTGGACTCTGGTCGCTGAGGACTGCCGCGACGCATCCTGGCTATGTCAAGGCTCCAAAAAGTGGCTATTTCAGCCCACAGCTCATTGGGTATGCTTCAGATGTGGCAAGTTTAATGTTAAAATTAAAATAAACGAGATTGGTAAAGGGTTTTTTAAAGTGCTTAGAAGTTTTCAATTTCATATAATTCTAGTTTGTATGCAGTTCAAACTCAAATCTAAATTAGTCTACATTACAAAATAATCGACACGATCTATTTGCTATCAATGGCGAGCGATCTACCGCACGAAACGAACACTTCCACTAAACATGTCAGACTGCATTACCATCGGTTGAACGAACAGTAAGTAATTATTACAAGGAAATGAACCATTCGTTAATTTATTGGAACATAAATATTATAAAGGTCGTTTCTATTTGCAAGTATTTGGTAGAACGAACAAAATATGCGTCAATTGGCTTAAGATGAATATGAAGCGATGTTTTAATTTCGTGGATGAATGAATATCATTTAATTTATCAGTCAGTTTTGTGTATTCACGGAATGTTTGAAATATTTCCATTACGCCTGAAATTTTTCCGTAATGTGTTGAAATGAACAAAACTTAAACTGACTTGACCAAATTATTTACTAGAGTCTACTGTCAGAACTAGCTCATAATCGCAATGTTCAACATCCTCTATATTAAAATCATGGTAATCAATAATCTTTTCATCCCTTCTATTCGAAAAGTGTCGTTTTGTTCCCCATTTAGCGGGAGCAAAGTAGCTCTTTTCTCCACTAGACTTTTTAGCGGGCAGTAATGAGATTTGAATTTGGAACATGAATCTTTCATTGAAATCGAACGAAAATTGTATAAATGACTGGCTGTAAGTGTTTGCTGTACGGTGCGGGGGTCAGCACCCGCATTGTACACACCATTGTCGCCACGCCCTTCTACATCAAAGGAATCAGTGCCTTTTCCTGAGCACCAGCAAGATACTGAGATTACAAACACTCAAAATACCGGATGACATTTTTATCAATTCCAAAAAAAATAGGTATATTAAGTGAACGGAGTAGAAGCTTATGGCATAGGTACCTAGTTTAGTTTTTCTTTTTTCCACAGCTTAGAAAAGAATTGATCCATCATCAAAAAACGCTACAAATTTCAAGTAAACTCTTCATATTAGAACAAAGAAAGAGAAATTAAAAAACAAAAAATGTAAAATATCGAATTTAAATCATACGAAAACAATGTTTGTTTTTTTTGAATTTCGAATTTAAAAAAAAAACTATGTATGCCATTTGCTTCTACTCCGTTCACCTATTACACCCTTTTTTTTCGGGAAAGTGACAAAAATTTCATCCTGTATAAATAAATCCACAATTATATCAATCCCAAATAAAACACATATTGACAATAAATTTTCAAAATTTCGCCAGAGTATTGATATAGATATAAATTTGTAATTGACCTTTTTAGGGTTCCGTACCCAAAGGGTAAAAACGGAACCCTATTACTAAGACTTCGCTGTCTGTCCGTCTTTCTGTCCGTCTGTCTGTCACCAGGCTGTATCTCATGAACCGTGACAGCTAGACAGTTGAAATTTTCACAGATGATGTATTTCTGTTGCCGCTATAACAACAAATACTAAAAACAGAATAAAATTAATATTTAAGGGGGTCTCCCATACAACAAACGTGTTTTTTTTGCCCTTTTTTGATATTTATGGTACGGAACCCTTCGTGTGCGAGTCCTACTCGCACTTGGCCGGTTTTTTTTACATTCATGTCATTTTTTAAATTAAACTTATTCATTAATTACTTAAAAATGTCTCTTATTTATTTTCTCATAGAACGAGATGAAAAGTAAACATTTTTTTCCCTCAGGCGATGTACTTTGAATCCCTCGCTACGCTCAGGATTCTATTTTAGAATCCCTCGCTATGCTCGGGATTCTATTCTAGAATCCTTCGCTTCGCTCTGGAATCAAAATAGCGCCCTCGCCGTAAAAATACTATTTTGCTCCCTTGTTATACAATCTACTATTATGACACAAAAAAGTGGTTACAAAATAGTGTGAAGTCCCTGACTTCTGTGCTAGGTGTTAGACCTACGTTACAAGCGCCAGTGAGTGGTCTCCTGGTGAAAAGATGTACCAAATCATGGTAATCATTAATCTTTATTACACAAGAAAATGGTTACAAAATAGTGTGAAGTCCCTGACTCCTGTGCTAGGTGATAGACCTATGTTACAAGCGCCAGTGAGTGCCCTCTCCTGGTGAATAGATGTACCAAATCATGGTAATCATTATTCTTTATTACACAAGAAAATGGTTACAAAATAGTGTGAAGTCCCTGACTCCTGTGCTAGGTGATAGACCTATGTTACAAGCGCCAGTAAGTGCCCTCTCCTGGTGAAAAGATGTACCAAATCATGGTAATCATTAATCTTTATTACACAATAAAATGGTTACAAAATAGTGTGAAGTCCCTGACTCCTGTGCTAGGTGATAGACCTATGTTACAAGCGCCAGTAAGTGCCCTCTCCTGGTGAAAAGATGTACCAAATCATGGTAATCATTATTCTTTATTACACAAGAAAATGGTTACAAAATAGTGTAAAGTCCCTGACTCCTGTGCTAGGTGATAGACCTATGTTACAAGCGCCAGTGAGTGCCCTGTCCTGGTGGAAAGATGTACCAAACAAGTATCTGTGCCAAAGGTTCACAGAATGCACCTTATAAGTTGGTATGTACATCATCACCGCCACTGGTAGAGACACGATCATAAGAAGTTGAAATATTATCAAGAAAGTCTAAGAAAACATTTTCTGGACTCCATTCATGAATTAAAATCAGGGGGCCTAAAATGGCCGTTTTTAGCTAAATCAAAATAGGTTCATCAGGAATCATACAGACGCAGTTAATAATACGAATGAGGGATTTTCTTTTTCAACTCTTCCCTAGTCACTGGATATATGACACTGAACTTGGTAAGTTACTGCAAGGAATGTCACATCATTTCACTTCAACCATTACGGTTATTATATTCGGAAGCTTATGCAAACCGTCAACGAGCGTATGTGACATGACGCAATGTTTTTTTTCCAAGCGTTTTGGCTTTGGCACCTAGAAACGTAGTCAGTTCAACGCCATCTACAGAGTTCTTGGAAACTAAGTTTTTTTTTTAAATACTCAAAAAGAAAAACTCTCATTGTCACTTTGTGATTTACGAATTGTACCGTACCTAATTCACATTGTTACCCTGTAATGATGCTGCTAAGCCAGGCATTTTACCCCCTGTTCCTAGTTGTTACCATAGAACATTATTGACTAATTTTCATGACGATTGTCGATGTGCAGTTACATATTTGCACAACACCATTAAACCAATACCACCATAAAGTCACCATTTAACCCACTTGGAACGTATCATTTTGTCCCAACCGTCTAATTAGCTGGCCATACGTGGTCATTTCACGGGAAATGAGGCCTTACACCATCGCCCATGCTTGTTCGATCAATTAGACTGGAACATTGTTTGGAGAATGTGGAAGTGCTAGGATATGTCGTGATATTGTCTTGCAATAGGTTTGGTTATCTGTAAATCGGTGGTCTCCCCTATATGGAGTAGCTTGTGGCTAAATAGTAACAGCCACTCTGGTCGATCTTCAGGTTAAGCCGCGCTTGCCTAGGTCGATCCGTGGACTAAGGGGTATCGTATTACGGTTCTGAAGGTCAAAAAGGTAGTCACTCCATGTAAAATACTGGTATTCAGCAGATTGAGCGGCATCCGGTTAGACTGGAAGCCGACCCCAACATAGTTGGGAAAAGGCTAGGCAGATAATGACTTGTCTTCCCTATAAGACAATATTGACAGACTGAAATGTGTTGATGGAGAGTTTGATGCGGTTATTCAGGAAATAAACAAGGGAGCAGCAATAAGCTAGCAATACTGAGTATGGTCAACGTTCTGATATGTACTGAAATATACTTCTATACTAATATTATAAAGAAGTAACATTTGTTTGTAAGTTTGTATGTTTGTAAGTTTGTATGTAAAGGGTAATCTCCGGAAGTAATGAACCAATTTAAAAAATTGTTTCACTGGTAGAAAGCTACATTATTCGTGAGTGCTATAGGCTATATTTTATTCCCGTACTCCCACGGGAACGGGAACTACGCGGGTGAAACCGCGGGACGTCAGCTAGTATTTTCTAAAAACAAAGGTTGCAAAACTTGCAAACGTTTTCGCGAATAACACAATTTTGCCAGGAAATATTTAGCCAAAATGTTTAACTAAACTATGAAAATCAGAAGCATAATTTCTCTTTTATTAAATGCAACGGCGATACAAATGTTTTTTTTGCAGTTGTCGTATGTTTGACGACCCGATTAGCGCAGCGGTAGTGGCAGCGGTAAGGCAGCCTGCCTTACGTTCTTAGGGTCCCGGGTTCGAATCCCGGTCGGAGCAAATGTTTATGTGATTAGCATGGACGTTTGTTTCCGAGTCATGGATGTTTATATGTATAATAAGTATGTATTTACAAACAAAAAGTATCTATGTAGTATATCGACTATCTGATGTCCACGACACAAGCCTCGTTGCTTAGTGTGGCAATAGATGGTGCTGTGTGTAATGTCCAGCAATACTTATTTATTTATAAAAAAAAAAGTCTAATATATAAATGTCTAATAGATACTACTCATACTACACTACAACTTTAAAGAATGAGGAAGCTATTACGTATGTGACACCGCCTTAGCAATAGCCTTAGATTCTTTTGCGAAATGAAAAAAAAAAACTAAGGTTGTATGTACTTTTGGGTATTTTAATTTACATAACACCTTTTTCAATAACTTTATAGGCATGTTAAACTGGTTGGTTGTAATCTAAAATTTGTACCAACAAGAGGCCTAGACAAGTGGCAATGAATTACAAAGTTTTTCGTATTTCTGAACGATTTTCAACAGGATTTACATAAACTATGCGGTAGCTCATGTTTATCTCATATATTTTTGACTTTTCCATCACCAGTTATGGTTCAGTTCAGTTCATCAACTAGCCACAAATCCAGAGTCCGTGGTTGCTACTGAGAACATACACTACACACTACAACAGCCCATAACGTCCACTGCTGGACATAAGCCTCTCCCATGAGGGAGGAATTTGCCGTAATCTCCACGCTTGGCAGGCGGATTGGAGATCGCAGTGATGAAAGACTAACAGAAAACGCTGCTGCCCATTCTCTGGTCTACGGAGGCGCAAGGTGTTCTGCCTCAGACATTAGTCGCCTTATACGACACCCGTGAGTGTAATGGGTTGGTTCTATTCTACTCTGCCGGATACTACACGGCACTGAGAACATAAACATATGTAAATGGCAAAATGTGGGTTGTACTATTAGGTACACCTCTGCCTAACCCTTTGGGGATTACAGGCGTGATGTTATGTTTTCCATCACCGCCGATACAATGTAATTTATCTATAGTTCATTATTCGCCTTCATCATATTAGTGCAGGGAAATACCTACCTTTGACAATAGTTTATATATCTATGCTAATCATTTAGGAACTAATAGGCTAGTTTCCACCATCAATAAATTGCAAATCTATTTAGTCCGTCTGTTTGATTATTGGAAAATAATAGACACGTATTTTTTGTTTTTGTAAATCAATGAATATTGACAAAAATAAAACGCATCAAAACTCGGGAGTGGGGGCTCGTGACGTCAGAACGCTCTAAAAATTATAGCACGGCGTGACGTATTGAGAATTTTAAAAGCGTCGTATCTTCGTCAATTATGGTTTACGTAACAAAAGAAAAAATACGTGTCAAATATTTTTTGATAATCTATCTGATTTTTTCAGGACACAAGCCTATTGAATTCCACAGTCGTATAAGATTGAGGGAGGGTTAAGCTCAATATGTCCTGATTTAGAGGGCTACTTCTGGGAATTTTGATAAATTCATATCATTTAAAACCCACTGTCGTTACGAACAGCTTACTGCAAAATAACATATTTATGGTTTTATTAAACGTGTGTAATTATTTTAGCCGTACCTATTGCATTTAATTGGAGTTTTATATGAGTTTACGAGTAAAATAATTGCAGTGTTTCTTTGTTTTAAAAGTTACTTAAAGAAACTGGTTGCACGTTACCTGCAAGTTCCTACTAGGACTTGCTACCACTTACTTGGATTTTATTGTCATTCAAGTTTTCAATAATTATGTGTAACATTGTTCTACTCGTTCTAGAAGCCTAGCTGAAAAATCTTACAAAACAGTTTTCAGAAAGGTCCCATCACTGTTTCAATTATTCAAAAATATTATTGACTAGGTGACGTCCCACGGTTTCACCCGCGTAGTTCCCGTTCCCGTGGGAGTACGGGAATAAAATATAGCCTATAGCACTCACGAATAATGTAGCTTTCTACCAGTGAAACAATTTTTAAAATTGGTTCATTACTTCCGGAGATTACCCCCTACATACAAACTTACAAACAAATGTTACCTCTTTATAATATTAGTATAGATAAGTTCCAAATAAATGCAATATTCTTGACATTGGGTCAAAAATATTGCACACTGACATCATAATTATTCTGATGCAACATTTATGAAATGCGTGGAATGCACCCAGCTTGAATACAACCCTGGTTTTGGTCAAGTTTGCAAATAAAAATCCAGTATTTAAAGAAATGTCATGGATTTAATTTCAATAGGAGTAGTAAATCACTGTGTTCACTGTTGAATAAATAATTGTGTTTGTGATATCATCATCGTCATTGTGGCGTCACTTGTGATTATGCGCGATTTTTGACAATCGGAAAATTTTCAATTTGACATTATCATAATTATCAACATTCATGGAATGCACCCAGCCTGAATACGACCCTGATTTCGGTCAAGTTTTCAATTAAAATTCAGTAATTAAAGAAATGTCATAGATTTAATTTCAATAGCTTTAATAAATTAGTGCTTATTATTTACTATGTTTTTTTTGTTGCATAGATAGGTCTTTGTGATGTTATTGTTTGACGTTCGGAAAATTTTCGTGACCTCGGGCCTCATTGTAGATTCTTATTTATTCATCCATTAAAACTTTATAAACAAGTAAAAAAACTACAATTAAAGTCACTTCTTCCCCAAAAAAAAAAACTCGAGAAATAACACTGTTTATTTTGGTTATTTTAAAGAATTACGAAACTAAACAATGTGTAAATTGGCACTATCAACATCGAAACGATAAAATCAGTAAGGATTACACGTTCATCGCTGTCAGCGATTTATGAAAGCGCTTTACGATATTCGGTATGTGAATGTAGCTTACAGATCGGCCATTAGATGTGGCAATACTTAGTGGCTTGCCAAGTTATGTGGCAACTATTCTACGTTAATACATATATTATTACTCTGCTCACCGTTTTTGCACTTGTAATAACGCATACTATCACGCATGTTATACTTATGCAGTTGATAAGAATGTCTATATAAACAAAAAGGAATTGTCATCGATTTTTTCATTTTGGAGAAACTATGTATTTAATTGATAGATAAGTTTTCATATGATATATTAAGATATAGATTGAACAGATTATATATGCAAAAGTTTGTATGAATGTTTGTTATTCAATCACGCCAGAACTAGTTTGTAATAGCTCATAGGCTATTTTGTTTCCAGATCAAAATTTTCACGCGAACGAAGTCACGGGGACCAGCTAGTCATTAAGGTGCATGCTCCAGGGTAGTCCGCGAAATTTAAATTTTCCTACGTTATGTATGTAGTCACAGATTTATATTCATCAAAATCATCAATACAACCCTCAAAGTTCATAAAGGTGGAAAAATGACTTTATCAAGGTCAAAATCATTCTTGCACCTTTATGACCTTTGAGGGTTGTACTGATGATTTTGATGAATATATTTCTGTAACTACATACGTTTTACAGTCGCGAATAATAATTTAATCAACATACAACCTAGCACTGGCCTGCAAACTGCAAAAAACTTGAGAAAATTTGAATTTAGGGTAGTCCCCCTTGAGCATCAGCCTTAATAGTTTTTTATAAATAAAAACGAATAAATTAAAATCATCAAATGCTACAAAGCCGTTTTTTTTTTTCCTAATATTTTAATCTTGTTTTTTAGTAATAAACTTTGCTTTACATTTAATAATTTATTATCTTTTAATCATAAAATTCAATAAGGAAATATAATTAAGATATGTTATCGATCTACGTTAAATTGGCTAATAAAATAGAAATATTTAATTTGTTTGTAATAAGTCCAATTGAGTTTAGTTTTTCAAAGGCCATTTTAATGTCAAAAAGAAACCAATAAACCATGTTGAAAAATTTCTATTCCTATGCACTATAAGTTTGAAAACTTCCAAAAGCACCGACTTTTATGTAACCACGTTATATACATAATCTAGAAATTATTTCGATACTCTTGAACACCAGCATTGCAGTTTGCTTGCTCATTCGGATACTTAAAACGCCGTACCTGTTATCTATAAGTCTGTAATAACGAAACAGCTATAATAATAAAGTAAATGCATCATATTGAATAAGCCACAGCAAAACAAACATAAGATTTCATTTTTTTTTTAAAAGCTGTTCCGGAATTATATCGCCAAGTACAAAAATACTACAAAAGAAACATCGAGAAATAAACCGCAACAATACGGCACAGTGTACCGTTTATATTTATTTCAACTCATAATTCGAACTTTCAAATTAAAATTACACTTGAGGCCACACTAAAAAGGCAAGCTAAGTACTCTAATCAATGATTTATTTAATAGAATCGTTACACAGCCTTGATAGAGCGGAACTTTGAAAAACCGTATTAACTGTAACTAGTTTACACCGGTCATTTTAATTCTTGTTTTTCTTAAATCTATTTCAAGAGGGGAAGGTAAGTCAGTGCCTGAGTATAAAAAGAAGAGTTGGCGTCCTCGTGTAAATATCACTTGTTCTTGGACTTCCCAGTAATGCGATGTGGGGCAATTGGCGTAGTTTTTTTGTCCGCCAGTGGTCACGTATGACATATTTTGTGAGCTATCTTGATGGACTTTTCTGAAGCGGATGCACCGTTGATGGGTTGATTTAATTACCTAATAATATTGAAGGAATTATTATAATAAATTATTATATTATATTCAGCTGCATCCGGTAAAACTGGAAGCCGACCCCAACGTAGTTGGGAAAAGGCTAGGCAGATGATGATGATGATGAATATTGAAGGAATTAAATACATTTCTATAATTTAATTTATTTTTAAAATAATATTTTATTTCGAAGTAATAATATCAGACATTATTGCATCGTGATATGAAATGTATTAATTAATTTATTTTATTTATTTATTAATATTGAATGTCGGATGCAGTAGTTGCATTCGGCTAATAAATATGTTCCTCGATTTTTATCTGACATGCAATCAATTGCAATTTATTAATAGTATCTAATATTTTTTTTATTTTTTTTTACTTTATCTAAAAGATTTATATTTACTTAACCTTTGCGTCGGTAGCTATTTAATTAGTAAATAGAAGTAATATAAAAATTAAAGGTCGACAACTTTTTACAAACCGCAGAACTATTAACCTCATACTATTTCATTGCAAAAAATGGATTAGATTATAATTGATAATAACATACGGGTTTCTGTCAATGAGGAAATAATGTGTTTCAGTTTTTGTGGCAATACGTCACAAACAGAAAAAAACTGTAATTTTTTTTGTAAGCGGCGTTACGTGACGTCTTGGATATATATTTTTTTTTTTTTTTAGGAAATACAGTATTTCTAGGTACTAACTACTTCTTCAAAGAAGAAAGCGTATCGTATTACCCAGTATTAACTGGGTTTGGAGATCAGATAAGCAGGCGCTCCATGTAAAATACTGGTATTCAGCTGGTTAGACTGGAAGCCGACCCCAACGTAGTTGGGAAAAGTCTATGCAGATGATGATAAATTATAACAAACCATAACGACTTTTAAAATAACGTTACATTAATGAATATAAAGAAGCAATATTTTCCCTTTGGCAGACATTTTTTACCACTAAATGAAAACCTCACTTAAGTACTATCGTGGTCTTTTCCGCCTGACCATTTTTTTTTTTCGCTGAATCATGCGGAGGCGCCAAGCCACGCCTCCTTAAGGTTTGGGCCTATTAGGAAAGCGTCAACTTTGGCGCGCAAAATAACAATAACTCTCGTTTGGCGTTCGTCGTCAGTGCGCTCGGCCGATTCGGTATCTTTTCATTGATTATTCTAAACAAAGTCAACGGGGCGGGGCTAGAGAGCGTTTCTATGTTGCGAGTGCAAGCAAAAATTAGCTTAGTGGTGGTCAGGCGGGAGTTTCCTCGATAGTACTTAGAAGCATCTTAAACGCAGCCCTATTAAAAACAACATACGATAGGCAGTAATTATAACTCTTAACGTTAATTAATACTCAATTAAAAAGCTGAAAGGTGATCTTTCCTATTAGGGTCTGTGGTATTTCTCCTTTAATTCGAAATTGAGTACCTATAACATACATTAAGTTGAAAATATAATTGCAGTGTCGAATTGAAGTAGTCTGCCCTTTCCTTTAGGTTTAATCCTGACGTTTTACGAAGTAAAAACTTCACGGAAGACAATAAAAGTTTGATGCATACTTGTAATTACATGGTATACTGGGATATTTTATCCTTATCCAAGCGGAATGTCTCGAGATTTTTTCACTAGTGATTACTGTCATTTTATCTTGTTTTGCCTGTTTACAAGTTCATTTGCAAGTGTGGTATATTGTTTTTGAGTGAATATCAAGTTTATTTTTCTTAGAACTTATTACTGTGTCTCCAATGTAAAGTTTAACAAAATATTAGTTTCAACTGTTTTCTCTGAAATTGTGTTCTTATAGTATACCCACATATTACCGGTTTTTTGTAATACCGGGCGAGAATATTGACATCAACCGGGCTTTAGGCTCCGGACTGTCTACACCTCGTTTTATGCAATTTTTAATGTCTAAATTACATGACTTTAATATTTCGAGGTTAAAAACTTGGTCTCTCAGGGCTTCAGTCCTGCAATATTCGGGCCCACAGCTGTGCGGGCATCCGACAGACATGGCCTGCCCAGTCCCATTTTAGTCTCGCAGCTTTATAAGCTACGTCGGCAATTTGCGTTCTGGAGCGCAGTGTGGTGTTCCTTATCCGGTCAGACGGGGTCGCGGCAGACCAAGGAGAAGATGGCGGGACGTCTTGGATGGCTTTTTGGTAAATTGGCGAGAAGAAGCACACCATCGCGAGAAGTGGAAGGAATGGAGGAGGCCTTTGCTCAGGAGTGGGACAATACGGGCTAACTAAAAAAATAAACCTTGGTACATAGAATGTCTTATGTCTATTCAACAATTGTGTTTGTTTCCTGTGGAAAATATAAAATAGCAAGAACGATATATAGCAAAAATTAAAATAATTTGCTACGACGCGGTTACATCTGCCTACAAATCATCTACGTGCTACAATCATATTTTCGTAGCCGCTTCGCTACGCCACGTAGCGAAACAAATTATCCAATTCTAAAATTCCATTACAGCATCTATTTTCGAACCGACAAAGCTTAGCTAATACATTAAACATTATAGATTCGACTTCGAAATGCAGTAATTTAGCCTTCATAAATCTTCTAGTGATAAAATACAGGAGAAGTCACGGTTAACGACTAGTTTTTAATACAATTCTTGCACATAATTGGTTGGTTAAGATTACAATGCATTGTTGTTAAATGTCAAGCCTGATTGGTATGTGTTGTTAAAGTGTCGGACTGTTATTATGTATTGAAAGATAGTGTTTATTTTATTAAGAATTTTCTGTTGTTGTAGTTGTCAGATGGTCTGTCCTTTCCGCGGTTTACAGATAATAACAATTAATTACATTTACAAAGAAAAAGATGCCATAGGAGTATCGTTGTGATTAGAATTATGAGAAAAATGGTTTAACACAACAATATACCTGGCAAAAAAGGGTTTTGCTGTGTTTTAATGAAAAATGCTGCAGTCAACTTTTTTTGTTTTTAGGCAATAACGTCAGTGCAATTCTGCAAACCAAGTGCCTAGTGTGCCAAAATCTTTCGGCGTTCGAAAGGCTTTCACAGGGTGCACGTATTTTGTAACATTGATCTGTGAAATGTATTGAAAAATCTAGGCGGTGGGGGTGTAGGTGGTGTTAATTGTTTGTGATTTTGTCCATGCACAAAAGATCCACGTAGCACTTTAGTTTGTTTATTGGCCTATCTAGTAACATAGGTTCTACATATATATTAACATTTAGAGCACTTTTTTTTTCTTGTTCATTATAATTATCTGTCGTGCTTGAAGCAAATGCCGCGACAATATCAAATGTCAATTATTTGAATAAGTCACTTGTCATGGAGCCTTCCTGTTCACATAATGATTGTTACGGATTAACCTTTGTTGGGCTTCTAGGTATTGGATATTATCAAGCTAGGCTGGGTTTTTCTTGATGAGATCCTATTAAGAACCTGCTGAAATCCTAATTCATAACTACAGTTGTTTTTTTTTTCAAAGACGCTTATTTTGACTGATTTATGTTAAAGATATAAGCGGTAACAAAAAAAAAGACGCTTGTTTCTGACTAATTGAAGAAGGGTTCTGTCGAAGTAGTGTTTTCCGATTTTTGTGTTCTGTTGTACTAATGCGAGTCGAATATATATGTTCTACTGTCAGTCGAACTATTCAATATATATATTATATATATATTGAATAATATAATAAATAATAATATATATAAAAATAATAATAATATAATATATACGTACACGTAATGTATACGTATATATATGTTTTATTATTATATATATATATATATATTTTATTTTATTTTATATATATATTTTTTATTCTATTTTTTTTGTTTTTCGAAATTCGGACCGTGTCGTAATAATTAACTGTCGAAATTCAGTATAACACTCTGATGATAAAGATATTAGCGGTAACTAATTAATCCAATAAATAACTAATCAAGATTACAGACTTGTAGGCAGAAGTTAGGTGTAAGTTCACTGTTGTTATTCTGACAGGCGCTTGAATCGCTTCCATCGAGCTGAGTAAACAGGCGTCCCCGTCCGTTCTATCTTAGAAGTCATACAACGCTTTTCATCTGTCGTGATCGCGTTCAAGAGTATGCCGTCAGACAATAAAAAAACCTTTTGATGGCAGAAATATCATAAAGAATGTATTATACAGGGTGTAAAAGACCTCATCACGAAGCCGTCAACCAAGCATTCTGTACATCAAACTAAGTAACGTAAGTAAAAATTATTGCTGGAAACGACTTTTTTTTTGGGGTGAAAAATCATGTTTTGTGATAGAACTCAATGTAACTCACTCAAAATATTGTGCTGATGGATGGATTGATGGACGGGGTCGTGGAGGTGTTTAGAGTAAACAAATAAAATCTTACATTAAAAACATGCATTAAAAAAAAAAAATTGCAATGACGAGGAGAACAAGGGGTTGGTATCATTTCGTCTAAAAAATGCCTTTCGGCTTCGCTAAGAGGTGTTATACACCCTTTATACCAGAGAGAATGTGATATATAGAGAAGTAGTAATTTCCTTTCATTTGTTGTTATCTTACTCGACTTCATTGACCTTTGTTGTAAGAAAATCACAGATGTCTTCACATTCCAGAAAGCGAAATTTTCACAAAAATCGAGGCTAACTTGCCAGCGAAATTAACTTCGTCCCAAAGAAACTCTTGACTTTCTGTACAAGGTAGTGTTACTCGTATCTTATTCAGTTAAATTCCTCAAAAGGTCGAATGTTGAAAGCATCTTCATTTTATACTTTATTTCGTCATACATACAGTCAATATTGACTTGTCACATAATATTGTAAATATATAGAAGTATTCCGACGTGCTCTTGAAAATTAACTCTTCTCCATTCTCAATAAGATTGAAAATCCTTGGAGCGTGGCAATCGTGTATCAAATTGGTTTACATTGTAGTGCACTTAATGTACTTCATTTGGCCAGCTCTGTATCATTACTCAAAGGCGTTAAAGGTTCCTAGATGGACTGGTTGGAGTGCCATCCAGTGACCTTGACTGTATTTCAATAAGGCAAGGACCTTTTGATTTTTTACGGCTGTTTAAGCTTTAGTAAGACCTAGCTGAAAAGAGTATTTTCTGGCATCGCACTACAAAAAATCTTAGTGCTTTTATAATTGACTAGCTGACGTCCCGCGGTTTCACCCGCGTAGTTCCCGTTTCCGTGGGAGTACGGGAATAAAATATAGCCTATAGCACTCACGAATAATGTAGCTTTCTACCAGTGAAACAATTTTTAAAATTGGTTCATTACTTCCGGAGATTACCCCCTACATACAAACTTACAAACATACAAACTTACAAACAAATGTTACCTCTTTATAATATTATAGTATATAGTATAGATGACAACTACAACTTTAGCAGGTTTTCTTTTTGCGTACAAGCGTTTCATTTTGTTTTGTCACTTTAATTTTTTACTCTATTTTATTTTTTACACTATTTTTTATTCATATTAATTTAGGTTTAAACATTTCATTATTTTTTGCAACTTAAACCAAACTTGAGCATAATTAAGACTGCGTGAAACTCACATTTAATTAGAATCATCAATTAAAACTGTTAATTAGAAATACAGAAACGTCTTACTTAACGTTTTTGTGTTATCTAGACACACTGCTAAAGCAAAATACTCAAACTTTGACTAAAAGATTATCACAAACGTGTTAACTCTGAGTAAATATTTGCTGTATTTTGATTAGCATCGTGCTTGTGAGATTATCTGTAATTTGCACTAACTGATAGAACGTTAATTCTTGTAACAGGTAACTAAGGAGTTAACGTAGCTTACGATCGTATTATCTTTGGAATTTAGCATTCCAGATCAGGTTTTATGCCTGGTTGATGGAATATTATACGTGCCTTACATAAAAGTGCAGGTGACACGTGGTTGTACAGTAGGTACACCTCTTCTGCCTAAACCTTCAGAGATTACTGGAATGATGTTCAATGGTGTTGTAATATTTACTAAAAATACTTTACACAGTAAATACTTTTACTTTTTTTATTTGTCGAGAGAGACTGGATCCTGCGACACAGGGTATCCTAGTGCAGGATCCAGTGTCACATCTTATTGTAACACTTTTTATGAAGCAATAACAAAAAATATTGTTATTATTACTTAGTATATTTTCCCCGTACTAGAAAACTACAAAAAATAAATAATAAAAAAACCGGCCAAGTGCGAGTCGGACTCGCGCACGAAGGGTTCCGTACCATTATTATCAAAAAAAGGGCAAAAAAATCACGTTTGTTGTATGGGAGCCCTCCTTAAATATTAATTTTATTCTGTTTTTAGTGTTTGTTGTTATAGCGGCAACAGAAATACATCATCTGTGAAAATTTCAACTGTCTAGCTGTCACGGTTCATGAGATACAGCCTGGTGACAGACAGACGGACAGACGGACAGACGGACAGACAGCGAAGTCTTAGTAATAGGGTTCCGTTTTTACCCTTTGGGTACGGAACCCTAAAAAACAAACACAAACAATGCCATTTTTGGTTTTTTCGGTTTCTTTTTGTTCTTTTTTTTGTCATGGTATTTTTCTTATTTATTTTTATTGTACTCTATCACAATGCTATCCTATTTGACCCAAAGGTTGACTGGTAGAGAATGCCTTGTGGCATTAAGTCCGCCTATGTACCATCCTTGTACATGAAGTTTAAATAAATAAACAAACAACAAACAAAAAAAAACCTAAATAAGTAAAAAAAAGGCAGTAATATTACTCGTGTCTTATGGGCTCTATCTTCTCTTCAAAACATACATATTAATAAATCAGACTTAAGTATTTAGAGGTTACGCACATAATTCTAATTTGATTACTAATTAGACGGACCTGTTTAATTTAATTCATGCTTATATTGCGTAAACCTGACTTTGGCCGCTAAAGAAGGCTGCACTTATGTAGTCATTAAATTTGGTCTAGATTTTTTAGGTACTGACATAGTGCAATGTCAAATTACATTACACGTGTAGGTACGTTAGTTACATATATACTCGTACATAGTGATTGTGAATATAACTGGTTTGATTTAGTTAATGAATGTGTGAAAGTCGGTGAAAGTGGTTACATAACATAACATCACGGCTTGTAATCCAGGGTTAGGCAGAGCTGAACCTGACAGGACACCCACAGTTCACTAGTTATGTTTGTTTAAGTCCTATGTAATAGGGGGCGAGCCTATTGCCATCAACCGGGCCCAATCCGGACTCCGTGGCTGAGACTGAGAAATTCCTGATGGAAAAACTCACTCAACCCGGGAATCGAACCCAGGACCTTAAGTTCAGCAGTCGCGCATGAGACCGTAGACAGACGAGGCAGGCGAAAGTGTGAAAGTGGTTTTTATACTTTTCAGTTGTTCCGTACTCCCACCTATTCAATGTATGATCAAAGAAATAAAAAAATATTAAAAATAAAAAATAATATAATAAATAGTTACGAAATGGGATATAAAGATCATCGAAGATAGCCGTGTGGTATCCGGCAAAGTAGAATAGAACCAACCCATTACACTGACGGGTGTCGTTTAAGGCGACTAATGTCTGAGGCAGAACAACTTGCGCCTCCGTAGACCAGAGAATGGGCAGCAGCGTTTTCTGTTAGTCTTTCATCACTGCGATCTCCAATCCGCCCGCCAAGCGTGGAGATTACGGCAAATTCCTCCCATCAGGAGAGGCTTATGTCCAGCAGTGGACGTTATGGGCTGTTGTTGTTGTTGTTATACAACAAATACTAACAGTTTTGTTTAATGTTGTATAGATAATGGTACGGAACCCTTCGTGTGCGAGTCCGAGTCGCACTTGGCCGGTTTTTATTATACTTTTCAGTTGTTCCGTACTCCTACGTAACCTCTATTTTGGTTTCAGGCCATGATAACCATTTTCTTTTGTTATTTAGCAGGCACTTAAAAACAAGCATCCATTTTATCTGAAGGGTGAAGCAGGTTGAATCTATGAAAAAGTAAAGGTTTTTTAATACTGCGGCATTTTCCACAACACTAATATTGCTTATCCACGCAAATTATATTGGGTTAGTAGACTGGTATGTAGCTAATAAAAGTAAATAAATGACTAAGAATTATGATTGCAATGAAATTGTCTGTCCATGTAGCATTAATGTAATCTTAAATCTTCTGTCAGATTGTGAAACCATTTAATTACAATCTATGTGCAGTTGTGCACCTGTGAAATCTCTGACATTTGAAATACATAAATTGCAACTGCAGTGCAATAAAAAAGCAGTATGATATTTATTTACTGGTATGCTATTGACTAAAAGATTTGCAATAAGTCAGATTATAGACTGATAACTACAATTGAGATGACCGGTAGATAAAAATTAGCAGATTCATGTATTGTCAAATCTTCAAGCAATCAAATAATGTTGCATCAAATTATTTGGATACTAAATTGACTGTTGTTAGTAATACCTACTTATATTTAAATAATGTAATTCGTGAGCCCCCGCGGCTTTATTGATATAAAACAGGTCACCTGAGCAGCGCAGCGGTGGCCCGACTTACGAACAGTAAGTCGTGGGTTCGAACCCAGACAGGCTCATTACTTTGTGTAATTTATTTCATCACCGCTGCTCTCAAAACGGTGAAAGAAAACATCGTGAGGAAACCGGCATGTCCTAGAGCCAAAAAAGTTCGAAGACATATGTGACATCTACCAATCCGTAATGGGCCCGCGTGGTGGATTATAGCCCATTCCCTCTCATAGAGAGGAGACCTGTGTCCCAGCAGTGGGAACATTAATAGGCTGATGATGATGATGAGCTCACCTGATAAGTCATCTACAGACAAGTGACGATCGCTTTCACGGAGTTTCGTATTTTTTTTACAATGAAACTAGAATGACTACTTCAGGGGGAGTGCCAGGGTAGCCCGCGAAATACGAATTTTCTTTGTTTTTTTTGATAATTTTCAGGACAGTGTCAGGCTATACCGGATTACTTTTTTATCACTTTCCAAAAAAATGGGTATATTAGGTGAACGGAGTAGAAGCTTATGGCATACCTATTTTTTTTTTTCTTTTTTCCACAGCTTAGAAAATAATTGATTCATCATCAAAAAACGCTACAAATTTTAAGTAAACTTTTCATATTATAACAAAGAAAGAGAAATTTAGAAAAAAGTAATGAAAAATATCGAATTCCAAATCATACGCCGTACGCGTGATTTGTATTCCGATTTTTTTTTAAATTATTTTTTTCGCAAAAAAAAACCTAGTGCCATTTGTACTCTGTTCACCTGATACCCATTTTTTTGGAAAATGATAAAAAAGTCATCCTGTATGGTAAATCAATATACAATCGGACACTGATCTGCAAATTACAAAAAAAACTAAATAAAAATTGAACTCTTCCTGGCCCGCCTTTCGTCAGCGAGAGCATGGTCGAAAAGCTTGTTGTTTCATCCAGAGCCACAGCTGTGGTATTCTTTCAACTCCCCTGTCTTACCTAGCCCCGAATCCCACTACACACTACTTGCCTCCCGCGTACCTCATACCGCCTAACGCGGGGACATTGAATGAAAAAGATTGTTCGAAAATTAATAAAACTTATTCCAGGAAATACGTGTTTTTGAATTAGTCTTACAAGTATGTGAAATAAATATTTGTTATTTAGAATCTCCACTACATTTGCAAGGCTTCTATCAGGATGCTTTCTTTACTTTTACAATATATAAGTACATTATGAACGGCCAAAGTTGAGGTAAAAGTTGTGAAAAACAGCAATTTTTGGAGGCTTATACTGAATTTGTTTCTACAAATTTTTATTTTCTGCTTCGATAGAAGCCTAGATATAGTCTACAACATACTTATTAGTTCAAAAAATTCAAAGATATATGTCTAACAACGGCGTAATCACGCACGAGCTATAGTCAAAATTCTCGCGAAAAGTATGGTGGGTTGGCCGCTCTTAACGTTTTCGACACGGGTCAATCGAATAGATTTTCGAGTTCTCCATTATCGATATCGAGAATGTCGCTTTGGATAAGGTTTAGGTTAGATTTTGAAAATGTACCTCCAAGTATTTCTTCAGAATCCAACTGAACAATTTTAAGAGTAAATCCAAATGTTGGCAATAAGACCTCATTTACAGTAGTGCATCATATGCAGCACCATCAATATAATTGCATTACGAAAATTGATAATTATATGTACGCATGATTATGTTATCTTATCACTTAATTAAAATAAGAGATACCAGACACAGATCAAAATCTGACACATTAACACAAAATGCATCAAATTAAAACATCCGGAATCAATCTTAATCGCAGAATTATGTAAATTAAGGTTGAAAATAACGCTCATAAATACGTTTTAAAGAAAATTAATATATTTAAACAAAACTAAATAAATAAACTATGCATCTGCATTAAATCGGAGTGACCTTAAAACAAGTGCGTTCATGATCTGACCTTTAATAAAAAAAGAATAAGGTCAAACGTCCGATGAGTACCGTTGAAGTTGACAGGTATTTAATGTGTTCGTTTTTATGGTGAAGAAATAGGTCAGATGAGTAAAGTTTGATCGTCCTTCTAATAAAATCATTCAATATAGTAAAATAACATCACACTTGTATGTAATCCCCGAAGGGTTAGGCAGAGGTACTCTACTAAATAGTACACCTACATTTCGCCAGTTATGTTTAAGAGCTTATACTACCTCAGATTAGCAACTCTATTTGTGGTGGTTTAAACTTCGTTTGTAATACTGTTAGAATAACGTTCTAATCAGCGTGCACTACAAAGCGGTTGTTACGTCAGTCACTGCGGCCAAATAGTGCGAAATTAGTGGTTTTTATTCTTTATAAAATAAAATTTTCGTCTTTTGGAAAAAATAAAAAAACATAAGACCAGCTTTATAGTTAGTTCAGTTAGTATGCAAAGTTTCATGATCTAATTTGAAGTACTTTTTGAATACCAGCGGTTTATTGTTCGATTGGGAGGTAACTTTGGGATTTTTTTCTATCGAGAAAATTTTATGAAATCGTGTTTGCCAAATATAAGACCTAACATTAATCCTCAACGTTACCATATATTTATTTCAAAATTAATGCTGCAGTATTTTAGGCGTAACGGGGGATCATGCTAAGCCATTTGAGGTAGTATAGGCCCTTAAGGGGACTACAGCAGCTAAACGCGAGTTTTATAATGCAAAAAAGCATTATGATTCACTGCAATAAACAAAACTAGAAAAATATATGATATTCTTCAGTATATATGCTAGTATGATAGTGTTTTGAAAGCATAATACAACTAATTTTACTCCATAAAAAAAAAATCGGAGCAGTCTGGGGACTGCCGATAGAAGTGAAAACAAAAAGTACACAAGCCCCGCCCCAGTCGTAGCACTGGTTATGCCCCGCGCATGCCTATGTGGTGCTACGCTGTAGCGGATGCTACGAGTGCTACGAACGGCTACGAAGCGTGACCGCACGTTACGTTACGTGACGATGAATTCAATGTTTTTCCTTCACCCAAAAAGTGCTCAACGCGCCTAAAGAAGTTTTCACTTAAAAAATCACGAACTTTTCTCTAAAAAAATCTTTTAACGAGTAATAACCATACTAAAATACATGCGATCATTCTGATTTTTTGGCAAATAATTCTACAAGCAACATATTAGCATGATAGTGCTTTATTGTTTTAGTTCAATCAATAGATTTTTTGTAAATCGCAAAAAAACCACTCATTTCGCACTATTCGCCCGCAGTGACTGACGTAACAACCATTTTGTAGTGCAAGCTGATTGGAACTTTATTCTAATTGAGTTGCTAATTTAGCTCCTGTAGTCGCCTTTAGTCCTATGTAAAAGAGGGCAAGCCTATTACCATCAACCGGGCACAAATCCAGACTCCGTGACTGCTACTGAGAAATTATTGATGAAAAAACCCAATAACAATTTGCCTGACTCGGGAATCGAACCTAGAACTTCATGCTTAGCATTTGCTTTCGCAACCACTAGACGAAGGAGGCAGTCGAAGAGTTTTTTTTTTGTATCCAGCTTTAACAGGTTTTCGTTATAGTGATTCGAATGAAGAAAATTTTATTGTTTCAATTTAGATGGATTTTAAGATCATGCGATTAGCTGGTTATAAAATAATGTTTTGATCTTTATTCGGATTTTCGATGCAGTATTTGCCTTAATATTATAACATACCTAACACATCTAGTATTAGTGTCAAGATATAATTTCCTACTCCATGTTACTTGGAAGCTGATCTAATTAAAGCGTTAAAGATCACGCAAAAAAAACCCTCAAAAATCATAATTAAAATGGTTCTAGAGTACATTAAATTCAGCAAAACATTTTAAAACCTTAATTGTTTGCACACGAAGCTATGCAGCCTCGGTGTAATAGAAAGGAGCCGGTCATCTGCTGCGAACGGTACAAGGACTGATGTGCACTGAAAGTGTTACGAATGTTTTTATGTAATAAAATAAATATAAATACATGCACATTGTATTGTATTGTATTGAATAGCGGGCTGGTGTCCGCAACTCCACGTCAAAGCTCGTATTTTGCGTACGGGTGGGAAATTTATTCGATCCACCCTAACTCCCCGAGAAAGGCCAGCAGCGCCTTGGTGTTGCTGACAATCTCGCGGAGAGTACCTGGGTTACCGAAGTACTTTGCCCTGTATGTTGCAACCACTGGGCAGTGCAGAAGCACGTGGGCTGCTGTCTCGTCTTCCTCCATGCAGGCACGACACAGGGGGCTGTCTGTGACTCCTATGACAAAGAGGTGTTTATTAATAGAGCCGTGTCCAGTAATGGCCGCTGTAACTGTGCGCAGCTGCGGTTTGGTCAACCGAAGCGCGCGTTTGGTGAGGCGGCCGTCGATAGTAGGAAGTGCTTCCTTGGCCTGCCTGCACTCGCCGTGGTCTAGCCACAGCTTGTGGTGTTTTTCACTAGTTTGGTTCCTTACCAGTGAATACATGCACCTAATACATGAGCAGGTCCTGGGTTCGATTCCCAGATCAGGCAAAGTACTATTGGGGTTTTTTATCAGGAATTTCTCAGTAGAAGCCACGGAGTCTGGATTCGTGCCTGATTGATGGCAATAGGCTTGCCCATTTTTACATGGGACTTAAATATAGCTGGTGAAATGTGGGTGTACTATTAGTTACACCTCTGCCTAACCCTCCGGGAATTACGGGCGTGATGTTATGTTATGTTGAAATAAATACTGGTTTTATTTTAGTTGTCGATAAGTAATGTAGATGGATTCCTTAAATTGATGTGCTGTGTTGTCCAATAACTTAGTTGTGGAGGTCAGATCGGCAGTCGCTCCTTGTAAAAGAACGGCATTCAGCATCCGGTTGGACTGGAGACCGATCCAATAACAGGGAAAGACTATGCAGATGATGATAGTGATATAACGCAGTGTTGTCAATATTTATTGACATTAAAATTTGCATTGCACTGTTCCGCGTCATAAAATTACGTTCACAAAGAACATTTTAAGACACTGAAAAATCTCATTTTTCCCTTCAAATCACTTAAGTAGGTAAGTACCTAATTGTTACGTTTTTAGGGTTCCTTAGTCAACTAGGAACCCTTATAGTTTCGCCATGTCTGTCCGTCCGTCCGTCCTCGCTTAATCTCTGCAGTGACCGTTAGCACTAGAAAGCTGAAATTTGGTACCAATATGTATATCAATCACGCCGACAAAGTGGTAAATGTTTTATTAGGGTAGCCCCCCTATATGTAAAGTGGGAAGTGTTTTTTTTTTTTTAATTTCAACCCTAACGTGTGATATATTGTTGGAAAGGTATTTAAAAATGAATAGGGGTTTCCTAAAATCATTTTCTGATAATGTCAATAATTTCGGAAATAATCGCTCCAAAAGTAAAAAAACAATGTGTCCCCCCTCTAACTTTTGAACCATAAGTTTAGAAAATATGAAAAAAATCTGAAAAGTAGAACTTTATATCCTTATAGGAAAATCATTTTGAACTTGATGGAAATAACAGTTTTTGTACAAAAAAGACAAAAAGTTGTACAAAATAATTTCTGGACTAAGTTTGTAGTATATTCGTATATGCAAGCATTTTTACATATTGGATACCCAACTTTAAACTCATAAGTGGGAACACTTATTGTAACGGACGGGAAACTACGGAACCCTACACTGAGCGTGGCCTGACACGCTCTTGGCCGGTTTTTTTTATCTAAAATCAGTTAGCTTTATGCAGGTATGTTGTAAGTGGCAGTATAATTTCATTTCATTTTTCATTTATTCAACAACAAATTACATTGTGTCTTATTGTGATACATAAGAAATAGTTAATAAACAGCAAAAAAAAAAAAAAAAAACAAAATCAATAAAAATCCACATAAAAAAAAGCAAAATCGTAAATACTTATAAGTTTTGTTTTAAACCGTGAAAGTGAAAAGCCAGTGTTCGCGGTATGTTGTAGCCAAATTGCTACGTGACAAAAAGATCATGGAAGTCTAATGTACTGCTCAATTATTATATATATATATATATATATATATATTTAGACCAATTAAAGACATAAGGATAACTTTTTATTGCCACTCCTGAACAGTGATGTTTCTTACAAAACTATTACCTATCGATATTGCATAAAACTTTTTGTTACTCTGACAAGCGACAGCAAAGTTTATTTATGATAAAAGCTAGTCATGTTACTTGTATTTGAAAAGGTCACATTCGGTAACGATCAAGTGAATGTTAGATCAATAATTAATTTTAATGAATCGTTTTTTTATTCCGTGGGAGTTTTGAGTTTGTTACGTAAATTAGCATTTTGGTTTTTGAGACTAATTGTATGTTATTAAAAGTGATGATATTGGTGTTACATAAAACTGTGTTAGTCAAAGGTCATTTGAATGGAGCTTCTGAAAGCTAACATAACCTTAAAACTATATTTTCGAGCCGGTCGGCCGTCGCATTTCATGTTCATGAATAAGGAGTTAACAACAATTATTACTAGCTCTAACAATAACTAACTTATACATGAAATAAATAATGATTTATTAAGGAAAACATTTTGCAATGGTTTAAAAAATATAGTTAACAAACTGTCCCCCTCAGAATGATTCAAAATACATAAAATACACTTAATGATTACTGACACACAACCCGTATGTCCCCAGCCGTTCGCGAAAGGGAACGGTGCATTGTTATTTTAATTGTGTCTGTAATTGCGGGTATCTAAGAGTTAAAAAGTAAAAAACAAAAACAACACACTGACAAAAATGTTGGTGTTAGGTTAAGTATATTAGGTAATGTGCAGTACATGTTAGATCCACAGCCTATTTAATTTGACACCCAAATTACCTTGTAATTACTATCAATTACACTTCACATACCCATCCCTGACCGATATTACCCACAAAATCCACCGACATGTTCCATCACGGTACAGTTGCATCGTTTGACATGTTAATTTGAGTTCAACTAGTTTGGAACATGTTTCGTGTCAGCTGTCGAGTAAGAGGTTGACCTCCCGCTGAGGTCGAGTTACCTCTTCGTGAGGATCGTGGTTCAGTTCAATTTGTAATTGGTTTAGTTTATTTAATGGTAATTTTTGAACGTTTGTTTAATTCATCTGGGTCTTATGACTATTTTTAAAGTCTGTACGTAATTTTAATGTAACATCGCAAATATCACAATTTAAATATAATGTACACATTTTTGATAACATACGACACATAATGCCGTAAAATCTTTTTAATTCGTCTTTTTATCTTTCTTTCTAGACTGTAGTATGTTTTCTTTCTAATTTTCCTTAACCATACAAACATTTATATTGTAATCATCATCATTTCAGCTGAAAAACGTCCACAGCTGGACATAGGCCTCCCCAAAGTGTCGCCACATTGACCGGTCTCGTGCGACCAGGTTTAATATGCGACCCTCCATATTGCACCTGCATCATAAGCCATGCACAATGTAACCATATTATTTACATTTTTTATTTTGTATAATACAGCAATTTTAAAATTACATCCGTATTACTTAATACTGATCCTGCACTAGTTACCTACAGTAGGTATACTTATCAACATCTCTGTAGGTATCCCATTATAAGTAACAAAGACTTGACATATAAAATGCAGCCTATTACTAGTTGTCTCATTTACAGGTAGCACAGCCAACTGAACTCTGTAACCTTTTGTTAAACTACGAGTAGATGTCCACTTAAGTGCAGTTGTCTTGCGTTTATTGTTCCAGTTTTTATTTCCTCTTGTATCATGAATTCTGCAGTATCTGCGGTCAAGGATTAACTACTTCATAAAATCTTTTAAAATAACGTAGTCTTATATTTACTTTGTGTTGAATTTCGAGCTCAAACACCTTGGTATAACCGTATACCTAAGGAAATCTTGTAAATATTTCAGGAATCTCAGCCCTCAAATTAAAAATCAAAGCATTTAATTCAATTAGACCATTACAGGTACTTTTGAATGATAAAAAAAAAAACAAAAAAAAGCGAAGCTACAGTCACAAGGTATAACTTGTGAAAGTACTGTAGTTGCCCATTCCTTAGCGTAGATACATGGAGCCCTACATTTACAAACACTGTTTTAAGCTTTCACGGTTTAAAACTAAACTTAGAAAAAGAAAAAAGAAAGAAAGAAGGTAGACAGATTTGTCTGCTCCTAACAATTTTTTTTCCATCCACCCGCATTCTCCAGTTAACCCGCGATCATAGCGCTTGTAACAGCGTCGAAATAACGGGAGCTCAAAACAAATAGTAATCAAGATATCCCTTAAGTTACAATATAAGTCTACCTTTACGAATTGAAACGAGAATATTAATTATTATCTTACATCAAGATAACACAAGAAAAAAAGCAACAGAAGTGTTACTATTATAACTACAAAATGTCAAAGACTATTGTTCGCTGAAAACTGCATTCTCTTCTATTATGAAGCATGCATAATCAAAATTTAAGGCAATGAATCGTTATTTAACTGTTAAGGTCCAATTTCAGTTTAAAATAAGCAGTCTGCTACGATACGTAAATAATTGAATTAAAATCAGCTGTTCTAGATATTTTACAAATTTTCTTGTTACTCGTAAAAAAGCAAATAGCGTTAGCTCAAAGCAGAGCTGTCTCAGTAATCTCTTAGGTTACTTAAGCTAGCTAAGGTACAGTTAGCAAACTGTAGCAGCTTCGAAACTTCGTCCTTCATCCTCATTCTCCAGTACAACAACAACAACAGCCCATAACGTCCACTGCTGGACATAAGCCTCTCCCATGATGGGAGGAATTTGCCGTAATCTCCATGCTTGGCAGGCGGATTGGAGATCGCAGTGATGAAAGACTAACAGAAAACGCTGCTGCCCATTCTCTGGTCTACGGAGGCGCAAGGTGTTCTGCCTCAGACATTAGTCGCCTTATACGACACCTGAGTGTAATGGGTTGGTTCTATTCTACTCTGCCGGATACCACACCTCAAATTATTTGCAAATCCCAAATTATTTGCAGTCGGTGCAGCATGTCTTTTTCTATAGTTGGTGCCAGTTAAGATGAGAATAGCGGTCATTGCCCTTTCCCTAATATCTCTTCGTACGAACCAAAACAAATAAACCAGGTACCTATCGTTGTTCATTACAAAAAATGTTGAAGATCATGATAGATGACGATTCCAGGCTTGAACAGGCTTATTTTTGGTTTTCAAAATTAAGAAGTTAAATACATGTAGGTGGGTAAATGACCGCTATTCTCATCTTAACTGGCATCAACTATGCCATGTCTCTGTTACTCGTCATTTTAGCCGTCACCTCCTTTCTAACTATATTATCTATTCATCGATTCTTTGGAACTTCACCTTTAACCTTTAAATTATATAACAATAAACACCAAAATTTTGGTCTACCTGGAACTTCATAGGAAGTGACATTAAGTACATTATCAAATAAATTATCTACAATCTCCTATCTAGTGAAAGGATTATAAGTTACGTTGGCTGATGACCTAAGTTATCTAACTTAGACTCGTCTCAAAAATTAGGAACAGATTTCGAAAAAATAACTTACCTAATAATTTTGATTTATGGTCGTAAAAGTATGTTGATGCTTGTTGTTTCAGAATGGAGTTTTTTCCCAAATGTTATAATCGAGTGTATAAGAGTATTTTTTGGGATTTGTAATTGTCTCACACTCGCAAAATAATAGAACCTACATAATTGTGATGGTTGTTGCTTTCAGCTTCCAATATTCTGCATCTTTAAACTTCATTAGGTGCAAATATTACCTGATCCTGTTACTGAAAAGTACCGATTTTCAGAAAACCTCTTAGGTTTCTAACCATTTTTGGATTAAAAAGACATTTCCAGTAAGCGCAGTGAGCACTATATGCCTCCAAGATACCTATATGATATTTTTATACGATATTTTAAACCATTACTTCGCCCACGACTGCGTCCGCAAACATTGTGATGTAAATATAATGAATAGCCGATAGCATCTACGAATAGTGTATCTTTCTGTTGGTGAAAAAATTTTCAGAATTTGATAATGATTTCCAGATAATACATACAAAACTTACAAACAAATTCTACCTCTTTACTTACAATATTACTATAGATTTAACTCCATTAATCTTATCTTATCTTTATCTCCATTAGTTTTTCGAGAAATCGCCAAACGGTTGGTCGACTCTTCACGTGACCAGAGGGCGGGCCTATTTTTTGGCCAAAGAATCAGCATTGCCATCCAACGTGGCAATGCTGCCAGCCTTCTGGGCACTTTTCCTGTTGACAGCGATGTGGACGAATTTTTCGACGCCCTGTAACCCTTTTTGTTACTTGTAAATATTTTTATAGAGTTAGTACCTATGTAAATAATGTATAGTGTTAATGAATAAAAACTACTCCATTAATGTATTAACCAGCAATTTCTATAAGCAAAGCCCTTCTAAAACAGCGTACACTCCAAGTCCTCATGGTAATATAACATGATGTTTCGCCGGAATCCGGAAGTGAGTGTTGGTCGACAGCACTCAAGTGATTCCAGTCTAGACATAGATACTTGAGACTATAGATACTTATTTATCTCGCAGTCAATTTGTTGTTAGAATGTTTATTTATATTGGTGGAGGATCTTTTATAATCAGTAGGTATTATAGCGGTATGTCTGCTATCAAAACGGCACCTGCGGCCAACTCACACAGAATGTCTGTGTCTCAATACTTTTCAAAATTATAGCCTAATTATGCTTAAATGCTTGGCATGCCTCGTTCATATACATACGATTTCTCATTTTCTCTCACACATTTTTTAATTATACTCGTACTGTAACTTAATTATTCCATAGGCGGTCTTCGATTAAACATCCATGATTTTAATCTGATGAATAAATGGTTATTGCAAATAGTTTAACGTTTTCGTTACATTAAAAAAAAACTTGACTTCATTTAGGAAAGGTAAAAATAATTTCAATTTTAGAACTTCCATTTAAAATTCTTATCGGATCACAAATGTTCCGAAATCAGTAATTTAGAGCCATTAATATCTGCCATCCATTGTTAGATAATTAACTGATCAACCAGGTCAAACGATTTAGAAGGTCCTCAATTGCACCAGAACTTAAACCAACTAATCGTTTTCAAACTAAACATTATTAAACTGTGCTCCTTAAACCATAACCATATGATATCTCAAGATAAAATCGATTATAATTCTCGAAATTAATCGATCTCATTTCGTTCGTGCACACTCGGGTTAAATCGTGACCCGTTCGGAACTGTATGCAAACTCCTGCGCAGAAAGTGAACGTAAAAATTGTTCAATGGGTCAGTTATGTCGTATTGTATATATGGCCAGGTATGATGTATGGGCTTGCTGAAATAATTTGGTAATTAATCTTTTTATTGATGTTAATTTAAATTATGTTTTATGAAACGATTACATTTAAAACTTGCTGTTTAATGTGTTAAGTATATTTTGTTTTTGCTGAAAAACAACAGTAAATTGTGAGCTCTAATATTTACAATTAAACAAAAAATATAGCTTTACATTAATGCCCAAGTTATCGACAGGAAGCTAAGATAGATCCATATATCCAAAAGCGAAAGTCGATTCTAAGACCCAAAGGTGAGAAACAGACAATTTAACTTCGGCAATAAACAGGCAGTCTGTTTTACTGGTCAAATTACAGTTTTTCCGAAGATTCACCCGATCATAATGTAACGTTGCAAATTACAACAACAACAACAACAGCCCATAACGTCCACTGCTGGACCTAAGCCTCTCCTATGATGGGAGGAATTTGCCGTAATCTTCACGCTTGGCAGGCGGATTGGAGATCGCAGTGATGAAAGACTAACAGAAAACGCTGCTGCCCATTCTCTGGTCTACGGGGGCACAAGGTGTTCTGCCTCAGACATTAGTCGCCTTCTACGACACCCGTGAGTGTAATGGGTTGGTTCTATTCTACTTACGTTGCCAATTAGTTACTAGTAATTTACCCACAGTTTGAGTAGGGTTTTTTGATATAATCTGCATTGTGTCTTTAATTGAAACTTTGTGTTTATAAATTGCAATACAAGTGCCTAATAAGAATTCGTTAATTTGTCTTAATTGCCAAGAGTCTTGATTAATACCTGAGGAAGCTCTCGTTTCTGCCGGGGCTGTGGGACTGTTCGAAAGAGATACCGTGGCCCCGGAACACAAAGGGCGATGAAGGAACATGGATGAGTTTTAATCATTAAAAGTCTGACACTCCTTCCTGCTCCACCCAGAGCGGGAGGAGTCATTTGATGATTTCCCACCCGAAAAAAAAGAGGCTCTCGTTTCTGCCGGGGCTGCGGGACTGTTCGAAAGAGATACCGCGGCCCTGAAACACGAAGGGCGAAGAAGAAACATGGATGGGTTTTAGTCAGTAAAAGTCTGACACTCCCTTCCGCTCCGCCTAGAGCGGGAGGGGTAATTTGATGATTTCCCACCCGAAAAAAAAGGGAATCTCGTTAGGCAGCTAGATCGAGGTCTTAGTACTCCTGGACACGGCTCATATTGTTAGGAGGTTCCTTTCTCTGGAGTCCTGACCTCAACTTGCACCCTGCTACCGGTGGATTCTCTATATTTTTAAATGTTTTCTTTTAAATTGTGTTTTTTAAAGGAAAAATGTAAGAAGTAAGTTATATAAACGAATAATTAAGTTAGTCTTAATTACGAAACTCAGCCTTTGTACCTAGAATCTAGAAAATAGATAGCACTTCAACCTTTCTAGACCATTTGGTAACATAGATACGTATCTTTTTGTCTGTCCGTCCGTGTCTACCTATTACTTAACGCTTGTTACATTGTGAAGGGTAAAAAGAAATGTTGGCCGGATGATTTGTTTTAATAAATCTATTATGTGTTAGTAGTTCGTCGTTCGAGGAAGTTAGGACTAGTTATTACGTCGTACCTATTGTTATTATTAGATTATAAACAAAAGGAAGTTCTACGTGACAGCCTCGTTGGTCGAGTTGTTGCAAGCGCGACTGCTTAGCACAAAGTCCTGGGTTCGATTCCCGGGTTGGGCAGTGTTATTGTGTTTTTGCATCAATAATAATTATCTCAGTAGCAGCCACGGAGTCTGGATTCGTGCCCAGTTGATGGCAATAGGCTCGCCCCTATAACATGGGACTTAAAACATAACTTGCGAAATGTGTACTATTAGGTACACTTCTGCCTTAACCTACTGGGATTACAGGTGTGATGTTATGTTAAGTTCTAAGCAAGAAGGTGTGAAGCCAGATGCTAGTTGTAAAAACTTTTTAGCACTTATTTACGTCAACTCATAAATTACAAATTTATGTTTTTACTTGTTCTAAATGTTACTAGATCACCTTCTAACATTTTTAATTACCAAATACTTCAGCTAGATTTTTAAATCTTTTTTAAATTTATTACTTAAAAAAATTAGATACGATACGAAATTAATACATTAATTAAGCCACACCAACTTCAATGACCAAATCAATCAAACGCTTGCAAAAATTACAATATAAATAAAAATGGCGACATTACACCATCATTCAAACATAAGCTGATAAGGCTGTATTTCTAGGAAACAGTCTTTAAAGTATGTGAGCCTACATCATCATCAGCTTATTAATGTTCCCACTGCTGGGACACAGGCCTCCACCACGCGGGCCCAGTGTGGATTGGTAGATGTCACATGTCTTCGAATTTTTGGTTCTAGGACATGCCGGTTTCCTCACGATGTTTTCCTTCACTGTGTTGAGAGCAGCGGTGATGAAATAACTTACACAAAGTAATGCGCCTGTCTGGGTTTGAACCCACGACTTCCTGTTCGTAAGTCGGGGCCGCCACCACTGGGCCACCGCTGCTCAAGTTTTCTATGGAAATATTAAATTCCTTAAGTATTTTTCTTTTCGATATTTATCAGAATAGTAAAATGGAACTTATTTGTGAAAAATAAATCAGTAGATACTATAGGTTCCGTTATTATTTATCTCTTATTATTCGTATAGCGATATAAAATAGAAAATCCAATTTCGTAAACATTGAAGATATCAACTAATTAATACCTACAATGTTTTCTCAACTTACAACTTTTGGACATCATAAAACACCCGGATTAAAACCACCAATAACTAAACGCCTTTTTAAGTTATGTCTCTTAATAATTATTGAAACAGTCGCTTTGTGAGTCATAATGTGAATGTTTCAACTCCAAAACTAAATTATAATCAATACCGATATGTTGTTAACTGGTATATGTATGTACCTATGCATAAATATGGGAATTACCGTGGGAGGTCGACAGTCGACACTATCTCTAAAAGGATGAAGGTCGAATCTTCTTATTAATTTATTTAGAGGGTCACCTTGGATGTGTAATGTTTTGATTTTAAATCAAAATCTTGTAGTATTCTATAATCATCATCTTCATCATCATCAGCCTATTAATGTTCCCCTGCTGAGACACAGGCCTCCACTCTATGAGAGGGAATGGGCTATAATCCACCACGCGGGCCCAGTGAGGATTGGTAGATGTCACATGTGCTTTATTGGTCTTGGACATGCCGGTTTCCTCACGATGTTTTCCTTTACCGTTTTGAGAGCAGTGGTGATGAAATAAATTACACAAAGTAATGCGCCTGTCTGGGTTGCCAACCACTGGGCCACCGCTGCTCTCATTCTATAATAATAAGTTCTAATTCTAATTAAACGCATGTGACTAAAAGAGTGATTGACATGAATGTCAATGGATGGACAGGGAGAGGAAGGGCAAAGAAAAGATGGATGGATTGTGTGAGGAATGATATGAAAGAGGAAGGAGTAAATGATGCCGTGTCGTCTGACAGGGGAGAATGGGAGAAAAAACGTGTTACACCGACCCCAAGTAGAATAGGATAAGCGCAGGAAGACGATGGTGATGAATAGGGTTAGGAGGCAACTCGTCCACTTTGAAACTGGGACCAGGGACCAGTTGCCCTCTTTCAAAAAGGTTAGGGGGCATTTCGTCCCATAACTCGTCCACATTGAAACTGGGACCAGGGACCAGTTGCCCTCTTTCAAAAAGGTTAGGGGGCATCTCGTCCCATAACTCGTCCACATTGAAACTGGAACCAGGGACCAGTTGCCTTCTTTCAAAAAGGTAAGGGGGCATCTCGTTCCACAACTCGTCCACTTTGAATCTGGGACCAGGGACCAGTTGCCCTCTTTCAAAAAGGTTAGGGGGCATCTCGTCCCACAACTCGTCCACTTTGAAACTGAGAAAGAGTGTACACCTTTAAGGTAGATTTTTGAGGAACTAACTATTTATTATTAAGATATCATGTGAAATGTACCAAAAATCACATCAGTAAATGAATTAGAATTTGACCAGGGACCAGCTGCCCCCTTTCAAAAAGGTTAGGGGGAAACTCTTTTCGTATTCGGCCAAATGCTATCCCCGCCTAACAAGGCGCCATTTTTTTAAATAAATGTTTAACTAATAAGAAGTGTTGCGCTACTAAATAATAATTGTTTTAACTAACGCGATACTTAATCTTTTAATACGACAAAGTATGAAACATTAATCAAATCTTGACAAATAACCAAACAATAATTGGTCGCAGTAACAATATCGTAGATTCGTAGGGTAAGTCGTGACAAGAGGCAGTTACCGGAGAATTTCAGTGTGTACCGGAACACATGCCTCACGATTTGTCTCGAATATTATGAGCAATATTATTTAAGATATAGCAACGTGTAAATGGGCCGCATGGAAGATCTTATTATCAGATTTTGCAAAAACGATAAGTGCGTGTAAATGTGCGTGTTTAAAAAAAAAAATCATCATCTTCTAGCCTTTCCCCAACTATGTTGGGGTCGGCTTCCAGTCTAACAGGATGCAGCTGAGTACCAGTATTTTACTAAAGCGACTGCCTATCATCTGACCTCCACAACCCATTTTAGACTTGGTAATACGATACCACTTTGGTAAGACTGGTTGTCAGACTTTTTGGACAAATGACAGCCGGGACCAACAGCTTAACGTGCTTTCCGAGGCACGGAGGAAACTCGGTATGTAATGGGTGGTCGCCCATCCACAGGCCAACCTAGGCAAGCACGGCTTAACCTAACGATCGACCCGAGCGGCTGTTATTATTTAGCCACGAGCTCTTCGTTTAAAATAAATAAATATCGCTGGACATTACTCAAAGCGCCATCTAGTGCCACACTAAGCAACGATGCTTAATTGTGTCATGAACACCAGATAGTTGATATACTACTTACATACTTTTTGTTTGTAAATACATACTTATTATACATATAAACATCCATGACTCGGAAACAAACGTCCGTGCTCATCACACAAACATTTGCTCCTACCGGGATTCGAACCCAGGACCCTAAAAACGTAAGGCAGCCTCGCTACCGCTGCGTCATTCGGGTCGAATCATGTTTAACTGGTTGACATGATTACAAGTAGGAAATATTTTTTTCTGTAATAGATGGACTTCTGAGATATTATGAGAAGAGATGTAAAAGCACGAAATCAAACTGTAGATAATAATTTTAGTTTGTCTTATTATACAATCATCACCATTCTCTAACCCAATTTATTAGGGATCGGCGCAGATTGTCTTTTCCTTTATAGTCCAGTAATTTTAAATATCACAGCATGCGTCAAATACGGTAGGTCTGATTTTTCGCAGACTTGTTTATGATGTTAGCCTAATGAATAATCCAAGTTTGTGACCTCGAGCGTCGTACGCAACTTTGTCAAAAATCGAAAAAACCGCGAAACAATGTTTTTTTTTTTTAAATTTTGGTGATTAATCCTAAAGGACTAGTTTTCGAAAAAACTTTTTTAGGACGTTTTTAAATAAAAATAATAAAATACCAGTCTGCAAAAAATCAGAACTACCGGATTTGACGTATACTACTACTTACCCCATACTTTCAGGCGACAAAGTTACTGGACTATTACTTCTTTATTAGTCGTCATACATACAAACCTCGTCATCTCAGTAGTCACTTCTTTTAGCCATATAATCCTTCAAACAGTCCACTCATCGCTTTTGGTTTACTCCGACTGGTCATCCACATTCCTACTCAATACCCCGTATCATAAATATGAGCATACCATGATCCAAATATAGGAGGAGATCGTGGCTAAATAAAAACAGCCACTCGGGTCGTTTTCTAGGTTAAGCCGTGCTTGCCTATCTTGGTCTGTGGATGGGTGACCACCTATCATACCAGATGACTAATGATTTTTATCACTTTCCAAAAAAAATGGGTGTATTAGGTGAATGGGTTAGAAGCTTATGGCATACCTTGTTTTCTTTTCCACAGCTTAGAAAAAAATTGATCCATCATCAAAAAACGCTACAAATTTCAAGTAAACTTTTCATATTAGAACAATGAAACAGAAATTCTGAAAAAAATAATAATGAAAAATCATACGCAATACGCGTATGATTTGAATTTCGATTTTTTTTATTTTCGCAAAAAAAAACAATAAAACTAAGTATGCTTCTACTCCGTTCACCTATTATACCCATTTTTTTTGGAAAGTGATAAAAAAGTCATTCTGTATACTGAGTTTCCTCAGTGTCTCAGTGTCTTGGAAACTGGAAGCCGATCCCAACATAGTTGGGAAAAGGCTAGGCAGACGATGATGACCATGACCCAAATCAAAACTTTAAAAGAGAATAAAATAAGAATATATTTGGAGTCGTCAAAATGCATTAACATCGCCAAATCTTACCCTACCACGTTTCAATCTGAAAACCACAAACTTGTTTTCCATACTCTTAAATTCCCAAATATTAAAGCGAATCATAAATATTCATAAAGCACAAGTGTTAGTTAATTTGCACCATATCGGAAATGTCAAGGAGTTGTTACGGATTGACGTTCATGATATTTAGTAGATAGGTATCAATAGATGAATCTGTTAGGAGCCTTTTATGAAAAAGCTTTTAGTTAAGCAACAATCTATGTAAGAAATAGACACCTGTCTATTATTTTTATTTTAGCAATATGCCAATATGACCATCTTAAAGATGGCGCATGATAGATAGACAATAATGCTTTACAGTCTTCAATTTCAACACATTATTGTTTAAATGTTTATTATGAAAAGTAATGTCAGGTCTCAATTTATGTCCGGGGCTGTGGGACTGTTCGTAAGAGATACCGTGGCCCCGGAACACAAAGGGCGATGAAGGAACATGGATGGGTTTTAGTCAGTAAAAGTCTGACACTCCCTTCTGCTCCGCCCAGAGCGAGAAAAGTCTCAATTTATGTGGTTACTTAACTTACTTAACTTTTTATTATTACTGCTATTTGGCTTTTGCCAGTGGGGTAGTAATAGAGAGGATTTCTATTTTTTTTACAACGGTAAAAAATACAGGTACAATTATTTATGATCATTTTTGATGACTGCCACGTTGGTCCAGTGAAAAAAGCGCGACTGCTGAGCATGAGTTACTAGGTTCGATTCCCAGGTCGAGCCAAGTGTCATTGGGTTTTACCATCTGGAATTTCTCAGTCGCAGCCACGGAGTCTAGACTTGTGCCCGGTTGATGGCAATAGGCTCGCCCCCATTAACAAAATAACGGGCCAAATGTGGGTGTACCTACTATTAGGTACCCCTCTGCCTAACCCTTCGGGGATATCAGGCGTGATGTTATATTATGTACCTATATTTTATTTTTAGTAGATCCTATTGTTTATTTCAGTTCCTACTTCTAGTGACCATCATACGTTTAATAAAAAAAAAATCTTTACATTAAAATTTATTGTTACAGGTACTGACAATAACAACAGTTATAAAATCATCACCTCTACAGTAGGTAAGCCTTAGTCAGATTGTACGTAAAGGTACAGTCTTATCGGTTAAATCGAATGATCCAATTTCGACATTGAATCGGTCTCAATTTAACGCGTACTTAAAGAAACGTGAAAGTTATGTATCAACAATTTGGTTTCTGAATAAAACAACGCATGTAGCGTTGTTTTATTCAGAAACCAAATATGTAAGTATTACTTTAATAAGTTCCGGTGAACATTTTTTTTTAACTATGGAACGGATGCGCTAATACATTATTGAATCGTTGATTGAATAATGAAAGTTGATGTTGAGTGAAGGCCTATATATTTGTTTTAAGCATCATCATCTGCCTAGCCTTTTCCCAACGCCCCGTGTTGGGGTCGGCTTCTAGTCTTACCGAATGCAGCTGAGTATTGCACCAGTATTTAACATGGAGCGACTGCCTATCTAACCTTCTGATCTCCACAACCTAATTAGTACTGGGTATACGATACCCCTCGGTAAGACTGATTGTCAAACTTTCGGGCCACTGACTACCTGTAACGACTGTCAAAGATCGACTTATGACAGCCGGGATGTACGGTTTAACATGCTTTCCGAGACAAGGTGGAAACTCGGTATTTAGTGGGTGGTCACCCATCCAAAGACCAACCTCAGCAAGCGCGGCATAACCTGAAGATTGATGAGATCGGCTGTTATTGTTAAGCCACGAGCTCCGTGAAATGAATGTATTCATTTATTTACACATACGCCGGAAAATCGTACACAAACTTGTTAACTATAATGTAACTCTAGTTTCATTGAGGAAATGATAATTTGACATAAAATAGTCACTAATGAATGTCACTTAATTTACTCGTAAATGACACATTTGCTCAAAGTTATTACCACAATGACCGTAAGTTATAACTATGTTACAATGGAGTTATTAACTTTCAACTTTGCTAACAAAACATAACAAAGAGCTAAGTAATGCTTAGTTAGAAGTTTGAAGCGTAAATCTTAGTATTCACTTTCAGTTGCAGTAAAACGACGATATTTTCTATAATTGTTAGAAACCTACCTATTATTGTTAGCAACTCATTCGAAATTCTACTAACCCGTCAAACTCATTTTTCAAGCATTTCCGTAATATTTCGACTTTTTAAAAAGAATTCTCGGAAAAACGAGTCTTAATTTTTTTCAAAATAAATGCAGAACCGAGCAAACATAAACACTACGTACGATTGCTCAAAAACAGCACTCAGTATATACCATTAACTTTTTAGAAGAGCTATTCTCACTTAATACCCAACTGCTAACAAACAAAGAAGAGAATTACCGACAGATTTCAGTAACAATAAAAAGAACGTGGGTGTGGTGTTAAATGTAACACTGTAACTCTGATGTTACACTTGTAATGTTTTGTTGTTTATCCTACGCATATCATTAACCCAGTTCTGATAACAAAAGGATATGTGATGTAAAGATTTTGGCTGATACTTTGTTTTGAATTGTGTGAGACGGTTGCAGATGAATGTGCTCCAGCGAATATAAACAGTGTAAATAGACCCTAGCCGCGCCCTAACCGTGTGGTATCCGGCAGAGTAGAATAGAACCAACCCATTACACTCACGGGCGTCGTATAAGGCGACTAATGTCTGAGGCAGAACACCTTGCGCCTCCGTAGACCAGAGAATGGGCAGCAGCGTTTTCTGTTAGTCTTTCATCACTGCGATCTCCAACCCGCCTGCCAAGCGTGGAGATTACGGCAAATTCCTCCCATCATGGGAGAGGCTTATGTCCAGCAGTGGACGTTATGGGCTGTTGTAGTGTTGTAGTAAATAGACCGTTAACGAAGCCGAAAGGCACTTGTTCTTCCCGTCATTGCGATCATTTTTTTGTTCTGGACCATACTTGGGAACCTACTAGTTACAGAGATAAATCCGAGATTTTTTTCAAATACTATAGTTTTTATGGTCATAACTTTACTTTAAATACCTCCATAACCCGTTTACTAATAAATTCATCTATTAGCACAATGTGTTGAGTGCGTTACATTTAGATTTACCGTGTTATTTCATCCCAAAAAAAAGTCGTTTCCCAGCAATAATTTTTGCGTATAGTTACTTAGTTTGATGTACAGAATGCTTGGTTGACGGCTTCGTGAAGAGCACGTTTACACCCTGTAGATAAGGTTTATTTATTTATTGGTCTATCTAGAATTGTTACACTTTTTAATCTAATAAAACAATCTAAGATACACACCAAGTGTACAATATGATGCGATAGACACAGCATGCATGAATAACTAAAAAATAATTCAGTAGTTGTACAGTTAAATACGAGTGTCTAGAATGGTAACAAAAATTATATAGGTTGAAAGTAACATAGTTAGTTGTTGTGTTGATTATTTTGATTTTTTTTATGAAAGAAAAAATAGGTAATTTCAAAGATACTAATCACTTTAATCACGTTCTTAGCCATGCAAAAAGATCATTTTTGAGCTTTAACATTAGGTACATTTATCATCATTAACTCTATAAATTAGTTACAACATTATTGCATCGATAATTCAATTTCAATTCTTCTATAATGACAGTTATAAAAAAACCTTTAATAAATGCACTTAGAACTATCGACAGGTTACTATATTAAGCTTACAGATAGGATCTTATAATGATACCCTTGCTAACGAACTCTATAACAAAGCCAGCTTCCAAAGCCAATCAACATTTGCAAACCATTAAGAATATTTTGCAACTAAGTACGGTAGTCTGCATTTTAGTAGCACAAAACCGGTATAAGTTGGCCTTTTGATATACTGAAACTTGGTACTATGCTAGGTCAACTCAAGGTCAAAGTGTTAACAGTGACGTGTGGCTTATTATACGTGTACATCAAATGCTAAAAGAACAATAACTCAACAATATGTTACACATTGTATCACACACAAAAGGTGCTATTTGACCCACTTAGCCTCTTAAAAATCTAGACTATTACGAAAGTGGAGCTAATCTTGATTTTGTATGGATTGCTTTTAGGCCTACTATATTAGGAGAGGCCATACTAGACAGGCAAAACGAAGTATTCCCGTTTGCGCATCTATTTTTTGGGCACCAATGCATTGAGCACCGCACGTATTCCCATTTGAGCACCAACCGTTTTAATAGCTTGGTGAGCACCAAGCTATTCAAAACGGTTGGTGCTCAATAGACAACAATAAAAAATATTTAACTTTGTAACTCTTATTCTCTATTGAGCAATAGAGGAACAAGAGTTACAAAGTTAAATATGTTTTATTGTTCTCTATTGAGCACCAAGCTATTAAAACGGTTGGTGCTCAAATGGGAATACCTTAGGTGCTCAATGCATTGGTGCCCAAAAAACAGGTGTTCAAACGGGAATACTTCATAATTAGGCTTCTGTCAGTATGGCTTGAATTAATGCTTGTTAATACTCGAGAGTTTCATTCTCACACATCCTCTTACAGTATGGCTTTAAGATAGATTTTTGATTTTTCAAAAAAATAACAGAGTTAGTATACAGTTACAAAGTATCATGATTTTGTTTTTGGGACCCCGTTGATATTAATCAGTCGGATGCGAATCCTACTTAAAAGTATCCCTGGTCTAGATAAGTTGCATTCAATCTGCGATAACGTTGATGAATAAGTCAAAAATGTATGGGACAGACTGATAATACATTTACTCATACATTTTTTCTAAGTCGTTGTTTTAATATGAAACGCTTTCAAAGCTATTACCGCTCATCTAGGCCCTCTGGTCATGTATAGAAATCTTTATAAATAACACGCTCGTTCATAATAATTTTATGATGGTAGCGAAAAATCTTTTTAAATGTATTGTAAACGACCTTGATGATTTCAAGGTAGCCCTTTTAAGGGAATCTTTAGTTTATGGTAGTTAGTAGTTTATGGTAATGATAAGGAATTTATAATAATAGTCGTATTTTATGATCATTACAAAACTTTACAGATTTGTATAATGTCATTTGTTTTTTTTTTGTGTAGTCCACGAGTTTATACTATGTATTCTCGTCGTCAGAATCACAGTTTGAAGAAACTGACCTGGCCAGGTCTTCCGAGATTTCAATATTTATTTTTTTTGTGTCGCTAGTTTCAAAATAAGCTACCTAATAAGTTCTAGTTCTAGCTCTACTCTACTTTACTAGCACGAAACCATTATGCAGTTATCTATAATTCAATCGTCTAATTATCAGAAATCGTTACTTATTTACGCAATAACCGTAACTTCACGCTTCCAATCCTTTCGAGGACAGACAAAGAGGCTGCTATTAGCACTAATTCCTATAATAAACGAGCCTGTCTGTCGGTCTGTTTGCTACGTGTTTGCTGCTGAACTACTAAACTGATTTTGATTATATTTGACGAAGAATTGATTGTAGATGTACATTTAAATTGCTCAAGAGTTTTTGCAATATATCCGCGTTATGAATTTTGTTTTATTAAACTAATGACAACACATTTGGACATCGCTATTCTTTTGTTTTTTTCCCTCTGTAAATGCTGCATATCAAAGTGTATTTACCTGTTTGTGAATCGAGTAATTGATGTTTAGGAGTTACTTAAGTTTTAAATTTAATGTCGAGTGCCACATTGCATTGGATGAAACATTTTTAGAAAAGTTTAAAATAAATAATTATAACGAAACTTTTAAATCGGAAACTTTATTTTATTTATTTGTAATAATAATAGCCAGACCCAGAACAACTACCTGCAGGCCATACAAATATTTGTTCCGTGCGGGAATCAAACCCGCGACACTCAGCGAAGCATCCAATCGCTCATCCACTGCACCAACCGTGCAGTCAGTATATCTGTGATGATAATGGCACAAGTTACCAAAAAGCTTATGTTAATTAAGCCGTGTGGTATCCGGCAGATTAGAATAGAACCAACCCATTACAGTCACGGGTATCGTATAAGGCGACGAATGTCTGAGGCAGAACACCTTGCGCCTCCGTAGACCAGAGAATGGGCAGCAGCGTTTTCTGTTAGTCTTTCATCACTGCGATCTGCAATCCGCCTGCCAAGCGTGGAGATTACGGCAAATTCCTCCCATCATGGGAGAGGCTTATGTCCAGCAGTGGACGTTATGGGCTGTTGTTGTTGTTATTGTTATGTTAATCCTCTTAAATGTTATTGTAGATATACGAAATACTTTTAAAGATTTTACCATTTGTCCAGTGAATCAAATATATCATAAGTACCTCTGCTGTTCGAACACGACATAAAACTCGTTTCATTTACTTTGTAAACAAGTAAAAAGGGCGCCATATGCTATGTAATGGTTGAGGTTTAACAACCAGGTAAGATTGATGAGGACAAAAAGTGCTACGCTAGTTACTTACGTGCACCATGATAGGCTATTTTCTTAAAGTACTCGAGTTTATAGAGCAGCTCTCAGGATGGAATCGATTGGCATAATAGCGATAACCATTGCTTTGTTTTCCATATATTTGATTGTCCAGTAAAGCTTTTGACTGAGACATTTCTTAAATTAGCTGAAACAGGTTATTTTATCGAAATAGATATACAAAAAACCGGCCAAGTGCGAGTCAGACTCGCGCACGAAGGGTTCCGTACCATTATCTATACATTAGACAAAACGGCAAAAAAACACGTTTGTTGTATGGGATAAAATATTAATTTATATAAATATATATTTCGATAAATATTAATTTTATTCTGTTTTTAGTATTTGTTGTTATAGCAGCAACAGAAATACATCATCTGTGTAAATTTCAACTGTCTAGCTGTCACGGTTCATGAGATACAACCTGGTGACAGACAGACGGACAGACGGACAGACGAGAGAGTCTTAGTAATAGGGTTCCGTTTTTACCCTTTGGGTACGGAACCCTAAAAACGTACCAGATCGTTTAATCATACCTCGTAGAGATGAATTGGCGTAAGCTAATAATGTTTTTGACAAAGTATATGACACAATGCTAAGATAAAATTGCTGCTATTACAGACTTGTCATAGAATTACGTGCATTTGAAAATAAGAGCTCGAATTAGGAGGCATAATAAAAACAAATAAAAAAAAAAAAACTAAAAAACACGCTTTATATAGAAAACCAAACTAAAAAATAGAAAATAAATTTAAATAAATTTGAATTAAATTAGTGTACAAATTCTAACAAATATAAATGAATAATAGTGTTAATAAGAAAAATATGATTTCTTTAAAAAAAGCGTGAGGTGCATGGTGTCAATCAAGTCAAATCAAAGGATTATCATTTCGATAATACCTTAAAAAGCACCCCACGCTTTTTTTTAAATAAAACATTTTTTTCTTATTAACACTATTATTCATTTATATTTGTTAGAATTTTTTACACTAATCTTAATTCAAATTTATTAAAATTTATTTTCTATTTTTTAGTTTGGTTTTCTATATAAAGCGTGTTTTTTTAGTTTTTTTAAACCACTATTTATTTTCTACTTTTTAGTTTTTATTGCATTGTCATCGGTCTTTGACAGTTGTGCAAAATTTGAATGAAATCTGTCCCGTTTAAAGTGGGTCAAAATCTATGAAGTCAGTTACAAACATACAAGTGAAGCTAATATAAAGCGTGTAAAATAGCTGTGACAGGAGGCTTCTTAGCTGTGGCTGTCCTCAGCGTTCATTTGTAGTGGTCACCAGGTGGATCTCAGGAGGGCTGCCTGCTTAATTGTCACAAAATAGATGCCTATTAAGGTTAAAGAAATAATAGTTAAAGTTAGGCTCTACCCGTTCTAATCTCCACGTGTCTAGACAATAACAAGTGGGCGACAAGGGGCGGGGATTGTAGCAAGGTCCTTTCATTAGTTCATTATAAAACCTTGGTTCGACTGGTAGCGGTCGCCCGTCGGTACCCTTTTATGTTGACTGACAACTTCCATTTATTCGTTGTTAAATGATATTTAACGTTAAGTTAAATGTTGAATTAGCAGTGCAAAGACAGTTATGTACTTTGAGACTTTACTCTGCAGAATAATCTTTAAAGTAGTCGTTCTGGACAAAAGCGAAAGCAGTTTTTATTAGCGTCTGATTATTATGAGTTCCTCAAAAATAATCTCAGACATTGCTAAATTTAAAAAAATGGAACTAAAATCACCACATTTATCATACCCGACTTAATATATTACCTATGCTCAAACGGAATATGTATTATTAAAACTAAAAACGTCAGTTAAAAAACTTAGATCCTTCAGTGGCTACACCCTTTTGATGAACGGTCAGAGCAAAATTACCTTTAGTTCCTCGTTCAAATTATGCGGTTAATAACATCGACACGTATTTTCCAACTTCATTTACGTCAATTCTTACAGCAAATAAAGGGTTTGTAAAGCAAAATGAAGCGGAAACCTTAATTTAGTAGTACGTAAAGCCACATTTATATTGAAATCTGGTTCAGAATTCGTTCAACTTGCTGACGCATTGTCAAGTAGGCATGTAGTAACACAGGCCTGCCTATAAATTACCGTCGGTGTATAAGTTACGTAGTTATCACGCGGCTCGCTTTGTCCCGGGAAGTCCGACCGGCAAGGCTTTTGTCACTTTCGGCAAACTCAACCTTGAAGCTTTTACAATGTTTGGAGCAAGTGACGGGCGAAAGCGATTTGGATTTATTTTTGTAAATTTTCATAAAATCTATACGTTTTTTTAAGGAATAATAAATACCAGGTTTATTTTGTTATTTATGAATTTTAATTTAATAATCACAGTAAACCGTAACATCCTGTAAACTTGATTGGTTTGGCTTAAAACTTAAATGACGAATGTCATCATTATGAATGGAATTTAAGGCGACTACAAGAGCTAAACGTGAGTTTTATAGTGCAAAAAAGCATATGATTATTTGCAATACACAAAACCAGAAAAAAAAATATGATATTCTTCAGGATATATGCTAGTAAGATAGTGTTTTGAAAACATAATACAACAAATTACATTCGATAAAAAAAAATTGGTTGCCTGTAAAGTCGGTATACGGGCGAAAGTTTTACGTGACAACGACTTTGAGTGGTAAAATAAACTTTTTATGTCTGTCTCTCTCGCTCTTAGGCGGGCTCTCACTCGCTCTCATTGTAAGCGCATAACGTGAGCGGAGCGTAACGCAGTTTCTTGAAGTGTCACCCGGCAAACCAATTTATAAGACGTTGTCACGTCAAAAAAAATCACGAACTTATCTCTAAAAATTTCTTTTAACGAGTAAAAACCATATTAAAATACATGCGATCATTCTGATTTTTTGGCACACAATTCTACAAGCAACATATTAGCATCATAGTGTTTTACATTTTTAGTCCAATCAATAGATTTTTTGCATATCGCAAAAAACCACCCATTTCGCACTATTCGGCCGCAGTGGCTGACTTAACAACCACTTTGTAGTGCAAGCTGATTAGAACTTTATTCTAACAGCATTTCAAACGAAGTTTGAACCACCACAAATAGAGTTGCTAATTTAGCTCATGTAATCGCCATAAGTAAATAAATTGTAGGATAATCAATAATGATAAGGCAAGGAGGGTGATAATGGAAATGAAAAGCAGCTTAAATACAAGTCACATTCCTGTACCACACACTTGATAAGAAAGTAATAAACCCTAATGACCCAGTTTTCACCTCATCATTAACGACGCTGATCGCTCATCACTCACACCTGCAATGTTATTACTTTATGCTGAAGAAAGCCAACTGGTTTAGCATGAAAGCGATCTCGAACTGGACGACTTTCGCTCAAAGGCAGACGAATATACGCATAACTTTAAATATTTAGTGAATGAGCTGTGGAATAATTAATTAAGATATAATATATTTAAAGCTTATGATGTTAGCGGATATGTTTGAAATTATAGTTTTTAATCAAACGGTAAAAAAGGTAAGAACATTCCAAATACCAGTGGTACCACACGGGCAAAAAAAATCCCTTGGTACCAAGCGATCCAGTGGTACCACGGAAAATTATTTTTCCCCGTGGGATCACTCGGGTTGGTACATAAGATCAACAATCATAATCTCAACATTGAAATCTCTCAACATTAATTTTAGAATTACAGTTAAAAAAAATCGTTGAGATTATGGTTTTGAGATTTTATCTGTCACAAGGACATGTTTTTTTTTTCTTTACTACTTTTTTTCTTTCATATTCGACGAAAAAAGTCCATGACGTAAAAACAACACAACGTATAAAGGGTGATGAAAAATCTATACATATAATAAATCTGTAGAAAAATCGTTTTTGTACATCGAAAACATTTCGAAAAAAATTGCCCGGGTGTTGAAGGATAACCAACAGAACTCATTTCCAGCATTTTTGGAATTTTTGTCTGTTTATCTGTGTGTCTGTTTCGATGATCAAGCATCACGTAAAATATACGAAACCAATATTGATAACTTTTGTACATAAAAATTGCGTGTATCTTGAGGTATTATTTAGTGTTTGTTTCATCGTAATCGGTTAATTCTATCAAAAGATATATGAATTTAAAGTGTTCAAGAAGAACTAATCATCATTAATGTAAGATACATACATGCAGCGACATCTGTTGAACTAAAATGGTACCAATGACTAAAAAAGTGCTCACCACAAAAAAATTAAATCGACTGACCGGCTTTAAAAAAAAATATTATTTATAGCCATGGACCTCATCATCATCATTTCAGCCGAAAGACGTCCACTGCTGGACATAGGCCTCCCCCAAGTGCCAGTGGAAGTGCAATATATTATTTATAGCCATGGAAATATAATAGCATAATATATTTTAGCAGTTTAACATTTTGGTCGATAGATGGCGTTGTTCATTTCACTCCATTTTTTTAATCGCGGTGTTAAGATTTTCCGTGAAAGAATGACCATAGCCCGTGTCAGTTGCCTCATGTTTGGCTTTTTAACCGACGAAACAAAAGGAGGAAGTTCTCCATTCCACGCATATATTTTTTTATGTATGACCACGTATATTTTTTTACAGAGAAGTCCATTAGGCATGAAAGTAAAGAAAGCAAAGTTGGTCCCATTTAAAATAAATCCGCGATAGCAATATGTCTATCTTTTGGTTGAGGTTGAGTCTCACTAACCCTCTATAAGTGACGCAGACGAAGTTGCGCGGGTCAGCTAGTAGAACATAAATATCACTCGTTGTATTAAAAGAAAATACTAGTAAAAGGGACAGTGAATTGTAACAAAACAGAATGTCATGGACACTTATGATTCAGATACTAAATGACTTTCAGCCGATTGACTTTTTAGTCCTATTTTGGCACGATGTATGACGTGTGAATGAATATGTTTCTGTCTAGTTTAAACCTTTATGTAGGTAATACGGAGAAGAGATTATCTTTTAGAAGCATTGGATTTACAGTATGTTGTAGTCTAATTAAACGTTTTTCATAATTATATGGCTTATTGGGATAAGCTTTAATATTATGTGAGCACTATATTTTGTTTTGGCTCATCTTAGCACATAAATGGCTCTGTTTTTATGAATATTTGCATATGTTCAAACTTTAAATTGAGGTAATGAATCAAGCGTTAAAAATAATTTTCCTGTTCGTAATGAAATCAAAAATTGTTTTACTTACATAATTATGTAAGCAAAAGAATTTTGGCTAGGCAGATATTTATGAAATTATTTGCCTAGTCATTCCCAACTATGTTGGGGTCAGCTTTTTGAAACCGGATGCAGCTGAATACCAGTATTTTACACGGATAGTAAACATTTATTTATGCTATGTAATGTCTAGACGCAGAATTGACCTAAAATATAGAATACAAAATACTTTTTAAAGTTTAGTTACACCAAGTTCAACCACCCGTATCTAGCCTAAACAATTAGCTATAGAAATTAATTTAGACACTGAATCTTAGAACGGAAACTAGAGCTGTTTTCACTTAGCTGTGGCGCAGAGCCTGTTCCGTCTATTGTTTCATATTGGCTTCCTTTTATTTATGTCACTTTCTATTCATCTGATATATGCTTTAATTTGTACATTCCCAGCTAATGACAGGTTAGGTATAAGGTTATATTAGTTTCAATTACCTAGTCCTAGCTATTCATTTTATCTTTATGATATTATTGGAAATTATTTAATGTGTATGTGAATAAGTTTAGTATATTTATTGTCGTTATAAAGTTCCTTGCTAATTAGTGTCAACTTTAGTATGATTATTACAACGGATGTTAATGGATAAGTTTACATAGGCTACTGTTAGTGAAAATAACATCGTTTTTATGGGTTTAAAACAATATTAGCAGCAATATAAAAAGCCCCATGATTAAGATCCAAGTTCATTATGTTCAAATCTTATCAGTTGCTTTTATTTTTTCTACTTGGAGCGTCAGATTCGGGTTAGCGTAAAATATGTACCTACATTGAGTTTTTTTCCGTACTTGAAGCCATTCTCTATAAGTTAGACCTGACCTAAAAATACTCTCTGCTTATACAACAAGGTGATAAATATGTGCCAGCAAAACGTTTGCACATAACCTTGGTGCATGTTCAATGCAAATGTTTTTTAATACTTGATGTCGTTGTTGTTGTTTTTTGTCGATTAGCGTACAATACATAAGCAGCATTGCAATATTTGTGCATAAGAATACAAAAAAATATTAGCAATTTTCCTAAAGTTGTAGCCAAAAACTACAGAACTTCTAATACATACACGTTTCTTTCAAGAATAATAAATATCATGTAAAAATAAAGCTTGTTTTCATGGAAATATAAACTTCAATTAAGGCCTGCCGGGGCTGTTCGAAAGAGATACCACGGCCCGGGTTTTAGTCAGTAAAAGTCTGACACTCCCTCCTGCTCCGCCCAGAGCGGGAGGAGTTATTTGATGACTTCCCATCCGAAAAAAAAAAAAGAAAAGGTTCTCATGATTCAATTTATAGGAAAGGTAAATCAGTTTTTTTGAGTAGGTAAATGATCGATTCGATGTATAGTTACAAATTATAAATATTTGCTGCACCAAGGGTTTTATCGATGCATCTTTACAGATTATATTTTTTTTTTTCATCGTGAGGAAACCGGCATGTCCTAGAACCAAAAATTCGAAGACATGTGACATCTACCAACCCGCGCTGGGCCCGCGTGGTGGATTATAGCCCATTCCCTCTCATTGAGAGGAGGTCGTGTCCCAGCAGTGGGAACATTATAGGCTGATGATGATGATGATGATCTTTACAGAAACGTTGGAATGTCTCATTCCAGCAGTTAGGTATGAAGGTAGTTTTTCTTCGGGCAAGTTGCGCAAAAGAACAGCTCAAATACTACATATTAAAGTAAAACAGTTTTAAATTTAATCAGTGCCTATAGCTAGTTCTTATTAAAATTATATAACATTAGGCACTTAGATTTTAATTAAGTTAAACGTAATCCAATTGTAACAGACACATTTGATTGATTACTCAATAATGAATCGTGTGTTATAGTAGTAATAAGTCACGAATTAGAATGTACCTATGTGTTATGAACTAAATAACATCGATGTCATTGAGCATCTAAATGTTTTAGGATTACTTAATAAATAGATTAGCTACTTCAGATTCATCGGTAATATTCGGTAATGTGCCCTTGCGTTGAAAGGTGAATTATAACGCAATGCAAATATTAGCAATAAGTTTGTAATTATACGATTTTTGTAACACGTTATTCTATCATGCCATCACGACTTAGAGTAGGTCTAGGTAATAAGATAGGAAAATATTGTAGTATTCGCCGTATCACAATTTTTCTTGTATTTGAGTGAGTTCTAGCACTCGAATACAAGAAAAGTTTAATTTTAATTTTGAGCGCTCCATTAAGAAATAATCGATCTTTCTCGGGCATGTTCTTTTTTAAATTTTGTGGCCATATTTAAATCATAATCACACATCCAAACTGAGATTTTTGTTGTGTGATTATGGTTTAGATATGGCCACAAAATTAAAAAGAAAAGTCTGAAATAGGGGGCGAGCCTATTGCCATCAACCGGGCACGAATCCAGACTCCGTGACTGCTACTGAGAAATTCACACTTTGCCCGACCTGGGAATTGAACCTAAGACCTCATGCTCAGCAGGCGCACTTGCAGCTACTAGACCAACGAGGCAGTCAATGTATGAAACGTAGAAAAGAATTAAAGGGAAAGTGTCAAACAGACCCTTTGTATAAATTCAAGGTGGTTTTTATTAAAAAAATGCGCTCCCCAGTGATATTCTAGGCGCACCGGGAGCATTCACCTGTAATGTAATAGTTGAAATTTACTCTTATATATTTTTATATACTAGCTGATGCCCGCGGCTTCGCCCGCCCGCAAATTATATACTAAAACCTTTCTCTTAAATGACTCTATCTGCTAAAAAAACCCGCATCAAAATATGTTGCGGAGTTTTAAAGATCTAAGCATACATAGGGACAGACAGACGCGGCGGGGGACTTTGTTTTATATTATGTAGTGATTTTCGTGCAGTCTGAGTGAATTCGCAAGTTTTGTTGAATTATGTCAGTTATATTTAAATATTAATATTCTGTGTTATGTCTGATTTTATAATTTAGGTTAAGATTTTATAGCATTAAAAAAAAGTATAGTTTGATGTTATTACATGATTATAACATATAATTTTATTCTGTTTGACTTCAGATTGAGTTTTAAATCGTACATATAATTATATTCTGTAGTCTGACTTCAGATTGAGTTTGAATAGAGTTTAGTGTTGCTTTCTACATATTTTTAAAGTTTAGTTGTTTAAGTATTAGCCGTAGGTTGAGTTTCTATGTATCTGGTGTGTTTGCAAACCACTATTGTAATGGGGTCATCCTGTAAAGACAGTGTGTGTAAGTTTAACAAATAAATAAATTACACCGGACGGAGCTGAGCTACTTCTTACTTAATCTTATTAAAGATCATGACTCCATGTTAATGCACCACACTCCTGCCTCTACTCCTCCTCCAGAGCTATATAGTGATATGACAAGAAAATTGCTGACAAATTGGTGATTGCTGAAACAATATCGTAATTACTGTCTGTGTGAGAAACAAGATTAGGCATAATTATTATATTTGTAAAGGTGATTTTGCTGTTCAATTCAAGGTTTCTTTCTAAAAAGATGTGTAAGATTTGGTAATACATAGGTAATTAGTTTTAAAAGATTATTTCGACGCTACGCAATCGTGACATTGGATTTATTTGATTGACATTTAATAAAAAAGAAACATACATTACGCAAGTATCTAGCAGCATTTTTTTTAAATAACTATATGGAAGGTAATAAATTTAAAATACTTAATTCATTAAGACCTCAAACTGTCATGTTATAAAACATCGTGATTTAATTTGAATTTAAATTGCCCCTGAAAAAACTGTACCAATAAATGCTTAGGTCATACACTAATCTAAATATTGGAGTGTAAATAAATTATTTCATATTCATGTCGAACGTTACACGAGAAGATTAATTGATTGCAATTAAAGACTGCTCGTTAGGAAATAGATTCAGCTAAGATTTAATTAATACAGTTTTGAATATATCCAATTAAGTTTTATCTAAATAGCTCTTAAGTAATCTTATCTTGTTTGCTTAATCAACATTTTTTTTTTTCAAATTGACTGTAACAATTTAGCAGTAAAATACTTATAGTTTACCTTGAAAACATTCATCAAAATAAATGTTTGTGCTTCCGAATACGCTCAAATTCTACTGCTACTGTTTATAGCAAAGGAGATAGCATTTATGCATTATATTAGTGGATAAATAAACTTATCACGCCTGTAATCACCAAAAGGGTTAGGCAGAGGTATACCTGATACATTTCGCCATTTATGTTTAAGTATTAGGGGAGAGCCTATTGCCATCAACCGGGCTTAAATCCAGACTCCATGGCTGCTACTAGAATATCCCTGATGAAAAAACCTAATAACACTTTGCCCAACCTGGGAAGCAGATACAGGACCTCATGTTCAATAGCACTTGCTACCACTAGACCAACGAGGCAACAGGGCCTTTTCCTCCACATCTTTTTCTTCCATATATTTTTCTTCCACATCTTTTTCTTCCATATATTTTTCTTCCACATCTTTTTCTTCCATATATTTTTCTTCCATATCTTTTTCTTCCATATATTTTTCTTCCACATCTTTTTCTTCCATATATTTTTCTTCCATATCTTTTTCTTCCATATATTTTTCTTCCACATCTTTTTCTTCCATATATTTTTCTTCCACATCTTTTTCTTCCATATCTTTTTCTTTCATATCTTTTTCTTCCATATCTTTTTACTCCACATATTTTTCTTCCATATATTTTTCTTCCATATCGTTTTCGTCCATATCTTTTTCTTCCATATCTCTCTTCACACAACCCATCCATCACCATCATCATCACCTGCCTAGCCTTTTCCCAACTATTTTGAGGTCGGCTTCTAGTCTAACCGGATACAGATGAATACTAGTATTTTACATGGAGCGACTGACTGACCTCCACAACCGAGTTTGTACTGGGTAATACGATATCCCTTGGTAAGACTTGTCACACAATCAATGCAATAATAAAACGTAACTTCATAAACAACCATATTTATTAATAGTTTAATAGTATTAACAAAGTAAGTAATAGGCGTAAACTTAGCTCGGACTGCTATCAAACCGCAAAGTCTCGTTGATCTAATTGGATCGTGTAGTTTCTCAGAACGTATATCTGCGCCTGCGCCGGTCAAGTCCGTGTTATTATATAAAGCTGTACGCGTTCTACTTACAATGTGGTGCAAATCATGAGGTCCTATTATTTTTAATAGTAAGTAGATAGGCAGTTTAATTAAAAGGGCCGGAGAACAGTCCTACCTCCTAGAAAAAGTATGGAGACTTTTTTCTTACTTGATGGCAAACCATTGTTGTTGATGTCGATGATGATTAACCATGGTATTTGGAGAGGCATCAGAAGAAAAAAAAGAATGATTTATCAAAGAAGCATTGTTTTGGTCGGTTTCTGAACGAAAATCATTTAAAACAAGATAGAAATAATCTCTTTTTCGAGGTTATGCTAGTTCCCACCATCAATAAATAGCAAATCTATTTAGTCTTTCAGTTAGAGTATTATAAAATAATGGACATGTATTTTTTGTTTTTATAAATCAATGAATATTGACAAAGATAAAACGCATCAAAACTCGGGAGTGGGGCTCCTGACGTCAGAACGCACTAAAAATTGTACCACGGCGTGACGTATTGAGAATTTTAAAACCGTCGTATCTTCGTCAATTTTGGTTTACGTAACAAAAGAAAAAATACTGGTCAAATATTTTTTGATAATCTAACTGACGGACCAATTAGATTTTTTCAGTTGACAAGCCTATTCAAAACGACGTTATGATGTGAGTACGTTTAATGATGAAGATCCTCTTCACAGATTTCACAACCATCATTTCAAAAGGGGTCAAAGGATGGATTGCCTCAGATTATGCCAATCCTTTTGATGATCATTAACGCCACATTATCTTTTATGATTTGTTTTTATGTTTTACCAATTCGTGGGAAAAATATGGCCTTTTCGTCAGAACCAAATTAAGTACGAACTTGTAAATATTTTAATTCAAGATCAAAGTAAGCTTTTACCCGTATGTCGAAGGGGAACGGTGCATTGTTATTTTAATAGGGAATATGCATAAACTTCCTTTTTTTATTTCGATACGGAATGTTAAAGTACTATAAAAATAATGACAAAAAGCGAAAACAAGACATAAATCGGCAAAACAACACAAAAGTTATAACCATTTAAACTTTTGTTTCAGCTCTTTCTAGATAAACGGAATTTAGTATGGATTTTGTACGTCGATGCAGCGAATGACGTCATTCGCTGTATCGGATCTCTCTGTCTAATCAGCAGTTTCAAATGCTTATAACTTAGTATTTTTTATAGATATTAAAAAAATATAATTTTATTTTGCTATTTTTGATGTAAATACGCTTTGTTTAGAGTGATAAAAAAAAATCATGCATATACCCTATTGTGTCTGTAATTGCGGGTAGGTATCTAATAGTCTAAGATCCCTTGAAGAACGACCTTCACCGAGCTGGTTATTGGATGAAAAGTGTTTTATTTCAAATTAAATATGTCAAAAAATATATTGCAAATGGGTTGTCTAAAAAATTTCAGTCCAGAATATGATTAATTATCAATTTATTTTTTAAATACATTTTTTAACTTTTCTCTGGTTTGCTTAATAGACAAATTCCATACCAATTGAAAGTATGAAGCCTATAGAATATATACAAACGTTAGGTTGACCGGTTAACCTAACGTTTGCATATTTTACAGGTTTCATACTTTCGATTGGTATGGAATTCGTCTATTAGCCAAACCAGTGAAATGTTGAAAAAAAAAAAAAAAAAAAAAAATATTCTGGACTGAATTTTTTTAGACAACCCGTTTGCAATATATTTTTTGACATATTTAATTTGAAATAAAACACTTTTCATCCAATAACCAGCTCGGTGAAGGTCGTTCTTAAAGGGATCTTATACTATAAGAGCTACGCCATTATTCAGCCCAAAATTAATTCGTAATTCAATATCAGTCAAAAAGCTGTCTTAATAAATCGTCAATATCTTACTCCATTTATCGGAATGTCGCAATTCTTGCTTAACGCACTTGCTCACACATGCGCATGGGACTGAAACTTGTCCCGCTAACTTTAAGCACAATCTCTTCGACCAGTGAGTCATGGGTTTGTCTGTTAGTTGGGTAAGTAGAGATATAGGTTGTGGCTAGTTGACAATGGAAGGATAAAAGCTGTTAGAGGAACAAATAAAACCAGTTTTTCTGTACTGGACTTGGTTTTAGATCTGATTAGAACGAAATCAACTGAGTTAACCAAAAATGTGTACTCCAACTAAAATCAACTCCTCTTTTGAAGTCGGTTAAAATGTAGCTTATGTTACCGAATATAACATATATAACAAAATAACGAATCGATTGACACCTTATTCATCAAAATCGGATGAATAGTTAAGGCGCTATGGAGGAGCTTACGTATTTACGTATGCTGTTGTAAATACAAACACATATACATGTATGTATATGTGTTTGTATTTACAAACACATATACATACATAGACTGCAAAGATCATAACCCTTCTTTTTGGATCCGCCGTAGTCGGGTTAAAAAAGGTGATTTATGTAAACCTACTCTAAACTTAGTTATTAGTTATTTTCTTTTAATGATAATTAAGAAGTTTCAAATATTCAATGTCCACGCTTTCTCAGATATAAATAACAAGTTTCGCTGATCGGTTATTTAAGATAATATTAAGCCCTTTGCATTTGATTTGAAAGCATCATTCATCACAGCATGACAAGATTCAGTTTCACAGCATTTTGGATTGATCCAAGGAAGTCATGATAAGGCGTCTAAAACAACATACTAAAATGTCAAATTGCTTGAGAAATTCTCAATCAAGTGTAGAAAACTAAACGAAAGCCAGTGATAAGTGCAATAATTATGTCGCAAAAGAAAGCTGATAAGAAAAGTTGCCTTGGATTTCTTATGAGATAAGATGTTCTGTCTTTTGTTATGTTTTGAAAAGTAATTTATATGGATTGTGGCTTGAAAAAAAAATGTTGCCATTTTTTTGAATGATAATTTAAAAAGTAAAGATTGTTTGGTCATCTTCTCTTCTGGCTCTTGTGATACAGGAACAAGTACAAGAGCCAGGCTACACTGATGTTTGTCAGTAATCATTTGTCAAAAAGATTTTTAATCTTAAATGTTCATTTTGGCGATGATGAACGAAACCTCTGAACCACAGTAACCTATCATTTGAGATTTATCGATCTAAATGAAACAAAATTTTGTTTTCTTTATTGGAGAATATTCTCCATTGCGAACGACGTGATCATTTATTTAATTGTTGATGAAACAACACAACAATCAGTCGGTCAATATACATTCTTACGTTCTTTAAAAAAATACCTTTGTCATTCATACAACAGCGTTTGTGTTTCAAGATATAATAATTGTAACTTTTGAATGAACCACAAACTTAGTTACCAACTTAATGCCCAACAACAGTTCATATCACTTAACCTCCACTTAAACGAAAGTCAACTCCAGCAACATATTATGAGTAGCTCCAGGCTTTCGTCGACAACTCGAAAACCTACAAACCTTGACACCAGCGTCACCAGCTGCCAAACAACTTGCACTTAAGTACACGCATTGTGCTTTATGCCTTAAAACAATTATTTCTTAATACTTTGGGTTAATGTCCTATGCGACAGACCTCGGTCAACGGAATTTTACTTGAAACTCGATCAAATTGTTGATAAGTCGACTTTTGGTTTGAATTTTAGTTGGGGGCTGGTTCGTTATTGTTTTTTTAAACGAGTTCTCTATATGAATTGTTTTTGGAATACGGTTTTTAGTTGTGGTAGTTTAATTACTACTCTATAAAGTTTTTCATTATTTCAGAATGCATCTCAAGTATCTTCAGAAAATAATACCAACTACCAATTCTCCAGAGATTTTTATCTATACTAATACATATTACTAGCGGACGTCCCGCGGTTTCACCCGCGTAGTTCCCGTTCCAGTGGGAGTACGGGAATAAAATATAGCTTATAGCACTCACGAATAATGTAGCTTTCTACCAGTGAAACAATTTTTAAAATTGATTCATTACTTCCGGAGATTACCCCCTACATACAAACTTACAAACATACAAACTTACAAACAAATGTTACCTCTTTATAATATTAGTATAGATAAAGAGGTAAAATAATAATAATATTCGGAATTGTCATTGGATTATTTACAAAGGTCCAGTTAGAGATTACCAAACAGCTACCTTCTATTGACAAACATCACGGACTGTCTGTGGACACTCAAGCTAGATGCAATTCATCATAGCAACACAAATCTAATTAGCCAATCTAGATCAAACAGCCTACGAAATATGCATATCATTCAGTACGCAAAAAAACTGTTACATTTCTTTCCCAACTTTGCTTTAGGCTACAATTTCAGCCATTCATAAGAGAACAATGTAAAACAAATAAAAAGTCTCATGTAATATGATACCGTGATACAGTAAGTAATGATTAATCACTCGTTAGAACAAAAGACGGCGCGTGCGCAGCGGGGAGAGGGAGGGGAGATGAAGGTAAACAAGGTGACTGGTGTGAAGTTCAATATTGTGCGTGTAAATATCGGTTTTAATTTAGTTAGACGTTTCATAGACAGGTTAAGAATTAATAAGTTAGTTTTTCAATCATTGAAATTATGAAAGCAAGTGGCCAAATGAAGAACATGTATGATCATCATCATCATCATTTCAGCCGAAAGACGTCCACTGCTGGACATAGGCCTCCTCCAAGTGTCGCCACATTGACCGTTCCTGGCGACTCATCGCATCCAACAGATTCCCGCAACCTTCACCAGGTCATCGGTCCACCTAGTGGGAGGTCTTCCAACGCAACGTCTTCCGGTTCGCGATTGCCACTCCAGAACTTTTCGGCCCCATCGGCCATCCGTTCTGCGAGCAATGTGCCCTGCCCACTGCCACTTAAGTTTGGCAATTCTTCGGGCTACGTCGGTGACCCTGGTTCTCTTGCAGATGTCTTCTTTTCTGATTCGATCACGCAAAGAAACTCCAAGCATAGCCCTCTTAATTGCCCTTTGGGTGACTTTAAGCCTTCTGATAAGGCCCATTGTGAGCGACCACGTTTCGGTCCCGTATGTAATCACTAGCAACACACACTGGTCATACGACTTTCGTCTTGAGACACTGCGGTAAGTTAGACGAGACGATACCGCGCAGCTTCCCGAACGCTGCCCAGCCGAGTCGGATTCGACTCTACATGATGTCCTATAGTTATAACTTCTGATACTATTCTGTCCATTCATCATCATCATACACAATCTGAACTCATCCACTGCTGGTATAGGCCTCACTCTTTTTGTGCTTGTTTCTACACGTTTCCTGGGCCGGTGTCATCCAGGTCCTGTATCGAGGTTTCTGACCATTATCGGATGAAAACTTAATGACATAGCTTTTACACAATGCATGTAGAATTAGCCATAGGGTTTATATAAGTGACTGCACGTGTCAGTCATTTGAAATAGTCTCAGTGCACCTATTTCAAATTAGGGTTATTCCTAACCTATACATTGATATAGGTTTGGAATAACCCTAATCATAGACATATGCCCACTTAAATGTATGCCCTAGGAGATAATCATGAGTTGAATCTTTCATTAATACTCTACGTGGTTGGAATAATCTGAGAAATATCAAGCTTTTAAGAGCAAAGCTTTAGCAATAAGTTTAGTTGTCAAACTGCACACGCATTACGTGTTTTAATGCACACTTATGTATATGTTGTTCTACGTATGAACATATACAGTATGTATTAATAAATGCGTGACAGTCACCGATTTTGCAATGATTAAGCTATACCGCAGAATACTAAATTAACTGTATGCGTCTACTAATGTAAATGTGCTTATAATTGTATGTTTGCTGGGCAAATAGTGTGCGAAATGATACAAGTTTCTCGTAATAGGTTTGCAATATAAACAGAGCATCTTGAAATTGTTTTGTGATGATTTTTAAAAATAATCTTGACTGGATTGAAAATATATTGAAAATGTATTGACGATGGTGGATTTAACATCCAGTGGGTATTTAACATGTCATTATTACCATATCCCTAGCCTTTGCCAAACTATGTTAGGGTCGGCTTCCAGTCTAACCGGATAGAGCTAAATACTTAGAGTACACGCTATATTTTATTTAGGTAAAATAAATTGTAACAAGTCACTAAAAGTGTCAAAATATAACTATAGTTAGATAAATGTACAATAAACAAATTCCTTTTGTCACAAAATATTCATTCACGGTTGAACGATCAACTATTGTAACCGAAGATTGGTAAAAAATATTTAAGTACTTAGTCATTCAAATGGCGAATAAACTATGTAACATGATATTTTATGTACTTGATCCGTTATTTATTAATAGTCATGTAAATGATTTAATTAAAATTATGTTGTGGAGAGCAGCGGTAGCCCAGTGGTGGCAGCCCCGACTTACGAACAGTAAGTCGTGTGTTCGAACCCAGACAGGCGCATTACTTTGTGTAATTCATTTCATCACCACTCCTTTCAAAACGGTGAAGAAAAACATCGTGAGGAAACCGGCATGTCCTAGAACCAAAATATTCGAAGACATGTGACATCTACCAATCCGCACTGGGCCCACGTGATGGATTATAGCCCATTCCCTCTCATAGAGAGGAGGCCTGTGTCTCAGCAGTTGGAACATTAATAGGCTGATGATGATGTTGTGGTTTAAGTCAACAATATTACTAGGATATCTAAAAATATATTCCTAACCAATGCGTTCCTAGTATCTAGTATATTTAGGCTGACCAATAGCTCGTGGTAGACAGCAAACTAATAAATAACCTAAAGTGCACTGAATTTGAAATACTTTAAGGTTGACATTTACTCTTACAGCAAATTATCTGAACTGCTATAATAAAATCTACTGAACGCTCTAGATAAATTAAATAAAACCTCGCCAAACCGAGGTAATCAGAATCTATAAAAACGAATCATTAAGGACATACGATAAGGGTGTGCTGGGTCTCAAAAACTGGCAATCAATTTCAAATCATTTTCTAACATCACAAACAGTTTCAACACAATCGACATAAATTTTTTAGAAGCTTCTTAGTCCTAAAGCTTGTTGTGTGTACGATATCGTCAAATTCACTTGTAACACCTGGATAAAGGACGCACAGTAACCGGGAAGAATAGTAAAAGAAAGGGGTGGCCTATATCCAGCAGTGGGTTTTGACTGATCACAATATCACTTTTTCTAAGCTCTCTGGTCACATTTGTGTTTTGTACAATAGTCATTAAACTTGGTCTCTTTAACACCTAATGTGTAACAATCAACACTAATCCGCGTTATAAATATATGTCATTCAAATGATTATTCAATTATATTCAGTCGTGATTCAGAAACCTAATACTTTGCTCCGCACCGTAAATCCAATTCGGTGTCATTTAGCGGCCAGTACAATGTTATTGATATTTTCAACATACAAGATAGGTACAGTAGATCAATTTATACCATAACACTGTACGGTATGCATGAAAAGACCGAGAAAATGCCTGCATGTTTGATCTCTTCAACAACTCTACAACAGCTCATAACGTCCACTGCTGGACATAAGCCTCTCCCATGATGGGAGGAATTTGCCGTAATCTCCACGCTTGGCAGGCGGATTGGAGATCGCAGTGATGAAAGACTAACAGAAAACGCTGCTGCCCATTCTCTGGTCTACGAAGGCGCAAGGTGTTCTGCCTCGGACATTAGTCGCCTTATACGACACCCGTGAGTGCATAATGGGTTGGTTCTATTCTACTCTGCAGGATACCACACGGCTCTCTTTTATCTCATCTTGTTAAATTTTTGAGGTTCTTATAAGGGCATTTGTCTATGCTAACATCACCATCTGCCTAACCTTTTCCCAACTATGCTAGGGTCTACTTCCAGTCTAACCAGATGCAGCTAAATACCCGTATTACATGGAGACACTGACTATCTGGCCTTCATAACCCTAGCCACAACGACACTCCTATACGAAGATACGCAAAGTTCTTTAAAATTCTCACTTTATCTGATTGGATGGCGCGAAAGTCTGACAACCAGTCTTACCAAGGGGTATCGTAATACCCAGTACTAACTGGGTTGTGGCGGAACATAGGCAGTTGCTCCATGTAAAATACTGGTATTCAGCTGCATTCGGTTAGAATGGAAGCCGACCACAATATAGTTAGGAAAAGGCTGAATGATGGGGCGAAGTTTTTTTACCTTACCGATCACCGGTATTTCTGCATTTTAGTTTTTGTGGTTTCAACGACCCAATCAAATGGCCGCCCTTATTGAAGTTATTGTTCTCTTATTATCTCTACCGATCTGGTAATACATAGGTATTGACCTTGTTTCGGTAAAGAGGTGTTTACATTTTGCTTATTGATATTTTATCTTGTTACCAGAACTTCAGAGGTTCAGGGTTAGCAAAACTTCAGATGGGTATAACTGTGTGTGGTATAACAACATACAACAATATATAACATAACAACAAATATATATATATATATATATAACTATATATATATGTTGTATATATGTATATACAACAGTATTAGGTTCTTAAATCTGAACATGGTAAGCTATGGTACCTGTAGAATCTGATCTTAGACAGTTATATATTTGTAATTTGATCGCTTGTCAAGTTGGTTTTGATTTCCCTAAAAATGTCAAAGACATGATTCTATTACTACATTAGAATATTCGAATCATATATAAAAACACATATCACAATCGGAATTTCAAGTAGGCTCAATAATGTTAAATTCCTATTCTTGTTAACTAATCTTAACAGCCATTTACTGCTTGTCATATAGACCTATTGTTATTGTAACTTGTGGTGTAATGCCAGATATTTCGTCGTGACCACTGCCAACCAAGCCCGAAGGCCAACGATAGAAATATTTTTGTGAAAATAACCATATTGAGACATTTTGTCAATGAAAAAACACCATATTGAGCAAAAAACGATATTGATTTTTACGCATTTTTAATAAATTGACAGCTGTTTTAAATTGGTGTGACAGAAACACTGATTGTTTTTGTTTTGTCATTTAAAACTTTGATTCCTATCACGTAGATTGTCAAGGGACAAAATGTTAGTAAGAAACAATTACTTTCAAAGCGTTCGGTATTACTACTGTGACATTTTTTTTCAAAAATGTTGCCCTCCTCTAGGAAATTCTCTTGTATCGTGCGTGCATTTACAAACATTAAAACTCACACACACAAATAGCCATACCCGGAACTCGGAACAACTTCCTGTAGGCCATACAAGTATTTGTTCCGTGCAAGGACCGAACCTGCGAAACGCAGCGCAGCAGCCAGTCCCTCAGCCACTGTGCCAACCGTGCCGTTACTTGAAACAGGATCAAATAAAGGGTGTAAAACACCTCTTAACGAAGTCGAAAGGCACTTGTTCTCCTGGTTATTGCGATCATTTTTTTGTTGTGCACCATACCTGAGAACTTTTTAGTTACGGAGGTATTGGGGGTCAAAGTTTCAACTTTTTGATGAGCTTTTTTTTAAATACAAGTTTTTCATGTAAGATTTTTACATTAAACACCTCCAAGACCCCCGTACTATTCAATCCATCCATCAGCACAATGTTTTGAGTGCGTTTTTATCGAGTTCTACCACAAAACATGATTATTCACCCGAAAAAAAAAGACGTTTCCCAGCAATAATTTTTGCGTAAAGTCAAAAACGTACTGAATCTATTAAAAACGTATCAGCTTACATTTGCAATTTTCAATAAATAAATTAAAGGCTATTGATACAAACTATATAGTACGATAAAATAAATAACCACAGTTAACTCTAAAAAACTCTAATGTAAATTATATTTTGATCTAATACGTTTTTATTATGTTTCCTGAAAATATTAGCTACGGTTAGTAAACCTAATTTAGACTGATTTTGAATGTCACCGTTGCTGAATAGCACTTGTTATTTATTTGTGATATTGTGTTGTTATAGGTACATACTTATCTCTACCAGCCAGCTAGGTATCTATGCCAGTAAGGTTTAATGGATTGCTACTTTAACTAAAATTCGATACAAGTGTGCAATGTGCTGAAAAAGTTGAACATAATATCATTTCTGAATTCTACAAAGAAGGGTTTCAGTGCAATACGACTACATGGTGTACTTAAAACTTAGTTATACGGAGAAATCATGTGTTAGCAACAGAGTTCAATAACTTAATAAGCTTAATAAGCAAAATTTTGAGCAAAATGTGTTTTTCCTGACAACATTTTTAAGTCTGCAGATAATTTAGACAGCTATCCTACTCACACCCTTAACTCAACAAACGTGATAGTATACATGTAACAGTTATCTACCTATTTAACTTCTATAGATAGTGACACCTGTTACATGCTACAAACTATGGGCACGACTTTGATACAATTCCACCGAGTTTCATTCACCCGATAATACGTAATTATTACGAAAGGGCTATTGGTAAGAGATAATTGGGGTACTGCGTAAAATCAACAGAAGTAGTTTTGCTTTCTTAGACCCACAATTTTTTTATTATCACCTCTTTAGCCAGATCCTAGTGTCAACGTCGCATCGTTTATGAAATCGATGACACAAAAATTACTACTGTTAATAGGCTTGTGTACTGAAAAAAACTAATTAGTCCGTCCGTCAGATTATCAAAAAATATTTGACACGTTTTTTTCTTTTGTTACGTAAATCAAAATTGACGAAGATACGACGCTTTTAAATTTTTCAATACGTCACGCCGTGGTATAATTTTTAGTGCGTTGTGACGTCACGAGCCCTCACTCTCGAGTTTTGATGCTATTTATCTTTGTCAATATTCATTGTTTTACAAAAACAAAAAATACGTGTCCATTATTTTCCAATACTCTAACTGACGGACTAAATAGATTCGCAATTTATTGATGGTGGAAACTAGCCTATTAAAATGACTCTACTGGGGCTGCAAACTCGGGTAAAACGTGAGAAAGGTTTTTAGGCAGAAATATAGAATTACTGCCTCGTTGGTCTAATGGTCACAAGTACAACTGCTGAGCATGAGGTTACTGGGTTCGATTCTCAGTTCGGACAAAGTGTTATTGAGTTTTTCCATCAGGAAGCAGCCACGGAGTCTGGATTTGTGCCCGTTTGATTGATGGCAATAGGCTCGGCCCCTATGACTTAGAACTTAGACATAACTGGCGAAATGTGTATGTGTGGAGGTTCGTACACCTCTGCCAAACCCTTCGGGGATTACAGGCGTGATGTTACATATATAATTACGTTTTCCTGACCTGAACTCATAGTTTCCTTGCTTCACATCCCTCAGCGCTCATAACTACGTCACCATTTCTATATAAAAATAAAAATACACCTGTTTCACAAAACATACAGATTAGAGAGCTAACACACAGGTCATTAACCCTTTCACTACAACAAAACAACACATAAACATACAAATAATGAACTAAAGCACGTATAATTACCGCTCACACACAAATAACGCACGCATAATAAATAATGGTCAGCATTAACCTTACCGTTCGTGTATTAAATAGACTAAGCGTTCGTGTATTAAACTTTAGTTACCGTTCGTGTATTAAATAAACTGAGGCGATATGTTAGGACACACGTGTTCACATGGGCCGAATGGGGGCATGCGGATAGGGTCATATGTACCACCTCTCACTTTGAGTATAGGGTGTGTAATTTTAACGCAATGTTTTTTGGGTCAAACTGCCCTTTTTCATTGTGGTCAAAAGGCTGCCTGCTCTTTATATCAGACAAGTCTAGTCGTCTAATCCAAGTTGTTACAGGAGGTATTGGTTCCAACCAAACTTGGTTCTGAAATCGATGTGTTAAGATGGCGTTATTGAGAGCTCAAGGTTTCAAGAACGTTACAGAATTAGATGAAAATATCTAAAAAGAAGTTTGATGTATATTGACTATAAACGGTTAAAAAATGGTTCAAATATTTTTCTAGTAGGAAGAGTATAAAGGGTGTAAACACCTCTTAACGAAGCCAAAAGGCACTTGTGGAGAACAGGTGCCTTTTGGCTTCGTTCGTCGTCGCCTTCATTGCGATCATTTTTTTGGTCTACACCATACCTGGGAACCTTCTATACGTAGTTACTAAGATATTAGGGGTCAAGTTCCAACCTTTTGACATTTTTTTTTTTTATACAAGTTTTTAATATAACATTTTACTTTAAACACCTGCACGACCCCCGTACTATTCAATCCATCCATCAGCACAATGTTTTGAGTGCGTTACATTGAGTTCTACCACAAAACATGATTTTTCACCCCAAAAATAGTCGTTTCCCAGCAATAATTTTTGCGTAAAGTTACTTAGTTTGATGTACAGAATGCTTGGTTGACGGCTTCGAAGTCTTTTACAGCCTGTATATTCATATATTCTCTTCCAGAAAAATATTTGAACCTTTTCAACAACAGAACCTCAGAATATCTAGTTTTGTGCAAAAACTTAAGTAAATTGCCTATATAAGGCTGAGAACAAAACAATCACCCTGTGTAAGATTTAATAGTATCGTAGGGCACTGATAATGGACGCTAATCTGTTATCGTAGTTATCAGATCAGACTGGGCGTTGCTGTTTTGCATTATGACGTTAAAGGTTTATTTTAGTCAACTTGAGACTTGTTTCTAAGCAAAATCTTGTCTGTATTTGTCCATATTGATGCAATGGTCAAGAATTAAAGATATTACTGTTGAGATGATACGATGATAGAAATAAATAAATGATACTCGTGAGATGTGTCGTCACCGTACTTTGGTCGTTTGAAAATCCCGTATGGAATTTTAGATATGATTTTCAGAATTATTGACTGTGTGATAACTTTGTTGGGTTCAGCTTCCGAAAAGAAACGTGATAATTTTTAAAAGCATAACGACTGAAATTTTGCGATGATTCCCGATGTCCACCACCAGTACTGGTGGACAGCTCCAATTTTTAATAATAGTGTTTTGTATGATAAAACAGCAGGTTTGATATATTTGATTAAATACGCCACCAGGCCACTACTAAAACCTACAACACTATAGATGCTGAAAAGGAAATGAAATAGTTTTTTTTTATTTCCGATAGAGCACCAATCTAAAATATTGATGGGTGGTCAAATGGAATTTTTGGTGTTCTCACTATTGGTGCTCTTAAAATCGGTGCTCATTTGGGAATAATTCTTATTTTCGCTGCCCACGAGATGGTGGACGATGGAGATGCTATTTTATCACAACCGTAATAGACTACTGATGAACAGGTTCTCACTACTCACTACTATTAATTATGAAAATGATATCATTTCTTTTCCCTATCCGCATACCATATTTTGAAAATTAAACTTAAAAGCAGTCGTTAAATCTCATTCATTTGAGAGTTCAGAGATTCACTAGTCCTTTGCGTCAACGCAGGTGCAGCTTGAATAACGTCCACTTTCATCACAATGTAGGTACTCAAGTATTGCGTTTATGAACTGTAATACCATTTAATCTTCAAACCGCTCGGAATTATCTCTACGCTCTAAGAGAAAACGACTGCGAAGATAAATAATGACGGCTATCCATTTTCTCTCAAATGATTCTTACAAATTGCATAGCAAAACTATGTAGCTGCTTTTACGAGTTGCCTCATTTTACATGTATGTTAATGTTAACTGCAGCTGTATTTACAATTATATATGATAGTATTGTTATGTGGAGATACGTGTCACAAAACTAGTTAGTAAAATTGGGATGAGTTCTCACTTTTCTGAAACTTTGAACACAACGGGGATATTCAAGTGTTTACTTCTGGACATCTGACTATGCGCGGTGATGGCCGATGAAGCAAAGCTTTGACCAACTGGTGACCAGGGTTAGCCCAAAGAAACCAGGCCCGTCCAAAAGTACATTGTGTTGGCGATATTGTAAAAATCTCAGGAAACTCTAAGATGATGCATGCACAGAACCAGAAAGTGTGGCAGAAGAAAGAGGAGCCCAATACCCAGCAGTGGCTCAGATGATGATGATGTCTTCACTTATACCTAAACGACCTACTTTTTTTCATAAAAATGGTCTAATTAGGGTATAATAAAGCTCCTGTACTGCTTTCTTCTTGAGAAATGGAGACGTAACTAACTACTACTACAACAGCCCATAACGTCCACTGCTGGACATAAGCCTCTCCCATGATGAGAGGAATTTGCCGTAATCTCCACGCTTGGCAGGCGGATTGGAGATCGCAGTGATGAAAGACTAACTGAAAACGCTGCTGCCCATTCTCTGGTCTACGGAGGCGCAAGGTGTTCTGCCTCAGACATTAGTCGCCTTATACGACAAACGTGAGTGTAATGGGTTGGTTCTATTCTACTCTGCCGGATACCCCACGGCACACTCTGCCGGATACCACACGGCACAATTGAGACGTGAGATTATAAAAATAATGTAAGTCGAGCCGAATTGATGTATTCAAAATGAGGGCTAGAAGCCGCAGTTCTTTAACAAGTCTATAAAACTATGCTTAACTAAACTATTTTATATTTAGGAATCCCCGTAGTAAACAAGTCTATTGTTAATAAATCGTGTGTACTATTCATGAACACGTGTGAGAATGCTACTCGTTTGTTATAAAAGAATAATTAAATACCGTGTGAGTTAAGCTTGATTGAAGGTTAGCTACTAGTCATAGGCTTTCAGACCATAAAGCACGATACAGCGATAGTCCTGTTCGAGACTGTTTGTGTTACCAAAGAAAGCGAAATACTGCATTTATTTGTTCTGTACTAGTGGTTACTGTTAATAGATTTTGTAAAACTTAGTGGTATTGTAATGTTTTACAATCACCAAAAGAAAATTGTGCCTGGTTGATTACAAGCTCGCCCCCTAATACATGTAACTTAAAAATAACTGACAAGATGTGGGACGGTACACCTCTGCCTAACCCTTAGGGAATTACAGGTGTGAAGTTATGTTAAACATTAATAAAAAAAAAAAAAAAAAAAAAAACGCTGGACATTACATACAGCGCCATCTAGTGCCACACTAAGCAACGAGGCTTGTGTCGTGGGCACCAGATAGCATAGCATAGATAGCATAGATGTTGTTGTTGGTTGTTGTTGTTGGTAGTTGTTGTTGTTGTTGGTAGTTGTTGTGTTGTTGTTGAATGATTGAATGCTATGAAATATGCCTGTATTATTTGTGTCCCCTGTGCAGGTAATGCAAGAGACAGTTTCTATTCTTCGGTCTGTTTGACAACTAAACATAACTCGTCTTTCCATTTATTTTCGTTTTATCAATCAACAAAATAGTTTTTCAACACTAACTGAATCTAAGTAACTATTCGTTCATGCTGTTATGTCGCATGAAGTAACTGAATTATGCGTTCCAATGACCGACCACGAGCCGTCCAGTATTGTTCCAGCGCACTTTCTTTGTGTTCATAGATTAAAGATTTCATAATGCATTGTTGCAGATGGCACTTTCTTTTTCAGTGCTACTCATTAGGCGTTACGTGCGTAATTGATAGCTGTACTTTCTCTTGTTATATTTATTTGTTCTGACTCTTACACATGTCTGAAGAAAATCTATGCTGTAAAGACTCATTTATTTTCTCCATCGTCTAGTTTGTGGTTGTCGACGGCATTTGCAATTTTAAATTTATTTCATTAGTGATTAAAACATCAAATATTGACCATTTGTTATTTTACTTTCCAGGTGGAAGGTGTGTCGAGGAGTAGAAGGTTGCAAGCACCAACAGCTTCAGATGGCAATAGTGTAGCCAGTTCTGATCAAACGGAAACCGTGCAGCCTACATTCAGGCCTAGGAGCAGTAGGAGACGAGAAGAAACTCCTCCTAAAGAAAGAGATGTTGTCCGAACAAGGACGAGAACTAGGCCCGAGGTTATTCCGACTCCAGAACAACCTCAAGCTCCAAGTGCAAACAACGAACGATTCGATTCGAGAAGGACTCGAACGCGCAGTCAACCAGCTAACACTGAATCTACTAACAGAGATGCTTCACTAACAAGAGAACCTGCCGCCCGGACCAGGACGAGAGTCGTCAGCAGAAGGCCCACTTCAACGTCCCCGCCTACACAAGCGCCTGTGGACCTGACTTCTCCAAATTTCGACGAAAGCAGACTCGAAGTAATCAATTCTAACCTAGATGATATAACGAAAATACCTAAAGTGGACGTAGCTACAACCACGCAGTTTAGACGCAGAAGCTCGGTAGCTTCAACAACTGAGACTGTGTCAACGAAGAGATCGCGTAGTCGTGGAAGCACCCGGGCCAATGCGAGGTCACTAGACCTAGCTGTATCAGGAACGACTAACACTTTTACTGTAGCCGATAAAGCACCCACGACGGCAAGAACCGCCCAGGCAGTTGACTTGAGAAATTCAAGAAAATTGAGATACAAAACTCGGCCTTCAGAAACCGATACGAATTTAACAGGTGAAGGACTCGTTACAGCGAACGAAGTAATAAAGTCTAGTCAGAACAAAGAGAGTGTTACTAGTCAAGCAGAATTTCAAACTGCCGCTCCAACCATCGTCGAAACTATAGTTCAACACAGCACAGAGCCGAACAAAGCGAAGACCACGACGTTGAAAGTGACGAAGGTTGTAAGACGTCCAGTAAGAGGGAAGATGAACTTCAGACCAACTGTGACTTTGCCTAAAACGCATGTTTCAGATGAAATAGCTGAAGATGATAATTATCCTGCGAGTTTTAAAGCGTTGATTATAGCTAAGAATGCATCGGTGAGTAGTATTGATATTAGATTCATTAACCTCTCCGACGCGATTTGTCACACTCGTTAAACAAAATTAAATTCACAAAAATCATCTAAATCACCACGTGCCTTACGTATATTGAATACAAAATGGAGACCAAAAAAAGAACACTCACGAAAATATTGATAAATTTTCAGACACCAGAGAGCTCTCCAACCGCCGAGAGTTTGTCACCGAAAGCATCACAAAGAGTTTACAACACCTACTCAGCATCATCACAGTTTACACAAACAGGGCCTGGCACAAATAAATTCTCAAGGGTAAACAATATCTTTTTGGGTACTAAAGAGGACTTCAAATAATACTTTTATTTAACTTGAGACTTACTAATCTAATTCTTTATCAGTCTCCATTTTCTCTAAACATTAAAAAATATATTTTTTCAAGTACTCGTACTTCGACATTATTCCATTCACTTGAAACACTCTCACAATCACAACTTATTTCAAACACACGTTTATTCCAACAATACTTGTGTGAAGTTGTGTGTCACTGATTTGTTGTGTAAATCCATAACAACAAATGATTTAATATTTATTTTAAAAATTACAGTTTCGCAACAAACAATCTCCGGCAGAGGAGTCAAAAAACGAAGAAGAAAGTAAAATATCTGTAACTACTGTAGCGCCAGAAGTATCAAAACCTAGGAATTCTGACTACAAGCCTCGAGGGACTTATTCTGCGAGGGCTAGAAAGTCAACAATAACTCCATCTTCAACAGCTACCACTGCTTCAGGTCAAAGTACTGAGAAACCGATATTCAAGTACAACAGAAAATTTAAAGCACCCAGTACTGAATCACCTAAAACTGAACCTATAAAAAGCAAATCAGTGGAACCTATTAACACATCAAAAAAGGCTTTCGTTCGACCTCCAGTTTATTCGAGGAAATTTAAAGGAAAATCCGGAAGCGTCCCTGAAACTTCTTCGACCGAAAGCGCAAAAAGTGAAAACGTCAACATTCCACAAAGAACTGTACTGCCTCGGACTTCTTACTATTCAAGATTAAGAAATAATGTTAAGAATGAAACGACATCTACAACAGAGGCCTTTAAAGAGGTCTCTGAAACAAAGAAAACAGAGGATACTGTCGACACGCCACTTGTCTTTGCTTTACTAAACAATTCTGAAGATGGAGAAGCTGTGAGGATAGACATGCAACCAGAAAACAATGATAATCACATGTTCTTAATATCTGTCACCAGTAAGGAATCTCTGGAAAACAATACTAATGAAGTAACGAACATGGCGGAAGAATCTGAAAACATGCCTGTGGTTAATGTTTCTCCAACAATTTCATCAAGACTAGACAGCGACAAATACAAATATCACGCGAATTATAAAGATCAAAATTCAACCAACGATATTGAAAAAGAAAAAGGGTCATCAACTGTGTTCCCTCCTGTTAGAAATCTACAAACAAGAAAGTATGGACGCAATCGCAGCAAATCTAAAGATGGTAACTCAGACGTTACAGGAACTACTCCTAAGCCTAGAGAAAGGAGTATAAGGAAATTCAGTGAATCCTTCTCTAAAACGACGGAGGCCTCAAACAATGGGGTAAGTACTTGATACTTTTTTCTTCTTTCTCAGTTTACAGAAAATGATTTTGATGTTTTTCATTGTTCTTACGAAACTTTACAGATAACGCCTGAACCAGATAAATCTAAGAGTAGGTTCAGTTCCAAATACAGAGCTTCGTATATTGACAAACCATTTTACAAACCCACTGTACCTTCTATTACATCATCAACTGTAAGTAACATAATATAGAAATTAACACCATACCATACCACAGATTTTTTCAAAATTACAACCCCAACTAACAAATTGATGAACTCTACAATTGTAATATTACGCAAAGCCCCTTTATCAAATTGGCGTTAAGATGTCTTAAATCACATTTAATTTAATTATAATATTTATCATTGCACTTGATATTAATATATCCATCATCATCTTTATCAATTTTGAGTTATTACTGATTGTTTGGCAAAGCTATATTAAAAGAACCTCACAAGACCTTTAAATAATTAACAATTCCAAAACCTTAATCACAATCAGCAGTGACTCTACCCAGATTGGCATTTAACTTGACAATCATTTTATCATCATTTGTTATGAAGCTTGTCATTTTTACATTAATAATGAAAAAATTTCTTGTTACTAAAGGCTTGGCTGAAATTCTACGTCACTGACCACCTGTTGACAAAGTCTGTAGAAGAGCCTAATTGGTTCGAAGGAGACATATACACTACCGAATCGATGTCGAGACTGAACAACACAACGCCATACTCTCATGAATCATCCATCGAACTGGTTAATGGAATCATATAGTTAACATACATCATTGTCACGATCATTGCTCATCTCATTCACCCTGTTGTAAATGGATATGATTTAGTTTTAAAGAGATGTAGATTTTAAGAGCATTTATATATTTTTTGGTTAATATTAAGTTCATAGCTGTAGACTTTTTCGATAGTTCTATTGAGCAAATCTCTTTAAGGCAAAATTTTACTTACATCCACAAGTTTCTGCGTTAAGATGTTCTATATATTGCACGAGTTATGAATGCATTTAACTTAGCGCAAAAACTTAACAAACTAATGTACGTACATGTAGAATAGCATCCACTAACATACTATTAATATAAGACATTAAATATTGTATACATGTTACATCTTGTTTTAATACATAACGTCATCTATGGCTAACTTTCATTTAACACTAACTCCTAAACATACCTAACTATTATCTTAATTCCAAAATAAATAAAGAGGCTTTGGTCTTTGCACGAGTTCCTCCCTCTTGGGATTTCCATTCCATGCAACAATTTCTTTGAAACTTGAACAATTTATACACAAGAACGTCTATTTTTCTGTTTATATGGGTGAGATTACTTCTTATTTCAGGTAGAGGGAGAAGAGATACAATTAGGGCCAGACATGAACGCTATTTCCTTTACTCAGACACGAAGGACATTGTCCTCGGCAGACTTGAGACTGTCCGAGAGTCTGGTGAAGCCGTCACACGTGATGAACGTTGAGGCATCACATCACTCGCCGTCAGTTACAATATCTATATTCGATGCTCTAGCTGATATACTTACGTCCACACCCAGACCACGAATCTCGACAACAACCGAAGTAATGAAAATACAAAACCTTAATACTGACGTGAAACAAGTACTCAATGGCGTGAGTAGCAACAATAATGTAAATAGTGTCCAAGACTTAGCGGGTCAAGACACATTTATGTCAACCAACGCCGATGTAAGCACTACCACTAAATCTGTACAGCCCACTGGTCAAGCTATACCAAATGTGATTAACAGTATTTTGGTCGGGGGAACTGTTACACAGTCACTAAACACCAAAGACGGAAAAATCACTCCTGTGTATACACCACAACCTCCCATTCCCACTCCCACTACTCCCGTTTCCGCAAGGAGACCATTCGCTATCAGAGTTTTATACTCCGATACGGAACCGCCAAAAGACATAACCACGACTGCATCTACACCAACTCAGGGATCGACTGACAGCCCGAAAATGGTATATAACACTGTGTCTGATCTTTTGTTATCCAATAATAACTTAGTATCTTCTGAACTAACTAGCATGTTGTCAAATAACATTATAAATATTATAGAAAATATGGATGAGAATAGTAGATCGAAACTAAAGAGTTTAGATATGGCTAAAGTATTAAGAAGTTTGATCCCCAGAGCTTTAGGTGGACTTGCGACTGTACTTGACAATGCTGATTTCGTCCCGAACACAACACCTTACAGTTTGGAGGATATTAGGGATACTGAAAATATTGACATTGATGGTATATTATCCAGTAATGCCCTCCAAAATGTAGGCACTAGCGGTAATGTAAATATCACTGTAGATAATAGAAATGTACCCATTAGTGTCGCACAAGCCCCCGCTAATGTAAATAGTCCTGTTACAACGGGGGCTTTAGAGAGCACAAGGTCTGTATCTAGTAGCCAGGCGACGACAGCTGCGACTGCTACTACAGGTGCTAGCTCTGAACGATCTAGTTCTGCAGCAACACCAAATACAACGCCGACTTTAGCAACAGCTTCGTCATCTGTCTCCTTCGAAACGGACTCGGTAAATGTAGATAATATTAGTGACAAACTAAGTGACTCTACTAACAAGTATATTCCGGTTCCCTTACCTTTTCTCACAAACTTCCAAAGTGCAGATTTCTCTTCCGATGGATCTGACAATCTTCTCACCACTTCTACTACACCTATTTTGAAATCCTTATCCTTGGTATCCTCGTCAGTATCACCACCGCGTGATATTGATGATATACAGGATCCTAGTCAAATATCGCGTATGCAACTATGGGTACTCTCAAAGAAAGCTAGAGTTTTGAAGATGATCGAAGACATTATACGACAGCACAATGACGAGTTAGTGACAGCACCACCATTAATTGACTTAGTAAGCCCATCTGGCAACATCAATTTGTCTGCACGATTGACTAACATTATGAATACTATGATCTCCTCGACTGAATCTCCGACGACTCGTGATATTGAACCTACCACTCCTATGACTCCCCGATCCCTTGTTGTAAATCCCATATCCTCCGATGTAATTGAAATTACTACAAGTGGTCCCGCAAGAGGTCTCACAACAACAGCAATGCCGTCAGAGACAGTAGCGACAGGTGGTGTGCCATCTACTGCTGAGACCGTCTCAATATCTTCTCGTTCGGGTTCCACCGAAGCAACCATTGGCACAACGGGTTCGTCTTCTGTCACTACAACAGTTACTACTGCATCTAGTGAAACGGTCACTGACATCACAAGTACGACTCCTACACCTACAACGGATGGTCAACAAGTTGAAATATTAAATCGATTCCAAGAGAGTGCTATTACAACCACAACAGTTGCTAATACAGAAACAATGGAAACTACAACAGACGCAGCTAACACCGAGACAACGACACAATTAAATGTCGAAACGACTGCAACAGTAGACATAGACACCACTACAGCTACCGACGCTACAGACAGCAACACTATACAAACAACAGTTAGTACTCTGAGTATTGGATCACCAACAATTCCGAAAAAAGATTATGTTATATTCGGAATATTACCTAATAATACAGTGGTACGTAAAAATCCTAACGATGACATATTGGAATCATTAACAGAGGCGAGCCCATATATCGTTTACGGTGTACTACCCAATAACACAGTAATACGTAAATTCCCGAACGGGACTAGAGTGCCACGTGTCATGCAAAAAATTGACATACTACCAATCAGTCCGTGGAGTCTAAGAAATCCATACAGCCCCATCCATAATAATCCGGCCATTGTCAGACCGCAGCCTAACCCCATCCGAGATTCCACTAATACTGTGACATCCACAGACACATCAAATAACGGAACGGAAAGATTAACCAACGACACTGTAAATAACCAACAACCGATGGTATTGACTTTATGTTATTTAGCTTGAACGCTCCGCTTGGTGCTTTGTATCACACCGCCAGCATTGTCTCAGGAGCGGCCGGCGCATGCGGTACGGACTTCGGGTCTCTTCGTAAGCTCTGCATGACTCTTGCACGATAACCGCTTCTAATAACAACGCAGGCGGTAACATTTTATTTCGTAATTGCAGATTACTTCATCGGCACTTAATATTAAAAGCAGTAACGGTATAAAAACTACCACATTTATGCCAGAAAAAAGCACTGCCTCGCATGTATTGAGTTTACGCACAACTACAATGCTACCTTCTATTGATGAGATTCTGCTTAATAGTATATCTTCGGCCGCTAAACAGGAGATGGTCATATCGGAAATGACGAGCTCTACTCGCGAACCAAGAATATTAACACTGGATATTGATCCGGAGGTATAATTATATTATTTATATAAACGTTTCCTTATTTATATATTACTATTTTATAATAACTGTGGTCACTAATACTCACTTTAATTTATCGCACATTTTCATATGCAAACATAACACTTGGACTTGGTTTAATACAGTAGTGTGTTGAATTTCTTTTTATTAGGAAAGGTAAGTGGTAAAGGGTTACATAATTAGTTGTTTGCAATATAATAGAAGCTGCTGTTGCAACTTTCACAGACTGAAGTGATAGCAAAATGTTAATATGAATCAAAACAATTACAGACGCAACAAATACGAACGGAAAAGCCAGGGGAAGGTGATGGAAGTACTGTATTTAAATTTATACCGATAGACGAGGTTACGGTATCATCACAAAATTCAAATGTACAGAAACTGGCTTCAACGAAAGCACCATCAACAAATCCCGTACAATCAGAGATACAGACAATGCCAACATCTACTGTGACTGAGATGAGTACGCAGACACCACAGTTAGAAACACAGGAGACAACTATGAATGTTGCAACGACAACAACTCAGGGAACAACGAGTGTTGTTCCTGAAACAACAGTGGTGTCGTCTGCATTCACAAATGCTCCGGTAACTATGGCGGCGACAACAAGCCAGCCGACTACTACGCCTGCTCCCACGACTACGACAACGGAGCCTACTACTACCACAACAACAACAACCCCAGCGCCGACAACAACAACAACAGAGCCTACTACTACTATAACTACTACTACTCCGGCCCCAACTACAACCACTACAGCGGCTCCAACTACACAAACGCCTACAACAGCACAAGCAACAACTGTAGTTCAATCTACAACTATCAGTATCGAAGAAGAGTTGAAGAGATACCGAGAAGACGTGCAATTACTACAAACATTGCTACAAGCAACGGGGCGTGATCCAAAGACTTTAAATGTAAATCCTAATCCTTTGTTGTTGGGAGATATAACTACTACTCTAAGACCAACAACAACCACTGCAGCGCCGACTACAACTACTGCTGCACCAACTACAACTACAGCACCAACAACTACTCAAACCACTGATCCATTGAAGTTGTTGCAAGCGTTATTTACAAACACGAATAACCCAACAACATTACCTATACCAAATATCGGCGGCAACATAAGAGTAACAACAGGACAGCAAGGAACTACAACGTCGCGGTCAATAGAAGACGACATCAAACAGTTTGAGGAGGATACGAAATTACTACAGGCGCTTTTACAAGCAACGGGTCAAAATCCTGCTTCCCTAAACATACCCTCATTAGATAGTCTAACAACTAATAGAGTTCCTACCACTACACAAACAACTACTGTACCAACAACTACAGCTAGACCAACAACTACGCCAACAACAACAACCACAACAACAACGACACCTAGGCCAACAACAACGACAACTAGACCAACAACAACAAATAGGCCATCAACAACACAAACAATTGAAGACGACCTCAAACAATTCCAAGAGGATACGAAACTTTTACAGGCTCTGTTACAGGCGACTGGTCAAAATCCAAATGCTTTGAGTATTCCGGTAATTTCTGGCGTAACTTCCAACGTAAGGATAGCCTCTAACCCTCAAACAACGTCTATAGGGTCAAACCCAACAACTCCTTTGAACGTTAGGCCCGTCTTTACAACTACAAATGGGCCACTATTTCAGACCTTTGCTCCTAGAACTTTTACCACTACGTTACAGCCTGTGACTGATGTTGGGATTTCCACGACTTTCACGCCGACTTTCAACCGGGGAAGACAGCAAACAACAACAATTAGGAGCGCCCCAACAACACTGACCGGTCGGCGTGCTCCATTCACTGAATTCACTTCGACAACAGAAATGCCCAGTTCTTCTACTTTCTCCGTTCAAGAGGATTTAGCTTTCTTGAATAACTTGGTAAGTGTCATAAAATACGTTTTAATTATTACTTTGGAAACAGATTCTGATACTGTTAGCCTGCGTCATCCCACTGCTGGACAAAGGCCTTTCCCCATGAGTTCCAGTTTTTTCTGCCCAGGGCTAATGTAGACCACTGGTCGTTGATTGGGACTGGCCACGTCTGCCGCATGCTCAATAAGCTGTGGGCCAAAAAAGCCATTTTCTGGAGCCCTGACACAGCCAGAAAGCGTCGCGGCAGACCTCGTAGAAGATGGCGGGACGAGCTGGATAAAACCAACGACCAGTGGAAACAGAATATTTTGAAATAATTTGTGTGGTCTTTGTGCCAGTTTTCTTTTCCACCGTATGACGCCTTAGAATTTCGAAAAGCAATAATACATGATGGGTTTATGACGTACTTTGTAAGAAACACTACACGTACAATTGCTACTAAGAATATATCATCGTATTTTTAACCATTTAACAATTTTTTTTCCAGAAAACTGTGCTGAAAACAAACCCTAATAACGAAGACCCTGAGGGTGCACTCGCCAATCGTATCATAGCGCTAGCTGTAGAAAGGAGCCTCAATGAGATACAAACCGGCACCGGTGAAACAGTCCGTACAGGGAAAAATATAGCTGTCAGTGGAAACGACTTGATACCTTCAACGAATAGACCAGGAACCACTACTACACAACCGACTACAACGATCACTACTACAACAACACCACGACCTACAACAACAACACAAAGACTAACAACCACACAGAGACCAACCACAACTGTCAATGCAAAATCTATTGAAGATGATATCAAACAGTTCCAAGAAGACACTAAGCTACTACAAGCACTACTTGCAGCCACAGGACAAGACCCATCCAAACTAAATTTACCCACACTACCTGACCTAAATGTGAGTCCCAACCTGCCAAATGGTGTCCATGATGAATTGAAACTGCTCTCAAATCTACTAGCTTCGCCATCGCCGCTGAACGAACCTTTCGATCCGCTAACGCCGAAGCCATCTATTAACATAAACGATAAGAAAGTTAAAAATACTGGTCCTACGACAGCTTTGCCTTATGGTGCAAAAATAGCTGTTAAGGACAATCTCAAAAATGAACAGGATGATGAGGAGTTGTTACAAACTTTGATCAAATTACAGGGCGCACAGGAGACTACGACACAAAGGAATAAACTCACTATCACAGGTAAGAAGTAATTTTTTTTTGTATGATGAACCTTAGCAATGTCGTAAACTGTACTAAAAATATCCAGAAAGTAGTCAAAGTGCCTAAAAAATCTTGATCATTTATGCAAAACCAGATTGATTGACAAAAAATATTTTTACCTAAAAATCATTTCAGTTCGATCTGGAGTTTGACTCAGATTGAAATTTTCTATTCAAATAAGATTTAAACAATTTAACACAAAATATTCCAGGACAATCTTCGGACGAGGCCCTAAAGAAACTGATCATGCAGACACAATCGACGGGCATGGTATCCGAAGCCACGCGAGCGCCTATCTCTTTGAGCACCGAGTACGGCAAGAGCAACGACGCATTGCTCGCAGCTTTGCTGAAGGACCAAGGGTTCGGTCCAACCACGGCAAGTTCCTTGGATGAGCAACTCCGACTCTCTGTTAGTCTAACTTTTCTTACCTCTCTTGTTACATTGGAAGGAAACTAATTTCTTCCAAAACCCATTTTACATTTTTAAACTTTACTTACATTTCACTGATGCAATCAACTCGTAACTTCACTCCGCTTTCTGCACCATTATCTCGATATCTCTCATCTATCTCTTCATCTTATTTCATTGCCTTTATTTCAGTATGTATCTATAATCCATTAGGAACTCTAGAATTAACTGTAACCTCGTAGGCTTTACTCAACCAAGTGGTAGTGACGCCGAAGACAAGGCGGACGACGACGCCGCCGCCGCCACCGCCGCCGCCAGCGCAGAGGAGGCCGATCTTGGACGGATTGGCCTGGCTCTGGCAGCAGTGGAGGGACACGGCTCCAGGGACAGGTGGAGCTGGAGCCCCAAGGCCTAATAGAAGGCCTGAGCCTGCGCCCTCAGCCAGGCCCGCCCCATCAGTAGCATCAGCCAGTCAGTCAACGAGCAACAGGGTCAACTGGTTTGGCTCTGGCCCGTTCGTTGGCAACGCTGATGATAGACCAGCAAATAGAGTGGGTTTCGCATCGTTATTACTTAAACTATGTGATTGGGGATGAGGTGTTGGGAAACAGACTTTAGATTAAATAAGCAGATTTACTCAACGGAAGTATTTTCAAAATATTTCGCGATCTTTTAGTAACTTGTTCCTATTTAATCTAAGTCTGTCGTTGTATAGATTATTGTATAGTAATGGAGAGCAGGTGGGATGTACATAGTGAGACATGAATTAAGATAATTTTAATATTTTTTCTTAGATTTTCTTGTGAAATATTTTTTGTTTTTCTTAGTTAAATTATTTATTAAACATTGGCTTCATTGGCTTGTACATAATCATTGTGCCGTTGAGCAGCGCGTTTTTTTGTATAATAAATTGTTTTTAATTTATGTGTGTGTTTGTACGTGTTGTATTTATTGTTAATAATTTAATTTTCTTATCCACAGTTCACCCTATTCATACACCAGTTGTATATAACAAACATTTAGCAAGAATTGACTAGACTTTACAAAATTAACATACCTTAGAATAAATGCCATATATTTTCATAAAAGATATCAACATACTTTCAAAAAATATTTTGGTACATCATTTTCGAATATTTCTTTAAAGTGTTTAAGCTAAAGTCTGGCTCAATTAATTCCTGATCCCTTGGCGTCATCCACCGCCATTTAACAAACCACACCCCATGAGTTTCCAAGGGATTTGGTAACATTCAACCTGACATGAATGAGTAGTTGATTCCTCTGTAGTTAATACATGTAGTGTTAATAGGTAATATTAATATACCCAATTGACTATACATAATAACGACTTATTGAATGTGTAGATATTTGTTATTAATTTGTTAAAAAGTGTTACATAACGAGTGTTTGTGCAGTGTAACATATTTGTTTGGTGAGTAAAAAAACGTGATTGGATTTTAAAAATAACAAAAATTTAATTCTTCTAAATTCCAATAATTCTGCTGGACGCTTGCCTATTAAAATTACTGATGATTTTAATATCTAACTATGAAATCTTTGTACATTATACCTATTAGTGAAATTGTATAACTGTGATGTTTTTGGACCCCTTTTTAGGGTTCCGTAGTCAACTAGGAACCCTTATAGTTTCGCCATGTCTGTCCGTCCGTCCGTCTGTCCGTCCTCGCTTAATCTCTGTGACCGTTAGCACTAGAAAGCTGAAATTTGGTACCAATATGTATATCAATCACGCCGACAAAGTGGTAAAATAAAAATTGGAAAAAAATGTTTTATTAGGGTAGCCCCCCTATATGTAAAGTGGAAAGTGATTTTTTTTTTAATTTCAACCCTTACGTGTGATATATTGTTGGAAAGGTATTTAAAAATGAATAGGGGTTTTCTAAAATCATTTTTTGATAATGTCAATAATTTCGGAAATAATCGCTCCAAAAGTAAAAACCGGCCAAGTACGAGTCGGACTCGCGCTCGAAGGGTTCCGTACCAATTATTATAAAAAAATCACGTTTGTTGTATGGGAGCCCCCCTTAAAAATTAATTTTATTCTGTTTTTAGTATTTGTTGTTATAGCGGCAACAGAAATACATCATCTGTGAAAATTTCAACTGTCTAGCTGTCACGGTTCATGAGATACAGCCTGGTGACAGACAGACGGACAGACGGACAGACGGACAGACGGACAGACGGACAGACGGACAGATGGACAGACGGACAGACAGCGAAGTCTTAGTAATAGGGTTCCGTTTTTACCCTTTGGGTACGAAACCCTAAAAACAATGTGTCCCCCCCCCTCTAACTTTTGAACCATAAGTTTAGAAAATATGAAAAAAATCTGAAAAGTAGAACTTTATAAGGACTTTCTAGGAAAATCATTTTGAACTTGATGGAAACAACAGTTTTTGTACAAAAAAAAGACAAAAAATTGTACAAAATAATTTCTGGACTAAGTTTGTAGTATATTCGTATATGCAAGCATTTTTACATAATGGATACCCACCTTTAAACACATAAGTGGGAACACTTATTGTGACGGACGGGAAACTACGGAACCCTACACTGAGCGTGGCCCGACACGCTCTTGGCCGGTTTTTGTACCTATATTGTAAAATAGATTTAATATCAATTTATGTTCAGCATGTTCTTGACTAACATTTCACTTACCTACATTTTTCGTTTATCCTTTGTAGTATATTATACTATATATCTTTGTATATATTTGTACTATATTACTATTTGTATATATCTGTGTATACTTGTACTATATGTAATATTTGTTTATAAATAGTAGTTAGAAGTATGTTCTCCTTATCATGTCTTAAACTGAACTCTTTTTTTCTCATACTCTCGTATTTTATTTTCCATATTCGTCACTTCCACTATCACGAAGCACTTGTCTATTTAAGTTCACATGTATGTTTGTATGAAGATTTCTTTTTAATGAGGACTCAATCTGGACTTACTGATAGAAATTCTTTACAATAATGATATTGTGAAGAATTTCTTCATTTTGATAAATAATCAAATAAATATATCGTAAATCGAAAATAGTGTCGTAATTCACAATACAATATTTATTGCTATTTGTACACAAACGTGAACCTATTTTGTATTATCTGGAAAAAAAAAATACTGAACCGAAAATCAAAAAAAGAATCTTCAAACAAAACATACACCAGCACAGCTCACTGCCTCAGCATTACCATACACGCTCTTACCACCTTCATCATAAGAGCTAATATCTAACAGCAATGACTTATACCTAGATACCTCTGGAGCCTCCGAGGGCTGTATCAGCAGAACAGGCGCCTGGACGAGGGCAACTCGTGTCAGCCGCCATTAATGTTACCAGGGCTTTCTCACAGTTCTTAGGAGCTGCGATACAGGTAAATATTCAATCCGCCTTCTTGCGTTGTATTCTTTATATGGGCGTGATTCTATCGCTATGAAGTCATCTTCTGTTTGATGCTATTTCGCCGTCTAAGAATAGTCTTGGAATTATGAAACGCGTCTGGTCGTGTGTAATCAATCATTGTTTTATGAAAAAAGTGTTAACCTAATGTCGTATGTTAATCAACAGTCGTATGTAGTTGTGAACGATTTTTCGTATTATGTATTTTTTAGGTGATAATAATATTGAAATGTTTGTATTTTTTCGATTTATTTGAGATGTTTAATGAAAATTTACAGCTAAAGATGGATTGAAGATAATTTTGTAAGTTTTAACTAACTGCGTGACGATGTCCATAAATAACAATAATTTGACATCAAACAATATCATTTTAACTTGGCATTTCTTTAAATCATATCATGAATGACTTCTACCATCACCAATTAACGTTAACATTTTAACGAATAATTATTAATAACTTGACTTTAAACATTAAAGAAAACTTTCTTAATTATTTATGTACTACGTAAAACATAAACCAAAACCATTTTTTCTAAATATTTGGCACTGATAGAGATTATAATACGAAACCATTCCCTATATTAATGTGAAATAATCATTTTTAATTTTCTTCATTCTTCATTATCCGAATGATAAATGATGTTTGTTCTGAAAATTGGTTTTCCAAAGACTTCCACAAAACCTACAAAAGGTAGGAGTTTCCTATCCGGCTATAATACTCCACCAATTCTCTTAATATTAAGATATAATCTTGGTCAAGTTATTTAGGGTCCATCCAGATTAGCGTTTGAGATGGTCCTATGAGGAAAGGGCCACACAGATTGGACCTGCCCAGTTTTCAGAATCCTGTTACTCAGCTAATGTGTTTTTATCAAATTCCAGGGTGCCGCCCAAACCGTCCAGAGCGTGATTCGGGCCGGACAGCGAGCCGCAACCGACGTCTACGTGAACGGTTCCGGCGGTGGTTCCGGGTAACCACCGCGCTGTTCACACAGGACTCCAATGCGTTGGACTCAAACTTTTACGAAAGTGTCATAGTACGCACTATGTGTTGCAAGTGCTCAAATGTAAATAGTCGGTTGTAAGGTTAGTTATTTCGTAGCATTGATTTGAAAATGTAGTTAAATAGTTCGATAAAGTCCTCTTGTTGTTAGGGATCCAAACATATGTGGTAATTACTGTCCTACATTTAATCTATTGTCGTATACCTGGAACAAAGTAAAAAAATACTCGTGAAGTTTTTATTCTTCTTAAGATTGATTATTATTTACGAAATGCAGTTGTGCGTTAAAAAATACTTTTATACATAGTTTATGAATTTTCTTCTAAAATTCAATTCAACTGAAAAGTTATTCATGATATTATGTTTCTTTACAACTTTGATCCCTTAAAAGTTCCTAAGCAGAGGTATTGAACGTTTTCAATCAATGTCTATGAATCAAAAACATAAGGACTTTTGTAATATATACCTACCCAAATGTAGTTTGGTGACAAATTGAGCAAGAACATCTATTAGGTTTGCAACCTAACCGTCTGAATCTAGACTTAGGCAAACAATGTGATGTTAGCACTACCTTAGTTTGTATTATTTAAAATTTAATAATTATCTCTACATCTATCTACTTAATGTTTTCATTTTATGACAAACGATTATTTTAATGTAAGAGACCTAAATGATTTGTTTGTCAAATGCATGATTAGGTTTCTTCTACATTAGGTTTTGTCAACTATGTTGAGATAATAATAATAAAACAATATTAATCTCTTCGGTTTATTACGCTTAGCAAATATAGGGTTGAACTTTGGTAGCTTTTACTTCTTTTATCATACTTTTAAAGATGGAAAAGAACCTCTTCTTTGTGAATTTAAATATTTAGAGTTAGTAAAAAAAAAATCCATTTAAAATATTGAAAAAATAAATACGATTAATAAATTAATATGGTTTCCCAATTTCGATAGCAATTAATAACTCTTTGTTTTGAAAAGATTAAATGAATAACTAAATCTTTTGTCATAAGGAAATCGTTTGTCGTATTGAGTACGACATACCATTATATTATAAAAAAATGGAGATCCCGACGAATTTAGTAATAAGACTTTCTGTAATCTTAAGCCTAACATGTGCCATTTGCACGTGCTTGATGTACTCGCTTCTATATTCTTCAGCTTTTATTTATTTATTTAAGACAATCTGTGTTTTATATTCGTGTTTGAATATAACTAAGATTTGGATTTCGTAGTCAGGTAATATTTGTAGTTTGGTTGATATTTTGAAGAACAAGAAATGTTTATTTAAAATAAAATGTGGAACAGTGGAATCTCTTATGGAAATTATTGCTACAATTTTAATAATAATAATAAAAAAAACTCTTTTTAACTTCGTTGATGAAAATAAAACAAAACACTTTAAATAAATCCTGAGTTTTGTTTTTTCTCTGCTGTGTAAATAATTATACCGCAGCTTATTCCAAAATATTGTAATAACAAATTGTAATATGACAAAATAAATTAACTAATTTGCTAAAACTAAACTCACTAACGAACCTGACTGATAAAACTGGGGATGTTTTTATTTGCGACAACCAAGCCGTTTAGCTTCTCACTGCCTTTAGTTATAATAATTAATATTAAGTAAGGATCGGGTACTCTAGAAATAAGAGCTGCCAGCCGATTTTACAATTGACATCTTAAAAAAACTACTTATAATAAACTAATGACTACAGAACTGTCATACAATAATAAGTGCTTGTAATATATTGAATGGTCCTTTTGGCGCTTGATTCACATTGAGGGAGGGCGCGGTTGGTAAGCATTTATGTGGATATTGTGTTGAAACACGTTAGTTCCAAATTAGACCACGCGTCAAAAGAACTATGCAGTACTACATAGTGTGCTTTCTGCGTTCTATAATTTTATTGCCGTCTCGTTTTATTCAAAGTAAAATGATAAAGACAGGCAAGATTTAAAGAGCGTTCGTTAATGATAAATTATCCAACTTCTTTTTTTTTGACAATTGTAAAATCAGGCGTTAAGGCAATCATGTATGTACCATTATTTTTATAAAATAAAATTAAATGTCACTGCCAATAATTATTTGACTCATTAATTTTATCTTTGACAAAACTTTTGTACTTTTATAAAATATTTTTGTACTCAAAATAATAGTTATTTATGCAACTGTTGTATAATGAGGGGTATTAAAACACGAATGTGGGTTTATCACACGAGGCGAAGCCGAGTGTGATAATAGTATCACATGAGTGTTTTAATACCTAATTATGTACAGTTGCATACAAGACTTTATCTACATCCATGATATGAATCCTCCATAAACGGTTCTGAAACCAAAGGGTGTTGCAGTGTTCTAAGAAGTCTATGTAAATTCATAAAAGTTTAATTGCTTGTATTTAATACAAACAAACCGTGTATAGGTAGTAATATAATTATTTACATTTTGGATTGTTCAATTATCAAAATTCACAAAGCTTGTATCACTCATTTTTGTAAACAACAAAGTACCTACATAATGCAATACTAATATCCAAATGTCGAACAAAAATGGCGGGATACGACGTGAATTCGAATTAACCTATAAGTTTTTTTTTTTTATTACGGCGCTGTGGTAGTGTATCGCACGTGCTAGACAATGTTCTTTTTTTAAAACGAGTTGCATAATGAAATTCAGTACAACATTATAACACCCGTTTGGGTGTTATAATGGTTATTATGATACTGGCTGTTTTAATGTTGGCCATAAGCTAACTCTTTCAGATACCTTTATAGAGGATTTATAGCATGGGTGTAGATAAAATCTTTTAAAGTACGTCAAAATAGTGAATTACTATTGAAATTAATAGACTTATTTCTAAAATTATTTTTAAATTTGCGTTGAGCTTTGACGCTTACTATTATTTAACAAATTATAAAATAAAACGCCTTTAAATCAATTAAGGCTTTCTTCAAATGTACGGTATGTATTTGTATATTTAAGGATATCTTCGGGAGAGTAATAGGAAAATAAATTATTTTGTAAATTTTCTCATTAGTTTTATTCTAAACCTTGTTCTATGTTTCTTCCTGGAACTTGTGTTTCTAACCCAAAATTACTAACAAGTGTACTTAGTAACTTAACATGCTACTTACTGTACTATAATATAGAATCAGATTTACTTATTATATCTTTATTCTGGGAAAATTAATGTCTAATATTATTATTATTTATTATTATATTATATTTATATTATTATTATAATTGTGTAATTATGTAAAATTTTGTACAAGACACATAGACCTTCTGATCAGGGGGGGCATCATCACACGGATTTGTGTCCAGTTGATGGCAATAGGCTCGCTCCCTATTACATGGGAATGAGAGGTTTTCCTTTTGAGGTTTTAAAAAAAAAACTTAGTTTCCAAGAACTCTATAGATGGCGTTGAACTTACTATGCCAAAGCCAAAACGCTTGAAAAAAAAAACATTGTGTCACGTCACATACTCTCGTTGACTGACACTTTCATTTGCTTAACCTTCCGAATATAACCAACATTTCTCGCGCTTTGTTAAAATCAGTTTTTTTAGGTTCCGTTCCTTGCATTATCATACTTACTCCTAGCGCCATCTATCCAGCGACTAGGGAAGAGCTAAAAAGAAAATCCCTCATTAAACATAACTGTACTATTATTGGGTACACCTCTGCCTAACCCTTTGGGGATTAGAGGCGTCATTATGTTATGTCCTATCAAATCTACCAACCAGACTCCAATCCAGTCTTCGTGCTGCTACCGAGAAATGCCAATAGGGAATATGCATGAAATCATTACCATCATCATCAGCCTATTAATGTTCCCACTGCTGGGACACGGCCTCCTCTCGATGAGAGGGAATGGGCTATAATCCACCACGCGGGCCCAGTGCGGATTGGTAGATGTCACATGTCTTCGAATTTTTTGGTTCTAGGACATGCCGGTTTCCTCACGATGTTTTCCTTCACCATTTTGAGAGTAGCGGTGATGAAATAAATTACACAAAGTAATGCGCCTCCCTGGGTTCGAACCCACGACTTACTGTTCGTAAGTCGGGGCCGCCACCACTGGACCACCGCTGCTCCATGCATGAAATACAACACTTTTTATTTATTAAAAAATACCTTGTATTGGCGCATAAAAACATTGTGGTACACTTGTTCAAGTTGCTAATACATCACTTATTTTACAATTTACTGTTTTATGTAGCACGTTTTTGGTGAAATAGAACGCACTCTCAAAACGCGTCGTCCTCGATAATGCCGGTAGTGACGACAAAGTCTATGTGTCAAAAAAAACACTTTTATTTGAAAAGTGCTTAAAATTTCACTAAGATTTCATTATAATATTGTTATTGCAATTTTTACTTGACTAGAGTCCATACAATTAGTAAAATTATTCTATAAAGGGCAAAAAAAATATGTAAACAAAGCAGATTGTGGTAAATGACGTCACATCATGGCCGCGACAGCTACGGACGTTCAACTGTCATAGAAAATTGCAGGAGTTTGATATTGTTTTTAAGCGACAAGCAGTAGTTGAACTAAACTTTTAATTCTTTTCTTGGGTTGATAGTACTGTTTTTATTGATTTCAGTGAAGAAAAAATTACGTGCATATTCCCTATTCTAAGGAAAAATGAACTCACATGCATACAATTTAGTAGCCACAGTAAATTGACAGGCACTGGTATTAAAACCAACTGTCACACACAATGCTACTCACAAGTTTTGATAATCAATAGCATAAGGCAATACCAGTTTGTGGTGTAAAGGCAGCTCTGCAATACTTACTAAGACGAAAGGTACATAGATCATCTGCCTGCCTTTCCCAACTTTATGGGTCAGCTTCCAGTCTTACCGGATTCAGCTGAATACCGGTATTTTACATGGAGCGACTGCCTATCTGACCTCTACCCAGTTAGTACTGTCACCCTTGGTAAACTGGTATTTACTCATTTAATAGTGAAATGTTGCAGTCACAAAACTCTCAGGAACCTAAACGACTAGAATTGCAAATATTCTACTTCAGTGTTAACATAGGCTATGGTTAATGGGTATGGCTTAAGTGGCACTGGGCAGGGCACATTGCTCGGAGAACGGATGGGCGATGGGGCCGAAAAGTTCTGGAGTGGTGACCGCGAACTGAAAGACGTCATTCTTGACGGATCGGTCGGAGAATGCAAATTGTTAACAAAATCGGCAAGCCATGGGGAAGCCTTTGCCCAGCAGTGGGACAGCAGGCCGATATTTAAAAAAAGATTGTTCATTTTATTTTTTCTAAAAAAAAAAAAAAAAAACTCAACCGACGAGCAATACCAGGTAGTTGAACCAATGACCTTAAAAAGGTGGATCGGCCAGACTAGCTATAGTTGGTGCCAGTTAATATGAGAATAGCGGTCATTGACCCACCTACATTTATTAAACTTCTTAACTTTAAAAACCAAAAATAAGCCTGTTCAAGTCTGGAATCGTCATATATATGTTGAAGATCACGATCTTCAATATTTTTTGTAATGAAAAACGATACACGGTTTATTTGTTTTGGTTCGTACGAAGAGACATTAGGGAAAGGGCAATGACCGCTATTCTCATCTTAACTGGCACCAACTATAGTTAGCTTTTCCAAACTGTGCCACAGTACTGTCAGCCAGGAGTGCACTGCGACAGGCGGGATGAACTAAAACAGTGTGCAAAATTGCAAAAAAAAAACAATGGATATTATAGCTGTATCTATTTATTTATTTATTCAATTTGGGAAAACAAACAGTAATATATTAAGTGTGTCTTAAAATTAAACTTAACCAAATACTACCCACAACATTTTACACAGATTACTATGGTATATAATAAAAACAAACTGTTAGCAAACGTTAACTGTTATGTAGCAGGGCTAACTAACTTAATGTCCAAGAAGTTAAAAGTAAAAAAAAGGATAATAGACAATATTCTATAAAAGATGCAACAAAAAAAAAATAAAAAAAAAATAACAATAATGCGTGATGTGTCATACAAGTCCCTAGCCCATTAACAATGATACCTACATTATGTAAAACCTATGGAGCCTACTGCCGATCCATGAGAATTTAAATTTATCATTTTTAAATTTATATCTGCCTAAGCTAGGCTGCTAGGCTTCTGCTAGGCTATATAATAGATTATGGGCGCCTAAAATCGACTTATGTGGAACCTACCGTGCCACGTGGCAAAAACACAATCATTTATAATCAATAAAAAAACTACCTTCTTAAATAATGATACAGGTAATCAATTCAACAGTATATTGAACGCACAAACCAAAACAAGTTTCTATTATCATGATTAAAATTTAATGTTTTTCGACCTTGGCGTGAGTGACAGACGCCTATAGCTACTTTTTGTGGACACCTGGGTAGTGCGGCTATTTTTAACTCTAAGGCGCATTTACACGATATAAGTTTCTTGACAGTCAAAAGGTGAGAACATTCTTGTGAGATCGTAGGTAAAAATCGCTTGGCGATTATTACTCGGAAAACCGACGATAATACTAATATATTTAAGTGATTTAGCAAGCTTTTTAAGCCGTGTGGTATCCGGCAGAGTAGAATAGAACCAACCCTTTACACTCACGGGTGTCGTATAAGGCGACTAATGTCTGAGGCAGAACACCTTGCGCCTCCGTAGACCAGAGAATGGACAGCAGCGTTTTCTGTTAGTCTTTCATCACTGCGATCTCCAATCCGCCTGCCAAGCGTGGAGATTACGGCAAATTCCTCCCATCATGGGAGAGGCTTACGTCCAGCAGTGGTCGTTATGGGCTGTTGTAGTAGTGTAGTGTAGTAGATTTAGCAAAATCGAAAATTTTCCGAAACAAAAACTCCACTGCGATCATGTCAAGTCAGATAATTTTCTAGGAGTGTGATTCGAATACTAGAAAAACGAGTTTTGTTTACAATCTACAACGCAACACATAGACGTGATATCAGTCAAGCAAATGCTACATAGGGCCAGCAACGTTGTCGGCGCGAAGAACATTATAAGCTTTCTAGACCCGATAACAATCGTTGGGCAGTAGCCCACCAGGCAGCGGCCCTATTCTCTAACGTCCGTCCGTCCGTCTCTCTCACTCGCACTCATATGCAGACGTGCACGAGAGACACGGATAGAGACGGATACACGGATACAATAAGAAGGCGGAAGATCTCCCCTTTTCTATGAAGGATAACGAACTTTCTACCCTTTTTCTCTTTTCCTTTTTGTATTGATTTTGGATTTGATTTTATCGTAAAATTTCTTACTTATATAATGTAAACGTAAACCGGAAGAGCGGAAGTACCTAATACAAGTATTTTTTTGATCAAAAGGTACTTCCTATCATTTGATTGTTAAGTCATAAGTCATTTTTTTTCTGATAACTCATAACAATTTTGACCAAACAGGCGCTTCAAACATTTTCAAGAATCGCACATGTCATAATGTTTACTTGGGTCAGATTTTTGTCTCGAAGCTAGAAAATGAGCTCGTGTAAATGAGCCATAAGGCTGCTCGGCAGCAGAAAACATACGGTAAAGATATGGGCGCGGGCGCTAGCGTCCTGAATGACAATTAACGTTGGTTTGTTATGATTGGTCATTTGTATGTGCAAGAGTAAGGCTTGTTCAAGTAAATTGCTTAGGATTACTGAGAACATGCTTGATTTGTTACTCTTAAGTTAATGTGGTCACACATGGACAAGTAACTCCTGGTGATTTTAATAAATATTCTGGTCAACAAAAGACTCTGATATATTTTTAGATAGTTACTCTTTATTATACACACTATAACGGATGACTTTTTATCACTTCCAAAAAAAATGGGTATATCAGGTGAACGGAGTAGAATGTTAGGACATACCTAGTTCTTTTTTCCTTTTTCCACAGCTTAGAAAATAAATGATCCATCATCAAAAGACGCTACAAATTTCAAGTAAACTTTTCTTACTAAAACAAAGAAAGATAAATTTTGAAAAAAAAATGAAAAATATCGAATTTCGGATTTTTTTATATTTTTTTTTCGCAATAAGTATGCCATCTACCACTACATCCACTCCGTTCACCTATTATACCCATTTTTTTAGAAAGTGGTAAAAACGTCATCCTGCCATGTATAGATTTTATTTTTTCCTCTTTTCAACAATTTTTCCCTAATGCGATAGTGAGGCTATCAGCTACAATATTATTCAGAATTAAAGAATCGCTTTTCCTATCGTATTCTTTTCAAATAAATACGAAGTCGAACAGGGGTAAGATTTTGCTTTTATAGTAATTATAGATTTTGCTTAACAGTTCTCAAATTAACACTATTTCCATGAGGTGTGGCATAAATGTACCGAATTAACAGTAGTAAAAAATTGGACATCCATATTTGGTCATTTTTCTATTACCAAAAACTTAACTGCCATAACTGCCTGATTCCTTGTGTTTCCGTGTGTTAGGTGTCGTGATTATTATTAAATGGAAACCTATTTGCGACAAAGGTAACCTATTATATTTAATAACGGCGCCAGTATTTTTTGTCGCTTAACTTAAATTAAATTATAGTGTCGATCAAACTGGCAGCCAGACCATTAAATTCCAACTACTTTTTTCGAACTAATTATAGTTTAGTTCGAAAAAGTTGTTGGAATTTAATAATTACCATATTCAATAGTTATGAACCATCAATCATAAGTACCTATGGTCGATGTCAACTTTTAACTCCCATTGGATTTACAATGAGCTTTAGTACCGAGGATTCTAGGAAGCAACGAGAAGGAATCCTCGGAACAGTGAGGTCACTCCACGAAGTCTATGAAGCCCTAGGGAGCTTCCTTACTTCTGGGCGGACCGGGCTGGCTTTGTTAGCGAGAATCCACCAAGCACAATATTATACCGAATGGGAGTCTTAAGTGTGGACTATGAAGTCAGCATAATCTATACAAATATAGCATAGACGTAGTTAAAGTTCTACGATTATTATAAAAGTGACTCGCGCAATTAAAAAAAAAAAAAAACACTAACTTTGTAATTAAAATCAGAAAAATATTAGATAGAGCAAACCGTCGAAGTGAAGGACATGTAAAAAATTCGATTCTTGATTATAACTACCTCAATTTAAACATTATTGAAACACATATAAATCACACATAACATGGTAATATCTATTGTACTAACCTACAATAAAATAACCTTTCTATGTGACGATATTATTTGGAAATTAGCCGCGTTATCAACCTGTTGGCTGACTTATCTTTTTACCGCGGCATCGACAATATTTGAAGAGCTCATGCCAATACGAGAGAAAACCAACTAGTCTAAGATCCCTTAAAGAACGACCTTCACCGAGCTGGTTAATGGATGAAAAGTATTTTATATCAAATTAAATATGCCAATAAATATAATAATGGGTTGTCTAAAAAATTCAGTCCAATACACTACAATTGCAATACACTATGTCCAATTGATGATCATGCAACTTTACCTATTCAACGATAGTTTTGTGATTGACCATTCTCGTGACATTCAATTTTTATCACGAGTTCACGACCCGGACGACCAAAATGTTATAGCATAGTTTGAGAGAGGATGCCTCTTTCAAACTGCTATACCAATAGGCTAACCGGTAGTAGACTGCAATTGGCTAAGTTTATTTTTTGATTACGACATATGAGGTAAATACAAGTCTTGACCAGGAACCACGTGTACACTCGACAAAGTTGGCGGTTGCACTCTTCAACCTTAATGCTAATGACTTGAGGATTTAAAGATTCATAAGGATTAAAATTGGTCAACCGCCAACTGTGTAGAGTGTACAAAACTTAGCAAAATTCAAAAGCAATTTTCTTGTTAAGGGGACTACAGGAGCTAAACGCGAGTTTTATAATGCAAAAAAGCATATGATTCACTGCAATAAACAGAACCAGAAAAATATATGATATTCTTCAGGATATATGCAAGTATGATAGTGTTTTTTGATCAAATGTTACTCGATAAAAAAAATCATGAACTTATCTCTAAAAATTTCTTTTAACGATTAAAAACCATACTAAAATACATGCGATCATTCTGATTTTTTGGCAAATAATTCTACAAGCAACATATTAGCATGATAGTATTTTATTTTTTTAGTCCAATCTATAGATTTTTTGTAAATCGCAAAAAAAAGACTAATTTCGCACTATTCGGCCCACAGTGACTGACGTAACATCCACTTTGTAGTTCAAGCTGATTAGAACTTTATTCTAACAGTATTTCAAACGAAGTTTGAACCACCACAAATGGAGTTGCTAATTAAGCTCCTGTAGTCGCCTTAAATATCGATTTCAATTTTGAGATAAAGTTTACTTCATAATAGTACCCGGGTGGGTACGGTAGCCTGGGTCATCCCACTACTGGTGAAAAGCGGGGAGGCCTGACCTCCTAACCTTTCCATTCAGGGAATGGTCCACTGGTCGTTGGTTCTGTCCTGCTCGTCCCGCCTTCTCCTGCGAGGTCTACCGCGTCGCCTTCTGATTGTGTCATAGCTCCACAACATGGTTATTTTGGACCATAGCTCGGCGGGTGTACGGAAGACATGGCCAGCCCAGTCCCACTGCATCTTAGTGGCCTTTTGAGCAACGTCAGTAATTTATTAAGGCGGCTCCCCGAGCAAACGACCTTGAGCGAGCAGTTTTTTGGAGCCTACTCCTCTTTATCCAAAAGAAATACTAACTAATAAAAAATACATTAAATTACTACATATTCTTAACTCCAAAATTGTCGTTTTATATATTTTTTTAAGTTGCTTATTGTTTAATAAATACCCGCACAACGAAACCACAGAAATGAGAAATAATGATTCATAAAATGCTACTCCTCGTAAAGTAACCATTATTTTGATTTGCTAATTATACTAATGGAAAGGCAATTTAATAATGAACATAATTGTCGTTTTATTTTTTCCAATTTTTTTTTTTTTTTTTTACAAAATTTGATTTTATAAAGAATAAAAACCACTCATTTCGCACTATTCGGCCTGCAGTGACTGACGTAACAACCATTTCGTAGCGCAAGCTGATTAGAACTTTATTCTAACAGTATTTCAAACGAAGTTTGAACCACCACAAACAGAGTAGCTAATCTTGCTCGGGGAGAGTTCCAAAATACTATACCTACCTACCTCTTAATATACAATAGGCTAGTTTCCACCATCAGTAAATTGCAAATCTATTTAATTCGTCAGTTGGAGCATTGGAAAATAATGGACACGTATTTTTTGTGTTTGTAAATCAATGAATATTGACAAAGATAAAACGCATCGAAACTCGAAAGTGGGGGCTCGTGACGTCACAACGCACTAAAAATTATAGCATGGCGTGACGTAGGTATTAAGAATTTTAAAAGCGATGTATCTTCGTCAATTTTGGTTTACGTAACAAAAGAAAAAATATGTGTCTGTATGTTTTGATAATCTAACTGACGGGGGGAATCGGGGACCGCGGTCCCAAAAGCCCCCCGACTTTTATATTATAATACTATAGGAAAAGACACCTTTAAAAGTGGCTACGTTATAAGAGTCATATTTACCTTACTTTCTAAAAGTATAAACCGTCTAGGTAAACATTTCGAATGGTGTCAAGGTTGTAAGCGGGTAAGGAAAATGATTCAATAAACTCAATAATACCCGAACCTTAAGACATTATAAAACCACATTCGATCGGTATCAGGCCCGTACCATGGACCAAGGTGTTACCCACACTTTTTCCTGATTCGATTCTTGTGAACATATTGTTTTTGAATTAAAATTGGGTTTTTGTTTTTTAATTTTTCGTTTTGAATTTATTTTTTATATTATTCTGAAAAAATTTCACCTGCATATGTTGTGGTTCAAAAATTGTTGCTATCCTTAATTATGAAATTGGAGTGACGTTTCTTTTTTTTCCGACTGCGCCAGAAGGAGGGTTATGTTTTTCGAGAATATGTATAATTGTTTGGCACGCTCTGTGGCCTCAATGTGGCTCGATGGATTTTAGCTTGAGAGGTCAATATTGAGAGGTGGTATATCAAAATAAAAAAACAAAATGGCCAGTATGGGTCCCGACTATTGCAGTCAATATGTCCTGTCTCCTGAACTTGTTTTATTCTTTTCAGTTTTTAGTTAAAGTTGTTATTTTAATATTGAACATAACATCACGCCTGTAGTTTTCGAAGCTTAGGGCAGTGGTGTAACTGTAGTAGGTACATCCATATTTCACTAGTTATGTTCGGTTCCATGTAATAAATTTCCCATGTAATCCAGACTCCGAGGCAAGAGTACTCTTTCACCTATCTGTCTTTGCCCTACCTGGGAATAGAACCCAGCAGACCTCAGCAGTCGCACTTGCAACCACAAGACCCACGAAGCAATCAATTAAAATGAGCTTAAGTATTGAACATTACAACAAGCTTTACTATTTGTGTTTGTTTAGGTACTCGTACGGTCTGTGTATCTTTCATCATTATAGTCATCTGCCAAGCCTTTTCCCAACTATGTTAGGGTCGGCTTTCAGTCCAACCGGATGTAGCTGAATACCAGTATTTTACATGGAGCGACAGCCTATCTGACCTCCACAACCCAGTTAGTACCGGGTAATACGATACCCCTTGGTAAGACTGGTTGTCAGACTTATCAACACCTATATCTTATCTTTAAGGTCGTTAAAAAGAAAACACCCACACCGCTGGCCGCAACAGAAAGTAAAAGGGTGATTTAAAGCTATGTTGCTGAATAAAGTGCCAGTAATTTTCACTGACCATTTCGCCATAACTAGAACTCGCAAAATGGTGCTTGTCGGTGGATACAGGTACAAAGGTAGCCTCTTTATTTAAGGCCCTTCTAACCCTAAAATTAGCAACTCTATTTGTGGTGGTTCAAACTTCGTTTGAAATACTGTTAGAATAAAGTTCTAATCAGCTTGCACTACATAGCGGTTGTTACGTCAGTCTCTGTGGGCCCACAGAGACTGACGTAATAGTGTGAAATTAGGGTTTTTTTGCGATTTACTTACAAAAAATCTATTGATTGGACTAAAAAAATAAAACACATAAGACCTGCTTTATAGTTAGTTCAGTTAGTATGCAAAGTTTCATGATCTAATTTGAAGTACTTTTTATATGCCTGAATACCAGTGGTTTATTGTTCGATTTGGAGGTAACTTTGGATTTTTTTGTATCAGGAAAAGTTTATGGAATCGTATTTTCGTCACACATAGTACCTAGCATTAATTCTCAACTTTACCATATATTTATTTCAAAATGAATACGTCAGTATTTTAGGCGTAACGGAGGATCATGCTAAGCCATTTGAGGCATGTTAGGCCCTTAAGTGTTTTATTAGAAACTCGAATTTCAACCTATAGGATTTTTCATCAGCGAAAAATATAAACTTTAATACTTACTTTGATATATTTATTTCCTTTGGAGGATGTTTTTTTTCTAAATCCTTCCTTAATGCTCTTGTGCAAAACCAAGTGGTTTAAGGTGTTGTTTGTCAGTGAAAAAGAGTTTTTTTAAGTATCGTGATAAAAGTATTTGTTATATACGTACACGTGTTCCTCCGACCGGCTTAATTTCTGTACTATCGTGGTCTTTTCTGCCTGACCAGTTTAATTTTTATCATGCGGAGGCGCTGAGCCACGCCCCCTTAAAGTTTGGCCCTATTAGGAAAGCGTCAACTTTGGCGCGCAAAATAACAATAACTCTCGTTTGGCCTGCGTCGTCAGTGCGCTCGCCCGATTCGGTATCTTTTCATTCATTATTTCTATACTAAGTCAACAGGGCGGGGCTAGAAAGCGTTTCTAAGTTGCGAGTGCAAGCAAAAATTAGCTTAGTGGTGGTCAGGCGGGAGTGTCCTCGATACTACATAACGGGAGCGAAGCCAGGAGAAAAAGTTAGTCCATAATAATTATAGATACCCCGGATCCTACCAAGGAAGCCATAATATTCCTCTAGCCATAAAAATAATTACATAACCACTGGCATCTCAAGATCGGAAGTCAGATATAACTCTGCGGTCCCCTGGGGGTATAGACATACAGGGAATTACCCCCAATGATCTGGTCTGGACCGGACAGGTTATTTATGTACCTCATTAGACCAAGCTGTGATGGTTGGTGACATTAGGTGAAATATTACAAGAGTAACTGCAGTTTGTAATTGATATTTTTATGCATGAGCTTCAATAACTAAGTTCCTACATAATTATGTACATACAGGGTGTAAAAGACCTTATCACGAAGCCGTCAACCGAGCATTCTGTACATCAAACTAAGTACCTTTACGCAAAAATTATTGCAGGGAAACAACTTTTTTTTTTGGGTGAAAAATCATGTTTTGTGGTAGAACTCAATGTAACGCACTCAAAACATTGTGCTCATGGATGGATTGAGTAGTACGGGGGTCGTGGAGGTGTTCAAAGTAAAAATCTTACATTAAAAACATTAAAAAGTTGGAACTTTGACCCCCAATATCTACGTAACTAGAAGGTTCCCCGGTATGGTGTAGAACAAAAAAAATATCGCAATGACGAGGAGAACAAGAGTGCCTTTCGGCTTCGTTAAGAGGTGTTTTACACCCTTTATATCTTGTAAGTACCTACATTATGTTTATCTGTGTCTTTGGCTTCCCCAATGAAACATTATTATACGAAGAAAGATATAAAATTAAGAATAAGGAAAACCCAAAAAGACAAACAATTTTGTTATCTACAAAAAAAAACTATCATCATCTGCCTAGCCTTTCCCAACTTTATTGGGGTCAGCTTCCAGTCTTACCGGATGCAGCTGAATACCAGCACTTTATATGGAGCGACTGCCTATCTGACCTCCCCAACCCAGATAGTACTGGGTTATACGGTACCCTTTGGTAAGACTGGTTATCAGACTTTCAGGCTACTGACTACCTGTATCGGCTGTCAAAGATCTACAAAAATGACAACCAAGACCAAAACTTAACGTACCTACTTTCCGAGACACGGAGGAATCTCGGAATGTAATGATGTTCACCCATCCACAGACTGACCTTGGCAAGAGCGGCTAAACCTAGAAGATCGACTCGTGCGGCTGTTTTTATTTAGCCACGAGCTCCTCTACGAAAACAGCGGGTACACTTTTGAAACGAGTCGCCTGAATTGGGGGTTGGGGGGGTGAAGAGGGATGGGGATAGGGGTGTATAGTCACTCCCCACTTTCACCCCCTGCCGAAGATGCGTAGTTTTTTTTTAATTATTTTTTTTAAGATAGCAATTTTGATACGAAACGGGGCACTATTTTTTTACTGCGACCAATTTCGAGGTAGCTCTCACCAGCCGCTGCCGCGTCACCACTCGCTCCACTCGCTCGGCTCGCGCGTATTTGGTCACAGTTCTAACCTAACCTATATGGTAGAAATGAACGGAATCCCTTCGACATCGTTTTTACGACAAACGGTTAGTCGGAGACAAAAAACACCAAGAAACTTTTAGCCTTATATTTAGGTATTTTATACGATAGAATCGAGAAAATTAACGATTTGCGAAAATAACACTATTTTGGCAAACATTTTTTAAGTGTATTTTCTAGTTACGTACGTAAAAATTGTTTTTCCTCCGGCAGCTAAAATCACATGGGGGCGCTTCAGATCAACCCTTTTGACCCCCCCACAGTGACAGAATCTTCGAATTCGGGCGACTCGTTTCAAAATCCAACCCAAAACAACTATCAAGGACATAAAAGAGAACAGGTCACCAATATGTCTACAAAGAAGAAAGGTTCCTCCCCAGCGCAGAAGGATGTCATTCTGTTTGTCCGGAATCAAAGGCGAGATAAAGTTTTGATATTATCTAAATGCTAAGAAATATTTTTAGCTGAGCAAAAATAATACACGACTCTATATGTTTTGCCATTTTAGCTATCACCTGCATAATACAAACAGCTCTAATAACACGAAACATAATCCCTAATGATTAATTTATATCATGTTGTTTGGAAAAAAATACACTTCGTAAAAGTTGTCAGACACGTTCCAATCGATATTATTGTCTCTATTTCGTTATTAGCCGGTTCTGTTTAGGTCTCCATTTAAAATCTATCAATACTAAAATACGACGTACAACAATTGTATACGTTTCAGGAAAATTACATAGTGTTCTATTGTAGTTTATTTCTGTATTTATACTCGATTGATGGCAATAAATTCTTTATTCCACCAAAAGCCATCACATTACAATATTGAAAGACTAAAAAGCATAAAAGGCTTATATATCTAGTTCACAATTATTTTAATATTCTGACTCCTAAACTACCTAGTTTAATTATATTATTTATATTAATTTTATTGTAATGTGATGGCTTTTGGTGGAATAAAGAATTTATTGCCATCAATCGAGTATAAATTCTCTCATTTATTATCAAAAGTATTCCATTTTTTTTAATGAATTTTCCAAAAATTGCCCCCCCCTTAAAGGAAATCCTCAAGCATTCTGTACATTAAACTTTACGCAAAAATTATTGCTGGGAAACGACTTTTTTTTTTGGGTGATAAATCATGTTTTGTGGTAGAACTCAATGTATCGCACTCAAAACATTATGCTCATGGATGGATTGAGTAGTACGGGGGTCGTGGAGGTGTTCAAAGTAAAAATCTTACATTAAAAACATTAAAAAGTTGGAACTTTGACCCCCAATATCTACGTAACTAGAAGGTTCCCCGGTATGGTGTAGAACAAAAAAAATATCGCAATGACAAAGAACACACACCTGTGTGTTCTTTCTAGGAGTATTTTTTTTGGGACAAGCCCGCCACACTATTCTCAAACCACTATAACTCCTGAAAGCCAGAATCAACAGAGGCAACCACCAGAAAAGCGCCGAGACAATGAAGCTCGACGAAGTCACGGAAAAACAATTTAACTGTCTTGGATCCCGCAACGAAATTCGCGAAGCGAGGAAGGAGCTAGCGAAGAAGTAGGAAATAACCAAATTTCCACTTCCCTCGATATCAGTAGGAGACAGAACGAAACAAGGCCAATAGGCACAAAGGGACGTTTACAACTGGGATAGGCCCAGTTGCCTAGCACCACGGATAAATATTATCATTAATGGGTCCTAAGTTGTGAGCTGTTATATTTGATCCAATAATAGGTATGGCAAAAAAGGCTTGAAAGCACGGAATTAATTCTAGTGTCTACAAGGTCTGTATAGAAAATAACTCCGGATGTAACCTGTAGACTATTCAACATAATATTGCATTAATTCTGCCAAAGATTGCACACCCATAAAATATGGTGTGCAGGTTGTTGATTGTGTGATCTTAGGAGTCAGTGATTCTCTTAAATCGAATAAGCTCACCCCTATTTCATAGGACTCAAACATAACACTGGTGGTACTGCACCAGCTGCAGCACTGCTGGTGCTGATCACATATCACAGCGATGATCACCAGAACTGATGCGTGAAGATAAACTTTAGTAGTTTGTTGTTCTTTTATATCCAGAAAATCTTCAATGTATCTAACTAATCATAGTCATCATGATTCTCTAATCCCTATAGTAAGTACATAATGTGTTACAACAAACACGGATGTACAATTGAATTTGACAATGCCTTTTAACTTCATTGTATTCATTTACTTACTTTAATTAACCATAACAAAACGTTTAATTAGGTTTTATAGAGTCTCTCCGCTCATAGGGTTGAGCCATCCAAATACTAGAAGATTTTAATTTAAAAAACTGAGAGAAATGGCCGAAGAAAGAGGAGGCCTATACCCAACAATTTTCCGTCATCCTGATAGAATGTTACTTCGTCTCTTTAGGGTTGAACCTCACCTTCGGCACGGAATCGCACTCTTCCGTGCATGCGTCATTAACTAGAGCGGTATCATCATCATATCAGCCCTAAATCACGCATGTGCTGGGGCTTCCCCTTTTTTCTGCCAAACTTTCCTGTTCTGTGCGTCCTTTATCCAGGTGTTTCCCGCGACTTTGACGATATCATTGACTCAACGAGCTTTACAACGGCCCTGGTTTCTTTGGCCACCATTCAGTCAAAGCCTTGCTCCATCGGCCATCTCCACGTCTAGCCAGATATCCTGCCCAGGTCCATTTGAGGCGAACAACCCGTTCCTCGCGTCGTTGAAGAATTAGAGCGGGATACAAAGTCAGAATGCTATAGCACGCGGCAGCATCGACGATGCGGTCTGCAGCACGCTGTTTCTCAGTCAGTCAATCTTAGAATAGAATCTCTTCTTCTCATTACTGAGGATCGTGGTCACTGGAACCCTTTAAACGGACAATCTGCCTAGATCTACTCCGGTCCAAAATTGCCATCACCACCTGCTGAAATTTGCTTTAGGACATAGCCTCTTTTACTTGGTCGGACCATCGTGTTGGCGACCGGCCACGCGCTCTCTTGCCTTCGGTATGACAACAACAATGACCAGCTTTTCAACGCTGCTATCTCCTCTTCGCATTATGTGGCCGAATTAGGTCAAAATACGCTGAAGGCAAACAGTAGACAATCGTGTCTACTATTTGCTTTCAGCGTATTTTGACCTGACCTGATTCTGACCTGAAGAAGAAGAAGAGATCCTATTCTAAGATTGACTGACTGAGAAACAGCGTGCTGCAGACCGCATCGTCGATGCTGCCGCGTGCTATAGCATTCTGACTTTGTATCCCGCTCTAATTCTTCAACGACGCGAGGAACGGGTTGTTCGCCTCAAATGGACCTGGGCAGGATATCTGGCTAGACGTGGAGATGGCCGATGGAGCAAGGCTTTGACTGAATGGTGGCCAAAGAAACCAGGGCCGTTGTAAAGCTCGTTGAGTCAATGATATCGTCAAAGTCGCGGGAAACACCTGGATAAAGGACGCACAGAACAGGAAAGTTTGGCAGAAAAAAGGGGAAGCCCCAGCACATGAGTGATTTAGGGCTGATATGATGATGATACCGCTCTAGTTAATGACGCATGCACGGAAGAGTGCGATTCCGTGCCGAAGGTGAGGTTCAACCCTAAAGAGACGAAGTAACATTCTATCAGGATGACGGAAAATTGTTGGGTATAGGCCTCCTCTTTCTTCGGCCATTTCTCTCAGTTTTTTAAATTAAAATCTTCTAGTATTTGGATGGCTCAACCCTATGAGCGGAGAGACTCTATAAAACCTAATTAAACGTTTTGTTATGGTTAATTAAAGTAAGTAAATGAATACAATGAAGTTAAAAGGCATTGTCAAATTCAATTGTACATCCGTGTTTGTTGTAACACATTATGTACTTACTATAGGGATTAGAGAATCATGATGACTATGATTAGTTAGATACATTGAAGATTTTCTGGATATAAAAGAACAACAAACTACTAAAGTTTATCTTCATGCATCAGTTCTGCTGATCATCGCAGTGATATTAGTGTTTGATGCATTAAGATACCTTCAATATATTGACGCCTGTAATGCCAAAAAGGCTAGGTAGAGGTATACATTTGCCATGTGTTATATGGCAGAGTAGAAGAGAACCAACCCATTACACTCACGGGTGTCGTATAAGGCGACCAATGTCTGAGGCAGAACACCTTGCGCCTCCGTAGACCTGAGAATGGACAGCAGCGTTTTCTGTTAGTCTTTCATCACTGCGATCTACAATCCGCCTGTCAAGCGTGGAGATTACGGCACATTCATCCCTTCATGTGAGAGGCTTATGTCCAGCAGTGGACGTTATGGGCTGTTGTAGTAGTGTAGTAGAGGTATAATTATTATAGTGCTCCACCAGTACCAGCAGTGCTGCAGCTGGTGCAGTACCACCAGTGTGTTATGTTTGAGTCCCATGAAATAGGGGCGAGGCTATTCGATTTAGGAGAATCACTGACTTCTAAGACAACACAATCAACAATCTGCACATCATATGTTATGGGTGTGCAGTCTTTGGCAGAATGAACGCAATATTATGTTGGATAGTGTACAGGTTACATCCAGAGTTATTTACTATACAGACCTTGTAGAAACTAGAACTAATTTCCGTGCGTTCAATCGTTTTTGCCATACCAATTATTGGATCAAATATAACGGCTCACAACTTAGGACCCATTAATGATAATATTTATCCGTGGTGCTAGGCAACTGGGCCTATCCCAGTCGTAAACGTCCCTTTGTGCCTATTGGTCTTGTTTCGTTCTGTCTCCTACTGATATGGAGGGAAGTGGAAATTATAGTTATTTCCTACTCCTTCGTTGAGCTTCATTGTCTTGGCGCTTTTCTGGTGATCGCCTCTGTTGATTCTGGCTTTCAGGAGTTATAGTGGTTTGGGAAGAGTGTGGCAGGCTTGTCTCAAAAAAAAATACTCCTAAGACACAGAACACACACCAGCTCACAAGACACACCAAGTTTGGAAGTCAGAGTATAATACAAAAGTGATTGTGACCTAGCTAAAAGCCTTATTTGCTAATTGCTCTTAGTCTTTGAATATTGTAATGTGATGGCTTTTGGTTAAATAAGGAATCGATTTATATAATGGCATCAACCGAGTATAAATACAAAAATAAACTACAATAGAACACTATGTATTTTTTTTCTGAAATGTATACAATTGCTGTACGTCGTATTTTAGTATTGATGATTTTAAATAGAGACATAGAGTCACAAAACCGTCTAATAACGAAATAGAGACAATAATATCGATTGGAACGTGTCTGACAACTTTTACGAAGTGTATTTTTTTCCAAACAACATGGTATAAATTAATCATTAGGGATTATGTTTCGTGTTATTAGAACTGTTTGTGTTATGCAGGTGATAGCTAAAATGGCAAAAATAAAGAGTCGTATATTATTTTTGTTCAGCTAAAAATATTTCTTGACATTTAGATAATATCAAAACTTTATCTCGCCTTTGATTCCTGACAACGGAATGCCAACCTTCTGTGCTGGGAAGGAACTTTTCTTTTTTGTATATTTGTGACCTGTTCTCTTTTATGTCCTTGATATGTGTTTTTGTAGAGGAGCTCGTGGCTAAATAATAGGAAATATGCACGTAATTTTTTCTTCATTTAAATCAATATAATACAGTACTATCAACATAAGAAAAATATTAAAAGTTAAGTTCAAATACAGCTTGTCGCTTAAAAATAATATTAAACTCCTGCAATTTTCTATGACAGTTTAAACGTCCATAGCTGTCGCGGCCATGATGTGACGTCATTTACCACAATCTGCATTGTTTATATCCAATTTTTTGCCCTTAATAGAATAATTTTACTAATTGTGTGTGCTCTAATCAAGTAAAAATTGCATTAACAATATTATGATAAAATCTTAGTGAAACTTTAAGCACTTTTCAAATAAAAGTGTTTTTTTAACCATAGACTTTGATGTCACTACCGGCGTTATCGAGGACGACGCGTTTTGAGAGTGCGTTTCGTTTCACCAAAAACATGCTACATAAAACAGTAAATTGTAAAATTAGTGATGTATTAGCAACATAACCAAGTGTACCACAATGTTTTTATGGGCTAATGGCAATATACAAAGCATTTTTAATAAATAAAAAGAGAGTTTTGTACTTCATGCATATTCCCTATTACAGCCGCACGAGTCGATCTTCTAGGTTAAGCCGCTCTTGCCAAGGTCGGTCTGTGGATGGGTGACCATCATTACATTCTGAGTTTCCTCCGTGTCTCGGAAAGTATGTTAAGTTTTGGTCTCGGTTGTCATTTTTGTAGATCTTTGACAGCCGATACAGGTAGTCAGTAGCCCGAAAGTGCGATAGCCAGTTTTACCAAGGGGTATCGTATTACCCAGTACTATCTGGGTTGTGGAGGTCAGATAGGCAGTCGCTCTATATAAAGTACTAGTATTCAGCTGCATCCGGTAAGACTGGAAGCTGACCACAATAAAGTTGGGAAGGGCTAGGCAGATGATGATAGTCGTTTTTTGGGTTTTCCTTATACATCATTTTATATCTTTCTTTGTATAATAATGTTTCATTGGGGAAGCCAAAGACACAGATAAACAGATTTATATCTTGTAAGTACCTACGTACTTACAAGATATAAAGGGTGTAAAACACCTCTTAACGAAGCCGAAACGCCTCCTGTTCTCCTTGTCATTGCGATCATTTTTTTGTTCTACACCATACCTGGGAACCTTCTAGTTACGGAGATAGTGGGGGTCAAAGTTCCAACTTTTTGACAAGTTTTTTTTTAATACAAGTTTTTAAAGTAAGGTTTTTACTTTAAACACCTCCACGACCCCCGTACTACTCAATCCATCCATGAGCACAATGTTTTGAGTGCGTTACATTGAGTTCTACCACAAAACATGATTTGTCACCCCAAAAAAAAAATTCAATTCCCAGCAATAATTTTTGCGTAAAGGTACTTAGTTTGATGTACAGAATGCTCGGTTGACGGCTTCGTGATAAGGTCTTTTACAGCCTGTATGTAGGGGAGACCTGTACAAAACCGTATACCGGGGTAAAACAGTACAGCATGTCTATTTTTGTCAATAATTCAAAGTTCCCGCGCGCGAACTGGTCAGCGGCGTCGACCAATGGGAGCTATTTGTCAACAAAAATTTGTCGCTGCATGCACGCGCGTTATCAAAATATTCGATTTTATTGATTTTCAGCATATTTGATCTTATTTTTGTGAAAATTAAATCAATAATAGTGATATTTACGTGTATAACAGGTAAGTGTCCAATCAACTATGTTAAAGTGCGTTTATACTCGTAATTAACAAATATTTGAGTAGGCAAAATTGGTTTGCTTAAGTAGTAGTGAGTGATATATTTATACACACACAGACGTGGGTCAAATCCGTACGGGGTAAAACCGGCCACTATACGATTTTGACCCGCATGAATGAATATACTTACTTTTTTTTAGGACCAGATAAAATGCCGCGTAATTATAAAAGGACTACTTCTAGACAAGAATGGGATCCGGATAACATGAGAAAAGCCGTTCAAGCCGTATTTGATGGCACCATGGGTTACTTGAAAGTACTGCCTCGAAGAATACGGTTCAAGCCGCTTGGATGAAGGTTGGGTGCGCTGTGGGGAATGTGAAGGTTGGGCTCATGAAGGCTGTACAGGTTATGACTCAGAGGATTTAGATGATTACTTAATATATGGATGAGTCAGATGAGTACATAATATACGGGTTTGCCCATGTGCCGGGGCAAAATCGTAATTAGAAGAAGATTAATAATTTTTGTTTTTTATTGTTTAATATTTTGATTTTTCCAAATATATGCAAGTGATTATGTTCCTTAAGAAACTGGCTAATTATAATTGTTGAGTAGATAAATTAGTGTTTTGAAATAAAAGACCTACAACCCTAAATGCTTAGCTATACGATTTTGACTGCTATAGCACGCGGCAGCATCGACGATGCGGTCTGCAGCACGCTGTTTCTCAGTCAGTCAATCTTAGAATAGGATCTCTTCTTCTTCTTCAATCGGTCCCTCATTACTGAGGATCGTGGTCACTGGAACCCTTTAAACGGACAATCTGCCTAGATCTACTCCGGTCCAAAATTGCCATCACCACCTGCTGAAATTTGCTTTAGGACATAGCCTCTTTTACTTGGTCGGACCATCGTGTTGGCGACCGGCCACGCGCTCTCTTGCCTTCGGTATGACAACAACAATGACCAGCTTTTCAACGCTGCTATCTCCTCTTCGCATTATGTGGCCGAATTAGGTCAAAATACGCTGAAAGCAAATAGTAGACACGATTGTCTACTGTTTGCCTTCAGCGTATTTTGACCTAATTCGGCCACATTCAAGACCCGATGGTCTTGATATCAAGTTGAGAAAGGATATACACATTTGTGCATTTGGCTGTCCATGGAATTCGGAGCATCCCCCTCCAGCACCACATTTCGAATGCGTCTATCCTCTTTCTCTTGTTTGGAATGTCTACTTCTCAACTCCATAGAGGAAAATCGGGAAAACTAGTGCTCTGACCAGACCGACTAAAAAAGGATAGGAGCGTGGAAATGTGCGATTCCGTGCTGCTAGATGTGGCCTCTCTCGATAAATCTAGTATTGATAAATCTTTCACCTGGATACGAGTTGCCATGGCTGATCTAAAAGTCTTTGAATAGACTCCGGTCACAGGTTGGCCGAAACAAGGATAACCTGTTCAGGTGGAGATTTATAGATTACTCTGCCCTGGAGTGAATATGTGGAGCTGCCCTGCAAACAATGGGACTTTGATATCGTGTCCTGCATGTCCTGTTAACTGCACATCACAGGAGCTACTGAAAGACCCAAACTCGTCGCCCAATTTTGAGTTGACTCAATTTGTATTGTCATCGACATACTAAGAAGCTTTGATCATACAGGGTGTAAACAACCTCATCACGAAGCCGTCAACCAAGCATTCTGTACACCAAACTAAGTAAGTAACTTTACTCAAAAATGATTGCTGGGAAACGACTTTTTTGTGGGGTGAAAAATCATGTTTTGTGGTAGAACTTAAAACATTGTGCTGATGGATGGATTGAATAGTACGGTGGTTGTACTAACTTGTATTATAAAAAAAAACACTTGTCAAAAAGTTGGAACTTTGACCCCAAATATCTCCGTAAATAGAAGGTATGGTGTAAAACAAAAAAAATATCGCAATGATGGGGAAAACAAGTGCCTTTCGGCTTCGTTAAGAGGTTTTTCACACCCTTTATTTCCAATGATAGATGGCCCATTATTTTTGCCTATCTTTACCGATAATATCATGAATTAAACCAGAGAATGAATAAACAAAAACAAACGCTCAGATAGTGATTAACACCAATCTATTTGCCGCATTAAAGCAATCTTATTTGGTATCTGTCCAAATCTAGTGTTTATTTGCGAATTTTTAAACAGATCATGATGATTCAACCGGCTTCAACCGACACGTACAAGCAAGTGTCAGCCCTACCAAGGATTAAAAGTTAAATCACTTATTTGTAACGAGGCTCCGTTTTGTTTGGGGTTTTCCAAATGAGCTGGTGTAGTTTAACGTGCTAAAAATATGCACATGACTGAAACTTGTATTGTGCCTGTTTTTAAAAGGTTCTTTTTATGATCACTGCCTCGTTGGTTGACAACCAGTCTTACCAAGGGGTATTACCTAGTACTAACTCAGTTGTGGAGTTCAGATAGTCAGTCGGTCTATATAAAATACTGGCAGCCCCGGATCTTGAAATTTTTCGAGGCGGGGCAAAAACTAAAAAATGCCGCCCCCGCCCCACAGTGGATCGTCCCCATACAAGAGGTCGGACATAGAATGAAAAATTAAAAAAGTATTTAATTAAAAAAATATATATATACAGTTGCATTCCTCTATTGAAGAACAACAAAAAATGTTACTACGCTTTTTTTATTTGACCAGCACTTTAGGAGCTATTCGATGAAAACTGTTATTTTTGTATGGAAACGAACACAAAAATGTCTGTATCTCATGATTCCCTCCTTGTTTCGATTTGCGGTTTTCACTACTGTCTTTTACCTATTTTATGCCACGTTTTCTTCAAGGACACATGGTGCCCGCAGAGCGCCCCTTTCGAGATATTTTGCCTACAGTAACTATCTTTGTTATTGTATTACTGATGGAATGGACGTACATTAAGTTTACTTATTACTGAGAATTAGTCATCACTAAGTAGTTCCTTAAATAACAGGTGCATTTGTGAGTACTTTAATGACTTATTAACGCTTTTGTTGCAATATAACAAAAGCGTTAATGAGTCATTAAGTAACGACTACCAGTACTTGCTTAATCTAATTATTTATTATAATTACTAAGAATTACACATAAGAAGTTAAATGAAGAAAAGGTGCATTAGTGAGTTCTATATGTATATTGAAAAAAAATATATCGGTAATGAATTGTGACATCGCATTAACAATAACAAATCAAAAAGAAAAGAAATGTTTTATGATGTTGATGAATAAGAAAATACGTATTTATATTTTTTTTATTTATATAATATAACACTGTAAAATATATTTAAATCTTTAAATAAATTACACTTAAACCTATAATAATTTATACTTAAATAAAAAATAAAACAATTACTAATAACTAAATTGTAAATATTGATTATAATAAAAAATAAATAAACTAATACTACCTTAAAGTTACTAACAATTATATTACTATAAGACTTAAACTATATTTTCTTCGTCTTCATCAATAACGACATCATGATCATTATTGTCGTCATCTTCTTCAATGTCACTACATTCCGAAACTGCTCCAACTATTGTATCTGTTGAAATGTCAATAAGCTCCAATTCACTCTGGTCATGTATGAGCAAATCGTCCAGTTCTCTAAATGAAGATTTTTTAACTCTATTGGGCATCCTCGGTCGTAGGCTCGTTAGAAGAGGATCGGAAGATAAAAGAAGATTATGAAGAATGTCTTCATTAGTGGCGATGCTACTGTGCTTTCGCGTATGAGTTTCTCTAAATTTACGAAAATCCTTGTTTCTTGCTTCAGATGCTTCCTCAGACAAAAAACCTATAGGCACTACTGATAGGTGTTCCACTATTTGCGATCCATGAATCAGCAATTTATGCAAACTTGATGGCATGTTATACCATGGATATAACTGTACGAAGAAATTTGCTGTTTCATCACAATATAACTTGAATTTTTGGATTTCAATTTTTTCGCCTGAGGAAATGCATTGCAAAATTACAGCGAGTCTTCTAATTAAATTGACGTCTAATTTTGTAATTTCCGCAGTCGTTTCAGGGTTTGCAAAAAACCTTCTAGCAGTATTTCCAGTGTTTGTATTGCCACTACCCTGCTTTACGACATCCAGAAGTAAGCCTGTGTTTCTTCGGAAAGCAGCTTGAATAGCTTCTTTCTTATCTTTAACAATTCTTTTATTATCGTCACCTTTTGCTTGCCATGATTTTATGTCCATTCTGTAGGCAATGTGTAATAAACACTCCATAGACCGAATCCAAGCATGCAACGAACTAAATCCATGCTTGTATAAATCTTCGTTCACAGGTTTAGCTCTCACTTCTTCCAAATTATTCATCTCACTTGGGCGAGCTTTGCACAAATCACATACTGCTGCCGATGTTCCCGATATGATTGAATGTACCTTACCAACAATCATGGTTAACCACAGATTGTGCGTAACAGTAGATTGCCACAAGCAGTTGGGTTCAGTTCACGAATCTCGGTCTCAAATATATCCATTTCAGCCTTTACATTTGCTTCCGTTTCTTTCATAAACGTAAATGAAATCGGACGACAATATGTGGTTGACGATGGCCGATCATTCTGCCACATTGTGTTTCCACTAGAAGTCACTAACTTAAGAGGTACAAGACTTGCCATAAATACACTGACAAATCTTGTTCACTTGTTGTTGTTCTTTGATGATAAATGCTTTGACTTGAAGCTCCATCAAAACCCCATTTACTGTGAAGCACAAGTTGTTCACCAGCATCAAAATTCGGTTCAAGTGAATCGATCAGCCTCCTAACTGTGAGATCAAGGAGGGCTTGGAGTCGTATCTTTGCGGAAGTATCAGTCACAGTTACGTCTTCTTTTGCCGGGTAACACTTAAGTTTTTCTTTCACTAACATGTAATAGCTTGGGTATTTCGCATGACCTTCTTTAAAACTAAAGTCCCTAAGTGTGATGTGACGCCACTTGGATTACTGCATGTGAACGTAAAGAGCAAGTGCTTTGTGAGTAGGAACTTCACGAAGCAAAGTATTCTGTTTAGTTTCCAGGACATCAGAACGGTTGAGACATGTTCAGGATTTCCCAGCAAATGCTTCATGATTCTGGCCACATCATTTTTTCCGGCAGACTTAAGTGCACTTTCAACAGTATGTAAAAGCTCATCTGGACGACTGCAACTAGCCATATTTTCATCAACACGTCTTCTTTTCTGTCTACTGGATAAATCTTCAAAGCGTTTTCGAGGAGATTTAAATGTTGAAGTTGATGCATCTGATTTTGATGGACTGATTACCTCTTCTGTCTCATCTTTAGCTTCTTCAGTGTGAACAATATTTTCCTTAAAGCAATTTGGCCAAATGATATCGGAACTTAACCACTCTCTGTTCTTGTCCATGAACTTGTCGACTGTCCTTCTTGATTGCACCCATTTGGAGTAAACCCGATAGCAAAATCGTCGACACCAGTTCTTTAGATCCGACACATCATTTTCACTTAACTGGACGTTACTATTCGAATTCAATGTATTACATAAATTTTCATAGTCACGAAGATCTTTATGATTACGAAGAGCAACATAAAGATCAAGATAAGTAGAAAACCCACGGAAAGCCATAATGACAACACTTGGTAGAGGTTGAAATTACAACTGAATAATATTTGCAAAACACACTAAACTAAATAGGGCAGCAAGTTGCAACTAGTAATGAATTTGATAAGCTAATGATGACATATGAGCCTATCACAATGCAGAGCTTAAGGGCTGTTAACATGGTAATTACAATAACTAATTAGATTAAGCAAGTACTGGTAGTCGTTACTTAATGACTCATTAACGCTTTTGTTATATTGCAACAAAAGCGTTAATAAGTCATTAAAGTACTCACAAATGCACCTGTTATTTAAGGAACTACTTAGTGATGACTAATTCTCAGTAATAAGTATACTTAATGTACCTCCATTCCATCAGTAATACAATAACAAAGATAGTTACTATAGGCAAAATATCTCGAAAGGGGCGCTCTGCGGGCACCATGTGTCCTTGAAGAAAACGTGGCATAAAATAGGTAAAACACAGTAGTGAAAACCGCAAATCGAAACAAGGAGGGAATCATGAGATACAGACATTTTTGTGTTCGTTTCCATACAAAAATAACAGTTTTCATCGAATAGCTCCTAAAGTGCTGGTCAAATAAAAAAAGCGTAGTAACATTTTTTGTTGTTCTTCAATAGAGGAATGCAACTGTATATATATTTTTTTTTAATTAAATACTTTTTTAATTTTTCATTCTATGTCCGACCTCTTGTATGGGGACGATCCACTGTGCGCCCGTCTATATTTTTATTTTTATCGTCATCATTATTTCACCCATCACACGCCTAATGATGGCCATAGGCCCAGGGGTGGACCGTGAGTTTGTTGGGCCCTGGGCTAATACTACTTGGGACCTGGCCAAGGGCGTCGCCAGCTTTTGGGCCAGAAGGCCTATCAGAAGGGTGCGATTTGCAGCTGAAGTGCATATAGCCACTTCAAAAACGTTAGCAGCTCCGTGACCTTGGATTGGTTAGTTTAGGTTTTGAAGAGTTATTTGAAAAGGTTAGGAACTAAATGAAAATTTGATTCTTAAATAGATGCTACTAAATCAATTTATGGAGGCAATTTAATGAGAAAGAGGAACTAAGACTCCAAGAGCGAGCGAAGCGAGCTCGAAAATTTTAACATCCTACTTTGGACAGATTAGAATTATGTCGTCACTTCATACAGGAGTTACTTGGTTGACTTTCAAAGTTAAGATTTAAGAAGAACTTGACTGCATGAGCGAGCGAAGCGAGCTCGAAAATTTTTTGACACCTTGCTTTAGACAGGTTTGAATTGTTTCGATCCTTCATACAGGAATGACTTGGACGACTTTTAGGCAAAGTCTAAAGAAAGTAGTCTAAAAAGCAAGCGAAGCCAGTTCGAAAACTTAACAGTTTACCTACCTTGGACAGGTTAGAATTGATTCGAACTACCGGAGTTACTTAAGTGACTTATGGGCAAAGTTAAAATTCAAGAGAAATTAGGCTGTAAGAGCGAGCGATGCGAGCTCGAAAATTTTACGTCTTTCCTCAGAAGAGAGAGATCTTGAGTTCAAAATGTCCACATGCTCCATTTTTTACAAAAGGTGACTGGAGGCCCTTTATATCCACGGGGCGCTGGGCTGCAGCTCAAAAAGCCCTTATATAGTTCCACCCCTGCATAAGCCTCGCGGGTAGAATGCTACAAGGACCTAACTAGCGCTGCTCTTTCTGTGTTTACACTATTTATTTACATATATACCTACATACATGGACGTGTAGGACATATATTGTAGTTATGAAAGCACCTACCCTGTGCTTTGAAACAAAACGAGTTGGATATATTATTGTATTGTATTTCAAATTGAAATTTCAATTTTACTCTTCTAGCTTTTTGTTCTGCAAACAAATATATGGTCTTGTCATAATTTATTTCATGTGCCATTCGATTTTCTATCGCTAAGATTGCCAGACTTGACAAATGTTCCTGGCTCATAGATGATCGCAAATAACTTTTAATAAGTTCTGTGATGATTTAGGAGCAGTCTCCACAGTAGTGAACAGGGCGTCGGTTCCCGAACTTTGCGGCACAGGTGCTTTTCCAAGAACGCATGCCCGAAGAGTACCTGTGTCAGACGGAAAATGAGGGCGCCATGCCGTCTCTTAATGCCTCTTCTTATGTCACTTCTTCGTCAAGGGTCTTATCGCCGTAAAAGTGAAAAAGATGTGCACTGGGTTTAGAAACTGGGTTGGCGAACTTCTCATTCACAGCCCTGTACACCTCGACATCATGTCGTTGGCGGCGCATCAGGTACTTGCTCTGTGTAAGGACTATAACATCAAGATCTCATGGTGGTGATCCGGCCAAAAAGATCGCCACCTTGAAGGAGACCGTTTGATTTATTCTCATCACCCTGACGGCCATCGCTCTCTGAGTTCATCTCTAAATTACGGTAAGAATTTAGGTCGTCAAGTTGTCCGCCCATACTGGCACTCCATAGGGCCCTATGGGCCGTACGATCCCCATATAGAATCTTCTGCAGGAATTGGATCCCCTCAGATTGGACAGTAGCCACGAGATTAAGTTCGCGGTGCCCATGAACCGGGGTGTCAACTGCTGAAAATGCGGCTATTTGAGACGAGTCCCAGGTACTTCTTCGTCGACTCGGATCCCATCTACAACCCCAGAGCTGTCGCCAAGATGGTCACCTGCCGAAACGTTTGTCTTCACCAGCGTGTCATCAGCTTATCAGATGACACAAACACCATGAAGAAGCTAACCGCGAAGCGCCCAGTTGTACATAGATGATATATCTATCCCTCAGATAGGCCCTGATTATGCGGCAGAAGTTGGTATGGCATAGGTTTGGCATGGTATAGGAGTGCCTGCAATCTTTTTTTTCCTCGAGGTGGAAATCCTGAGCCCCGTGGAGAGTCGAGGAGTCTGACAACTGCGCAGTTGCTCTGCGACGCAGCGGCATCTAAGCGTGTCCGCCAGATCCTCAGTAGCCAGGTGCTTATAGGTGAAATAGGCGGTCTACAGTTTAGCTCTCAAATAGTTTGTCTTCCTCATCTAAATCGATGGGCTAGTATGCATATTTATGGGGTGTCTGCAGGGCGCTCCTTCTTCTTCAACAGGAACAGTTTTCCAGTCTTCGACAGAAATCAATGAGTTGTATCGTTACAACTCATCATTATCGTAACTTTGACCATATGTCTGCCAAGCTTGAATTTGCCGCCCCCTAAACTTGCCGCCCGGGGCATGGGCCCCGGCTTGCCCCCCCCCCCTAGATCCGGGCCTGAATACTGGTATTTAGCTGCATCTGGTTAGACTGCAAACCGGGGTCGGTTCACATGTTGGGACTTTTCCCAACATGTGACTCTCACTCACTCGACCAATGAGGCATGATCTGCCTAGCCTTTGCTAGGCAGATCATGCCTCATTGGTCGAGTGGTCCTGGGTTCAATTCCTAGGTCGGGCGAAGTGTTTTTGGGATTGACCATCAAGAATTATTCTGTAGCAGTCACGGAGTTTGGATTTGTGAACGGTTGCTGGCAATAGGCTCGCCCTCAATAGACATGGGACTTAAAACACAACTGGAGAAATAAGGGTGTATTATTAGGTACACTTTTGACCCATCGGGGTTGTTATGTTTTTATGATGACTATTGATAACTTTTAGTAAGTTTACCGGAAATTCTTATGACTTTGCAGAAAGCTATAGTTTTGGCGCATTATGATGAAACCATGGTGACAAAGTAAATATTTATCTGATCATTTTCATTTGTAAATATTATGTCATTGGTATTATGCATAATTATATTAATTATGCATGACATGAAAAGACAAAGTTGAAGTCAGTCTTTCAATTCTACAGCGTCACAGCGCGATCGTTCTAACAGCGTTTGTAAGTTTGGTGGCGATAAACCACCACTAAATTAGGCGACACCAATCCTAACCACAACTTTAACTGGAGGTACTATAAACTACAAAAAGGCACCTGCAAATATGATTTAGTTGTCCGAGGATTTAAAAATCGTAATAAATGCATTGTGTGGTGGTATACTACTACAACTGTAGGTGAACAATTTGGAATACCCTGGGTGCATTCTTCATGGGCTGCATATCTGCTTCACATCCGTAAACTCACTAATCCAGGTACAGTTCAAAACCATCGTCGGGCACTATTTTGCTGAACTGGGTCTATTTGGCGCAACCGTGAGGCACACAGTGTCACCTTTTTTTATTTTTGTTTCGTTTTTATTTTTATTTTTTTAATACTGTGTGCACTTTGGCATGTGCCAAATAGATGTCTTTTCTTTCTTTCTTATGGGTACATTTAAAATTTATTGCGGTCAGAAGAATACTTCTGATTTTTGTCCCACAATTACAAAATCATACAGGAACGCAGTAGATACTTGTAGAATTCCGTTCAGAAATCCACCTTAGTACTAAGTACGTCATCCAATGAGGTCGTCAGAATAACAACCTGCGACCACAGCTAATTTTAGACCTCATACAATGCTATGCGGGTACTAATCCACAAATACAATATACATATTTCTAAGTTCTCCTCACGTCAATACAACATGAGTCAACTACGTGGTTCGACTTCCATGTTCGAGAAAGGAAACAAAGTATTATTATAGAACTTATTTGTCCATCAGGTAGTAATGTGGGGAGAAAATATTGTGCAGCTGAGGTAGGTAGAGAATGCGCATAGCTATGTGACGTGTACATGTATAAAGTATGTGTAGGTTAGCACTGGTATTTGCTACATTATGTCTGCTGATTTATTGATTTAATATTAATGAATTCGATTCGTGATCTGGCTGTGGCATTAGTGTATCAGTTAGAGGCATAACGACTTGGAAATCTCTAAATAGACTTCGAACCCAGGTCGGCCGTAGCAAAGACAATCTCCTCAGATGGGGGTTTATGGACGGCTTAGATCTCAAATGTGCATGCGGCGTGTCTCCACAGACAATGGCCCATCTTCCATCTTGCGCCGCATGCCCTGACACCGGCACACTTGACGACCTTATGACTGCATCAGCAAGCGGAGTTCGCATAGCTGAATTTTGGGCCAAACTTGTTTAATAAATATTTTCCATCGACACGCTCAGAAGAAGGCATAGGCGATGATTGAAATAAGTGTAGTATTCCCATAAAATCGAAAATAAAATTCATCAAAACCCACTGGGGGGGGGCGGTGGGGTCAACGGGAATACACTAAATAAAGTGTTCCAAAATATATTGTACTGAAACTTGTTAACTATCCACCATCAGTACCAGTCTAGCCAAGTGGGTACAGTGCTACCCAGTACCTGGGTTCTATGTTCAGATAGGCAGTCGCTCCATGTGAGATACAGGTATCCAGTTGCATCATATTAAACTGGAAGTCGACCCCAACAAGTTGGGAAAAAGCTAGGCAGATATGACAATGAAACAAGTTCAATTGTGGACCCATCGGTGTCGTTAAAGACGAGCTTAGTAGCTCGTCTTTAGTGCATTACGACTGTTGTTGTTGTAACCCCTAGTGGGGTTACAACAACAACAGTCGTAATGTAAACTACAACCAATTGTTAATTTAGTTAAGTTTCTCTTTAAGTGAACTGTAATTTGTTCTTTGAGAAATAAATGTCTTTAAACCGAACAGCAACAGCCCATAACGTCCACTGCTGGACATAAGCCTCTCCCATGATGGGAGGAATTTGCCGTAATCTCCACGCTTGGCAGGCGGATTGGAGATCGCAGTGATGAAAGACTAACAGAAAACGCTGCTGCCCGTTCTCTGATCTACGGAGGCGCAAGGTGTTCTGCCTCAGACATTAGTCGCCTTATACGACACCCGTGAGTGAAATGGGTAGGTTCGGCACGCTAGGGCTACCGGCTAGGCACGGCTAGCGGTTACATCATCAGGATATAAAAACAAAAGTAAATTTACCAATATAACATCTGTCAAGCAAAGTAAGTAATTTCCCTGAAGCAGTGATAGACCAGTAATGTGACCGTCGGACTGACAGGTCATAGGTTTCGACGGTCTCTCCCGGTAACCCAAGATAAGCACCTCTGATTTTTTGGATTCATGTGCGTATTGTATAATTATCACTTGCTTCAGTGAAGAAAAACATCGTGAGGAAGCCAGCATGCCTCACAGATATTTCTCGACGACTCGTAAAGCCGAGTCACAGGCCCTTGGACGGCATAAAAACTGTGATACCAGATTAGGCACTAACCATACATGAAGTAAAAAGTAATTTCCCTTGTTCGTCGTTGCAACCGTTGGAAGGCTCAACTCGTCATTAATACGCTGATTTAAAGACTATGTGAAATCCTACATTATGTAATCCCGACTATAAAATGTTGGTACCGACGTTTGTGTATGTTCTCAATCTGGTATTGTTGTGCAATACCAAGAACTGTTAAGCTGACTATTAATGCATTTAATGTCTTGCGGCTTGAGGATTTTCCTTTCACACTTTGGCGACATTTGTTTTGAGCAATTAAATTGTTTTTCCGTGTGTATCCGTTTTATGAGTCTGCTCGACGTATAATTGTTTAGAAAAGAGCTTACGTCGAGCTGGATGGACCCAGATAGACTTCTCAGGGGTTATTATCTTGTTCTTCAGTCACAAAGCTGTTTGCCGTAAGATGTACATTTTCGGAAGACCAGAAATTAAATTTAGAATCGCTATGAGACTTTCTGGAGCAGGCAAATACAGTATGGAAGATTTACACCTCAAAAAAGACAAATAAAAACACAAGTTTATTAGCAGTGGATAAAAATATTATAAGCCTCACTTTGCTGTCGTACATCATCATTGGTGTCAATTCTGTTGTGCACAAACTAAACTTAATTTAGGCTATTGCTATCTTTTTCTCTCTAATAAAACGAGATAGAGACGGACGTAATTTAGAGCCGTCAAATTTAGTTGGAACTAATATTTCTATACAAATGAAGGGTGCACGTAAAAACATGTCGACTAAAAACACGGTGAAGCGCAAGGCCTATACTAGTTTGACATCTCTAACTTAGTTCATAGCTATAGCCGTCCTTTTCTCGCACTGCCTTTTAGTAAAAGATAGCAACAGTCTAAATTAAGTCAACAGAATCGACACCATTATCTTACCTTTATCCCAATTAATTTGGGGTCGGCACAGCATGTCTTTGCTTTCGTACAGTCGGGTAAAAAAGTACATAGACTTTTTAAGGTTCTAGCAAAAGTCTGTTTACAAAAAACTGTTTTTCATAGCTTACTACTTTATACTTGCAGGCAACCTACCTTGATAAGGAAAAGATAATGCTTATTCACTGTTGTCCTTGAAAGTACTTACTTACCATATTACCACAGAATAAATAAGTCAGTGCGGTAATACATACATACATAAATACAGATAATTATATACCCTAATTAAACAACAGTAATTAATATCCAATTAAATTAAGATCCGTATTCTTAACCGATTATATTGGAAAAATGCGAGTGCTATGTACGATGAAATGATCAATATTCAATGTGGGCTTTTCCTATGAAGTCGGTTAGTTTTTTAGTTTCAAGGATCAAGTAACGGATGCTGGAGATTTGATTTTGATTTGGTGGAGAGATACTGTTGGAACTCGATTGGAAATTACCATATTATGCTCTAGGCATTCCGCATTTACACAGTAGGTACTTACATACATGATCACGGCGAAGTATTGTTCTATTGGGAATAAGTCTTATTTATTATAATACACATGTAAACGGGTATTTTCGCGAATTTTTACATTTAAGGTGGATGCTCAAGGGTAGCCCGCGAAATTCAAATTTTCTTACGTTTTTTGCAATTTGCAGGCCAGTGCTAGTTTGTATGTTGATTAAAATATTGTTTGCGACTGTAAGACGTATGTAGTTACAGAATTATAATCATCAAAATCATCAATACAACCCTCCAAGTTCATAAAGGTGGAAAAATTACTTTTCCAAGGTCAAAATCATTCTTGCTTCTTCTTCTTCTTCTTTTCTTGCTTCTTTCTTGAAAGTCTGTGAGGATGGGTAGATGTTTGTTACTCTTTCATGCAATAAAATCACACACTAGTATTGTTTTATACATCACAATAACATATGTATACCTAAAACTATATTACTATAGCACAAAAATATTAAAATAGACTATAGCCTTCTAGTTTTTAATAATATTGCATTAAAAATGAATTTACGAGAGCGAAGTTGTGGGAAGCTAGTAAATTAGTTATGAAAACGTCCAATACTATATAAGCAACTTTTGAAAAAATATAGAAGTCGGCACATTTCTCGATCTCGCCTGAAGGAAAGGTGGATGAGGTGAACGATAAAACGAGTATGCCAAGAAGCAAACACCACTTTTTTTTTTCAAACATAGTTTAAATTCGCTCTCTGTGTCAGTCAACTATTTATTATGTTTTAGACTACACTATTGACAAAAGGTTGTTGCTAAGTAGGACTAACTAATGACTGCCCAAATTCAGTCAGACCTCTACAATAAATTCACTTGCTTGCGGAGGCTTTTTCAGTGCATTGTGGATTCAAGTATGTCGTAATAATTCTATAGTCACCATACATAGCTTCTCTATTATAAAAGGTTAACATGTTAATTTTCTCCAAAATCAACTCATTAACACTGACCACTACTTAACACCTTGCCTTATTAATATCATGTGATTCTTGATTAGGATGGTTTTCTAAAATTGGAGGTTTGTTTATTGTAATATCTTCTATATTTTTAAAAATAGCTTATGTCTGATGACTCACTTACTTATTAACTTGCCTTTTAGTTTGAACACGTATGATAAACAAGCAGGACGAATAAGAGATTTGACGTAAAAAGTTTTTAACACGCTTTTTGGTTATTTTTGTTGACTGCGTCCCTAAGTAATTTAATTTAATTTAATTTAATTCAGACACAATGATCCATAATTTTGTTAGTAGGTACACTAAAAAACATAATGTTAGTAATAAAAAAATCAGAGACACATAAATACACAAATGTTCTTCAAAAAGACCATTTAAATATAAATAGACGTGGATAAGTTAGACTGAGTTCTATACGAGGTATTAGCGTTACAGACAAAGTTTTCTATTTATCATCAGGAAGACTATCACAAACTTTACCCACCAACCAGTACATCCAGTAACCCACACGGAGTTCGCGTGGTGAATTTTGGACCACTACCTCTCATAGAGGGGAGGTCTGTGTTCGGGCACTGGGATCGTTAAGTCAGATTTTATTAATTTCCTCCATGCTTCGGAATACACGTCGTTGGTCCCAACTGTCATTTGTAGATCTTTGACAGTCGTTATTGGTAGTCCGTGGCCCGATAGTCTGACAACCAGTCTTACCAAAGGATTTCGTATTAAACAGTAGTTGGGTTGTGAAGGTAAGAGAGGTCGTCGCTCCGTGTAAAATACTGGTATTCAGTTGCATCCGGTTAGACTGGACGCCGACCCCAAGATAGTTAGGAAAAGCCTAGGCGTATGATAATGACGTTATCCCAAACATTCAACTTAAAAACAATAATATCAACGACAACCAAGCGACTTTAAATAGTTACTTCGTCGTTCTGTCGGTTTTCGATTTACTCTCGATCGATCACCAACTTGACGGGGTCGCCGTCGACATAGGTTTCTTGGTACCGAATTAGTTACGTCTCAGATGTTCCGTGAAGTTTGGGCGAATACGCATGAGCAGGCGACTCGTTTCGTCATTGATTACGTGTAATTGTACGGCAGTGAGAAACAACGAATTAAGCGACTGACGTGAAAAAATTGAATTTGAGTTCTATTGGCCAAACTTTAAAGCTTATTTTCATTTACATAAAACTGTCACTTGATTCATTGTTTCATTACGACGTTTTATTCAGGTTCCGAAATATAAAGTAGGTTGGTTAAAAATGTGTTTGTTTTTTGTTTTCGGCTGTGTGGTGTAATTATTATGCACGTGTCAGTCTAGCCTAAAGGGTAAACCTAAATGTGGTTGGGTAAATCCAACTGCATAATCATAATGATTTATTTTCGAGTTCTGGTTTTTTTTCTTGTTGAACATTAATAAAACAAGTATGATACAACATACGTGTATAAATCAAAATATAAACATCACCATCTGCCTAGCCTTTTCCCAACTACGTTGGAGTCGGCTTCCAGTGTAATCGGATGCAGCTGAAAACCTGTATTTTACATGAAGCGACTGCCTATCTGACCTCCGCAACCCAGTTAGTACTGAGTAACACGATACCCCTTGGTAAGACTGGTTGTCAGACTTTCGGGACTACCTATAATGCCTGTCAAACGTCTACATAAATTTAATTGAATACATTTTTTGAATTAACAATCAACAAATATTTTAACTATGCTGGCTACTGTACTTATACTTCACTCCCGTTATGTACGAAATTTAACCCACGGGAACGTTTTAAATGCGCTTATGACACTCGGGAATAGTGGAACTTCCCGTAAGAATTTTCGAAATCGGAACAGTACTTCCAAAGATTATCCCCTACAAACATACCTCTTTGTGATAATAGATAGATAGCTATTAGATTGATATACCTAATAATAATAATAATAATAAATTTTATTTTCTCCCACAAAGTAAAGTTACAATATAGAGGTGTTACAATTAAATATTGGAGGTACAAAGGTTTGTGGGAGTCAGGAGTTCAAACTAGGATACCCTGTGCTATGGACTCCTGGCCCTTCTCGCCGAGATTGGCATTATGACAATTTTAGAGAGACGTCATTGTAGGACTATTGTAAAAAAGAATTACAAGAAAAAGTACTAATGTAATAAAATAAAAACTAAAAATGCGTGTGTGTGTTTGTGTGTGAAGTGTGAGTGTGAAGTGGAAGGTGTCATATGTGGTGTGGTGTTGTGTGTGTGTATGTGTGAGAGAGCGAGAGTAAGATAGTGTAATGTGTGTGTACGTTCATAGATGGATGTATATACAAATTTGTGCGCGAGGGGGTGGCAGTATGTAGTTATGAGAAACGCTAGACTAGAATAATATAGTGAGCAGTTTTTCAGTTTCTTCATAATCAAGTTCTAAAAGCCATTGTGTCAGCTTCTTTTTACATTCTACCCTAGACAGATTAACAATTTCAAGAATCTTATTAATTTTATTATAATGAATTGACATACAGCTAAACAGTTGTATATCAATTCATTACATTATTAACATTCCCATCATTGTTGTTGCAGCATGGTTCTTTTGATAGTTGATTGAAACTGTTAGGAAAATTGCAGATTAAACACAAGATGGCGACGTTCAACAATGGCTTCGCGCCAAAATAACCATGCAGCATTATATCACTGTTAAAATTTCACTTTGTCTAAGCCCTCTAGGATATACCGGTAAACTTAAGATGTTGTCATCCGAACTGTTTTTAGCGGGGCTGTGTCAGATATTCTTCATACCGCAGACTTCACAGAAATGGGTGATAAACTATGACAAAATAGTTAAACCTCATAACCATCTTTGACTGTACAATGGCTCGTTTCTGGATACAGTTTGACACTTAAAGCTACGAAAAGATGTATTGTCAATTATTTTAAACTTCTCGGTGGATGAACAGATTGGCTTGAAAACATGACAACATAGACTGGCATGACAACGAATTCACTACGGTTTATTTTTTAAGCAACAGAGACAACTTCAAAATCCTCCCTTCTAATGTCCCATTATTTTGGTATCTCTATAATATTATATGTGTATATTTCGATTGAAGCTCGTGGCTAAATAATAACAGCCGCTCGGGTCGATCTTTAGGTTAAGCCGTGCTTACCTAGGTTGGTCTGTGGATGGATGACCACAACTTACATACCGAGTTTCCTCCGTGCCTCGGAAAGCACGTTAAGCTGCTGGTGGTCCCGGCTGTCATTTGTAGATCGTTGACAATCATTACAAATAGTCAGTGGCCCAAAAAGTCTGACAACCAGTCTTACCAAGGGGTATCGTGTTACCCAGTACTAATTAGGTTGTGGAGGTCAGATAGGCAGTCGCTGCATCCGGTTAGACTGGAAGCCGACCTCAACATAGGAAAAAGCTAAGCAGATGATGATACAGCTACCGAAGCTTCTTATGTCAATTCTGATGGAATTAATTGTAGAAATACGTAACTCTTTGGAAGCGATTGTCTCTTGTCTCGGCCCTCTGATGCTTGGTGGTGCATATAAGGGACTACTCACGCTGCTAGTTTTGACATTCCTAGAAATAGCTGGGCACGCATTTTCTAGACTTTTCGTATAGTGAGAATTAGCTAATGCTGGCAATGTATCACTTGATATGTCATCTTGGGCACCTATAGGTAATAGCAAATCCAAATGGCAAAACCCAAAAACACTTTGTCCGACCTGTGGAAATCGAACCCGAGTCGTCAGAACCTAATGCTCAGCCACTAGACCAATTAAGCAGTCTTTATAATATAATGGTGCCGATTCCCTTGTTCACAAATTATACTAAATTTAAGTTAAATGCATCTTTTTCTTTCTATTTTATTATGAAAAGGACAGAAGAAAAATATTAGTTTAATCCTGTCAAATTAGTCAGCACCTGACGTAATTTGATGTAATTTTAGTAGTCAAATTTTTAATCGCGTCTAAAACTTATATGGCGCTGATTAATTAGACAGAACATAACTAAAATTTATCTTCTGTCCTTGTCTTAATGAAATAGAAAGAAAAAGATGCACTGAACTTCAATTTGGTTTAGTTTGTAAACAAGGGAATCGGCACCAATATCTAACTAAATAAATAGAGTAGTTTCTGTCGCACCTGTGTCGCACCCTTCGGGAAGGGAATAATAGGCGTGATGTATCCACCCACGTAATGGTATTTTATTCTTCTTCACACTGTCAGTTTAAATCTATACTAATATTATAAAGAGGTAACATTTGTTTGTAAGTTTGTATGTAGGGGGTAATCTCTGGAAGTAATGAACCGATTTCAATTCTTTCACCATTAGAAAGCTACATTCACCCTGAGTAACATAGGCTATATTTTATCCCCGTACTTCCACGGGAACGGGATACGCGGGTGAAACCGCGTGACGTCCGCTAGTCGATGATAAATAAGTAAACAAATAAAATAAAATTCATTTAATTCAGATAACAAATATCCATATTTTGTCCTTTATTCCCGTTAGTATTACACACAGCTTATATTCTAGTGTTAGTAACGTTGATATAAAAATAAATTATATAAAATATACATTGTCTGTAATCAGCGACAAAAAGTGTACCTAACCTGCATTATTTATGAAATATTTTCCCTCATTTTCATGAAAATAATCTACGTAAGCTATACAAAAAGGTGAAGAACTACTTTCGTTCTACTTTAACAAAAATTTCTTCATGGTAGAGTTCATAATATTATCGGTATGAAAATATCCACGAATTCAAAATAAAAGAAACATAATTATTGCCTGTTTTACTAAATCAATTCTTTTTATTTTCTTAGCAAATTAATACGCCCACTTGTTTCTTTTAAATTAACATAAATTCGTGTTTCTGTCTAATGCCCCAACACTATCACCTCCCACTAAAACATTTTTATTTATTCTTGTTTTTAATTTGTACGAAAACTTCCAATCACCATGGAACCAGCTAAAACCGGTTTAATCTTAAAACAATAAAAAAACAACTTAAATCTTAGCTATCTTGTGACCTCTGACAATTCAACTAATATTAAGAGCCACGCTTCATATCAAACAGATTAGAAGGAAAAACTCTACATTTAAAAAAAAAGTCACTATAACTTTTTGCTAAGTTAACCAGACCACCTATGTACATAGCAAGTACTAACTACATGGCCAGCATTTCATCGGAAAATGCGAAAAAAATCGCCGTTCGACCACAGCGTTTCGAAGTAGCACAAAGTAGGTCGGCTAACTTCGTGGTTTGTCGGGCCGCTTCGTGCGTCCTCGGAGATCGGCGTCCGCGCATACAGCATCGAGACACCGCCCCGATCGCAGTCGCGCTCGTGCTTTGTAAAAGTTTTTCCTAATAATTACGTCACGGGATGCAAGCTTCCTTTATAAAAGCTCATTGCATAGAAACGGACTGATATTTTTCGACTGAATAACATTGATTTGAAAAACTTTTTCTACGTATTCAATTTTTTGTGGCCGTGTTTGAACTGTTTGAACGAAAAACATGTTGTGGGAGACTGGTTTTATCGAGGAGTCAGATACAGTGAGTATTATTTTTAAATTATTTTTCCTATAATATTACTTGAACGCCTTTAATGTATTATTAATGTTTTAAATTATGAAACCGTGCCCGTTGCTCACAAACACTGGCAGGCACGTACTTACGGCCTGTTTGTGTATGTGTGCGTTAACTTTCTAGTTTTCGCTCGACGCTCGAATGTATTTACATAAAACGTGAACAGTTTTTCATAATATAATCCACATGGAAGCATTTAAAGCGTATTTTAGCGTGTAAATATTCATCGTGCACGTCCCAGCTGTGACGGGATTAGGAATAGCTTTATTTAATGCTAATAAAATGTTGATTTTGACGTTATGCTGTTTGCGGACTAAAATGTCGCTTCCCAGAAGTTATGTTGCGTTGTGAAATGGTGTGGCATTTTAGTTGCCATTGTTTTAGTTTGCTACTAACTACTTTGTTTTGTATTGTTAATTATCTTCAAGCTGGGAACAACTGCGCAAATGTTTGTAACGTAATTACTGCACACTTGTTATTGTTTACATAATAAATTCGGCTGAAGAAGACAAAACTACAGATAAGCTTTTAAAAGATAAACAAACAAACTACACTTCTTGCTGAAAACTTGTTTTTGGGTAAACTCCAAAACATGTTTACAAGTACATTGAATAAAAGCTCAAATCTGTTACACCTTTAAGCTCATAAAACGGTTTTTATTGCAATTTTGAAGTACCTTTCCCTAACGGGCCAAAATCGTAAAATCAAGGCGTCACTCGATTCAATTGGTTGCAAAATCATGCGCAGTTTTTGTACCTGTCAAGTATTACGTCACCTTGTACCTAAAAGTCAATACAAAGGCTTATATGATAAGTATATAAACACACATTTCAACCTATGGCTACTATATTATTTTCCTAATTTTCCTCTCTCAAGAATGGAATTTACTTATGTGAAAACCAATTAGGGTTGTATTTAACGACGCCGCTCATTATTTATGTAAATAAAGATTAAGAAAAAAACGTATCATAAAAAGTAATAAATTAATGATACAATGTATCCAGTTTGGACACACACACTCAAAAACACTGCTTGACCAAACATACTAAAGAAAAACTAGTTTATAAAATGTTTTGTTTTCCATACATATAAATATTTATCTATAAGCATTATTAATCTCTCGATAAACTTTATCTTAATCAAAGAATAGTAGAACATAAACTCTATATCGTAAAATATATAAAAAGAAATGATGCAAGAACTTACTATCATCGACAAACGATTTGTTGTAACAAACAACTCTATAGATATCATATCTAAAGAAAGAGTAAAAAGGACCGAGCGACATTAAACGCCTCACGTGGAAAAGAGATGCACGATATCATAGTGTCGTAAATCAATATCTTCATTGAGTTTATTATCTAATTATGAAGCTATCGATAATGATACCTGATTAGATATTTGAACAATCAGTTTAATACATACTTCAAGAGATAACCGACAATAGAGAGTATAAAATATCCCTCAATTTTATGACATCACTGCAAATAAAGCTGAAGGTATTATCTTACACTTATATTATATTTTTAAGATTAAAACCAGAACCTGTGTGACAAGTTTTGAACCTTTACCTGTCTTGATTCTGATCTTAAAAATGCGTGGTTTTCCTCAAATTAATGTAAGTTCAAAAACTGGATTTACTTCTGCATTTTAAACCGTTTATCTCTGAACAAACATAAATTCCTTCAATTTTTTAAACTACCAAGAGCTTTTTGGAGTTAATGTAATTAAAAGTAGATTCATTATAATTGACAAAATGGTACTGCTTTTCTTTATAAAGTTTTAGTCCATGAAAAGCGAAGCTATTAATACCAATATTCAATTCGAAGAAAATGTATTTCTGGCGAAAATCATAGAAGGCTTGGTGACATAGAAATCACTGTAGAGTCTAATAAGAAACAAAAAAAAATCAATTTTCTCCCACTTTTATTAATAAGAATACTTTTTCTTTTCAATATCTTTCACTTCTATCTAGTTATCTTTATTTAAAGCAAGTTCCTAGACCTTATCAAACCCATACAGTTTTCTCTCCACATACATCTCTGACATATACCTACTTCTCACAAAATTAATGAGTTTATGACTGCAAATAAAGCAGCTCCATAAACAAGGCCACTTACGCCGCTAGTTACGCATCATCAGTGCTACGCCTTATAATTAACGAGACTTTCTCAATGAACGCTACGCCGCAGTGTGCGCGCACCCTAATGAAGTGAGTAAATAGGTTTTAGAAGTCATTATATTGAAGAATAGATAATATTTCATGCATTAAAATATTATGTGATGAATGAAAAATTATGGTGTGCACCCAGGTTTACTTAGACAGTTTAACGTTTCTAGACGATGGTTTACAACACTCAAGTTGTAATTCACAGACTTACAAGTTGTAACAATTGCAATTAGTATTCAGGGAGATATACCTTAAAATATGTTTGTGTACAAGATAACACTATTATTTACAAACTATAACTCTACTCTACTTACTATTAGTAATAGAAATAAGTGTGTACAAGTATCAAAAGGGTAACAGGGCGTCAAAAAATTCGTCAACATCGCTGTCAACAGGAAAAGTGCCCAGAAGGCTGGCAGCATTGTCACGTTGGATGGCAATGCTGATTTTTAGTTTATTCTGAACCTGACCCGAAATCCTAACCCAGTCGCGGGTTAGGTTAAAACCTGAAAAAAAAATTGTTCCGAACGTAACCGTATTCCTAAACTGACCTGACGTATAATTCCTATCCTAACCCAAATTGCGAAATGGATAGAATTACCTTCTTTAATTGATGTTAGCCTAGTACTTTTTCTAAGGTAACTTATGAACAACAACAACAACAGCCCATAACGTCCACTGCTGGACATAAGCCTCTCCCATGATGGAATGAATTTGCCATAATCTCTACGCTTGGCAGGTGGATTGGAGATCGCAGTGATGACAGTCTATCAGAAAACGCTGCTGCCCATTCTCAGGTCTACGGAAGCGCAAGGTGTTCTGCCTCAGACATTAGTCGCCTTTTACGACACCCTTGAGTGTAATGGGTTGGTTCTATTCTACTCTGCCGGATACCACACGGCTAACTATAGGCAGGTAACTTATCAATTTGTTTGAATAACTTTAACAAGAGCGCTCCATGAACCTGAGAAAAAAAAACGGCGGGAATACACGGAAACCCTATCTATACCGCAATTTGGTTTAAGATAGGAACGATACGTCGGGTCACGTTAGGAAGAGGGTGTCGTTCGGAACAATTTTATTTTTTATTTTCAAGTAACCGAAAAAAACCAAAAACCGAAAACCGGAACAATCTAACTCGCGACCGGGTTAAGATTTCGGGTCAGATTCGAAATAAGCCAATTTTTTGGCCTGCCTTCTTAGCATTAAGGCATTCATGCTAAGAGGCATCATGTAGGTTCTGCTTATAATTTTACACATGAAATAAAATCTCTGAAAACTTGAAGAACAAAATTTACAGAATTTTCCCAAGAATATGGTTATCTACGAGTATGCTCGAATTGAGTTGGGTTAAATTAATTGCTCTTTGGGCCAACGATATCGTCAAAGTCGCGGAAAACACCTGGATAAGGGACGCGAAGAAGAAGGGAGTGCGGCAGAAAAAAGAGGAAGGCCTAAACCCAACAGTGGGTGATTTCAAGCTGATTATGATGACGATGATACACAAATTGCAACGTTTACCCTTTATATTAGACGTGCCGCCATGATGCATGCGTAAAGAAACGTGATAGTCGCGGCAAATGTCTTTAATGGTGAGAATTATATTATAACTGCAATAACTGTTATGGGCGATAAAACTTAAGTTTCTATAACAAAGCGTTTTACCAACTGCGCTTAAAAGACTAGGCCATGTGTTACATCTGTTTTCTTATTAACTTTTTTATATTAGTGAAAAATTCAGAAACTATACAAGTTCCTGTATTTTATATAAAGGAGTTTCTGTAGTTTTTAAATTTTTCATCAATCGTTGGCAGGTATGTTTGGTTAGCATTCAGTACGAGCATATGCACCTTCTCATCCGAAGTCTATATGAAATTAACCCTGTACTTGTACTACTTGTGCATACTCTTGTACACTGCAGGACAGAAAAAAGGGTGTGTTTAGTGGGAGACCCCTGAACACACCCTTTTTTTCTTAGATGAGGTATTTATACCTCCAGGGTTGCAGGACTGTTGGTTCGAAAGAGATACCGTGGCCCCGGAACACAAAGGTCGATGAAGGAACATGGATGGGTTTTTGTCAGTAAAAGTCTGACACTTCCTCCTGTTCCGCCCAGAGCCGGAGGAGTCATTTGATGATTTCCCATCCAAAAAAAAAAAAACAAGGTATTTATACACTGTTTAAGACTTTTACGGTTTTCCACTACACTCAAATTACTTACTGGATAATACCCGTGGTTTTCTTTATTGGGGAGCTCATCAATAAAGAAAACCACGGATATTATCCCGTAAGTACTTTGAGTGTAAGGTATTTATACCTTCCTTGATCACTGTAATGACTACTTATTATTGTCGACAATATATAGTCCTTGTTTAATTACAACGTTAATTATACAGTTCCAATTTGCAATTTTCAAAGAAGAATCAAGACGATGTTTCTGGCCAACTTTAAGAGTAAATAAAAATATCATTTGGCTTTTAGAAAATTAATATAAGTGCTTATATACATTTTTTATTCTTAATAACTTATCTTTGTTTCTATACACGTGCTTCATACATAGTACATATTCGTAGAAATATGTAAATAATATATCAGTGACCTTACAAAGTCGTAAAGTCCAAATTTCGTGGCCGTAGTGCGCACGAGTGCTCCCAGATTATGATCAACTTGTAGGCGAAGTCGGAAGTTACAGATATTATCTACTTAACAAGAGAAATAACTTGTGTTTATTGCGTTGCGTATGATGACAGAATAACAGAAATATGTCACTTGGCAAATATGTTAATTTCTTTATTCGTTTTATTGTTTTGGTCAATTTGAGAAGATTTGATAAAAGAAAATTTGTTGGAACTGCATTAATTAGATTGTGACCTATAGACATTTGAGATGGTTTTTCCGTATGGCTCTAAAGGCTGAATTTTGTTATTTTTCTACAACGAAATTTTTTTTTTTATCAAATTTATAGAACAAAACTGCAAACTCTAATCTCAGCAGATTGCGATAGCAAATATGTATGCCTAGGTTTTGAACACTATTGACGAAGTTTATCTGCCTAACCTAACCTGTTAACCTCTCAAGAATTATAGGCGTAACCTTAATTAATGAGATCGTATAGATTCAAAAGCAGTCAAGGAAATAAACATAGAATTACCACGTATTATTTTGTTTACTACTCGTTTGTACTTATTAATAAAGGGGTCGACTGACAGACAGATATATCATTTTATTTATTTATGATACATGCGTCTCTTCCTTGTTTGTTTTGAAGGATATTTTTTTAATCTTGTTAACAATGGTAAAGGTAAAATGCTTTGTTGAATGAAATCTTGAGTAAGCTAACACTGTATATGATCTAATGTTTGTATGCTCACAGACATGCGCAATGACTACATTCTTAATAATGTTTAACAAATTTTTTGAGTTTTTATATGCAAAGCATTTGTTAAAAAAAAATTCAAACATGTCAGAGACATTTTAAATTCACAAAGAAATCGTTTATTAATATGGTCAACTTTGAATGTGACAATAAAACAATTTACTTACTAAGTGACTTTAATTATTTATACAAAATGTAAAGCGCATTCACAAAGCTTGTTTGGCCAGATAATACATATTGGAACTTTGATCTTTAAGAACTCGGAAGCAATCCCTTCGAAGGTCGGACGTGGAACGATTATGTAGAAGAAAATCACAAGTCACACCTCAAGGCAAATTGTACTCTAATCTCGTTAATATAAATCGCAATTCACATCACGAAACAAGTTTATTTTTTGTATATTTTATTAAATTGTACCAGTTTTCAACTCAGGTGCAAGTCTGGGTATCTTAAGTTAGTCACGATTATTGACTTCGAGCTTTATTCTCATAGCAAGAAGATTTAAACTGTGTTGAGGTAATGATATACTTGTTGAAAGTGTAATGGGTAAACTAGGTATTTTTTTAAAGTACTTTTTGACCTTACATGTGTTACGATCCTATAATTTAAAATTCATTATGCGTATATAACGATTGTATTTTGATGCAATTATTTTTATTGAATAAATCATGTTGACAATAATTGTGCTACAAACGACTTGATGATATACATTAAGGTTTTCGTTTTTGACAGATTTTTTACAAAAATATTTTGATTCGGTACAGCGTTGATGTCATGCCTGATTCTAGTTATATTAAGCAATATATTTAGACGTTTATGTTTTACGATATCACGTTGACCATATTATAAATTCGAGATATATAAAACAATATATTTTTCCGTAACAATGAAAATTCAGTTTTCATTTTCAAGCTTTGTATATTCAATTGTGGTACAAAAATACCCAAGTCTATATTTAGAAATCACGTGTTCCCTCCCTATCATACTGTTTGTACTAAATCGTGCTTCACAAACAGATAAAAACAACTGGAACTAACTCGACAAATACCCAATGATATTTAAATGTAATAAACTTTAGTATAACAATGTTTGACCGATTTGTAACGGTTCAACCACGCTCTGGTAGATACAACTCAGCGTTAACTAAATCAGTTTTATTTATTTTGTTTCTTTAAATAATATAAGAAAAACTGAGAAAACGAGAGAATAAAAAAAGACTTGTTTTTATTGCAAAAAATGCTGGGGCGTTAGACATGGCCGGCTGTGTAATGTCTGTTTTTATAATTAAAATATTACAAGAGTTAGTTGGTGAGATTGATTGGTTTAAATTGGGTTAACACAATATTATTTCAATTAGCAAGTAAAGCAATGCCGAGAAACTCGGGCCGAGTGAAATAGTTTCTCTAAATTCTAGTTTGTCTAATCATTACGTATGTAAAAGTGAGTCCACTTGCGGTGTTTAAACTCTATTTACAACACCAATTCGTAATCTGTACCTACAATACTATAAAATAAAGTCGCAATTTGTTTCTTTCATTCAATTTTCACCATCATTTAGAGTATTTATTTTGCAAGGCTCACGTGGTACCTAATTACATTAATATAAAACTTAAGTACTTATAATAAATAAATGGCAAATTGTAAAGTCTGTGCAAAGGGGCCGGGTTCTTAATCAAACTATAAAGTCTAATAATTGACCAACCTAACAAAATCAAAAACTTAAAAGACAGTTGTAAGTTAAACCCTAATATAACTTCAACCAACTTGTCTATGCAGGTGGGAAAACCCAGAACTAAAATAAATGTACCAAGTTTGACATATCGATGCAAATTTTCTTGACAAGCAACGCCACTGTGAACTGCACACTTAAAATGGTCATGCTATATGTCAAAGTTTCGAAAGTACAAGAAAACTCAACACTTGTCACATAAACTGCTTGCTCATACATTGGAAAACTCACACATAAATGCTTTCGAATTTTCCGCGCGTCCATAAGCAATTAACCTTTGAATGATGAGAGACAATTTAGATGCCACAGAAATCGTCGCATAGAATGGACATGAGCTACTTAGCTTGTGTGTAGCTCGGAATAGCTCCATGCTTTCTTGACTGAATTATGTAGGAAACATATAAAGGCTTTAGAGGAAATGTTTTGTAACATTGTCTCTTGATTTAAAGCGTTTTCTTGAATGGAAGGGTCTTTTCTATGTTGCATGTTTGTATGGTTGTGAAATGGACTCTGTAGGTATTTGAAGAGTCAGTGGTAAAATTAAGAATTAGTGTATTAAACACTAGCGGACGTCACGCGGTTTCACCCGCATAGTTCCCGTTCCCGTAAGAGTACTGGGATAAAACATAGCCTATGTTACTCAAGGTGACTGTAGCTTTCTAATGGTGAAAGAATTTTTGAAATCGGCGCAGTAGTTTTTGAGTTTATTCATTACAAACATACACACAAAAATACAAATCTTTCCTCTTTATAATATTAGTGTAGTTGTGGTGGTTATTTTAAAATACACCTCTAACCTTAATTGGAGTAAATTAGGTTAATATTGCAGTTAAACGGCCAGAAAAAACCGCACGTCGGAAGGCCTGGGAGATATTTTGAGACCCATGTCAAATCCAGATTGACAAGAAAAGAGTTCATAAACCACGTGTTCATCACCTTTTACAATAATAACGAGGGCCTGCAATTCCCACACAATAAACTCAAGTAGAAAAAAAACTTAACATTCGCCACGCTATTTACCACGTATGACTAATAACTTTAAATGCATAACCTAACCTATGAGCAAGCCTTTCGACATGTATCTTTTTAAATTACATAAACAACGTATTTCGTAACTTTAGACGTATTGTCTTCTAGAACAGACATTTTAAGAGTACAGTTATTGAATAGGTTCTCAAAATTCGCCGTTCAATTTTCACTTTTGTCTCTATTTAGGTCGAGGACGCGCCTTGATGACGTCATGTCTTGGCAGTGAGACGTGCTTGATGTGAATGCCATAGTCTTGCAATTTAAATAAAAGAAATTCGAGGTGCTTTTTAAGGGTTAATAAAGTAGAGTGCTGCATGGTTGTTTTGGCGCGTAGTCATAGTCTGGAATATCGCGGCCATTTTGTTTTGTCTAAACAAATTCTGCAGATAATTTCACGAATATATTACCAACAGCGCCCTGCGCCAAAAGAATCATGATGCACTTTAGCTAGTCTTTTGTTACGTCATTTGATTGGCTAATGCGATTTTAATGTTCCAATTTTAAAATTGAGGTAGATTTTCTTGTCTTACATTGCGTAGTAGAAAAAAAACTTGAATGAACGCGTTGCACTCGTTGCCTCAATGAATTTTGCAATGGCCGCTCGTTTCACTGACTGGATTTTCCAACATTATGTAAATCTGAAACTATTGTAATATGAATCTTACTGCTGATATCTTTATGCTTCAAATTAGTAACTGTATTGTCTAGCTGAGTCATATTAAATCCGTTTCGAACCCTGGTTTTCTCGGTAATTAATTTTAGAAATGATTGTAGTAATTGTGATGCTATCTTGTTACTATATCTGTATCAAATGAGATAAAATAAAGCTTATCATGTGGGTTTTTTTACGAATAGTATCCTGAAATAACATGCAATGTCTTAAAATAGATCTTCCGATATCATTATTATAATAATTCCTGATCACAATAAAAAAAAAGTTCTAGATTTTTGTATGTAACTGAAAGATTAGTCGAAGATAGGAAGGAATAGGTTTTATTATGAGAAATAAAAAGTTCCAACATATAGATACACATTGGTGTCGATTCTGATTCTGACTTAATTTAAGCTATTGTTATATTTTACTAAAAGGCAGTGCGAGAAAAGGACGGCTATAGCTATGAACTAAGTTAGAGATGTCAAACTAGTTTATGCCTTGCGCTTCACTGTGTTTTTAGTCCACATGTTTTTACGTGCACCCTTCATTTGTACGGAAATATTCGTTCCAACTAAATTTGACAGCTCTAATTACGTCCGTCTCTCTCGTTTCATTAGAGAGAAACAGATAGCAATAGCCTAAATTAAGTTTAGATTGTGCACAACAGAATCGACACCATTATATTATTATCGTAAGGAACCGGCATGTCCTAGAACAAGGCCCCTAGACACTCCTTCACAAAAAGGAAGCTTATGTAACAGTGGAAACATTAAAGGCTATATAAATAGACTGTATATCTACGTTAGGTATACGTGTGTTTGAATTAGTATTACAATGAACCGCTCTAGTAGTAAACTAGGAAGTAAAACTACTCTTGCGCAAGGCTTCATTGTTTTATGTGGGTATTGTTATAAACATATCGGTAGGTAAGGTTAATCGGGAAGGCAGAAAGGTAGATACAAGTTTCAGGCTAGTTTAGTACGTAGTTTTACGTTTAACTTAGAAGTAAAATATAGTTGTATGTACATGGTTTTTTGAAATTTTCTCTCGTGATTTTGGTTCTCAGAATTCTACATATTTATAGTATTTGAAAAGAGGCACGTCTTCTACATTATGAATCATTACCACTTAGCAAACGAATTGGTGATTATTTGCATTTATAGCGCGTTTAAAATACTGCTTCTCATCTCAATGTAAAAAAATCCGCGGATTCACCAGCCGTCGCTTTTTTTTCTTTTTGGTCGGCTGCTAAGGTTCGTAGCGTGATGTTAAATAGCCGATGACCTATCTCATGGCTATGAAGTGCAAATATAATTTTTTCAACGGTAATTCAAGAGATCTAACACTTTCAGACAAGAACAGAAACAAGCAAACAATTTAGTTTTGTTATGTTGGTTTCGTTAAAATAAAGTAAAGAATCTTCAGAAGTCACACATAATTCTGGACACACTGAGCCAAACATTGCCATCAAAACAAAAGAACATCGAAAAACAAAAGCCCATCTCGAATTCATAATGTAAAACTCATATTTCCAAAAACTCTATTAAGCTATTGGTCAAATGAGTTAGTTCGATTTTCCAAGAATGGTTTGCGTCTCGGCAGATCATTTAGTCGAATCACGATGTTGTCTGAATCATCAAGTTACGAAAGTCGTAGCAGGAAAATGAAAGAAGGCAACGTTTGTTGCCAAACGAATATTTTGGCGAACAGTTGAGAAACCGATTCTGAGTCAATGTAAGATAATTGCTTAGTTTGTTTGTTATCTTTGCATCATAGTTTAGTGGCTTTTTATGAAGAAATTGGAGTTTCCTAGTTATTATGTGATTATGTTAAACGGAGCGTGGTATTTTTTAGATTGGTATCTTTGCTGTAGTAACTTGATTTAAAGAGCCTAATTCACACCGCCAGGTACAGTCGTGCTCTTTTCCGCCCGTTCGGTTAACAATGTTTTCGCTTAAATCATGCGGAGGCGCCGAGCCACGCCCCCATAAAGTTTAGGCCTATTAGAAAAGCGTTAACTTTGGCGCGCAAAATAACAATAACTCTCGTTTGGCGTGCGTCGTTAGTGCGCTCGGCCGATTGGTATATTTTCATTCATTATTTCTATACAAAGTCAACGGGGTGGGGCTAGAGAGCGTTTCTATGTTATGAGTGCAAGCAAAAATTAGCTTAGTGGTGATCAGACGGGAGTGTCCTCTATAGTACACCTACGCCTAACAACCCCTCTGGGGGTGGACAGTCGTAATGCCTTAAAGCAAGAGTTGGTTTGTAATGGTTAATATGATAACCAAAAGGCCATTTTTTATAGTTAAAATATAATTGGTATTTCTTATGTCTCACAATTAATTGACACATCGATTTACATTTAAAATAATTGCAATGCAGATATTTAATCACAAGCGTAATTATTTAAAAAAAAATGTCGTGTGTTTTCTGACAGCTTAATCACTCAGTGACAATTCACTTATGATTGTTATATTCAATTAAATGTCTTTATAAGATTTATATGAGAAAAATTAATGAGTTATACGCAGTTTTAGTAATGTATGTTCACGATGTTATCACATTTCTACACATAGGTGTAATATAGGTACTATCGAGGACACTCCCGCCTGACCACCACTAAGCTCATTTTTGCTTACACTCGCAACATAAAAACGCTCTCTAGCCCCGCCCCGTTGACTTTGTGTAGAAAAAATGAATGAAAAGATACCGAATCGGCCGAGCGCATTGACGACGCACGCCAAACGAGAGTTATTGTTACTTTGCGCGCCAAAGTTGACGCTTTCCTAATAGGCCCAAACTTTAAGGGGGCGTGGCTCTGCGCCTCCGCATGATTTAAGCGAAAAAAAATTAAAATGGTCAGGCGGAAAAGACCCCGATAGTACACACGCCAAGGGACTGCCATTTTGGCTCTATTAACACTTTTCTTTATTCGGGGCATGTACGTGATAATTTTCGATTCACGGAAAAATACCACTGATACACTAGACAATCAATCTGTCAAAGAAAATTTTATTGAAAATATTTTTTGATTTCGAAGTCTTTTTTGCCAAGAAACATAAATAAATAAATATCACTGGACATTACACACAGCACCATCTAGTGTTACACTAAACAACGAGGCTTGTGTCGTGGACACCAGACAGTTGATATACTACATAGATACTTTTTTGAAAAATGAAAATTACCAAAATCTTTAAGAATATTCCTGACACTTCCTGTTCCCGTCATCATCATCATCATCATCAGCCGATTAATGTTCCCACTGCTGGGACACAGGCCTCCTCTCTATGAGAGGGAATGGGCTATAATCCACCACGCGGGCCCAGTGCGGATTGGTAGATGTCACATGTCTTCGAATTTTTTGGTTCTAAGACATGCCGGTTTCCTCACGATGTTTTCCTTCACCGTTACACACAAATATCACATAGATAAAAATGTTTCTAAAATAAAAGTAAGTAATAAAAATATGTTCACAACATTGTTCTAATAAAGGTATGGTTATATCGAACATCTGTTTGGTAGTGGGATTTTTTGATAATGGTCTGGATCTGGCTGTGGTCCACTGCGGCTACTACTACCATGTGTGAGGTTCCACACGCGCCCATATTTAGTACAACTGTCAAATTACAAAGAGTTGACAGTTGCGCAGATGTTTCCATCCCTGTCTTTTAGTCAAGCTTGCAAGTTCCAGTATTTTTTTCCTAACTTAGTAAAATGATGAACATATAATAATGGAAATCAATTAGGAAAAAAATACAGCTTGCTTGCCAACAGCGTGTCTTGGGAAATTGCAAATTCTACAAAAAAAAAAAAAAAAAACAGATTACATGACACCACTTGTACCATTGTTACGTACTTGCATTAATAAATTATTTATAAACAATTAAAACATTATTTAATCATTATATTTCTATGCACATAATATCAACACAGCACGTTAGTTACACATGCCCAGTGTTCACCTATTTACTTTGCAAAGAAAGAAACGTCGCTATTATAAGTATACATGGTTATTCTAGGTGTATTTACAATTTAAAGATACATATATTTTTCTGGTGAAACCAAGAGCTCAGGTACATAACAAAACAACCAAACGTGTCCAATAAATGTCTCGATCCTGAACAAAACAAAGGGAATCGTGCACAAAACAAATTTATCGCTACGAATAATCGAGTGGGCGGCGAGTACCGATTTTATGTATCGAATGCGCCCGCGCAGCCCAATAGCGGCGGTGAAAGGGAAACTCATTTGCGTCACAGGCAGTATAGTGTTACGTTCGTATATACGAACGACCTTGTTATACATGTAATTATTACGCATAATAATTGTGGCTACTGTTTGCAAGTAGGTACCTATATGCGAGTTAAGGCAGCTTTTCAAACAAAGCTCATAAAGCAAATTGATTTAGCTTTTAGTGCTTAGTATTTAAATCTTTAATGCCTAAGGTTTTGAGGACATTTAAAGGTTACATTTGACACGTAACTTGCGAAAATAATTTTAGATCGCACGATTTTAAGCTTAGAGCCACAACTAACGCCATCTATTAGCGTTTGTCGGAACTCTTATGAAGTAAAGCTTTGATGAATCAAGCATGATATTTGGTTGACCTTTCGATAACATCTAAGTTTAATGATGATAAACTTTTATTTTGTCCATGACGAATTGTTCCTGTTATTTAAATATCTCTTATTTTGGTTCCAATTTTCTATATTGTTGTCTATCAATATTAATAAAACAAAAGACTGCTATTAGTTTCGCGCACGTGTTCCAAAATTAAACGGTATAGGTCGTATATCGCCATTTTGAATTCAAAATTGTTCTTGAATTGCATAATTCAATCGTTGTCTGTGACCAAAGCTTGCATGTCTAATCACTTAGAGATTGTAGGCTATAATGGGTACCTACCCATTTTAGTCTTCTTTTTTAGGCTTTAAGTTGTTTTTGTCGATGCTATGAATCAAACGTCTGTGTAGGTTTTTAAACAAGAAGATGTAAAATAAAATTACCTTTTTTAAACACATTAAAAGACTAAGCTTTTAGATCTTTGGGAAAATTTTATGGTTGAAATGTGAATACTATTTAAAATAAATAAAAAAAAGCCGTGATAAATACCTATCTCACCAAAACAACTTTGAGAAAAACCCATTTTGCCAAAAAAAAAAACAAATGACAATCCTTTTGTTGCTCTCAAAGCCTAACAAACATAATCCTACCTAGCAACAGCCAAACGTATGCAATAATCGTAAGATCAAATCCGCCATTTTGTAAGCGGCAGGGAAAACCAGAGACCTTGACAACCGGTTCCTCTCACTGCGCGGGCGCACGAAGCCGTACAAACATTTAATACTAGTATACATTTTGACGATTAAATATTTCAGTATGTATATACTTATATTTTTAGCTACAGTCTCGTTTTCTTTAAGGCATAACTGCATTCCAAGGATTGGTTTAGGGAAATGTTGTTAATGAAAGTAGTTTTTATCGCTCTTTTCCGTAATTATTATAATTATAGCTATTACTGACTTGATTTCTTGTTATAATGAAAGGGTTAGTTTATAATCATTATTTACTATCAGGCAGGCAGTTGAGACAAATGATAGCTACTCTTGCTGTGCCCCACTAGATTTTATTCTTGCATTATTATATTTAGGAGGAGGTCTATATTTATTGTCCCACTGGAGGCCTTAACCCAGCAGTGGGACAATATAGGCTAGATAAATAATAATAATAAGTATTATATTATATTTGTCTAGTCGATTTTTGAATTGGTTTATATTTTGGGCTGAGACTACATTTTCTGGGAGCTTATTATTAGTTTGGACATTTTTCTTTTTAGTAAAAATAAAAAGAAATTATCACGTCAACCTACAGATAGCCTATCGAATGATAGGTACGTAAATCGCAAAATCTGCTACTTATATCTAGGTTTATCATTGTCTTACAGATGATACGATAAGAAAGGGGATTCCGTGATGATGACTAAATGTGAATTATACAAGAACACATGCTTCGGCCATTTTAACTTGGCAGAGCAATGACGGTAATGACGTCGATTTGGAGATCACTCTTATCTTATCACGATGAGTTTTCATGACAAACATAACATAACATTACGCCTGTAATCCCGGAAGGGTTAGGCAGAGGTGTATCTTATACTACACCTACATTTCGCCAGTTTTGTTTAAGAGCCATGTATTGGGGGCGAGCCTATTGCCATCAACCGGGCACAAATCCAGACTCCGTAGCTGCTACTGAGAAATTTATGATAAAAAAATCCCAATAACATTTTAGCTGACCCGGGAATAGAACCCAGGACCACTAAACCAACGAGGCAGTCTTCAGTTTTCTCGACGAAGTATTTTATTTTCAGAGAGATTAACAAATATTATATTATATTCTTCTGGTTAATAAATATGGAGGATCTCAACCATTAACTTTTGCAATACACATTCTAAATACACGAGGAGTTGTATGTGAAAATAAAAGTCGTTTTAATTTATCTTAAAGAGCTCTTATGAGTGTGTACTTATGTGTTTACACTTGTCCGAGCTAAGTGAGGTTATGTAACTCACTGATTAGTTTGTTTTACATCTAGCTTTCAATTTAGTGCTCATGAGATTACTGTAACATGGACGTAAGTGCGAGTCTTGTTTATTTGTAAAACACTTAGGTAGAGCTAAAGAAACAGGTAGATGGGAACTACATTCGAATACATTTTTGAAATATTCCAAAAAAGCTTCTACCCGCAACTTCGCCCTCGTTTTAATTTCATTTATTTTATGGCATCGGCAACGGTGCTTCGCATCAGTGAAAGAATTATGAAATCGGATGAGTAGTTTCAGAGTTTATCTCGTACATCCAAACTTAAGAACATTTTAGATTCAAATTATATTAACAACTATTTCTTAAACTTCAACTAGCTTGAAATATCTTAATTTGTAAATTAAAAGGACTAAGGTTATTTTCATACCTTTAAAACATTGATACGATAAGCGGTTGTCTAAATAACTCATCAATCGTACAAGAAATGTCTATAACTATTTACACTAGACCACAACAGTTTGACAATAAGTTTGTCAAACTATGGGGGTAAAGGGGGTTCACAGTATAAAAAACGCATTATGAATTTTTAAACACTACAAAATCATTGGCACTGTTTGCGTTCATTGCTTAATACTTTATATCAGTATCTACTAATCAAATAATATATATTATCATAAATCGATAGGCATGAAAATCATTCGATGTCTTGTTGTTCCAGTATTCAAAAGCGTGACTACTTAGGCCACTATCTATAAACGTTACTTACCAACTTACTATCTCACGAAATTCAATTTTTATAAAAACAAGTCGTTGTTACATTTTGTATCGTTACCTGTGGTTCTTCTCACTCACTGAAGTAATTTACTAAATGCTCGAATCTGAACTGTTACATAGTAAGCGAATTATCACGGTGAGGAAGAGCACGTGCTGATTAACAACACCTACGTATTTTTAAACGGTTCAATTGTAGGTTTTATATTCATGAATTATTTTAATGTTTTTAACAATTTATCAAAACATTAGAGATACAGGCTGATGTTATGATAATATTATGTTTAAAATGATTTATTATAATGCGTTAAAGAAGTTATCATAACATTTTTTACATACTAAAACAATCATTTATCATCTTATTGATTTAAACTGAAGTCATGATTATCGACCTTTTGTCACATGCTCTGATAACGAATACGTTAGGTATAGATATTCGACTATCAGTAATCATTGTATAAAATAACTGATAAATTGACAAGGGGTGTGTACGTGATCCATCGCACTTAGCATATCAAAGCTAAAGATCTGTGCCAAACAGATGACGTTATCCGTTGAAATCACACCTAATTATATCAACAGACTTTTTATACTACTGTATGTGTAGGTACACTTAAGATATTTTGTCTCTAAACCAGTGTTACGTAAACAGAAGATGTGTTTGGTTTCTCGTTTAGGGGCCTTCCCCACGAAAGTTTGAACCGACTCTCAACCTAAAAAACATTGACAAAAGTCTTGCTCTTACTATAAAGGGTGTAAGACACCTCTTAACGAAGCCGAAAAGCACTTGTTTTCCCCGTCATTTCTATAATTTTTTTGTTCTACACGATACCTGGGAACCTTCTAGTTACGGAGATATTGGGGGTCAAAGTTCCAACTTTTTGACATGTTTTTTTTTTTATACAAGATTTTAATGTAAGATTTTTACTTTAAACATATCTACGACCCCCGTAATATTCAATCCATTCATCAGCACAATGTTTTGAATGCGTTACATTGAGTTCTACCACAAAACATGATTTTTCACCCCAAAAAAAAAAGACGTTTCCCAGCAATAATTTTTGCGTAAACTTACTTAGTTTGATGTACAGAATGCTTGGTTGACGGCTTCGTGATGAGGTCTTTTACACCCTGTATAAATGAACGGTTTCCTAATTTAAATAAAAATCATCGCCATCTTCCTGCCCTAGATCCATATTGCTTGGAGTCCGCAGAACGCGTTCTTTCATTGAAAATCATATATCTCAGAACCGCTTTTGCGAAAAGTTTTCTTTTATTGAACTTTGTCATAAAAAAAAAATACAAAAAAAGATTTTCCACTCATAACTAACTCTATGACAAACTATCATTTGTGATGTTTGTGGATATTTAACGTGATGTCTAACACGTTTACTACTCTCTTATTAATTCTGACGAATAAAATTAACGAGTTACCATTAGGGTTTTTTTGTGTGCCACATTCAATTAATGTCACTAATGAGTTTACCCGTTCACGAGATTGCATTTCCCAATTATGTCACAATTAATATGTGGAATTGTGGGTATTATATATACTTCTACTTTTCTTATTGTTATGTACACCTTTTTTCAGCCAAACAAATTTCTGCACGAATGCGTCAAAAACAGGTAACATTTGCCACACCTGAAAAGTTTTCCTAAACGCTTCTAGTGGTTGAAATCTGTGGCATTAAATAGGAATACTAACAAAGTTGTTATATGGATAAGCAAAAAGGAAGTAACTTAGTTTTCTTACTTATAAGAAAATACATATAATAGACCGATTTATTTGCGCTTCTGTATTTCATATTGAAGTATTTAGAGATACTCTCCTATATTTCTCATTGGAAATGTATATGATTGAGAATCCTCTTCATGAGAGAACATCTCTGTGTATTACCTTTTCTATGATTTGATAAGAGAAGGGAAGACCGTGTGGATGATTAACAGGATCCGTCTACCAAGTACATTAATACTCACAGTTCGCGTGGTTGCTAATGAGCTCACGACAGATTCCTCTAATCCCACAACCAAGCGGATTCTTGCCTCCGGCCGGGAAAACACTATGCGGTCAAGGTGAACAATAGGATATTTATTGATAGTCTTCGAACGACAATAAAATAGTACAGAATTGTGTATAATGGGGTATAGGATTGGTCTGTATGGCAATTGTAGACTTTAGTGATAGCTAGAATTGATCACCATAAATTATACCTTTAACTAACTGCCCTTGGATATGTTATGGCTTCTAATTATATTAATAACGAACTAAGCTGATGTTTGCAGTTTTCATCAACACTAAGAGATACTTAAATTAATGCTTTAATAATAGCGTACTCTTTGATTTCAAGTCTCGGCTCAGTGTCTTAAGTTGCGAATACAACAGCACGTTTCGCTTACGAATGTCACTTATTGTTAGCGAAAACTGGTATGTTTGCTCTAGAATAGGTCGTTCCTTCCTATCAACTTTATAAAGATCCTAAATTCAGTGACAAATAATGCGTAGCCTAAATCACTGGCTGGGAAATGTTGCACCATAATTTAAAAAAAGAAAGAATGCATTCTATGGGCACATAAAATGCTGCTATACCTCATTCTATGAAAACGAGCAAACGAGGCGTAAAATGAGATATAAATAAGACCCATCTCAAACACAAAGACGTACGATGTCTTCATTGGCCCAAGTCAGTGTTGAATATTACCGTAAATTTTCTACTGTCAACTAATATGCCCATCTTCCAACGGTTTTTCTGTGTTTGGCGTTTGTATTTATTTCTAAATAAACAATAATTAAGTCCATTCAAATTAGGTTTATTTGTTAGACAATTTTCTCACGGGAACCTGTACTATAACTGTGTTAGTTAAATGTCTAAAGTGCCGTGTTATTAAAAGTTGAAACCAATTATGTTGGTATGTTTAGTAGTTTCTGAGAAAAATCTAAAAAAAATGATTTTTAACTGACTTGTATGGATTCATAAATCACACGATTTAATTAATAAAATTCGCTACAGTAATAACAATTCCATATTTAATAACAAGAGTACGATAACGTGTTTTAAAGTTAAGTTTTTTTAGAGAAGGGAGTTCTATTAGTTTCTTTAAAACAAAAAATATAAACAATTACTTACATTATTATTTGATAAATTAGTAAAAAAATACTATACAACTGTGTGGCTTTAAATAATAAATGAAGTAATTTAGAAGTAAAAGTATATTGAACTTAGTGCGTCAGCTCAATGAGTACTTAGACCAATGTTTTTGAACGTTTCTTAAAATCCGTTGGTTGACGGATCAGAAGATATTATGAAAAACAAAAAAACCCATCATCATTGCACCAGGACATGACTTTTGATAAAAAATCTATTTATGTCACACTCATCAAAACTTAAAATAGATTTTCATGATATTCTTCCACAGCCAAATCACTTTTGCATAGCGTGGTTGTAAAATCCCAATCGGAGAAAAATCAGCAAGATTTTATTAATTATCAATTTATAAAACACGTTTCCTTAAAAAGGCGCCTGAAATGTGAAAAACTTCCACTATCTTATCTTGAAGTCGAACTTTGCTCCATGTGATAAAATGACGTGATAAAACAATATATTTATCGAAGTGTACAATGATAAATTGTCAAAAATAATTCCGTCTTTCTACTGAGACAGCCGTGTTGGGCACAGTTGTAAAAATAAAAAAATCTCTTTCGAATAAATATTAAAAAATATTTATCATTATTATAAATATTATTATTTAACTGTTATAAATAAATCAGTTTCTCGAATAGATAGTAAACAGTGATTACGTATTACTAATTTTAAATACCTACTGATACGTTTTTTTAAGTTACATTTGTTTACGGACATTTTTAATATAAAGAAAGATGGTGCCTGCTCGGGATTATTACTATTGGCGAAACTACGGCGGATCTTACTATGTGGCTGAGGATTTTCAGGTAATTTATTAGATGCCTATTACTATTCTGATTAATAAAGACATACAAACAAAGCGGTTCAAAGAAAAATAATTCGGTGTTCGGAGAGTTCGGATCTTTTATTTTTGCGCAGTTGTTACCTACTCTATTTTTTTTCAAATTTTATCATATCTTATTTTATTACAGTTTAATCTTAACTTCGTCAAACAATTGAAGCATTAAATTATTAAGAAAATTTTGAATGACTCTCAAATTATGTACTTAAAATAATAAAATATAATAGTGATTTTAAATAATTTGTCACCTTTGCAATAATTTGTCACCCTTTCATTTAACATTGACATTTTATTAAAATGATGACGCACAATGACGGGACTGTTTCGTACGATTGTCAATTACGTAATTTAGGCTTTTCCCTCCATTTTTGTCACTAGTGTCTAATAGGCCATTATTTGGAGCCTTTATAGCATTTGAATGAGTAGTTACTTTAATATTTGGATACCTATCTATTTAAATGTTTTTTTTTTTTGGTATAACAATAACTTATTGACCAATCTTTATTAATATAACCACTGTTAAAAATTCAAGAGAATTGTACGCGAATATAAAGTCCCTAAAATCTCTTAACTGCACACATAGGAAAAACACATGCCCGCTTAGCATGAACGCCGTAGACACGAAAGAGACTCGACTAATCTTTTGTTCATCTGTCATTTTGTCGATTCAATGACAGATAAACAAAAGATTTGTCGTTTCTCTTTCGTGTCTACGGCGTTCATTCTAAGCGGGCTGAAGAGAATTTACACTGTTTTGTAAATTAATCTCGAGCGCCTTTCCTAATTGACGAACTGTGCCACTTTTCTGCTTAGTATACTTTAGGTTATCCCATTGGGTGATACCCTTAATCAATAGAATATTACAATAGTAAAGTGTCCATATAAGTTCATGCACACGATATATTTAAACGTGTGGGTGTGCTTTATGAATGGGTTTTCGCGGTGACATAAAACAAAACAATGTCTTACGAAGCCGGCAAACCCACTTACATAACTATTGGTTATTAATAGTACGCGAATCATATTGATATGACTGTTTTATTATTGTTCCATTGAATTAGCCAAGGTAACATTTTCTTTAAAGTTCAACCAAATTCTGGAAAGATTTCAGTAGTTTTCTTAACTTGATTTGATAAAGGCATAGAGAGAGATGTATCTCTCTCTATGCCTTTAACAAAACTTCCGTGAAACGATGAAAACTTCCGTGTAGAGATGTATCTCTACACGGAAGTTTTCATCGACTACTAAAATTTCTTGCTAAAAAAACTAGTTTTGCTTTTGTTTCGTCCAGACACATTCCGGACTGCCTGTGGGCACCGGACACTGACTGGTACTTCAGTGTTATTTCTGTCAATCCGGAGCCGTGTCTGCAATTTTTCCGTATTGATTTGAACAAATTTTAACTTTATACTTGCGAAAAACTAATTTTCCTTTCATTATCATTTGCATAAAACTCTGCACAAAAGAAAGTGCATCCCGTTGATGTCTTTAGTACTACGTTTCGCAATTTCAGTAAGCAACAAAATAAATAATAATTTTGTCTAAACAGTACTGATTTATTATCAAGGAAAACGATCTGAACTTAATTTAGATCGTGCGACCAAAATGTGTATTGTTATTTTCTCACGTTTAGGAACTGACGTATGACCGTTTGTATGAGTGTGTGTGTGTATGTACTATACAAATTCTTTGTGTGGTACTATTATTACTGAATGAATAAAGTGCGGAAGGCGGCGAATCAGTGACGTCATCAGTGCACGACTCACGACTAGTTCGATCATAGTAATGAGGGGTGGGTTAACCCTAACTTTTATGTAATACATAGATATTATCATCACTGTCAAGGTGTTCAAGATATAGGTGATTTGATTTACATTTTATTAATTGTCGCTTTATTTGCATTCCGTTGTCTTGAATGGTAGAATATTAATCAGGTACAGAATAATACAGGCCCATTGCATTGCAGGGAGAAGACTTATTCTAATAATAGAGAAGGCATAAACATCACGCTTGTACAAGGTCAATGATTGCTTATGATTAATATGGAACGATAAAGATAAATTGAATTCTTACAAAGTTACAAAATTTAAATAAAGTGCGCACTAAGAAATTTATCATAAAATAATATACTATCATCACCTAAAGCCCCAACGATAACATTGACAAAAATAACATTTTTTGGGTCACAACCAACTATGATAAATATGTTAATATGTTCCTATATTATTAAATAAACAATTTCTTGCATTAACACGTCAGCATAGCCATTTGTTTACGGAAATTTTACACAATTTCGTCAACAATAAATTAAACCAGGTACAGGATATTAAAACGAAACTATAACACAATGGAAACTAACTGAATTCAAATCATTTTTAATTTCGCCTTTCATTTTAATTTTCATATTAGCGTCATAGAAAAATAATTAAGTGGCGTATGACGTTAAACGAAGCTGTTCGCTGTGAGAAGTGTTTGTTATATTAGTTTAGTGGCAGCGTACTTCCCGTAGTGACGTACCCGCTCATTGAGGCAAAGGCTTCGTGCGCGGGCGCAGAGCTCAGTGGCTGTGTGATCTATCCGCCGTACACACGCACTCAGGTTGCCAAAAAAAAGCCGGGAAATATAATCAACTTTAAGTGACAGTAAATATTTTGAATTCAGAACCATTTATGTCATCGGCAAAACAGTGACTGTCAAAAATTTGAATTTAGAAGTTTATGGCATCGGGCAGTCTTCACCGGCCGGCATTTTAACCTCAACGCTATGGATGCACAACCCTGTTTGGATATTTGACTGTGTGAGTGCTTTTGTTCTTCAGTGAGTCCGTGAAAGAAGCAAGTGAGTGAGGAATTTCATTTACTTACCACGTGGATTCGGAATTCATATACTTACATAAGTACTTTGTGTCATAAAGTTGCTCGTTGTTGTTGTTATTGTTTACGCATACCTAGTTTTTTGTATGTTCTGTACCTTTAAATATGTATAAATATAGGTAGGATCCGTTGGTTGATTACATAGAACCGGCATTTCGAGGTTAATTTCTAACGGCATCAAAACAAAAAGCAATGTCAAGGAACTAATAGCCGGTTATAAACATACATACTTACCTATGTATAGGTATGTAACCAACTTCATGTCATTGTTGTGTATAGTATATACTCAGGTATATAATCAGTTAAGAAAACGTTCCGAAAATGTTTACTACTGTTCCTAAATCTTAGTTTTTAAGGTTTATAGTTAATTGACGGTTATTCCCGAACAAGGTTTTATTGCTTATCAAAATTAATAGTTATGATTAATCCTTTTTAGCGTTTAATAACTATGTAGGTAGTAAAATATACCAAGTTTTGAAGTCGTAAAGTATGAAATCAGACACGAGATATCATCAAAGTTAAAACAGGCGGTAGGTAGTCTAAACAGGCGGGGCTAATTCAACACTAAATTCAAATCTCAATCTTCACATCCTATTCTATCCAATAAAATTCGTTAGACGACAATAAATTTAACACTTTGACATCCGTTTAATTGACGAAAACGTTTGGGAAATACCGACTATTTCGTCTAGTTCTAAAAAAACAAAACACTGGATAATTATACCAGACTGACACGTTTTATGTTCTACAATGAATAAAAAACAAGTCTTTGATTCCGTATATGGTGTTGCAGTGGTATTTATGCTAATTTTGGTATCGTTTACTGTTCTTTAGTGGGTCTGTAATGTTATAGAGATATTATTCCGTTCATAAATCAACCAATACATTCAGCCTATAAGCCTCCAGCTACGCTACAACCGTGTTCTGTCTTTCAATGGTCCATCTTGTTGGGGAGTAGTTCACGCTACGTTCAAAAAACATTCGATACCATAACGTAGCTTTCAGAATGAAAAGTTAGTGGAGAGCCGCGTAGCGGGTGCTACGAAATTACGTAGCACCATTGGAGTTACACGTGCTTTGGAGTTGCTTGAACTACTGCTATAATCTAAGGTTGTATAACCTCATGTTGGTAATCAAGAAAGTTTAGAGCGGAATGGATTGAGTAATTTTGTTTAGTATATCGGTGTGATTTGCTACGAGTTTCGTAGCAAGAGGGGGGAATTGTTTAATATGTCATAACAGTTTACAATAAGATAAAGTAGAAGCTTTTTAGATTATTAAGTCTTACAGCAGAGATCTACATTCTAAAATCATGAAATATACATGCATGAAATTTTCCAACTTTTAACCTACTTTTAAAAAGGATGAGGTTCTCTAAATCTGTTCTCTAAACACTCAAACCAAAATAAACATAACCTTTTTATGTGGTGTCACCTTAAAATGGGGAAGCCCCAAGGTCCATAACTCAAAGTAATGGGTAATTCAACTTTAATCTCAAACAGACATCTCATTCAAGAGCAGTGTTATACTTATAATAATACAATTTTGTACCTACAGTCTGCTAAGAATAAAAACATTTTTTAAACCGCTTATGTCACGGATAACTAGGTTCTATATTTGGCTAGATTATGATCTATTTTTAGACTTATTTGGGACTGTGCGAAAAAATTGGAGCACTTAGTTCTGACTTTGATAGATGTAGTTGGTCTAGACGTTATCATGACAAGGTATGTGCTTGAGATAAATAAATCAGTCTTGAGAAGGCCTAGGAAAGGGCACTTTTAAAGTTTTTCATATTTGGAAACAATCGCCATTTGTCTTGAATGCCTAGTTATTATAGCACTGTTGAAATATCAACTCTTTGCTCGAGTGTTGTAAATACAAACATTGGGTGCTTATATTTGATGCATAAATTACAGTGTCGCTTATTCTTAGCGAAATCGGTCTTTTAATACTAATAAATCATAAACAATTGTCACTGAATAGCTCAGAATGCTCGTAAAATCTTGCATTAATAATCTAACTGTAACTTTAATAAGTTTTCTAGTACATAACGGTTCAAATTCTATTCATTTCCGATCAGAGGAAATATTTTAACAAGATATAGGTGTGTTTATAAACATGAAGAGTAATAGGCACTAAAAGTTTGTTTCCAATCACCTCTAATAGCAAAATGGAAAAGTTTCATGTTTTAGAGGTTTGTTTTCGGGTGAGTTTTAATTCTTGCTTAGCAACGGTTTATACATATCACGTAATCCACATTTATTTTCATTCAGCTTGTAGCTGGCCTAGAACAGTACGAAGTTTCAATATATTAAGAGGCCAGCTTATTCTGGTTATTTTGTTACTTCTAACGTGTGGGCTATTGTACATGATGATGTAAACTTTGTAGCTAAAGTATGCTTGGTTAAAAGATATATGTATAGAGCTTTAATATCTTTTGCTGTTATCTGTTTGTAAACAATAGGATATTATTTAGTCTTTTATACACGCTGTGACCTACTGAAGATTACATAGAGCTTTAAAACTTATTGCAAAATTGTTTAGACCTACTTCTACAGACGTTTTATTTTATTCAATTTAAGCACAGTCTTACTTTGTCATACCTAGGGACCACTATTGTTATCGCTGATAAAATATAACTTTATCTTGAACCGGCTGGGTTACCAATTAAAACCCACATTTCATATTACCTTGAAAGATAAAAAAGATTCAAGATTTCCTGAAAATAACTAAAGATTCAATATAAACCTACGGATACAACTTTTAAAACTGTGTCACATATAAAACTATTTAAAATTGTAACAATTCGTATGCATTACAGACGCATTTTTTACTATTAAAACGGTTGAGCGAACTTTAGTGGAAAACCCAAGGTCCGAACTGTAGCATGCTCTCATACGGTCACGCTCATTCTCGACGCTGATTGGTCGACAATGCTATGACGTCAATGCGCATTGTCGGCCATTTTTTTTCAAAACGGAACACATACTTCCTACAGATTTGACGATAGGTTACTATTGTTATTATTTTTCAACCGGTTTTTAAGTAACTTATACATAATAGACTTTCTGTACTGACTTGTTATAATAATGGCTTATAATAGAGCTGTCACGAACTAACAGGCGCCATTTATATCATTTTGGAACTCTAAAGAAAATAGTCTAAATTCGCACTCAGGGGTCAAAATAACTGAACTTAATATCACTTATTTTTGTGTACTAGGGATATGAACGGTCATTGGCTTCAGTGAAAGCAGCCTGCATTGTATCACCATGGCAACAATTTTGTATTGTGTAACACGCATTTCTACTCACCCAGTAGAAATGCAGGGGTGAATGGAAACAAAACTTTGAAAGGGATTTTAACGCTGAATCAATACTGTATTTTGCCAACAAGGTATCTAAACAAATAAGTATAATTTAGATAATAAAATAGAGTACTTGTTGGTAACATATCACGTGAATTCAACTTTAAAATCCATTTCAAAGTTTTGTTTCTATTCACCCCTGCATTTCTATTCACCCCGTTTTACCAGGTACTCTATCTAAGACAAACTGTTACGTCATGTAAACATTGAAGAGAATGAAGCAAGTTGAACATTCGTATAATCTTGAACATTTAATAGATCATTATTTATATTCTTGAATCGCAAATAAGGACATAATATCGTGTCCTTTATCTAGGTTAGTTCAGTCAAGGGTATTCACAATAATTTAATGTATTACTACAAGCAATTATTATATTCCAGGCGTGCACAGAATTGAATAATAATATAATTAATACAATGCAATAATACCTAGTAGTTTTCGAGATTCGCTGGAACATACATACGTACACGTCGGGTAATTTCATCTTAAGTTAACTAGTAATAATTAATTCTTCAAGTCTTGAACTAGTAATACTTGAATAGTGATTTTAGTGATTAAGACAAACTGATCACAATGTAAAAACTATAAAATCCCATATCCGTCTGAATGTTTCTAAGAAAAATCTAGAAATAAATTTATGATCTATGTCAGTATTTCCTACTTCGGATGTCCGGATAGACGGACCTGAATATCATATTACGTTTGACGCATTGCGGTGACTTGCAGTTAGGCATTTTTTATTGCCTTATTTATTTAGCTGATTTATTCGCGATTAACTTATTAGTCTTTGACAAGACGAATTGAAACATCATCATCATTATTATAATGTTATTTGAGGTGTCGATAAATGTTGAGAAATAGTGGTCATGTGAGACAGATTCTGGAAAGAAAAATGTTTAAATTTACTTAATTTCAATATTAAACCGAATTGCTTTTCACCAACTGTCGAAATTTGGAATTTTAGAAACTTGTTGACTTTAGGATTATGATAAATTAAATACCACCTTTCACATAGTAATACTTCTTTTATTTTATGTAGAGTAAATTCTAGTAGGAGTAATTATGTTCCTATTTACATAAAGTTTCTTTAAACAGCTCGCAAACAGATATTTTTTTTAATAAAAAAATAAACTAGATTTATAGTTTTTTATCTGTAAAATTCAAAGTCATACTTAGTCTGCACGATTTCTTCAATTAACTCTTAATGATTATTGGTTTCATTAACGCAATCGAAATATTAGTTCTTACGTCGTCATTAATATAACATAAGACATTTACATTTGTGTGTGTAGAAGTATAAATAATATTTGTTAGAAGTGTTGGAGTATGAGTAAATATAAAAAAAAAATAAAGAAACCTATTATTACCTCATTATGTAGGTATGTCTTTTAATTTTGTTAAATGTTATTTAAATTGGCTGTTAATTTTCCGCGTAAGAATGTGTACGTTTTCAGATCAAAAATTCAAATGATCTCCATAACTAATGCAAAAATAATAAACAAACAATCTTAAAAATTCGCAAAGGTCACATATTTTAAATACGCGCCATACTTCAAATATTTGCGATAAAGAATTTGACATAAATATTGTAATGAGATGTCTCGATTAAAACTAGAATTGCCAGACACTTCCGCGTGTTAAGTATTGTCTAGACGCGTTAGCTATGCGTGACCACAAGCAATGCAAATTGAGAGATTATGATTATTAGATGAAAAATATTCGGTTTTTTTTTTGCGACAGATTCGGAATTTTTCGCGAGGGATTCGGAATTGATTGCGGTAGATTCAAACCTTTGTTGTTTGTGTCATTTTTAAACTGTAATATTATAAACCAATAGATTTGGTATCAGATATAAATAAAAACAAACAAATCAGTTTTCCCCAAAACGCTAATTAATGGTTCGATATTTAAAATGTTTTGACACAAACCGAACCGCCTCTGGTAAAATACTAAAACAATTAAATAATAATTCCTAATCACTTGCCAGCGTAGATAGTGACATCATCGACCTCTTGTAATAAAATCTCATCTCAGATGTGTCTGTTAATAAAACATTATAAACTAGATTTCAATATTTTTATGTTAGTATCACGAATTAAAATCATAACGTTTTTTTTGTAAGTTGGTGCTCAATACTCATTTTATTAGGTTGGTAGAATATTAAAACAGTCTAGTATAGTAATCCTTCTTGAAAAATCATACCGGATAATAAGGCTGTATCTAGGTCCTGCAACTTCTAAACTTGCTTCAATTTTCATTAAAAACCAGAAGAGTTAGTAATTTTCTTTGACGATAATTCCAGCACAGTATCTTCATTTCAAAACAATCAGCCAATCAAAATAGAGTGAGAACAGCATTTATATAGCAATGCAGATACGTGGGAAATATGTAAATGTACCAGCAATTGTTAGAAATCATGAAAAAGTAGGAAAATAAAGCCATAGCTGATTATCCAGAAATACCGGTTCGGTACAAGAGATTTTCGCACAGAAAATGTCTTACAGCGCAGTTGTGAGTTAAGTGCACGGATGATGGGGCTGTCATTGCTTCGAGTGAGTTTCTTATTATTCTAAATACAAGATAATATGATTAGAATCAGGAGGAAATAGAAATAACGGCTGATATGTAGCAATTAAATGACACGCTACGACCCTAAACTAGATAACAAAAGGGCAAAATGACGACTTTGTTCAGAAAAAAATAGTTAGGTTGGAAACACTTAGGTCACCGTCATGATAAGAAGAAAAAAGGTAAAATTATCTATGATCTCACACAGACGATAGACTAGACGATTTGGTTAAGGTCGATGCTCCAGGGTGGTTCATGAAACTCGATTGAATGACTATTTCATGAAAAGTAATTCAATCGAGTTACATGAACTTGGAGGGTTGTATTGATGATTTTGATGATTATTATTCTGTAACCACATTGTCTTACAGTCGCGAATAATATTTTAATCAACATAAAACCTAGCACTGGCAGGCCAAATTGCAAAAAACGTAAGAAAATTTGAATTTCGCGGGCTGGTCGGAGCAGTTAAATTTAATTAAACGTATGTCGAATAGTAACATCGTTAGTAGTACCAAACTAATTTTTGTTATCATTATGTTGTTCAAAATATATTGTGAGTGTGATTAAGTACCTACTCATTAATTTTTTCATACTTGATTCTCGGAACTTGTAGAATGTTAGGCCGATTATGTTTTTTACTTAATCCCCTCTTAACATAGAAACAGCTGTTAACATAAAATAAAAATGTTTTTCCCGCATGCCATCATAGATAATTTTAGTATTTTTAGTTCCAATTTTTCGATCACTTCATAACTTGAGTTATTAGCAAACAATCTACATGTATTTGCATATTTTTTTCTAACATTTGTATGATTTCTCGGAATTGGACTTCGACGTGAGATAATAATAATATCTCTACTAAGATACAAAATGTTAACAAATTAGTAAACATATCTAATCCTATATTTACTTATTATCACCTGACTTCATTTTTTAAATATTATTTTGTGACTTAAATCAACCTCGGTAGGTTTGAAGTTCTTCGTCACTACTAAATATAGAAGTCCATGACGTAGTCAATAGATAAATATATTGCTCGAAATGTGTATGTTTAAGCCATCTGGATGTTAGTACGTCGGCTGATGACGTCGACGAACAATAACTCATGAGATTCGACAAACATCTAAAAAAGAACCATAGTTTTTAGGATAAGGCTAGTGTTGAACTTAAAGTTCAAACACCTCTCAAAAAACAACGAGACAGTTCCAACATAAAATTAACACCTACCATCAAAAAACGCGTGTGAAATCCAAGAAATATCGACTAAAATCGTGACTGAACTAACAATGCCTTTTGTAACAGAACCAATTGATCCAATCAGTGTTTGATCAACAACTAATGTTTATTCTCTCTTGTTCACAGATGCCACAAACGGTGCCCCGGTCCGGGTGCAGCCCGCCGTCGGCGTCTCAGGGTGAGAGAGCGGTGCCCGCCTCCCCCGCTGATCTACAGCATCTCCTTCGCCTGCTCGGCGCTGCATCCCCCCCAGAATCCATGGTTCACTCCCCACCCAACCCTCACAACAAACCACCCCCACCCTACCCAGAAGACAACACAAACAACGTCTTCCTGGAACGCCTCTACGACTTCGAGAGTTACCCTACTCCCTCTCCATCATCAGACGAAGGCTCCATCCCAGCAGTCGCCCTGCAGCCCTCCTCGCCTTACAGTTCTTTTCAGTACTCGCCACAAGTGTACATTAAAGAAGAACCCAACAGACTGGCGGTGCCCGGCTTTGCGTCTCCCTATCCTTTATCTCCATCGGGATCGTGCATATCCTACGGAAGCCACAATCAATACTCGTCACCAGTTCCACAACACGACGAATACATAGACATAGAGGAGCTCTTAAAAGAAAATCAGATACTACAAGACAGTATCCAACAGAGCTACCTAACACCTAAACTCGAAGTTGAAGAGCCAAGGGATCACATTCTGCTGAGGTCAGCATTAGAAGACACATCTTTCCAGAAGAGATTAAATCTCAAACCAATTCCTTTCGAGTTGGGAAGTGTGAAAATGGAGGAGAGTAGTGGAGGTGACGATTCTCTAGTCGCACCAGACATCGACCGTGTGCTCAGCATGGCCATCGAACAGACTAAGAGGGAAGTGGACAACACATGCACAGTACTAGGAATCTCACCAGGTGAGTCAAAAATGTCAACACCATTATTCACTTTGATTGAGAGTTGTATTACGTGCGAACATATATTTATGAACAATCATGTATGATTTACAATGGTATGTCATGGGAATGTTGTACTTGTACGTCTAACATGATTTCTATTAATATTGTAATAATTATTAGTGACGTCACTCAGATGTTGGCCCAATAAAAAACGTATTTCTACGTACAGAATAATATGTTAGAGCAGCTACCGTCGAGTATAACGCCATTATAAACATAAATGGTTTCTTAGAAGTGGCTCAGAGTAGATTACGTAAGCTGTTTATGTTGGCCCAGCGATGATCTCGTCTTATATTAGTGACGTGCTCCCTGCTCGCTACATACACATTGATTGGATATGCAAAGCAGTACAAGTGAACAAGCGTACCTCGGCATTTTCTTAGAACGCATTTTCTTTCTTAGGGTTGTTAATTAGTAAGTCATTGATTACGAACAAGGTATAATGAGATTACGGTAGAATTGACGTGATGATGCCATTTGAATTAATCATCATTATAAATGTTTGAGAAATGCGTGTTGCAAACTGCTTTGCAGCATCTAATGAGATGGATTCTCTCTATTCTAATGGGAGTGGACAATAATGATTGTAGTTAAGATGTAAATGAGAGAATCGAACCAGTGGATGATAATCTGTTCCTTTCCAGATCCAATGCAATGGAGTACCGGTGACGTAAAGGCGTGGGTGATGTTCACATTGCAACATTACAACCTGCCCATGGTGCCCATGGAGAACTTCACAATGGACGGCGCAGCGCTTGTAGCACTCACAGAAGAAGAATTCAACCAGAGAGCATCTCAGGTACTATTAATAATCTTTTGTATACATTTTGTGATTATCATATAACCCTGGGGCAGATTGAGGGCGTTCGTCAGACCAAAGTCTATACTGATTCACAAACTACTGATAATACAATGTTTACTTAAGTTGTATAAATTAAAACCGTTAGTATAGGAGAAAATATCCACAATGCGTCTTATCTTGGTGTTGTCACATAAATTCTTCTAGCCACGTGTCAGTGGGGGTCAAGTGATACAGAATTATCGTTTGCTGTAACGTTAACGTAGGGGCTTGGACATTTTTATACCTACATGTGTTTATGATAATTAATTCATTGTAAGCACGGTCTTCTCCTTTTAAGAAAGCAAGCTTAGCATTCAATGGTTTCCTATTTAAGTCATTATTACATTCATTACCACAATCAATGGTCCATTGAAAGATTTTAAACAGCAGCACTGCCAACACGGTCATAATATCTTTATCAGAAATATTTTTGTCTAGTGTAGCTGCTAATGTATTCATATCTTAGAATATTATTACGGTTAAATCATCGCCAACTATTTCAGTGATTGCTTCTTGAATTTTTTCACGAATGCTTACATCATATTTGGTTTTGCGTGGCTTTTGCACATGCTCGTCGCAGTGTAAATTAATGAGCATAGATGATTCATCTTTAATCGTTTTACAGACCAAAGTGCAAATTAATTTGCATCTTAAATAGACACGTTCAGTACCGTAGTCTGCTGCTTATCATGTTTCACTGGACTATTAGTTAATACCAGTTTATTTTGATTTTTTGATCCTCTTGGTGTTTTCTTTTTTATTTCCAAAAAGAGGTAATTTTTTTATCAATTTATAGCTGGGGTTATTATTCAATTTCTAAACAATGTTGGAACTTTAGTCTTATAGTGTTATAATAACACTATCAGTACTCGAAGAGACGATGATAAGACCAGTATTGTTTTAAAAATAATGATGCAATGAATCTTGTATGACATCGCACTATCATTGATTTTTAAAACAAAAGAGCTTACTATGTTGTATATCAGTTGTACTATTAACTTTATCAATTGTTACAACATGTATACACACAGCACTTGCTTTACTCATTTCTGATTTCTCTTCTAGTATATCATTAGCGTCTTGGTCTATAACAAAGGTTACCAAATTAAAGACAACTGTCGTATCATTTTGACCATTTTCCAGAGTTTTACTTGCGACATAAGGAAAAAAATGCGATAAAATACATTCACTATTCTGATGTAACATGCGTATTGTATAGCCGTGTAGGTCAGTATTCTCTTCCTTAACCACCATTACGAGAAGTTCAACTTTAATAGCATTTACGTAATTAGTAAGGACAACGAAAGTAAGGAAATCCGTTACTGCTGACCCATCTTATGTAACGCGGTTGAAGACTAGTTCATTTTTATTTACAACGTTTAGTTTTGCAATCATTGTTATGTCATGTATTTTATTTATTATAACATGTGCAGTGGTTATGGCTTTGAGGATAATGACGTTATGCAAGCTCTAGATTCTAGAACAGTTTAGGTCAATCTTCAAAAAGTATATTTTTTTAAGTGCAGCTTTTATTTATTTGTTGTCTTTATTAGTAGGTACTTTTTCTTATTTGTGGTTATTTTATTTTTAGCCTTGCACTTATAATTATGTAACCATGACTAATATATCATTATTTTTATCCATATTCTTAAGTATAACCATGTGGTCAAGTTCTTTCCCTATAACGATGACGGTACAAGGAAAATTTCGCTTACATACGTAGTAATGATGAAGTCACGCGCTCAGATGGAAATCCATTTTAATGACGCTATAGTTAACACTTAAACGCTAATAATAACTAACAATACTTTAAAGATTTTCTTGGGATAAATCATTTGTTTGTCATCTTAGGTAGAGATAAAAGGAAGAACTGCAGGTGACAGTTTTCTTTTGATACTAAACTTTTAACTGTTTAAAAAAAAATGTAGAGGAAAACGAAAAATCACAACATATTAAACAATTAAAACCAAATACTAATGAAGTTACTGTAAATGTAGCATATAATAACAAAAAATCTCAGTAAGAACACCTAAACCCAGAATCCACTGCAATCTAAATCTAAGTTAAAACCAAGAATAATGATAAAAACAGTAAAATAAGTAGAAAAAATAATGCCATCGTATCGAGCACGCCAGTTCCAATGGTATCTTTGTTATCGCACGCGCCGACGAGCCGACTTTCTCTAAGCGATGAAAGTCAGCACCCTGGGCCCGTCTGCATACAAATTGCATCTGGTTTGCAGTGTGGGAAGATATAGGTGCTGAATTAGCAAGGAATTCTGAGATTCTAAGATAAGGGGCAGCTATGGAGTGGGTAGTAGCGGGTATAAGTCAATAACGTGAAGAATTTTGATCGGTTGCTGATAGTAATGTAGTGGTGACGGAGTTTTCTAATCCTGACACGTTGTATGTGGATAAAATGAAGCTAAAGAGATAATGAACCTTATTCCACACTTTCTATATTCATGGGTATATCAATGAGTAATTCGGTATTATGAGCGTGAATCATCTAGGCTTTACAACACCACTTATACCATTACTGTTATAGCACATCGAAGTGCCATACAGAGAACCAAATAGACCTGTTTTTCGACTGGCAAAGACCGTTCCCACAAAATTTGAGCCGGCCACAACCCTATAAATATTTATCATACGTTTCGCGAATCTATTTCTAGTAGCATAGCAACCATTGAAAACAAGTTTCTTAATTAACAACCAGACTCGTTAGTTCCACATTACTTTTGATATAAATAAGATAAATCCAATCAAATTTCTGCTAGCTAAACATCGGCAATGACTTCAAATGTTGGTTTGTGGAAATCTTTCGCAGTTTCCGAGTAATGTGTATATTCACAGTTAGTTCTGGTTTGATCGTTGTTTATTATTGTTACAGGCTGGCAGTACGTTATATGCTCAGTTAGAGATCTGGAGATCTTCACAGGGGCCTGATCATCATCAATTATCAGCATCGCCTATTCCGACGCCTGCTGGATTACCGTCTGCCGACGACATGAGTGATGGTGAGTGTCTTTACTAATTTTCTTGTTGTATTTTTTAGCACATTGATTTTTGAAGCAGTTAAGTTTATATAGGGACCAGGTTTATACCATTTTAGGGGATCAAATGCCTGGAACGGACTGGATATGACTGTTATAAATTGTGTTTTTGAGGTGTATCTTATTATAATGCCAATTCCTTTGCAGGGTTGGCAAAGAATCAAGATAGATCAGCGGATAAGATAGGTACTAAATGTTTTATTTTATAGCAATTTTCTTTTAAGCCAGCTTAACATCGAAGCATGTCTCTTATCGGTGGTTTAACTTCATTTAACCTATCATTAATTTCGATATAATATGATTTATCATCAATTTCGTAAATTCCATTACCCATAATTTAGTCATGATAATTTAGAGCATTAAACGTAAATGCTTCAACGATAACTATAAAATTAATTGCCCTGGAATTATATAACTTTAATTAAATCTAGATATTTAAATCGAAATTCCTACGCGACAGCCACGCCTAGTTCAGATTTATGGGACATAAATCAAATAAATAAATGACATTTAAGATTGCATGAAATATGGATGATTGTGAATTAATTTTCTTGAAAATCCGGGAATCAAGGTAAACTTTGAGTAGCAGCGTTGAATCTTAAAACTAGTTAATCATAGGAAACAAATGGTAAAGATCATAAAATTTAATGCTCTTGCATTGTTAGGATAGACTCTTGTCATGTTATTTTTAAAAATAAAAAAGACAATGTATGTTTCGTTTGAAATCATTTTGAATCAACCTGTCTCCACATTTCACCAGCTATTCACCAAATGCTTTGAAATCTGCCGATCCCGAGAAGATGTGTTAAAATACAGACACATGATTGAAAAGTAGATAGTGCAATACGTGGTCGAATGTAGCACGGCAATGCATCAGTCGCATGCATTGTGCTACGACCGTTACCAACCCACATACGGACTGCGTTACAGACAAACAAGCTAATGATGTATGGCCATCGTACGCAGTTGTAAACTAACTCTCTGAGGGAATTGAAAGACAAGATATATTGAACGTAATGAGCACGGACACGGTCTTTATTGCTGATAAACGATTAGCGAATGATAAGATTTATCGTAGAAGTATTGTTCGAGACTTTTCCAATTACGTTTTATTTTGTTTTGGAAATTGATGTCAGCTATAAAGCTGCAGATATGGAATTGTTAAACTATCAGTTTTACAGCATTCAAATTATAATATCTTATTTCCATCGAGATTGACCCGATAACATTATAAACGCAAGTCTTATAGCAATTGCATAAAGATAAAAACATGACACAGTCCAACGGACGAGACACCCCGTCGCCCTTAATGGGTGGACAGTTAGCTTCTAAACAAAAAAAGTGTCAGATAGTAGCACAGGAAATTGCGATCGACAATTATCTGCGACTCAGTTGTCAGTCCACACATGTAGTTTGACATAAAGATTTATATCAGAAAGGCCCTGACGGTATAAAGTAAATCAAAGAGGTTACTGGGCCAAATAGTGAATTTAGAATTAAATCAGATTATTAAAATGCAGAAGTTGTACAAATAGAAGAACATAAATCACTAACTTGCCATGTAAAAGCTAAGGTAAAAGTAAAAACGACTAATCCCATAAAATCAGATATTGATGCACTGGAAAAACATGATAAGCAAGACAAAGTAATCGATGATTTGAAAACATCATGAAGTTCCGAGAAAGATCAGGTTTCACGTATTTTTGTATACGATTGTAACTATGATAGCTAAATTGATAATTCTATAGAATACCTGTTTAATAAAATGTATAACGAAACAAGATTGCCAGCTAAAAACATTAAATCTTTAAATCGTTGACCGATAAAATGAATTGGATACTAATGTAATGTGGAGCCACGCCTAGTTACAGTTAACCCATCAATCAGACGTTTGTCGTTCTATTGCAGTTCTGTCCCTTACACGTCGGCTTCGAATCCATATACGTCAAGTCTTGTTTTTGTGTCGTTTCCCGAAGGCCTAGTTCACGCCACCGGTCCCACAAGGTCGTATGCGACCAAGATAAAATTGCCGTCTGCATCGTGAAAATTTTCATTGCCACCTTCCCATACGGTGTAAAGTACTTCGAATTTTAATTACCTGTAGCCTGTGTTACTTTGTTCGTCTCTTTTAGTAACTTTACTCTCATTTGTCTTACATTACTAATTTGAGCTTTACTGTCTTGTAGTTAAACGCGAAAATTCTTTGCAGTTTCCTTTCGCCATAGTTTCCTCAAATCGTCTGCAGCATTCCATTCAGCACTTGGCTTTCTTCTTTAAATAGCATGTTGCTATTTAACTGTTCTGAGTGCAGCGTTTTGTTTATATGATTCGTTTGCTTGTCAGTGTGTTTACATGTCTGGAGCTGAAGGTCGGCGGCCGTTAATTTGGTCTATGTTTACAGCATCCAATTCGAAATAACTTTTTAAGTTTACACATTTTCCTAAAGAAACTTTTTTGCTGTGTAGGAAGTTTTTTAAATCTTTATAAAAGCGCGCAGTTTACGAAGGCGTGTTTAGTAGGCTCATTATTTCATAGAAACGATGAATTGGTATGATTAGCTTCCAAGAAGCGATAGTGTCGTCGTGTGCTGGTGTTCTGTCTGCCCCCTTTTCAATAGCAGCGTTATGGGCCTTTTAATAGTTCTAAATTGTTAAATTATACACTAGTTTATGCATTCAGGACGCCTTTGACGTACAGACAAGCTCTTATTCTCGTTAATAATTTGCATTATAGTTTAAATATTAATTATATGGTTGAGTGCGGGGATTAAGCATGAAGCATTTAAGAAACTGAGTTCTACCTCATTTGGAATAAAATTACCAAGATACATTTTGTGGGTGCTCTAATTTTAACACTACATCTCATTCCATTTCCAGCTTTTAACACTCAAACATTAGACCAAAAATCATTTGCTAACCATTCTCTTCTTCAACAGATGAGGACTCGGAATCAGCTGGTACGAGTGCAGCAGTTGGAGGCGGTAAAGCCAAGACTGGAAGCACACATATACACCTGTGGCAGTTCTTGAAAGAGCTACTGGCATCTCCTCACGTGCACGGCTCAGCGATACGGTGGTTAGACCGAAGTGAGTATTCAGAATTATTACTAGGTACCAAGATTTAAAAAACCATGGTCTTTCGTGTTTTTGAGAGACATTATGATGAATATTGAATTTTAAGGTGGATTTTGTAGCACGATGTTCTTTGATTTAGTTTGATTGCCAACAAATGGATTTCAGCAAGCATATTTAATTGTTCACATGGCATACAACGATTTTATAAGAATAGTTTTTATTGGGCATCTACAAGTTTTAGCAAAAAAAAAAATGAAATTGTGTGTAGCATCGTTTAAAATTCCGTTCAAACTTTATGGCAGGTTTGAAGCTAGCTACGAGTGTCATACTGAGCATTATATAGACTAGAAGATGCGTCCTATGTGCCTCGCTGTTACCTAAAATATTTTTTTAATCGTTACACCCTACGCAGACCGTCACTCGCAGCTAACTTCCGAGCCGCCATAAAGTTTGAACAGAACTAAACACACCCTTTCGATTTTAATTTTGTAGGTAGGTAACACAGGTGATATATAAGAAAAGTCAAGTACTTTGAAGCACAAAAGTGAGCACATGATTATTGTATCATTTCTATTTTTAACGATTGCGTTGTTGTTATTTTCATTGGAATTGTTACCACGGTTTATCAGTTTTTATCGGAAAAACTTATCGACTGACGTAAATTCAAATCTTGGTTTATAACTGTTTTGCCGAATGTTCTTGTGATAGGAAGATTATGATAAGGATTATCACTTACATACAAGTATTATCAGTCAAATCATATTGGTCAATAAGGGTGTTTTTCTTAGTGAGTAATATTGAGAAATCCTTTTTGAAAGAGCCAGTGGGCGGGAATGTTGATATCAATTACCTAAGTCATCTTTCAGATAAGTTTAAAAATTAAGTACAGTCCAGACATTTATAGATGGATTATTGTTTAAATAATTAATTATAAGATATTGATTAATGACCTGGGGTATTGGGGAAATCCAATATTTCTCAAATAATAATATCATCATTATCAGAGTTATCGGGATACCAGAAAATGACATGATTATGGAAATCTATACTTAAATTATGAAGAGGTAGAGGTGAAGCTGTAAGTTTTGTTTATAAAAGCTAGTATGTATGTTATTAAGATTACCAAAGAAAAGTTAAAAACTAAAATGCGCAATAATAATGACATAAAATATTGTATCATCTTGACCAATAACCTTTTATCCGAAGTAGAGTAAACAGACTAACCCCAGTAAATTCTACACTACTCTGTTCTTCGTTTAGTAAACAATAAAACTGTAATATATTTGTTTATTAATTAACTGCGGCCTTGTTGATTAGTAACAGATAAATTGCAACAACAACGTAAAATGTAAATGTTTGTGGATTCATAATTAATGTTACACAGTATTTTATCTTCGAGGGAAATCTTAAACCGTCATGATCCATTCCTATAAACGAGACTATTTGTTGTTATAAAAGAGGTTTTAATATTGTCAGAATTTTAAGCCGTAGTTAGCCGTGTGGTATCCGGCAGAGTAGAATAGAACCAACCCATTACACTCACGGGTGTCGTACAAGGCGACTAATGTCTGAGGCAGAACACCTTGCGCCTCCGTAGGTCAGAGAATGGGCAGCAGCGTTTTCAGTTAGCCTTTCATCACTGCGATCTCCAATCCGCCTGCCAAGCGTGGAGATTACGGCAAATTCCTCCCATCATGGGAGAGGCTTATGTCCAGCAGTGGACGTTATGGGCTGTTGTAGTAGTAGTAGTAGTAGAATTTTAAGATTCTTCGTTAGTGTCTTTTTGCTTATCTGGTGACTTTCCTAAAATTCTTTTTTTTTAAACTAGTAACATTTTTGTCATAATTTCACGCCATTTTCTACATTTCTTCTTCTTTAATCGTCATCTGTTGTAATAGCCTACCTGTAATTCTTTTTATACTCTACAACGAAGCGATATTTAACTGATCTTAAAACCACATAGAAAACCAGTTTAATTCAAGCCAGTACCACGTTGAACAATAAGACAAATGTACCAAACCAGCCTTTGTTAGGACCTGTTTTACTATAAATCGTTGATAACTGTTATACTGTTATAATTGGCTTAAACACGGAATCAAGTCAGTCCTTTGTTTTGCTCGCGATAAATTACTATGATTGTAACGAAGGCGGAGCTTATTGAGTACTACACATAATTGTTTCCCATTGGCTGTTGATCGGTAGAGGTCAATATTAAAAAAATATATAGAGCCATAAATATGTAGGTAGATTATTTTATTCATATTTTTGGGGGAGAATTTATTGGCAATCCAATTGTTGATTGGGGCAATAAAATGTTAATACGGTGTTACAGATATTTGAATTGCCAAATTATATTGTGCCTATCAAATTCTTGCTGTTTCGGTTCAAAAGGCTGATTTAAATATCAAAATTTTTGTACAGACTTAATTTTAGAATCCTACTTACCTCATAAACTTACAAATTCGTGAGCAGTACACACTTATGCACATTTTAAAACGGGCTAAAGTCACTACACAATAGATCCATTAAAACGTGGACAGAATTTTAGTCTTCCTAAGCTCAATAAACCTTAATCTAGTCACACTGTTTAGTATTTTATCTTACCTTTACTAAATCCTGGAATATTTACAATTTTAGTTCGATATTTTCCGAATCGAGTCGGCTACATCACGAATTGTAATCAAAATTTAATGCATCAGTTATTGAATACGCATGGAAAATTCATTTGAGCGACATTCCATGCCCAAGGTGATCTGGCCATTAACCATCTGTTCAATAAAATCGTATTAAATAAAGGTTATCTAGTTTCGTGACTCGCTCAGACGATAGGCAGCCATTGTTACGATTTATACCATTATCGAGTCCTTTTCGGATCACGAATATTGTTGGTACATCACTGTTGGACTGCATATTTGGTTTCTAGATCACGATTTCGAGTGATTTGCTCTAATTGGTGTACTGTAGCTGTACCTCCTTGTGACATTCAATACGTTCTTGATTTATAAATAGTACTTTATTTTAACAACTTATTATAGAATAGGAATTAGGTACCTAGGTAGGTTGGTAACCTTTTGTTAGTTGTAAGTTGAGTGACGCACAAAGATATATTTCTTACTTTATAACTTTTTGATAAGATAGTCTTTTCTATCTAGTTATTGCGTGTATGTAAGGAATATGAATGTCATCGTTACACTAATTTTTAAATACAAAAATCCATGTTATGCCTCTGAATTATAAACAAAATGGCGGACGTCTAAAATGGAACTTGATTCAGTATGTTCGTTTTTATAGAGCTTTCTGTTTTCCGAATTCCTTTCACTCCTTTTATTTATATTAAAGTAGAAATCAACGAAACAGTTGTTGCCAAAACAACTTGTCTCTTTGTCTTTAGTTTGACACGTAATGAGTTTTTTAAGCTGTTGTAAGATACGATTTTCTACGAAAATTAAGTTTATATCAGATTAAATCAGGTCACGACTTCATCGCGCGACAAACGGATGGTATAGCGGTCGCGTTGCGATTGAAATGCAGCTTACGTTTTATTGTGTTTTTGGAAATACGATGCACGGGCACCTTTAATGTCAAAGGCTTTTTTAGAATACTTTAAAGCTTCGTAAAGGTTTCTGAATTTAAATGAACTGCTCAACATGTTTGCTTCGTTAATGGCAAAAACTCTAATCTCAAAACGTTCGTCAAATGTCTCTCAAAAACAAAATTCGCTAATCCGTTTTGTTGAACAAATGTTTAATTCAAACCATGCTCCACAGGTACCGGTGTGTTCAAAATTGAGGATTCAGTACGTGTCGCCAGGCTGTGGGGCAAGAGAAAGAACAGGCCTGCCATGAACTACGACAAACTATCCAGGAGCATCCGACAGTACTACAAGAAGGGCATCATGAAGAAGACAGAGAGGAGTCAAAGGCTTGTCTACCAGTTCTGTCACCCGTACTGCCTATAAATACTCTTTAGTCTCTAATGTACATAATTTATTTAAGTTGTATATAAGGGTACGCGAGCCGCGGTAATGCGGACGGTACGATGACTGGCTTCGTTTTGCGCCACAATCGCAAATCGCAGCGCAGTCGCCGAGTTTGTGGTCGTAGACTGCCGAATTTTCACCGGTTCTTTGTATCGACTAAGTCGTGAGGCCGGGAATTAATAGGCGTCTTGTAAACTATCCCTCCATAAAATTCGGGAAAGGTAATTTTCCCTAGAATTCTATGCGATGGGACTTTTTGCTGTGTTATGTATTAGTTTTTTACCAGCGTGTAAACGTTCGCGACCTGATAGTTCTGTGTTAACGTAAGGTCGCCCTCGTCGAAAGCCGGTAATGTTTATCCCATATATCTATGATATATTTCTAGTACGTTCTATGAACTTTTAGTTAATTAAGAATTCTGTAAATATAAGAAAAATGTGCCCTCTATTGTCTGGTACTAAGTATAGTGATGTAAAAGAGATTATTCTCGTTGTAAGTTTTAAACCTGTTGAATATTTTAGTATGAAATATAAAACGAAGAAAATATGTCTATGTAATTTTTATATTAAAAATATTTTAAAAAATGACGAGTTACGTCGCATAATGCAATAAATTATTGATTAAGTTTTAATTTTAATGATGGCGGAGGATTCGTGCAAAATTTGTTTCGGGTTGAAATTGATTATTATAATTTTGTGCCAAATAGACGATTAGAATTTATTGGGGACAAAATTTTATTTTATATTGTTTGTAAATTGGTGTCCCGCCGTAATGTAAATACTTATTGTATAAAATATTTGCAATATTGGTGTTGGGATATAACTAAGACTATAATAAAAGTTTTATTATCGTGTATTTTATAAGTTAACGCAGTTAGCGTTATGAATTATAATATTTTTTATTATTGGACTAAACTAATGTAGATTTCATGAATCAATTATTTTTATGTCATAATAAAATTAAATGGCCATTAGATTGTTATTTTATTTTTCCTGATACACATATAACCGATTAGTTTTTATACCTGTGGTAAGTTTAATAGCGCTGCCTAAATATCAGTTAGGCTATAAAAATCACACTTTAATAGCTACCGTGTGGAGAAATATATTGGATCCGCCTAGTTTTAATCAAAAGAGACCATAAAAACAAATGATTAAAGAACGAAATCACTTTTCACACATACAAAACACAACGAAATTCACGTGATTCATTACCAACACCTTTTTATCTGATAAACAACGAAACTCCAGCTAGGTAACTAATCAATATAATTTTACATGTAAACCTCACCTACTACACCTACGTCATACTAGCATTCATCTCCCACATGTTTCCAATTGTTTACCAAAAAAACAAATTTCATGACGAAATATTGTTTGAAACGTAACGGTTTTACAGCAAATCATGCGCAGATCTGGACCACATTGCGTCAACTTGCGCAAAAGTGACGTCACTAGAAGCCAACTGCCAAATTCCAAGAGTGAAAGTGCCTTTCGCCGTCCTCTGGGAGGGGAGGACGACCTCTAGAGGGGGACGGGGGGCGGTGAGGAGGGAAATTGTGTAAGAACATCCACTTGATCTGTAGGCTTTTGTTGTTTGTATTTGTTCGATGACTATATGACAATAGTTAGGCAATTGATGCAGCAAAGAATAGTATAGAACTGATTTTTGTTTTGAATTGAATGTAGGTTTTGTGGTTTGACAGTAAAACCATGAATGAAACCACCTTAATGTAGAGTAATAAGAAATAAACTGGTTAAAAGCACCAATAACACAGTTATATAGAGTATGTAAAATCGGCAAAAAATGGTAATTTGTTACCAAGTTACCAGGTATAAAAAAACCGGCCAAGTGCGAGTCGGACTCGCACACGAAGGGTTCCGTACCATTGACTATATTTAGTATTTGTTGTTATAGCGGCAACAGAAATACATCATCTGTGAAAATTTCAACTGTCTAGCTGTCACGGTTCATGACTGGGGGGTTGACATGAGGACAGACAGCGAAGTCTTAGTAATAGGGTTCCGTTTTTACCCTTTGGGTACGGAACCCTAAAAATTGAGTAAAGACAATTTTTTGTTATGAAATTGAATTTTATAAACAAGTAACATGTTTACCGTGAAAATTACTTTCACCTCATTTTACCCGATACCTACATAAGACATTCAGACTCAAGGGAATTCCAGTTTTCTTCTTAAATATGTAGACCACCCAGAACTAGAACTTTGTATGACTGTAGATACCTTGGTATTCTGTAGAAATAGAATAATGAATTCCTATTGCTTATGAATATTTTGACATAGCCATTATTCTTGGGTACAAAGATGAATTGCAAAATGCTGTTTTAGTATGCAACTACACCGGATGCCCTTTCTCCCTACATAGCTAACTCAGTCCTATAGTCATCTCTTACGACATAAGTTCATAATAATATACGTTCATATCCGCTGGTTTACCCCGTGTGTAGGACTAGGCACACTCTTCCTCATTTCTAGTAATGGTCGCGACAGTCTAGTATTAGGTAGTTCCCATAGTGTTCACAGTACCCTTTGTGTGCACATTTGCGCATCTGAGGATCTTATCATCGCCATCCACAACAACAACAACTACAATGCCCATAACGTCCACTGCTGGACATAAGCCTCTCCCATGATGGGAGGAATTTGCCGTAATCTCCACGCTTGGCAGGCGGATTGGAGATCGCAGTGATGAAAGACTAACAGAAAACGCTGCTGCCTATTCTAAGGTCTACGGAGGCGCAAGGTGTTCTGCCTCAGACATTAGTCGCCTTATACGACACCCTTGAGTGTAATGGGTTGGTACTATTCTACTCTAACGGATTCCACACGGCTAATCCATCGCCATCCATCGCCGCCATCGGCCATCCACACTGCTGGGTAAAAACCGCTCTTTGCTTATGCCAAGGTCTACGTTCTTGTGCCTTAGCCTCATCCAGGATATTCCAGCAACAAAAATGTCAACAATGTCGTCTTCCCATCTGCTCAATTGAGGGTCTAGACAGGTAAAAATCGCGTATCAAATTTCTGCAATGACTTTCAAAGAGATTATTAGATTTCAATGAATGAAACTGACGAAGACATGTGACATCTAACAATCCGCACTGGGCCCGCGTGGTGGTTTATAGCCCATTCCCTCTCATAGGCGTGTCCTAGCAGTGGGAACATTAATAGGTTGATGATGATGATGCTGATGAATGAAACTGACTGAATCTACTGAAAAGCTTAGTCCCATACATGTCTGACTTTTCCACCATCGCTACCGCTCTGATAAAATGTTTCTTTGTCCAGGGTATCTGCTCTATACTGACGATGAACAGGAACACGACTTCGAAAATAATGTGATCTGGAATTCGAACTTAAGTAATGTAAGCTTGTCTGTTGATACAAAAATAAGAAGAATTGCGATATAGTATGTGTATCGTGTTGATCTAGAGATCAACACGGTCCATACTATAATAAGAAATAGGCGAATTGGCTCCGGGAAATCTAGAGTGTGCTTTTTGGGACTATTCCCTTAGCTTCTTTTCTTAGCGTGTCGATGGCAATCTAAATTGTGTCAGTTCAGAACTGAGCCGAAAGTTTGGCGTCTTCAGTAGCATCATAAGCTCCTGCAATGAACAAACAACAGGACATGCAGGACACGATATTAAGTGCCCCATTGTTTACGGAGCAGCACCACATTTACGCCCCAGGGCAGAGTCATCAATAAATTTATATCTGAACAGGTTTTCTTTGCTTCTCCTATAGTTGGGACCAATCAGTGCGTATGTGAAGTCTGATAGTTAATAGTTATTTATGCAACTGTTGTATAATGAGGGGTATTAAAACACGAATGTGGGTTTATCACACGAGGCGAAGCCGAGTGTGATAATAGTATCACATGAGTGTTTTAATACCTAATTATGTACAGTTGCATACAAGACTTTATCTACATCCATGATATGAATCCTCCATAAAAGGTTCTGAAACCATAGGGTGTTGCAGTGTTCTAAGAAGTCTTATGTAAATTCATGGAAAGTTTAATTGCTTGTATTTAATACAAACAAACCGTGTATAGGTAGTAATATAATTATTTACATTTTGGATTGTTCAATTATCAAAATTCACAAAGCTTGTATCACTCATTTTTGTAAACAACAAAGTACATAATGCAATACTAATATCCAAATGTCGAACAAAAATGGCGGGATACGACGTGAATTCGAATTAACCTATAAGTTTTTTTTTAAATTATGGCGCTGTGGTAGTGAATCGCACGTGCTAGACGTTCGATTCACTACCACATTCGATGTTCTTTTTTTAAAACGAGTTGCATAATGAAATTCAGTACAACATTATAACACCCGTTTGGGTGTTATAATGGTTATTATGACACTGGCTGTTTTAATGTTGGCCATAAGCTAACTGTTTCAGATACCTTTATAGAGGATTTATAGCATGGGTGTAGATAAAATGACTAATTGATAAACATTGGTATATTATGTCGATCTGTTTGTCACTGCAACACATACTCGATCGATTTGTCACACTCGAAAGGAGTGTCGGGGACATCAAATATAGGTGCTGGAATCCATTTTATGTCTAAAGTATATTAAAAAAACCGCAAGGTCGGAAAAACATGATTCATGGAAAAACTATTGAAGCGTAAGTTTTGTTCAAGACCCTATAACCCAAATAAGAAAGTTCAATTTCAAGATCTTTTTTCTGTCAAAGGTGAGTCATTGTTACTGAGTGTGAATTTATAGGAGGTAGTTGGGTACCGTTAAATTAAATAGCTAAATTATGAGTTGGCGAATATGTATGATGTTTCTTGGAACAAATGTTTCTGTTTATAAACGTAGGCGCCACTACATTGAAGGGCTTTGATAGTTACAATGGACCATAATATGTCACTATGGAGAAAAGCTGTTGGCTCATATCACGATGTGGAAAGTTTTCAAATTTGATTCTACATAAGATGTCATGTAAAGTTTTATCTAGGGATGTAATAAAAGGTTATGAGCAACAGATTTCCTTAAAAAAAAAAACACGATTTTGAAGTCGTAGCAATTGGAAAACGGAAATTGGTTTCTTCCTGAACTTTACTTTTTTTAATCATCAGTTGTAGGAAAAGAAAGAAAAAACGCTGAGAAAGCTAAGAATTTGCACTGAACCCATGGACGAAGAAAAGGTTTTATTTTCCAGCAGCGGGTAAAAATTTGTTGAAGAAAACTCATCAGCTTTGCTTTTTGGCTTTGCCGTTTTGATAGCTGGAAGGAGTGACCCTTCCAGCTTAAATGGGATGGGCTAGAAATGTGTGCCGTATGCCGATTGAACGGTAGGCACATAAAATAGGTGCCCTGAAACCGCGGGACGAGGCGACGATGGCGGGATGTCTTATTGGTTGTGGGCCGTGGTTATTGGCAGAGAGACAGCTTCTTCTTCTTTGTGTAGCTGGCACGACACGACAGTATTCCTCTTCTCCAGACTTCCCCAGTGCGCAGCGTCGTCGGTGGCAGTGAGAAGGTTAACTTCGGCTTCATATTCTGAGACATATGGGACAGGATAGGAGACTACAGACTAGATGTAATAATATGGAACCCTTCACGGTTCATTGATTGGAAACGATGAGTGACGTGATTTTCATCAACAAGCGTGCTGAAATTGTATTTTAGTCGTTGTGTGAACAGAATGGTAGTTTGAGCGCACAGCGCACTTTTATTTAAGCTTTAGGTGTCACGTAGTATTAGTGAAAACGAGTTTAATAATACATACTTTTAGGCACCTACTGACGAGTCTGCTTGAAAGTTTAGTTATCATTTTGATCTTGTTAATGACAAAGAGAATCAGAAAAAGAATCAGAATCGTGTGACCTCCAGTTTTCAACCTTATTACAAAGGGTATAAGGGTGAAAAGTGGTCAGTGAATGCGGTAGTACTTCAGATAATAGATAAATAATTAGTAGACATTCAATTGTTCTAGACAAATTGTCGTCATTGTTGTAAAATATTGTGCAATATTATAATGAGAAGCGCTAATTGGTTGAAACCTTATCGCTGAAATTAATATATCTTCAGTAGTAATAGTAGAATCTATAGTCTATTATTCCGTTGATTATACCTATTATCAGACTTAAAACGTGGCAATGTTATCGATAATCGGCTAATAAAATTAGGCTTTTAAGGCAAATTGATATGTAATTTAAAAATTAAGCCGTGTGGTATCCGGCAGAGTAGAATAGAGCCAACCCATTACACTCACGGGTGTCGTATAAGGCGACTAATGTCTGAGGCAGAAACACCTTGCGCCTCCGTAGACCAGAGAATGGGCAGCAACGTTTTCTGTTAGTCTTTCATCACTGCGATCTCCAATCCGCCTGCCAAGCGTGGAGATTACGGCGAATTCCTCCCATCATGGGAGAGGCGAATGTCCAGCAGTGGACGTTATGGGCTGTTGTAGTAGTAGTAGTAGCTATGTAATGAATTAAATGGGGGCAGGTACAGTCAGCGGTTTTTTAAACCTTTTTAAGCCCGTATTGTCCTATTCCTGGGCAAAGGTCTCCTCCCCCATTCCTTCCACATCTCGTAATGTTGCGGTTTTGACATTTTATTTTGGCTGCTTTCGACCGGCCAATGCACCAAAAAGGTCATTTTAGCAGACCGTTTTTTTAACTGTTTATATCTGTTTTCCAACTATTAGCATATAAGTTATTATTATTTCTTTACAATCAACAGGTGTTCAAATTATCTAGTATTAGAACATTATCAATCTAGTTTGTACAACAAAATATGAAGTCTAGCTAACACAGTGTATAATTAGTGATTAAGCATAGGTCAGCCATTTTGGACAAATTGACTATAAATATGTCGTTTAATCGCTTGGAAACTTATTTTAAAAGCTTGTGTCTGGTTGGTGCGATTTGAATAATTTCCTATTTGTTTGTGTGTGGCGTAACTGAAAAGCTTAGCGGGTTTACCGTATGTTATAAAGGGTGTAAAACACCTCTTAACGAAGCTGAGAGATACTTGTTCTCCCCGCTAATGCGATCATTTTTTAGGGTTCCGTACCCAAAGGGTAAAAACGGAACCCTATTACTAAGACTTCGCTGTCTGTCCGTCTGTCTGTCCGTCTGTCCGTCTGTATGTCACCAGGCTGTATCTCATGAACCGTGACAGCTAGACAGTTGAAATTTTCCCAGATGATGTATTTCTGTTGCCGCTATAACAACAAATACTCCCATACAACAAACGTGTTTTTTTTGCAGTTTTGTCTAATGTTTTTAAATAATGGTACGGAACCCTTCGTGCGCGAGTCCGACTCGCACTTGGCCGGTTTTTTGTTGATCACCATACCTGGGAACCTTCTAGTTACGGAGATATTGGGGGTCAAAGATCTAACTTTTTGCGAAGTTTTTTTTTTAAATACAAGTTTTTAATGTAAGATTTTTACTTTAAACACCTCCACGACCCCCGTACTATTCAATCTATCCGTCAGCACAATTTTTTGAGTGCGTTGAGTTCTACCACAAAACATGATTTTTCACCGCAAAAATAAAAGTCGTTTCCCAGCAATAATTTTTGCGCAAAGTTACTTAGTTTGATGTACAGAATGCTTGGTTGACGGCTTCGCGATGAGGTCTTTTACACCCTGTATAAACCATTGCTAACTATGTTGATGTCGGTTTCCAATAATTTAACTCGATGCAGCTGCATACCAGTAATGACTGTCAAAGATCTATAATAAGACAGTCGGGACCTACGAGCTACGGCTTAACATGCTCTCCAAGGCACGGAGGAAACTCGGTATGTGATTGGTTGGTCACCCATCGACGAACCAACCTAGGCAAGCGTGGCTTAACCTGAAGATTGACCCGAGCGGCTGTTATTATTTTCACCACGAGTTCCTACAAAGCCGTTACTTAAAAGCCGAGTTATTGGGACGACATCAATATCTCCACATACGAACTACACCGAAGTCCTACATCAGCTGTTCTTTCAAAGTAAAGTTAACATCTGATTGAAAATTACTATCAAAACGACAATAATATTTATAACGTTGCTCTAAGGTTGTTATTCGGTAGCTGCCACTGACAAATCAAATAATAATGATCTTTATTCCCATTCACATAAGATTGTTGTTAGATTGCTGCTGTCAGACGTAAACCAACTGTGAGTGACACTAGCAAGGGTAACACTGCTTATGTTACTTCACACAAATGTAAGACCCTCCCCAGACTGCCTAAGGTGCAGGGTGCAGCTGCGCAGGCGGGAATCAGTGGGCCTAGCAGGAACACGCGAAGGGCCTATACTACCTCAAATGGCTTAGCATGATCCTCCGTTACGTCTAAAATACTGCAGCATTAATTTTGAAATAAATATATGGTAAAGTTGAGGATTAATGTTAGGTACTATGTTTGGCGAAAACACGATTCCATAAAATTTTCTCGATATTAAAAAATTCCAAAGTTACCTCCAAATCGAACAATAAACCGCTGGTATTCAAAAAGTACTTCAAATTAGATCATGAAACTTTGCATACTAACGGAACTAACTATGAAGCAGGTCTTATGTTTTTTATTTTTCCAAAAGACGAAAATTTTATTTTATAAAGAATAAAAACCACTCATTTCGCACTATTCGGCCTGCAGTGACGGACGTAACAACCACTTTGTAGTGCAAGCTGATATGAACGTTATTCTAACAGCACTTCAAACGAAATTTGAACCACCACAAATAGAGTTACTAGTTTGAGATAGTATAGGCTCTTAAGGTAAAGTCACAGCGTGAAATACAGTCGAGGACTTTAATTGATGAGCCACTATTCGTATTTTAGCCGTGTAATACAAATCGGGTTTCTGCATCCAGTTAGTGTGGCATCGCTTGTACAGGGAGAATAATCCGATCAGTACCGCCAACAGCATACAGGCGCATATTATGGACAGGAGAATGTTGTTCGCCTGAAGGTGTTCCGCCGTCGCTTGTGCGTGGTTGCTTTCAGCTGCAGACTGCGCAATAACTACTTGCTCCTTGCTTTTCGTTGTTCCCATAGTCTTTCGATGTCTCTAATTGCAAATATCTCGAAGCTCGGTGTGACGTTCCAAAAATAGATGAAGGTTGAAGGTCGTTGTTGTGTGACACGAGAACTGGCAGGGCCGTTGCAGTACGGTAACTAGAGTGGCACGTGGACTAGCACAGTCGTTTCAGTATGTTAGAGTGACATGAGGACTAGCAGGGTCGTTGTTGTATGGTAATACAGTGACATGAGGACTGGCAGGGTCGTTGTTGTATGGTAATACAGTGACATGAGGACTGGCAGGGTCGTTGTTGTATGGTAATACAGTGACATGAGGACTGGCAGGGTCGCCATGTAGTGTGATCAGGTCGCCAGGTTGTAAGAGTTGAAATAATACGTCTGGTATGGTTTCATGGTCGGGTTTAATGTGTGTTATAAATACTTACAATTTACTGTAGTATATTTACTTACGACACTCCTTGCTAAGACGAGTTGTCATGCAGACGTTCGGGCTTCACACTGCTTACCGTAAGAGACGGAGCTATAGAGGACGTCTAGCGCCATCTCTTTCCCACACTGGAATAAAATTAAAACAATCGTGCTTTAAGCCGTCATGGTAGGCCACCTGGGCTTAACATCCTTTCCGAGGCACGGACGAGACTCGTAGCTTATCTTAAATCAGATAATTTTATCTCAGTCATCCGCTCATAACTTGGACCTCAGCCACACTCTGAAGGTCGGCCACATTCCGAATTTCTGAGTCCAGTCGAGTCGCTCAACGCCTGGTACGGGCGGCGCGGCGGGCGCTCCTAACTCCACAACCATGTCTAATGACTAAGTATATGACTGAAGCTTTCGATTGCAACTTTTGGCTCATTTATGGGATTTTATAAAGGTTATTTTGGTACTTAGTTAACGCTATTATGTTTTCTATAACCTATTTAGGTACGTAGGTACTTACCTATAACTGTCAGTTATATGCCTATAATACATCCGTAGCTATCGGTGCATTTTTTAACAAAGTTAGCTTGAAATATCTTATCCGCGTCACCTACCTGTCACTTGATTGATAGAAAAATCAAAGAAAGCTTCGATGTCTTGTTTCTATCGCTGCATCGGTCTGTAAGCTAAATGTCCAACAGACAGAGATAGCAACCTACCGATACCTGTCAGTAAGTTATTAGAAATGGCCGTTGAACGATATGAACGGTAGGTCGTCCACAGATCATCATCTGCTTAGCTTTTTCCCAAGTTTTATTGAGGTCGGCTTCCAGTCTAACCGGATACACCTGAATACCAGTATTTTACATGGAGCGACTGCCTATTGACCTCCACAACCCAGTTAGTACTGGGTAATACTATACCCCTTGGTAAGAATATTTAGTTAGTTAGTAAGGATTGGCAAAGATCACAAATGACAGCCGGGATCAACAGCCTAACGTGCTTTCCGAGGCACGGAGGAAACTTGGTATATAATGGGTGGTCACCCATCCACAGACCAACCTAGGCAAGCAAGGCTTAACCTAAAGATCGACCCGAGCGGCTGTTATTATTATTATAGCCACGAGCTCCTCGTGGTCCAAACAGGTAGGTGAGTATTTTTTCAAAATTCTTCGGGATAGTGAAGTCATTGCCATCCATTTTCCATCCATTTTTTTTTTTTTTTTTTTTTTTTTATCCATCAGCCATTGTCACAGCCATTGTCAAGGTTTTGAAGCTATGTCAAAAGATTTAACAAGACCAACCATGTCCATGTCCAACAGTACTTATTACTGTCGATTTTTGCGTTATATCTTTTGACCCCGCGGGAACTTTTCGAGATTGAGTGTATGATTGTAGGTACTTTTGTACCAAACCGGGCTTCATTAGTACCAACTTATTAATGAAAAAAAATGTTATCCCAACGGAACAGGCCCACAAAATAACGGGGTTTCCGCCGATTTTACTGTTTTTTTTCATATTAATTCTTTAAACCCATAATAGATGGGTGCACTGCATTGAGCTATTACTACAGTAGTAATAGCTCAATGGTGCACTGCGAGTTTTGGGTTCATCGACCGTGTATTTGCCAATGTAATCATTACAAGTTTGTGGTCAAGTTGGGTTCGATTATGTCAATTGGTCCCGTTTGGTTCATTAACCAGCGCGGTAACCATCTACTTAATATTGGAGACAGGTCGCTCACACACCTTCAACCTTCGACGATGCACATCAGAACTTTCAAAACTTTTCATAGAACTTATAGCCGCGTAGATACTATTACCGAAACTACGTAAATATCTAGCTATCTACTCTAGATTATTATTTTTGTTATATTTATTATATAACATAATTTAATAATACAGGCAATTCAGGCATTTCTTTAGCTTACCATGGCAACGGCATCTATCGACAGTCAGGATAAAACCTACACTTGTATATTCTGTCATTGAAATTTAAAATCAACAAGTTTGAGTGGAAAAAGTAATCTGGTGGAAAATCTACTGGTTGATTTACTTAAAAAAACAAACTTAAAGCCCTAAAATAAAAAGTAAGATGGGTATTTACTTTTAAAACTTAATGTCATCCCCTTTTTCTTTAGAATTATTTCTGGCTATGTTTGTTTTAAAACAAGAAGGCGTTTAGTGTTTAGATAAGTGAAACGAAACGTTTTCATTTGCGTAGGCCACTGACGTCACAATGACGTCATCAGTGTTGACATTTGACATTTAGGAAGGGAAATCTTTGTTTTTAGTTTCCGAAATTAAAATATTATTTAACTACTAGTAAACATGAAAATGTATTAAAACTCAAGTTAATTAATAAGTTTGTGTTACTTTCTTTGATTTACCGTGGTTTAAGTATGCTTAAAAGTATAGATAATCTATAAAAAAAATAACTTACGAATGCTTGCAATTTGCGTGGGTTTAAGCCAAAAGTAGTTGATAATGAAGCCTGGTAAAAGTGTGGATGTGAAGGAGGAGATAGCAGAAGTCCATACATCTGCTCGATCACCGTCTCCGAAGGAGAAAATTAAGAGATCTCGAAGTCGATCCGGATCGCGAAAAATGTCAAATGGTCACGCTGCACCGGACGAATCTCCAGTCACAGAGGAGCCTACAACAGACAAATCTAAACGTGATAGCTGGATAAAATCAGAACATGAATCTCTCGATACTGAGCTACCAATCCATGACCAAATCAAACAAGGAATATTGGGTTTTGTTGAAAAAGAACTAAAGAACTCTGACAAAAATCCTTCATTTGTATTTTACTCGCATGATCCTAATCACATGGACGAGAAGTTTATGAAGAATTTGTCAAGGCCTTCTAGCGGGCATAAGGAGAAGAGAAGCCCGTCTTATCGGAAGAAGAAACGGCACTCGTCTAGACATAGAGACCGGGACTTGCATGACTTTGATATACCTGGCTCTAGCCTTAGTGCTTTGGAAAGAGTAAGTTGTTTTTTTAAATAACCTTTAACCTTTTGTAACGGTTTAGTTATGCATTTCTTTGTAATTGTTGTTTTTCCAAATAAAATTATTTTGTGAATATTTCATATTTTAACATAATTATTTATTTAAATATGAAGTTTCGCAGAAACTAAAGGAAACAGATAACAGGCCACCTTATACAATCCTTAAAATTATTTTGAACAACAATTCATATTGACATTATTCCCTATTGAAACAATAGATAAATTAAATCTTTTTAGAATTCCCAGGTTCAAGTAAAGTACTTACTAATTAAATCCTTTCAATCTACACATTCCAGGTGGACGACTATCTTAAAGAATACAATAAAGACGAAGTGGTAACTCTCAGCGGTGAACTGGAGATAGAAGCTAATGACATGGAGAACAATAATGGTATAACTAAGGAACTGCGTCACAAACCGAGGAAGACTCGGAGGAAAGTCAGAGACGAGAGACAGGACAGCAATGCTAATGGACGAGATGTCAGCCCTAAAGTGTTTAAGACTGGGAAGAATAAGTCAGGGTCAAAAGCAGGTATATTAAGTTATTTTTAATTGAATAAAGCCATCATTTATTATCTTGATGTTTTCATGGTCAGATGGTACGTAAACGTAGTTTTCCATAATCATTGGTATAGTCGACCTTGTAAATGCTACTGCTTTAAGACTGCATGTTACTTGCGTAAAATACAAACAGGTCATTATAATAATAATAATAAAAAGTATTTATTTCCCAAAAAACATAGCACTTTGCACTTTGCATCATTATGTTTACGAGATAGTTTTAATATTTTAAATATGGAAATCTTGAATCATCTGCGGGCTCAAGTTGGCTGCTGGAGATCCAATCTGGCTAGATGGGGTATAATCAACCCATCTCGCACAGAATGCGAGGGTGGAGCCCCAACACAGGATAAGCCACTTCAGTTTTGCCTGTCATGCACTACTAATTGCACCCTCCAGAACTCACAGTGGGACTAAATCTGGGTCATCAATACAATACATGATGAAAAAAAAAAAAAAAAATTTAATAAAGTTTCCGTTTACATGGAATTGATGACAAGATTCGTTAAAACCTCTTTCTAGGTTGATATGACTATGAACTTTAAACTCATATTTATTTTGTAACTTTTTAAAACCCTTGAAAATACAACCTATATCTAGAGATGGGTAGTGGGTTAAAACCCATTCTTCCCATTTGGGTTAAAACTGGGTGATTTGGGTTTTAACCCGGTTTTAACCCATTTTCACCTTTTTTACTGGGTGATAATGAGTATTGTTAATTATTAAATAGTGTGAAGTAGAGTTCGCTCGTTACTTGTCAAAAATAAAAGCCTAAACACAAAATCAGATACATTTATTATTAATTTGGAAAATTACAACAAATTACTAGGCAGTTTAATCATCATCATCATCGTTTGCATCGGAAACACGGTTACAATAAAAAAATGGAAATTGTTAATGTGGGATGTACAGTCACGAGCAATGAAATGTAAACACGTAGCAAAATTCAAAAGCGATTTTCTCGTGAAATAACGGTTTCTTCTTTGAATAAGACCTATTTCGTAATAGTATGGCTTCCAAAATACTATGTATGTAGAAACGTAAAACGTTAATCAGTGCAATAGGAGAAAATCGTGTTTGAATTTTGCTAAGTGTATCAGCTATTTCATTGCTCGTGACTGTTGATGGTTCAGGGCTATTTGTACGTGGCGACGTGGTTTGTATATTATATCTCCGGGATTGCAGGATTTGGAGTATTGGTGGTGAATCAGGCATTCAGTCCTTAGTATTATCACTTAAATCATCCACATGCTTGTGCAATGAATTCCAATTGTATGTTATATAATTATGTTAATTTTGCAGCTCTTTCCGTCGTATGAGCACTAAAGCATCGCTCTACAGTAGCAGAAGTGCACGGTCCTGCAAGAATACGAACAGCGACTTTGTTCAATGCAGTAGACCCACATATTCCCTTCCACCAGATTGATGCGCTTACATCGTTGACGTTATCTCACAGAAATCTTCGAATAAAAAAACCATCTCTTGCTCTATACGATGCCAAGGCTGACATTACATTCAAACCGATACTTTGTCCTACTTCGTAAATGAACTCGCTGATCGTCGACTTCTTGACTTTCGTAAAGTTTAGATCCTTGGTTTGTGGGGTCTAATAAGTACGCTGCAAAGTGAATCGGTTAAAAACACATTTCGATTAAAACGTTTTCTATTATTGTGACATCCGGTAAACTGAAATGTAGTTTCGATTTCATGTTTTTTAATGTAAAAAATAGCTTAGGAATATTTTTAGGGTTCCGTACCCAAAGGGTAAAAACGGAACCCTATTACTAAGACTCTCTCTTCTGTCCGTCTGTCTGTCACCAGGCTGTATCTCATGAACCGTGACAGCTAGACAGTTGAAATTTTCACAGATGATGTATTTCTGTTGCCGCTATAACAACAAATACTAAAACAGAATAAAATTAATATTTAAGGGGGGCTCCCATACAACAAACGTGATTTTTTTGCCGTTTTGTCCAATGTATAGATAATGGTACGGAACCCTCGTGCGCGAGTCCGACTCGCACTTGGCCGGTTTTTATCATTTCCTTCTAATTTAAATATTGCATCAGAAATAGGTTCCATAATACTCAGGTCTGTTATTTTCTTTATTACCACTTGGTTGCAAAATCGTGTTTCCGATTGCAGATACTGACGAAGTTTGCGATATGTTTGCAGTTTTCGGGCAACGAGGACATTTTTGTAAATATCTAGCCATTTTTGCAAGTTAGTCTTGTATTTTATCTCGCATTAAGCAAGTATATAGTGTAGCCGATTTATTCTCACTCTCTCGAAAATGTTTCCATATCATTTGATTTTTCGGTGTCAAAAAAGTTAAAACAATGAAGTTTTAATAAGTTACCTATGTAGGTAATGTCTAAAATTTTAAATCAATTGGTCATTTACAAGTATCTACTTTATGCTATTTAAACCTAAATGACACCTTATTAGTTAATAGATTCCGTGCGAAGCCGGGGCGGTCGGTAGCAAATTTGAACGAAAATACCTATTATATAGTTACTACTTATTTACCACTTGAAATACTAGAGTAAAACTTTGGTGAATAAATGAATGTACCTAATATCTAGAATACATTTTTTTTTAAATATATTAAGTGTAATAAATAGTAATATTTCTTTTACTTACGTAGATTGTTTTCTCGTGTTGATAAATTCAGTTCATAAACAAATCGTAGTCGATGTGTTTAAGCCAAGGCCAATCAGGTAAAAACAGGATCAGATCGCACTATAACAGTTCCGGGTCGTAAGTAAAAACTCAAAATTCACTTAAAACGCGCGCACTCTAACCAGCGAGGTAAACTAGAATGACAAGTTTGTACGGGGAAGGGGCGCGGGGATCGCTGCGCGTGGGCGACATCCCTTCCCCTCTCGGTCTTGCCATCCCGCACACCGGCCGTAGCGCGCTACATGTTTAAATAATAAATACAAAATATTTTCGTTTTCACCCAGCCAAACCACCCAGTGGGTGGAATGAAACGGGTGATAACTGGGTTTTAACCCACTAGTGGGTTTTAACCCGGGTGGTTACCCATCTCTACCTATATCAAACATAAATAAAAAACGAATTTATTGAATGTTTCAGCTCGTCCCACCGACTTAACAGCTATGCTAGAGACATTAGAATCTAGCTTGCCATACCACGACACATACTTAGACAACCCATTCTCTTCACCGTCACCGCTGACATCACCGAATGATGAACGGCTGGACCCGTTTGGTGCACGTAGACCAGAGAAGATTTATCTGCAAGGTGGGGGAACCTTTAGAGCTGTGTCGAGAGATAGGATTCTGGAGTCGCAGCAGTCGAGAGATGGTGACAAGTATTTAAGGTGAGTTCTTTGTCAAGTAACATTTTTGACGGTGCCTAAGAGGCCGACTCCACAAGCGAGAGAATCGCGGCGATTTGATGTATTTGTATACGAAAATATCGCCGCGATTCTCTCGCTCGTGGAGACGGCCTAAAAGAGAGTGTATAGAAAAACGTGGCAAGGACGATAATATTGCCGCGATTCTCTCGCTCGTGGAGACGGCCCCTAAATCATTTGGCTTGTGAATTTTTGATTGCCTGAAAATAACTTACAGGACTTACACAGTGTTGCTGAGGCATCATAAGCAAATAACAAATTTAATTATATATGTTTTCTAGTGGCTGCTGGCGTCTATGTTGGTCGTCAGTTCAGACTACTGGGTCGAATTAAATAAGCAAACGAAACTCCACGGATGTGTTATCTTAATTTTTTTTATGCTTACAGAAGGATAAAAAATAAAATCAATTATGGCAATGTTTAAATAAATTATAGATATTATTTAAACTTTGCCTTAATTAGATATTGAGGCAGAAATAATTTTAATTCTGTTTATTTTATTTATATCTTGAACTTACACAAATAATTGACAGATCTATTGCGACTTCTATTCTCACATAATAATATATTTATTAATGTTTTCAGATTGGGCGACCTAACGCCATTAGACGTGGCATTAACTCTTCAAAAAGCCTGGCGTTCTTCAGCCCCGGCTTGCCACGGTGTACTGGGAGGCTTGTCCTTGATGCACCTACTCCTCATCAGCTATTCCGACGGCTTGGATGCAGGGCACCTGTCCTTCCATGCGGTCGTCACCATGCCTTATGTTGCTACTTACTATTTCTTTTGCGTACTGTGCCTCCTTTCAGTTTTGGATAGGTGAGTGTCTTACATTTGTATTCGATTGGCTAGTTTTTTTTTTTTTGTGAACCTACCTATTACATTTCTGAACTTTTATTGCGTATATTTAACCCTGTGGACGGGGGGCTATGGGCTAGCTCGCCGTCCGTCCGTCTCATGACGATAGGCCGTGTCGACGGCGCGTTCGTGTTCCACGCGCGCCTCAAAGAGAGTCAGCAAAAAGGAAGGGGTCCGCAAGGACCGATGCCTGCCGGGGTTGCGGGACTGTTCGAAAGAGATACCGTGGCCCCGGAACACAAAGGGCGATGAAGGAACATGGATGGGTTTTAGTCAGTAAAAGTCTGACACTCCCTCCTGCTCTGCCCAGAGCGGGAGAAGTCATTTGATGATTTCCCATCCGAAAAAAAAAAGGCAGTGATTTAACACATTTAACGATGTGCAATCGGCTCGAACTGGTCAGAAAAAGCTGTTTGTCTATTATCAAAAGTCGTGATTCGCATTGTTTCGGTTCGTGACTCGACACGACTCGACACCGCGCCGAACTAAATGCGATATAATTATGTGGTGATACGTGATCGGCTTCATCAGCCGATTCAGAGTCGAAACGTTTAGTGTGATACCTTACTATACCTTAACGCTAAATTAAGAGTAAATAATGTGACAAACGTTTAGCATACGTGAACTGCTAAAATCATGACCCTCCCTTTTTGGCTTGTGGTGTTTAAAATGCATTAGACAGAAATAAATACCTTATAAAACATATGGAAATGGGTATTTATCGCGAATTTTACCTTAATATAACCCCGACGTTTCGACCAGATTGCACCAGCCGTAGTCGCGGGAAGACTCGCACTAAATTTATTACTAAATTTACATCAGAAGAGTTTCTCAAAGATAATAGTAGTTCGAACTAATATTGATTATATTTTATTGACTTTTGATAATATGTTTCAGCATTCTATCATGACATTATAATTATCTAAATTAATTTTATTGACATAGGTACTTACTTACATTTCTTTGAATTTATTTAGACATTTTTATACTGACAATATTTTTTTTATATTAATATTTTTTTAAATTTACGACTAATAATGTTATGACTAATGTGGAATGTATTATTATTAAATTTTAATTTTTATACTGACTTTACGATGATTACTATGATTAGTTAATTAATTTTGTGTTACATTTATTTGTTATAACCCACTGTTCGACACAAATATAAATTTATTGAAGCATAATAAATAAGTAAATAGAAATACCCGTTTCCATATATTTTATAATGTGCTCTGATCGTAAAATTAAAAAAAAAATACAAAGAAATACCTGTTTACAACCTTAACATCCTCAAATTAAAGTTCATTTTCCCACTTTCCAGACTTGACGTAACCAGCCTAGACCTATCCCGGGGTCTACAGCCATACTTCCAGCCCATAGTTCTGGTCATGCTGTACACCGCTTGCCTATTGGTCTGTACTGCGGCCAGGATGTACGACGAGCTGATGGTCTACCAATACGCGCCTCTACTCAATAATATAACCAGCAACAACATTACTACTGTGAGTATTATGTTTCTGAATTTAATGTTTTTCATTTTTGTGTATTCGTATTAGCTGAAATAATTATATTTGCCAACGAGCATTGGAGCGCAGTATCCTAGGTGTTAAAAAAACGGATCGTGTTCGAAACACAATACTGCGCTTCAAATCAAATAAAGTTGACGTGGCTCACAAGGCTGCTTTACTCAAACGGGACTGGCCAGGATATGTCTGCCGCATGCCGGGCAAAATTAGAGCCAAAATAGCAGTAATTTGGTGCCCTGACACAGTGAGTCGGGGCCGCGGCAGGCCACGTGGGAGATGGCTGAACTGGACAGGTTTCGTCAAAAAGAGGACGAAGGAGGACGCGCGGTTGCTCTAAATATTGAAAGAGTAGAGGGAGGTCTTAGCCTGAGAGTGGGACAGAGCAGGCTAGAAGACAAAAAATATAAATTAAATGGTAGTCGTGAAAATTTGCGTTCTTAACTCTGGGCTCCTATTAAATTACACATAGAACAACATTAGCTGCACCAGCTCGAGTAGTAGCTACATGTCTATCCTAGAGAGAAAGATATATTTTCGAAGTTGCCTTCAATTATGATTCCTGGCACTGCTGTTTTTCGTTGGAAAATTATAAACCGTTTACTTGCTACTGCAGCGCCTCTGGTATGTTCGCTGAGGCGCGCACTGACTGCTTTTATGCGACTATGCGCAAGCGGGGCGCGTCGCTGGTGCGTAGGGTGTGGGGCAGCCCCAATGCTGTCCTGGCGATGATCGCGGATGTATTGCCCATACATACGGCACTGCTGTGATAGGCATGTTGCCGTCAGCAAGGCCGGTTAGATGTTGCCTCTTTATTTTATTTTTGTTTTATTATCCTTTGTGTGTTGTCTGTATTTGTGTCTACTCCACATATGAGTTAATGTTGCTCGAAATAAATGTATTTTGATTTTATTATTTTTATTTTACACTACAAGAAAGTGGAAAAAGCAAACTGGAAAATCGCACGAGACGGGTGACATGACATTGGCCTAAAACACGCAAATACAATGTCATTTATTGATTAACGAAAGTGGTCAAGGCTGGTCTCGAACATACCTAACTCAAGCTGCACGTCAGTGCTTATAATTATAGATTGAGCTATCAACGTAATTTGTGTTGAGGCACTTTGCAAATTCTGAAATAATAACAATAATAAATCTACAAAATGCAATAGTCGAAAAGCTTTCAAAATATGTAGATTTTCACTTTCCCGGGGTAGTACTTGGCTTCGGCCTGTATAAATCCGGCAATAAAGCCGAGATACGTAAAAGTATAAAAACAAATAATATAAATTATATATAGTCTGTCGTCTGCCCAGGCCCTAAGGCATGTGTTGATTAGTTTTTAATTTCTTTTCCAGCCAACTATACCAACATTCTACCACACCTGGACACACTTCTCAATATGGCGGGCAGTCCTATCAATACTAGGGCTGGTCTACTTCATCATATCGAACCCTCAAGACCTTGTATTCACGAATCTCAGCAAGCTTTTACAGTTCAAACATTCCCTGCAGAGTATTGGATGATTCTTCTTAATATCCTAGTTTTAAGGTAATGTCTTTCCGTGATTTTAGTAGGTACTGTAGGCCTAGATAGTTGTAACGAGCTTCGTAAACGTAATGTTAATTAGAACAGTTTTTAAAATCGAAAATACTTGTTTCACAAATAATGTTTAGTTTCGTTTTAAGAGTTTATTCATATCCTTGGGTGAAACTAATTATTGTGCTTGTCGCAATAATTTTAAAACAATATTTTGTAGTATAGTATTTTTAAAGTAAAATCCATTCGTATTACGTTACGTTTACAAAGCGCGTTCTTGCTAAGGCCGATAGTCTATTATTTAGATACGACACTATTAAACATTATATAAAAATTGAATCTCATTCCAAAACAAATAATAATTGGTAAATACTTGTAAAGACAATACTTTGTATTGCTTTCAAATACTTATAACCAAAGATATTTTCAAAGATCTCTCTAAAATCTTAGTTAGAAATTTTCAGTTTACAGTTGAGATCTGTAGAGCGAAACAACCGAAAACAAACCTCATTAGTATACGGTTAATGTGCATGTTCCTACTAGCGACCGTGATGAAGCGTATCATGCGAATTTGAACATTAATTCTATCGGTGGTATGGTTTATTTTCGGATGAAGCGGGACTGAGCTTAGTCTAACTTCGCTCTATAGATTTGCCTATAAGACAATATTTTATAATGCTTTTAAGCCATAAGTATGATATTGATAACCAAAGTTGGTAAGAATATTTATTATTTTATTTAAGTACAAAAAACGATTATTAATATTGCAGAAACGGTTTACTTGAACTAGTCACTGTTGCGTTTATTTTTTAATATTAATTAGTTTTATAAGGTAAAAATTGTCCAATACCTCAAACAAGGAAGTGATTTTATAATTTAATATGTTTATTTCAAAGTCATAATTATTATTTATTTTTATAACATTTTAATACACATTCCAACAAAAAACTAAACTCGAAATTAAGCTTGCAATCTTTACAATAAATACTTGCCAAATACCTAAGAGAAAAATATCTATATTTTTTTAAATACCTGTTAGAAACTCTTTAAAATGTTATGATTAGTTTTTTTTTCAAAATTGTTGTATCAATACACAAAATCTGCTTACTGTCATACCATCTCCATGATTATTTATGTACACTATTAAATGTAATTTTATCTATACTAATATTATAAAGCTGAAGAGTTTGTTTGTTTGAACGCGCTAATCTCAGGAACTACTGGTTGGAATTGAAAAAATATTTTTGTGTTGGATAGCCCATTTATTGAGGAAGGTTATAGGCTATATAACATCACGCTACGACCAAAAGGAGCGGAGCATAAATGAAAGATGTTGCAAAAACGGGGAAAATGTATTCCTTTTGTTAGCTTTTTCTCTTTTATGTGACGCAGACGAAGTTGCGTGGGTCAGCTACAGCTAGTAATAAATAAATGTACGGAGAAATGTAATTCGCAATTAATGATATTACCGAAATTTCTCCGAATTATAAAGAAAACTACTAAATGTTTGTAACACACCGTACTATTGATAACTGGTCTGCAAGTATAAAAACATTCGAAATGATCACACTTATCGACGAATGGGCTTGAGCTGATCAGAAAGAGCGTTATGTCATGACAATAAAAAAAACGTCGTACCCCACAGAGGGTGCCCTTTTTTTTCGGATGCGAAAACATCAAATGACTCGTCGCGCTCTGGGCGGAGCAGGAGGGAGTGTCACACTTTTACTGACTAAAACTCATCCATGTTCCTTCATCGCCCTTTGTGTTCCGGGGCCACGGTATCTCTTTCGAACAGTCCCGCACACGGAGTTCCGTGGTCCCGCAGCCCCGGCAGGCGTAGGCCCTTGAGGACCCCTTCCTTTTGCTGACATCTCTTTGAGACGCGCGTGGAACACGAACACAGAGGGTGCCCTTAGCGTGTAGTCACTTAGTTTTATTGCCTTGGATGCAGGTCTTCATGTCACCCACAGGATAGTCCGGATAAGTAACCGACAGCCTCTTAGGTTGACCTGTGCGATACCGTTTACAAAAAATGGCATTTCATTCGAAGCAAATGCGTCGCACTGTTTGGACGCACCTTTAGTCATTATGACGCCATTTGAGCTTAATATTATTTTGCATACTATTACTAAGCCATTCGATTTTCTGTGTACTTAAAGAGAGAATTTTGGAGCGGTACCGGCTATAGAATAAATTATAAATAAAAATATATCTAGTCAGTTATTTTAAGGGACCATTGCTAACTTAAATTGTTTGCGGCAGCTACTTGACTAATACTAAACTAAATATTTAAATAAATTATAGACTACCTATATCAACATTCTTAAAAAAACAAAAAAAAATATCGTCTAATTAGAAAAGATTTATGGAATTGTAAAATTTAAAATAATTGAATGATTATAGTAAGTTATATTTAGTTAGCACGTCATAATCATTTTAAAGGCTTGTCTCAGCATGATTACCACAAAAGTTGGAGGACGCGAATAATGTATTAATTATTTAGTTTAAGACAGACTACATTGTAGTGAAATTTTACCATTTCGCAAAAGCATCACAATCCACGCAAATTTCGAAATTGTGTTGTTCAGTCCTTTTATATTTTTATACCTCTGAGAGAAACCCTTCAAGTTTCCTTATTTCAACAGAAATAAAGTATAGTTTACTTTGACAGTGATGCAATATAATCAGAAGTAAAATACTTTAATTACTTTACTACTAATACCTTACTGTCAAGATACTAGCTGTAGCTAAACCATAATATCCTGTGCCATTTTTGTGGTTCAACCGAAGTGACTGAAAAGCACCACAATTGCATTTGAAATTGAACCATTTCATCGTTCGTTTGACAGTGTAAATAATGCATTAAGTAAATATTGTAGAATAAAAAAATAAAGAACAATGGCAGCTAAAACAAGTGAGTTCGATATGACAGGCTGAGACAGCGTTATAAGCCAGAACGAGAGCAAATTACATCATAACTACATGAATAGAAGCACCTCTACTTGTATAGAAATTAAAATACTTTGTAAAATATTAAATGATATCATAGCTTTATGAAAATGTAAACACTATTTTAATTAAAAATATTACTGTTCTAGTCAATGTTAAGACGTTCATAACAAAATACACAGTCTCTGTCGCATCAAGTAACCACAAACTGTCAAATTTTCTCATTCGATTTTGAACTTAACCTACAACATTATAAGGTTTAAAATTATGTGGAGAAAATTTACAGTTTGTTTTAACTTGATGCACTGAAGACTGTACTTTAGGTAAGTACTTGTAAACCTTTCAAGTTATCGGAACAAGTAGTAGTTAAATGTTTACATCGCTTTGGTACAGAGTAGGTTATTATTATGTCTATTTGTATAGAACTTGAATCTTTTCCTGTGATCAATAAAAATTAGGCGGTAAATTGAAAGGTTTAACAAAGTTTAAAAAATATATCACATTTGGTCGGATCGAGATGACGTCACAGAACACAGACGACAAAAGGCTTATGCTAACTGCATTTTAATTTTGGGAAATGGACAAATACTTCTCAGAGTAAGTAGCTCATAAAACGACGCACAAATATATTTTGTTTTGTAAAGTACTGTGTAGGAAGTGACGTTTTTATTCATGAAATTTTTAGGGTATTCTGGTCATTTATTATAACTTTTCGCAAAAGTTTATGTGGTAGACTCGATAACACAAAATGTGTAGTGAGTGTGATCCCTCTATTATTTTCATTGAATGAAGTTTCGTTTTATTTTAATAATATAGTTTTAATTCTTGCTTGCAATTCATATTTTAATTGTTAAATTTGAAAATAATGTAGTTGTATTTGCTACTCTGACTCCCGCTTCTATAAACATGTCAAAGTGGTTGAGTATAAGTAATTACTTAGGATACGATTTTTATTCTGTAGTTTAGTAATTACTTGAAGTTAGAACTTTCAAAAGTTATAATTATTTCTGTTTAGCTTTCTTTTACGGTACCTAGTACGTTCAAATTCTTGTCTATTTCATAAATGGTTGCATGTAATTACTTAAACTCAAGTAATTATTTTAACTTGACTATAGATCTATACAAGTGTAATGTAAGTCTCTCAATCCGACACAAGTGATTAGTTAAGAAAAACTATATCAAAATAATAAAGCGACTATAATAAATGTTAGAGTTACGATCCATTCATGTATGTACGTATGTGAACGTCTAATATATAAATTGTAAAGCACATAATATAATATTGACTGTTGACAGATGTAATTCAAATATAACAATTGATTTGTGATAAATTACGAATTTGTTTTATTTCAGTTCAAATAACAGGCTCTATGTTACACAATGTTGCAACAGAAAAAAAAATGTTATTGACATATATATATAAAATGGTTATAAACCTATCAGAATTGAAAACATGGTTATAAAAAAGAAAACAGTGGTTAGTGAAAACAGAGAAAGTTATAAGTTATATATCCATAAATACCTCTCACAATACCTATTACAGACATGTAACAAATAAAATCTTCACCCATTCATTAAATAACAGCTCGTTTGTTGAATATGTTAGACTGTTAGGTCCGATATAGGGTTGCCTTCCGGGATGACGTCTGGGTAACCACTGTTAGACTGTTAGGTCTGATATAGGGTTGCCTACCGGGATAACGTCGGGGTCAGACTGTTAGGTCCGATATAAGGCTGCCTACCGGGATAACGTCGGGGTCACCACTGTTAGACTGTTAGGTCCGATATAAGGCTGCCTACCGGGATAACGTCGGGGTCACCACTGTTAGACTGTTAGGTCCGATATCAGGCTGCGTACCGGGATAACGTCGGGGTCACCACTGTTAGACTGTTAGGTCCGATAAAGGGTTGCCTAACGGGATACCTTCGGGGTCACCACTGTTAGACTGTTAGGTCAGATATAGGGTTGCCTACCGGGATAGTAATGAATGGCTCGAGAGTCGAATGCCAACTAGTTTATATTTCTCAATAACTTACGTTAATACATTTGTCTGTATGGTGTGTGCGTATGCGTGTGTACGTGTGTGTGTGTCCACAAATAGAATGCAAGATACCGTCAAGTAGCTAGACGGATGCCCAGCAAACAGCCTGTGCTTTCTAACGTTAACTCACAAATCCAAACATGAAAAAGATTAACATTTTTAAACATATTCAGGAAAAAACACTCGCACTCAAGTACGTAGGTACTTTAGAATTCCTAAGAAAAAAGAAACTAGTACGAAAATTGCAATAAAGCTACCATATACGCTGTGCATAAACTGAGGAAGCTGAAAACAAATTTTATGTCAAATGGAAACCCGTTCCAAATTGTGTGTTTAGCAGAACAAGCGTCGATAAATTCGAGACCATCGTGTATAGCTTCACGGAGCTTCTTGTCTGTAATAGAAAAAAATAAACTTTAAATCTATTTTTAGGTAAATACTCGTAACAATGACTACTGATTTCAATGAAGCAAGAGCATTAACCAACACTACTTAGTGTTGGTGGAAGCTCATGGCCATGAGACCATTGGCTGTAACACTATTTACTATTATCAATATGGCCAAGAACTTTAATCAAGACCTATAATAACAGAGTCAATTAAATGGCTTTCAAGTAAGCTGTATTTGGACAAGCCTTCGTCTCGTAATTATTTAATTTTTCTTAAAAGGGAATATTCGTTAAATACTTTCATTCATTAGTAACTGGGCAGCAAGCACATTTTAATCTGCTTGCTGCCCTATTTCTATTAAAAATGCTGGTAGGTACATACAAGATTAATACGCGGATACCTATTTCAAAAATCCAGGAAAATATGATACTATGATAGATGCTGAAACAAAAAAAATAGAAGTGCTTAAGATACCTTATTTTTGTACCTTAAATAAAAATGGATGCTGGATTTTGACCTGTTCTAAATTTTCATGAAGTCGGTCCTAAAAACTTGTACGGTGTTTTTTAAAACTAGGTGAAATTCAAGGCATAATAGCTACTCGCATGCTGGTGCCCTGACTCAGTGAGTCGGGGCCCGTGGGGAGATGACGGGACGAACTGGACAGGTTCCGTCAGAACTGGAAGGAGGACGCGCAGGTTCGCGAGAAGTGGAGGGAGACCGCCGTTGCCCAGGAGTGGGACAGAGCAGGCTAGGAAAACAAAATAAGCAACTCGGTTAATACTTACTAAATCGCTAGCAAAGTCGATGTAAACAACCACGAACAAAATTCATAAAAATTCACTGATATGAGCAATCGTCACCTGAAACAATATGATGGTTAATTATTACGTTTGAAAGAAAATACCTTTGCCTATCTGTAACTGAAAATATCACATGAGTAATTAAAATTACCTTTAGAATCACTACCTTTAGAAATTATACTTCATCGTTGCATCCAAATTGTCTGATAATTTCATAATATAGCCTTCATAAAAATATTTTACGTGTTCGCATTTTTGAGTGGCGCTCAAGTTCGTTGTTTCTAAATTATAATTAGCGCCTTGCACAATAATTCAACTACTTTTTGAAAATTTTCAGTAATATAAACTGGTCAGTCGACTCGAACAGTAAGAAATGAATTTGTAAAAGTATATTGAGTTCTAGATCAAGATTTGTAAAAAAAAATTCTTCTGATGAGAAATATAAAAAGAGAAACTCTGCAATGACTGCGATAAGTAACAGAAAATATGTTACAAGACAATGTTGTTTCTTTCGTAATGTTGAAGAAGAATTGGAATACAAGTTTGAAGAAAACTACATAACATATTCTTCTTCAGTGAATACAGACATCAAAACATTTACAGTTATCAACTGCCGCAAAGTCGTAATAAAAAAAGCAACTACACCTATATGAAGATAGGCCTCAGCACCCATGAAAATTTATCAATAGCCGATTCCACAACAAACAATACAGTAGAATTTTAATAATACACAAACGGTAGCAGAATTACTGCATTTGAATCAAAACCCAAAAATAAAAGCCTGAACGACATTATTCCGTGAAAGGAAAGTTTTCTTTGGATCTCTCGTAAAGAAGGTGTTATTAAAAACAAACGTATGTAAACGTCGAATATGTAAGGAGCGTTTGAGTTTACTCAAATAGGTAAAATATATTTTGAATAATTTCTACATCTCAAAGTAGGTACAACCCTTCCACTAAAAATAAACAAATGGCTTCTGATATATTTTTACTATTGATATCGGTATGTATCTATGACATTTTAATTTACTGAAAACTTTACAATGATTATGTTCAGAGGCATAATTTAAAAACATCGAAATAACCATGACAGTAATTAAGGTGAAGATCAATCTACTAAAATACATTTTGTCTTTTTTGTTAAAATTAAATAGATTTCTAACGGTGTAATAAACAAATTAATTAAGAACTGCATAACTTAATGACTCCCAAATAGTACAAATTCAGAGGTAGCTATATTCAAATAGGCAGCCTACTAATTGGACCGATGACCTGGTGAAGGTTGCGAGAATCCGCTGAATGCGAGTCGCACAGGACCAGTCAATGTGGCGATACTTGGGGGAGGCCTATGTCAAGCAAAAGACGTCTTTCGGCTAAAATGATGATGATATCCAAATCATCAAAAACACAATTTTAAACCATTTACTTATAATATTGTTTTTTAACCCAAAAGTAGCATTTGATGCGTGTGTGACACGAACACAAAACAACTACAACAACAAAAACAACAACAGATACTTAATAATATCCTTCGATTTCAAACTAGTACGTAAATTGTAACACGGCCACAATATACGTTATGCTTAAACTAAAGAAGCCGAAAGCGAATTGTATGTTAAAGGGAAACCCGTTCCAAATTGTGTGCTTAGCAGAACAAGCATCAATATAATTCAGGACATCGTATATAGCTTCACGCAGTTTCTTGTCTGTAATAGAATAAAAAGTAGAATTTATTTGCTAAAAAAATGGTTGGTTGCAGGATGGGCACAGCTTAATAGTACACCCACATTTCGACAGTTATGTTAAGTCCCATGTAATAGTGCAGCACTAATCCAGATTCCGTGGCTGCTACTGATAAATTCCTGATGGAAAACTACACTACACTACAATAACACTGCCCAACCTGGGAATCGAATCCAGGACCGCATACTCAGCAGTCACTATTGCGACTACTAGACCAACGAGGCAGTCACTATTTTAAATTACACTTTATTGAGTTTTATTTCTCCAAAATCTCAATTTATTATTAGATAAATACCTTGAATGATTAATAACTCGTCAGCAAGCACAGTTTTTATGTCATCAAGATAATTTGCAGCTAATTCCATTAAAATTGTTGGTACACACAGAATTAATACACAGAGAAGTAATTCTAAAATCCAGGTTAGTACTAATGACAGCGTCTGAAACATGCAACACTTTTATTATAATGCCCCTACTTTGGATAATAGTAAATACATTAGCGAGCTTTGGCCCATAATACTAAGTCAGCTCAGTTGAAATGCTGAATGAAATGGTGACATAGGTTAATCAAGGGCGTTCCATATATCGGCGGCGGTGACCTCTCGCGTCCGGCCCTGGTTCAATCCATGGTCCGGAGCGAGAGGGAATGGGAAGCCATCACCTCCTGCGAAGCAATCATGCTAGCGAAGGAGGTGGCGGAACATGAGAGGGAGAGAACCTCACGTCCCAGCCGCCGCGGGAACCGCCCCGGGGGCCCCCGGTAACCGTAGGCGCAGGTCTGTTGATGAAGAGCAATAGGCTAGCTCGTGGTTCGTCCGTCTCATGACGACATGCCGTGTCGACGTCGCATTTGTGTTCCGCGCGCGCCTCATAAAGATGTCAGCAAAAGGAAGAGGTCAGCAAGAGCGGATGCCTGCCGGGGCTGCGGGACTTTTTGAAAGAGATACCGCGGCCCTGGAACACAAAGGGCTAAGAAGGAACATGGATGGGATTTAGTCAGTAAAAGTCTGACACTCCCTTCCGCTCCGCCCAGAGCGGGAGGCGTCATTTGATGATTTCCCATCCGAAAAAAAGGGCGCTGCATATTTGAGCTACTAAGTACTGGTACTTACCAAATTGGGAACAGAGTCAAAGTAAATAACCAAGCACATCATTCTTAAAAATTCACTGACATACGCAATAGTCATCTGAAACAATGTGATAATCAGTTATTACGTTTGGTAGATAATACCTGCACACATCATCATTCTGCTGTCCTCATCCCTATTTATTTGTAGTCGGCGCAGCATTTGTCTTCTTCTACCATACTTCTCTATTACTCGTCATGTCAGTAGTTACTTTCTTTTTAGCCATATCATCCGTCACACAGTACATCTCCTCATTGTTCGCAACTTTTCAGTCTCTCGCGCTACTTTTAGACGCCCTCGTAAATTTTCTTTTCTTTTTTTATCCATTCGCGTTACGCCACACATCCCCCTTAGCATTCTCATCTCAGTCACATGCAACTGTCTTTCATTCATACCTTCTGTGGCCCAGCATTCTGCTCCATGCAAGACAGCAGTTCTAACCATGATGGTTTAAATATTCCTTTTGAGTTTAAGGGGAATGCGGGTAATCCTGTGACCTGCCCCAATTTCATCCATCCAGTGTTCATTCAGTGCTTAACTCTCCGATCTATTTCGCCATTGCTTTGCTCCAGTGAACCGAGATACCGAAATTCGGAGCAGGTTGGGGGAAACGCTCCATATAGCGCTATAGATCCACAACTGGAGAGACCGACGAACTCGCAGATTATATACCTAATCAGTTTTACTTCTGCTGATTTATAATCCAACATACTCCAGCTTCTGTTTCCATTTCTCCAATCTGCTGGGTCTCAGGGCCACCTTCAGCGACAAGAACAATGTCGTCGGCATATAGTATGCACAAGGGTGCCACTTCCTGTGTTTTCGACGTCAGAGCGTCCATAATCAACAAGAAGAGGTAAGGAAACCTATGCCTTTCTGTACCTAACTGAAATTATAACATTACAAAAAGTACCTTTAGCCTTAGATACTTCGTCGTTGCATCCAAACTGTTTGATAATTCTATATAGCCTTCACAAAAATATTTGACGTGTTCGTATTTTTGAGTGGCGCTCAAATTCATTGTTTCAAAATTATATTTTAGGTCCTTGCACAAGGATTCAACTGTTTTTTGATAATTTTCAGCAATGTAAACTGTGGTCAGTCGACTCGATTGATAAGAAATTGACCTGTAAAAGTAAACAGTCAAGACTGCAGAAAAATCTTCCCAGGTAATCCAAAACAAGGCGAACTCTCCAGTGAATAAAATAAACAACAGAATATATGTTACAAGACAATGTTGTTTATTTCGTAATGTTGACGAAAACTTCATAACGTATTTTTCTTCAGTGATCATAGACATTAAGACATTTACAGTTATATCTATGATTGCTATAAAATCGTAAAGTAAACCAGCTGCAGTTGCTTGAAGATAGATCTCAAGATTCATGAGCATTTGTAAATAGCCGGATCCACAACAACCAATACAGTAGAGTTTTAATAATAGACAAACGATAGCAGAATTACTGCATTTGAAGTAAAACCCAAATATAAGTCTAAACAACATAATTTTGTGAAAAGAGAAAAATGAATATATTTTTTGGATCCCTCGTAACGAAGGCATTTTAAAATGTACGCGATGTCCAGCTTATCCAAGCAGCAAGCAGTCTAAAACTGTACACAAAGTAGGTTAACATCGGTATGGGTATTATAATTATTATTTAAATTACATACATTACCTATGGATACTTTTTTTAAATTAATATCGTGCAACGTTATGCTGTAGTTAAAAATATCGAAATGATGTGTAGGGACAGAAATAAAGGTTATACAAAGGCGTGGCCGGTTTACGGAAATAAATAACGCATGTGTTGATGAGTTTTTTTTATCTTTTCCAGCCAACATTTCCAACATTCTACCACACCTGGACACACTTCTTAATATGGCGGGAAGCTCTATCAATACTAGGGCTGGTCCACTTCATCATATCGAACCCTCAAGACCTTGTATTCACGAATCTCAGCAAGCTTTTACAGTTCAAACATTTCCTGCAGAGTATTGGATGATTCTTCTTAATATCCTAGTTTTAAGGTAATGTTTTTCCATGATTTTAGTAGGTACTGTAGACCTAGATAGTTGCAACGGGCTTCGTAAATGTAATGTTAATTAGAACAGTGTTTAAAATCGGAAATACTTGTTTCACAAATAATGTTTAGCTTATTTTTAAGAGTTTATTTATATTCATTTTCTTTCTTCTGTTAGTCTGTTAGGTCCGATATAGGGTTGCCTACCGGGATAATGTCGGGGTCACCACTGTTACTCTGTTAGGTCTGATATAGGGTTGCCTACCGGGATAATGTCGGGGTCACCACTGTTAGTCTGTTAGGTCCGATATAGGGTTGCCTACCGGGATAATGTCGGGGTCACCACTGTTAGACTGTTAGGTCCGATATAGGGTTGCCTACCGGGATAGTAATGAAAGGCTCGAGAGTAGAATGTCAACTGGTTTATACTTATTTCTCAATAACTTACGTTTATACATTTGTCTGTATGGTGTGTGCGTATGCGTGTGTATGTGTGTGTGTGTGTCCACAAATAGAATGCAAGATACCATCAAGTAGCTAGACGGATGCCCAGCAAACAGCCTGTGCTTTCTAACGTTAACTCTTATACAAATCCAAACATGAAGAAGATTAACTTTTTTAAACCTATTCAGGAAAAAAACACTCACACTTAAAACCGTAGGTACTTTAGAATTCTTAAGAAAAAAAGAAACAAGTACGAAAATTGCAAAAAAAGCTACCATATACGCACTGCGCATAAACTGAAGAAGCTGAAAACGAATTTTATGTCAAATGGAAAGCCGTTCCAAATTGTGTGTTTAGCAGAACAAGCGTCGATAAACTCGAGACCATCGTGTATAGCTTCACGGAGCTTCTTGTCTGTAATAGAATAAAATAAACTTTAAATCTATTTTTAGGTAAATACTCGTAACAATGACTATTGATTTCAATGAAGCAAGAGCATTAACCAACACTACTCAGTGTTGGTGGAAGCTGTTGGCGATAAGACCATTGGCTGTAACACTATTTACTATTATCAATATGGCCAAGAACTTCAATCAAGACATTTAATAACAGAGTCGAGTAGTGGCTTCCAAGTAAGCTGTATTTGGACAAGCCTTCGTCTCGTAATTATTTTATTTATTGTTCTTTAAAGGGAATATTCGTTAAATACCTTCATTCGCTGGTAACTGGGCAGCAAACACAATTTTGATCTCATCAAGATGATTTACAGCTATTTCTATTAAAAATACTGGTACACACAGGATTAATACACAGAGACCTATTTCAAAAATCCAGGGATACTATGATAGATAGATGCTGAAACAAAAAAAAAATGAGTGCTTATGGTGGCTTAAGATACCACCTTAATGTATGTACTCTAAAATAAAAATGTGAGCCGAAGGCAGTAGCTGGATTTTAGCCTTCTGAAAAACGTGTAGGTGATTTTTAAAAGAGAAGCGAAATTTGCGGCTTATAAGTTACTCGCATGCTGGTCTGACACAGTGAGGCGGGGTCTCGGCAGGCCACGAAGGAGATGGCGGGACCGAACTCGACAGGTTCCGACAGAAATGGAAGAGGACGCGCAGGTTCGCGAGAAATGGAGGGAGACCTTTGCTCTGGAGTGGGACAGGCTAGAAAAAAAACCTATTATACTCGGTTAACACTCACTAAATCGCTAGCAAAGTCGAAGTAAACAACCACAAACGAAATTCTTAAAAATTCACTGATATAAGCAATCGTCACCTGAAACAATGTGAGGGTTAATTATTACGTTTGGAAAAAAATACCTTTGCCTATCTGTAACTGAAAATATCACATTAGTCATTAAAAGTACCTTTAGCCTTTGATACTTCATCGTTGCATCCAAATTGTTTGATAATTTCATATAGCCTTCACAAAAATATTTGACGTGTTCGCATTTTTGATTAGCGCTCAAATTCATAATTATTTCGAAATTATTTTTTAGCGCCTTGCATAAGGATTCTACTGTTTTTTTGGTAATTTTCAGCAATATAAACTTTGGTCAGACGACTCGAACAATAAGAAATAAATTTGTAAAAGTATATTGAGTTCAAGATCAAGATTTGTAAAGAAAATTCTTCCAATGTGAAACATAAAAAGAGAAACTCTGCAATGACTGCGATAAATAGCAGAAAAATGTTATAAGACAATGTTGTATCTTTTGTAATGTTGAAGAAGAATTGGAATACAAGTTTGAAGAAAACTACATAACATATTCGTCTTCAGTGATCACAGGCATCAAAACATTTACAGTTATCAACTACCGCAACGTCGTAATAAAAAAAAGCAACTACACCTATTTGAAGATAGGCCTTAGCATCCATGAGAATTTGTAAAAAGATTTAACAAACAATACAGTAGAGTTTTAATAATAGACAAACGGTAGCAGAATTACTGCATTTGAAGTAAAACCCAAATAAAAGCCTGAACGACATTATTCCTTGAAAGGAAAGTTTTCTTTGGATCTCTCGTAAAGAAGGTATATTAAAAACAAACGTCTGTAACGGCGAATATGTAAATAGGTAACATATATTTTGAATAATTTCTGCATCTCAAAGTAGGTACAACCCTTCCACTAAAAATAAACAAATGGCTTCTGATACATTTTTAATGTTGATATCGGTATGTATCTATGTCATTTTAATTTACTGAAAACTTACAATGATTATGTTCAGAGGTATAATTTAAAAACATCGAAATAAACATGACAGTAATTAACCCGTATGCTCCCGGCCGTGCCTCCAGAGGCACAGTGCATTGTTATTTTAATTGTGTCTGTAATTGCGGGTATTGAAGTGCTACGGTCAAAAAGGGGTATCAATCGACTAAAATACATATTGTCTCTTTTGTTAAAATAAAATAGATTTCTAACGGTGAAATAAACAAATTAATTAAGAACTGCATAACTTAATGGCCTACTTGAAGTAAATGCTTTGATTTTGATTTTGATTTTGAATGACTCCCAAATAGTACAAATTCAGAGGTAGCTATATTCAAATAGGCCTCCTACTAGTTGGACCGATGACCTGGTGAAGGTTGCGAGAATCCGCTGAATGTGAGTCGCACGGGACCGGTCAATGTGGCGATACTTGGGGGAGGCCTATGTCAAGCAGAAGACGTCTTTCGGCTGATGATGATATCCAAATCATCAAAAACACAATTTTAAACCATTTACTTATAATATTGTTTTTCAACCCAAAAGTAGCATTTGTTGCGTGTGTGACACGAACACAAAACAACTACAACAACAAAAACAACAACAGATACTTAATAATATCCTTCGATTTCAAACTAGTACGTAAATTGTAACAAGGCCACAATATACGTTATGCTTAAACTAAAGAAGCCGAAAGCGAATTGTATGTTAAAGGGAAACCCGTTCCAAATTGTGTGCTTAGCAGAACAAGCATCAATATAATTCAGGGCATCGTATATAGCTTCACGCAGTTTCTTGTCTGTAATAGAATAAAAAGTAGAAGTTATTTGCAAAAAAAATGATAATGATTAACATCACGCCAGATTAGGCACAGCTAGGTGTACTTAATAGTACACCCACATTTCACCAGTTATGTTTAAGTCCCACGAAATAGGGCAGCACTAATCCAGATTCCGTGTCTGCTAATGAGAAATTCCTGATGGAAAAACAAAATAACACTGCCCAACCTGGGAATCGAATCCAGGACCTCCAGGACACATCCAGGACCTATTTTGCTCAGCAGACACAATTGCGACTACTAGACCAACGAGGCAGTCACTATTTTGAATTACACTTTATTGAGTTTTATTCCTCCAAAATGTCAATTTGTTATTAGATAAATACCTTGAATGATTAATAACTCGTCAGCAAGCACAGTTTTTATGTCATCAAGATAATTTACAGCTAATTCCATTAAAAGTGCTGGTACACACAGAATTATTACACAGAGAAGTAACTCTAAAATCCAGGGTACTACCAATGACGGCGTCTGAAACATTCAACAATTATTATTATTATTTGTTTATTAATAATAATGCACCTACTTTGGATAATACTAAATACATTAGTGAGCTTTGGCCCGTAATACTTAGTCAGTTCAGTTGAAATGCTGAATGAAATGGTGACAAAAGTTAACCAAGGACGTTGCATATATCGGCGGCGGCGACCTCTCGCTGCCGGCCCTGGTTTAATCCATGGTCCGGAGCGAGAGGGAATGGGAAGTCATCACCTCCTGCGAAGCAGTCATGCTAGCGAAGGAGGTGGTGGAACGTGAGAGGGAGAGAACCTCGCGTCTCATCCGCCGCGGGAGATGCACTGGTGTTCCCCGGCCACGATGATGGTGGTGGTGGGATGGTGAGCAATGGGCTAACTCGCCGTCCGTCCATCCGTCTTATGACGACAGACCGTGTCAACAGCGCGTTCGTGTTCCACGCGCGCCTCAAAGAGATGTAAGCAAAAGGAAGGGGTCCGCAAGGGCCGATGCCTGCCGGGGCTGCGTGACTGTTCGAAACAGATACCGCGGCCCGGGTTTTAGTCAGGAAAAGTCTGACGCTCCCTTCCGCTTCGCCCAGAGCGGGAGGGGTCATTTGATGATTTCCCATCCGAAAAAAAGGGCGTAGCATATTTAAGCTACTAGGTAGCTACTTACCAAACACTGTTTTATGCTTTCACGGTTTAAAACTAAACAAAAAAAATATCGAGAGCTCAAAACAATTACCAATCACGGAAGATATCCCGTAAGTGACAATATAAGTTTAGGTACTTACCAAATCGGTCATAGAGTCGAAGAAAATAACCAAGCTCATAATTCTTAAAAATTCACTGACATACGCAATAGTCATCTGAAACAATGTGATAATCAGTTACTACGTTTGGTAGATAATACCTGCACGCATATCATGATTCTCCTGTCTTCATCACTATCTATTTGGGGTCAGCCATTGAGTTAAACATAATAATATCTATGGGGTCGGCGCAGCATTTCTTCTTCTTCCATACTTCTCTATTACTCGTCATGTCAGTAGTCATCTTCTTTCTAGCCATATCATCCTTCACACAGTCCATCCATCGTTTCTTTGGTCTTACTCTACTCTTATAATATTAATTTTAAATATTTTCCTCATTCCATACAACTTTTCAGTCTCTGGCGCTACTTTCAGACCTCCTCTTATGTACTCTTTTCTTATTTTATCCATTTGCGTTACACCACACATCCCCCTTAGCATTCTCATCTCAGCCACAAGCAATTGACTTTCATTCATCCCTTTTGTGGCCCAGCATTCTGCTCCTCTCAAGACAGCAGTTCAAACCATGGTTTATATTTTCACTTTGAGTTTAAGGGGAATGCGGAAATTCCCATGATCTGCCATCTGCGCTCCATATAGCGCTATGCCTCCAGAACTAGAGAGATCGACGAAAGCGCAGAACATGTAATTAGTTTTACTTCTTCTGATTTACAAGCCAACATTCTCCAGCTTCTGTTGCCATCTGTTGGGTCTCAGGTCCATTTTCACCGACAAGCATAATGTCGCGTGTGTGTATGCTCCAAGGTCACTCACTTTCTGTGTTTTCGACGTCAGAGCATTCATAATCAACAAGAGTTAAGGAAAGCTTTGCCTATCTGTAACTGAAAATATTACAAGAGAAAAAGTACCTTAAGCCTTAGGTACTTCATAGTAACATCCAAACTTTTTGATAATTTCATATAGCCTTCAAAAAAATATTTGACGTGTTCGTATTTTTGAGCGGCACTCAAATTCATTGTTTCAAAATTATTTTTCAGCGCCTTGCACAAGGATTCAACTGTTTTTTGATAATTTTCAGCAATATAAATTGTGGTTAGTCGACTCGAAAAATAAGAAATTATTCTGTAAAAGTATGCGGTTAATTCTGCAGAAAAATCGCTATAAGTAAACCTTATCAAGGTCAACTCTCCAATGAATGTGATAAACAATAGAATATATGTTACAAGACAATGTTGTTTATTTCGTAATGTTGACGAAAACTTCATAATGTATTTTTCTTCAGTGATCATAGACATCAAAACATTTACAGTTATATCTATAACTGCCACAAAATCGTAAAGATAATCAGCTACATGTCCTTGATAATAGTTCTCAACATCCATTAAAATTTCTAAATAGCCGATTCCACAACAAACAATACAGTAGAGTTTTAATAATAGACAAACGGTAGCAGAATTACTGCATTTGAAGTAAAACCCAAATATAAGTCTAAACAACATAATTTTGTGAAATGAGAAAAATGAATACACTTTTTGGAGCCCTGGTAACGAAGGCATTTTAAAATGTACGCGATGTCCAGGGTATCCACGCAGCAAGTAGTCTAAAACTGTACACAAAGTAGGTTAACATCGGTATGGGTATTATAATTATTATTTAAATTACATACATTACCTATGGATACTTTTTTTTTAAATTAATATCGTGCAACATTACGTTTTAGTTATAAATATCGAAATGAAGTGTAGTGACAGAAATAAAGGTGAAGATCAATAACTGTAGATAATCGAGTGCAATTATAAAAAAAACGTAGAACGCACCACTTAATTATGAAGTGGTAAATTGAAAGGTTTAACAAAGTTTGAAAATATATCACATTTGGTCGGATCGAGATGACGTCAAAGAACACAGACGACAAAAGGCTTATGAGTGAATATCAAAGCAGCAAATTTTACGTGTCCACGTTGAGAATCAAGGTGTAAAATGATAGGATGTTTCTTATTTTTTTTTATAGTGAACTACGTTACTTGGTGCAACTGTGGCCACATTTTTTGTTGTTTTATGTGTTTCTAGATAATCAGGAAAAAATAAATAGCCTTTTAATTCAAGTTTGGTGGCTTGTCCCAGTTCCATTTTTTGATATAATTGCATTCACCAAAGTAATAATTTAAGGTATACTAAAAAATAAACCATTTCCTCAGTTTATGAATCGTGTATCTATACACTATCTAAAAACACTTAAAATTTTTAGAAAAAACTAATTTAAAAGCACAGGACACTCCATCAAAGATTGTCTAAGCAAAATACAAAATTTTGATGGCACTTTTTCAATTACTATAACATGAAGTTTCGTGCGTGTGCGACCAATGGCGTTTTTTTTATTTCGCACCTCACGGTCGCGCGCTTGTTTGCCCATAACGGGTGTGTGATTAGTGCTGCGATTACCGTAAAGTTACGATAAGCCCTTACCCTAAACACTTATCATAATTTTCTATCCCATCAAAAACATAAATGTGAAATAAGAGCCAAGTTCAATATTATTATATATGCCTCGGTTGTTGACTTCAACGACAAAAGAAGTGAGATCTAAATGGGTGCCAAGTTCAATAGTCAGTCCTGAAATGTATTTACAAAACAACATAAAATATTTTATTACAACTTAAAATATAATTTCTTCTTATAACTTAGGATAATATATTGAAGCCTAATTGCCTAATGGCCTGACTTGGCTAGTTTTCACTTGGCACTCATTTAAATCTCACTTCTTTTGTCGTTGAAGTTAACAACGACAACAACCGAGGCATATGTCATAATATTGAACTTGGCTCTCATTTCACATTTATGTTTTTGATGGGATAGAAAATTATGATAAGTGTTTAGGGTAAGGGCTTATCGTAACTTTTCTAAGAAGTGGCCGATGCTAATTTCGCCATTTGCAAGCTGCGCTTGTGCGAACAAAATGCAAGTGTCATTTTGAATGTTCGTTTTGCGGCGTTTAGGTGATGACCTTTTTTTAAATCTTTCTAAACGGTCACAATTGAGTGAAGTCAGTGATGACTCTTGGTGTAAAATGTGCAGTATCTGTAAAAGGTGCACTTCATTTTTATTAATGTACGTATTGATACCGTGGTTCCAACCTTCTACACTATTGTTAGTGCGGTGGCGCATCCCATATACACACCAGATCCTATAATAGTGGTCATTCATCCAGTATTTTTCAAAGTAATTTACAAATTTACTTAGCTCGTTCTCGTTTGGCGAAATCTCACTTTTAATATAATCCCAGCCATCTTTTATCAGGTTTTCAGGAAGTAAAGCCAGTTTACCACATAATGTAATTATCCTCCTGTTGTTTTTAGTTAGCTTTATATCTAAAGCTTTCGCTTTACGAAATAGGGCATTAGAAAAATGGTAGTGGCAACCATGAATTTCCACATCTATTTTTGACAATGCAAGCATAACTGCCTTTTCAAAATCAATGGTGACTATCTTGGGCTGCCAGTCTGGAACCTCGGCTCTAATTAAATTAAACAGGATCGTATATGCCTCTGTTGTTTTATGTGTCATAAAGGCAAAAACCAATGGCACTATGTTGGTACTGTTGGAGTCGCTGCCTATATCTGCTTGAATGACATATATCTGCCCAAAAGGTTTTGGACAAGCTTGATATGTCCCATCCATAAAATAGTTAGTAGTTTTAGACGCATCCGTGCGTCTTTTGAACTAAATACAACAATTCGCATGCCGTTATGCGAGTAGTCCGCAAGTAAAAAATGTTCATACTGTTTAGGTACTTCTACCTCCTCTGGACTTTTTGTGCTAGTTTTCTTAACTTGAGCCAACTTATTTCTTTGACGATATATCCCAGATTTTTTTTCATCAAAAGAAGGTACTGGTCTGTTAGATACTAAATGCCAACCTTTGCTTTCGATATGAGAAAGTGCCTTCTTGTATACGCGAGGAGCAGGTTCTTTGCCATTTATTGCTTCTTTACAGTAATCACTTAATGTGCCTTCTATAAAATTATGAGCCACATCAGGAATACAGACTTCACAATGGGGTTTCCGCTGTGTAATACTTTTGTCCTAAAAAAAAAACAAATTATGTACTTAGATAAAAAGCTAGTAGGAAAAGTTGTAAAATTCGTTGGTACATGTTTTTTACCTGGAAGATATCCTACAGAATTAAACAAAGAAATTACTCACCGAATTTAATGTTATTGATCCAGTACATTTCAATTTTGATTTTTTATAATTTTCACAACGCCAGAGACTAGTGCCTTTTTTATAAAGAACATGCTTGTGGAATCTGTAGCCTGCGTATAATTGCACATTACCACGACCAATTTTAATAAATTTTAATTCTTCGTTCGCACTCATTTTCCGTAAAAAATTATAACGCACTAAACTCCAATGTCAATAATATGACAGATGTCTTAATTTATTACTCATATTTTCTTATTTTAAAAAGACTCATCATGAAGGTCGAATAAGATCTATCATGGGTGGCTAGTGGGTCTTTTAGAAAAAAAATCTCAGTAAGTAGATTCATTTTTTTGTTAAATTGTTTAATGCTGACAGTCTGAATAAGCATTAGCAAATAATGAAGTACAAAAATTGTTTTCTTACATTTTATCTACATGTGTGACCTTAATTAATTTTATATTTTTGTTTGAATTATATTTTTTTGTATACCATAATATATTAACTCATACTTACTAACTCGTAATTTTATGTTTAATATTGTTAAGAAATCTATTGTCCAAACAGTATTTATTAGAAAAATGCCGCCTGTGATACAGGTTTAACCTAGTACAGGCATCGTAGTTTGTTATACCAACATTATTTCTAAGATTTAAATTGTATTTTTGTGCTAATTCTATTTTTGAATAAATATTATTATTATTTATTATTTATTTCTTAAAATCAGGATCCAATGAGAAAAACAATTCTCACTAGATCCATTATGGATCTGGCCAATGGATCTTCTGCGAATGATCCTTCTCAGTAGATCCATTTCTTGAAATCAGGATCCATTGAGAAAAACAATTCTCACTAGATCCATCATGGATCTGGCCAATGGATCTTCTGCGAATGATCCTTCTCAGTAGATCCATTTCTTGAAATCAGGATCCATTGAGAAAAACAATTCTCACTAGATCCATCATGGATCTGGCCAATGGATCTTCTGAGAATGATCGGTTTTATCAGCATACGTGTGTATATTTGTACCTATGTATTTATGTTTGTTCCTCTATATCGTTCTAGAGAACAAACGCGTAAGCCGATTTTGATGATTCTCACGTCAATCTATTCTTCTTAATCTTGCGAGTGCCATATTAAAATGGCAAAAATGGCGGCTTTTCGACACCATAGGATTTTGGGGGACTCATTTTTTTTCTTCTAAACTGATCGTGTGGGTTATCAAAAAAAAGGGTTTTAAAAGGTGATTAACAAGATGTATCCTTCGACTGCACAGCATAATTTACTTCTTGTTTACCTACGTCTTTTTAGTTCGCTTAGCAGTCAAGGTTTATGATTATTTTAATTACTTTTTCTTGTAATTTAGACAGGATGTTAAACAAATTTTGTGAGTGGGATGGAGAGGGACAGAGTGGGAGGAGGAATGTGGTTCACGCCATTTTCGAATCACTGCTAATATCATTTCGTCATCCAAAGCTCGATGCCCTAGTGTATTGCAGCGACTAGTCGCTATGCCAATTACAATTTATGCAACGATCCATGATATCGATCAATATCCAATCGGTAGGCCGTTCGTCGAATCCAAAATAACAAGTCCAAGTTCAACGTTTAAGCGGGGTCCTCCGTGTCCGGTATGGTAGCAAGGCAAGGGTCGTAGAAGGAGGAAGATCAGAGGTCCGTAGGAAAGCCGGGTCGAGGAAAATATCAATCAAAAATTATGAGAGGAAACACTCAGAACGCACACGCATAGACGATACGAAACGAGTGTCGATCGATGTCATCTGTCATGTCATGCATGATTGTCAGAGTTAGCACAGATTAAAAATACAATAATCGATTAGTAAATGTAAATCGATTAATCTTAATTATGTAGATATTTAATTAGTTTAAACTCTTAATACTCTATTTCTAATAGATTTAATTATTTTAATTAAATAAATCATCCGGTGAAAGCATTTTCGTAAATAGTATGAAATCTGTAACGATAATCGATCCCAATTGAATCGATTTTCCAATTACTTCGTAACACTAACTTAATTATTGGATTTTTCATTTCCCAGATTGTAAATTGAATTGATTTTTCACAGTACGAAATAGAAAAAAATAACCTTTTTTTTAAGCCATACCTCAACTTATTACTATCAGGCCCAGAAGTCCCTGTCTCTTTTAGCCATCTTAACAATCTTCTCCGTGGCGCAATGGTCGAGCGTGCGGTAAACAGTATCTTACGCCACCAGCACCTAGCGCCGTAAGTTTGAATCCGACTGCCAACACATCGGTGTTTTTTATGTTTTAATGAAACGTTTTACATTTGTTTGTTCAATTCATTGCTTAAATATTGGCAAGTCTTCTTTATATTTGAGTTAGAATTTATTTGAGGTCTACCCTCTAAAAATGACAAATCATGTGTAGGTTAGTAGTTTAAGTTCATCGTCATAATGTTATTGACTATCGGGCTTACGTTACGTTTTTAGACATTATACCCTGCGTGTTTTGGGCAGTGCTTTTATTTGTTAATCATTATGAATCACTTAACTACACTTTTAAGAGCTGAGATTATTATTTTGCGTGAGCAAAACGTTTCAATTAGTGAAATTGCGAGGCGTTTAAAGATATCGGTAAGTAACAAAATGTTATTAATATGTTTAGAAGATTAAAAATAATGTTTATATAATCCACATGTTATTGATTGTTGTTTTTTGTAACAATATTTTATTATTGTTCACAGAGAAGGACTGTGCAATTGTGGGTCCATCGATATGCAGATTCGGGAAGCATTGATCCTTGCCGACCGGGACCGAAGGCTAATCCATAACATACAGAGATGGCAATGCGCGGCACCGTGATATAGTTGCAACGCATATCGCTGAGCCCTTCTTCACTACTCGTTTAACGGCGACTAAACATGACGTGGCATTACAAACTGTACGGAACCACTTGCGTGCAGCTGGTGTGAAATGTCGTAGGCCAGCCAAGAAAATATTACTGTCAGATATTCACAGACAAAACCGGGTACGCTTCGCAAGAGAATATTTGGATTTCGATTGGTGCAATAATGTTGTTATATTTAGCGATGAAAAATGTTTTAAGTCGGACAGAGACGGTCGTAAAATATTGTAGCGAAAAGATGGTGAACGCAATAATAAAAAAAAATATTCTTCCATGCAGGTCTAGTGGCTGCTTTACTTTGGGATTTTGGGGATGAATGTCATCAATGGGTCCTGGTGAATTAGTGCAGTTAGGGGGTCGCAATACCAGTGAAGGTTACTTGAACGTTTTACATAACCTGATGCTACCAAGTGTGCGCGTTGCATACCGATACTAAAGGCGCACCAATCGGCTATTAATAAAAATATCAAGGGCGAATTTGTTTTATGTGAGTGATGTTATTGTTAGTGAGATAACAATTTAGGATACCTGTATCTTAATATCTTTCTTACTAACATGTTTATTCATATCACTATAATTAAATTACTCTCTTGAATATGAAAAATAACGTTATTTCCTGTCCGACTTAGAATATTTGTCATGCACAAAACTTTATAATTTGTAATTATAATTAAAATGAAAACCTAGGCAATAAATATTGTTGATTTCTTATTACAAATTGTTTAATTTTCGCTTCCATATTTTTTTCTTATTATCAGTTAAAATAGAAAAATAAAAATTCAACAAAATGACAACAAATTAAAAATTAAATTTAAAAAATGCAAAAAGTCAATGACGGTGGCGGGATTCGATCCTACGACATTTGTTTTACCAGGCCATTGCTTATACACCTATGCCACAACACCAGTTAGCAACAACGTGAAATTTATGCTTAATATTCTTTGCCTACAAAATAGTCCTAACCGTTTTCAATCACGGCGGCCAATCTTAGCGAACACATACGCGTGTTTGCTGACTTATTGTGAGACGTGAGGCGAAGTAATACACCAGTTGATTTTACGCACGCCAGCATTATATTGGTGTGCTCTGCAAACTTAACTAATTTGCTGTGTGTACATCTAAAGCCAGTTTTTACGATGCAAGAAAGTTGCATTAGCAAACAAATCAATGTTATGTACTTGGCAGTAAGTAAGACCTATTATTATAATAGCATGCTAAATATGAAGTTTTTTATTTTTATTTTGTTGCTTTTTAGAATGCCAAAACAGACCAATGAAAAGAGGCTGCTTAAAAAAAGAATGGATGAAAGAAGAATAAAAGCAAGAATAATCTTTCATCATCAGCCTACAGCAGACCACTGCTGGACATATATTATTATGCCTCCTCAATGGCACGCCACTCAACTCGATTCTCAGCAACTCTCATCCAGTTGCTACCAGCCACGCTGCGAAGATCGTCACTCCAGTCACTCGAGTCTGAGGGCATGAACACGTCTACCCCAACGGTCATCGGTTCTACGGCTAAATGACCGTCCCATTGCCACTTTAGCCATTGTCATTTCTTACCAAGCACAGCCCGTTCCATAGCTCGCTGAGCGACCTTGAATTTATGGACCAGCCGTACCGTGAGTGTCCACGTTTCAGCCCCGTAAGTCATAACAAGCAGGACGGGTTGGTTGAAGACCTTCCGTCTTTACACACTGTGGAAACGCGACGAGAAGATCGGACGAAGTTTCTTATGCTGCCCAGCCCAGCTGAATTCTTCTGTGAGTCTCAAAGTTGTTCTCACCAAACTTCAGAGTTTGCCCGAGATAAACATAATTATTTTCGAACAACCTCGAGAGGACAATAGTTCTGGGAAGACTTCAGAACTGACCAGGTCTCGACAGAGATAAAAGCCTTCTCATAGTCCACAAATGCAAGACGGAGCGACCGATTGCAATGTGTCTTACAGACATTCAGCAAATTGTTATAATAGCCCTAATTATTTTTCGTTTTCTTAAAGGTCAGCAGGAGCCTTTCTCTTCAATCTTCTGAATTTCGAGAAATATAAGAAAATGTTAGGGTATTCTCTTTATTATAACTTTTCGCAAAAGTTTTTGCGTAGACTCGATGTCACAAAATGTGTAGTGAGTGTGATCCCTTTATTATTTTCATTGAATAAAGTCTCGTTTTATTTTAATAATAATATTTTTTTATTTCTTGCTTCCAATTCATATTTTAATTGTTAAATTTGAAAATAATGTAGTTGTATTTGCTACTCTGATACCCGCTTCTATAAATAAGTCAAAGTGATTGAGTAAAAGTAATTACTTAAGATACGATTTTTATTCTGTAGTTTAGTAATTACTTGAAGTTAGAACTTTCAAAAGTGATAATTATTTCTGTTTAGCTTTCTTTTACGGTACCTAGTACGGTCGAACAAGCTATTTGGTTTACATTTTACAATGTAATTTGTTGGTTAAACTGTAAACCAAATAGCTTGTTCGACCGTACGTTCAAATTCTTGTCTATTTCATAAAATGGTTGCGTAATAACTAAAACTCAAGTAATTATTTTAACTTGACTATATATCTATACAAGTGAGTCTCTCAATCCGACACAAGTGATTAGTTAAGAAATACTATATCAAAATAATAAAGCGACTATAATAAATGTTAGAGTTACGATCGATTCATGTATGTATGTGAACGTTTAATATATAAATTGTAAAGCACATAATATAATATTCACTGTTGACAAATGTAATTCAAATATAACAATTGATTTGTGATAAATTACGGATTTGTTTTATTTCAGTTCAAATAACAGGCTCTATGTTACACAATGTTGCAACAGATAAAAAAATGTTATTGAATGATAAAATGGTTATAAACCTATCAGAATAGTTGAACACATGGTTATAAAAAAGAAAACAGTGGTTAGTGAAAACAGAGAAAGTTAACAATATATCCATAAAAACCTGTCACAATACCTATTTCAGGGTACTCCCTTAATTCTCCTAAAATTTTTTTGTCCGAAAATCATTATCCATAAAACGTTTGCTATAAACTTCAGTAACCATAATGTTTGACTTACTTTTGACTTAATGTCCTATGTCCCATAGATGGGGCAGAGGGCGTTCACAGATGTCCTCCATCGCGATCGGTCTTGAGCTTCACGCTTCACCTCGCTCCACGTCATTCCGATGCTCGCCGCTACTGCAAACACGGTGCGACGCCAGGTTGGACGGGGACGGTCACGCTTTCTTTTTCCTTGGGGATTCCAGTCCAAAGCTTGTTTGGGTACATACCCAGGTCAGGGTCCCTTCGGAGCGTGTGGCCAATCCATCTCTACTTGCGACGCTTGATCTGGCGGTCGATCGGGCTCTCGTGGCATTCCTCTAACAGCTCTACGTTGGAGATGGTCTCGGGCCAGTAAATTCCGAGAATGCGACGAAGACAGCGATTGACGAAAACATGGATTTGGCGTGAGATGTCCTTTGTGACCTTCCACGTTTCACACCCGTAAAGCAGCACGAATTTCACATTGGACCCGAATATCTTGAGTTTAATCCTTCGGGTCAGTTTTCGTGACTGCCAAACAGGTCTCAGCTGTGCGAAGGTTGCTCGGGCTTTGCCGATCCGTGAAGCGATGTCCTCTTCACTGCCCCCAGTCTCTGCCACGACGCTCCCGAGGTAAGTGAATTTGTGGACGCGTGCCACTGCCTCTGTGCCAATCAGCAACGGTGAGTGATTCTTCACACCAGTTCTCATCTCCTGGGTCTTCCTGATATTTATTTTAAGCCCGGTTTCTGCCGTCTCCTGCTGTAGATTGTTCTATTTTGCTTGCATATCGGCGCGGGTGTGACTCAGCAGGCATAGGTCATCGGCGAAGTCCAAGTCTTCCAAGACGTTGGATAGTCCCCACTCTATGCCGCGGCGCCTGTTTTCAGAGATGCGAAGCATAATACCGTCAAGAACGACTAAGAAGAGACAGGAGGCAGCCTTAGACGTCATTCGAGATGAGGCCGTCATGGGTTACCTTACCTTACAATAATACTTCTTGTAGATATTTTAAACCATAATGATAAATCCCGAAATTATGTTTTACATAATTATCTTTATTTCTAAAACTGTTCTGTCATAATATCGAATACTATAATAATTTAATCTTCTAATTTTACATGCCTTATAGTCAAATGTCCTAAGTATTTTATTATATAATGTGTATTATTCCGTATGTTCATAAAAGTATAATAAAATGTTTGCTCCTAAAACATTTGCTAAAAATTAGGTTTTAGTGACAGAAACGAATGGCTGTAAATCCGACCCCACGCAGTCTTGTCTGCCCTACCCCTAGAGTGTAATTTAAAATCGCGTAGGTGCGGAGGGGCGAAGCGGCCCGCAAGTTGAGGAGCAGGTGGTTGTAACACTCGCCGCCGCTGCTGGCGACGATAAGCTCGCGTGGGACCGCTGGAGCCTCGCAGGGCCGGAGCCGGGACATGAACCATGCCTGCTGCATTTTGCTTGCTCGCTTGCATGCTGCATGCTTGCTTGCTTGCATGCTGCATGCTTGCTTGCATACTGTATGCGTGCTTGCATGCTGCATGCTTGCTGCAAGCTTGTTGCATGCTTGCTACATGCTTGCTGCATGCTTGCTGCATGCTTGTTGCATGGATGGTGTATGTTTGTTTGCATGTTTGCATACTTATTACAGGGAAAATTAATATCCACATAATTATGTTCACACTCAACTGTTTTATTGACGGTTTGATTGATTGATTTTCTGCCTTTTAGTGACTACCGATATGAAATGTATGCCAAAAAAAAATTCTAACTGTGAACTTTCTGCGATATGATGGTTCTACTTTTTAATTCTTACAAATTTCATAAGAGCAATCTAAATATATAAAAGAAGAAACTGACTGACTGACTGACTCATCTATCAACGCACAGCCCAAACCGCTGAGTTTAGAGATTCCAAGTTTGGTAAGTAGGTTCCTTATGTGGTCTAGGGGTGCACTAAGAAAGGATTTTTCAAAATTCACCCCCTTAGGGGGTTAAACGGGGCTCCAAAGTTTGTATGGGGAAACAAGATTAGTTAGACTATTTTATTCGAAACTTCACAGGAGTGCTCCTATTGACAAATGAGTAGAAAGGGGTTTCGGGTTTCTTCAGAATTCAACCCCTAAGAGGGGGAAATGGGGTGGCAAAGTATAAAAATCAATGCACAGCCCAAACCACTGAGTCTAGAGATTCCAAATTTGGCACACAGGTTCTTTATGGGGTTTAGGGGTGCATTAAGAAAGGATTTTTCAAAATTAACCCCCTCTAAGGGGTTGAAACGGGGATCCAAAGATTACATGGGGAAATAAGATTAGTTAGATTAGTTTATTCGAAACTTAACAGGAGTACTCCTATCGATAAATGAGTTAACATTTGTGTTTCAGGTTTTTTCAGAATTCAACCCCTAAAGGGAGAAATGGGGTAACAAAGCCTGAAATTCAACATAGGTATTGTCTGTATGGTGAATTGGGTCGGATGTATTACAAAAACAACGATTTTAAGATTTAATGTGGCGGACCTGAATTACCATAATTCCCTGTTGGGGTGCGATGGGGTTGAAATGTCTAAAAATCAATATGGGTGTCGAAACCGAGATTATCAGGGGTGCTGATGTCGAAAATGGCATTTATTTTGAGATCCAGAAGATGGCGGATTCAAATTCTATACAGGGTTATTGTTGATTTATTGTGATGATTGTTATAACGAAGATGATTATTGTTATAATGATGATGATTATTGTGATTACGATGATAATAATTGTGATTACGATGATGATTGTGATAATGATCATGATGATTGTGATGATGATTTTGATTACGATGATAATGAGTTTGATAACGATGATGGTGATTGTGATAGTGATGGCGATTGTGATAGTGATGGTGATTGTGATGATAATAGCGATTGTGATGGTGATTGTGATAGTGATAACGATGGTAATGATTGTGATTACGATGATAATGATTGTGATTACGATAATGATGATTCTGATTACGATGACGATGATTGTGATAACGATGATGATCATTGTGATAGTGATTTTGATGGTGATTGCGATAGTGATTGTAATAGTAACGGTGATTGTGATGGTCATTGTGATTGTGACAGTGATGGTGATAATGATGACGGTGATTGTGATTTCGATGATAATTATTGTGATAGTGAGTGTGACGGCGATTGTAATGGTGATGGTGATAACGATGATAATGATTGTGATTACGATGATGATGATTGTGATTACGATAATGATGATTAAGATAGTGATTTTGATGGTGATTGTGATTGTGATTTTGATAGTGACGGTGATTGTGATGGTGATAGCGATGGTGATGGTGATTGTGACAGTGATGGTGACGATGATTAAGGTGATTGTGGTTGCGATGATAATGATTTTTAAAATGATAGTGATTATGATAGTGATTGTGAACCAGATTGTGATGGTGATTGTGATTGTGATGTTGATTGTGATAGTGATGGTGATTGAGATTACGATGATAATGATTGTGATTACGATGATGGTGATTGTGATAGTGATTTTGATGGTGATGGTGATTGTGATAGTGACGGTGATGGTGATTGTGATGGGGATTGTGATGGTGATTGTGATAATGATTGTGATAATGATGGTGGTTGTGATAGTGATGGTGATTGTGATAATGATGGTGACTGTGATAGTGATGGTGATTGTGATAAAGATGGTGGTTGTGATAGTGATGGTGATTGTGATAATGATGGTGGTTGTAATAGTGATGGTGGTTGTGATAGTGATGGTGATTGTGAAGATAATAATAAATTGTGATGATTATGAAATTTGGCACATAGATAGTTTAGCACCTGGATTATTAACATGTAGGACACTATTTATCCCTTTAGTATGATTCAGTGGGACAGTTACCGAACTGCACGCGGGCGAAGCCGCGGGCAACAGCTAGTATTGTATAAAAATGTGCTGTGTTGAGAGAAGTTCATAGCATAGCAAAAGCTAAGTAATAACCTGTAGCTACCCTTAATTACAGACACAATAAAAAGAACAATGTTCTGTTCCCTTTTGGGAACGTCTGGGAACATATCGGTCTGTTTTAAAAATATTTTTAAGATCAAAACATTACATTTTCTTTTTTAATTTAGGATTTTTAAACTATTATTGAAAACGGTTTTAAGTCTTTTGTATATTATTGATTGTAATATTTATGACAAACGGGTTTAGGGAATATTGTATTTAGGGATTTCAATATTATGGCATGTGATATTATGTGATATTAAGTTCGGTTAAGTGATCATTCGGACAAATGATGATTAGGACAAAAAAAAGTTATGACACTTTAAATTATGAATAAAAAAGTTAGGTAATACAATAGAGAACCCTATTTCAGACATGTTACAAATAAAATCTTCACCCATTCATTAAATAACAGCTCGTTTGTTGAATATGTTAGACTGTTAGGTCCGATATAGGGTTGCCTACCGGGATAACGTCGGGGTAACCATGACTGTTAGACTGTTAGGTCCGATATAGGGTTGCCTACCGGTATAACTTTCAATTCAATTCATTTATTTAGTCAGACAAATAAAATATCCATATACATAGTAATATAGTATACACAACTTGAACGTAACATAAAAATATTAGATAACATAATCAAAATAATAATCATAATCAAAATAAGCAAATACAAATAAATATAACAAAATGAGTTTTTTAATTAAATATAATTATTGAAAATAATATTGTCAATTAGATAAATTAAATGAATTTGAATAATATATAAAAATAATTCAGAATAATTCTTAAAAAACCTAAAACACTATTTATCTCCCCCAAGCCCTAAATATGGGGGCATGTAGGACCAACCAATGCCACATGAATGGCCCGTCTAACCTGTTGGCGACGACGGCGAGGAGACTGTTGCCGCTAGCCCTCACCCTGCCCGCTATCGAGGCTGCCCTCCTGCGCATAGTGGCATAAAACAGTCTACGCGCACACTGGCGAACATCCCCGATGCGCTGCAAAAGCGAGGGAGCCGCAGCAATGCCCTCAGCGCGTTATTGTATTGAACTCGGAGGGCTCCGTAGGCTTTCTGCGAGTATGACACCCACAGGCTGGTCGTATAAAATGCAGTACCGTAGGCTCGAAACAAGGTGACGTCGGGGTCATCACTGTTAGACTGTTAGGTCCGATATAGGGTTGCCTACCGGGATAACATCGGGGTCATCACTGTTAGACTGTTAGGTCCAATATAAGGTTGCCTACCAGAATAACGTCGGGGTCACCACTGTTAGACTGATTGTCCGATATATGGCTGCCTACCGGGATAACGTTGGAGTCACCACTGTTAGACTGTTAGGTCCGATATAGGGTTGCCTACCGGGATAATGTCGGGGTCACCACTTGGAACTTTTTCTCCTGTGGCAACACTACAGCTAACAGCTGATTTGAATTTGTCCTTAAAATTTTAATTTTAAATATTGTATTTCCTTCATAAAAAGGCCTATTTCCTATAAAATATCAAGTATTTAGCAAGTATAGTGTGAATTATAGTGTAGATGTATTGAATTAACGCAAATTAAGTGTAATAAATTCATTTGTGAAACTGACAGTTACCGGTTCGAAGGAATCTTGCATTGTCATCTTAATATCAGGTACAATACAACTTATTTTACTTGGTAGTAAATTGTTTACGTTTTAATTACTTGCTTTCTATAACTGGATCACTTTTAATTACGGCTACCTGTTGATGCCGATGACCTTTGAAACGTAAACATAACCCTGTTTGGTTCGGTGACAGAACTTCTTTTTGTCGAACTAAATTTCATTTTTCCATTTTTCAATTAATCGTTTCTTTTACAATTCTACCGCACCAATCTTCTCCTATCTTGTCTCTATTCTACTGTATCATGATTATGACACGCAGTGCCCGCGCTCGGCTCGAAGAGTCCAAACTTAGTCAGGCTTTGAGCGAACTAAAGGCGTGTAAGGAGTCCTGTAACCAGCTAAACAGGGAAATAGATGACAATGAAAGGGTGCTCTCTGAAGCTCATGAAAGGAATAATAAGTTAAAAATGGAAATGGCTCAGTTATATACTCAATTCACTGATGCCATAGAAGACCGGGATAGGCTCCAAGTCATTGTGGACGGGTTCAGCCAGTGTAGCACAGAGTATGAACAAACTCTCAGTCACAAACATCAGTTACAACAACAGCTACATGAGGCCAGAAGTCAAATATCAGAACTCGAGACAACCAATCACAACATCACAGCCTCATTGAACCAAAGTCTGTTCAGTGAATTGGTGCCTATTGCTCCGTCAATGCTTTCTAATACATGCCAACCTTACACTATAGATCTGACAGGTGATGATGAACTAAATTCAATTAAATCAGTGCGAGTAATGACTAGTAAGAATAAACTAAAAAAATATATTAAAATAAACAAATACATTGTTAAAACTAAGAAAATGGTAAAAAAGCAAAAGTTTTTCATTAAAAATGTAAAACTAAATAGGGAAAGATTGAACCTTCTAAAACAATTAGATATGTATTCTTTAAATTTAGATAAAAGTAATAGGAAGTACCAAATTGACACAGAGAACTTGCAGTGTGAAATTGACCACCTACAACGGAAATTAACTTTACTCAATACTAAATATACAGCCTCTGAAAACCAAATGAGGGAATATGTATTGGCTATGAATGAGCTGGTAAGTACAGAAACTAACTACTGTGAGCATTGTCCACCACCATCCGTAGAACCCACACCGGCCCATTCATTGTCTCATGGTGATACAACCATACCGCAGTCCTGTGTTAGTTTACCTTTAGAAATTAATAATTGTTCAGCCAAACAGATTGTCAACAAAGAAATTGTAATTTTCTCTGATGAAATTGGAAAGGATTTAGGCCACTTGTTGACAAATAATTATCCGGGACATTCTATTATGAACTTTTGTATGCCTGGTTGTTCCTTATATGACATCATGAGGAAAATTATTAATTACAACTTCAACCAGGATTCCATACTTATAATATTTCTTGGTAATAGGGGTACTGTGAATAAAGGAGAATTACTCCAATATTATAGATCATTATGTGACCTGAGTTTAAGAAAAATTGTAATGTTCACATTTCCATATAGTAAAAGTTTGCCACAGGAAGAAAATTACTTTAGATATAATATTAATAAAACATTGCATAATCTGTCATTTAATAGTAATGTATTTAATTTAATTGACATTAACAATTATATTGGTGAAAATTTTTATTTGACAAAAGATAGATATTTTGTAGACAGGTACTATCTTTCAAACTATTGGAAAAGACAGGTAGCTGAGTCGCTATCATACTTTTTTTCTATTACAGCCAAGAATTTGGCTGATCAAGTTGCCTCTGTTGAACAATGCAATACTCAATTAAATCACTGTGCCAATAGTTTGATCATAATGAATGAATCAGTCAATCATTTAAATTAGAAAATGGGACAACAGAGACGACCTCTTGCAATATTATAAGGAAGCCAGATAATAAATCAGGCGAATGTTTTGAGAGTTTTAATAGTATCAACCTGGTTCATCAAAATATTCAAGGATTTTTGAACAAAGAATTAGAAGTAGAACTATTCCTGAATTATAACAATATAGATATTCTTTGTGTAACGGAGCATTGGCTCAAATGTCATCAATTAATTTTCAATTTTAGTAATCACCAGGTTGGTAGCTCATTCAGCAGGGTAAATGCTATACATGGCGGCGCATTAATCTTAGTAAATAATCATCTTAAATTTAAAGACCGCAAAGATATTGTCAGCCTATCTGTTGAGCGAACAGTTGAAATAGCCTGTATAGAATTGGAGCAGTTTATTATATTAAGTGTGTATAGACCTCCTTCAGGGTTGTATGATTGTTTTGAAAAGGTAATGGATGAAGTGTTGCATAAAATCTGTAGTTCTAAGAAGTCAGTAATCATTTGTGGTGATTTTAATATTAATTTGTTAGAAAATTCTGGGTTATGTACAAAAATTATAAGCCTTTTTCAGTCATACAATCTTGAAAACAAATTTCTCGAGCCTACCAGAATAACCCCAACTAGTGCCACTTGCCTAGATAATATTTACACTGATATTATACCCACCCAAAAAGCAATTATTAACTTAATAGATTCAGATCATTGTGGGCAATTGATCACAATTCCAAATGTAAACAAGACAGTCACTAAAAAGGATATCATTATTAATCCAAAAAGTAAAAATCGCCTGGAAACTTTTAAAACTAAACTTTTATCTAAACTACCACTTTTGTCAGTTAATGATGATCCAAATCAACAATATAACGATTTTTTCAGTATGTATTGCACACAATTTGAAAACATATTTGTCCCTAAGACAATATCTGTAAATAATAACGCTTCTTTCAACGACTGGGCCACCATTGGTATTCATAAGAGTCGAAAACGACTTTATGAGCTGTATGAAGAGCGGACTTATAAAAACACTGTAGAATTTAATTTGTATGTTAAGAATTATTCTAAATTATTTAAAAAAGTTTGTTTCATAGCAAAGTCACGTTACTTGAGTTCAAAAATTAAAAATAGTAGTAATGTAATTAAAATGACATGGAACATTATTAATAGCGAAACGGGAAAGTCTTGCAACCGAAATAGTGACTACAGCCTTGCTATTGGCGATAATATTTTGAATTCAGACACTCAAGTTGCCACAGCCTTTGAAAATTTCTTTGCGGATATTCCCGTATCGACTACTAAATCGCTAAACTCGTCAGCTGCTGCTGCCGAGTCTTTACTTAAGGAAAACGTTTCAGTCTGTGATTCCGAATTTAATTTTCAATATGTCACCTGTAAAGATATAATTAAAACTTTTCACACCTTAAATGTTAAAAAGACCGCCGATCTATGGGGTCATTCTGTGGACGTTGCTAAATCCATTATAAACATTGTAGCTCCTTCATTAGCTGTAATATTTAACGATTGTATTGACCATGGTGAGTTTCCTGATTTAATGAAATATAGTAAAATAATACCATTGTTTAAATCAGGTAGTACATCAAACCCCACTAATTATAGACCCATTTCAGTACTACCCACCTTTAGTAAAATTTTTGAAAAATTAATTTTGGCACAAATGCAAAGCTTTTTCAATAAACATAAGTTATTGCATAAAAAACAGTACGGTTTCACAAGGGGTCGTTCAACTACTGATGCCGGTGTTGAACTTTTAGGACACATTTATAATGCCTGGGAGGACAAATGCGATGCTTTGGGCATTTTTTGCGATTTATCTAAAGCTTTCGATTGCGTTCTTCATGAAACATTAATCAGGAAATTACACCACTACGGAATCCGTAACGCCTCTCTGGATCTTCTTATTTCATATTTGAGTAATAGGATTCAGAGAGTTGATGTTAACGGGAAGAGATCTCCCGGATCCGTAGTAAGAATGGGGGTACCACAGGGCTCAATTCTTGGTCCATTTTTGTTTCTTATTTACATAAATGACTTGCCTCACCTCATAAAGGATAATCATGACTTAGTATTGTTTGCAGACGATACTTCTCTTTTATTTAAACTCAAACGTCAGCAGTTAGTTACGGATGATGTTAATAGCGCCCTGGCAAAAGTCGTTAATTGGTTTAATGTTAATAACCTACTCCTAAATGAGAAAAAAACTAAATGTATTAAGTTTACGATACCCCATGTAAGACAAGTGGAAACTATTGTACTAATTAAGGATGAAGAGTTGAAACCGGAAGATAGCACAGTGTTTCTAGGCATAACTTTGGATGCCAAGCTTCAGTGGGGCCCGCATATAGACAAATTATCAAAAAAACTTAGCTCTGCAGCATACGCCGTTAGAAGAATTCGTGAGTTAACTGATTTAGAGACAGCTCGTTTAGTTTACTTTAGTTATTTCCATAGCGTGATGTCGTACGGTATTCTCTTGTGGGGCAATGCCGCCGATATTCAGACAATATTTGTTTTGCAAAAAAGGGCAATTCGTTCAATTTATAAATTAAGTCCCAGATACTCCCTCAGACAAAAATTTAAAGAGATTAATGTTCTTACTGTGCCTTCTCAATTTATTTATGAAAACCTTTTGTACGGACACAAAAATATTAATTTGTTTAAAAAATACAGTGATATCCACAACATAAATACGAGGAACAAACACAAATTTGTTGTTCCTGCAACGAGGCTCAAAAAAATAGGGGGTACGTTCAGATGCCAATGTATACGTTTTTACAATAAACTTCCAAGCCAAATTCACTCACTAAGCCTAAATAAATTCAAATCGTTTATAAAACGGAAGCTGTGCCTGAAAGCCTACTATCATGTTAATCACTATCTCGAAGATAAAAAGGCTTGGGATTAAGCTGCTCCAATGAAATTTGCTCTGTGAATGTCGAAGCTTCGGACTTCGCTTGTTTATTATTTATTCCTTTATCCTTTTTTTTATTTATTTTTCCTTTTATATTTTTTATTTTTTTCCTTTTTTATACAATCTGACATTTAATGTTTTGACATGTATTTTATTATTTTTTATACACTCCGACATTTAATGTTTTGACATGTATTTTATAATTTTTTACTTTTTTTTTATTATTTTATTTGACATTTACTGATTTGACATGAATACTTATTTTGTTAAGTATTCTACTTTTTTTTTATCATCATTGTGACTTTTAATGGTTTTTGTGATTTTTATTTACTTTCTTTTGAATAGAACTTGTTCTGAATTTTATATGATTATTGTGAATGTGGGGACCATGTGGGTCACATTTATATTTTTTGTTTATTTTTTCCCACAACTGTCTGGCAGTTTGAGTACTCTAAGCGACCTACCCAAATGTCCTTTCTTTGGTATTGTTCGTCGTTTCGTTGAGCTCCTTGAGTTATAAGTCGAGCTACACGTTAACTGACGAATGCTTGCACTGACTGGACAGGTCCACTCAAATCTGTATGGTTCTTTCTTCAAAAGACCATCTCAGACACTAATCTGCATAGTCCTCATGTGAATTGAGCAAGATTGTCTGGACTTTAAAAGAGACTATGACCTCTGAGTTTGTTTCGGCTGTTTCTTCTCAGAGTAGTCAGGTACGAAACACCGGCCCCATCTAGTTTAAAAAAATGACGTGTAAAAGTGTTTGTAAAAACCTACTTGCAAAATAAACATCATTTATCATTTATCATTTATCATTTATCATTTATCATTTACCACTGTTAGACTGTTAGGCCCGATATAGGGTTGCCTACCGGGAACGTACCGGGATAGTAATGAAAAGCTCGAGAGTCGAATGCCAACTAGTTTATATTTCTCAATAATTACATTTGTCTGTATGGTGTGTGCGTATGCGTGTGTACGTGTGTGTGTGTCCACAAATAGAATGCAAGATACCGTCAAGTAGCTAGGCGGATGCCCAGCAAACAGCCTGTGCTTTCTAACGTTAACTCACAAATCCAAACATGAAGAAGATTAACTTTTTTAAACCTATTCAGGAAAAAACACACTCAAAACCGTAGGTACTTTAGAATTCCTGAAGCTGAAAACGAATTTTATGTCAAATGGAAACCCGTTACAAATTGTGTGTTTAGCAGAACAAGCGTCGATATACTCGAGACCATCGTTTATAGCTTCACGGAGCTTCTTGTCTGTAATAGAAAAAAATAAACTTTAAATCTATTTTTAGGTAAATACTCGTAACAATGACTACTGATTTCAATGAAGCAAGAGCATTAACCAACATTACTTAGTGTTGGTGGAAGGTCTTGGCCATGAGACCATTGGCTGTAACACTATTTACTATTAGCAATATCGCCAAGAACTTAAATCAAGACCTTAAATAACAGAGTCGATTAAATGGCTTCCAAGTAATCTGTATTTGGACAAGCCATTGTCTCGTAATTATTTTATTTATAGTTCTTAAAAGGGAATATTCGTTAAATATCCTCATTCGTTAGTAATTAAGCAGAAACACAATTTTAGTCTCATCAAGATCATTCACAGCTATTTCTATAAAAATGCTGCTACACACAAAATCTTGTGTCTTCTTCTTCTTCTTCTTCCTGGCTTTTATCCCAATTTATTTGGGGTCAACCCTCCTAGTACTTCTGCGCCAAACCGCACGGTTGTGGGTTGTCTCTGTCGTTGTGTTGCTCGCTGTCATGTCCTTCGCTATTGTTCGTAGCCAGGTTATTGGTGGTCGTCCACGGCGGGTTCCTTCTATCTGGCAGAATCTTGATACTCCGAAATTTATTTGGCATAACACACTTGGCATAATCTTCTTTAAACGAATATTTTTCTACAACAGAAGATGCACTAATTTAAACACTGTATATTGATATAGTTACTTGATTAATTACACTGATTTTACAACTGATTTTACACTGATACGAAATAGTTTTATAAAGACACAGAAACACACAATTATCAATAAAAGTTTGCAATCACATAGAAATACAGTTTATAGAGACTACACAGTTAATATAGTTCAATACTTTTACCCAATTTGCACAGAATTTACGACGACTTTTACACTAGTAAGTTATAAAAAACACTGAGGACTGCTGACTGAAGACTGGCTATGCTCCAAAAAGTCGCCTATTTTATTCACATTTTCATTAGCCCAAGTAGTGGCTGACCTAATACTTGGCATTTAGCCATTTTCCTACCGGTAGCGTGGAAGCCGGCATTTCCCGTCCCTCGACTCCCCTTTCCTCACCCCTGTGACCTAGTTAACTTTGATTGGCTAGATACAAAATACTAAGGGGGCTTCTTTAGCCAATCAGCTGACCTGAATTTGTACATATTTATCTACCCACAAATAGCTCTTATATGTTATTGCTATTTTACATAATGTTATTATCCTATTATTCTGAGATGACCTAGGTCATAGGGTATCTATTCAAGCTAGGTAATCTTAAAAACTACGATGTTAATTAAACAAATTAAACAAATTAAGTTTCAAATGGCTGTGCTTCTCAACAATTCCACCCCCTGTAGAAGGGTTCAACCGACTACACTTCCGTCTGTAGGAAGCACAACCACCTTCACAACGGGTCGGCGCAAGACCCCATGATTCGTTCTTATATCTACCACTCTTATTATAGAGTCCGCACCTGGATAAACACTTTTAATGACCCCTTTGGTCCACTGATTTCGTGGTTTACTATCATCAGTAATCACTACCACGTCACCCACTTTCACATTTGGAACGTCACTTGACCACTTGCTGCGTCGTTGTAGCGTCGGCAGGTACTCGCGCAGCCAGCGTCTCCAGAAGAGATCGGCCAGCGCGTTCACCCGTCGCCACATGCGGCGGGAGTCCAGGTCGGCCGGATGTCGACGTGTGCACGGAGCATCTCCCGCGGCAGTGCCCAGCAGGAGATGGTTTGGAGTCAGCACCACTGGGTGCTCGATGTCGCTGCTCACGTACGTGAGAGGCCGGCTGTTGACAATCAGCTCGGCCTCGGCAAGGAGGGTGTAGAGGACCTCCTCGCGGGGGGCACGCTCTCGTAGCGTCGCCTTTAGTGCGTTCTTGATAGAGCGCACCAGTCGTTCCCAGCACCCGCCCATGTGTGGGGAGGCCGGGGGGTTGAAGTGCCAGGCAATCCCACGCCCGGTGACTTCGCTGCTCAGCTTGTCGTGGTCCATGTCGCGCAGAGCCGCGCGCAGCTCGGTGAGTGCACCGACAAAATTTGTGCCACGGTCGGAGTACATGTCTGATGGTCGCCCGCGGCGCGCAATCAAGTGCCTCAGGGCCAGAACGGCTGAGTCGGCACTCAGTGATGCCGCCAGCTCCAGATGGACGGCGCGGGTGGTGAGGCAAGTGAATAGCACACCCCACCTCTTCTCCCTGCGCCGACCGATGGCGACTTCCATAGGGCCAAAATAATCGACCCCACAGTGCACGAAGGCTCTTCTTGTGACCTCCAGTCGTGCTGCTGGAAGGTCACCCATCTTGGGTGTCACCGGCTTGGCTCTTTCTAGCCGGCACCGCTGGCAGGTTGCAGTGACGGCTTTAACTGTTGACCGTAGATTAGTTACCCAATACTTCTCTCGGACTCTGTTTACCACAGTCTCTTGGTTTGCGTGCAGCGCCTCCACGTGGTACTTGAGTAAGAGGCGCCGCGTGAGCGCATGCTTCCCATCTAAAATGACAGGATGGCGCTCCCCGAAGTTGAGCTCGCTGCAGGCGCCCAGCCTGCCGCGCACTCGCACCAGCCCGTCGTCAAACAGCATAGGATCTAGTGCTCGTAGCTTGCTGTTGTGAGGCAGTGGGCGAGCTTCTCGTAGTGCCGCTATGTCAGCTGCGTAGCTCTCTGCTTGCGCCAGACGCAAGAGGCGCAACTCGGCCTCGTGCAGGTCGTCTGTTGACGGTGTGGTTGTCTGACGCCTCTTGCGGCATCGTTCTGTGAAAATATGTACACGTGCCATAACATTAACAGCGCGTGTCCATGTGGGCAGCCGCTCGTACCGTAGCAGTGGGTCGGCCTGGGCTACAACAGTGTGCACTCGCTGCACTCTCTCCAAGTCTTGCTCTGCCACTGCGTCGAGGTCGATGTCAACCGGCCACTGCTCCTGTGGACAGCGAAGAAAAGAGCGACCCGCCAACCACTCATTACTATTACTAGGCCAGTCCATCCGGGTGGCCTTGTCAGCTGGGTTCATCGCCGACGGAACCCAGCGCCAGCTTGTTCTCTCTGACCTCCTATCTATCTCAGCTAAACGGTGTGACACGTACCTTTGAAATTCGAATGCGTCTGAATTTATCCACTTAAGAACAGTTTTACTATCTGTCCATAAATGTACACTACTAATTTTTGTTCCTAAATCTTTAACAACTGTGTCAGCTAGTCTATAAGCTAGCACAGCTGCTTGCAACTCTAGTCGTGGGATAGATGTTACCTTTTGTGGCGCTACTCTCGCCTTACCTTTTACTATAGCGACATCCCTATTCCCCTCTGTATTTATTCCTACTATGTAAGCTACCGCCGCGTAGGCGGACTCGCTCGCGTCACCGAATACATGTAATTCTAGGTGCTCTAACTGTAAACCGTACCACCTAGGTATAGATACCTCTTCAAGGTGATGTAGGTTATGAAGCCATTCAAACCATATTTTGGCTTCTGCCTGTTTCAATTTTTCATCCCATTGAATACCCGTGTGCCATATCCGTTTCATAAGGATGCGCGACTGTATGACACATGGATACAAGAAACCTAAGGGGTCAAAGATCGACATGATGAACCGAAGAAATTCTCTTTTTGTTGGAACAACGTGACCTTCTACTATGGCTTTAGGTAGCCGCTTAAATGATAGGTCAAAAGCCAACTGATCTGTGTTAGGTGACCAAATCATTCCTAGTGTGCGTTCCGTAGCACCTTCACCTTTATCTAGTGAAACTCGGTCGGGCATTTCTGTTTTCAATTTATCGCGCAACTCTGGAGAGTTGGTCACCCACCCCCGTATATTAAACCCGCCACTGGCGTGGACGTGAGTCACCTCCTCAATTAAATTGTTGGCTTGTGCGGCCGACCAAGTACTATCTAGGTAGTCGTCCATATAGTGTTTTTCATGTATGGCGGCTACCGCGTCGGGGTATATTTCTTTATGTTGGTTAGCATTTTTATTAAGTATATAAATTGCTGATGTTGGTGACGACACGGCCGCGAATATCATAGAGTTCATCACGTACACGTCAGGCTCGTTATTCCCATTACATGTCCAGAGGAAAAGTTGTGCCCCTCTATCTTGTTCTCTAATCAAAACACGTAGGAACATATCGGCTATGTCACCAGTGAAGGCAACAGGCCCTAATCTTAATTTAAATAACACGCCTAACAGGGAGTTGAGCAAATCAGGCTCAGATAATAAATTATCATTCAAAGAGGTCCCATTGTAGCTAGCCGCGGCATCAAATACCAATCTTAATTTTCCCGGCTTGTTAGGATTCGTTACCCCGAAGTGGGGTAAATACCACACCGAATCGGATTTGATACCGCCCTCCACCTTACTCGCGTACCCTTCAGCTATCAACCTATCTATTTGTGCTGTATAGGCTGATGCGTACACAGCGTCTTTACATAAACGACGCTCAATTCCCGTTAGTCGTTGACGTGCATATTTATAATTGTCAGGTAACTGAATGTCATTCCGACGCCACAATAATCCTATTTCCCACGCGCCGCTCTCTGTTTGACGGCTAGTGGAATCTAAAATAACTTTAGCTCTCTCTATGTCTTTGTGTGTTCTAGGCACTTCCGAAATACCTATAGCTTCTAGCTCAAATTGTTTTTTAACTATCTCGTGTAAGTCAATAGTTGATTCTACTACACAGTTCAATGAATGTTCACTAGTATCTAAATAGCTACCTACAGGTCCGTGCACAACCCACCCTAAACTGGTCAAAGAGGCAACTGGCTTACCAGATTTCCCTCGGCGAGTCTCCTGGCTGGTCAGCAGCTCCCAGTTGTCTTGACCCAGCAATAGCAGCGGTCTGGCTCCTCTCATTTCCTCGCAGCCCAAGTCGCGGATGTGGGCGTGCTCATTTATTACTGCAGCTGGCACTGTTTGCGCGGGTAAGTCTAGGCTTTTTAGTGTGCGACACTTCACTGTGTGTGCTTGCCCGTTAGGTCCACGCACTGACACACTAATTATTCTTGATGTTTCATCTACAATCTCTTGGCCGCGCGCACTGTGTAGAGTCAATGGTACTTGCTTTCCATTTATATTTTTAGCTAACGAGTCGTCTATCAATGATACGGTTGCCCCGTCATCCAATAGGGCATAACAATGTTTGTCAACACCGTTCACTGTTACACACACGGGCATTATCTTCAATAACGCTTTCCCAGTGTAATCACTAACATTCGTGACGCTCTCGCTCTCGTTCTTCTTGTCGGCATGTAACAATGTGTGGTGGCCGTAATTACACGACGCGCACCTACTTGCACGACAGAAATTCTTTCCATGTTTCTTTATAATGCACTTAAAACACAATTTATTTTGCTTGACGTGCTGCCATCTGTCGTTAACATTTAATTTAGAAAACTTCTCACACTTAGGTAGCTTATGTTTTTCTCCACATAAAGTACATAGCTCCTCTGTTTCCTTGACTGACTGTTCATTGTCTGAGTGGACGTGTACACGTTGAATATTTTTAGATTGCTGCTTTACAAACTGTACATTGGGTCGGTTCTTAGCGGCGTTAGTGTTCATTTCCATTTGTACATAATAGGATGTGGCTCGGGCTAGATGACTTAGGAATTCTGCGAGTATTTCTAGGCTTGGTGAAACTCTCACATCTATGCCCTGGTTGGTTGCCATGCCCATTGCAAAATCACCGTATTGAGCGCGCTGTACAGCTGTAAGCTTATTTAAAAGTTCACTCACCAGTTGAGGATTATTTAGATAACCGTTAGCTCGAACACTTTTCAGGAGCGACACACAATTTCTTACTGTTGTTGAAAACTTTCTAAGTTCACGACCACTCTCAGTTACTTTAGGCAATGCACGCACTAGATTTGGGTGCCCAAATTCTTCATCAAGTGTTTTCGTAATTTCAGCTGGGTTAGTAGAGGTACGTAATAAATCCTCCACAGCTATCTTTGCGTCGCCTTGCAGCGATGTTTTCAAGCGCGCTAGGTTCTCGTGCGGCTTGAACTCGTACATAACTGTTGTGTCATGGTACATATTTTTGTACGACAACCACTCTGCTGGGTCGCCTTTGAAAAACGGCAACTCGTATGCTTGTCTTGGTACCGGTCGCGGACGTGCTAAACTAGTTATAGCGTCCGCCAACTGATCTATCGTCCTATCTCGTGACCTGCTTCTGTCTGCGTCGTTGGCGAACGTGTTGCTCCACTCAGGCACTTCTCGAGCCTGTTCTCTAACTCGCGGGGCACTGGTTGTAGCTGGGGTTGTAACATTCCCTAGGTACGGCGGTTCGCGAAACTGTACGGACGCGGGCGCACACTGTGGGGGCGCAGGTATATATTCAGACGGCGGCGCGGGCGCTACTACCTCTCGGGAGGGCGCGGTAACTTCGCGAGAGGGCACGTACACTTCGCGGGAGGGCGCGGGCACTGGACGCGGCGGCGGCGGCGGCTCGCGACTTATAGTGGACGCGAGAGTTTCTCTATCACCGGGTGTTGTCTCTGTCACCCATTCTTCTACTCGACGCGTTGTTCCCTCGTCCTCTGATCCTGAATCTTCGTCAGCAGCGGCGTCTATCTCAGCGAGATCGACCTCAAGCTTCTTCTTGACTAAATGCTCTTTCATGCGCACCAACTCTCTTTCTGACTCGTATTCAACCCTCCGACGAAGGAAATCGGCACTTCTGTGACCGCTCTTCGAGGAGACGTGGCTTGCCCCTGACCTTGCCCTGTGTGACCTCTCCGATCTCATTGGCGTGAACGTATCTCTGTGGTCATAAACTCGACCTCCCGCCCCTGGGATCACAGGTATAGGTATAGACATTGATGTAGGTGCGACTGAAGGCGAGCCGTGTGCCCTTTCGGATGGCACCCCAGAGTCAGCTTCTAATTCTCGCCGCTTGTTCATGTCTGCCTCTAATTTACGCAACTTACTTCTCGTCGTAACTGTGCTCATCTTCTTTAGCGAGCTCAACAGATCCGGCTCGACAGGACCAAATTGTAAAGGATCTCAGGCCGCACGGGTTGATTACAAGAGAAAACAACAGAAGATGCACTAATTTATACACTGTATATTGATATAGTTACTTGATTAATTACACTGATTTTACAACTGATTTTACACTGATACGAAATAGTTTTATAAAGACACAGAAACACACAATTATCAATAAAAGTTTGCAATCACATAGAAATACAGTTTATAGAGAGTACACAGTTAATATAGTTCAATACTTTTACCCAATTTGCACAGAATTTACGACGACTTTTACACTAGTAAGTTATAAGAAACACTGAGGACTGCTGACTGAAGACTGGCTATGCTCAAAAAAGTCGCCTATTTTATTCACATTTTCATTAGCCCAAGTAGTGGCTGACCTAATACTTGGCATTTAGCCATTTTCCTACCGGTAGCGTGGAAGCCGGCATTTCCCGTCCCTCGACTCCCCTTTCCTCACCCCTGTGACCTAGTTAACTTTGATTGGCTAGATACAAAATAATAAGGGGGCTTCTTTAGCCAATCAGCTGACCTGAATTTGTACATGTTTATCTACCCACAAATAGCTCTTATATGTTATTGCTATTTTACATAATGTTATTATCCTATTATTCTGAGATGACCTAGGTCATAGGGTATCTATTCAAGATAGGTAATCTTAAAAACTACGATGTTAATTAAACAAATTAAGTTTCAAATGGCTGTGCTTCTCAACACAAACGACTTTCTGCGAAATGAAGTTTATGCTATCCGCTGTTATGCAAAGTAATATTATGACATAAAAAGTTCTGCTATAAAGGGTGAACCCGTCCACGGCCTCTTTTTCCGTCATGTATGTTCATGACTCTTTTTGTCATGTGGTCATCATCCCGCCTCATCACATGTCCGTAACAGCCTGTATCTTTCCGACTCTAAAAGTACCACGGATATATTCATTTTTTATCTTGTCAATTCTTGAAACTCCACCAGACCAGCGTAGCAGCTTCATCTCTGTGGTGTGAATCCTTTGTTCATCCGTCTTCCTCATTGGCCAGCACTCAGATCCATATAGTAGAGCTGGTCTAACTGCTCTTTTGTATACATTGCCTTTGACTTTAATTAGCATACGGGAGTCGCATAGCACACCAGACAACGATCTCCGTTTCAGCCAGGCTGCCTGAATTCTATTTTGTATGTCTTTTTCTACACAGGCTTTCGGTGCTACAATGGATCCGAGATACTTGAACTCCTCAACTCTGTTAAGGGGTCTATTTTCGACTGATGGACATAGTATGACACCCACATTCGCTCCGGAAAAGTCGCAAAACATGTATTCGGTCTTCTGTCTACTGACTCTCAACCCTCTCCTCTCCAAGGACTGCTGCCATGCCGTTAGGTCTGATTGCACTTCTGCCAGTGATTCGGCTATAAGAACAACATCATCCGCATATAGACTGCTATAAAAAAAAAAAAAAACAAATATACAAAAACCAGCACCATGGTCACTGGATCATGGTGCTGGTTTTTGTATATTTGACGTAGTATAATCCATTACCAGGTTGAATAGTAGAGGGCTCAGGGTCGAGCCTTGATGTACACCTACTCTGACCTCAAATGCTTCACTTGTTCCTGTTGGGCTGACCACTCTTGTAGCTACATTGTGGTATAGATCTTTAAGGAGCTCGATATGATGCTCCGGCACTAGTTGTGCTCTCAATGCATGCCAGATAAGCTCTTGCGGAACTCGGTCGAACGCCTTTTCGAGGTCTATGAAAACCATGTGGAGGTCTTGTTTGCGAGACTTGTACTTTTCCATTAGTATTTTCACCGAATGAATTGCGTCTGTGGTGCTAACACGGCTGGTAAATCCACACTGGTTTTGGTGTTATGTTTGTTATTTTTGTTAGCCTTTTTACGAGGATACTTTCCCAGATCTTAAGGGTATGAGAGGTTAGCTTGATTCCTCTATAGTTTTCACAGTCCGCAACATCTCCTTTATTCTTATAGAAAGGTATCAGGTTGCTGGTTCTCCACATCTCTGGTACTTTGGTGGTTCTCAGAATTTCGTTGAAAAGCTTCGCCAGCCATGCTACACCGGTATTCCCAAGTTTTTTCCATAGCTCTGCCGGAATCTCGTCTGGTCCCGGGGCTTTCCTATTTTTCATCTTTTGGATAGCTGCTTTCACTTCCTCTGGTGAAATAATATCAACTGGTCCTTCAGCGCATGGCAGTGCTGTTAGCGGTTCCTGTGGAAACTCCTTGTTGAGAAGTTTTTGGTAATATTCTTGCCACCTCTCATTAATTTCTTTATTACTGGTCAACAATTTTCCGGATGAGTCTTTAATGTATTTGTTGCGTTTGATATCTTTTGTTTGATTATTTCGGAATTTAGCTAATTTAAACATCTCTCATCACAAAATCTTGTGTATTAATCAATACACTGATAACTATTTAAAAAATCCAGGGATATGATACTATGGTAGATAGATGCTGAAACAAAAAAAAGCCGTGCTTATGTTGGCTTAAGATACCACCTTAATGTACCTAAAATCAAAATGTAAGCCGAAGGCAGTAGCTGAATTTTAGCCTTCTGAAAAACGTGTGGGTGATTTTAAAAAGGGAAGTGAAATTTAAGGCATATAAGTTACTCGCATGCTGGTCTGACACAGCGAGAAATGGAGGTAGACCTTTGCTCTGGAGTGGGACAGACTAGGAAAAAAAAAACTATTATACTCGGTTAATACTCACTAAATCGCTAGCAAAGTCGAAGTAAACAACCACGAACAAAATTCTTAAAAATTCACTGATATAAGCAATCGTCACCTGAAACAATGTCAGGGTTAATTATTACGTTTGGAAGAAAATACCTTTGCCTATCTGTAACTGAAAATATCACATGAGCAAGTAAGTACCTTTAGCCTTAGATACTTCATCGTTGCATCCAAATTGTCTGATAATTTAATAGCCTTCACAAAAATATTTGACGTGCTCGAATTTTTTAGTGGCGCTCAAATTTATTGTTTCGAAATTATTTTTTAGCGCCTTGCACAAGGATTCTACTGTTTTTTTGATAATTTTCAGCAATATAAACTGTGGTCAGTCGACTCGAACAATAAGAAATAAATTTGTAAAAGTATATTGAGTTAAAGATCAAGATTTGTAAAGAAAATTCTTCCAATGAAACATAAAAAGAGAAACTCTTCAATGACTGCGATAAGTAGCAGAAAATCTAATGACTGCGATAAGTAGCAGAAAATATGTTACAAGACAATGTTGTTTCCTTACTTTCAGTATTGGAACACAAGTTTGAAGAAAACTTCATAGCATATTCTTCTTCAGTGATCACAGACATCAAAACATTTACAGTTATATCCACAACTGCCGCAACGTCGTAATAAAAAAGCAACTACACCTATTTGAAGTTAGGCTTCAGTATCCATGAGAATTTGTAAATAGCCGATTCCACAACAAACAATACAGTAGAGTTTTAATAATAGACAAACGGTAGCAGATTTACTGCATTTGAAGTAAAACCCAAATAAAAGTCTGAATGACATTATTCCGTGAAAGGAAGGTTTTTTTTTTTGGATCTCTGTAAAGAAGGCATTATTAAATAAAAGGTAGGTAACGTCGAATATGTAAGGAGCGTTTGAATTTACTCAAATAACATTTAATTTGAACAAACGTATGAAACGTCGAATATTTCAGGAACGTTTGAATTTACCCAAATAACAATTTTGAATAATTTCTACATCTCAAAGTAGGACAACACTTCCACTAAAAATAAACAAATGGCCCTGTATGTCCCCAGCCGTACCCTAATGGGTACGATGCATTGTTATTTTAATTATGTCTGTAATTGCGGGTATCGAAGAGCTACTATTGATACCGGTATGTATCTATATCATTATAATTTACTGAAAACATTACAGTGATTATGTTCAGAGGCATAATTAAAAACATCGAAATAACCACGACAATAATTAAGGCGAAGATAAATCTACTAAAATATATTTCTCCTTTTTGGGTTCCGTACCCAAAGGGTAAAAACGGAACCCTATTACTAAGACTTCGCTGTCTGTCCGTCTGTCTGTCCGTCTGTCTGTCACCAGGCTGTATCTCATGAACCGTGACAGCTAGACAGTTGAAATTTTCACAGATGATGTATTTCTGTTGCTGCTATAACAACAAACACTAACGGAACCCTTCGTGTGCGAGTCCGACTCGCACTTGGCTGGTTTTTGTTAAAATAAAATAGATTTCTAACGGTGTAATAAACAAATTAATTAAGAACTGCATAACTTAATGACTCCCAAATAGTACAAATTCAGAGGTAGCTATATTCAAATAGGCAGCCTACTAGTTGGACCGATGACCTGGTGAAGGTTGCGAGAATCCGCTGAATGCGAGTCACACGGGACCAGTCAATGTGGCGATACATGGGGGAGGCCTATGTCAAGCAGAAGACGTCTTTCGGCTAAAATGATGATGATATCCAAATCATCAAAAACACAATTTTAAACCATTTATTTATAATATTGTTTTTCAACCTAAAAGTTCTACGTGTGTGACACGAACACAAAACAACTACAACAACAAAAACAACAACAGATACTTAATAATATCCTTCGATTTCAAACTAGTACGTAAATTGTAACATGGCCACAATATACGTTATGCTTAGAGTAAAGAAGCCGAAAGCGAATTGTATGTTAAAGGGAAACCCGTTCCAAATTGTGTGCTTAGCAGACCAAGCATCAATATAATTCAGGGCATCGTATATAGCTTCACGGAGTTTCTTGTCTGTAATAGAATAAAAAGTAGAAGTTATTTGCAAAAAATAATAATAATGATTAACATCACGCCAGATTAGGCACAGCTAGGTTTACTTAATAGTACACCCACATTTCACCAGTTATGTTTAAGTCCCACGTGATAGGGCAGCACTAATCCAGATTCCGTGTCTGCTAATGAGAAATTCCTGATGGAAAAACACAATAACACTGCCCAACCTGGGAATCGAATCCAGGACCTTCAGGACACATCCAGGACCTAGTATGCTCAGCAGTCACTATTGCGACTACTAGACCAACGAGGCAGTCACTATTTTAAATTACACTTTATTGAGTTTTATTTCTCCAAAATCTCAATTTATTATTAGATAAATACCTTGAATGATTAATAACTCGTCAGCAAGCACAGTTTTTATGTCATCAAGATAATTTGCAGCTAATTCCATTAAAATTGCTGGTACACACAGAATTATTACACAGAGAAGTAACTCTAAAATCCAGGGTACTACCAATGACGGCGTCTGAAACATTCAACAATTATTATTATTCTTTATTTATTAATAATAATGCACCTACTTTGGATAATACTAAATACATTAGTGAGCTTTGGCTCGTAATACTTAGTCAGTTCAGTTGAAATGCTGAATGGAATTGTGACAAAAGTTAACCAAGGACGTTGCATATATCGGCGGCGAAAGAGATACCGCGGCCCGGGTTTTAGTCAGTAAAAGTCTGTCGCTCCCTTCCGCTCCGCCCAGGCGGGAGGGGGTTATTTGATGATTTTTCATTCGAAAAAAGGGCGTTGCATATTTAAGCTACTAGGTAGGTACTTACCAAACACTGTTTTAAGCTTTCACGGTTTAAAACTAAACGAAAAAAATATCGAGAGCTCACAACAATTACCAATCACGTAAGATATCCCGTAAGTGACAATATAAGCTTAGGTACTTACCAAATCGGTAACAGAGTCGAAGAAAATAACCAAGCACATAATTCTTAAAAATTCACTGACATACGCAATAGTCATCTGAAATAATGTGATAATCAGTTATTATGTTTGGTAGATAATACCTGCACGATCATCATTCTCCAGTCTTCATCCCAAATTATTCGGGGTCGGCGAAGCATGTTTTCTTCTTCCATACTTCTCTATTACTCGTCATGTCAGTAGCAGTGATAGGAATAGGTAGTGCTTATTAGCCTAAACTTCGAAGAGACAAGAATCGGAGACTTCCTTAGACTATATTTTTTTCCGGGACATCACGTAAGTACATCAAAAATTAATGTTATTTGGAATAAGTAATTGGTCTATGTTTACCTAAAGTTTGCGACTAGACATAACATAACACAGTCGTTACAACCATCAAAATTTCTGAAAGTTTTCTTTTTAAGAACATTTTGGAAACGACTTCTTCATCATAAAACTATGATATGCTCTCTTAGGTACGCACTCTTAGAATTTACAAAAAAAAACTCGCCGTGGTCGCATAATAAAATATAGTCTAAGGAAGTCTCCGATTCTTTTCTCTGTTCTTCTTCGAAGTTTAGGCTAATAAGCACTACCTATTCCTATCACTCAGTAGTCACCTTCTTTCTACCCATATCATCCTTCACACAGTCCATCCATCTTTGTTTGATCTTCCTCTACTCTTATAGTATTCATTTTCAATATTTTCTTCATTCCACACAACTTTTCAGCCTCTGGCGCGACTTTCAGACCTCCTCTTATATACTCTTTCCTTATTATATCCATTTGCGTCGTTACACCACACATCCCCTTAGCATTCTCATCTCAGCCGCATGCAATTTTATTGTCTTTCATTCATCCGACCATGGTTTAAATCTTCCCTTTGAGTTTAAGGGGAATGCGGAAATTCCCATTTCCCGTGCCCATTTTATCCATCCTGTGTTAATTTTGTGCTTAACTCTCCGATCTATTTCGGCATCGCTTTACACCAGTGAACCGAGATACCCGAAGTCGGAGCAAGCTGGGAGAAGCGCTCCATATAGCGCTATGGCTCCAGAACTGGAGAGACCGACGAAATCGCAGAACATGTAATCAGTTTTACTTCTGCTGATTTACAAGACAACATTCTCCAGCTTCTGTTGCCATTTCTCCAATCTGTTGGGTCTCAGGTCCATTTTCACCGACAAATACAATGTCGTCGGCGAACAGTATGCACCAGTGTGTCACTTCCTGTGTTATCGAAGTCAGAGCGTTCATAATCAACAAGAAGAGTTCAGGAAAGCTATGCCTATCTGTAACTGAAAATATTACAAGAGAAAAAGTACCTTCAGCCTTAGGTACTTCATCGTTGCATCCAAACTTTTTGATAATTTCATATAGCCCTCAAAAAAATATTTGACGTGTTCGTATTTTTGAGCAGCGCTCAAATTCATTGTTTCAAAATTATTTTTCAGCGCCTTGCACAAGGATTCAACTGTTTTTTGATAATTTTCAGCAATATAAATTGTGGTTAGTCGACTCGAAAAATAAGAAATAAACTTGTAAAAGCATGCAACAATTTCTGCAGATAAATCGTAATACGATACCCCCAAGGCCAACTCTCCAATGAAAGTGATAAACAGCAGAAAATATGTCACAGAACAATGTTGGTTCTTTTGTAATGTTGAAAAAGAGTCTGAAGCTAAGTTTGACGAAAACTTCATAACGTAATTTTCTTCAGTAATCATAGACATCAAAACATTTACAGTTATATCTATAACTGACACAAAATCGTAAAGAAATCCAGCTACATATCCTTGATAATAGTTCTCAACATCCGAAAAAATTTGTAAATAGCCGATTCCACAACAAACAATACAGTAGAGTTTTAATAATAGACAAACGGTATTAGAATTACTGCATTTGAAGTAAAACCCAAATATAAGTCTAAACAACATAATTTTGTGAAATGAGAAAAATGAATACACTTTTTGGAGCCCTCGTAACGAAGGCATTTTAGAATGTACGCGATGTCCAGGGTATCCACGCGGCAAGTAGTCTAAAACTGTACACAAAGTAGGTTAACATCGGTATGGGTATTATAATTATTATTTAAATTACATACATTACCTAGGGATACTTTTTAAAAAATTAATATCGTGCAACATTATATCGAAATGAAGTGTAGTGACAGAAATAAAGGTGAAGATCAATAACTGTAGATAATCGAGCGCAATTAGACAAAAACGTAGAACGAACTACCTAGTTATGTAGTGGTTAGATTTTCTTGGGACTTTTTTTGACTTGACTTGACTCTGTTGACTTATAAAAATCGAAGATCTGGAACACCTGTTGTGGAACTCCAAGAGCCCAGCTACACCATAACACATAGGAATGACGTCTCAGCAAGTGTTGTTTGGTCTGATGGGCATTTCCTGTTGACTTATAAAAATGTTTAGTCTGATGGGCATTTCCTGTTGACTTACAAAAATGAAAGATCTGGAACGTCTCGAATCGTCTCGCGCATCCCGTTGTATTCCCATCCCCGGGCTCTTAAAATTCGACATCAGACGTTTCAGGTCTTCGATTTTGACGACCCCGTTGTCGCTGGCATAAGCAACAGGATCCGCGTACGAAGTCGCGGGCAGAAGCTAGTGTAAAATAAATTCATAGTAAATATTTGTTTGGGAACAAGTAAAAATGGAAAAATTAAAAAAAAAATTGCAAAAAATAAAATCGACTTCAAAAAACAACAAAAAGGGAAAAATAACTTTCGCTTCAGATTTTGAAGTCGGTGGCAAAAAAAACTGAATCAAACAGTAAGTCACCGATTTCTGAAGCTAAAGTTATTTTTCTCTTTTTTTGTGTTTTTTGGAGTCGGTTTTATTTTTTGCAGAAAAGTTTTTTTTCGTTAATTGTATGAATAACTTGATGTTTGACGAATTTATTTTGACGTGAGACCATTGGCTGTAACACTATTTAGGTACTATTAACAATATGGCCAAGAACTTCAATCAAGACCTAAAATAACAAAGTCGATTAAATGGCTTCTAAGTAATCTGTATTTGGACAAACCGTCGCCGTCGTCTGGTAATTATTTAATTTATTGTTCTTAAAAGGGAATATTCGATAATTAGCTTCATTCATTAGTAACTGAGCAGCAAGTACAATTTTAATCTCATCAAGATCATTTACTGCTAATTCTATTAAAATTGCTGGTACACACAAGATTCTCTAGGAGAAAATTAAATAAAGAAAAATCAAATTAAAAAATTAAAATAAATGAAAAAAATTGAAATAATCATAATATCATTCTCTTGCCCTTATCCCAATTCATTAATTAAAAAATGGAAATAAAATTAAAATAAATTAAATGAATAATTAAGAAAATATACATATTTATTTTATTATATATATACTTATTTTATTATGGAAATTAAATTAATAATTAAGTGGTTTAATTAATTACTTAAGGAAATTAATATCATGACAGTACCTTGTCAATACATCTATGCAAACATTATGTACGTTAGGAAAAATCGGCATTTATTCAGTAAGAGACGTGACAGACACCACTATAACACTAGAAATTGGGACCAACTAGTTCAGCCAGGTTTCAGGCTTGCTAAAGTGGATTCATCTTTCATGGGGTACTGTTTTAAATGTTACAATAAAATACCTCCCCACATTCTTCAACTGAATGAGACGAAATTTAAATCTTGTATAAAACGCACACTATGTAGGCAAGCATATTATAAGTTGGGGGATTTCATTGATGATAAAATGCCTGGCTAAATGCTGGTCCTGATCCACAACCATAGGGGGGGGGGGGGGGGGGGGCAAACTAATTGATTCGGTCGGGCGTTATTTGAGTCCATCGACACGTAAAGAAGAAGATGAGGAATTGAATCCCATGTTAATGTTTTGTGGAAGCTGCAGAAGATTGTAAAAATATACTTGCATTGTATAGATTCCAGTTCTTAGTATTATATAATTGCATAGCACATGTGTGAGTACTTTGTACTGTTCAGCCACCATTTACATTGATTTATCTTTCATTGACTTGAATATGCCTTGGCGGCTGAGAGAATGTCATGCTCACTTAAATGTCTCGCTGATGGTGGCGGGTGTGTCAGGTCATTAAGTTCCCTTCAATATGGTTGAGTTGAATGGCGCCGGTACATGCGTCATGTTTGTGAACGGGCGCTGTCAGCTGGGACTTGGTCATCTCTTAGCTGCCAAGGTTCATTTTAATTACTTTATTCATAAATTTTTGATCTAATCTTTTACTCTGGACGCTCTTAGTGTGCACGTCTTTCTACATCGTTCTCACATACATGTATGTCGGGATTGTCAGGAATTTATTTCGCTAGGCTCGAGCTTATGTGGGCAGAAGACGGGTTTCGTGCTAATGAAAACACACTGGATGCGATACACTATTTTGTTGCACATTGCACGGTTCGGCATGGTAGTTTCCATGGAGAAGAACCGGCAAGAAACTCCATGGTTACTCTTTTCAAACAGATACACTGAGTCTAACAAATTATTTGACATTACACTTTGACACATTAACACTGGGCACAATGATTCGGGTACAGTTTCAAGACTTCTTAACTCCGCTGCGATCAGACATAGAATGTCCGCCTCGCCGCGTGTTGTTAACATCAGGACTCTGTAGAAGCCGCCATGGTGGGGTAGACTGGCAAGTAGGTCGCGTGATGTCACCACTGGCGCGCTTTCGATACGTTCGCCCGTCCGTACTCATGACCATATCTGACATGTATAATGAATGATGTAACCAAGATTTTGTAACAATATTTTGATTTTAAAAGAGTGTCCATGGAGTTTCTTGCCCGTTCTTCTCCTTAGAGATCTACGCTAGGGAATGGGCAACTACAGTACTTTCTCAAGTTATTATGCCTTATGACTGGGACTGTAGCTTTGATTTTCTTTTTTTCAACATTCACATTCACACATTCAAAAGACCCTTGAGAGGTTAAAAAGTGCCAAAATGGTCTAATTGAAATAAATGCTCTGAGTTTGAGTTTGAATTAATACGTAGATGACTATTTCAAAAATCCAGGGAAATATGATACTATGATAGGTAGATGCTGAAACAAAAAAATGAGTGCTTATCATGGCTTAAGATACCACTTTAATGTACCTAAAATCAAAATGAAAGCCGAAGGCAGTAGCTGGATTTTAACTTCTGAAAAAGTGTAGGTGATTTTTAAAAGGGAAGTCAAATTTAAGGCATACAGGATGGCTTTTTTATCTCTTTCCCAAAAAAAATGGGTATTATGGGTGAACGGTGTAGAAGGAAATGGAATACTTAGTTTTTTATTTTCGAAGAAAATTTAAAAAAAAAACGAAATTCAAACCGTAGCATCGTAATCGTAATCGCGTATTGCGTATGCTTTGAAACTCGAGTTTTTTTTTTTTTTTAATTTCTGGTTCTTTGTTCTAATCTGAAAAGTTTACTTGAGATTTGTAGCGTTTTTTAATGATAGATCAATTTTTTTCTAAGCTATTGAACAAAGTAAAAAAAAAAAATTATGTATGCTATAAGCTTCTACTCTGTTTTGGCATGGGGTGATCCAGGGTTCCAAAATGAACGCAATCTGACTCCAAATTAACTGCGTATATTCTTATTTTTACAATGGTAGTTTATAATGTAACACAAGTGTTAGCGTGGTCGTAGATGGCGCACGACTGGAGAATGAATGTTGAATGGTTGACCGAATGAGATGTCATCGAGGTGCTCGAACATACTGGGGGGCGTTGGAGTGTCATGATTCCAATGAATCTGCAGCAGCGTCCAGCAGGGGACACAGATACTTCACACCCCTTCGATAGGTGCCGGAAGCAGTCTTAATCTCGGCGACCCGAGCCACGCCGTCCTTTCCTGGAAACAGGCATTGAATTCGGCCCAATTTCCATGACATGGGTGGAGTATTTTCTTCCTTTAGCAATACTAAATCGCCAGCTTGAAATGGTCGAGTTGGAATCTTCCACTTCCGTCTTTGCTGCAGCTCAGCCAAGTATTCCAGCTGCCAGCGTCTCCAAAAATCCTGGCGCAGACGTTCTAGGCGCTGAAAGCGATCTAGCCTGTTGAAATTTAAGTATTCCAGACTGGGAGACGGCATTGAAGTTAGCGCTCGCCCGATCAGGAAGTGACCTGGGGTTAAGGACTGAAGGTCATCAGGACATGAGGATAAGGGATATAAAGGGCGGCTATTGAGGATAGCCTCGATTTGACTGAACAAAGTGGCTAATTCTTCGAATGTCAAATGTGAATTACCTAAAACTCTTTTTAAGTGAAACTTGGCGGATTTTACGCCAGCCTCCCATAAGCCTCCGAAATGGGGTGCATACGCTGGTTGAAATTTAAATCTGATACCCTCCCCAGAAGCAAAGCTCGCAAAATCATCAGCATGCCTTGAAATCAAGTCCCGAATTTCCTTGTCAGCGGCAACAAAATTACGGCCGTTGTCGCAAAATATTTCAGTAGGTTTTCCTCTGCGAGAGATAAAACGTCGCAGCGAAAGTATAAAAGCATCTCTCGAAAGCTCACTCACAGCTTCGAGATGTAAACATTTAAATCGTAAACAGACAAAGATACAAAGGTAACATTTTGTAATTTTACATCCTCTCCCTTTCCTATCTGTTATCAAAAATGGCCCAGCGAAATCGACACCAGCACTAGTAAATGGAAAATCGGGGTTCACACGCTGCTCGGGTAAGGAACCCATCAAAGGAGCCAACGTATTACCGCTAACCTTCCTACAAACAATACACTGCCTAGCGGTAGTTCGTGCAAGATCTCGTCCAGCAATGGGCCAGACGAACTCGCGAATGGATGCAAGTAGTAGCTGGGGACCAGCATGGAGAAGACGTAGGTGCTCATGCCGAAACAACAATTTCACAAGTCTATGCTTAGCATGTAACACCATTGGATGGCGTTTTTCGAATGAATAACAAGAATATTTCAGACGCCCTCCAACTCTCATAATATTTTTAGTATCTAAGAACGGACTCAAAGCTAACAATGGATTTTTAGAACCTAATGTCCTTTGAGAATGAAGTGTTTTCAATTCTGAACTGAAAAGTTCTTGTTGAGCCAGACGCACTAGTCCTTCTAACGAGGCTTTAAGCTCATCAGGCTGTAAAATACCCGTGAGTTTATTATTTGAATACTTGCAATTATGCAAAAATCGAAGTACATAAGCAAAGGACCGTTGCAATCTAGAAAACTTAGATTATTTATCGAAATCAATTAAATTATTTTTAACACTATTTATATTCATACATACATTTGATTTTACCTCGGGCAAATCACTAATATTGTTTATTATTTTATTATTTGTAGGCCAGAACCTTTCCGACATAAGTAAATACGAAGGACCGTTCCACCATAAGCCCAATTTATTTATTTTGTCTGCATCTACTCCTCGTGATGCTAAGTCTGCCGGGTTGAGTGTGGTAGGCACATGACGCCATTCCGAACCTTCAGTAAGCTCTAAAATACTGCACACTCTGTTAGCAACAAACGTTTTTAATTTATCATACCTAGCCCCTAGCCATGCTAGCGCGATGGATGAGTCAGACCAAAATATCTTTCGAGTGATAACACATCGCAGTGCGCGACATGCAGCCGCAGCGAGCTGAGCTCCCAACAGACACGCACACAGCTCAAGTCTGGGCACCGTAGTCGGCTTCACAGACGCAACACGAGCTTTAGCACACAGCAATCGCACTGAGACGTCTCCTTGACTATTTATCGATCTTAAGTAAATACATGCGGCGTAGGCGGTCGTCGACGCATCACAAAAACAATGTAATTCTATCAAAACCGGTTTGTTACATAACACGTGACGGGGAATGAATAGATTACGAATATTAGACATGTTGTTTATGAAAGATTGCCACGATTTAAGTATGTCGTTGGGCACTGGTTCGTCCCAGTCTATTTTTTGTACCCATAACTGTTGAATTAATATTTTAGGTTTAATAGTAAATAAACTTAACAGGCCAAGAGGATCGAAAACCTTACAAGAATCAGATAAGATAGATCTTTTAGTAGGGTTGTCACTTTTGTTTTCATAATTTGTGGGAAAATGAATATAATCCTCATTAGGGTTCCACCCTACTCCTAGTGTGTGTAATGAGGAACTGATGATCAAATTGCGCTGAACAGTTTGGGATTCAGATATCAAGGAGCGTGAATTTGACCTATATTTACGTAATGTAAAACAACCAGCTGACAAAGCATTCTCGATTGCGTTTTTAGTTAGTATCAATTCAGCTTCACTATCGCAACCTGTTGAGAAGCACAGCCATTTGAAACTTAATTTGTTTAAATTATTTAAATAACATCGTAGTTTTAAGATTACCTAGCTTGAATAGGTACCCTATGACCTAGGTCATCTCAGAATAATAGGATAATAACATTATGTAAAACAGCAATCACATATAATAACTATTTGTAGGTAGTTACGTATGTATAAACTCAGGTCAGCTGATTGGCTAAAAGAGCCCCCTTAGTATTTTATATCTAGCCAATCAAAGTTAAGTAGGTCACAGGGGTGAGGAAAGGGGAGTCGAGGGACGGGAAATGCCGGCTTCCACGCTACCGATAGGAAAATAGATAAATACCAAGTATTAGGTCAGCCACTACTTGAGCTAATGAAAATGTGAATAAAATAGGCGACTTTTTTGAGCATAGGCAGTCTTCAGTCAGCAGTCCTCAGTGTTTCTTATAACTTACTAGTGTAAAAGTCGTCGTAAATTCTGTGCAAATTGGGTAAAAGTATTGAACTATATTAACTGTGTACTCTCTATAAACTGTATTTTCTATGTGATTGCAAACTTTTATTGATAATTGTGTGTTTCTGTGTCTTTATAAAAACTATTTCGTATCAGTGTAAAATCAGTTGTAAAATCAGTGTAATTAATCAAGTAAATCAATATACAGTGTTTAAATCAGTTCATCTTCTGTGGTTTTCTCTTGTAATCAACCCGTGCGGCCTGAGATCCTTTACAATTTGGTCCTTCGAGCCGGATCTGTTGAGCTCGCTAAAGAAGATGAGCACAGTTACGACGAGAAGTAAGTTGCGTAAATTAGAGGCAGACATGAACAAGCGGCGAGAATTAGAAGCTGACTCTGGGGTGCCATCCGAAAGGGCACACGGCTCGCCTTCAGTCGCACCTACATCAATGTCTATACCTATACCTGTGATCCCAGGGGCTGGGAGGTCGAGTTTATGACCACAGAGACACGTTCACGCCAATGAGATCGGAGAGGTCACACAAGGCAAGGTCAGGGGCAAGCCACGTCTCCTCGAAGAGCGGTCACAGAAGTGCCGATTTCCTTCGTCGGAGGGTCGAATACGAGGCAGAAAGAGAGTTGGTGCGCATGAAAGAGCATTTAGTCAAGAAGAAGCTTGAGGTCGATCTCGCTGAGATAGACGCCGCTGCTGACGAAGATTCAGGGTCAGAGGACGAGGGAACAACGCGTCGAGTGGAAGAATGGGTGACAGAAACAGCACCCGGTGATAGAGAAACTCTCGCGTCCACTATAAGTCGCGAGCCGCCGCCGCCGCCGCGTCCAGTGCCCGCGCCCTCCCGCGAAGTGTACGTGCCCTCTCGCGAAGTTACCGCGCTCCCCCGAGAGGTAGTAGCGCCCGCGCCGCCGTCTGAATATATACCTGCGCCCCCACAGTGTGCGCCCGCGTCCGTACAGTTTCGCGAACCGCCGTACCTAGGGAATGTTACAACCCCAGCTACAACCAGTGCCCCGCGAGTGAGAGAACAGGCTCGAGAAGTGCCTGAGTGGAGCAACACGTTCGCTGACGACGCAGACAGAAGCAGGTCACGAGATAGGAAGATAGATCAGTTGGCGGACGCTATAACTAGTTTAGCACGTCCGCGACCGGTACCAAGACAAGCATACGAGTTGCCGTTTTTCAAAGGCGACCCAGCAGAGTGGTTGTCGTACAAAAATATGTACCATGACACAACAGTTATGTACGAGTTCAAGCCGCACGAGAACCTAGCGCGCTTGAAAACATCGCTGCAAGGCGACGCAAAGATAGCTGTGGAGGATTTATTACGAACCTCTACTAATCCAGCTGAAATCATGAAAACACTTGATGAAGAATTTGGGCACCCAAATCTAGTGCTTGAGTGTGCCCTAAATAAAGTGCGTGCATTGCCTAAGGTAACTGAAAGTGGTCGTGAACTTAGAAAGTTTTCAACAACAGTAAGAAATTGTGTGTCGCTCCTGAAAAGTGTTCGAGCTAACGGTTATCTAAATAATCCTCAACTGGTGAGTGAACTTTTAAATAAGCTTACAGCTGTACAGCGCGCTCAATACGGTGATTTTGCAATGGGCATGGCAACCAACCAGGGCATAGATGTGAGAGTTTCACCAAGCCTAGAAATACTCGCAGAATTCCTAAGTCATCTAGCCCGAGCCACATCATATTATGTACAAATGGAAATGAACACTAACGCCGCTAAGAACCGAGCCAATGTACAGTTTGTAAAGCAGCAATCTAAGAATATTCAACGTGTACACGTCCACTCAGACAATGAACAGTCAGTCAAGGAAACAGAGGAGCTATGTACTTTATGTGGAGAAAAACATAAGCTACCTAAGTGTGAGAAGTTTTCTAAATTAAATGTTAACGACAGATGGCAGCACGTCAAGCAAAATAAATTGTGTTTTAAGTGCATTGTAAAGAAACATGGAAAGAATTTCTGTCGTGCAAGTAGGTGCGCGTCGTGTAATTACGCCCACCACACATTGTTACATGCCGACAAGAAGAACGAGAGCGAGAGCGTCACGAATGTGAGTGATTACACTGGGAAAGCGTTATTGAAGATAATGCCTGTGTGTGTAACAGTGAACGGTGTTGACAAGCATTGTTATGCCCTATTGGATGACGGGGCAACCGTATCATTGATAGACGACTCGTTAGCTAAAAATATAAATGGAAAGCAAGTACCATTGACTCTACACAGTGCGCGCGGCCAAGAGATTGTAGATGAAACATCAAGAATAATTAGTGTGTCAGTGCGTGGACCTAACGGGCAAGCACACACAGTGAAGTGTCGCACACTAAAAAGCCTAGACTTACCCGCGCAAACAGTGCCAGCTGCAGTAATAAATGAGCACGCCCACATCCGCGACTTGGGCTGCGAAGAAATGAGAGGAGCCAGACCGCTACTATTGCTGGGTCAAGACAACTGGGAGCTGCTGACCAGCCAGGAGACTCGCCGAGGGAAATCTGGTAAGCCAGTTGCCTCTTTGACCAGCTTAGGGTGGGTTGTGCACGGACCTGTAGGAAGCTATTTAGATACTAGTGAACATTCATTGAACTGTGTAGTAGAATCAACTATTGACTTACACGAGATAGTTAAAAAACAATTTGAGCTAGAAGCTATAGGTATTTCGGAAGTGCCTAGAACACACAAAGACGTAGAGAGAGCTAAAGCTATTTTAGATTCCACTAGCCGTCAAACAGAGAGCGGCGCGTGGGAAATAGGATTATTGTGGCGTCGGGATGACATTCAGTTACCTGACAATTATAAATATGCACGTCAACGACTAGCGGGAATTGAGCGTCGTTTATGTAAAGACGCTGTGTATGCATCAGCCTATGCAGCACAAATAGATAGGTTGATAGCTGAAGGGTACGCGAGTAAGGTGGACGGCGGTATCAAATCCGATTCGGTGTGGTATTTACCCCACTTCGGAGTAACGAATCCTAACAAGCCGGGAAAATTAAGATTGGTATTTGATGCCGCGGCCAGCTACAATGGGACCTCTTTGAATGATAATTTATTATCTGGGCCTGACTTGCTCAACTCCCTGTTAGGCGTGTTATTTAAATTTAGATTAGGGCCTGTTGCCTTCACTGGTGACATAGCCGATATGTTCTTACGTGTTTTGATTAGAGAACAAGATAGAGGGGCACAACTTTTCCTTTGGACTTGTAATGGGAATAACGAGCCTGACGTGTACGTGATGAACTCTATGATATTCGGGGCCGTGTCGTCACCGACTTCAGCAATTTATATACTTAATAAGAATGCTAACCAACATAAAGAAATATACCCCGACGCGGTAGCCGCCATACATGAAAAACACTATATGGACGACTACCTAGATAGCACTTGGTCGGCCGCACAAGCCAACAATTTAATTGAGGAGGTGACTCACGTCCACGCCAGTGGCGGGTTTAATATACGGGGGTGGGTGACCAACTCTCCAGAGTTGCGCGATAAATTGAAAACAGAAATGTCTGACCGAGTTTCACTTGATAAAGGTGAAGGTGCTACGGAACGCACACTGGGAATGATTTGGTCACCGAACACAGATCAGTTGGCCTTTGACCTATCATTTAAGCGGCTACCTAAAGCCATAGTAGAAGGTCACGTTGTTCCAACAAAAAGAGAATTTCTTCGGTTCATCATGTCGATCTTTGACCCCTTAGGTTTCTTGTATCCATGTGTCATACAGTCGCGCATCCTTATGAAACGGATATGGCACACGGGTATTCAATGGGATGAAAAATTGAAACAGGCAGAAGCCAAAATATGGTTTGAATGGCTTCATAACCTACATCACCTTAAAGAGGTATCTATACCTAGGTGGTACGGTTTACAGTTAGAGCACCTAGAACTACATGTATTCGGTGACGCGAGCGAGTCCGCCTACGCGGCGGTAGCTTACATAGTAGGAATAAATACAGAGGGGAATAGGGATGTCGCCATAGTAATAGGTAAGGCAAGAGTAGCGCCACAAAAGGTAACATCTATCCCACGACTAAAGTTGCAAGCAGCTGTACTAGCTTGCAGACTAGCCGACACAGTTGTTAAAGATTTAGGAACAAAAATTAGTAGTGTACATTTATGGACAGATAGTAAAACTGTTCTTAAGTGGATAAATTCAGACGCATTAGAATTTCAAAGGTACATGTCACACCGTTTAGCTGAGATAGATAGGAGGTCAGAGAGAACAAGCTGGCGCTGGGTTCCATCGGCGATGAACCCAGCTGACAAGGCCACCCGGATGGACTGGCCTAGTAATAGTGATGAGTGGTTGGCGGGTCCCTCTTTTCTTCGCTGTCCACAGGAGCAGTGGCCGGTTGACATCGACCTCGACGCAGTGGCAGAGCAAGATTTGGAGAGAGTGCAGCGAGTGCACACTGTTGCAGCACAGGCCGACCCACTGCTACGGTACGAGCGGCTGCCCACATGGACACGCGCTGTTAATGTTATGGCACGTGTACATATTTTCACAGAACGATGCCGCAAGAGGCGTCAGACAACCGTCAACAGACGACCTGCACGAGGCCGAGTTGTGCCTCTTACGTCTGGCGCAAGCAGAGAGCTACGCAGCCGACATAGCGGCACTACGAGAAGCTCGCCCACTGCCTCACAACAGCAAGCTACGAGCACTAGATCCTATGCTGTTTGACGACGAGCTGGTGCGAGTGCGCGGCAGGCTGGGCGCCTGCAGCGAGCTCAACTTCGGGGAGCGCCATCCTGTCATTTTAGATGGGAAGCATGCGCTCACGCGGCGCCTCTTACTCAAGTACCACGTGGAGGCGCTGCACGCAAACCAAGAGACTGTGGTAAACAGAGTCCGAGAGAAGTATTGGGTAACTAATCTACGGTCAACAGTTAAAGCCGTCACTGCAACCTGCCAGCGGTGCCGGCTAGAAAGAGCCAAGCCGGTGACACCCAAGATGGGTGACCTTCCAGCAGCACGACTGGAGGTCACAAGAAGAGCCTTCGTGCACTGTGGGGTCGATTATTTTGGCCCCATGGAAGTCGCCATCGGTCGGCGCAGGGAGAAGAGGTGGGGTGTGCTATTCACTTGCCTCATCACCCGCGCCGTCCACCTGGAGCTGGCGGCATCACTGAGTGCCGACTCAGCCATTCTGGCCCTGAGGCACTTGATTGCGCGCCGCGGGCGACCATCAGACATGTACTCCGACCGTGGCACAAATTTTGTCGGTGCACACACCGAGCTGCGCGCGGCTCTGCGCGACATGGACCACGACAAGCTGAACAGCGAAGTCACCGGGCGTGGGATTGCCTGGCACTTCAACCCCCCGGCCTCCCCACACATGGGCGGGTGCTGGGAACGACTGGTGCGCTCTATCAAGAACGCACTAAAGGCGACGCTACGAGAGCGTGCCCCCCGCGAGGAGGTCCTCTACACCCTCCTTACCGAGGCCGAGCTGATTGTCAACAGCCGGCCTCTCACGTACGTGAGCAGCGACATCGAGCACCCAGTGGTGCTGACTCCAAACCATCTCCTGCTGGGCACTGCCGCGGGAGATGCCCCGTGCACACGTTGACATCCAGCCGACCTGGACTCCCGCCGCATGTGGCGACGGGTGAACGCGCTGGCCGATCTCTTCTGGAGACGCTGGCTGCGCGAGTACCTGCCGACGCTACAACGACGCAACAAGTGGTCAAGTGACATTCCAAATGTGAAAGTGGGTGACGTGGTAGTGATTACTGATGATAGTAAACCACGAAATCAGTGGACCAAAGGGGTCATTAAAAGTGTTTATCCAGGTGCGGACTCTATAATAAGAGTGGTAGATATAAGAACGAATCATGGGGTCTTGCGCCGACCCGTTGTGAAGGTGGTTGTGCTTCCTACAGACGGAAGTGTAGTCGGTTGAACCCTTCTACAGGGGGTGGAATTGTTGAGAAGCACAGCCATTTGAAACTTAATTTGTTTAAATTATTTAAATAACATCGTAGTTTTAAGATTACCTAGCTTGAATAGGTACCCTATGACCTAGGTCATCTCAGAATAATAAGATAATAACATTATGTAAAACAGCAATAACATATAATAACTATTTGTAGGTAGTTAAGTATGTATAAACTCAGGTCAGCTGATTGGCTAAAAGAGCCCCCTTAGTATTTTATATCTAGCCAATCAAAGTTAAGTAGGTCACAGGGGTGAGGAAAGGGGAGTCGAGGGACGGGAAATGCCGGCTTCCACGCTACCGATAGGAAAATAGATAAATACCAAGTATTAGGTCAGCCACTACTTGAGCTAATGAAAATGTGAATAAAATAGGCGACTTTTTTGAGCATAGGCAGTCTTCAGTCAGCAGTCCTCAGTGTTTCTTATAACTTACTAGTGTAAAAGTCGTCGTAAATTCTGTGCAAATTGGGTAAAAGTATTGAACTATATTAACTGTGTACTCTCTATAAACTGTATTTTCTATGTGATTGCAAACTTTTATTGATAATTGTGTGTTTCTGTGTCTTTATAAAAACTATTTCGTATCAGTGTAAAATCAGTTGTAAAATCAGTGTAATTAATCAAGTAAATCAATATACAGTGTTTAAATCAGTTCATCTTCTGTGGTTTTCTCTTGTAATCAACCCGTGCGGCCTGAGATCCTTTACACAACCTGTCAACAAATCATCCACAAGAAAATCATTTTGTATTATGGTTCGTATGTTAGGGTCACTACACTCCTCGCCTAATTGCCATAAACAACGAGTGCTTAAAAAACTTGAACTGGTATACCCGTACGTAACCGTATTTAATCTGAGTGACTTTAATGGCTCATTAACACAATTACGCCATAAAATTAATTGAAAATTACGATGATCTTCGTGAATTAGTACTTGCCTGTACATTTTTTCTATATCGCCTGATAAAACGTAAGCGTATTGACGAAATCTAAGTAAAATATTTAACAATGAATCTTGTATGTTTGGACCGGTTAACTGTAAATCATTAATGGAATATCCTGACGTTGTAGGTGCACTACCATTGAATACGACACGTAATTTTGTCGATTCGCTGGTTGGTTTTAATACTGCATGATGCGGAATAAAATAAGATTGTTCGGGAATTAAAACTTTAGATTCCGATAAATGCCCTAGATCAGAATACTCTTGAATGAATTTTGAATACATATCCTTCAGTTCTGTATTTTTATTAAAACGCTTTTCTAACGCGAAAAATTGTTTTTTAGCCATTATGAATGAATTGCCTAGACAATCGGGTTCTGTATGAAGTGGTAATTTAACTATGAACCTACCTTCATTATTTCGGGTAGTATTGATAACAAAATGATTCTCACATGCAATCTCCTCCTCAGTTTCAATATTGGTTGAGTGAGGGATTTGTTCCAACTCCCAGAACTTGGTTAATTGCTTGTCTAGTACTTCATTTGAGCAACTATCTGAATAATTGACAAAAATATGATGACAATTTACAGTTTTATTTTGTGACTTGCTAGTATCTTGAACATACAGTGGGCCTGCCAAAATCCAGCCTAACTTCGACTTACGCATGATAGGTTGGTTGGGACCAAGAGATATTTGTTCACCCTCTATAACCGACCAAAACAAATCAACACCTATTAACATATCAACTTTAGCACATTGGTTAAAGGTGGGATCGGCTAATTTAATATTAGGAGGTAAGTTAACTTGCGAAATATTAAATGTTTTCTTAGGTAAGTTACCTGTTAATTGAGGCAACACTAAACACGACACATTTGATTTAAAATCATTGTGTTTTGATTTAACTTGCACTACACATCTTTGTAGTGAATAAGACGTAGACACATTTCCTATACCTACAATATCGACCTGGATTGGCTGAGGAGTCAACTGAAGCTTATTTTTTAAACCTTCAGTAATTAAAGAAGACTGACTCCCGCTGTCTAGCAGAGCTCGAATTGTTGTGTATTGATTTGTAACTGAATTAAAAACATCAACCAGGGCTGTTGAAAGCAGCACACTATGGTTGGCCTTAACCGACATGCTAACTACGTCATCAGTAGCAACATTATCCGTAGAAACTTGCTCGACTGCACTTACAGTTGAGGATGCAGACGTGTGAACATTGGATGTGTTCACAGGTTGAGACGGTTCTCTATGCAACAGCGTGTTGTGTCGCCTATTACAAGTAGAACATGGACCTAACCTGCATTGGCGCGATGAGTGTCCCTTACGCAAGCAATTGAGACATAGCCTCAACTTCATCGCTTCCGCGGCTCGATCTGCTGGTGACTTGGCCAAGAAAGACGCACAATCGTACACCCGATGACTACCCTTGCACAGGAGACACGCGTCAGTAGAAACAGCATTAACATCAGCTGAAACTGCAAAGGACTTAGTGTGAGACTTATCACATTTATGAGAGGAAGTTGGTTCACCTTTCGATTTATTAATTTTAACAGCGTCTAAAACATTAGCTCGACTATTAAGAAATTTAAAAAAATCCTGTAATGTAGGAGAATTTTCTAATGAGTTGGTATATTCCTCCCATTTGAACTTAGTACCACTGTCGAATTTCGCTGAGGCCAATTCGACAACTAGACCGTCCCACGAGTCTGTGGGCTCACCCAAAGTCTTCAAGGCACGTAAGCCTTTGGAAACATGATCTATTAAATATCGCATAGATTTAGCAGAATCTCGAGTGGTAGGTGGAAAATTACAGAATAAATTATAATGATTCTTTTTTAACTGCTTGACATTGTTGTATCTCTCACAGAGAAGATTCCAGGCATCCTCATAATTAGCAGAGCATACTGGCAAGTTGCTAATGACATTGGAAGCCTCCCCCTCAAGGTAAGAGTTCAAGTAATGAAACTTGTGTACAGGTTCAATTCTGTCATTGCTGTGAATTAAAGAAGTAAATGTATCACGGAACTCCATCCATTTAAAAAAATCACCATCAAACTTGGCTATTTTAATCAAAGGCAATTTGAAACCCATAGGCTTAATACTACAGCATTTAGAAGAATCACGTGCAGAATGTAAAGAATCAGCATTACTACTTGGTTTTGAAAGATTAGCATCTATAAATAGTTTCGCTTCTGCAATCAAGGAACTAAAGTCACCTTCTATGGCATCTCTAATGTCGAGTTCACTATCTAGCTCAGAGGAATTTAATAATTCTATGTCTGATTGCAGATCTTCAAAATAAATAAACAATTCACGAAACCTTTCGTATCTATTTAATAACGTATGCATTTGAGCATCGGTAGGTTTTTCTAAAGAAATGACTTCATTTAAAAAGTTCTTGAACTTTGTAATTCGACCTTTAACTGAGCTACGTTTTACAATTAAATCCTTCAAGTCTTTTATTAAGTGACTAGCTGTAGGAACTTGAAGTTTAACACCTTCAACTGGTGATCTTGAACGCAGATCACTTGTACTTGTATGCGACATAATAAAAATTCAGCAATACAAAATTGAACACACAAGGATAATTAAATAAACAAATAAATACTTAAATTCACTCCAGCGTATGCGACGGTGATTCAAAGTCACGATCGCAGGTAACGGGACAAATCAGCTGATGGGACGGCTGGCGATAGATAACGCGCCGAAAGAACAATAGGCGTCAGCTGGTCCGCACGCACCTTGCTCACACACAATATGCACTGGAATGCGTAATTAAATAAACATTAATTACTAATAAAAAACGTTTGGTTTTAGGTTAAACCAAAGGAAATTCAATGATTAGCGCTTAGGTAATGTACTAACCTATTACCTGTATGTGATGAATTTTAGCAAAATATTCAATATGTCTTAGATTGAACGGCAACTACGTGCATAGGTAATGGAAAGCTTTAAAAATATGTGCGATTAAACTTTAGATTAGCAATTTGCGCATGCGCACGTGGCTGAGAAAAACAATGAGCTGCACGGCTTGCGACGTATTACTGGCTTAGGACAGTATTTTAATAAAATAAAATTATGGATAGCTAACACTTGTGTAAATTACTTAACTAAATGACATTCGCCTAATGATGATGCGATTTTTGTCAGTTTTTCATCCACCCTATTGACACATTTTTTCTTTAATTAATAGGGAATGAGGATTATGAAAAACTGGTATAATCTTGCCTTTGGTTTTGCGTTAGCCTCACAATGAAGACAGTAACACTTACCCCGCAGGCGGATAACTAAGGAAGAAAATTAGCACAATGCTCAGACAAATAGAGGACAGAAATATGGGAATAATAAGGGAAAATACAGGATGGATCACTTCCCTGGCTTAACCGTGGCTGCGGTGCTCCTCGTTCACAATTCAGATGACCGGCGGGCTGCGACCTGTGGTTCAGATGATCTCCTGGCGATGTGGTGTTTCACTCCACTCGTTTTCTCGTCACTATTCTCCGTGTCCACAATTGAGATACTCGAGCGGTTTCTCCTCTGTTTTAAGAAACCAATCTCTAAATTAGAAGATCCAACGATGTTCAACGGCTGGGCAAACGTTTTTAAATTATCGTGCGTCGAGTCCAAAGTCCACTTGCTTGACAATGAATGGCATGGCATGGGGTGATCCAGGGTTCCAAAATGAACGCAATCTGACTCCAAATTAACTGCGTATATTCTTATTTTTACAATGGTAGTTTATAATGTAACACAAGTGTTAGCGTGGTCGTAGATGGCGCACGACTGGAGAATGAATGTTGAATGGTTGACCGAATGAGATGTCATCGAGGTGCTCGAACATACTCCGTTCACCGAATATAAAATATCTATTTTTATTTGGAAAGTGATAAAAAAGTCATCGGGTATAAGTTACTCGCGTGCTGGCCTGACACAGTGAGGCGGGGTCTCGGCAGGCCACGAAGGAGATCGCGGGACGAACTGGACAGGTTCCGTCAGAACTGGAAGGAGGACGCGCAGGTTCTTGAGAAGTGGAGGGAGACCGCCGTTGCCCAGGAGTGGGACAGAGCATGCTAGGAAAAAAAATAAGCAACTCTGTTAATACTCACTAAATCGCTAGCAAAGTCGATGTAAACAACCACGAACAAAATTCATAAAAATTCACTGATATGAGCAATCGTCACCTGAAACAATATGATGGTTAATTATTACGTTTGAAAGAAAATACCTTTGCCTATCATATCACATGAGTAATTAAAATTACCTTTAGCCTTAGATACTTCATTGTTGTATCCAAATTGTTTGATAATTTCATATAGCCTTCACAAAAATATTTGACGTGTTCGCATTTTTGAGTGGCGCTCAAGTTCTACTACTACTACTACAACAGCCCATAACGTCCACTGCTGAACATAAGCCTCTCCCATGATGGGAGGAATTTGCCGTAATCTCCACGCTTGGCAGGCGGATTGGAGACCGCAGTGATGAAAGACTAACAGAAAACGCTGCTACCCATTCTCTGGTCTATGGAGGCGCAAGGTGTTCTGCCTCAGACATTAGTCGCCTGATACGACACCCGTGAGTGTAATGGGTTGGTTCTATTCTACTTTGCCGGATACCACACGGCCACGCTCAAGTTCGTTGTTTTAAAATTATTTTTAGCGCTTTGCACAAAGATTCAACTGTTTTTGATAATTTTCAGCAATATAAACTGTGGTCAGTCGACTCGAACAAAATAAATTTGTAAAAGTATGTGAGTTCAAGATCAAGATTTGTAAAGAATTTTCTTCCAATGAGAAACATAAATAGAGGAACTCTCCAATTACTGCGATAATTAGCAGAAAATATGTTACAAGACAAAACTTCATAACATATTTGTAGTGTTTGTATCTATTCAATAGATATAATACATTGTCTCATGTACACGAGGGAGGGGATCGCTGTCAATCGGTTAGTCTAACGCATAGATAATACACTATATAATACAGTCTAACGACAGACGCCGTGAGAGTAGGACGTACGCTTGAGCCCTTGCCTGCGTGTAGTAGTGAGCCAGTGAAACTGATTAAGTAGTGATAGTGAACGCTACAAGTGGCGACGAGGATAAAGGTCAGAAATTTAAATAATAATACTTCGTGGAAATTTAAAAAAAAAAAAAAAAAAAAAAGTGGGTAGTAAAGGTAAAGATACCGGACTCTATTTGATACATAATTCAGGTAAATTAATTATTTGTTTTCTATCATGGTAACGCAGTGTAAGACATGCACTCTCTAAGGGCAATGCAAAATTTAAATCAAATTAATAAGTTACAAAATATTGATTCTAATTACTTATTACAATCTGTTACATTAATTTTGTTAGTTTTATACTAAACATTATCATTATTACAAGCGTATTTTACAAATACCTACTTCTAAATGTTGAAGTAAATTAGTTTTCGAATCTCAGAGTTGCAGTATTTCGCTGTTGTTAGGACGTTTCGCGAATAGGACATGTTTTCACGATGACATTTTGCGAATGAGACATTCTGCGTCAGATCCGTCAGGGATAGTGCATTTTTTCATGTAAAAAATATCACAATAGTTTCGCAACGGTCCATTCGGATTTTAAACATAACGTCAAAGTCGTCGAGAATCGCGCGGGAGACGCAAAATTATCGGTGCTAAAGTAAAGATATTTCCGGTTGTGGACGAGTGTTGCGAGTGAATTAGTGATTTTATTGGGATTAAAGTGTAAAACTAGTGTAGGTGTATGCACCCGGATTTCAACATGGGGTGAGTACAATTCTATTTCAATGTGGTTTTTAGTCTTAATGCTATCATAATTTACTAAATTGTGAGACCAGTTCTGTGTAAAGAGGGATAACTATCGCATTGAACATTTATACTCGATAATAGATTTCATCCAAGATATGTACAAAAGGTCACCACAATCTTATAGTTATTATTGGACTTAATTAATTAGCCATACTTACCTAAAAACAAACGACCAAGAACCAACAACACCAAATAGCCAACTTAAAAGAATTACCATTTTAAAAGGTTTTGAGTTTTACTTCTCGGTCATAGCATACCGTTTTAACAAGACCGTTCAAAAAGTCATATTTACTTTTAAAAAAATAAGTGCTAAAGTCCGTTAGTGACTTGTAATAACTTTAGCTATGTGAATTATTGATGACCTTCTGAATCTATTTATTGGAATGATTATTATTTAATAATTTACCTCAAACAGTTTTATCCAATAATGAAATTACAGACATTTGCTGTAAAATAAGCTGAGTGATGTACCTAATTGAATTTATTTGGTGTAGTTGAAATACAAGTACAATCTAAATTTAATTTTAAAATGTACTTGATAATGGTTATTATGGTATTTTACTCTAAAAAAAAAAATATTATTGAGATAGCATAAACAAAAAGCAATCGGGAAACGTTAGTTTCAGTTCATAAAATAGCACTATAGAATCTAATTGAGACACTTTTCAAAAATTGGTGTAATACGGTTAAAAAAAAAAAAAAAAAAAAAATATAACGGAAGGAGAATGATGAGACTAGGACAGAGGACTCGTTCATTGGTTACAATCATGGCTGGTGGAGTGGGGTCCTGGTTTTGATTCTTGGGAAGAGCCTTGTTGGGTGTTCATTGGGAGTTTCAAACTTCAAATTCAATTACTATTTAATATTATTTAACTAACTATGTTTTATCGAACGGCATGTACTAGTGTGGCTCAGTAAACAAAAGAAGGAATTATTTTGACATAGTTTTATTATTGTAGTCCAAGTTACATTTCCATTAAATATCGGAAATACATACCTACGAAAATTTAGGGTCAATTCTAGATGTTTATTCAATTGAAAATAAACTTTTATTTTAGATTTCCATTAAATTGGAATATTTAGGTACCTACAAGGAACAAATTAATTGTGGATTGTCATTCAGTTGTAAATAAACTTTAATTTAGATTACTTACCATTAAATTGGAAGTATGTACATAACCTATGTGGTGTAAACATGAAGTTCATCATCATCATCATCATCATCATCATCATCAGCCTATTAATGTTCCCACTGCTGGGACACAGGCTCCTCTCTTTATAGCCCAACAAGAAGTCCATTAAATTGAATTTGGAACATATTTGGCTTCTTTTAAATAAGAGGTATAGTACCTGTATGTAGGTACTTCTTGCACTGTACGTAGTGACTTTTATTAAATTAAAAGTATTTTGACGCTCATTAAATTGAGTGTATTTTCAGGTTAACTTTTATTAAATTAAAAGTATTTTGACGCCCATTAAATTGAGTGTATTTTTAGGTTGACTTTTATTAAATTAAAAGTATTTTGACACCCATTCAATTGAGTGTATGTTCAAGTTGACTTTTATTAAATTAAAAGTATTTTGACGCTCATTAAATTGAGTGTACTTTCATGTTGACTTTTATTAAATTAAAAGTATTTTGACGCCCATTAAATTGAGTGTATTTTTAAGTTGAATTTTATTAAATCAAAAGTATTTTGACGCCCATTCAATTGAGTGTATTTTCAGGTCAACTTTTATTAAATGAAAAGTATTTAGACGTCCATTCAATTGGGTGTATTTTCAGATCGACTTTCATTAAATTGAAAGTATTGTATTTTTCTGGCTGGTGTGGATGTGCTATTTACTATACGCACCACCGTCTACTCCTTGGGGGATTGCAGACTTGATGTACTTGAGTCATGCGATGTAGATACTATGCGAAAAAATAATATTAATGTGCGATAAATATGGAAAATGCAAAGTAAATCACACGCATTGGCTGAATTGAAGCTTTCAAGCAGTGTGTAAGGTACAGTTACAATAATTGTTGTCTTATACAATGTGAAAATGAACATGCTAAATTAATTTTAAAAGATACCAGTTTGTAACAGTTCACTATTGATTGGCATATGTTAAATCGATTAGATCGATGGTATGCTACAAATAAATTATGGGTACATAGGTAACGAAGTAACAAGTAAATACTATGTGACCTTAGTTATGTATTAAATATTTGGGTAGTAAAATTTAAGCTGTAAACAACTGATTTAATTTAGGCAAAATATATAAAACAAACATAACAATAGTACATGTAGTGACAACACTCAGTTGTACCTATTTTATTTAAGTATATTTGGCTAAATAATAACAGTCGCTCCGTCGATCTTTAGGTTGAGCCGTGCTTGCCTAGGTTGGTCCGTGCCTCGGAGGGCGCGTTGAGCTGTTGGTCCCGGCTGTCATTTGTAGATCTTTGATAGTCATTGCAGGTAATCAGTGGCCAAAAAGGTCTGACAACCAGCCTTAACAGGTGGAGTCGTGTTGCCCAGTGCAGGCTGAGTGGTGGAGGTCGGATGGGCGTTAGCCCCATGTGAAGAGCTGGTGGAAGAGGAAACCGTCCTAGAACCAATACTTCAAAAGACATGTAACACTTACCACACACTGTTTTCGCGTGGTAGGCTACGGGCATCCATTAAATTGGAAGCATTGGTCATTCATTAAATTGGACGAATTGGACATCCATTCAATTGGACGTATTGGGCAACCATTGAATTGCTTCCTTTATTGAATTGGAAGCATCGGGTATCCATTAAATTGGACGAATTGGACATCCATTAAATTGGACGAATTGGACATCCATTTAATTGGACGAATTGGGCATCCATTCAATTGGACGTATTGGGCAACCATTGAATTGGAAGCATTGGGTATCCATTAGTGATTTAGTAAACTTAATAGTTGTGGGGCAGATGAGGCGGCGTGGCTGTGCGTAGAGCATCAGGCAGATCCAAAAATAAAAGCAGTGTTGTTTGCAAATGTATTGGCGTTATATTTGTCAAAATATCTCACATACATTTAATGTATTTTAGGAACGATTCTATCAGATTACAATAAAAAATATTAGACGACGGACAAAACATTAAAGTAGCAACGATGGACACAAAGACAAGACAAGGTCCATAGAGCAGGGAACCGGAGACGTCAAACTTGTCATCTGTCACCTGTCAACGTCAAGTGTTGAGTAAATGTAAAGCATACTAAAATATATTTTAACAATAGTGTCATACATTTTAGTGCGGTACTAACTATAATGATTGCCAGGTAGTACAAACCTACATGAAATTGTAAATCGTACGTGATCGTGTGTGTTAGGTAGTACGAACCTATATGCAAATATAAATCGTACGTGATAGTGTATAAGGCAGCAAATGCCTTCTGATATTAGCTGACGTATGTAGATATTGAGACGAATTAGTACCTACTCCGAAAATGGCTAACTTATTGCCAGCTCCTGAAAAGCTTGATCTCTCTCGAAGGAGACAACGCTTCAGTTGCTTTATGATGAGAGCAGTGAAAAAGGTCCTTTAAAACCTACTTGGACAAGTATTTTATTGTAGAACGTATATACCTAAACAATAAGTAGGTACAGATGTCTAAATTAATAAAATGAATGCTATGTCTTGCCGACAACGACGTACAAAATATACTTAGTAAGACATTCTAAATTAATAAATAAAACGTAAAAATATTTTAAAAAATAACCTACTGGTGATTCCAGCCAGAGATTGGTACTTTCATACAAACTAGTTTTTCGGCTTTACGGTGTTGGTATAGATAGAAAACATCAGATTTTGTACGAAGATATAGCCAGATAGAGAAAGAAGAAGCTTTGCTCTTGTCGGGGCTATCAATCATTTAAACATCTTTCTTTCGAGAAGCAATTTGATTCGTTTACCGGCCACAAAATATCTGAGTTATAATATAAAATCGCTAAAACACAAAGATGCAAGAGACATTCTCTCAGTATATCTCATACTGGCGGACTTCACGCAGTTTCACCCGCGTGGTTCCCGTTCCCGTGGGGCTACGGGGATAAAATATAGCCTATGTTACTCAGGGTGAATGTCACTTTCTAATGGTGAAAGAATTCTTTAAATCGGCGCAGGAGTTTTTGAGTTTATTCATTACAAAAAGACACACGAAAGTACAAATCTTTCCTCTTTATGATATTAGTGTAGATTGTATAAATTTAATCCCACCTTTGGTTACGGGGCAGAAACCATCGGGACTTTTCTTTGAGTAATTATGAAAGGAAACAGTAATGTTGTAGTAAAAAAAAAAAAAAAAACAAGAAAGGAAAGGAATATGGGAATAGGAAGACGAGATCATACTGACCCAGAGGTTACAGTAGACGATAAAGTTTATAGAAAAGAGATGAAAAGGTCTAATAAACTATTAAGCTACTCCACACTTAGTAGAGGCTATCGGAGGTAATGCTCAAATGGGGTAACTGGGTAAACCCTAAGAAAGTAAAGCATTTTCATTACAACCATAATTTGACTGAATAAGTAAATTATTAAAAGTAATTCAGTATGATTAATTAACAACACTGATTACGTTTACAATAAATACAATTTGATAAAAAGGAAGGGATGTAGTGTTTGTATCTATTCAATAGATATAATACATTGTCTCATGTACACGAGGGAGGGGATCGCTGTCAATCGGTTAGTCTAACGACAGACGCCGTGAGAGTAGGACGTACGCTTGAGCCCTTGCCTGCGTGTAGTAGTGAGCCAGTGAAACTGATTAAGTAGTGATAGTGAACGCTACAATATTCTTCTTCAGTGATCACAGACATCAAAACATTTACAGTTACCAACTGCCGCAACGTCGTAATAAAAAAACCGGCCAAGTGCGAGTCGGACTCGCGCACGAAGGGTTCCGTTCCATTATTTAAAAACATTAGACAAAACTGCAAAAAAATCACGTTTGTTGTATGGGAGCCCCCCTTAAATATTGATTTAATTCTGTTTTTAGTATTTGTTGTTATAGCGGCAACAGAAATACATCATCTGTGAAAATTTCAACTGTCTAGCTGTCACGGTTCATGAGATACAGCCTGGTGACAGACAGACGGACAGACGGACAGACGGACAGACGGACAGACGGACAGACAGCAAAGTCTTAGTAATAGGGTTCCGTTTTTACCCTTTGGGTACGGAACCCTAAAAAGCAACTACAACTATTTGAAGATAGGCAGGCCTCAGCATCCATGAGAATTTGTCAATAGCCGATTCCACAACAAACAATACAGTAGAGTTTTAATAATATACAAACGGTAGCAGAATAAAAAAAAGAAAAAGCCTGAACGACATTGTTCCGTGAAAGGAAAGTTTTCTTTGGATCTCTTTTAAAGAAGGTGTTATTAAAAACAAACGTATGTAACGTCGAATATGACTAAGGAGCGTTTGAGTTTACTCAAATAGGTAACATTTATTTTGAATAATTTTTACATCTCAAAGTAGGTACAACTCTTCCACTAAAAATAAACAAATGGCTTCTGATACATTTCTAATATTGATATCGGTATGTATCTATTTCATTTTAATTGACTGAAAACATTACAATGGTTATGTTCAGAGGCATTATTTAAAAACATCGAAATAAACATGACAGTAATTACGGTGAAGATCAATCTACTAAAATACATTTGTCTTTTTTGTTGGAATAAAATAGATTTCTAACGGTGTAATAAACAAATTAATTAAGAACTGCATAACTTAATGACTCCCAAATAGTAAAAATTCAGAGGTAGCTATATTCAAATAGGCCTCCTACTAGTTAGACCGGTGACCTGGTGAAGGTTGCGAGAATCCGCTGAGTGCGAGTCGCACGGGACCGGTCAATGTGGCGATACTTGGGGGAGGCCTATGTCCAGCAGAAGACGTCTTTTGGCTAAAATGATGATGATATCCAAATCATCAAAAACACAATTTTAAACCATTTACTTATAATATTGTTTTTCAACCCAAAAGTAGCATTTGTTGCGTGTGTGACACGAACACAAAACAACTACAACAACAAAAACAACAACAGATACTTAATAATATCCTTCGATTTCAAACTAGTACGTAAATTGTAACAAGGCCACAATATACGTTATGCTTAAACTAAAGAAGCCGAAAGCGAATTGTATGTTAAAGGGAAACCCGTTCCAAATTGTGTGCTTAGCAGAACAAGCATCAATATAATTCAGGGCATCGTATATAGCTTCACGCAGTTTCTTGTCTGTAATAGAATAAAAAGTAGAAGTTATTTGCAAAAAATAATAATAATGATTAACATCACGCCAGATTAGGCACAGCTAGGTTTACTTAATAGTACACCCACATTTCACCAGTTATGTTTAAGTCCCACGAAATAGGGCAGCACTAATCCAGATTCCGTGTCTGCTAATGAGAAATTCCTGATGGAAAAATACAATAACACTGCCCAACCTGGGAATCGAATCCAGGACCTTCAGGACACATCCAGGACCTAGTATGCTCAGCAGTCACTATTGCGACTACTAGACCAACGAGGCAGTCACTATTTTGAATTACACTTTATTGAGTTTTATTCCTCCAAAATGTCAATTTGTTATTAGATAAATACCTTGAATGATTAATAATTGATCAGCAAGCACAGTTTTTATGTCATCAAGATAATTTGCAGCTAATTCCATTAAAATTGCTGGTACACACAGAATTAATACACAGAGAAGTAATTCTAAAATCCAGATCACTACTACTGAGAGCGTCTGAAACATGCAAAAATTGATTATAATGTACTTTGGATAATAGTAAATACATTAGCGAGCTTTGGCCCGTAATACTTAGTCAGCTCAGTTGAAATCCTGCATGAAATGGTGACAAAGGTTAACCAAGGACGTTCCATATATCGGCGGCGGCGACCTCTCGCGTCCGGCCCTGGTTCAATCCATGGTCCGGAAGCGAGAGGAAATGGGAAGCCGTCACCTCCTGCGAAGCAGTCATGCTAGCGAAGGAGGTGGCGGAACGTGAGAGGGAGAGAACCTCACGTCCCAGCCGCCGCGGGAGACGCACCAGGAGCCCCCAGCCACCGTAGGCGAAGGTCTGTTGATGATGAGCAATAGGCTAGCTCGCCGTCCGACCGTCTTATGACGACAGGCTGTGTAGACGTCGCGTTTGTGTTCCACGCGCGCCTAAAAGAGATGTCAGCAAAAGGAAGGGGTCAGCAAGGGCCGATGCCTGCCGGGGCTGCGGGACTGTTCGAAAGAGAGAGCGCGGCCCTGGAACACCAAGGGCTAACAAGGAACATGGATGGGTTTTAGTCTGTAAAAGTCTGACGCTCCAGTCTGCTTCGCCCAGAGCGGGACTCATTTGATTATTTCCCATTCGAAAAAAAGGGCGTTGCTTATTTGAGCTACTAAGTAGGTACTTACCAAATTGGGAACAGAGTCGAAGAAAATAACCAAGCACATAATTCTTAAAAATTCACTGACATACACAATAGTCATCTGAAACAATGTGATAATCAGTTATTACGTTTGGTAGATGATACACACATCATCATTCTCCTGTCCTCATCCCTATTTATTTGGGGTCGGCGCAGCATGTCCTCTTCTTCCATACTTCTCTATTACTCGTCATGTCAGTAGTTAAATTTTTTCTAGCCATATCATCCGTCACACAGTACATCCATCGTTTCCTTGATCTTCCTCTACTCTTATATCATTCATACTCAATATTTTCTTCATTCTTCACAACTTTTCAGTCTCTGGCGCTGAGTGGCGCTACTTTTAGACCTCCTCTTAAATACTCTTTCCTTATTTTATCCATTCGCGTTACACCACACATCCCCCTTAGCATTCTCATCTCAGCTACATTCAATTGTCTTTCATTCATACCTTTTGTGGCCCAGCATTCTGCTCCATGCAAGCAGCAGTTCTAACCATGATGGTTTAAATCTTCCCTTTGAGTTTAAGGGGAATGCGGGTGTTCCCGTGACCTGCCCCAATTTCATCCATCCAGTTTTAATTCTGTGCTGCGCTGTTCTGCGCTGTGTTCTGTGCTGTGTGCTGTGCTGTGTCTGTTTGTTTTAACTCTCCGATCTATTTCGCCATTGCTTTGCTCCAGTGAACCGAGATACCGAAATTCGGAGAAGGTTGGGAGAAACGCTTCATATACCTAGCCTTTCTGTACGTAACTGAAATTATAACATTACAAAAAGTACCTTTAGCCTTAGATACTTCATCGTTGCATCCAAACTGTTTGATAATTCCATATAGCCTTCACAAAAATATTTGACGTGTTCGTATTTTTGAGTGGCGCTCAAATTCATTGTTTCAAAATTATTTTTTAGCGCCTTGCACAAGGATTCAACTGTCTTTTGAAAATTTTCAGCAATATAAACTGTGGTCAGTCGACTCGATTGATAAGAAATTGACCTGTAAAAGTAAACAGTCAAGACTGCAGAAAAATCTTCCCAGGAAAACCAAAACAAGGCGAACTCTCCAGAGAATATAATAAACAACAGAATATATGTTACAAGACAATGTTGTTTATTTCGTAATGTTGACGAAAACTTCAGAACGTATTTTTCTTCAGTAATCATAGACATCATAACATTTACAGTTATATCTATGACTGCTATAAAATCGTAAAGTAAACCAGCTGCAGTTGCTTGAAGATAGGTCTCAAGATTCATGAACATTTGTAAATATCCGGATCCACAACAACCAATACAGTAGAGTTTTAATAATAGACAAACGATAGCAGAATTACTGCATTTGAAGTAAAACCCAAATATAAGTCTAAACAACATAATTTTGTAAAAAGAGAAAAATGAATATATTTTTTGGAACCCTCGTAAAGAAGGCATTTTAAAATGTACGCGATGTTCAGCTTATCTACGCAGCAAGCAGTCTAAAACTGTACACAAAGTAGGTTAACATCGGTATGGGTATTATAATTATTATTTAAATTACATACATTACATATGCATACTTCTTTTTTAATTATTAACGTGCAACGTTATACTGTAGTTAAAAATATCGAAATGATGTGCAGTGACAGAAATAAAGGTTATACAAAGGCGTGGCCGGTTTACGGGAATAAATAACGCATGTGTTAATGAGTTTTTATTATCTTTTCCAGCCAACAATTCCAACATTCTACCACACCTGGACACACTTCTCAATATGGCGGGCAGTCCTATCAATACTATTTCATCATATCGAACCCTCAAGACCTTGTATTCCCGAATCTCAGCAAGCTTTTACAGTTCAAAAATTCCCTACAGAGTATTGGATGATTCTTTTAAAGGTAATGTTTTTCTGGAAATGCTTGTTTCACAAATAATGTTTAGTTTAATTTTAAGAGTTTATTCATAGCCTTGGGCAATGATATTCTAACAAACAGATATGTTATACACCTACAAAACCACCGAAAAAAGTGTGCCGCGGGGGAGAGCCAGCTCACATACACGCAGTGACGCAGAATAAAGGAAAAACAGGCCAATTGACACGTTTTCGAGTCTTCACGATTGCGCGCTCATAACATATCTGTTTAATTAAATATCATTGGCCTTGGGTGAAACTGTTACAAATATCATAATAATGCATTCACATCTCTTAATAGACTTAGCTTTATGGCCTTCTATCCAATGTGTAATTTTACTACAAATGTCACTTACGGGATATCTTCCGTGATTATTTATTATTTTGAGCTCCCGATATTTCGACGCTGTTGCAAGCGCCATGATCGCGGGTTAACTGGAGAATGCGGGGGAAATATCGGGAGCTCAAAATAATAAATAATCACGGAAGATATCCCGTAAGTGACATTTGTAGTATAGTTATGAACCGTGAAAGCTTAAAACAATGTGTAATTTATCTGTGGTTCTGAGTAATAAAAGTTAGTCTATGGCAAGCAAGTCATCGTGTGTGTTTTAATAGGTTATGGCAATGATGTTATATACAGGGTGGAATTTTGTAATGCCACCTGGAGGGAAAGTACTCTTAATACTGCAGATAGAAAATTTTACTCAAAGAAAACGTTCCTTTATTTTTAAAAAGAAATTAATCTGCATTCAAAGATTTTGAAAATTCGCGTGCCACACTCGGGAATCGAACCGGCTAAATTCCAAAAAATAACATCCTGTACTTTTATGGCACCAATCGATAGGGTCAATCATAAGGATCAAATCTCTCTAACAAACATTATAAATTAAATGAAAGGAAAACAATGAAATCTAAAGTTATAAATTCAATGGAATAAATTCAATACGATAAAGTACTTTATTCAAAGGATGGACCTTTACAATTTATTGAAGAAAACAGATTGCAATCTGCACGTATTTGTTTATGCAAATTGCAATCTTTCTGTCTAAATAGTTCTTCGTCATTTTAATCAATAAATGTCGTCAAAAGATAATTGTTTATTAGGTTCTAACATAAGTAATTGGATGGGCCTTTGAGTAAAAGTGCTTTATGTTATCCTATTGAATTTATAAGTTAAGATTTTATGGTTTTCCTTTCATTTAATTTACCGTGTTTGTTAGAGGGATTTGATCTTTATGATTGACCCTATCGATTGGTGCCATAAAAGTACAGGGTGTTATTTTTTTGGAATTAAGCCGGTTCGATTCCCGAGTGTGGCACGCGAATTTTCAAAATCTTTGAATGCAGATTAATTTATTTTTAAAAATAAAGGAATGTTTCCTTTGAGTAAAATTTGCTATCTCCAGTATTTAGAGTAATTTCCCTCCAGGTGGCATTACAAAATTCCACCCTGTATAATACTGAGGTAGATACGTTTTAGCGACGTCAGCGTGGCAATGCAAACACAAGCTGACCAGCTTGTGTGACTTCAGTCTGTCCCATAGATAATCTATACTTAATATTATAAAGAGGAAAACTTTGTTTGTTTGTTTGTTTGTAATGAATAGGCTCAAAAACTACTGGACCGATTTAAAAAATTCTTTCACCATTCGAAAGCTACATTATCCACGAGTAACATAGGCTATATTTTATTCCCATACTCCTACGGGAACGGGAACTACGCGGGTGAAACCGCGGGAAGTCCGCTAGTACACTATATAATACAAGTCTGTCCTGCGCACGTCCTGCGTCTGGTCGCGATGCGAACTGACGTTTAACGGGAGTTTGCTATAGGAAATTAAACAAATAAGGCAGTTGTGTGTTCAGAAAGTGCAATACTTATACTGGGCCGGCTGTAAAAATCAAGAAGGATGTGTCTTTTCATTTGTAAGTACTGTTTATTCTATTTAAAATGGAAAATCATAAATTTAATTTTACTCAAAAATGACTGCCGCCCTGTTGCCGCTTTGTCACCTACACGAAAGAGACAAGTAGCGTGTTGCATTTATGAGTGATAGAGAAAACGAGATAATGGCGCGCGGTGTTGTCAGTTCGAACAACGCTAAAGGATGTTGGGGTGATATGGCCATATGGGGCCTGGCCTAATATATTATTCGAATATCACATATTATTTTTCACCACTGGTGTCCAATATTGTCCATAGTAGACAATGATATTCTAATAAACAGATATGTTATACAGGTGTATAACATATCACTCACTTCGGTGGTTTTGTAGGTACAAAACCACCGAAAAAAGTGTTTCGCGCAGCAGCGGCACCACACCTTTTTATTCATTCTACATTTCACTACAAGTCAAAACGACACAAAAGGGATAGCTCGATAAAACTAATAAGAAAAAAAGAGACAGATAGTGTTGTTCTATGTCAGTTCACGCGTCGTTGTCGTACTCACGACAAAAATGCATTTCCCATTTCTTTCTTTTATAGCCTCCAAATATCAGAATATTAAGAAAAAAAATGAAAAATATTAATAAATCGAAGTATATTGCGTAGTTACATGTGGTATGAGATCCCTTGTGTTCTATTTACTTTGGTATCATAATTGGTACACCTTCTGAACACGCACGATGGCATTTTTACAATTTTTATCTGAATTCGTAGCAGCGTATCGCTCGTCGCCATACGTGTTGCAGACTAAAGGCTATCATCCCAATTGGGCCGTTTTCGAGTCTTCACGATTGTGCGCTCACAACATAACTGTTTACTAGACTATCATTGTTATTAGATAAATATAACATTTGCCTTTCATCATTAACATCTATTTTGTTTTAGATTTCATAAAGACGGATTAATTAAAGAAAGATGGGTACAAGTAGTTAGAACCCAAAGACGAGAAGATGAATGGATGCCAAATGCCAACAACATACTCAACTATTTGTTCTCAACTTTAGTGATAGTGAAGTGATAGTGAAACAAAAAAACATACATAATATTATTATTTGTAAATAAACATTTTTATATTGAAAATTTACTGTTTATTTTCTTCATGCTGCCTGATAGGTACCCATTTTTCCCCATTTCACTCTATCTAGCTGCTGTCATAGACTGACATTGGCCGTCACCCAGCTAGCCGCTCATGTAAAATATCGCCATGTTTTTATTTCTTTATAATCAGTATGACGTCTCTATTGGTAAAATCTCATTGGGTTATGGGCCCAGTATTTTCTTCTTAAAATAAAACAGTAAAATTGTGATAGATTTACGAAAGTGTTAAAATGTCGACGTCGGGCTATTTAGTAAATGTTCCAAGGCTTAAGGGCCGCGAGAACTACGATGATTGGTCGTTCGCGACAAGCAATTACATGCTACTCGAGGGCATTGACATTGAAAATGTACCGGCGACCATCACTGATGCAGAAAACAAAAAGGCTAAAGCCAAGCTCGTGATGACAATCGATTCCTCCTTATATATAACATAATTATGTAGCTACCATTCCAAAATTCAACATCACAAGAATGGGTATCGTAAGGGATATACCAGTTGAGTGGTCAGAAGAGGAAATAATTAAAAATATTCAGGTCCCTGAATGATGTGGCTCTGTTATTAAAGCCAGAAGGATGAGCCGTAAGGTGTCCTCTTTTTTTTTTTTTTTTTTTTTTCGGATGGGAAATCATAAAATAACTCCTCCCGCTCTGGGTGGAGCAGGAGGGAGTGTCAGACTTTTACTGACGAAAACCCATTCATGTTCCTTCATCGCCTTTTGTGTTCCGGGGCCACGGTATCTCTTTCGAACAGTCCCGCAACCCCGGCAGGCATCGGTCCTTACGGACCCCTTCGTTTTTGCTGACTCTCTTTGAGTCGCGCGTGGAACACGAACGCGCCGTCGACACGGCCTGTCGTCATGAGACGGACGGACGGCGAGCTAGCCCATAGCCCACCGTCCACAGGCCCGCGCCTACGGTGGCCGGGGACCACGTGCTGGTGGTCCCCGACGTCCGGGGCGTCTCCCGCGGCGGCTGGGACGTTGAGAGGTTCTCTCCCTCTCACGTTCCGCCACCTCCTTCTCTAGCATTACTGCTTCGCAGAAGGAGGTGACGGTGTCCCATTCCGTCTCGCTTCGGATCATGGCTTGCACCAGGGCCGGACGCGAGAGGTCGCCGCCGCCAATCGCCGCTTCGAGGACACGGCGGTGCTCCGCCCACGCGGGGCACACCTCCACCGTGTGCTCCACCGTGTCCTCCGGTCGATCCACGCAATGGAAACACCCGGGCGTTTCCTCCCGCCCGATTCGGTGCAGGAACCTCCCGAAAACACCGTGTCCGGTGAGGACCTGCGTCCATGCTACCATTGTTGTCGCTTTGGCCATACCCGCACACTTTGCAGATCGAAACCTAGGTGCTTTAAGTGTGGTGAAGATCATCTAGGTGATAGATGTGAAGTCACCCCTGAAATAAGTTTCTGTGTTTCGTGTACTGGCAACTATTTCGCAAGTGATAGTGCTTGTCCTGAATTGGGCCGACAGAAGAGTATTAAAGCTCTGATGGCAGAGAAATCGATTTCGTATGCGGAAGCAAGTCGGGTTTTCCCACCTGTTTCCAGATCATATGCTGAAGTCTCCAAATCTTCCCCACGCAACAAAGTGACTGCAAATAAATCACAATCCCAGTCCTCAAGTCCCATCCCACTAAGCCAAAATTCATACCATAAAACAGTATTTTTGAAACCCAAATCCCGTATTCCCTTTTCACCTGGCTATGATAGACAAGCTCACCTAAACCTCACTCAAAATTACTCCTTTTCCCCATCAAAAAATGGCTGTGCCCTTCCAATGGAAGCTGCAGAGTCAATGTGTTACAGACAGGAAGATAACTCCAAAAATATCTTAAATTTAATCACTGACATGCTAATGTCTGTTCTTGCAAGCCCAACTCAATCTATACCTGACCACGTTGCATCAAAGTTGACCTCAATATTAAATTATATCCACAATGTTCCATGCCCTGACATTCCTACAGTGGAACGTGAGGAGTATTACTCCCAGAAAGACTGATCTTTCTTTTTTAATTAATAAATTTAAACCATCAATCTGCGGCATTGCTGAGATATGGCTATTGCCTGGAAGCAATTTCAGGTTGCCATGTTTCGACATTGTTCGCAATGATAGATCTGATGGATATGGAGGATGTGCCTTGCTCATCAATAGCAAGGTATCATTCACCCAGATTCCTTTAACCTTTGTAGGCGATGACATAAATGTTGTTGCTGTGAAGGCTGAGGGTATATATATTTTTTCTTTTTATATTGCGCACCCACAACTCGATCATCTCTCAGTAATTAGAAATTTATTATGCAGTGTTAGTGGTCCAATACTCGTCATGGGTGATTTTAATTGTCACCATTATCGATGGGGGTCGGATACTTGCAATAACTTTGGCATAGGTTTACTTGACATTTTGGATGATCTAAACCTTTGCCTAATCAACGATGGCAGTCCTACACGCAGACCTGCACGTCCTGGTCAGAATAATTGTTGTGTTGACTTGACGTTCTGCTCTCCCAATATATCTAGTCTCCTCATTTGGCGGCGCTTGGATATGACCTATGGAAGTGATCACTACCCCATCATAATTGAATTCCCTTCCAAAAGTATTTCTTTTAAAGTTTCCCCCCCTCTTTTAAAACATGAACTAAATTCAGCTGACTGGGATTTATATTCTAAAATCGTAGACCTAAGAATATCTTCCCTTCCGGAAGTTAACAGGGATAATGCCCAGGATTGTTTTTTGTCCTTCTCCTCCACTATTGCCTCCACAGCTGATGATTGCTTCCCGTCCAAAAAACCCCATTCCGGTAGACTTCCTTCCCCGCCATGGTGGGATAGGGAATGCACTGACATGGTCAGGGCCAGGAATGAGGCCGACGAGACAGTCAACGACAATATGAATCTGGATAATCTCATTGCTTTCAAACAGAACCTTGCCAAGTCCAGGAAATTCCTAAAAAGGAAAAAACGCGAAGGTTGGTCAAGATATTGTAGTTCACTGAGTCCGTCCACCCTGATTTCGGTGGTTTGGCGGAGGGTGAAACGCTTCAGGAGTAGTCTATCACCTGCCTCCTCATCTAACAACCTCACTGGGATACCAGTTTTTCTGTAAAGTCGCTCCAGCCTATGTCCCAAGTGTTGAGGAAATCAGTGTTGACATCCATGATGCAGACAACATTGACGACCCAATGGACATGCCATTTAGCATGGAGGAACTAAAAGCTGTGATATCCCAAGTCAAGGATTCCGCGCCGGGAGTGGATGGATTCCCGTACTCCTTTATTTCTAAAGCTGGTCCAAAAACTCACAAATATTACCTGGACCTAGCTAACTTCTGCTTTACTTCTGGATATATTCCCACAGAGTGGAAGGTTCAGGTGGTCATTCCGATTTTAAAACCAGGCAAAGATCCTAATGGTAATTGTTCATACAGACCTATTGCCTTATCGTCCACACTCATAAAACTTTTAGAACACTTGGTCAAAAACCGGTTAGTGTGGTTGGTGGAAAACAGGAAGCTGCTCCCTATGACCCAATTCGGCTTTAGGAAAGGTCTGGGTACTGCTGATAGTGTGGGTATCCTCATATCAGAGGTCCGGCTGGCTCTCAGCAGGAATGAATCTGAGGTTGCGGTTTTTACTGGATATATCATCTGCCTATGATTCTGTTCTCCTCCCTAATCTCAGGCAAAAGCTGCACGAGCTGAGAGTCCCGGCTAGGATTTGTCGCATCATTGGTAGCATCTTTACCAATCGCATCATTCAATTGAGAATACCTGGGAGTGACTCTGAACAAAGATCGGTCTGGAGAGGACTACCTCAAGGATCAGTTCTTAGTCCCCCATTATATAACATTTATACAGCTAACCTGCCCTCTTCCCTAAATTTGGATTTTAAAATCCTTCATTATGCTGACGATACTGCACTAATGGTATGTGGCAGTTCCATTCAGGATGCCGCTCTTTCGATGAATGTCTCTCTAGCTTCATTAAACCAATGGCTACTTGACAATGGTTTGTCTTTAAGTGCGCCAAAGAGTAAAACTGTCATTTTTACACGCAGGCGTTCGCTACCCCCAATTGATATAAACATTAATGGACAAACCATTCCAGTCGAAGATAAGGCTAGGTTTCTGGGAGTAACTTTGGACACAAGATTGTCTGGGGTCGATCACATAAACAACACGGTCAAAAAATGTGAACGTTCTGTATCGGTTCTTAAGTCTTTGGCCGGGGTATGGTGGGGTGCTCACCCCTACACCCTCAAACTGGTCTATAATGCGTTGACCAGAAGCGCTTTGGATTATTGCAGTTACCTTCTTGAGCCCTGCAAAAAAGGAGTGCTTAAAAAATTAGACAACATCCAGTCCAAATGCCTAAGAATTGTCATTGGGGCCATGAAATCCTCTCCCATAAATGCGCTTCAAGTGGAATGTGCAGACCCACCCCTACACCTGAGGAGACAGTATTTAGCAGATCGCTTCCTAACTAAAGTTTTTTCCCTCTCATCTCATCCCTTGCTCCCAATTTTAGAACAAATTGACCTTTCCTTCAATGATTCTTCCTATTGGAACCATAAAGTACTTCCTCTATTGATAGATAGGTACAGAGAGCTTAAACAACTCTCCGCGCCTATTTGTCGATATTCTACTCTTCCGGTTTTTTCCGCCGCGTACGAGGCGATTTATTATGAACCAAAAGTCGTTTTGGGCCTTGGAATATCAAGGAATCCTCAAGATGCTAGAGATGACTTTGAGTCAGCTGTCAAGCGTTATTGGGAAGGTTGGAACTTATTCTTCACAGACGCTTCAAAATTTTCGGAAAGTGAATGTACTGGTGTGGCAGTCTATTTTCAAAATTCCAAGATAGTTTTACTTTTTCAATGCCCACCAGAAGCATCAGTCTTTACAGGGGAGTGTACTGGTATTTTGGAAGCCCTATGCTATATTAAGTCCCATCAAATAACAAGGTCAGTAATTTTTTCAGATTCCCATAGTAGTATTCAGGCCCTAAAACAAAACCAACTTCACAGTAACATTAATAGTCATATCATTATGGATATAAAGAGCTTGTTGTTTGATCTCTCCCAAAACGGCTTGGACGTCGAGATAGCCTGGATCCCCGGTCACTCGGGTATTGTTCGGGATTCGTTAGCAAAGTATGCCACATTGAATCCGGCTGATCGAAAGCACCACGTTGCGCACAACTATGATTTGCGAAACAGTGCCAAACCCAAGCTATTTAATTCATGGACGGAAACATGGAAGACGAATTCTAGGACCAAGGGCCATTACTATGCTGCTATACAGCCTGAAATCCAGCGTCGGCCTTGGTTTTTTAAATGCCCTAAATTGTCGAAGAGAACTGTTTCGTCCCTCTGTAGACTAAGACTCGGACATTGTTGTAGCCCTGTGTTCCTGCACAAAATCCATTCCCGAGATAGTTCCCTGTGCTAGTGTGGTCTTGCGGAGGGTACATTAGATCATTTATTTTCTTCTCCTGCTCCTTATATAATAAATCCGTTGACCTGTACCAAAAAAAATCCAAATTCAATATACCTCTCCCAACCAACTTTCATACCCTTCTTTCCCACTTCTCCCCTAAATTAATCAACATTTTGGCAACATTCCTAAATGAGAATGATTTAAAATTTTAGTTGGTGCGCAACGTTTATGTAATTAGTCTGTATATAGTTTATACTAGTTTATGTGTAGAATTATGTTTATATCCTTGTAAGTTAAATTATTGTGTTCTACTAACCTATGTGTTCGTCCTTACAGCTAGACTAACACCTACCACGAAGTACGAAGTTCGACGGCCTGCCTCTCTGTGCTGCCGTCGCGACGTGACACTGGCAGAATAGTCGAAACCGGCTCAGTTGCCATAAAAGGAAAAAAAAAAAACCGGCGAAGTGCGAGTCGGACTCGCACACGAAGGGTTCCGTACCATTGACTATATTTAGTACTAGCGGACGTCCCGCGGTTTCACCCGCGTAGTTCCCGTTCCAGTGGGAGTACGGGGATAAAATATAGCCTATGTTACTCGTGGATAATGTAGCTTTCAAATGGTAAAAGAATTTTTTAAATCGGTCCAGTAGTTTTTGAGCCTATTCATTACAACCAAACAAACAACCAAACAAACAAAGTTTTCCTCTTTATAATATTAGTATAGATTTGTTGTTATAGCGGCAACGGAAATACAGTCACGGACTATAATTGATAAGCCACGTTCAAGATTTCCAATTTTGCAGTTGTATACATTCACGAGATTACACGATTAAACACGAACTCAAACCGAATGCTCGGAAACAAAAGGACACATTACTAATAATCGGAAATAGTCTTATCCATAGAGGTTGAAAAATGACTTCTAGGTTGTCAATGATAAAACCGTACAATCGTGCTGACGTATGTCCCAATCTATTTGATACTGACCTCCTTTGAAGAAATAGTCCTTATTAAATACTCTTTATTTCTGAAAACCTATCCGAAGCCAGAGTGACAGTTGAAATGTTGATGTTAGAAAATATAACATTTCTCCGTACGCCAACGTTACTACGGCTACGGCTACGCTAAAACAATATTGTCGCTAGGTTACGGTTGCTACACTTGCAATTCGTCGACTTTAGGTAGTCACTCTGTACTAAGTACGAATATAACCGACTAAACCCGATTTGTATTACACGGCTAAAATACGAATGGTGGCAAGTGGCTCATCATTTATAGTCCGTGACTGTACATCATCTGTGAAAATTTCAACTGTCTAGCTGTCATGGTTCATGAGATACAGCCTGGTGACAGACAGACGGACAGACGGACAGACGGACGGACAGACGGACAGACGGACAGACAGCGAAGTCTTAGTAATAGGGTTCCGTTTTTACCCTTTGGGTACGGAACCCTAAAAAACAAAACAATTAAATATTACAATTGTAAGAAAGTAGGCCATATCAAGAATAAATGTCCAGATTTAAAACCGAAAGACACTGTGAATGCTTTTAGTGCCGCATTTTTAAATGGTACCTACACCGGGTCTACCCTTTATAGCAGAACTTTTTATGTCATAATATTACTTTTCTCAAAAATGGTATGTAATGTTGCCATAACATCTCTAAAAAGTATCCAGAAAGTGAACCCTTCCGGAGACTTATTCACAACTGTCCAGTAAGAAGCGAGATTTTAAATTTGGAATCTCCAACTGTCCAGTAAGTAAGTATGTAATTTACTTACTGGACAGTAGGTCATCCTCTTTGGATCTGCTTAGAAAAGGCTCCCAATATATATCTATCTCTCTTTTTGGTATGACATTTTATGAGATAATATTAAATATTACAGCCATTTTATAGTCTGTGACACTTAACGCGACGCAGAAAAAGTACGCGTTGCGTTTTGACCTAAGCCCGGTTCCTATAAACAAGAAACGAGTCGTTTTGCTTACGGATAGTAGTATTTTCAACGAGACGTAAGCCAAAACCATTCCTATAAAAAACGTTTCGTTACTTAAGTTACCGATAGATCAGTTCTACGGATGGGAGGGTTTCGAATAACGAACCGTAAGCCAAATGTATGCAGATGTCGGGCGATGGTGTTCCTATAACAAAAAAGGTAGGTCAACGAGCTGTCAAAGTAACGAGTCGTTTACAATTTGTTTACCGCCCGATTTCGGTCGGTTGTCTACAATAATTTTACTTATTCCTTGTTATTTGCTATAAATAATTGTAAAATGTCGCGTTCAGATAGTGAATTAAGTGATTTAGAAAGGTTATTGGACTGGAGTAACTCCGAATCAGATGAAGAAAGTGGTTCTAGTCAACGGAATTACAAAACGAGGGTCGATCATTTTAGTATCTTGGATAATAGATCACAAATTAGATTTCGGCAAGATATGTCGTCTGTACAAAGTTTACTCGTCGAAATTTATAAGGGAGCCAGGTATGTATTTCTCAAACAATCCTTAAAATATTTATTTGAAACATCCATAATACATTACGCACATAGGTATGTATATAAAAGTACTCTGTGATTTTTATGATCCTCTGTGCCTTACAAATTACAATTTAATTTACAGTTCCGTTAAAATGTAATGTGTCAAGAAAGTCTGTCGCTCTCAATCGGGGTTTGTTCACTTCAGTAGCCAAAATATTTTTATTTTTATTTTTTAATAGAGATTTTTTCAACACCAAAATTATAAAATAAACATAAAAGATAAGTTTTCTAAATAAAGGTAGGAACCATATGATTCTGTTTAGTCCGTGAGTTAGATTATCGAAAAAAAATGGACACGTGTTTTTTGTTTTTGTATTTTTTTGTCATCTACCCTGTTGTAATAACGAAACATGGGGTGTCGAACACGTGTTGACGGAGGGCTTTGGTAAAATGGGTAACCAACATCCATTCGGTGCAGGTAGCTGACGCAAAAATATATAGGAACGCCACAATCCTTCCGTTATTCGTAACTCAAAAACGAATGGTTCCTTTTGCACAATAACGAACCGTTGTTTATAGGAACCGGGCATTAGTAATGTGTTAGAAGTATAGTGTGGGATTTTATGTTTGTATTTAGTCATTTTAGTTTATAAATCACGTTGAATTAAAACTTTCCATTCTAAAATTAACATGGAGTTTCAAAAACAATAATTTACATTTTTTACTAAAACATTCATGTAATGTAAAAATTGAACAATTTCCAAAACTAAACGCAAACTTTGTATTAAAAAAAAACAACGACTGGCGGGATTTCACATTCAATTGCGATAATTGTGTTTAAACGAATTTGTTTTTAAACTTTCTTTCATTTTTGAGAAAAGTATTATACAAACCTCAACCAGTAAGAAAGCCATCCTGGCTTCGTATATATCCGGACCTCACCTGCGGTTCGGTCCGGTTAACTCATACTTGGCCAGGAAGGCTTACTTACTGGATTCTGCAGTAATGTACTATTGCATAACAGTAGATGGCATAAACTTCATTTCGCAAAATCGTGTAGCAGACACTCTTTTATCATACATTCAAAACTCATAATTTTGTAAGTCAGAATCATCTTTAGGCATAAATTTCATATGCATAAGAATTAAAAGTAGAACCATCTTATGGCAGAAAGTTGACAGTCAGAATCATCTTTTGGCATAAATTTCATATCGATAGTTATTAAAAGGCAGAACTATCATATTACAGAAAGTTTACAGTCAGAATCATCTTTTGGCATACATTTCATTATGAAAAATAATGGAAAACCTCATCTGATCTATCACATAACAAAAAAAATCATAGTTTTAATAATTTTGTATTTCTTACCATAATAATAAAATTAATAGTACATTATTTTTTTTCGCCACAAACATACGATGATAATGTTAATTGCTGCATATTTCTGATCAGGCAAACATACATCATGCATGCAGCAAGCATGCAGTATGCAAACATGCAAACGTGCAAACAAGCATGCAGTATGCAAACATGCAAACCAGCATACACCATGCGTGCAGCCAGCATGCAGCATGCAAGCAAGCATGCAGCATGCAAGCAAGCATGCAACATGCAGCAGGCATGGTTTCTGTCACGGCTCCGGCGCTGCAGGGTTCCGGCGGTCCCACGCGAGCTTATCGTCGCAGATGTGTTTTACGCTCACCACCGCAGCTTCGGCTTGCTGGCCGGCTTTGCCAGCCAGCCTCAGCTACGGCGGTGAGCGTTAAAACCACCTGCTCCTCAGCTCACGGGCCGCCTCACCCTTCCGCGCCTTCGCGGATTTAAATTACACTCTAGGGGTAGGGCAGACAAGACTACGTGGAGTCGGTTTTGGAGCGATTCGTTTCTGTTACTAACTTTTTTAGCGTAACATATTGTCTTTGTAGGACAATATTTTTATTCTAATTTAAGGTTAAAATTGCTATTTTATAGAAATGGCAATAATTCCTAATGGAATTCTGCCATCTTCATAGTATGCCAAGTGAAATTGTACCAAATAATAGTCGCTCTAAATAATCATTATTCTAAACGAAATTATGCGGAATTTGAACATTGCCAAAGGTAATTATGCCAAATAATATTCTGTCATCTTATAAGTATGCCATTGTAAATTCGGACATACAAACATTCGGCCAAACAATAATTATGTTAAATATTTTTTATGCCTTAAAAATATTCGTTTAAAGAAGATTATGCCAAGTGTGTTATGCCAAATAAATTTCGGAGCATCAAGATTCTGCCAGATAGAAGGAACCCACCTACACCACCGATGACAGGTATGTAGACTCAGGAGCCAGCACGCACATGACTGCAAATCGTAAACAATTGTCAAACATCCGACAAGTGCACGACAAACGTGAGATAATCGTAGCTAATAAGAAGTAATAAGATGAATGTTCCTGTTTTGTGTGCCGGAGACACACAAATAACAACCAAAGTAAATTCACAGTACTACGACGTAATAGTGAAAGACATTTTGTGTGTACCAAACCTCTCAACGAACCTCCTATCAGTCAGCAGATTGATAGAAGCAGGAAACAAAGTTACGTTCCAACAAAAGACCTGTCTTATACACAATAAACAGAATGAGCTGATAGGAACGGCTGAAAAAGTGAATGGTGTGTACAAACTAAACACATTCAAATCTGAAAAGGTGTTGGTGGCAGGAGCAGCACAAATATTAGTCAACAGTGTGCAGTGGCATAGACGGCTAGGCCACATTAACAGTAAGGCCTTGTAAAAGATGAAAGAAGGTGCTGTAAAAGGAGTTACTTATAACAAGAATGCTGACATACAGATCCAGAATTGTGAAGTATGCTGTGAGGGCAAACAGACGCGTTTCCCTTTCTCATAAGCCAACCATAGAAGTGAAAAACTATTGGATGTAGTACACTCAGATTTATGTGGGCCGATGGAAACCAAGTCGCTTGGTCAATCGAAATACTTTATATTATTCATAGATGATGCCAGCAGAATGACTTTTGTCTACTTCTTGAAGGAACAGAACCAGGTATTTCAGCACTTCAGAGAATTTCGCAGTCTAGTCGAAAATCAAACAGGAAGCAATATAAAGATACTGAGAACCGACAACGGAGGGGAGTATTGTTCAAGAGAGATGGAGAGCTATATGAGACAAGCTGGTATCGTTCATCAGAAGACCAATCCACACACTCCGGAGCAGAATGGCCTCTCAGAACGTTTCAACAGAACAATAGTTGAAAGGTCAAGATGTTTACTGTTTGAAGCAGATCTCGACAAATGTTTTTGGGCTGAAGCAGTGCATACTGCGGTATATTTAAAAAATAGAACGCCAGCCGCCAGTTTAGGCATGATGACACCATTTGAAAAATGGACAGGGAAGAAGCCAGACCTGAGCCATGTCAGAATATTCGGCAGTAATGTAATGGTGCATGTTCCCAAAATACAAAGACAAAAATGGGATAAGAAGGCTGACAAACTGATACTAGTAGGGTATCCAGATGATGTGAAAGGATACAGACTATACAACCCAAAAACAAAGAAAATAACTACGAGCAGAGATGTCATAATTATGGAGAAGCAAGACTCTGACACAGCTCAGGTGGTAGTAAATGAAAAAGAAGATAACACAAAAGAAGAAGACAGTTCATCAGAAAAAACAGTCGTAGATACAGATAATCCAACCTATGTCTGCGACTCATCAAGCAGCCTGGATGATTCATATCAATCAGTGTCCGAAACAGAAAATGAGTCTATCATAGAAAAACAAGTTTCAGTGGAGGTTAGTAAGCGTCAGAGAAAGCCCGTTGAAAGGTATGGCGTAACCAACTTATGTGTTTTGGATGAGCTGGAATCCGGTGGTGGTGAACTCAGCTATGAAGCAGTAATGCACGGACCAGAGAAGGAGCAGTGGATGCAGGCGATGATGGATGAACTGAAGGCTTTTGACGAAAACCAAGCATGGGATTTCGTAGACAAAAGTGAAGCTGATAGGGTAGTGCAGTGTAAGTGGGTGTTTAAAAAAAAGTTCGATAGTGACAATAAAGTGCGATATAGGGCAAGACTGGTAGCGAAAGGGTATACTCAAAAATATGGACAGGACTATAACGAAACATACTCACCAGTGCTTCGATACTCAACTTTAAGACTGTTATTTGCTTTGAGTGTAAAACTTAACTTGCAAATTACCCACTTAGATGTAACTACAGCTTTCCTAAATGGCTATTTAAACGAAAAAGTATACATGCAAGTACCCCCTAATTTAGAGTGTAATAATAATTATATACTTAAATTGAAACGTGCAATCTATGGCTTAAAACAATCAGCCAGGGCCTGGAATATAAGAGTGAATGATTGTTTATTGGAAGCCAACTTTGTAAAGTCAAAATTAGAACCATGCCTGTTTGTTAAAAGAAAGGGAAAAGAGTATATTTTTATAGCAATTTTTGTTGATGATTTTTTCATTTTTTCAAACAGTAATAAAAATGGTAAATGAGCTAAAAATATTGTTGATGTCAAAATTTAAAATAAAGGATTTGGGAAAAATAAAGCAATGTTTAGGCATGAGAGTTAAAATGTATGAAAATGGCTGTATTTCCTTAGATCAAGAAAAGTATGTAGATCAGATTTTAAGTAAGTTTAATATGACAAATTGAAATATTGTTGATACACCAATTGACAGTAATACATGTCTATAAAGCATACCCATATCAACAATTGATATGGCGCCTTATGTATTTAAGTGTTGTAACTCGACCAGATATTTCCTATAGTGTAAGTTATTTGAGCCAGTTCAACAATTGTTATTCTTTAACCCATTGTAAATATGCAAAAATAATTCTAAGATATTTATGTAAAACTAAATCTTATGGGTTAATGCATACTAAAGATAACTGCAATTTAGAAGGTTTTGTTGATGCAGACTGGGCATCAGATACTATAGATAGAAAATCTTACACAGGTTTTTACTTCAAGTTCTCAGGAACCGTTATCTCATATGAATGTAAGAAGCAGCAAACTGTAGCTTTGTCAAGCACAGAAGCTGAATATATGGCGATAGGGGGAGGCTTGATTGTGTAAATCACGACACATTGCTTTTGAAACTTGAGCATTACGGACTAGGTAAACTTGCACTTAGTTTGTTAAAATCTTATTTGAGTGATAGACAACAATATGTTCAAATAAATGGTGTTAATTCACAGGGTTTAAAAGTAAAAATAGGGGTTCCGCAAGGCTCAATATTGGGTCCTTTCCTCTTTTTAGTATATATAAATGATCTACCCTATTTACTGAAAAACCAACCTCAAAATATAGTGTTATTTGCCGATGACACTTCCCTAATTTTTAAGATCAATAGACGGGCCCAAAATTTAGATGACGTGAATAATGCCCTACTTCAAGTCCATAATTGGTTCACAGCAAATAATTTACTAAATGAAAAAAAAACGAAATGCATAAGATTTGCTTTACCGAATGTTAAAAGTAGCGATTGTGATATAGTACTGAATAAAGAGAAACTTGAATTCGTAGATAAAACGGTTTTCCTGGGGATTACGCTTGATTCAAGGCTACAATGGGGTTCTCATTTAACATCTCTGGCGGGGCGGCTAAGTTCGGCAGCATATGCTATTAGAAAAATCCGTCAATTTACTGATGTAGATACTGCTAGATTGGTCTATTTTAGTTACTTTCATAGTATAATGTCTTATGGCATTCTGTTATGGGGACGGGCTGCTGACATTGAGTCTATATTTATTCTGCAAAAAAGAGCCATCAGAGCCATATACAATCTTCGTAGGCGCGATTCTCTGAGGGAACTGTTTAAGGAAATAAACATCATGACTGTACATTGTCAATACATCTACGAAAACATAATGTACGTAAGAAAAAATCTACATCTTTTTGGTAAAAGAGGTGACAGACACAATTACAGTACTAGAAATAGGGACCAATTAGTTCAGCCAGGCTTCAGACTCGCTAAAGTAGACTCATCTTTCATGGGGTACTGTTTGAGATGCTATAATAAAATTCCACAAAGCATTCTTGAACTGAATGAAATAAAATTTAAAACATGTATTAAACGCACACTTTGTAGGCGAGCATATTACAAATTGGACGATTATATCGCTGATAAAAATGCTTGGCTCAATGCCGGTCCTGCTCCACAAGGACAGGGGCGCATTAATGGATAGCACTAATTGTATTGTTGGAGCTGCTGAAGATTGTACAACTATCTTTGTATTGTATAAATTCAATATCTTTATTATTATATAGCCGCATATCGCATATTGTGTGAGTGCTATGTACTAGAATGCTATCAGTCGCTGGAAACCTACGTTTTTCCTTGACTTGAATGTGCCGTGGCGGTTAGGAGATATGTCATGCTCACTCAAATGTCTCGCTGATGGTGACGCGTGTGTCGGATCATTTAGTTCCCTTCAAAATGGTTGAGTTGAATGGTGCTGATACATGCGTCATGTTCGTGAACGAGCGCTGTCAGTTGGGACTGGTCGGCTCTTGGCTGCCACGGCTTATTTGAATTTAATAATTTTATTTTTGAATTGTGTTTGTTTTGTTTTTACTATGGACACCTTTAACGTGCACATCTTGCTACATTGTTCTCACATACTGTACCATCTCAACATGAATGATGTAACCAAGATTTTGTAAAAATATTCTGATTTAAAAGAGTGTCCATGGAGTTTCTTGCCCATTCTTCTCCATAGAGATCTACGCTAGGGAATGGGCAACTACAGTACTTTCACAGTTTTTATGTCTTGTGACTGGGACTGTAGCTACATTTAATTTTCATATTTGTTTCGACAATTCAAAAGTGCCTGTAACTGGCCTACTTGAAATAAATGCTTTGATTTTGATTTTGATTTTGCTTGTAAAGATGCTATTTATTTAAAAAACTTATTGACTGAAATTGTAGACCTTTGTGACTATGTAATCATTTTGTATAATGATAATCAAGGTGCTCAGAGGTTGACCGAAAACGTCCTGTTTCATAAAAGAACTAAACACATAGATGTGCGTCACCATTTTGTTAGAGAAACAGTTGCTAACAATCTTGTAAAGATAGTTTATCTGCCAACATCTGAAATGCCCGCAGACCTACTGACTAAAGGGTTAAGTAGTGTAAAGCATAACTATTTTGTCAAGAAGCTAGGTATTCAAAATATTGTTTGATGGTTGCATACCAAATTTTTTAGTTTTTTTTTTTAAATTTCATGTGAAACAGTGTTTAGATTATTTTGATAAGTGGAGGTGTTAAAACTAATATCATAATAATGCATTCACATCTCTTAATAGACTTAGCTTTATGGCCTTCTATCCAATGTGTAATTTATCTGTGGTTCTGAGTAATAAAAGTTAGTCTATGGCAAGCAAGTCATCGTGTGTGTTTTAATAGAAACTAATTATTGTGCTTGTCGCAATAATTTTAAAACAATATTTTGTAGGATAGTATTTTTCAAGTGAAATCCATATGAATTGACGTTACGTTTATGAAGCGCGTTCTTGCTAAGGCCGCTAGTCTATTATTTAGTGACTAGCTGTTGCCCGCGGCTTCGCCCGCGTGCAGGTCGGTAACTGTCCTACTGAATCATACTAAAGGGATAAATAGTGTCCTACATGTTAATCCAAGTTATAAAGTATCTATGTGCCAAATTTCATAATAATCACAATTTATTATTATTATCACAATCACCATCACTATCACAACCACCACCATTATCACAATCACCATCACTATCACAGTCACCATCATTATCACAATCACCATCACTATCACAACCACCATCATTATCACAATCATTATCACAATCACCATCTCAATCACCATCACAATCCCTATCACCATCGCTTTCACCATCACAATCATCGTCACTATCACAATCACCATCACCATCACAATTACCATCATAATCACTATCACAATCACCATCATCGTTATCACAACCATTATCAACGTAATCACAATCACCATCACAATCACCATCACAATCACCATCACAATCACCATCACAATCACCATCACAATCACCATCACAATCACCATCACAATCACCATCACAATCCCCATCACAATCACCATCATAATCACCATCACAATCACCATCACAATCACCATCACAATCACTATCACAATCACCATCACAATCACCATCACAATCATCATCACAATCACCACCACAATCACCATCACAATCACCGTCACAATCACAATCACGATCACAATCACCATCACTATCACAATCACAATCACCATTTAATCACCATCACAATCACCATCACTATCACAATCACAATCACCATCACTATCACAATCACCATCGTTATCACAATCACTATCACAATCACTTACCTCGTTATCACAATCATTGCTATCGTAATCACAATCATCTTCATCATTATCACAATCACCATCACTGTCACAATCACAATCACCATTACCATCGCTATCACCATCACAATCACCGTCACTATCACTATCACTATCACCATCACCATCACCATCACCATAACCATCACCATCACCATCAAAATCACTATCACAATCACCATCATCGTTATCACAATCATTATCATCGTGATCACAATCATTCTCATCTTAATCACAATCATCAGCATCATAATCTCCATCCCCGTTATCACAACCATCGCTATCACCATCACAATCACCGTCACTGTCACAATCACCATCATTGTCACTATCACAATCACCATCATCGTTATCACAATCTTCATCATCGTAATCACAATCATTATTATCGTAATCAAAATCACCATCGCAATCATCATCATCATTATCACAATCATCATCATCGTTATTACAATCATCACATTAAATCGACAATAATCCTGTACCTACCTATAGAAGTCAAATCCGCCATCTTCTGGATCTCAAGATAAATGCCATTTTCGTAATCAGCACCCCTGATAATCTCGGTATCGACACCCATATTGATTTTTAGACATTTCAACACCATCGCACCCCAACAGGGGATGATGGTATTTCAGGTCCGCCACATTAAATCTTAAAATCGTTGTTTTTGTAATACACCCAACCCGATACACCATACAAACAATAATCATGTTGATTTTCAGACTTTGTTACCCCATTTCCCGCTCTTAGGGGTTGAATTCTGCAAAAACCTGAAACCCATTTCTACTCATTTATCAATAGGAGGTCTCCTGTGAAATTTCGAATAAGATAGTCTAACTAATCTTGTTTTTCCATACAAACTTTGGAGCCCCGTTTAACCCCTTTAGGGGGTGAATTTTGAAAAATCCTTTCTTAATGAACCCCTAGACCACATAAGGTACCGACTTGCCAAATTTGGAATCTGTAGACACAGCAGTTTGGGCTGTGCGTTGATTTTTAGACTTTAGCACCCCATTTTCCTCTCTTAGGGGTTGAAACCTGAAAAAACCTGAAACACAAATGTTTACTCATTTATCGATAGGAGTACTCCTGTTAGGTTTCGAATAAAATAGTCTTAAGTAATCTATTTCCCAATACAAACTTTGGAGCCCCGTTTCACCCCCTTAGGTGGTGCATTTTGAAAAATCCTTTCTTAGTGCACCCTTAGACTATATAAGGAACCTACTTGCCAAATTTGGAATCTGTAGATCCAGCGGTTTAGGCTGTGCATTGATTTTTAGACTTTGCCACCCCATTTCCCCCTCTTAGGGGTTGAATTCTGAAAAAATCTGAAACCCATTTCTACTCATTTATCAATAGGAACATTTCTGCGAGGTTTGGAATAAAATAGTCTAATTAATCTTGTTTCCCCATACAAACTTTGGAGCCCCGTTTAACCCCCTTAGGGGGTGAATTTTGAAAAATCCTTTCTTAGTGCACCCCTAGACCACATAAGGAACCTATTTGCCAAATTTGGAATCAGTAGACCCAGCGGTTTGGGCTGTGCGTTGATAGATGAGTCAGTCAGTCAGTCAGTCAGTCAGTTTCTTCTTTTACATATTTAGATAACACTATTGAATATTACAAAAAATTGAATCTCATTCCAAACCAAATAATAATTGGCAAATACTTGTAAAGACAATACTTTGTATTGCTTTCACATACTAAATCTTAGTTAGAAATGTTCAGTTTATGGTTGAGATCTATAGAGCGAAACAACCGAAAACAAACCTCATTATGCATATTCCTACACAAGCGACCATGATGGAGCGTATCATATAAATTTGTACATTAAGAGCGGCCAACCCGCCATACTTTTCGCGAGAATTTTGACTATAGCTCGTGCGTGATTATGCCGTTGTTAGACATATATCTTTAATTTTTTTTAATTTTGAAAATTTAACTAATAGGTATCTTGTAGACTATATCTAGGCTTCTATCGAAGCAGAAAATAAAAATTTGTAGACACAAATTCAGTATAAGCCTCCAAAAATTGCTGTTTTTCACAACTTTTACCTCAACTTTGACCGTTCATAATGTACTTATAAATTGTAAAAGTAAATAAAGCATCCTGATAGAAGCCTTGCAAATGTAGTGGAGATTCTAAATAACAAATATTTATTTCACATACTTGTAAGACTAATTCAAAAACACGTATTTCCTGGAACTAGTTTTATAAATTTTCGAACAATATTTTTCGTTCAATGTCCCCGCGTTGGGCGGTATAAGGTACGCAGGAGGCAAGTAGTGCGGATTCGGGGCTAGGTAAGACAGGGGAGTTGAAAGAATACCACCGCTGTGGCTCTGGATGAAACAACAAGCTTTTCGACCATGCTCGCGTTGAAGAAAGGCGGGCCGGGAAGGGCCGTCTTTAACTCAATATACGTATCTCGCAGGTTTTTCATAAAATTAGGTTTTTGATCAAAAACCGGAAGATGACACAATTTAAACTCAATTTCATCATAAACCTGTAACAATTCAGATTTTTGATCAAAACCTGTATAATAAATATAATAAATATAAATAGTTTGGGTTTATGATCAATCTGATATACATTTCCGTTGACAGGGACTTCATAATGGCATACAATTAACGAACCACCAGATTTAGCAAAACGTAACGGCAAAAAAATCACTTTTGATTGCCAAAATTAGTAAATGATCACCAAAATGAATCCCCATTTTATCGTAAAATTAGGACCAAAAATTTATTTATGACCATCAGAAATTGAACTGTTATGCACTTGCATCCGCTCCGCTTAGCGGGGCTCCTACTCCTGTATGGTTTATAAAAAACCGACTTCAAATAAAACAAAAAACTGAAAAATAACTTTAGCTTCAGAAGTCAGTGACAAAAATACTAAATCAATCAAACAAAGGTCAGGTTTACTTGTACAGGTTTTATTGTTTGCAAAAAGTTTTTTATTTTTCCATTTTTAGTTGCAATGTACCTTACACGAATATTTACTATGTAAACTTCAATTTGAAGTAAGCCCAACAAAAAGTAACTGCTATTAATCGTTAAGGAACTCCGTCGACTGTCTATGGTCTCCATCATCAGACCTGTAATGGCACTTATAACCCACATGAGTACAAAGTTCTCATCAATAGAAATGAATTGAGTCCAAACACAAGGTAGCTACTGTAAAACGTTGAGGAGTTCACTTGACTGTCCTTCATGAGACCTCTAATGACAGTCACAACCCATCTAGGTGTAAAGTTCTCATCAATACAAATTAGTCAAGCCCAAACACCAGGTAATTGCTGTAAATCGTTGAGTAGTTTCCTCGACTGTCTTCCGGCTCCATTATCAGATCGACTGCAGACCTGCATTAAATAGTAGTGCTTTAAAATACTTAATGAAAAAAGTAACAAACGCACTAGTTACCAGTAAGATTTTCGAAGGTTCCCCTAGATTTCTCTAGGATACCATCATCAGTCCCTAGTTTCCTTATCATGATATCACCCTTGGGATATCTCCTTTCCAACAAAAAAAGAATCATCTAAATCGGTTTATAAACGACGAAGATAGCCGCGAACACTCATAAAAAAATATATATATATAATCGGTCGAATTGAGAAACCTCCTTTTTTAGAAGTCGGTTAAAAAATAACCACGAAGGGTATAAATAAATAAATAAATAAATAAATTGATATTTTAGGTGATAGATGTTAGTTAGTGGTCACAAAGTTATTTTTGGTGGTCATTATATATTCTCCCCTTGGTAATTGGATTGAAGGAGGAGAATATTGATTGGATCATAAATTTAAAATTTTAATAAAAATAATAATTGTTTTCTTTCTAATACGTTGCAAATGATGATGGATTGTTTTATTTATATAGTTTAAAATGATTTATTTGTCATAAAACAAAGCAAACCCGTGATTTTGACAAGAACTTTATCATAAACCCAAACTAGTTGAGGTTTTTGATAAAAAATCTGTCATCTTTCCGTTTTTGATCAATAAACTAATTTTTTGAAAAAACCTGCGACTGGTGATGATGATGATGACTTTTTTATCACTTTCCGAAAAAATGGCATACTTAGTTTTTTTTTTCTTAAAAAAAAATCGAAATTCAAAACATACGCTTATTTTTTTAAAAATTTCTCTTTGTTCTAATAAGAAAAGTTTAATATAAATAGATAGATCAACTTTTTTCTAAGCTGTGGAAAAAAGAAAAAAAAAACTAGGTATAGCTTCTACTCCGTTCAACTAATATAAGTACCCATTTTTTTTGGAAAGGGATAAAAAAGTCATCCGGTATATATATTATGGTTTATTTTCGGATGAAGCGGGACTGAGCTTAGTCTAACTTCGTATAGATTATTATTATTATTTCGTATAGATTTGCCAATAAGACAATATTTTATAATGCTTTTAAGCCATAAGTATGATATTGATAACCAAAGTTGGTAAGAGTATTAATTATTTTATTTAAGTACAAAAAACTGGAAACTATATTATTAATATTGCAGAAACGGTTTACTTGAACTAGTCACTGTTACTAATAAAACAAAGATGTATTTCAGTATAATTTTGTAATGGACTAATTTTATTTTTATAGCGACATAACACAATCTATATAGATGCACTGTGCACAAGACAGTTTTACCAAAGACACTACTATACAGGTCTGATTATATTTTGATATCACAACACTCCCACTCAAATATAGTCTACCCAAAAAAAAAAAACACAATCCAAATACACACACACTACACAGCAACTATTCCTAAAACATTCAAATACTTATAATGTTTCATAGTACCCAAACTTTTTGTGAACAAGTCTGCTGGCATATCTGATGTACATAAATAATTAACATTTACAATATCATTATTTATCATTTCTCTACAAAAATGAAATCTTACATCGATGTGTTTTGTTCTATTATGGAACACTGGATTCAGTAATAGTTTCTGGGCACTCTGACTGTCATTGTACAAAGTTATTTTATAAAATGTTTTAGTAACTTCATACTGTAAGTTTCTTAAATATACTGCCTCTTTGCAAGCTTATGGAAATTGATACATACTCGGCTTCTGTACTTGAAAGTGTTATGCATTTCTGCTTACTACAGCTCCAAGATATAACTGATCCTGACAAAGTATAACAAAAGCCTGAGTACGATCTCCTATCATTAACATCCTTGCCTCAGTCAGCATCAACATATCCTTCAATATTAACATTGTTACATTTACTGTATTTCAAACCTAAATTTCTTGTTTTCTTTAAATGTCGTAACACACGTTTAGCATAGAGTCACTGCTCATCAGTATTACAGTTATTAAACTGACTAAGGTACGAAACTGAATAAGCTATACCCGGTCGTGTAAGAACAGCTAAGTACATTAAACTCCCAATAAGCTGCTGATATGGGTTTTGAGTTTTACAATTATCTGCTTTCTTACTTTTCAAGTTTGCCTCCAATGGAGTATCAGCTGTTTTACAACTTGTCATATTGAACCTACATAATAACTTATCAATATATTTCTCCTGACTTAATGTAACAGTACAACTTCGTTTATCAAAATTTACTGACATACCAAGACAATCTTTTACACATCCTAAATCCTTTAACTCAAAATTGTTACTTAACATGTTTTTAAGATGATTAGTTTCAGTCTTGTCATTCGAAAAAACAAAAAAGTCATCAACATATAATGCCACAATGGTTTTGCTACCATCAACAATTTTAGTGTATAAACATGGCTCTAATTTAGATTTAGTGTAACCATCAGCTAACATACAATCATCCACCTTTTTATGCCAAGCCTGGGATGCCTGCTTCAGACCATATATTGCCTTGTTTAATTTAAGAACCTTGTTTCCATCCATAGAAACTAAACCCATAGGTTTCTGCATATATATTGTCTCATGCAAGTCCCCATTTAAAAAAGCTGTTTTCACGTCAAGATGGTTCACATCTAGATTTAGCTGCACTGATAGAGCAAATAATAATCTGAGTGTTGTATGCCGCACCACTGGAGAAAATGTCTCATCATAGTCAACACCATATCTTTGAGAACACCCTTTGGCCACAAGCCTGGCCCGATACCGCACATTATTTTCGCTATCATACTTCTTTTTTAGTACCCATTTGCACTTCACAATATTTCCACTAACAGGAGTATCAACAATATCCCATGCATTGTTATCATTGAAGCTTTTCAATTCTTCTTTTACTGCTTTTTCCCAATGCTCCTTTTCTGGCCCTTGAAGTGCTTCTTCTAGTGTCAGAACATCACTGAATGACTGATACTGTTCCGTGCATAAAAATCCAAATCTATCAGGCTTTATGTGAACATATAGCGAGGGTTCGATGGTCAATACAAGTTTCGCCTTTGCTTTGGCGTCTTCTGACTTTTCCTTCGCACTAGCCGTCATTGGTAGCGGTTCTTCAATGGCGGACGCCATACCTTCCAATACCAACACATTTTGGGCTGCGAAACACCAATCCTCGTAATTTTCACGGCCGCGTAACTTTGGAACGTTAGCTACATAGTTCGCCGTCATTATTATTGCAAAAACACAGTACTAAACGCTGAGTCTATTAAAAATTGGTTTTTACAACGCCTGGGCGTTCTGGGCCCATAACCTAATTAAAACAAAGATGTTTTTTCAGTATAATTTTGTAATGAACTAATTTTATTTTTATAGCGACATAACACAAGGCAGTTTTACCAAAGACACTACTATACAGGTCTGATTATATTTTGATATCACAACAGTTACGTTTATTATTTTTAATATTAATTAGTTTTATAAGGTAAAATTCTCCAATACCTCAACAAACAAGAAAGTGATTTTATAGTTTAATATGTTTATTTCTGTTGTTAGATGTTAAAAATTCATACCGTCATATTGTGATAGGGGGGATCCTTCTTCTTTAAATAATACTCAGTTATACACCATGGCTACACTTTAATTTTTAAACTCACATATTAAATAAATAACTCCAAATAAAATCATCATATCGAAAATACTCTCTTTTTACTCGTCTACATTCTTTCAGATCTTGTACTCTTATACTGTGTCATTTTTAATTCAAAACAGCTTCTTAACAACATTTTTCTTTTCCAACGACCATAGACTTTAAAAGCTGCCAGTAAATCAAAGACATAAAATTCTATTAACCCAATATTACAACATCCCCTCTGAATTTTATGTTTATTACAATTACAATAACATCTCATAGATAACTCCCATCAACTCATTTAAAACCCAACTTAACTAACCCACCCAACTTAACTAAATAAAACAAACAAACTTTTGAATTAACTAATCTAAACACCTTTTTTTTTTTTTTTTTTTTTTTTCGGATGGGAAATCATCAAATAACCCCTCCCGCTCTGGGCGGAGCAGGAGGGAGTGTCAGACTTTTACTGACTAAAACCCATCCATGTTCCTTCATCGCCCTTTGTGTTCCGGGGCCACGGTATCTCTTTCGAATAGTCCCGCAACCCCGGCAGGCATCGGTCCTTACGGACCCCTTCCTTTTTGCTGACTCTCTTTGAGGCGCGCGTGGAACACGAACGCGCCGTCGACACGGCCTGTCGTCATGAGACGGACGGACGGCGAGCTAGCCCATAGCTCACCGTCCACAGGCCCGCGCCTACGGTGGCCGGGGGCCACGTGGTGGTGGCCCCCGACGCCCGGGGCGTCTCCCGCGGCGGCCGGGACGTTGAGAGGTTCGCTCCCTCTCACGTTCCGCCACCTCCTTCTCTAGCATTACTGCTTCGCAGAAGGAGGTGACGGCGTCCCATTCCGTCTCGCTCCGGACCATGGCTTGCACCAGGGCCGGACGCGAGAGGTCGCCGCCGCCAATCGCCGCTTCGAGGACACGGCGGTGCTCCGCCCACGCGGGGCACACCTCCACCGTGTGTTCCACCGTGTCCTCCGGTCGATCCTCACAATGGAAGCACCCGGGCGTTTCCTCCCGCCCGATTCAGTGCAGGAACCTCCCGAACACTCCGTGTCCGGTGAGGACCTGCGTCAGGCGGAAGGTGAGGACGCCGTGGCGTCTCTCAAGCCACTCCTCAAAGAGGGGACTTATCGCCACTATTGTGGCGTGCCCTGCACGGGGTTGCGAAAGTCGCTCTCTCCATGTCGCCATGAGATCCCGCCGGAAGTCTGTCCGCTGAGCGACAATTTGTCGCTGCAGCGGAGTTTCCCCCCGGCGTAGCGTCTCCGCGCGCCATTCATGCAGGCGCGCGAGGACTATCGCCTCCAGATCCCATGGCGGCAATCCGGCAAGGAGGCTCGCCGCCTCGCGGGCAATCGTGCGGTAGCCCCGGGCCAGCCTTACGGCTACTACCTTTTGGGGCGCGTTCAGGTAGTGGGCGGCACGCCGCCTCAAAGAACGCGCCCACACCGGGGCCCCGTAAAGGGCCATGGACCGCACGACTCCCGCGTAGAGCCTCCGGCAGGAGGCGTTCGGCCCCCCCAGGTTGGGCAGGAGCCGCCTGAAGGCAGCCCCAGTCCGTTCCAGTTTGGGGGCCAAACGTCGGAAGTGCTCCACGAAGTTCCACCGGCTGTCGAGGACGAGTCCTAGGTACTTCAAAGTCGACTCGACACCGATGGATACCCCTCCTACCGTGAGTAAGGATCCCGGAGGTGGCGCATTCCGAGGCCCATGAAAGCACATGGCCTCGGACTTGTGCAATGCCACCTCGAGACCCAGTTGCCGGATCCTCTCAACGACTGTCGCAACCCCGCGTGTCATCACTTCGGCCGCCGCCTCGTGCGACCTCCCCTGGGCCAGCACCAGCGTGTCGTCAGCGTAGCAAACTACGCCGACACCACTAGGGAGGTCGGCGCGCAGCACCCAGTCGTAACCGATGTTCCACAAGGACGGCCCTAGGACCGATCCCTGCGGAACACCGCACGACATCTCTCGCCGGTTCCATTCTCCACTGCGACCGGGGTAGATGACGGCTCTGTCCGTCAGATAGTCCCCGACCACTCGACGGAGGTAGGTCGGCACCCGGTGATACCGGAGTGCCTCCCTAATGCAGCTCCAGGGCATGGAGTTGAAGGCGTTGGCGATGTCGAGAGACACCGCCAAGACAACCCCACCCCTGGAAATCGCATCCCCCGTCGTGAGGGCTCTCACGCGCATGATGGCGTCCACCGTAGAGCGCCCCTTGCGGAAACCAAACTGGTGTTCCGCAAGGTCCGGCCCAGTCCCCGCAAGGTGCTCGGCGAGGCGGTTCGCAATGACTCTTTCAAAGAGCTTGCCCACCTCGTCGAGCAGCACCACGGGCCGGTATGCGGACGGAGAGTCCGCAGGGCGCCCCGGCTTCCGGATGAGGACCAGCTTCCCCGTCTTCCAACGAAGCGGGAACTGGCCTCTCTCCAAGCATGCGCTTAGGAGCCCCTCCAGTCGGGGCCCGAGAGCCTCCGAGGCCAGGACCCAGGCTTTGCCAGGCAAGCCATCGGGTCCCGGGGCGGTATTTTTGGCACTGAGCCTGCGTACCGCCACTCTCAGGTCTACCCCAGTCACCTCCGGAGTGTCGTCGTCGTCGTCCTGATGATCCGCTTCCAGCACCGCAGGCGGCGGAGCCATAGGCGGGGGTGGGTGTTCCCCTCGCGAAGGGAACAGAGTGCTCACCACGTCCTCCACGAGCTCAGGCCGGAGACTCTGCGTCAGTGGGGGGGCCCAGGGGCGGAGTTTGTCCCGCACTAACTTGTAAGGGCGCCCCCACGGATCTCTGTCGAGAGTCCCCAGCATCTCCTCGCGGGCCAGATCCCTGGCCCGCAGGACAGCCTCGCGGAGAGCAGTCTTCGCCGCTCTGTACCCCTCATATAGCTCCGCCTCAATGGCTGCCGCATCCGGTGGGCGGATGCGGAGCCTGCGATGCCTGGCGTACAGGTGCCGTGCAGCGACGCACGCTTTGCGCAGAGACGTTAGCTCTCGCGACCACCAGTACACCTGACGCCGGGCGCTTCTTGGCCGAACGCGGGGCATTGCCACGTCGCAGATGTCGGACATGGCCTCCTGGAACCACCCTGCCTCATTGTTTACGTCGGCAGGCCTGTCCGGTGATGTCACCCAGGCCTGCACGATCGAGGCTTCCAGGAGGAGCTCCCGGTCCAGCTGCTTCAGCGCCCAACGCGGACCACTCGGGGCCTGTTGGACCGGCGCGCTTGAGGTCTGGGTGGAGACGTCGAACCGGATGTACCGGTGGTCGGAATAGGTCTCCACCCCCTCCATGACACGCCAGTCAACGACACGCGGCGACAGAGCGGGGCTAGCGAACGAAATGTCCACCACCGACTCGCCCCGCATCCGCACACACGTGGGGACAGAACCCCGATTTAGGACGACCAGGCCCTTCTCCAGGGCCCAGTCTTCCACCATCCTTCCCCGCACGTCTGTGCAACGAGAACCCCAAGCCAAGTTCTTGGCATTGAAGTCCCCGAGGACAAGCACGGGGAGGGAATGGTTTCCGACGACAACACTCAACTCTGCGAGAGAGTTGTGGAACTCGGCGAGAGTTCGGCTCGGGGAGAAGTATACTCCCACCACTACGATCTCCCCGAACCGGGCTGCTACGCACCCCCGACCCCTCCTGACACCTTCAAGGGTTGGGGTACCGGCGGCGGCCGACGACACTATGGTCACTGAGCCGCTAAGGTCCGCCACCCAGTCTTCCCTGGGGAGGACAAAGTACGGCTCAGCGACCACAGCAATGTTAATCAACCACTGCGCCATGCTCTGGAGCAACAGATCCTGAGCGCAGGCGCAGTGGTTGATGTTCGCTTGGAGGAAGCGTAATGGGGCCGTTATTGGCACTCCATTACCGCTTCCTCCCTAGCCCCCTGCGAGGGCCCCTCTGTGGCGGCGACAGTGGCAGCGACAACGGTGGCAGTTGCGGCTTCGGCGGTGGCGACGGTGGTGGTGGTGGCGGCGGAGGGCCTCCCCTTGCCTCTGGTGGCCTTGGTGGGTGCAGCGCAGGCCTTGCTTCCAGCCCGGTGGTCGGCTGGCTTGCCAGCCGCCGCACAGGCACCGCAGTGCGGCGTGGCGCAGCAAGCCGCGGATACGTGACCGGGCTGGCTGCAACGGAAGCAGAGTCCGCTGCGGTCAACCTCCGAGGCGCACTGTACTGACACGTGGTGTCCCACGTGGCAGCGATAGCACCTCAGAGGTCTGGGCTCTAGCAGCTTCACCTGCGCTGAGACCCAGCCCACCAGTAGCCTTCGGCCCTCCGTTATGGCTTTAGCCGCCGTCACCGGGCAGCATACCGTAACGGTATGCATACCCGTGGAGTCCGGGCGAATGGCGCCTGCCCTGACCTGATCGGCAGGGCACCCTCCGGACCTGGCGACGGCAGCCACCACCTCCTCCTCGGTAACCGAGTCGTCCAGACCCAGGATGCGCAGGTCTGCGCATCTGACAGGCCTGGATACTCGGGCCTCGTCCGCGTTTAGGGACGCTCTGAGCTTTTCAGCCAGAGCGTCGGCGGACGAGCCGCTGGTTTCGCCGGGGATCTCCAGCAATCGAGCCCCTGTCGCGGTGACTTTAAGCCGGAGGCCCCCGGCGATCCCAAGCTCACCGAGGTTCACCGCCTCTTTCGCCTTCGCCAGAAGGTCGCGGTAGGTCACGCCCCTCTTTTCCGCGTCCGGCTGTAGTGTGATCACTACAGCCGCGGTCTTCGGGGCGCGCAGCCTGGCCGCGATCTTTCGCGCCCTGAACTGGCGCTGCCGCTCCACATTTCGGGCCTTTTTGGCCGCCTTCCTCCCCTTCTTCTTCTCCCCGACCACCTGCCATCCGGCTTCAGCCGCAGGTGTCGGGGGCTGGGGGGGCGGTGGCGGCGCCGGTGGCTGGCGTGCCGCTGGCGCTGGCCCACTCGCTGCTGGCCCATTCGCCGCTGGCGCTGGCGCTGGCACAGTCTCCGCCTGTGCGGCCGCCTTGCCCTTCCTCCTCCTCCTGGGCGCCTTCTTAGTCGGCGCCAGTTTCGCCGGAGCCGACTTCCCAGGGGTAATCTAAACACCTTACATAACTAACTTAAACATTAAAATTTCAAATTAATTTTCAAACAACCTTAAATCCTAATAAACCTACATAACTCATCACATTACAGAATGTCCTTCACGTATCACTCACTATACACTGTCTCAATCTCAAAAACTTTGTTCTGTCCAGTGGTTTAGTTAATATATCTGCCAAATTATTTTTAGTCGAACAATAATGAATTTCCAACAAATTTTTCTCTATTTTTTCCTTAATGAAATGATATTTAACGTCAATATGTTTGCTTCTTCTATTCAAAATTCCATTTTTAATCAATACTATAGCTGATTGATTATCAACAAACAACTGTGTTTTTGGTAATTTATTTGTCAACTCGTAGATCAAACTCTGAATGTATAATAGGTCTTTTATACATTCGGCTGCAGAAATATATTCAGCCTCGGTACTGGAAAGAGCAGTGACTGACTGTTTACGTGAACACCAATGAATTGGACCACCACCATAAAATATTACAAAGCCAGTCGTACTTTTCCTAGTATCAGGATCACCTGCAAAGTCTGCATCACAATACGCTTTTAAAGTTAAATCGTTACCACGAACATACTGTATACCACTGCTGACTGTATTTTTAATATATCTAAAAAGGTTCTTAATATTTGCAAAATCATTAAAGTTAGGATGTTCTTGATGTCTACTACAATAACCAACATGAAAAGCCAGATTCAGTCTTGTTTTATTAACCAAATACAACAATGAACCAATCAATTGTCTATATCGATGCACATCATCAACTCCCATTTTCCCCTCTTGATGTGTATCAACTAAAATATCTGGATGACTACTATCTTTTAAGTTTTCATATTTAAACTTTTCCAAAATTTGATTTATATAACTTTCCTGATAAATCTTAATAAAATTTCGTTCTACTTTAACATCAAACCCTATAAACTTTTCAGTTTTATCAAATTTCCGCATTTCAAACTCTTTTTCTAATTTATTAATAATTTTATTTAAATCAAACTCATTTTCACCAATTAAAATACCATCATCTACATAAATAGCCAAATATATTTCTTTATCTTTATTTACAAACACACATGGATCTGATTTTAATTGTAAAAAACCCATTTTTTTCAAAAACTCCGTTAATCTCTTGTTCCACATAAGTGGTGCTTGTTTCAATCCATACAAACTCTTCTTTAATTTACATACTTTATTCTCTTTGTCTTTTATATCATATCCTAAAGAAACTTCCATAAATATTTCTTCATCTAATTCTCCATATAAAAATGCTGTCTTTACATCAAATTGCTTAATTTTAAAACCATTTTGAGCTGTAAGCGCCAACAACAATCTAACACTAGTAGTATTTACCACTGGACTATATGTCTCCTTATAATCAATATTGTATTTTTGTAGAAAACCTATTGCCACTAATCTAGCCTTATATCTTCCACCAGGCTTTATAGTAAATATCCATTTACTCGAAATTATTTTCCTATTTTTTGCTTCACACTTGTTAACAATTTACCAAGTTTTGTTTCTCTCTAAGGAATCTTTTTCCTCATCCATTGCTCTTTTCCATAAATCTTTATCAAAACTATTAAAAACATCTGTATAAGTTAAAAACGAAGTCTCCAAATCATAATCTTTCAGCTTAAATGGCAATTTCCTTTCTCTATTCGGTAAAATCCGCAATCCATCATTAATAACTGGTTCAATTGCATCGTCAAACTCATCACTAATTACAACTCCTGTATCATCTCTAACTTCCCCTCTCAAACTATTATTTTCTTCAACACCAACTCCAATGTCTTCAACGCTATCTTCAAAAATCTCATTATATTCAACACCAACTCCTCTAACTTCAACATCTTCACCACTAACTCCAACTTCAACATCTTCAATACTGCCTTCAAAAATCTCAGCATCTTCATCACTAACTTCAGCTCTATTTTCTAAAACTTCTTCATCACCAACAACTCCATCACCACTTTCACTACGAAAACCATTACCACCTTCACCACAAAAACTGTCACCACCAATATCAACACTAACCTGTTTAAATAAATTTTCTAAATCGCATTGTTTCACACTACAATTACACATTTTCAAATAATCTGCAACGTCACTCTTATTATTATTAAACACCACATCTCTTGAATAAACAATTCTAAAACTCGAAGGATCCCATATCTTATAACCATTGTTAGTATACCCTACTAAAAGCCCTTTGCTACTCCTGGAGTCAAGTTTATGTAACTGAAAATTATTTTTATAATATACTAAAGATCCAAAAATGTTTAAATGTTTTAAATTAGGTATTCTATTAAACCACATTTCAGCTGGTGTTTTAACATTTATTTTATTTGCACTCCTGTTCAATAAATAAGCAGAAGTTAAAACGGCTTCACCCCATAATTCATGTGGTAGCTGCATATCAAAAAGTAACGCTCTTGTTCGTTCCATTAATGACCTGTTTAATCGTTCAGCTGTACCATTCAGCTGTGGAGTACAGGGAATAGTGTAATCAATATTAATACCTTTGTTATTACAGTACATTTTAAATTGTTTGCTAGTATATTCACCCCCATTATCGCATCTGAATGTTTTAACTGTTGTTTCAAAATGATTTTCCACCAAATTAATATAGTTAATTATTTTTGAAAACGCTTCGTTTTTATTTTTGATTAGAAAAACTTTAACAAAATGAGTGTAATCATCCAAAAACGTGATAAAATATTTGTAACCATCCCATGTTTCCGTTTCAATAGGACCACAAATATCACTATGAATTATTTCAAGTGGCTTACTAGCTCTGTGTCTATTTGTTTTAAAAGGTTTTCTACATAATTTCGATTGTGTGCAGACTTCACAGATGTCAATCTCCTTTACCAGGCCTCTATCTATACCTCGAACAAGATCTTTTGTCCTGTTAATAGGTACATGACTTAATGCACGATGCCAGAAATGAGCATTTATATGAAAGATGTTCACTGACCTTGAAAGTACGACTGGCTTTGCATTAACGTTCAAATAATACAGACCATCTTGCTTCAGTTCACCAACCTCTATGCATTCAGAGTCCTCACTTTCGATTTGACAACTCGTTCTGAAAAATTTTAACAAATAATTATCATCAGCTAATCTAGATACAGATATTAAGTTCTTTTTGAGTTGGGGAACACATAATACATCTTTAAAAACAATATTTTTAGTGTAAATGTTGCCCATTATGTTGACATGATGAATATTACCGTCTGCAGTCATGATTTTATAATTAATCTTCTTCTTATCTTTAAGGTAACTTTCTGATGTAACAATATGACTGCTGGTACCTGAATCTATTATGAATTCAATCTCTGCTTCTGTTGTATTAGTTGTATAGAAGTTACTTACATTTTGTTTTAGGCAGAACCTTTTATAATGTGAGTTATCCTTACAGTTCACACAGTTAAACTTTAAATTTATAGCATTTATAGCATTGAGCTATGTTGTTGTATGCTTTACCGTCACCATTTAATGTTCTGCAGAATCTTGCAATGTGTCCTTTCTTCCCACATTTGAAGCAACTCCTTACATGAAAACTGTTTTCTATTTGTTTGACAGTGTCATTCTCAACAGATGTTGTCGGTTTTGAATCTTCATGTCTATCTGTATTTTTTTGCCTCATCTTTATTTCTAAATTAAGCCTTGATATTCAATTAATTAAAGTTTTATCTGCTAATGATGTTGATTCCCAAGCTGTTCTAAAATGAATATATTTTTCCGGTAGATTCGAAAGTATTTTGGTTATGATCTGCTTGTCATCAAAATCGTATCCTAAACCTCTTATCCTCGTTGCTTTATTCTCAATTTCTGCTATGTCTGTCATTAAATCTTTATTTTCAAATTTATATTTATAGTATTTGTCCAGTAGTGGACATTTGGAAGTTTTATAACAATTAAAACCTCAGTTTCTTCACAAACAGCTTTAATCTTGAATTTTCTTGATCATTACAATAAAATTGCGTTTTATAAGAGAGAAATCGACGCAGCCGTGTACTCAACATAAAAGTAGTAGAAAAAGGTAATAATAATCAAAGTGTGCGGGTGTGAGTAAAAAATCACGAACAACACAGAAAATCTAATGGCACCACTCGCTTGTGCAACTTGATGCTATTGAAAAAGCGTCAGGCGTAGATGTGGCGCAGACATCTTCCCCCCCGTTGAAAGACTCCTTTCAACTTCTTCAGTCGTCATTCGGTGAAGATGTAGGCAAGGGGCAGATCCGAGTGAGAGGCCTCCTGAAGCAGCCTCTGGTAGTTTCTACGTCTGCGACTCGGGTGACGCCGTCGGTCCCAGGGAACAGGCGGCTGACTCGTCCCATTCGCCAGTTGAGTGGTGGGACGTTATCTTCCTGGAGAAGAACTAAATCTCCAACTTGCAAGGATGCTGAATTCGTACGCCATTTGGAGCGCTGCTGTAGCTCTGCTACATATTCTCTTTGCCAGCGCTGCCAAAAATGCTGGTAAATTTGTTGAAGCTTCATGTAGCGTTGAAGGTTGTTCTGGTTCTCGTGCTCTAGCGATGGACCAGGCAATGCATTTAGGGCACGCCCTATCAGAAAATGACCGGGAGTCAGGAAATGGTAATTGTTAGGGGAAGGGGAGAGTGGGCATAAAGGTCGACTATTAAGCACAGCTTCCACCTGGGTGAAAAGAGTACCTATCTCCTCAAACGTTAAATGATTGTTCCCCATAACGCGCTTTATATGGTATTTCGCGGACTTAACGCCGGCCTCCCAGATGCCGCCGAAATGTGGAGCATACGCGGGAGAGAACACAAACTTTATGCCTTCATTAGTAGCAAAATCAACTACAGGTTCATGATGAGTTTTGAGAAAATTGCCTATCTCTTTAGCTGCTGCAACAAAGTTGCGGCCATTGTCACAAAATATCTCCGCTGGCTTGCCCCTGCGCGATATGAACCTGCGTAACGTCATGATGAACGCGTCTTTAGACAAATCACTGACGGCTTCCAGGTGCACACATTTATACCGGAAACAAACAAACAAACATAAATAGGTTTTCGTTAATCGTGCACCTCGACCCTTTCTATTTAGCGTGAGGAACGGACCAGCAAAGTCAACACCAACGGTACGAAATGGAAAATCAGGTGTGATGCGCTGTGCAGGTAAGTTTCCCATCATGGGATTTAATGTTTTTCCTTGTATACGTCTACATCTGACACAGGCATGTACTGTGCGGCGGGCCAAGTGCCTACCGTTTATAGGCCACACAGTCTCTCTTACACAGGCCAGCAACAGCTGAGGCCCAGCATGCATGTTGTATAAGTGTTGAAATTTGAAATACAATTTGGTAAGTGGATGAGAGGCGTGCAAAAGTATGGGATGTTTTTTAGTATAGTTGTAATTTGATAATTCTATTCTACCACCGACTCTCATCACCTTGTCATCGTCCAAAAAGGGTGAAAGCGACAAGAATGTTGACTTGCTACTTAAAGTTTTATTTTTTAACAAAATATTGTACTCTAGAGCAAATGAAGTTTGCTGAGCAATTTTGCATAAACGAATAAAAGATGATTCTAATTTACTAACTGTTACTTTACCAAATAATTTATCTTTAGGACATTTATGTCTTATATTATGTATAAATCTATTAACATACGCAAACATGCGTCTCAATTTTAAAAATGAAGAAAATTTATCTATTTTTAGAATTTCTGTTACAGGTTCCTGAACGAGAGTGGAAGTGGATTTAATCTCAGGTAAGTCTGATTCATTTATTAATTTATTCAAATAGGGCCAATCAGATTCAGGCTGTTTTAGATAGCTTGGACCTGACCACCACAAATCAAGGTTGATGATTTGATCTGGGCTAACGCCCCTCGAGACCAGGTCAGCCGGATTCTGATCAGTCGGCACATAGTGCCACGACGAACCATCGGTAAGTTCATTTATTTCGGCTACCCTATTAGCTACAAACGTTTTTAACTTTGCAGAATTACCACTCAACCAACTGAGGACAACACTAGAATCGCACCAGTAAATGATGCGATTGACCTCATATCGCAGGGAACCAATAACTGCCTTGCACAATTTTGCAGCTAATAGAGCAGCGCAGAGCTCCAGACGCGGTATAGTCGTCGGCTTTAACGGCGCCACCTTAGACTTAGCACACAGTAGGTTTACCTTCACATCACCAGCTAAGTTGTGTGACCGCAGGTACCTACACACATGCACCGTAAGCGACTTGGGAAGCATCACTGAAGGTATATATTTCTATATAACTAGGAGCCTCACATAGCGTTAAACGTGGGATCTGTAAACCTGATAAGAAATTTAAATTGTTAATGAACTTGTTCCAGGATTTCAGAACATCGGAACCAACTGGCTCATCCCAATCTCTTTTATTGAGCCATAAGGACTGTAGTAACATTTTAGGTATAATCACACATGGACTGAGAATTCCAAGGGGATCAAAAATCTTGAATGATGCAGACAGTATTGATCGCTTGGTAACTACATCATTGTTATTGGGAACCTCAATTGATATAATTATGAAGAGTATCAGTTTTGGGGTTCCAATCTAATCCTAAAGTATTTGTAGATTCACTTAAACTAACCTTGGCATTTTGATCAATAACTGATGATGACAAAATGCTTGGTAAATTCGATCTAAATTTACGTAGTTTAAATCCACCAGATCCAAGGATGTCCGACACTTTGCGTTGAATGTATAATAGCTCGGACTCATTGTTGGATCCGGTGACCAAATCATCGACATAATGGTCGTGTTTAATAATATTGCTTATTAGTTCGTCATTGCAATCCTCTGCCAATACTGACAAACACTTTGTGCTTAAATATGTAGCACTTGCGAGACCATAAGTTACGGTGTTTAGACGTAAAGTTTTGATAGGATTCGACTCGTCACTTCTCCAAAGTATCAGTTGTAAATTACGATCCCTTTCATCTAATGAGATCATCCTAAAGAATTTTTCAATATCAGCTGTCAATATATATTTATACTGACGAGCCCGAATCAAAATAGAAAAAATTGAGTTTTGAACATTGGGACCAACCATCTGTAGGTCGTTCAAAGAGAAACCTGAGGAAGTTCGTGCCGATCCATCAAAGACAACACGAGTCTTTGTCGTTTCACTGTTTTGTTTAAATACTGCATGATGGCAAAGGTAATAGGATGGAACGGGATTAATAGTCGGACATTCCTCTAAATGGCCTAGCTCAATATATTCTTGAATAAAATTGGAATAATGTAACTTTAATTCTGGATTCTTACGGAAACGTTTTTCCAAACACAACAATCGTTTCTTAGCCATTGCGTAAGAATTCCCTAAACAATCTGGAGTATCAATTAGGGGCAGCCTAACACAAAATCTACCCGATTCTAAACGGTAAGTATTACGATAAAAATGTTCTTCACATGCCTGCTCAATTTTGCTAAAATATTGCTTATCTGGAACCTGCTCCAGTTCCCAAAACTTTGTCAATTGAGAATGAATATTGGAATTATTGCATTCGCCACTGTCACTGATTGAAACATGACACGGAATATTGTTAGGTGACGAACGATTCCTTACACATGGAGGAATAGGGCCGGCAATGAGCCAACCTAGCTTTGAGCTATGTAGCTTGGGCATGTTATGACCTAATGCTAGCTGATCACATCCTAATAGGTCCCAAAATAGGTCCGCACCTATCAAGACGTCTATAGCCTAAGGCTGATTAAAATTAGGGTCAGCTAACTGTATATTTGTTGGAATCTTTAATTGACTAATATCTATAGGTTGCTTAGGAATAGCACCTGTTAATTGGTTTAATACATAAAACGACTGTACGACACTGAAGTCATTGTTAAGTGAATTTACTCGGGCAATGCAACTCTTGTTCACATGTTCTGCTAAGTTGTTGCCTATACCTATAACGTTTATGGTATTTATAGCACATACCTGTAATGATAGCTTGGTCATGAGTGACTGGCTAATGAATGAGGACTGACTTCCACAGTCTAATAAAGCACGCACTCGAAATACTTTGTTTGTTTGAGGATTAATAACATTAACCATGGCTGTTGACAAAATAATGTTATTTTCTATGAAATTATTGC